>CM055676.1:48039594-49289594 GCA_029448645.1 Andrena camellia | reverse complement strand
CGCGGTTGTCGACGCCGTTAAACGCGCGCCACGTGTGATACGCTCGCCTCGCCAGGCGAAAGGTAGCGAGCCGTAATCGTGCACGATTTTTAATCGATCCCCCCCGCGGTCGCAGCGATTTATTGATACACCTCGGTGGTCGAGAACGCGTTAAATGGTTAGTTTTTACGGGGAGGGAGATGCATAATGGTCCCTCTGGACCCCTTAACGCGTGAATTGTCACGGTGGAAATTTAGATGTTTGGGAGGATTGTAGAGTTCGGTGAGCAAAATGGATCGTGATTTTTAATTATAGAAAAGTAGTGGTTACGCTGAATTCTTTATAATTTCGACTGCTTGAATGTGAGAAATACCTTTTCCCTTTCAATGAAAGCCTCGGACCCGGTAGATATCGTGGGCCATCGGTGGCCCACGTGGCGCGGAGCGTGTCGTGTGTTTTGCATTTGAGTCGTCCTGTGTAGCACCTGTGCAGCACCTGTAAGCATATACTCGGGCTTAACAGCAGCTATCAAAGCTGAGTCTCGCCCCTTTTACATTTACAGTTTTTATAACTCTCTGTTTTTTTTTCTTTTATATATATATTTTTTTCGTATTTCCCATTTATAGGTACTCTTTGTATTGTGCGTTTATTTTTATTTTCAAAAAATGATAGTGCTGGGAATATTTTTGAAAATGTCTTTCCACGTTGGAGTAACCAGTAACAGAGTTCTTTAGGATATTTCTGAAAAGCGAAAGCTTCTGTACGTGATTGAACTACTTGCTCGCTGGTAGCTGTTACAAGCGTTATGTATTTAGAAACTTTTATACATTGATCTGTGAATAATAAATAATCGGAAAAGGGGCATTCCTGACGTTTCTCGAATTACGAGTCGGTAGCGTCGGTATCCACCGGTGTGACTGTATTTTCTCCCGCGCGTTGTATTTTCCATCGTGAGCGTGAAATTGCTGGCCTCGCGGAAAAATACGCGTCTCGAGAGGACGTCCGCTGGATTGCATTAACAATTTTTCTGCCTTTATCGGAGCGGCGCTTGGAGAACGAAAATAGGTGCACGTGTGGCATGAGATGGGCCACGCGAGAAATCCTGCGTGATCATTACACACACGCGCGCGCAGTAATTAAAGAGCGTGTAGCACGTTAAATTATCTATATTATTTTCGAAAACGAGTGTTATAAAAAAAATACTGACGTAGAAAGTATTGACGATTTTTCGTGAAAAACGAGACGACTGTAGCCGATTTCTAAATTCAGCATAGGCCGCAGTACAAAAGACACCGCAAATCTCATAATGTACTGTCACTGCATTATTCTGTCCACCTGAAAAGATTCGCAAACTACGACCACCCCGCTTTCCATTTCACGGAAATCGACTTCATCCCCCCCCCCCCCCTTCCCCCCGCTGGCCAAATAACATTCCTACAGACTTGTGGATCGGAGAGGAAACGATATTCCAGGATGAGGCTCCATCGATTCGTCCCGAGTTTTCTCGACAGGCCTTCAGAAGTTCGGAACGTAACGAGGTTAAGCCTTGCCGGCGATGCGTGTGACGCGTGTACTCGAATCCAGGCTCGACAACTCGATGTTATTATCGGGCTGAAATAAAAGCCACCCTTTGTTTGTCAGTCAGCAGTGGTCGTGCGCGAAACTGAATGTAAAGTTAAAAATAAAACGACCGTTTAGCGGTCCGCGTATCGAGGCCAGCCGCCATAATGCTGGCCGGGCTCCTCCGTGTGCCGGAATGGGGATTCCGGCATTAACCGGGACGAAGTCAATTGAAATTCTGCTGCACAAATACCCTGGACGGTCCTTTTTTCTTTAATTCCTGGCCCGTTTCGCTCTCGCGCGGTTTTCTGTGCCATTCGTGCCACACGCGCGGATTCCTGCACATTCCATGGCGCTCCTCCGCGCGCCCGACCTTGGCAGCCTTCATGGCGAAGAGCGAAAAAATCTGGCGACTTTTGGGAGCAGGAAATTTATATTTCTTACCCCCTAGTAATGGGATTATTTAACTGAACTTTGTCGTGACAGTATTGCCGTCGATCGACGTTTCAGGAATGCATACATTACGGTAATTGTGCTATAAGTGGATTTAAGGTGGCAGTTGAGGCTTTGCGCGAAATGTCCTGACTAGACGAGCACGTTTCATTATAGTAAGAGCATCGTAGCATCTGTTGCAATGGTCTATCTTTTACGCAAGGACGATCTACCATTTCGTTAGTAAACTACTTATTGAGCTAAAACAATAGATGGCGAACGTAACTAAAAGGCTGGCTTGAAATTATGCATTGACTTTCTATAGATTTTGATAGTAGAGGAGAAAAAAACTATTATTCGGAATCTAACTGCTTCGCCGTACAGTGGGTAATGAAATTATCATAGCCACCTGCATAGATTGACGGTTTTACATGAAAGCATTTTAATTTTTCATTGAAAGCCTAATTACATTTTTTATGAGGCATTGATGTTTGCAAATATACACTTGGCAAACCCTGTGGGCACGATTATCCGTCACATATTTTAAAAACATATTCGTAATGCATCTCTAATAATTTAATCACCCGCTGTGCGCAGTTCGTGATTTATGACGTGAAATATATGTAAAAAAAAAATTCTATGTTGTTTGATGCCCAGTTGATGTAAATCCGATAACAAATGAGCGATTTATCGCAAATGAAAAAATTGAAAAATTTGCTAAAAATAGAACTAAAAACTTATCAACTCAATAATAATAAGTAGTTTTCATACAATAGTATGAAAAAATATATTTCTCTATTAGTATTCTCATTGCAATGTTAAATCAGAGCAATAATTTTATATAGATGGAGTTGGTTTAAATTAGTATTTAGTTGGTTTTGCTGCAAGGTCCTCTCATTTCACGTTTCGTCCGCGATCGAGTGTCTGGCCGCGTTTAATGACATTAGCGATTTAAAGGAAGAAGCGACGGACGGGTGTTTCTAAAGTCGGCACACTGTTCGCTCAATCGGTTTAATCGAGTCAGGTCGCTGTTGGGTCATATTCATACAAGAAAATATTCCTACGTCAGCGGCTCCGCTGTCGTTGGTCGCCGTTCCCTTCGGCTGATCTTCGCGGAGGATATAGATTTCTCGATACGAGGCCGCTGGATACCGTTGCGTGAGTCACTCGTATTGTAGTCAAATTTATTCATTCATTACGTATCGTGTGTCTCACGCGATACTGCCCCGGGGAAGCCGCGTCCTGCGTCAGTCGCGACGACCGCGGCCGATGCAAGTGTGCGAGCAATAGACGATAACCGGCGCCGCACATGTTCCTTTCTCGGAACGCTCGAAATGGAGCGTCGCGAGGCGCAAAGCCCGCCCATCTTCTCGCGGCCCGCGCGCGTAATCATCGGAACGGGGGCGAGCTCTCTTGATTGAGAAAATTAGCAGCTTAATTTCCCAGTTCCGCAATTACACGGCGAATCCGTATAATCGCGGGACATTAAGCGCCGCCGCAGTGCGCGGTGGCCCGGCGTGCACCGAGCGTCGTGCCGTTAGCTTCATCGGCGCTTAATTGAAGGACACACGCGTGTTACCTAAGAGTCTGGACAGTGTTAACTCGTGTCGCAACGACGAAAGAAACGGGCACAGTTCTATTGGCGGAGCCAAGACCTCTGTCTCCTGTCACGTATCCTGTCGCCAATTTCGAAACGCCCTGTACAAACCGCGAGCTCGCACGCGACTCACACCGCATTATTTATCGGTTGCGCGACTATTGGCCGCTCCACAGCTACCTTAAGAACCACGCTTTGTCCGTGATGGAGCGAAACTGTCGCGGCACGAAGCACAAGCTACGCGAATGGATCCTAGGCGTACCTTGCTCCGCACTCAGCGGCTGCTCAATGAACGTAGACGCACGCCGTGCGACTCGCGGACCTTAATAACCCCGGCAGAGCTGAGTCACAATTTCCAATCCGCCCACCGGTGCGCCGTTGCACTTGGGCTCACGGTCGGTGACATCGCGAGACTCTCTCTTTTCTCTCTCTTTTTTCTTCTTCTTCTTTTTTTTTTTTACCTTTTCCCCACTCGCGAATTTCTCCCCGTCGTCGGTGTCCCATCGCTGACGCGGCTCCGCTCGCCGGACGTTGGCAGCTGGCTCGGTGGACTTTCGCGGTTCCACGCGGCTTGTCGACTGTTTTTCCTCCCGATGAATCATTCGGAATGCACGTGACACGGTGCGTGCAGTAGGATGCAGACGGAACGAGGAAAGTCGAGGCGAGTCCAGATGCCTCGCGGCGGGCGCACGTCGCTGGCACGATTACCGTTTCCGGCTAGATACGTCGGGCCAGTCTTTTATCGGCTAGCTTTCCCATCGGTAACCCTTTCCGGTGCTATGGGCGCATACACGCGTTCGTTCAGTGCGTAAAACGCTCATAGGCGTTCGGCGACTGTGGTTAAGAGATGCGTCTGGAGGAATCCCGCACGTGGTATGCGCCGAGCGTTGGAATTGCCAGTGCCCGAAGGATTAAGGAGCGCAACGTCGTGGACGCGGTCTCTCCACCTACTCGGCTGGCGTCGGGCGATCGCGAGTGCACGGTAGCCGCGCGGTCGCGCTCGCTCGCCCGCCCCACGGCTCGGCAGGCGCCAGCACGGTGCAGCTTTCTCGGCCAAGCTAGCCCACAATTGCACGCGCTGGCGTCGCAGCCTGCAATTTGCAGCCGGCCCGCCACGCACTGTGAACGTCACTGGCGCATCTCGCTGCGTCTCCCCGCGGTAGGTAATCGCCGCCACGAGGGATCGACGCCGTCTCCTTGCCACTCAGGGACGCGGGACGAGCTGATACGCGCCGCGCGGGGCAGTGCAGCTGGCGGAATACTGATGGATTCCTTAACATTCTCGGTGGAGCAGGGCCCCGACAAATGCGGCTTCAAGTTTCGTAAAAAGCTTTCAAAGTGAACAGTCGGGTACAGTTGATCTCAATATGAATTTTTGATGCTCTCTGGAAAATATGGACGTGGAAACGCGTCAAAGCGGCCAGATGAAAATCCTTCGACGTGGAAACCTAAGGGGACCAGGTGAAATTTAATGATACCTATGCGCAATAATGTTTGCTGATAATTCTGCGCTGAGTGCAAGTCACCTTCGGGATAGTCGTCAGAGTTAGAAGGATGGAAAAGTATCGTGACTCGACGATAGTCTTATCGAAATCCAGAAGTGTTGACCTATATTGGACCCTGTGCTTAGGTAGCTTAGGTGGTGCTTGGCAAAAGAACATCTTGCCTGTACTGTTATAGTAGAGGAAGTGCAGCTTATTTGGAATACTGTTGGCAGAGTTCGGCAAGATGTAATCTAATTACAAATTACAAATTACAATTAAAATGTAATTGTGTAGTTGATTACACATTATTTTCTGTAATTGTTAATTTTGATAGTTGACCACAATTTTGTCAACTATCTAAATTAACGATTGCAAAAAATAATGTGTAATCAATTACGCAAATACATTTTAATCGTAATTTATAATTTGTAATTAGATTACATTTTTGCCCAACTCTGTTGGTAATTTGAAATACCGAAGTATCTAATAAACTATTAACGTTATCTAATTTGTAAAACCGTAGACAATAGGGGCTAATGACCTACGAATGACATTTGTGGATGAACCGCCATTCTGACATTTTCGACTTAATTTGCAGAGTAAAAAAAACGTCAATCTGCAGAACCTTTTCAGCAAGTATTCAATCGTTCCGATGATGGTTAACAATATGTCACAACTTTAGAGTTAAACACTTAATCTACTCATCTGCGCGTTCCTTCTATGGTTCCGTATCAGTTTTGCGATAATTTCAAGAATACAAAGTGTGACATGAAATTTTTGGGTTCAAAGCCATGTTGCTAATTCGGAATACCGAAGGTGAAGGAATATTCCAAAGCTTAGCGATGTTTTTGTTTCACGGCTCCCGCCGCGTCGGTTTGGGCTAGCGCTATCCATTTATATTTACCTAAGATTATTCCTATATTGCGATTTTTCAATCTGATTAGATCATAAAAGAAATCATTTTATTATCTATGTTTTTTTTTTAAACTTTATAAAGTGAAGGTAAATTGGAACACCGGTATTCCAAATTACCTGCAGCTTAACACGTTGAATGCCATGGGGGTCCACCGGTGACCGGCGACGCCAAGATTTGTAAACACACATTGTTAGAGTAAATGTCAATACTTATGAATTTTTCAATACTATCACCATTACGGGGGTCACCGGTGACTCTCAGTAAGATAAATTCATTAAACACGATTATACACCTCAACTTATCTGCAGTAGATAATATTTCAACACAATATGTATCACACAATACAACATTTATGTTGGCGCCACAAGCAATCCATGTAAAAATAGCGTGGCATTCAACGTGTTAACGAAATTGACACTTCCTGTCATTTTTCATTCCGATCAAAGTTTCAGCTGCTTTATGTTTTTTATTATTACTTAGAGTTTGAAATATAAAAGTTTATTAGTTTCCCTATGATATTATGCAGTTTTATTTGTTCCCATCCTCTGTCGTAATTTTTTATTCGTCTTAAACCAACTGGTATTCCAAATATACTGCGCTTCTTCTATAATTTTTACTTAACACTTTATTGCCTCTCCCCCACATTTTTTTACACGCCACTTTTTCGCAATTGAAGTGATCTACTTAGTCGCCAGATTCTAGTGCAACTAGATTTCCCTGGCGCAGACAAAATCGATGCGAAAGGTGCCAAAGGTCGACAAAGGAGCAGAAAAAATTTGACGCCTGTACAGCGTTGGCGGCACAGCGATACGCACAATTACACACGGCGGAACACGCTAACGAACTAACTCGTAATGACAATAGTTGGATTTAAAACATCGGTGTGCTGGTATTCGCGGCAAATAAAGGGTGTCTGTACAATTAAAAAATTGCAGCCGTGAGGGGGGGGGGGGGAAGCCCCCCCGCTACGTGACTGGGTAGAAAAGTTTTATCGACGCCACAATGCGCTCGTTGCGTGCCACATCCGCGCGAATATCCTACGCAACCGATGCTCGAGTTCGTTCCGAGCAACATTATTGCGGACCGCGGCGATAGTGAGCTATGCCAGCATTACTGCCTCGCGATATTAATAATGCCTAAGCCGGTTCACTGAAACGTACATATGTACATAGCTGCAAAGTGGCGCGAGACATCGGGGCCCTAGCGATGCTACCAAGAAGAATCGGAAATGAATTTCTTACGAGAACGGAGTTCTGTGAATTCAGCTAGTATCGATCAACTGCTACTATCCACCTAATAATTATTGTAACGCATATCCCTCGAATTTTACTATATTGTCTACATTGTAGATTCGCCGACATTTCGAAGCGGTCGTTACGCTTCGTCGGTTATCGTTGCTACCGCTGGTTATCATTCTCCTTATCGAGTGTCGCGGAAAAATGGTGAAAACGCTTGCAAGGTTTGCCATTAATCGTGAAGCGTGTAACGCAGAGTACAAAGATGGCAGCGTTCACACTCGCCGCGTGTGTAAATATTAACCATCCGCACCAGGCGTCTTATCTTTCTGGTCGAGAATGAAATGCATATCGTCCCGTATCACTTTTCAATATGATGCACGCTATCTGCCTCGCTCACCCCGTGTCCCACCGTTCGGAAACTTTCGAAAGTGTTATAAATCACCTGCGCTTTATGCTAAAACCTATGGATATTAACTCCTCCAACGATAGAGTGGGGAACGATGCTGGCTGTACAATATGAAAAGTTTGTGAACACAAGCTACCAGTTTTATCGTGACTTTCTTCTATTGTAAAAGAAACTTTTGTGTAGTAAATTCGCCCCGGGTAGAGGCACTATAGAAAGGCTGACCTTTCAGTCTCCACTTCTCAGAGAAAACTGTCAGTCTTATTATTTTTAGCACATAAGAATGCCTCCATTCTCGAGCTGGATGTCAGAAAACGCGAAACAATCGTAAATCGCAAGGCTCTCCACACGTACAGCTCCCTAAGCACTCGAGCAAATACAGAATCCACTGCGAATAGACTTCCAGGCAGCAAAAAGCCCCCACGGACACCCTAGCAATTTTTCACGGCGAGTATCTTTTGAAACTCCGATCCAATCTGGATAGAAAAACCCTCGGCACGATATGTCGGCCGAAATTTTCGGGCAGCGTGCTCCCCCCTCGCATCCGATTAGCCGCAGCGAAAATCGTCGAAATCGTCATCATCTGGCGCCATTCACCGCCGAGCCAAGCAGCGTATACACGTGCGTGGTATGCACACGCGCGCGTAACAGGAAGGCCAGGCACACGTGCCACGCAACCGCGCACAGGTACACATTCACGTTGCACCGAATCGAGACGAACTTCCCTTCTGACTTTCACACATGAATGGGAAAGAGCCGCTGGCTCTCGCGGGGCAGGAGAAAGAGAGAGGAGGCATCGAGCGGACCCCGCGCGGTGTGCACGGGAACCTTCGTTCGGATGCACGCGAGAGAGACAGAGAGAGAGCGAGAGAGAGAGAGAGAGAGAGAGAGAAAGCGCGCGCGAGAGAGCCCTCGTGGTTGGGTCCTCTGTGTGCGCGTACGTGGTGCAACCTTTATTCGGCGCGGCTGCAGTTTTACCTCGTACACGTTTTTGTCGCGAATCGCGCGCATACTGTATATGCAAAGCCAGCCACGCTGCTGGCACGTACACGCCACTTTCCCTTTTGAAAATCGATTTTGGCGCCGTGCGCCCCGGCGGCTCAGTCAACGGTGGTCGACGCTCCTACAGCCAGGGCTGTGCACCGTTAATCGAGCGCCACTGATTTTTTCCCCTAATTTTTTTCTCTCCCGTTTTTTTTTTTTTTTTTCGGGTAACGCGATGCAGCGGCACACGCTGGCTTGAGCACGCGTTAGGACTGCTTGCTCGGCCGGTCTGCGACAGGGTTAATGAGTTACTGCGCACGGTGGGCGAGGACGTTGTTTTGATTCAAGTGGCACACATTAATCGGTGGGGCGACCGAGTAAGTTGTATTTTTGTCGGAGGGACGAGCACCTATTTTCGCATTCGCCCGACTCATTGCGACTGCACTGCAGTTTTAGAAATATTTATCTGTTTTAGCCGACAAGGGAACATCCCGAACCCGGAAATTCAAACAATTCTGAAACTTTGTGAATATGTAGGGACTTTCCTACTGATTATAATGCAATTTTTGTTTGCTGCCCAAATTCACTCTAAGGGGGTATAATTGACCCCTGAAAATCCGGTTATTTTCCGATTTTGTGTTATAACTCGTGAACTGTAAAATACCTTTTTTTACACAACGATAAATCTAATTAAAAGACGTAACTTTTGTCTTGAAACTTTTGTTTATCTCTTACAGTTCGCGAGTTATAACACAAAATCGGAAGATAGCCGAATTTTCAGGGATTAATTTAAGCCCCTACGAGTGAATTTGGGCAGCAAAAAAAATTGCGTTGTAATCAGGAGGAAATCCCCCTACATATTCACAAAGTTTCAGAATTTTTTGAATTTTCGGATTCGGGATCTTCCCTTGTGAGTCGCGAGTCAGTTCACGAATTAAAAACACGAAACCGGAAAATAGCCGAATTTTCAATTTTATCGCCTTGGAGTGAATTCGGGTGCAAAAAAATTGCGTGATTTTTTGAATTTTCGGGTCGGGGATCTTCCCGTATCAGTCGCGGTGTGTTAGTTCACGAGGGGTGATCCATGGTACGCCGCATCGGCGATCGCGGCTCGAGAGAAACTCGCTTAGCGGCGGAATCTAGCGAAAACGGGTGGAGAAAGCGAAGAAGCTTGCGTACGGGAGCGATACAGGCCCGACTGCCAGGAACGCGCGCGGGCGTTTCGCGGCGAGGCACAAATACGAGTAACGGGGGTACATAATACTGGAAACGAACGATAACACGAATACACCTCCCGGCGTATCGGTGGAAAAAAAAGTATCGTCGCTCGCTAATTACCCTTGCCCGCGCAAATGTGCTCCATTTTTTCGCGGGCAGACGGCCCGGCCAGCGGTCCCAATTCCCTTCACAATTAACTGCGCCGCATTACGACCCTCGAACATTTCGTCAACTGCCCCTGCCAGCCCACCGACGGAAACGACGCTCGCCCGGCACCGAGCTCGTCCGAGTCTATTGGCTCGTTAAACGCAAAAAAAAAAAAGGAGAAGACGAAGAAGGCGAAAGAAAAAAAGAGATGCGGAGCAAGGCGGAAGAAAAAGAGAGAGCCCGAAAAAAGGTGTCTTAAGCGAGATCAAAAGCTCTTCCACGGGGGTGACCCATGGTCTGCGGTCGACGCGCGTCCATCCCTGTCGGTATGTTGCCTCGAGGCTTAGAAAAGCCACCCCCCCCCCCCCTCCTCCTCCTCACCCTTCCCTTTTTCTCTCTCTTTCACGGCCCCTCCCGTCGGCTCCGCGACCCCGCGCCGTTCTTCTGCTCTTCTGCCCTTGTCCTGTCTCTCGCTTCCTCTGTTGCACCCCCGCCGGCGCACGAAAATATATACCGCCTTTCGTTAAAGGTGAACGGACGAAATCGCGGAGTTACACGTGCGTGCAAGATCCGGGCGAGGGTGAGATGCGTCGGCGGGTGTGCAGGGCAAAGGAAGAGGAGAGAGACAGGGGGGGCGGCGGCAGGCCGGTGGTCAGGAAGGGCGATGAGGGAAAGAGGCGCGCAAAAAGGGTTGAGAGGATGGTGGGCTAGCTTGCTCGTTCGCCCCCCACCTCCCCTGCCCTCCCTTCCCTCATCCCTGGAAACTGGGGGAGAAGTTGTGGAGGAGACGGACCCGCGAGTCAGACGAAACCGGCGATATCAGCGCGTTTCCCTCGCGCACACCCCCGCATACACCACCTCACACCACCGGGTGCCGCCGAAAATCCCCAAAAGCACACGAAACAAAGGCCTGCCCTCCTCCACTCCCCTCCCCCCCTCCCGCGCTCCACCCTTGCCTCCCGCTGGAGCCTCGTTGGCACACGCGTGCACCCCCCCCCCCCCCTCGCCGAAGCCCCTGTGAACGGTAGAACAGAGACACGAATCATCGACTTCTCGGTCTCGAACATGTGTGCTCAGCTCAGCTCGCCTCGGCTCTCTCGCTCTCCTGTGACAGGCCCGGAGCACGTGCGCTCCGAAGAGTCCGCTTCGGCGAGCCTCGAACCTCGATAGAGCCCGGCTGACACAGCGGCAACGCGCTGTTCCACGGTAATTGTTTGGCTAAAGCTTTTTTCGGCCGGTGGAATCGGCTCCATTGCCGCTCGACACTTTCCTCCTTTCATTCGCCCGCTCCTCCCTTCTTCCTGCGGCGATACGCGGCGCAAGATTTCACACCGATTCGAATTCGTACCCGATCTGTTGCATCTTTCTTCTACTTTCGGCTTGTTCTTTCTATTTTTCTCTTCTCGCGAGGGGAAGTCTAGTTAGGTTGCTGCTTAATGCACGGTCTGCATAAGTACTCCGAATTAGGGGATACCGGAACGAGTTAATTAACCCCCCGATGACGAGGAACGCGCTCGGCTCAACCGCGGGCGTCAGTGTTACCGAACTTGCACTTTCTGTCAGGCCATTAGCCGCGGAGATCTCAAGCCCCGCGTTCCAGGGAGTTTCGCCCTTCTTGTCGCCTTCTTGTTTCAAAGCGCACACGCTGCACACCACATTACGCGCGTGTTTAGTCAGTGATTTGCTAGGCATAAACGGTGAGCGCGATTCGCCGCCAGAGCCTTGTACACGACGCGCGGCTCGGCCCCGATAATTTTGCTCGTTCCTCGGACGGTGATGTTCCCCAATTATTTCGAGCAGCCGCGCAATGGGGGAAAGAGATTCGACGCGTCGCGTTATTATTGATAAATCGCGTGTAAACAGCCGACGGCTCCGTAACACCGTTGAACGCCGCGAGAAAACGTGTAATTACGTAATTATGCAGTTGATTATCTCCGTAAAGTACACACAGGATGCGCGTCTGTAATTGGTGCAATGAAAGCTGAATTAGCATTTCATTAAGCGACGGTAGTCTTTCGTGAAAACTGCCCGGCGAATTAACGTTAACGAAACATTTTACTAGCCCGTTCGCCGGGCTGTTTAATTGTTGCTACGTAAAATTCCGTTCGATGGGATCGCGGGAGTGGCGGGTACGCGCGCGTGGCTGTGTGTGTGTGTGTGTGTATCACGATTGTCCCTATGTATTCGGCGAGCTGTAATAATTGGCCGAGTACGAGCTAGGTCGGTCGGGTGCGTTTTCTTCAAGGTTAGTCGAAAGCCCCTGGCGCGCTGAGTGGGTCGGCGAGCTGAAAAATCGATACGTACGAAAGTGAGAGTCTCAGCCGTTTCACCCTCCTTTTCGTTCTTCGCGTTCCTCGTCCTCTTCTTACTTGCCATTTGGTTCATTCATGGTGCGCCGCTCTGCAGGGCCGTGGCACGTCGTCAATTAATCCTGATGCTTCTGCTCAAACTTTCGCATGCAACGCCACTATCCCGCCGATAATTCTCCTTCCTTCCGTCAGATAGTTCGAGCCGTGTGCTCGATAGGTTCTTACTTACGAATTCTCGTGATTCTGATTAGAACGAAAACACGGGCACCATGTGTTTCATTAACGCGACACTTGTACATTTAATTTCGTATAAATGTATATATTCAAGGAATTAATAGAATGGAGCTAGTGCCGTGGGATGTTGATGGTAAAATTAATTTAATTAAATTGACCAAGTAAGAATCTGGTCGAAAGTAATTTGGGGAGTAGGGAATACATTTTTAGCCCATTGATTATTCCACGAATTTTGGTAATACTTCCAATTGAGCTTTAGGAGTACAATAATTGTACTCTTCAGATTTGATTGATTGGAAGCTTGTTTTGTCATTTATGGTTATAATTCTTATGCTGTTCTCTAGCTGCTTGATCGTGAATCTTATATAGATGTCATAGCAAACCTCTAATTACTCTGCTTGTTACCAACTTTCCTTATTTCTACTTCGCACACTCTATTATTTACTGTTATGGTTGTTTCGTTGCTTTTACTATTACTATCACTTTTAATTAGTTTTTAGTTTTAGTATCAGTTTTAGTTTAGTTTTATCTTTTAATTTTCTAATGTCATGCTCTGACATATTATACAGAGGTTAGGCATAATAACTGGGCCTCGCCCTTTCACCATCCTATGTAATTAAAATTGGCGCGATAAAGACGGAAAATAAAAAAGAAAATAAAATTGTTATCTATGGTACAAGCGAGCCATAACGGAGAACTGTGGACAAATGAAACATGGTCCATGGTGGGGGAAGTGAAACCACGTTTTTCGAAATGGTGGAGAATTGATTTAACAACGTGGTGCATAAAACTACTCAGTCTGGGATGTTTTAATGAAACCGAACGGAGAAAAGGAATCGAAGGCACGTTTGGAATTTGATCGGGGAAAAATTAGAATTTTGTTTTCGATTCGAGGTGCCCTTCGAGTCGCGTTCTTCTTGCCAGCTGGAGATGGATAATCTTGACTGGGGGATCTTAAACGGTGAAAAAAGGAGAAAATATCAACAAGGGCATCCGCACGTCTGGGATATTTCCTCGTTGTGCTCAAACGAAAACAACGCCGAAAGAGTGGATGTATAATGGCTCGCATTGAAATTTCAAACCTAAATGATGGCCATTTACATTCTCGACATCATATAATTATTTCTAAAATTAATCACTTCATCCTCGGAACATAAAAAATATTCTCTTGCAACCTCGTGCCATGCCAGTACACAACGATGCGAAATTGATTCAAAATTCGTGCGAAGATTTGTCACCTGGAGTACGAACAACACACTTTGTTTCGTTTCACATTATCATGATTTTTAAACTCATTGGAAATTATGGGTGACTCTATCACAGTTATATGATTGTAATATTATATACATTTATCATAAACATCATAATAAACTTTTTTTAATAAAAGTAAAAAACCGACTTCAAAGGTTCGCTAAAAAGGATAAAATAATTTTTTGTTGAATTCGGTGCCAAAATAAAAACACAATTAAATCGGCTCGATGCCGTGACGTCCCACTAAATTGTTGCGCGCTCTAATTCCCGGGCGTTAATGTGCAAATGAACTATAATTATTGATAAAGGTTTAGAAATTGATTTAATTCTGTTCCTATTTTGGCACCGATTTAAAAAAAAACATTTTATCCTTTTTAGTGCACCTTTGAAGTCGGTTTTTTTACTTTTTTTTTTAAAAAAAAAGTTTATTTTTTTTTAATTTTTAGTGACCTTTGTTTTAAGTCGGTTAAAAAACATTTATCATGGTAGCAATTAGGGAACATACTCCATATACTAACGAAAGAATCATCCAAATCGGTTCACGATGGAATGCTAGATAATTCTAGAGTATCTAGATAATAATAAATAAAAACATTTATCGTGGTACCAATTGTGGAACATACTCTATATAACAATGAAAGAATCATCTAAATCAGTACACGCGTTACAAAGTTAGACGCGAACATACATTAAAACTGGAATTCTAGATAATTCTAGAATACCTAGATAATTAATAAAAAAAATTAACATGGTACCACCGGCTCTTCACATTCTTTCAAATAAAAAAAAATTATCGGAATCGATGCACCTATGCGAAAGTTATGCGTGAACGTACAAACATAATGAAATATACGTAACGAATTGAGTAACCTCCTCCTTTTGAAGTCGGTTAAAAACTATAGACTTCTTCGAACTTGCTGCATAAACGGTACCTCACGACCATTTTTTTGGGGGTACTGTAATTATTATTAACAGAAACATTACCGCTCGTTATACTGAGAAACAAAAGTAAAAAAATCTTCATATTTTTTCTTATGCTTAAAGTTTTATGTTCCTAAGTTTCTTAATTTTTTATTTTGAATTGCTACGTTACAAATCAATAAATACACACAGTAGTAATATCTATTTTTATACGTCTTCGAAACTAATTTACGTGCTCATTCGCGAAGTTATCCCGCCGAAATTGTGTGAAATTTCAGATTCATTCACAAACACGGCAAGTTAATTTTTTTTCCGATTCTGATGGGGCTACAGTATAATTACGAGCAAGTTGTGTATATAACCGTCGACCACGTTTCTCGGAGAGACTGTGCATTTTTCCTTATCCTGTTGGTTTTTCTGTTCGGTAGGCGCCTCGTCCCTTTTGACGATCAGTCGCCGACACCAAGAAATTCCAGAACCATTTCCCGCACATATATACCCCGCCTGTGTCCCATGGCCCAAGCTTTATTTTTATCCGAAGAAATTGTTACGGTTTAATTCTGTTCCCGCTTCTTCCACTCGTGATAGAAATAAATCGTTTCGCCCCCAATGAATGAAGCTGAAATGTAATATTATTTAGATTCGAACATTTCTAGAATAGACTAACTAGAAGTGTTATGGTATCATTGATCATCGATCAATTAGCATACTCCAAGTAGTATACACCAAGGATGACCCCCAAGGGTTCGTTATTTAAAAAATAATATCTCGTGACTATGGTATCTTAAACATCCGACTCGCCAAACGCCTGATACCTCAGCGAACATGTGCCAGTATCAGCCCGATAATGCTCTAATTTGTAATGTTTATTTCTGTTGAACAGTGGTGCCGGATCCAAGATCCTCGTAAGCAATATCCCGAGTCACGCCAGATTGGAGGACCTCGAGTTGGCGTTTTCGATCTGCGGCGTAGTGCAGTCCGTGGAGAAGTTGTCTTCGCGTGATCCTAACACACAAACCGTCCTCGTTATCTATGAGACGCAAGAGCAAACACAGCAGTGAGTAAAACTTCTTTCTCTGTGACAACCCCGGGTGACTACTACCATTCGCTCACTGAATCTTCCTTACCTATCTCCCATCAATTAACGGAAGAACAGAAGTGTTCCCTATGGAGACTAACTGTGCTACTGCTCAGAATAATCGGTGAAAAATATCTGAAAACTGTTTCAAAACACGTGAAATATCATAGCCATGGATAAGACTTTCTTTTTTTCTCTTTTTTTTTTAACCATTATTCAAGTTACGGTATGGCGAGTGTAGCTTTCAGAATATGTATTGGGTAATTAGTTGTTCTCTAATTACTCTGAGCAACGCGTCTTAACGTGGATACGCTGTGAGATCTCCCACGAAATTGGCTTCTCAGGCCCGCGTTGTGTACCAGCGCGCCATGCTTTACGGTGCCTTTTTCCCCTGTTTATAGGGCTGTCAACCAGCTTAATGGCCACGAGTTCGAGGGTAACGCGTTAAAAGTGGAAATGTCTACGGTGGAGAGCCGACGAAGAGGCCGCAGCCAGCGCAGCGGCGTCGCCTACTCCGGGGTATCGGGTTCCGGCCGGCAGACGGACTTCCCGCTTCGTATTCTCGTTCAGTCGGACATGGTGGGCGCCATAATCGGCCGGCAGGGATCCACCATACGCCAGATCACTCAGGTGACGCGCGCGCGGGTGGACGTTCACCGGAAGGACAACGTCGGGTCCAAGGAGAAGGCCATCACCATCTACGGCAACCCAGAGAATTGCACGAACGCCTGCAAGAAGATTTTGGAGGTCATGCAGCAGGAGGCCAACAGCATAAACAAAGGGTGAGGTTCCTCTCGGGGTTTCCGTAGTTTTGTAGCTTCAGTGCTAACAGCTTCAATGCTGAAGCTTTAAGGTCTGGGCAGACCTATCAGTTCCGTGAGGAAGAAGAGATCCTCTACGCCCCTCTTCTTCTTACCACTGGCACTCTTTCGTCACGGAGCTGATAAGTGTGTTTAGACCTTTTTTAATCCCTCAGTGTGGAGGCTTTACTGCCCAGAACAGTACCTAGCTGTGGGATGAATTGCATTGGTCGAAACCTTGACACCTCTGCTGTTAAGGCGTTACTGCATAGCAGACCTGCAGAAACATTGTCACACCTCCTAATCTAACCAATCGGATTTGCATCCCTCCCAAACGGCCACTCTCTTGAAGAGGCCCTCTTCACGGCGATATTTCCTTCCCAAGGCCTACACAATGTATATGAGAAGAGCACAGCCCGCCTCTAATTCGGGTGTCCAATAGACCTTGGTCCCAAGCCCTACTGGCTGCGCCTCCGCTTCACATCCCATGACAAGCGGTGCTCGTCATACCGCCGTTGCGGACAGTTTTCCCATGACGAGTCCTGCTCGTCATACCACTCTGAGTGGTTAACTGGCGTCGATGTGTTTCGAGAAGCGCCGAAGGTGCTCGATGCGAGTTTAGCAAAACTATCTCGGCAGAGGACCGACTTGCAGGACCATTTCTCGAAGCAACATCTATTCTTGTCACTTGTTACCGCAACTGTTTGTGCATAGGGTCGGCGTAATAGCAATCCCGCCTAATTCTTCGTAACAACATTTCTGTTAAAAGGGCCGCGTGTGAAACTGTAGTCTTGTGTGTTCACAGCATCGAGATCACCCTGAACATTCTCGCGCACAACAACTTGATCGGCCGGATAATCGGAAAGGGCGGCACCACGATCAAGAGAATCATGCAAGACACAGACACGAAGATCACCGTGAGCAGTATCAACGACATCAACCATTACAATGTCGAGCGTATCATCACAGTGAAAGGCACAATCGAGAACATGAGCAAAGCCGAATCCATGATCTCCAGCAAGCTGCGCCAGAGCTACGAGAACGATTTACAGGCCATGGCTGTGAGTATTTTCAAATATGCCGTGCACGAAGGAGAAACAGCGCTTTAAACGTTCGCGTGTTTAGTCTGTGCGGGGAACGCCTAGCGCCGCCCGGGGAGTACGGTTAACAAATGCCGCTGGGATGGATTTGCCGCGCGCGGCGTGCGATTAGTTAGCTTATCAGCACCGAATGGGTTAATTTAAATGTTGCACAATGATGACGCGTAATAACGAAATGTTAATTCCTATTACAGCCGCAAAGCATGATGTTCCCCGGCTTGCACCCAATGGCCATGATGTCCACTGCTGGCATGGGATACAGCTCACGTGGTCCTGGTTTATACGGCTCAGGGCCCGCCCCATATCCCTACCAGGCCAGCTTGCCGACTCAACAAGGTGTTCCTGCCGCCGACACTCAGGAGACTGCCTTCCTTTACATTCCTAACAGCAGCGTAGGCGCCATAATCGGTACCAAAGGTTCCCACATCAGGAACATCATCAGATTCTCCGGAGCCAGCGTGAAGATTGCGCCGCTCGAGCAGGACAAGCCAGCGGAGCAACAGACTGAAAGGAAAGTGACCATCGTTGGTTCGCCAGAATCTCAGTGGAAGGTAAGCGTCGAGGACGAGAGAATAAAGCAAGTTCTTTTGAATGTTTCCGTGACAGAGATAATATCTACTGTAATATACATACATAAACTTATAATTAAAATGCTTTACGTAAACGATAAGAGTAGAATGAAAAGCAGTTAAGCAAGCGTATAGGGTTGGAGCCAGTATTTAAAAGTCAGAGTCAACCGTGACTCAGTGGTTCGGACGCTGGTCCACGACTCCAGAGATCGCGAGTTCAAATCCCCGTACACCTGAACAAACATTTCCCCTTCACTTTTATTAGCTAATTAATTGAATACATAGCAGTATTTATGGCCCGTGGACAATCTATAATCCCCTCACCCTGCTGGAATTTGAGTAGGTGCCGTTTCCATAAGCATCGACTTGAAACAGCAGGAAAATGAAACTAGCGAAGGGTTTACCCGTACCAATGGCACAGTGAGACACTCTGTGTACAAGTTGGTCCCGTTGTCACCTTCAACAGCCAATATTTTTATACAGTTCCGTCGAATGGCTATATGTAACTCGAGCGTTTCTCGTTTCGTTCACAGGCGCAATACTTGATCTTTGAAAAGATGCGCGAGGAGGGATTTGTTTCCGGTAGCGACGACGTCAGACTGACGATCGAGATTCTCGTGCCCAGCGCTCAGGTTGGCCGAATTATCGGCAAGGGCGGCCAGAACGTTAGAGAATTGCAGCGCGTAACTGGAAGTGTCATTAAGCTATCGGAACAACAGTCCACGTCTCCTTCTGCTGACGAAGAGGCCACCGTCCATATAATTGGCCCCTTCTTCTCTGTTCAGGTACTGTATTCTTCCTCCTTCAATTAGATCCCTCAATCCCTCGAGACGCGAACGAGAAGTGTGCTTCTAATATAATTTAATTACCAGATCTCCGTGCTCTCGATAATTCAAGCACCGGGCAGACACACTGCATGCGTCGAAATGTCAAATGCCTAGCGCCGCGACCACTCGCGACCACTCGCGACCCATCCCCTTCCCCGGTTAAAGGGGGTTTAATGGCAGGCCATCAACAACGGATAAGTGTAAAGTGTATAAATTCTCGTTTACGCCTGTTCACAGTCGGCGCAGAGAAAAATTCGCTCTATGGTCCTGCAGTCTGGTGCACCTGGAGCAGGTGCTGGGACGCGCGCTGGTCGCGGCAGCAGCCAGGAAGGTGGTTCTCGTTCCCGAAGAGACGGCAGTGCCACGTCTCAGCAAGGTGGCACAACGACGCAGCAGCAATCGAGCTCCTCGCCATCCAGCCAGCAACAGCCGCAAAATCAGTAACGTCACTGAAACTTACCTGACGCCGACCAACGCCTCACAGAAATCCGTTTTATTCGCCGGGGTGGCCTCGTCGCTTTGACATTCTCTCGTCGCGAGGCTGCGTGCAACCTCCTTCTCGCGGGGCACGTGTATCCTTCGAGATTCTAACCAGAGCGGCCGAGCGATGTGCAGAGCATGAAGGGCGCGCGCACACACACACCCACACCCCCACACACACCCACACCACGCACAGAAGACACGCGCGCGCGCGCGCGTGAAAAGGTCATCATCAGTCTATCGATAACAGAGATGTCGCTCGATAGGAGCCGATATTCTTCAAAATCACCCATTTAACTCAGAACGGTAAGAGAAAAGGGGTGGTACGGTCGATGGTGTGTGTTACCTTCATTCTCGGTTCTTTTTCCATTTTTTTCCCCCTCCGTTTCTTTGTAATTCGTGCGCGTAACGGCACGTCGAAAGTATTTCTCGGGATCGTTGCGAGAACGCGGAGAAAACTTAGCACGTCGCGTGTACCCCCCCTTCTTTCTTTTCTATAGAATAGGTCTTGCAAGTAGAGAACGCCTGATGAAAATTGTCATTGTTGACTTGATCGCCATCGATCGTGACACCCGGCTCGCGCGTCGCTTAACGACGAGCTTCTCGCGGCCGGACGCGACGGACAGACGAGCAGAAGCGATATGCGCGCGGGCACCGCGCGGATACAGACGGAAGTGTGCACGTCGTAATCCTGAACGAAAACGCGTGGCGCGAGAGGAGGTGAGATCGAACACGCTCGGTCCCTGTCCCGGCGCGGAGCGCGGCTGAGCGCGCTATTAGAATCGGATTCTCCTCCGAGAAAAGAGGGTTGGGGGGGGGGGGAGGGGAGATGACGCCGCGGCAGCATCCATCCGTTCTCTCGCCTCGTCTCCGCGCGTCGCGCGCGTTTCGTTTTGCGGGGCCCGCTCGTATTCAGGGTCGAAGCGACGGGTGACAACACGAACGAATCGATTTCGCAGCGTTAACGGAACCACCTCGTCGATGAAACAGGATGATTATATATACGAGACGATAAGAAGGGAAAAAAAAGCATACACAACCTTATTACCTCATTCAATTACGGTTAAAGATTTAATATGATAAAGAAAAGTGGAACGAGAGAAAGGATAAAACCAACTAATCTAAAAAAAAAAAGAAGAAGAAGTCTACCTAATATTAAAGTTATAATAATATACAGAGAGGTTAAGTAACGATTACACAATTACGTTATACATGTTACTACTTACTACTACTGCTAATTAACTACTACTACTTCTGCTAAGTACTACAGAGAAAAGGCGGTTTTTTCTTTTTCTTTTTTTGTTTTTTTAAAAAAGAGGAGAACTACTCTAGGTACAGTTTTTTATACCACACACAAACTCAGAGACAATTGAATTAACGGGACACTTAATTATCGAAGTATATGTGAACGAGCACGAGACGTTCTAGGGTTCTGGACAGCGTATGCCAGGATGGTTTTCAGGCACTGGGAGAGAAGGGCCCCTCAGCAAACCCCGCCCCACGGCACTGCGGTGCCCCCCCCCCCCTCTCGCGCCTGTAATACCAAAGAAGCGATTAATGAGTTTTTTTCGTATTAGTGAAGTGAAAGCGCGTTCGACTGACGCGCGTCGTTGTTTTAAACGCTTTACTCGCCTCAAGTTCCTTGCAAGAGCCAAGAGAGAGTAGTGAGATGAGGGGGGTCAGACAGCACGCGTCCGCGGGGTATCGACGAGTGGTTATCGACGTCGGGAACAGCGGGAGTAGTCGGCGGAGGAGACCGACGGTAGTAAACGTCATCGGGTCGCTTTTCCGAGAAGTGATTGCTGAACAGAACGATGGTGGGAGGAGCGAGGAAGGGAAAGATAGATGCGAGAGAACGTCATCGAAACGTTCAGAGGGCGAATGAGAGAATGCACACGAAACGGCCGCTGTTTCGTGCTACGAGGAGAAGGATGTTCAAGAGGGAGAATGAAAAAGCGACCGTTGGCACGCACGAGGAAGGAGCGAAGAGGGGGACATTGACAGAGAGAGAAAGAGAGAGAGATAGGATATACACGAGAGAAGGAAGCAAAGCCACGAAACTTTTTCAGGGATTTTTACTTTACCATGGATGTAATAGTGTGTGAGTGTGCGTGTGTTGAATAATACTATTAATTGATAAGTGATTAATTACTGATTAGGCATATAACGGCAAGGGAAGCGCCGAGACAGGTAGAAGTTTAGGCTTATCGTGGAGAGAAAAGAAAAAGGGGGACAGGGAGATACTAAATGTGCTGCCCGAGAGGGAGGGACGGCAGCCGGTGATCCCGTTGATGGAACGTGGCCGTCAGCCTCTCTCACCTCTCGCGGCGTCGAGCGCGCATATCGCCAGCGAGTTGAATGCCGGAAACGACGGGACTACTATGAACGCGATTTATGTGTATCGATACTCCCGGTCTCGCGAGGATCCTTGTAAATTCTGTAACTTCTGTTCCTTCCCTTTCGTTTTTACCGTTTCTGTTTCTTGTCTAAGTACGTAGGGTATAATAGTCGTAAAGCGTTAAGGTAGCAAAATACGCGAGTTAACGAAATTATTCATTGACAGAAGCTCGCAGCGATATGGCGTCGTTTAGGCACGACGCGTACCATCGGTCACGATCATTCTCATCGGCTGTCGTGATATGTAATGTTCGAGGAATTGACCCTTTGAATATTATCGAAAGCAAAAAAGAAATGAAATTGAAAGGAAACGTGTTTCGTTCCGAGTATTCGAGTACAAAGTACCGTTAGATGAGAAAGTAAACGCGCAGAGATCGCGTTTACCCCTCCCCGACGGAATATTCGTGACCGGTCTGCGCGTGATTCGTAACTCTAAGTTCTGATTTAAAATGGAAAAAATGGGGGAGAGACCTACGAATGTTTGAAGGTACGATAGGAGTAGTTCGCACGTGCAACGTACGGGCGGGAAGTGTTTTTTTTTTCAGTCGAGATATGGAAGGATCGATCGCGTAATAGGGCTTGAGAAGGCGGAAGCTAAAAATGGTTCGGGACAGGGAAGTGGTTGAGATATGAAGGATTTTATACACGATTCAATCGAATGAAGGACTTTTCAGTCTGAGGAACCGATCGGGCAGACCCAGCTCTGCTCCGGCGATCTATAAGAATGTGACCAAACAAACATAAAACTGAACAAAAGAAAAAAGAGAATCGAAAAATTAACGGACTGACAAGACGCGCGATTACGTGCCACGGGAAACGTTCGAGACATCGACGAAATCTGGTCGTTTCGATTCCAAGCGACCAACCGCGCCCCAGGCATTGAAACGTTTACCTATATCCGGCTTCATTTTTATTCTAGCATTAACCGATCAAGTATCGTTTGACTGGGATCGACGATATTCCGCCAAATCGATCGTAAGAGTTTTAATTGCGTTTCCGTGGAATATCGTGGCACGTCAGTCGTCGCCTCACCCAAGAACGTTGAACACCCCCCCCCCCCCCCCGTTCGCGTTCCACGACGACGACGATCGCTTCCGGTCCGCTCGCTCCAGAGGGACCCGCGGGGGAGGGATCGTCGACCGTCGCTTTAATTCACGGCATTCGGTATGCGTTTAGTACAAAAATACACGGAGTTTATGGTGGGATGGGAAAGGAAGAATCGAGTTTTCGGTGGGAAGGGATGAACGTGGTAGGTACTAGAAGGGGGGAAGATATATCGCGTGTTACGATTTTTGTTTGTGGAATGGGAAAGATAGAGGAAACGAAGGTGGGGAAAGAGAGAATGATAGGAAGGGACTTCTGGAGTGTGCGCAGGAATATCTATCATCCGTGGGTAATATCAGGGGGAGAGAGAGAGAGAGAAAGAGAGACGGAGCGGAGAAGGTATGCAGGGGAAAATAAAGAGATGAACGGACGGCGGAAGCTCGGTGCGCCAGTGCTCCGCTCTCTTGCCTCTTTCTTTTTCGCTGCATCTCGAGGAGGACAGCCGGAATGATAAGGGGGAGAAAAGAGGAGGCGAAGAGGCCCGAGGATTCGCCGAGCACAGGAGGAACGAGAAAAGGAATTACACCGGATTTCAGACAGCGGGGGAGAGAGATAATAGAGGAGCCGAAGGTGGGATAGAGAACGGAAGAACTACGCGAGAGTATAGAGAGGAAGAAAAAAAATAAAAGGGGAGAGGAAAGACGAGTAAGAAAAAGAGAATGAATCTAAGAGTATAAGTTTATTTTTGATACATTGTTGGGGAGATCTAAGTGAATCTTTCTTTTTCAATTTTTTTGTTAGATGTTTTTAAATAACTTAATGAATTTTAACGATATTAATGAAGCGAGGCGTGAGGAGGGAAGGCGAGAAAAGAGAAAGAAAACATTTTTTAAATAGAGATAAGAGATAAGAGGAAGGAGGAAGAAGTTAGAGAAGAAGCGAAGTGTTTTTCGTATATAAAAATGATAAAGAAAAAAAAATGTGGTGGGGAAAAAAAAAGTAATGAAAGAAAGAGTAATTAACTTAAAGAGAAGTAAAAAAAAGGGAGAAAAAAAGATTTAAGAGAGGGACGGCGCGCAGCTTTTTGCGCTGTGCGCGTCTGTCGCTCGTCAGGGGGGAATAAAGGAGATTTTAGTCGGATAAATTGTATAATATATTTAATATATTTGGAGGAAAACGGCGGCGCCAGGTCCGCGACAGGCGAGGGCGTCACTTCGACGGCGAACGACAAGGCGGTCGGGCTCGCAGTTTTATGCGACGCGATTCCCGCCGTTGTCGCTGCCCAGCAAGCCGTCCTCGCCCGCAGGCCTTCGTCTCCGTGTTTATTTATCAAGCGTAAATATTTAAAGAAGTGAACAAAAAAGGATGAATTACATTTGTAGAAAAGAAAAGCATAGGAAAACGATGAAAGTGCCAAGGAACAAAAAAAAAATAATAATACGCACCGCAAGACCAATACAACAACCGGTATAGCTAATAATATATGTCACAGAAATTAACGAATCGAATCATAGAAACAGCAAACGATGACAACATCCATCAGCCACCATTCACCATCACTAAATTCGCTTTTAACCACACGGAAATCATTTACGCTATTTCAACATCACTTGACACGCTCCTTTTTCCTGATACGATGCACAGTATACGTTGGGAACATCTAAATTACTTTCGGCCAATGAAACCATTCAAAATTTTGTCAGGCGAACGCCAGAGAAGAAAGAGAGAGAGAGATAGAGAGAGAAAGAAAACACAGAGAAGCACGACGCGAGTACGAGATACAATCGCTCTTTTCAAACAGAATTTTCGTTGTTGTGGGGAATAGACGAATACTTCGATTCAACAACGAAAACCATCGCCCCCCGCCCCCCTTTTCGGAATATCTCTTTATAAAAGAAAGTTCGCGACAACCGCAATCCGCCCCGCACGCAAATCTTTCACACCTTTCGCTCGTTCATCGATCTTTGATTCATTTTTTCGTTGCGCAACATTTTTCGGAATGGAGAATTTCAATGGGAAGGAGATAAAAAGGGAGAATGAAATTTCGCGGGGTTCTCAGTAGTAGGTAGGATGAAAAAAAAAAGTAACATGAAAATGGATGAAGAGAAGCCTCAGGAAGACACCTTTTGACTTCATTGCTCGCTCACAGTTCTTGCACTCCTCGCGGCAGAGGACGAGGAGAAGCACGGGAAATTCGATAATGCTGAACGCAGAAGGGAAAAACGTGTTACACGCAACAAGCCCCGGTCAAACGCAAGCCACGAAGGAAGAGAGAGAGAGAGAGAGAGAGAGAGAGAGAGAGAGAGAGAGAGAGAGAGAGAGAGAGAGAGAGAGACCTCTCACCCAGCCGTTCGCGTTGGAAAGGAGAGGCGGAGAAAACTATGCATCTTTCGGCCGATTCCACAGCACAGCACACTTCAAACCCCCTCACGGAAGGGAGTGGATGGAGATGATAGATTCGGAGAGGAGGCAAAGGAGACAAGCTCGCTCGCACGCTCGGGAGAATGTACAAATCAAACAAAAGTTACAAAAGGGAGGGGATTAAAAAGAAAAGAAAAAGGAAAGGCGAAGAGAATGAAGATTAAATAGAAATTATTAATATAAATAAATGATAACTTAAAAAAAAATGAGAAGATTTTTAACGTTATAATAAATTATTATGCGCGTGAATTAAGATGGATGCGGGGAGAGTAACTTAATCTACTGGTAAGGGGATACCAACAAGAAAACAAATGTACAAAATCGATTTATCGCTAAATCTTAAATGTTAGTATTCTAGAAATATTTTACCGCGAGATGGAGTCGTGCTTATCGATTAGAATCGAGGGAAATTAACGTAAGCTCGGCGCGTTTAAGTTTAAGATTATTACATATATCCCGCGAAACGAGGAACAACAACGAGAGAATAAACAAAAAAAAGAACAGAAATGGGGGAAGAAAAAGGAAAGAGAGGAATGCGAAAAACATGTATCGAGCATCTTGGATTTCAAAGTAACTTTGTCGACGTTGGGGCACGAACGATCTTTTTCTCACGATCGTCAAAGCACGAAACGTGCGCGAACATTCAGCAGCAAGCCTCCGCGAAACGATGAACAAAAAAAAAAGGAAGGGGGCTTCTTTCTTTTCCTAGGAACGTCCAGATAATCGTTGACAACGTGCATCTCCGACGACTGTTGCCAAGCTTCGCCAAAACACTTTATCAACTCTCTTCGTATCAACACTATTTATACGGTGAAACGAACTTTTGTAGTTTTTTACGGAACCCTTTTCGAGAACGCTCTTCCACGAGGAATAAAAGGCCCGACGAATTGTGTGGAATACAAAAAAGAATAAAAAAAAATGGAGAAAAAAAGAAAATAAAACACGAGAAATCGGAGCAGATAGGCGAAGGACGAGAAGGCGTAGAGAGAGCAGCACATCGCTGCTAGGAAGAGGCAGTGGAAGCAAGCACAGCGCAATGAAGTAGCAGAGAAGGTATGAGATGCAGAGGCGTCTAACGCGTAACAGCTACGCGATTCGCCGCGATACTTTCGACCGGAACGGGGAAAAATGGCAAAGAAAAAAAGAAGGGACTGAAGAATTACACGACTCTGGGACAGGCGAGGGCCCACAGATCAGTCGTCACGGATCATCGAGACAAAGCAGGATCTTCCATTTCCGCGCACGGTTATAGACGATTCCAGCCGGAGACGCATCCTTTTCTCATACAGTTTGATATCAGCCACGGTTAGGAGCCAGCAGAAAATCCCCATCGGCGCAACGGGACCCGGCGTTGCTCGAGGCCAGGCACGCAAAAGTATGGACGCAAAGACGAGGAAGAAGAAACACGCACACACACGCGTATACACTCGACCAAATGATGAACTAAAGACAACTGGTCGTCGCGACGAGAAACTTTGAAAATCGAAGGAGTCCACTGTGGGACGAACGGAACAGCAAAATGAGAGCGATAGAGGAGAAGGAGGAAGGAGAATTGTTTCCTCATCGACCTGGTAATCGTCGAGTTCTTCGATCACGCTGTCTCACCGATCGAACGTCTCGCAAGAACGTCATTTCGCGTGACCTTCAGTCGGAGGCAATCCGCACAGCTGAATCCTTCCAGTTTTGCTTTTCGAGTGCTTTATCGTCGTCGGTGCCCACGCGTATCGAGCAGACAATCGGTTGCCTTCGCGGGCCACCGTTCGACTGTCTTCATTGCACACCGGACACACACACACACACACACACACACACACGGACGCACGTACGTAAAACGCAGACCGTTCATCGACGACAACACAATATATCAGGGTGGTTCTCGCACCGATTAATCAGCTCTATACACGCGTAAACGGAACATACAGGGATCGCGGCTTAGCGATTCGTTATCGATCTACACGATCCCGTATACTATAAGCACACATCCATATTATATTATACGGAAATATATATTATATATACGCGGGCGATACCGCGTGCAACTTAACAATAGTAAACGACGGATTATAACGAGAGAGAGAAAGCGAGAGAGAGAGAGAGAGAGAGAGAGAGAGAGATCAGTCCCGGGGGTAGGGGCGTAACGACACCCTCGCCCCCGTGGCCGCGGAAACACTCAGCAGGTTACAGCACTTCTATTTCTTTATTAATATTTAATAGTGATAAAACGAATAGTAAAATAGTGGTAAGGGATAATAGTGATTATCGGTGGCGACTTCGATGCTAATCGTCGCTGCGCGAACGGAGATGTGTGCCGGGCGGCGATTACCGTTCCGGTCGCTCGCGGAGACAGGCAAGTTCGCAGCTGGTGTTTAGAGATGACGGGGAAGAGAGAAAGCACACGGACAAACGAAGGGTGGTAGATTATTTTGGGCTTTAGTATTAGTATTTCGAGGATAGGCGACGTGTATGGGGCGGCAGCCGGACTTTTAGGATCGCGCGATTTAGACCGCCCGGCGAAGAAGAAGAGAGAGAGCGAGAGCGCGCGCGCCTCGGTGCCGCTTGGTCGCCCGACGTGTCGTTGAACGACGCGACACGGGCATCCATTGGAACCGAAGCGCCTCGGGGCCCGTAGCTTCGCGCGCCTCGAGGAACGACCGCCGGTCCCCCAGAGGGTCGCGCGCCGTCGAGGCGGGCCGAGGCTTCACGGCGGCGTCGAGATTAATATCGTCGGGGCTGAATGATACACACCGGATCGAGAGGAACGGTTCTGAGCCGAGTACGCGGCGGTAAACGAGGGCCTTATTGTATACAGTTGGGCATTGTTGTTAATGTGAAAGGTTCAAGTGATATCGCTAAACAGATAAATATATCGGATAAGCTTAGGCGTGGCGCGCCATCGAACGATTAGGGTCGAGGAAAATGGGGTGAGAAAGTGAGCGAGAGAGTGTGTGAGACGAGTGTCTGGTGCGCGCGAGTGGGAGAGAAAGAGGGGATGGTTCGTTGAGAGTATGGAATCGAAATGAAACATAATCTTTAATAATCGTAAGGTGATATAAGCAGAGTTAGGAAGCTAGAATGAGTGATAGAGAGAGAAAGAGGGAGAGAGAGAAAGAGCGAGAGAGATGGATAGACGCGTTTTGACCACGGAGTCTTAATATATTATCTATTATTAATCCTATTGTTGCCAATAATGGGCATTATTGAGAAAACCGCGCGGGTATGTAACTTATTCTCTACACTGCATTTACACTCCCCCCCTAACCCCAGAAATCCCCCCCCCCCTCCCCCAGAAGACCTTGTATGCATATAGTAACACATATATACACTATACACTTGTTGTACATAGATATATATTATATGTAAAGCTTAAACTTATTAATTGAGAACAGATTATAGTCGATGGTACCGATATAGAAGATGATGCAACCCGTAAAATAGAGCCGTTTGTCGCGCATGCGTGAAAAAGATTATGGAGCGAATGATGTGTTTTTCCTTTGTTGTTTGGGTGCGGGCGTCAGTTTTATCGGAAGCTAGAGTTTCCTTTTCTTTCCTTGGGAAGATGGCGAGGATGAGAGAGGGGAAGGCACGAGAGGGATGTGGAAGCTAGCAGCAGCGAGAGAAGTGTGTGTTCCGTGCCGCGCCGCTTCCAACGTCGTCGCTCTCGTCTCGTACTTTGCCACAGATCGGTTGTTACGTACGAACAACTTAGCTATTAATATATACACACACATTGTTAACCACGATTATATATCGCAGTAGCCGCGGGAACCGACCAGAGACAGTCCTGTCGATTCACCTCCTCGTCCAGAATACAGGACGGCGGAGGAACTCCAGCCACCCATGCCGCAGCACCGCGAAGAGAAAGGAGCCGTGCATGTTTCAACCAGACACCCGATCGACGTACAAACGCAAGAGAAACAGTGTTCTCGGTTGGCCATTGGAGAGACGAGATCAAGGCGCGCGTAACAGCCTTCATCAGCTCGCTCGTCGGAGCGATCACCAGCAGCTTCTCGAGTGTGTCTATTCACTCGAGGCGAGACATTTCTCGTAGACGCTTCCACATCCACGCGACGAGCTCGAGAGAACGAAGTGGAACGGAGGATCGGGGGTCGTTCACGGTCATCAGGTGCCTCGGTGCGCGCTGTATGCCCGATTATCCGAGCGCTCGAGAAAGAGAGGATCGAAGCACCGAAGGGATTGGCGCACGGCCGTTCGCGGCCAGATATGAGTAATACTAAAACCCAAAATAGCCGTTTCCGGGTGTCGGGCCGATCGAGAGGGGAAAGTGTCACGTACCACAACGTGGACGGAGGGAAAAAGGCAAGCCAGGCGGAGGAAGTTAGAAGCTTGAAAGGGGGAAAAGGATCATGGACAGAGAGATTCCTTTTTATTCGTTCGTTACCTCATATGTTATGGATCTGTACCGTGCTTCTGTGCAGCGGGATAGCGAAGGCGACGCAAGCAGTGGTAAAGGAAAAACGGGGAGAAGATGAACGAAGACGAAAAAAAAAAAAAAATACAAAAATGCGATGCTGCGAGGCACACACAAAAAAAAAATAGAAGAAGATGCGAGAGAAAGCCAGAAATTTATATATGTATAGTTGTTCGCGTTTTCCTTTTTATTGAACAGTTTTATGTCGGGTAGAGTCGTTTTTTCCCCTTCTGTTTTACACCACGGAACACAACGTGTCCTATAGGGAATAAGTGTTTGTTCGCGGATCCTGTAATAAGCTCAGTTCTTTTCCCTTTTATTTCTTCGGTTCTCCTTTATCACCGTTGATTCGTTTGTTTCGCGTTCCTTTGTTGGCGCGATCTATTTTTTTTTTTATATTCTCTTTTAACCATTATACGGATGTTTATGCACGTTCTTCGTTTACCTGTTCGGTTCGCACGTTTTGTTTCGCACGATATTAGCCACGCTCGTGAATGTCGTTCTGTTAACCCCGGCTCGCTGGAACATTTTATTATTACGCTCGTGCAGTATTCTTCTCTATCAAGCGCACGCGTACACGCACGCGCTGGCACACGAGCCCCGCATACACACGTACACATACACCTGCAGAGACACGAAAAGGGAACGCTACTCTCTTCCAAAACAAAAAAAGAACGGAGCCATTAAATCGCGAGATTGAAAACGATTAGAACGAATTGATTTCCGATTCGCGCGTGCGCGCGCGCGCGCGCCGATCGTTCCAGTTCGTTCTTTTTCCAGAGAGACAGAGAGAGAATATAGAGAGGAGGTTACAGGGGAAAAAAGGTGACGTTTTGGGTCAGGTCAACATTCGCGACAGGAAGTCGATACGCGCGTTGTACATACATTATATTGCATTATATATCCTGTGTATAGTAGATAAGGGAGCGCGGACTCCGAGCCTGGAGGGTTTCTTTTACACGTACCTCGAGTTCCGTCCATCTTGACCGAGTCGCCAGAAATTCGTTTCGAGACGCTGGGCGCTAGCCACGACACGCTCAAGCAACCCCAAGGCTGGGGAATAATGCAGGTGATCGCGGGACCACGTTAATTACAACTTGTAACGATACTATCATTCGTAGACTGCTCAGCGACGTGGCTAGCGACCTTCGAGGGAAATTGGAAGGTTTCCAAGCTTCCTTCGAACAAATTGCCGGGCTCTGGTTAGGTTGTTCGTGGAATTACCGATAGGCGCGCGTTTGAAACTCTTCTGGGGAGCCCCTCCAAGCCTCTCGGAGTCTGGTGCGCGTCGCCGAGGTGTACTCCTCCCGCGCGACGCTTGGATCCCGAGGGTACGATGATCGAAGAACGATAGATACATGTGTATATACGTATATAGTAGGAGTGGAGATTAGGGAACGAGGAAAGCAACCGCAACAGCGATCACTCAATGGTTAAAATTCACCAGTATCGAAACTGTAAACAGTTGGCGCCAGCCCGTTGGCGATGAAAATTGGAAAAGGACCAGTGCGCCGTGGAGGATCGATCTTCTCGCAACGACGATGGACAGCGAAGCGTGTGCGCCCATAGAGGCGGCGGGAGCAAAAGGGTCCAGAGTCGACGCGAACGATCGAGGCACTTGGAATCACGCGAATCAATGGCCCATCGGGACGAAGAAAAAGAAACGACAAACGGACCTCAAAAAGAAACACTCCACGGCAAGGAAAATTCTGATATAAAGCATTTCCTTTTTGGACGTACACGCAGCAGGCTAGACTGATGAGAGATGGACACCACGCGTCGAGGATGAGCCATTCGAGGGATGTTCAGGCTAGCTGGCCCGCCATAGATACCCCCTCGCGACGGGGAAGCGAAAGGAAATTTTTTTCTTGCAACGTTTGCGGAACACTTTGGGGCAGATAAGAGGTATTGGCGAGAGAGAGAGAGAAGGGCTGATAACAAGCTGAACGGGCAAAAGTGGGAAATTGAGCAACGATTGACGCATCATCCATCAGTTCGACTGCACAGAGAGAGGACAGCTTTCGTTTTATAATACGTGTATTCTATTAGAATAGAATAAGCAAAGATGAAAAGACGTCGGTGAGACTTTGAGCACAGCGCCAGGTCCACCGCAAGAAGCTCTACTTCGTTAACCAAACAAACAAACAAACCCCCCCCCCCCCCCCCGAAAAAAAAGTACATCAGAAGCGCAGGGACTAGGGAAACGAGTCTAACTATCTATCCTACGCATACCGCAACACACACACGCATACTATAGATACATACGTTTATATGTAGCTATATAAAATATACGTACATTTATTATACGCACGCCGAAGGATGGTAAACGGGGGAATTGTAATTTGGCGGGAACGTCGAAGTGACGGGGAAACGTAATCGAGGGGACGAGTTGGAACGAGTGGGAATGTGGGGTAAAATGGACACACACATCCATTATCAACACGATGGTCGCATGCACACGACGGAGCAAAAATGATACGAAAAAAAGAAAAAAGCGAACGTAATTAATCACAAATGGAAATAGAACGGCACGAGGCCGTTTTGCGCGCGAACCAATCGCAAGGAACACGAGGGGGAAAAAAAGTATGAAGAAGATATGGTAGTAACGATTATTCGCAGAATATTGTGGGGAAGGACGACGATTTAAAGGGGAAAGCAAAACAAATGAAAATATTATCGATGAATAACAAGAAACAAGCGACAAGGGATGTTACTTGGATAACAAGCACGTGCTTCGAAAGTAAACACTGTTTCTTGCTAAATAATAATGAATATAATAGAGGTTGCGCATTGCCGACGGAGACAACCTCCGCGCTTGCATTTTGCTTCGCACTCGCTACGTTGGGTATAATGATTTTTTTTTTGTTTTAATTTTTGCGCTACCGCGGGGCTCGTCCACCTTCGTCGCGACCGTCCGCGTCGATGTGGTATCACGTTCGATCATCGAATGGCGTCTAGGAGCGGGACGGAAGCGAGGGGATGAAAAGGGGGATAAGAGAGTGGGCGGAAGGGGGGCGGGAAGTAAGATTTCGCGAAATTGCGCACGATTCTCGACGGACGAGTCGTGGCGGAGGCAAGCCCCATGAATTACGATAATTTCACCGTAATTAATTCATTTTTTTGTCTACTTTAGTTTATTTTAATTGCTACTATTCTACTATAAAAAAAAACTTCTATATAATCACTTACCACTATCAAATACTTTACTACTACTATAAACTACTACTATACTATTACTACTACTATTACTACTATCTATTACTACTACTACCGCTATGTATTTTTGTGTCTTCGATGATTTGATGATTTTTTTTGCTATTTTCGTGAATTCCGTGTATAAGAGATGCACATCGTAAGAGCTCGTTATTTTTTTCTTGGTCCTAGGGAACTCGTTTCCGGTGACACACGCCTGCCAGAGTAACAGATTTCATATTGGTTCTTCTTTGTTCTTCGGTTCGGGACAATCACGCGACACCGTCGAGCGCCCAGTGGTTTTTCTCTCTTTTTTTTTTTTATTTCGAAAACGGGAAGGGATTGCATGTACTCGGATGTGAACGCGGAGCGATCCGCCGGTTCCGTTGGTCCGGCGACGGGCGAGAATGAGAGGGAGGGGAAGAAACGAGGAAACGGTTTAGCAGCGTATGGCGTATAATAATAATAATAATAATAGTAATAAATGTAACGATAATTCGAACGAGTCGAATGGTGATCGCGAGCCCAAAATTAACACGCGTTGGCGGGAACGACGGGAAGTGGAACGCGAGCCGTTTCCTCAGACCATGGGTGACAAAAAGACGCGTGTTTCTTCTTTTCCGGTTTTCTGCTCGGCATCATTCGAATCATTCTTTCCGTGCGAACTTGCAAAATTCTTCAGTGCGTCGTCGCGCTTCAGTTCTTTTCCTCAGGTTTTTGGTGTTGTTCTACGTTTTATCATTATTATTATTGCCTTTATCTTTTTTTTTTCTTTTTTTTTTTGAAACTCCTTTTTCCGCCGAATTACCTTTGATCTTTGATTTCTTTTTTACTATTATTATTGTCGCCTTTCGTAGAATCGATCAATTTTTCCCCCTTTTTTTTTGTAATTCATTAAATCGCGAAACTTTTTCGGACTCACCCTCGCAGAGACACACGCGCGCACATAAGTATACGTACACGAATACGTTAACACACGAAATGGCGCGTAAAGCTTTTTTCGATCGAAGGGGAGAGAAGAAGAAAAAAATCTTATGGTGTTTTTTAGTGGATAATATTTAAAGTTTAAACTACATACTATATGGATAATCATTAAGTACACAAAGCATAGAGGTTAAAATACATAGGCATGTAAGGCAGGACGAAAATTATTTAGCGGGCCGCTTCCCTCCAGACGCTAAATTTCCGGGCCCTCCCCGAGCGCCAGCTCGCGGGAAAGCAGAAGTATATCGGGCGTGTTCGGCTTCCGCGACCGTCCCGCTGGACATTCCCCGCACCACCATCCAATCGACGGGAGAACTTCGACGTAAGAAAGGTCGTCGTAATTTCCAAAATAGAAACGAGTCTATGGGACGGTCGTCAGTGTTCAGGAAAAAGAAATGAAAAAAGGGAAGAACGTTCCCCCCCCCCCCCCCCCCCAAGAAGTTGTGCAAGCATTTCGAACGAAGGGAAGAAAGGAAGAGGCCACACATCTCGTTTCTCTGGCTGGAGGGAGAGCACCCGCTAGCGTTTGGTTTTTAAAATTAGTAGGTGAACGTGAGGAATTGCCCTGTATCATTCGAAAACGAACGAAAAGAAAGACGATCGGGTATGAAATCGGGAAATAAATTCGAGGCAGATCCAAACCATAGGAATGAAAGAGGGAGGAAGGAAGGAAAGAGGAGATGGGAAAGCATAAAACGGGAGCGGGAGAGAGGAAGGATTCTGAATGGATGCGAGAAAAGAAGGAGAAGAAAGAGAGCCAGCCGTGCGTGTAAACGGAACAGGCATGAAAGAAAAGACAGAAAGGGATGCTGAGATTCACTTTTTCGTGCACATCGCAGATCGTACGAACAACGCGGATCATTTTCCCGAGTGGAAATCCGTCAGCACATAGCAGTTGCATACAATACGTTGTGTACATACATCCACGTATATATATATATATATATATATATATATATATATACACGTACGCACATAAAATAGAACGAAACCGTCGCGAATGCAGGAAATACAGAACCGAGAAATAATTATGTACACGAAGGGAACGAGGAAGGAAGGGAGGAAGAAAGAAAGGAATACAAGAGACCGATTCTCTCCGCCTGTAATAAGCGTTTAAGAGTTTATTGAACGAAACCAGATTTACCATAGAAAGCTATATTATATAAATATATCGATATATATAGATACTATATATATCTACAGCCGTAACAACGTCATATATATTTTGTCAGTTTTCTTTTCTTTGTTTCATTGTTTTCGTTCTTAAGCTAATATAATATCGCAGAGGAACAAAAGTGGCGTGATAGGTGAGAGGCGAGAAAAGAATGGAGGATAGTTAAGAGAAAGATGTGGAGCGGAGCTAAAGCAGAGAAATAAGAACATAGTAATAATATAGAAACGGAATGGCATTTAAAGGTACCTATATTAAATAATAAACATTATTATAGTAAGATTTTTAAAATGTTCGCGCAGAGTGTCCAACATTTAAGGAAGAAGAGTCTTTCTCCAATCTTTTTCTCCGTTTTTTTTTTTTTTTTATTTTAAATATGAACGCCGCTGTTCAACGATTTACGCAGTACTTTTTTACACTCTTTACATGTACCGCATCGACAGTACACGTGACGCATTGATATACAAATCATAAGTGCAATAGTTGTTACAATAGACACGATACACGGGATTTTTAATGGGGCGTCGTCCCGGCGGCCCGGCTAGGCGCCACGCTACCACACCTCGACGCCGCGTTCGAAGAACGTTTGCCCCGTCGCCGGCGTCCCCTCCTCGTCGCGATCTTCTCGCGTGATTGTTCATTTTTCTACTTTTGTAAGCGGTGGAGGATGCGCGGGACACCCTGGGCCTTTGACGTCAGCGTTTCAACGGTCGAGCATACGGGGACGCCGGCCGTCGCGACGCGCCCCAACCACGATACTACCTCGCAAATTTTTTCAGAGCTACATGCAGATACACCGTACCTCAGATTACATGCATATTTACGATATTGAACCGCAGAATCTAATCCAGTGACAGGAAAATAGGAAGTGAAGTAAGAGAATGGGATTAATGGTTAAGCGATGAGGGAGAGAGATTGATGGGACGATCGTAGGCACGAAGTGGAGGTGGGATCAGGGGACGATAAGCCACGTTTCGGTTGCCGGAACGGTACTTTTATTCCGAAACCACTGCGCGATGTAATACCCGCAGGATTATGCGTGCGGGCGCTGCGGAGTTGCCAGGCGTGCGAGGCTCCGGTGGCAGGTAGATCTCGCGGAAAGGGAAACCGAACTCTTTGGCCCAATTTTAAAAGCGGAGACCAAGAGGCAGATCATGGTAACATGGTCGCGAGCGAGTGAGACACGTAACCATCCATAAATGTAAAAGACTGAGTATCATTTCGCAGCTTTCCGGGAGTTCTGTTAACCACTGGAGCGGAGCCTGTGCCTGTAGCTCTCCAATGCCTTGTACATTCCTCAAACGTTATTTCCTTTCCGGGACCTCTACTCCCGAGTTATTCAGACGCGGTCCTTTCGATGAGAAAGGGCGAGAGTAAATCGATCGGAAAGTATATTCTTTTTTTTTTTACGGTTCTTCGGTTCGACCCGTTTCGTTTCTTTCGCTCGTTTCGACGACGAGACGTGGATGAGTTTAGGATGGAAGTAGCGTTTGTGCAGAGAGAGAGAGAGAGAGAGAGTGAGTGAGTGAGTGAGAGGGAGTGAGAGATCGCTGGTTAAAAGGCAGAGTATAATCGTAAGGAACATCGCAGAGAGACAGTTAATCGAGCAGAGAGAGAGAGAGAGCCCCCACACCCAAGCCCCCCTCCCCTTTCCATACACAATAGGAAATAGTTAAACGTGAAATAGTGATGATAAAACAATTATTGAAATAGAATTATTGTGTTCGCGAGCTCTGGCAGGGGCAGAGCCTCTTCCTCGCCGTCGCAGCGGGAGCGTCGCCACTTGTTTCTCGCGACGCTCCCGCCGGTTGCTCGCCGAAGGGGAGACTCTCCCCCCTCCCCCCCCCCCTCGATGTGTATATAGTGTGAAGTAACTGGAATCCCCGATTTCCCGGGGACCGTTTCCGCCCCGACGCGCCACCGTTTGCGCCTGCCTCGGCGAACTCTGGACCCACCCCGTTGCGTTATTAATCCAGCCGTTTATCGTCACCACTCCACCCGCGGGACACACGATCGTAGGAGCATTGTTAATAGCGCGCGTGGGTTGCGCTCTCGCGGCTGGATACGCGGGGGCCACAGGCGAACGTGAGGAATACTATGTCGATTTCTCGATGCACCCCCCACATTCTGCCCATCAGAGCCATCCCAGCGCGCGGTCGCCGGTAAATCGGACATCGAAGTAGTATTTGTCGTTGTCTCCCGTCTATTGTTAATCAACTCGTGTCACTGCCAGAGCCCCCCTCCCCCAAGGATATCACAGCAATAGCGATAAACGGGCTCTCCCCCCCCCCCCCCTCCCTGCACGTATTCTGAAGCCGCTAGGGCGCGATCGCGCGAGCAACGAGAAATTTTAGCGAAACAGGAGGCACAACTGTTGTGGGTCCAGGGGGGGGGGGGGGGGCGCGAGGCGGGCGAGACTCTCGAATTTTCTTTTTCCTGTTAGAGCGAGTCCCATCGGCGGGGGGCCGGAGCGGTCCGCGGGAAATCGGGGACGATGGTCGTCAGAGCCGACAACCTGTTATATATTTCGTCGCGCCGAGTCGCCCGAGAGCGTCGCCGAGGCTAGCGGCCGGGAAGGGATATCCCGAATAGCTGGATTACTCGAGGGCGCCGGGCGACGACACGCCCGGCACGCGTCGGCTTCCGGCGACCCGTCTCGGGCTCGGTCGACGACGATTTGTTATTATGCCGAAATCTGTTAGTTTTTTGTCCTACATATTAGCGTTAAAATAGAATGGGAATAGTAGAAATGCCGTTGTGTTGTTTTTTGTCTCTTTTTGTTTTAAAGAGGATAAAAATAAAGCGAAAATGTAAAACGAGAGCCGGCGAGTTTCATCTTGGTATGCAGAGTTGACGATTGTCGAGTGAGAGAGAGCGAGAGAGAGAGAGAGAGAGAATTGAACACGGACCACAAGCGGCGACGATGAAAGGGTGCCGCTTGGGGGGAAGTGAACCGTAAATGGGAGTAATTCGATTCGCGCGAGAATGAAAAGGATACAGGAGAAAAAATCGGGCGAGACGCCGAGAGAAAACGCGGGCGTCTTTTTCTGTTTGTAACGCTCACGCGCCAGCCAGCCAAGCGTCGCTTTCCTTTTCGAGTAGCCGCGCGAGCAGACGTCCTTTTTGTTCGTGCCGTCAAAATTCAACGAAATTCTAATGAAAATGACGATGTTTTTGGTCCCCCAACCCCGACTTTCGCGCGAGCGAAAGTCAGAAGGGGGGGAAAAGAAGATGTAAATTTCTCGACGTACATCCGCTTCCTTCCCTTCGTCCCTCAGCAAAATTTTGTCGCTTTTTTTCTTTATTATTAGTACTATTACTACTATTAGCTATCATTATTATTACTATTATTGTAACCATTATTACTATCGTTATTAAGGAAACACAGAGGGAACGAAGAGCAGCGAGAAAAAATGGACGCGATGGCGTGGGCGCGCGCGCGAGCGAACGATCCACCGTTGATGTACCCTGTGCGTATGTCACCAGCGAGCGACACGCTCGACGTAAACAATTCCTCACAAATAATAAGGGAAAGAAAATCACGTAAATAAAAATAAAAAAGCTAACTAAGGTAATATTATAGGTGTGTGTGTGTGTGTGTGTGTGTGTGTGTGTGTGTGTGTGTGTGAGAGAGAGAGAGAGAGAGAGAGAGAGAGAGAGAGAGAGAGAGAGAGAGAAAGAGAGAGAGAGATAGAGAGAGAGATTAGAGAGGAAGGGAGTGATGGTGAAAGCGGGAGAGAAAAACAAGCGTGCGATAAGCGCGGCAGCGAGAAACAGATTAAAAAAAAAAGAAAAGAAAAAAACGTAATTGCAAATTTTCTTTTTCCATTTCAACCGTGTAACTCTAAAAGTATGTAAAGGTCTATTCGGATGTAAGCGCGTTAAAATGGAAAGAAAGCAAACGAAGGATATAAAGCATGAACATTAACTATTGAAAAGGAACGAACGAACCTGATAAAGCAAAACCGCGATGAAAAGAGAATAATAGATGCACGCCGCGATCAGTAAAGTTTCCAAGAAGATGTTTGGACATTGGACAGGTTTGTTTTACTAGCTTTTTTTTCTGATTTTTTTTTAATTTGCTCGTTTACGGCGCCACGATGCGTTTGTAGATGCTAAACACGAAAACGAAACGAAAGAAAGAAAAGGTAGGTTTCGCACGAAAGTCGAGAAACTAAGCAAGGGGATGGAAAAAACGAGCGAAGAGTAGCCCAGTGCAAAATTTCGCTGCTTTGTTTGAGGTGTATCGCGCCGTTCGGTGAGCAGAGAAAAGGAAAAGACAGAAACGACGATCGTCTGCATTTTTTTTTTTTTTTTTAAGTTTTTTTGCAAGCTTCTCCGAAACGGTTGCTGCGGGTCCGAGAATAAGTTTCCGCGAAAAAGAAACGAAGCGCGAAGAATAACAGCCGTCGAGATCGTACGAACGAGAGACTACGAAATTTTCCTTCCTTTTTTTTGTTCGTTATTTAGTCCCGTTTCCCGTATCATCTTTCATCCCTGCCCGCGTAACCAAGCCGCGCATCCGGTTTCCCCTCGAATCTCTATTCCAGATTTTCCGCCGGCCATTCTCCGCATTCTTTTTCTCTTTTTTAACTTCCCATCCCGAATTCCTTATTCGTCTTCCCCCCATTTATCCCTACCGTCTCTCTGTCTTTCTCTTGGTCCACGGGCGAAAAAAAGCAGACCTCGCAGAAAAAAGCAAAAGGAGAGGAGAAGATAAAAAAAAGAAAATTCGCACTCAGAGCTACTTTTTTCCTCTCCGCGGAAGCTGTGCGTGACAAACGCGCGCAGTGGGTGTGACAGCCTTTCATGAACACATTCTTCGGGACAGTTGGAGCAAAACGAGAAATAGAAAAGCAGTTGTTTCTTTCCGGTTGGTAATTCACATGCGTACAGAACACACATTCACACGCGAAGGACAAGGGAAATAATAAGGAATCGATTTATAATGAATTTATGTGTAACATTCAATTGAGGATTGTATGTAATTGTATATATATGAGTACAATGCAGTCCATGAGTTAAGATACATTCTCCTTTTTCTACCATGAAAAAATAAATTATTCTAGTTAATAAAAAAAAAAAAGGAAAAAACATGGTGTGCGTTCAGTGACTTCTTTTTCCACGACGCCAAATCTACCCCTCGGTGTATCGACCATTCGTTTACGTACGCGTTACCGTGTAAACGGATTTTATATTGCTGATGTGAAATAAACGTTTCCAGAAATCCGCGGGGGCCTTCGCTGAAATGAATCGTGTCACGAAGCGTGCTCGCTTTCGATTCTCGCTATTTATCGATCTTCCATGGTTATTACGTTTCGCGGCCTCTCTATTTGCCTCGAGATCTTCGCTTTCTCATGGAGTATTGTAATTCACAAAAGTCTGTAATGGACAGTGGCAGATATAAGGAAAATGGCCCAGGTGACAAACGTTCTGAGGGGCCCATTTTTTCGGAAAAATGAGGAAGTAGTTTAATAAAAACAGACTAACTGTAGTAGTACAGAAAAAAATATATCTACTTAGTGTCTTGATAAAATCATTTTTTTTTTTTTGAAAATGTGGCCCAGTCGGTAACTGCTCATCGGCCGCTCGTTAAATCCGCCACTGGTATTCGTTCAATAGTAGAAACTTTGGATTCTAAGATACTTTCGCGCGTATTCCAATAATAGAAGATTAACAGTTTATAAATAGCTACCAACATGTCATGGAACGCTTACATCTAGTACATGTATTTACATATACAGAGCGCCACAAAGTACTTAGTACAACACGAAATTGTGTGACTGCATGAGAAAAAAATGTCGATTTTACTAGTTTGAATTTCCTTAATACAGTGAATCCTCGTTATAGTCCCGTTTTTACCATGCGTAGTACGCCCGGTGGCTATCCCCACCATTTCTTGGAATCCTTCGGTCGAGAGTGAGAGAACGAAAGACTCGACGGCAACTTCATGTCAACTGTTTCGTTCCCCCTCTCTCGCCCGAATAGTGTCTGCATCGTGTCGTACGCCCGCCGCCAGTCCCGTTCGTCGGGTTTATTACGAGAAATTACTGTAGTGTTTTCGCAGATTCTCAAAATCGTTTTTGTTTATCAAAGAGCATCTCGTAAAGAAACTTATTCCACAATTTCGATTTTTTTCTCACGGAGAATCAGCTCTTTTCAGGTTGTATTACGCCCTTTGGGATGCCCTGTATACTATAGGAATTCGAAAGTTTGACTTAATTCACGCTTCATAGTACGCACAGTAAAGAATTGACTAGACTTAAGGTACTAACACTAACGCGCGAGGAAGTGCCTTTTCGTACGAGACACTTTTATAGCCGGCAACTGATATTTCTGATGTATTCGTACATTTTCTCTTCTTTCCTACATTCTTTAAGTCACCCCAAGCGAGTATATCCGAAACGCCAGTCGTAAGTGATGGTGCAAAAATGTCTCGTGGAAAAAGGCCTTTACGCCGAAATCTACTTGCCGACAAATCCGTCGAGGCTCCGCGCACAGTTCTCTTTATCGACGAAGCTAACAGTCGCAATGGAATTTCTACTTTATTGACGCAGCAGAATTTCGGTTCTTGTAGAATTATAAGGATCAAGCCCGAAGGATGTTCGAGGGTAGTGATTGCACTTCCAAGAGAAACAATGTTTCCAATTACAGAGTTGGAAGGATCGTTGTACAAAAATCGCTCGTTCTCTCCATGAACCTCATTATCGATCGAGCAAATATCTGCTGTTGGTCACGTTATGTCGGTCGAAGCGCGCTGACCATGTCTCCCAGTAACCGCTCCACGCTAACATCCCCTACAGTCGGTTTGAACAGTAATTCTTGGAGGGTCAATCGACAGAGCGCGCGCGCCGGTGGTAACAGCAGCAAGAGACGTCCAACCCTGCGAGCATCCCTCTCGCAGAACACGGCAACCGTTTGTTCTTGTAGCGCTGCCACCCTTCCAGTCTCGCAGAGCCCTCGAGATTCTGAATTAAAAAGAACTGCCTCGTTATATCGGTATCATACAATTAATTCACGTAAAGTGGCCTTAGAGAGTCGAAATGGACTAAAACCATTTTCTAACGTAACTGAAAATATAAAACACTGGTATAGGAAGGTGCTGTCTCCAGATTCAAAATATTTTGCTGTGCATTCACTTTCCAGAACAAATTAATTTATATAATAATCTAATTCTCCACCAAATGTATAATTCCTCCACTAACTTCTTTCATGTCTGCACTCCTTTTAATTTACAAGATTTATTATTCACTTAAGTGTTTCTTTGTTATAGAATTAATTTTTGTTAACGCGGTGGATGTTGGTCGTACCTCCTTTGAAGAGGACTATGGCCTTGAGGCAGGCGTACTCCGAGTGGTCCACCCTAAGGAGGGCGCATTTCCCTAGTAATTCCCTGAGTCGTCTGACCTCGTCGACGAGCATTTCTTTCCTCTCGGAGGAGACATCGCTGGGCACCAGCGTGGCTTCCTCGACGGGGAAATTCCACTGCGCGGCTGTCAGGACGAAAAGCTCGCTCCAAGATTCCTCCAGCAGAATAGTCTGGTCCCTGTAGGGCAGCTTGAAAAAAGAACCCGCGAGGTTAATGCAACGTCAGACAATTTTATCACGGCTGATTCTTTGCCACGCGATGGGCTAAATTTAAATCTAAAATTCTTTCTCTACGCAATTATTAATATCATAACGTGGGATCAGGAACCACTATAAGAGGGAACCCGGAACAAGAAACCTCGGACGATCGGCTTTGGCGACATTGGTAAGGCGGCTGACCAGTAACAACGCATCGGATCCGAAGATCGTGGGTTCGAGTCCCGTCGCCCCGAGGTTGTGTTCTTTTTCGTGTCTTCCGACATATAGGAATTACGAAATCTATTCCTACAATAAGAGTCATAGATAACATCCCGAGGTATCGCAAAGTTTTTCAACACCTTCGAGCAGATATTTTCATGGTAAAGATGAGAATACTAAAACTAAATCTTCTCAGGGGAATATTAACAACGTTAACACGTTTCTCAGAATCTCCACTTACTTGCAAGAAAGAGTGGATGCTCCTCGCCCACCTGACAGCGAAGAAGAGCAGCTTCGCCGCGAATTCGTAGATATTCTCCGTGGGTAGGATGGAGAAGTGGGACACGTACTCCGAGGACACGGAGCTGATAATTGGCGGTGCTAATCGGGTGCTTACTAGCTCCTCTACGAAAATCACAATCACAGGGACAATTAATATCGCCAATGTTAAAGCACACAGAAATGAAATTCACTAATTCCAAATGAATTCCGATGTCCACAGAAAACCACCCCTTGCCTTTTGGCTCGATCCTTGAGTCGATCGTTCCAGCTTCCTCGGAGCTTGTCACTTCGTCCTCTTTGGCGGTGGTGACTGTTAGGGGTTCCGTCGGTGCTCGTGGCAAGAAGTGTGCTGCAAATCAAGAAATACGATAGCGTGGGATATTCTTCCTTGTGCACGGAAGCACGGCAGTTTGATGAGAAAGGGTTGAATTCCAGAGTAACTGTTTCGCTTACCGACCGATGGAGGGAAGGCTGGCATCGTCGGCTTGAAAGGGAACAGTGCAGGATACAGAAGGGGATGATAAGGGTTGCTCGCCGCGTGATAAACCTGCGGGATTCCGGAGTAAATTCCTGAAGGACCTCGCCTGGCAGCCGCCACCAAGGACGAGGTGCTTCGCGGCGCTCTTTCGTGCTGAACCGCTGCGAGTATCACGCAGTCCCAAGTTAAACTTCAAATTTCATCGTATTAACACACTAATTAACCGCGAACGTCATAATGTATTCCAAGCCATGTTACCAAAAACAGATGTCCTACAGTAATGTAACAAATTGAAACATGTAAATCTCTTGTGGTGAAACAGGTTGCCAGTTTAAGGGGCCAAATACGAGCAGGCGAATTGTGCTCAAGTAAACATAGTCAGGTAAGATTACATACCCCTATTATCTTTTCAAATATTTGTGCTAAAAGCGTGGCATTGGTCGTTCATTTGTCGACTAATAGATGAAGAACAAGAAACTCGCAAAACCGTACGAGCTCGAAGGCAGATAAAGCGTGTGATTCTTGAAGATGATGCAGATGACGAACCAGATCAGACTATATTTTTCATCCTTTCAACGCCTTTGAAAATTATAAATTTTCAATTTTTTGTAATTTTTTCTGATATCCCCCCTAGCTAGAAGTATATTCTTCAAAATAAAAAAAGTTTCAGTCGAATCGGATAATAACTTTTGGAGATACAGGTCCCACCAATTTTGAGAACACTGTTTCGGGAAAAACGCGTTTAAAGTTTTACGTGAGCGCCGAGTGGCCGGTTGTGACCCATACATTTGCCGCTACTCAAATGCCTATAACTTCGGAAATTTTACGAATTTTAACAAATCCTTTTAAACACGTATTCCTAAAAGGTTGAACATTCGAAAAATGAAATAAAAAAAATCGGCTTTTAGACCGTAAGGTCCCCTTAAGCACAACTCCCCTATTCATATACATATTTGAATGAATGCTCTTAATTTCCACTAAACAACGACAGTGAAAGAATCAGAAGAGCGATATTAATTCTTTCTTTAATTCCACTAAATTTAATTAAAAAAAAACCATTTCAGAGGACCCCAAAATATAGACACCTCCGCTAAATTAAAAATCTCTGCCACAAAGAGCATCTCTTATTATATCCTCTTCGAGTGCCCTATCATTGAGCCCTCATTTTCACTTTTTTCTTCCAGCACAGAAGCACAGCTTTCTGCCCTTTAATGGCCACCTTCCGTCCCCCTCCCTCGCTAATTGATACCGCCGCGCAATCAAGTGTTTGGATTATCAGGGGCCCGGCCGAATCGGGGGACAGAAGTGTTTACAAAAGCTGTGAACGCCAGGCTGCTCGTGACACTGCTCTTCCACTCGTTTGCCCGGCTAACTTCTAGATTTCTAGCACGAGCAAGCAGGGGCGTAGAATTTCACGTGGGTGCGGGCACCCCTTTTTTTATCGCTCCGCCACCCCTCGCCGGGCTGCTGCGCTCTATCTGTTCGTCCAAGTGGGAGGTCGACGTCCTCGTGCATCGCAACATCCTCGACGCATGTTTGCGCGGCGTCGAGAAACGGGGGACGTATCGGTTTCTGTCATCTGCAAGCCTTCTAACGAAAGGAAGGCCGTTCTACCTCGGGGTTGACACTTGTGGAGAAGTTAACCCTTAGTATCATAGCGTAACACCCGTGTTACACGAAATGAAAAAATCATGCGCGCCATTCGGGGACTTTTTCATAAACGTTAAAGCGTTACTTTACTATTACCATATCTAATAAGTGTCCTTAGGGCAGAAATACATCCGTAGAAATTCTACTGTGATACACTGCCTCGTATTGTTGATTACAACTCTGAATTTCGCCAGGACCACTGAAAATACCAGGTAAATGCTAATTTTTCTCTCAATTATTTCGGATTTCCTTTGTGAATAAATTTGATGTCGAACATAATAATGTATGCAACACTAGTGTAACATTCTGCAACATCGAGCATTGGCTTAACATTATAGTACATAGGTACCTTCATGCATGGTTTAACATTGGTGTTATATCCATATTTTTCATTTATATAAAAAATTGTTACACTAGGAATTGTTTGCTTATTTTTAAGATGAAGTGTGGACAAAAATGGAACGATAAGAATTTTTCTGAGTAAAATAAAAGAATCATGATACTAAGGGTTAACTTCGTCTAGGAAGTGTCCTCTTCTTTAAACCTTCTAACAACTACACTGAGTAACTTTTTATCCAATATTCCCCGTGGCTTTACACCTTAGAAGGAGAGGGTTAATGCACCTTGAACACTTCTAGGTGGTACCTCATACTTTAAAGAATGTGAACCTATGGAATTGTGTCTAACTTTGATTATTATTTAGTACTTCCTTTCGCTTCTAGTTTATTCAGGTCTTTCTAGTGTGCGGACTTGGTTATCGTATAGTTTAGCCCCCCTGAGCGTTCTGTTTCAGAAAGGTGGTGATAATAGTGGCGCTTACACTGCTTACACGTACGTAGAGGAAAGAATATTAAGTGTTAATCACCGGTGAAACGAAGCGTACCATCTCGTTTCATGTTAACCTGGAGGCACTTGGTGAAACGACATGCCTGGCACTGATTCCGACGCGAGACGTCCACGATGCAGCGACCGTTCTCCTTGCAAACGTAGTCCAGGTTCCTAGGCGAAAGTACTGCGTGTTTGGTAAGGACAATTTCAACCAAACTCTGAAGTGTACGCAAGAGAGGCGCGGTAAAGTGAAAGCGAGGGAGAAAGTGCGCAGACGTGTAATTTTATTTTAAGGGTGCCCAAGGCTCTATGCCAAGGCTCAGACCAAGTGTCTGAGTGGTGGTAATTTTGACAAAGATCATCTAAGGTAATTGCCCCAGTTGTCGATCAAGTCCCAGTTCTCGATCATTTTTACAAATATTATGATTTTATAGCATTTTTAACAATATTATTACTATTTATTAGTAAATCGAAATAAATGTTTATGTGTTGGACGTGTTTTGTATGTTTATACAAGGATTTACCCGTTTTCGTACTTCAAGTTTTCTTTATAACCTCTTTTTTCTTGATCGTCTACTAGAGCAATTGCTGATCGACAACTGGTTCCGACCGTAATTTATAGTGATCGACATCTGGGGCATCGACATTTTTATTCTCAATTATAATTTCCACATTTAAATAGATATAGATTCTAATTTTTTACTTTGCTATTATCTATATTAATGTTAAAATTAACTGATAAAAGAAAAAAGTTAATTTTTGTCCATTTACAGCAATTTTTTTATTAAAAACATTTCGACCTCCTACTAACTGATCGACAACTGGGGCAATTACCTTAGGTACTGAACGAAGGTGCGTGGTACTCTCTCCTTGGCAAACTCAGACGGAATTATCGCTCTCACTCCAAAGACCAGTTCATGTGTTGTAAACCCCGTGGCTTCATGCACCGAAGTATTATGCGAAAACGTACCAAATCGGATCCACTCATCCCAATCACTTTTAGCGCAATAATGTCTCGAATAATTATGTCTATGGGACACCATGTAGTGTTGAATTTCGTAAAAGATTAGTTACCTTGCATACCTGCGGATCGACCGCTTGAAGAAACCCCGGCAACCATCGCAACTAGGTACGCCATAGTGCTTCCCAGAGGCCTTGTCGCCGCAGACCTTGCATAGACTTTCGCCCCGGCTGCTATCCTCCATTTTGTCCGCGAACCTGTTCGTTAAATTCTCATTAAAGAGAAGAATCTTACGTTGCAAAATTTATCAGTGTTCTGTGGACCTATTCGTTTCACGAAACAGTGGGGGCATAAGTTTGCTCATATTAACATATTAACGAATGTATATTGCATGGGAATTTATAAATGGAACCTTGTTCGTTATTTATTACGGGTAAACTTCCTGATCTCGTTTATATCTAAAATAGCAAATGGTCGAGGTGTATTTGAAAGTGGTTGTCGCCATAAAAACACTATTTCATTCAGGGGCGGATTTTGAGATTTGGCGTCCCCTAGGCTAGCAAGCGTCTGCCGCCCTTTCCGTGAAATATTATCAAATATTTTAATTGAAAAAGGTCGAAACAATTTCAAAATTAATTCAATATGGCCACTCACGTGTGAATTTTTGCGAATTCGTTACATCAAAAAAGGGAATTGTTTTTAAAGTTGTCTCAAGCCTTTGTGTTTAAACATTTTCCAATATCTTTCGCTCAAAATTTGCCGCTCCCCAAAATTTGCATCCCCAAAAATTTGCCGCTCCCTCAATTTTTCGCTCCTCAAAATTTGCCGCCCCTCAAGATTTGCCGCTCCCAGAATTGACGCTCCCCAAAATTGCCGCCCTAGGCTGCCTATACACAAATCCGCCCCTGACTTCATTGTACTTTTATTAAGGAGTCGTCCTTAAATTACGTAAGGTTTTTTTAGGGGGAGGGGGTCACGAATTTCTTACGCTTTCTTACAAGGGGGGGGGGGGGGAGTCAGGTAGCGTCTTACGTAATATTTTTTAACCTAATTTTTAATAAATACAAATTCTATCATTAACATTCTAGACAAGTAGTTTTACTTTAAATTTCCCGAAACCCAGTTAAATGAATTATATAAATCTTTAAAAAAAATTAATAACTGAAAAAATTAAATATAAACAAATTACGTAAGGAGGGGGTTGGAATATCAAATCTTACGAATTCTTATACTGGGGGAGGGAGAGGGTAAGAATTCGCAAAAATTACCCTTACGTAATTTAAGGACGGCCCCTAAACAGAAGAATTTGGTTTGAATTTTAGAAAGTGCTGCAACTACCATCCCATGGAAATTTATTCCAAATTGTATTATGCGTACGCTGAAACCTGCAGTATCCTCATTTGGTTAAAATTTCCAGTATAAAATCATTGAGCAATCATTTCGAAGTCAACAAGGCAACTCTTCAATCCCTCAGAGAAGATTGTAATTCCTGTTGAATTCTTGGTTCGCAAATCATCATGTATTGAAAACAACATTCTTTTCCGCGTAGGCACCTAATTATTTCAATTGCTGGTCGATTGTCGCGAAACCGTAATAACAGTTTCCCTTCTCCTGGGAGAGGCGCAACAGCACGACTCCCGTCACCGGTATCGTGACTCTTCCCGCTACGTCCCGCTCAATGCCGGAGCTTATAGCCGCGGAGCGACGGGTCGTTGCATATTGCAGCATATAATGAGAAGCTCGATGATTGTTAAACGCTGCTGACCGATGGCGAGGTCCGATTCCTCGAAGCTCACGACTTATTACCTTCCAGCTCGCCATTAAGAAAACCATGAGTCACGTTGAAGCCTCTGAATAGCGATAACTTAATATAACGAGATTTGCAAAAGTCCCATCTGGTGCAAACTGGAATGTACATATCTTGTAGATCTCAGCCTTTATGAAAGAGGAGATCATTCTTGGAATATACTTTCTCTGGCGCTTCACTTTTAACTTTAAGTAGGGTGGCTTAATTAGGGTGGCTGTACCTGTAAATGAACACATACCAGTGCATGGACATTTTTTTTATTAAAACGAGTAAAATAAGTTATTAAAATAAGCAACTAATTAATTAGAAATTTCTTTTAATTTCTTGCTTCATATCCAAACAATTTTTGCAGCACGTGGAATCAATCGCGCTGCGAACATAATTCTATAATAGCGTTCATTCATTGGCCTTAAGTGTTCATTTATTGGCGCGTTTACCCGAAACTGAGGCATTGGCGTGCATCGCCGTGAGTTGAAGGAACTTAAGAATGGCTCGAGGGTAAAGTTTCTTTCTTACTTTTGTGATTTTGTGTCCTCGTAAAAAAAACACTTGTATAGTATTGCCATTGGTACGTAGAACAATTTTCCGATAAAAAAACAAAACTTTTAATTTTGGCACTTACGGTGTTTTCTACAAACAATCAAATATTGTTGTCAGCGAAAGTACGTGTCTGATTAGCTGCCTCATTTCTCTGAAATTTCTAACGGGTACATATCTGAGTCTCTGCTTTTAGGTAGAGAAAGCAGGCCAGAATTTGACTTTCCACGGTTGTTTCGGCTGCCAGACAGCTCGTGTCCGTGTAAAGCACGACATATGTTACTTGCGTGCGTAAACACGGTGGGTGTTCATGAAAACAGGGTTAAATAATACGCCCCTGTGGAACTGCGCACCGGCCAGCCAACAACTCCGATGCAATACTCGCTTTCTACCTAATTACGAACACCTAACGCTTCCAGTTTCCTACGATATCGTGTGCGATCTATTCAGTGGCAGTGGGCAGAAAATCTAGGGTTCTGTATCCACGCAGTTTACGATATATGGCGATTAACCGATATCCTACGTGATTATGATTCCATCCATCCAAATTCATTTGACACTAAAATATCTTACCGAAGGCTACTTAACCTTTAGAGGGCCGGGATTTTTTCATTGAAATTGTAAATTTCATTTACTTAAAATTTATGCATATACACCACCAAAGTGGCCGGCAAAGTATCCAAATTCTTAGGTGGCCACTGTAATGGCCAGCCCGGCCCTCTAAAGGTTAAAGAATATATTATAATCATAATATTCGACCTGCCGAATTGAATTCTCCTATCGAAAACGAGCAAGATATCGAAAACATTTCAGTAAACGTCGACCGAGAACTCAGATCAGAGATGGGCAGAATTTTTATTTAAATAAAAATTTCGAATAACGAATAAAAGTTCAAAAAAGTTATTCGTCATGTTTCAATAACCCGGTTTAACTTTATTGGACGAATAATCTAAAGTTAAAGCAACTTTTATTCCATCCGTTATTTAAATAATTCTTTATTTAGTTAATCCCCAACTCTGACCCAGATCAATATTTTCTAAAGATCAACCGTTTATTATACGATTTCAAAGACGAAAATATAAACTGAATCCAGACATAGCCCTGGCGCCACAGAACGGCATAAAAATGTTAATTATATTCATAAATTATTTTTTTTTTAACGTGGGGAAATCTTAAAAAGACACCACGACGCTTCCAGAGGGGAATCTCCCGGGGGCGTCAGGGGTAGTGTGGGATTTTTACCCACTAAAACCCCACGGCCACCATGAAATGTTTAATAATTTACATGTAAATATCTCTATTATTAAGGCGTATTGGCTCAGACTCTCGGACACCTATTTAATAGACCCGTCGTGCCAAGGCTCATCAAAATCGATGTCTACCACACCCTGTCCTCCCCTTGTTAGCCAAATTCATCCTTGATGACCTAACAGTACATGCGATCTAAAACCCGTATGCTAATAATGTCTCGCCCCAGTGCAGCGGATCTCCACGTACCCAATTAAAAAAAGTCTCACAATCAGTTACAGCTAAAAACAGGAGAGCCTACTGCTTCTAAACGTTCCAGCCGTCCGACGGCAAAACGTTCTACACCGTCGCGCGCGGGACGTGGGTGGTCATCGGGCAATAAAAATATTATGGCAGGTTTAACGCTCACACGGGAGGACCACCACCCCGGCCTGTATGGTCGTACTATTAAGAAGTCAGCCCTCGGCGGAGATCCGTGGGTCTCGGGGGGCGGTAACGTCGGTGGTGGTGGACGACTGTGCCGGTGGAGCTGGTCTTAGGACGAAGGGTCCGACGAAGCGTGGCATCATCCACCAGGACTCTCGGCGGTTTACCACCGACCAGGCTGAGCGATGCTCCACGTCACCGATGCATTATTGAGCCTGAGAACCTTACAGGTGGCCTAGCGTCCTATTAGAACGAGAAAGACCGCGACGGAGTCGAGCCCGAGGGCCTGGACAAAGAGGGAGCCCTCCTCTCCCGTGGAAAAGGGACACCGTAGAACGAGGAGGTGGAGAGCCGGGGCGAAGGGGTTGCTAAAGTCACTGTAAGGGTGGAAGGTGATCTGACTGCCTCGACTTTCTGACTTCCGTCGAGAGGCTCCTCTATGACGGACTTTATTGCTCTTCTCCGTAGTAATTACTATGCTGCCTCGTTAAGAGCACGGGCCCTCCGTTTCGTTAAGAGCACGGAGTTTTGTATCCTCGCTACTTCTTCTGTAGCCCTCGCGGCGAATGCGAGAGACTGAGAGTGAGAATGAGGGTGGGGGCACGTGTCAGCGACAAGCCATCAATTTTGTTGGAGACAGCGGCGACATCGTGTTGCTAAAAGAAGACAGCGAAGACGAGAGGCGAGCCGAATAACGTACCGGTTCGTTAAGAGTCCGCCTTGTACACCGAGCGGCGTGCTTACAACGGGATAACGCTAAATCTATGTAGTGTCTATTCTACAGAGTAGGCCTCTTACGAATATTCGAATATTCTAAATATTCGAATACCAGTAGAATTCGAATATTTTATGTATTCGAATACCAGTAGAAGTCGAATATTTTAAGTATTCGAATATTCTAAATATTCGAATACCAGTAGAATTCGAATATTTTATGTATTCGAATACCAGTAGAAGTTGAATATTTTAAGTATTCGAATACCAGTAAAATTTGAATATTCTAAGTATTCGAATACCAGTATAATTCGAATATTCTAAGTATTCAAATACCAGTAGAATTCAATTTTGAGATTCGAATATTATTCAAATAAGAATAAGTATTCGAATATTATTCAAATAATTAGGAGTATTCGAATATTCAGAGTGATCGAATTTCGGATTGTACCGAATAAGAATCTGAAAATGTAATAATTCTTCACACTTCGTCGTGAAATTCTTCTGATATTAGCCTTTAAAATGATTGCGTTTCCACCATGGCGAATTCAAACGTTTCGATTCGTAGCTATTCGGTACAATCCGGCATTCGAACACTTTAAATTATTCGAAAACTCAGAATTATTAAAATATTTACAGCTCTACTACAGAGCCACTCCTGTGGAGATGCTTGAATTCATAGAGCATAAATTATTTGGACTAAAATTAGCGACCACTCTCTCGAAATTCGGCTCGTTCAAACGATGCTCGAGAAAGAATACACACGTTGGAAAGGCTTAAGTCACAAATGACTTTTGAAATGACCCGATATAAGGGAGGGTCTCTATAAAACCACTGATAAATGGCAGTCACAATTTCTGCGAATGCTGCGGAAGGAATGGTTCAAGGAACACGCGTGGGTGTTACTTTTAAAGGCGATTTAATGGCAGCTCATCGATCACACGAAGTTCGATAAGCTTGTCACACTTCGCGCCACGGGTTCGGTTAATGCCCGCCCGATGACTTTTCGATTGTTCTGCGCGGTGCAAGGTGTCGAAAGTTCGCTGCGGTACACGGGCGACTGGAAACTCGGGAGCCACGTCGATGCTATGCAAATTTTTTTCCTCGTCACGTCATGTGCGTCCTTTCGCATAAAAAATGCTGATCGATCGTCGAGAACAGCGAGGAATCATCCTCACGCGTGGGCTTCGAACAAATTCGATTTTGACGACAGTTTCTGTGCTCTTTATCGACGCAACAGCATTTACCAGGATGCTTTCGAATCTATATCCCGAAATGCATTCGGTTTTGACATTTGTATTTTTAATTCTGGTCGCAATCTGTGTTCACAATAACCTTCCTAGCTCTGTTGTAGATTTCAAAGTGCCAAAGTATCTTCAAAATTTATACGAAGAGTCAGAAAGTCATTCGACTTCAAAACCTTCGCTTCTAGTTATTCGCCCTGACACGTCCTTCGCGCCTTCGAGGATCGCGTCGCTCTGCTTTTCGCCCATTTTTTCCTCGACTTAATCCCTGTCGGCATCGTTCATTGTTCGATCACAATGGCGGCCCCGAGTGAGGGTTCATTGAGAAAAAAGGCACGTGGCGTTAAGCATCCTTCCTGCAGCCACTGTCACACCTCTGCTGAGTAATTTTCACCTGGACCTTCCTGCATCCCGAAACCCTCGATTCGCCATGGTGGAAACGCAATCTCACACCCAACACAGCCTATATCGATTCGATAGAGTCGAGCTCGCCGCGATTCGTGTTTTCTAATTAATGGTAATTACGTAGTATCGCCGTATCCAGGCATTCCAAGCAGACATTTAATTACAGACGTTCGTTGGCGAGCTTCCGGTTTACACGGGCAATTTTGCCTCCACCCCTGTCAGCTTTTTCATTAATTTTTAAGCAGCTCTGCGTAAACATTGTCGTTATCCGTGACGTGACTTTTGCTGTCTGAAAGGGTCGGCGGCAATTAGAAGCTCCTGAATAATGAATCGTACCTGCAATCGTAATGGGAACGCGTGTGGCACAAAGGGGGGGGGGGACCTATTTTCGTATTTAGCTACGACTTCGTTAATTCCTAAACTAATCCAGCCTCTGTCTTCGCGAAGCTATGTTTCTTAATTATCGTACTATTTTACGCTGCTTTTCTTTCATTAATAATTGGTATCGAATCTTCATATAACTATGCATATAGCAGGGCAAGAACTGGAGGAACTGTTCCTAGCAAGTGTCCTAATGGTAATTCTTATAATTACACTATAGCCTTTTCTCTAGGGTTTATACAAAAACCGACTCTTGAAAAAACCGGTTTCCGAATTCCACTATTTCCAAAAAACCGATTTTCGAATTTTCACAAAAAATAATTTGTACTTCTTTTAAAAATGTTCAGCTTCCTTAATATTTATGGAATCACAAAAATATAACGAAATAAAATATACTGTATCTATACAAACCCAAATAAATAAATAAAAATTAAATTAACTAAAATCCGTACAAATCCGTACAATTTTTGAGTTCATTTAATATTTATGGATCTACAAAAATATAACACAATAAAATAGACTGCATGCAAAACCAAATGAAACAAAAACAACTGAAATCCGCACAAAATATGAATCTTTTACAGTAGTACCAAATTATAAACCTTTATTCCATTTAGTATGTTTCTTCAGAAAATATGAACTCATGAAAATTAGTTTTACAGTAATGAGCAAACTGTTACCTGCTGCAATATGCTTGTGTCCGAGGCGATTTCAAGTCAGAAGATTAACGTTTTTAATTAAATAATTAATTCATTTCTGCATATTAATTCTAGTATATAAAACTGGTTTTTTACATTTAAAAATCGGTTTTCGAATTTCACAAATTTATAAATAAAAACCGGTTTTTAAACTCGGCTTTTAAAAACCGACAGACCCTACTTTTCTCGCCATTTCTCAATTATCATCCAGTTAACGAGCCCTCGCGAGCAGTCTATTATTCGATGAAATAAGAATTCAACTTCGGAGAAATGTGTCGTTGCGTTTCGTTGAAATGATCATATGGTGGTCTAAGGGGAAGGGAAATTTAACTCCCAAACAGATATTAATTTAGTGGCGCTCGTGCAGTCTTAGTTTCGGTTGCGCACGTGCGCGCTTCACACGATTGACAGTGATTGCGTGACTCGGTCGAGTATTCCGTGCACGGCACTCGTGCAGCATGCAGGTAAATGTTCCAAGCCACCCGTGATTTCACGTGCTCAATACTTATCTGCTTCCCCGCCGTGCCGCACAGTTGGACAACTGGTGCACGAGTCTTTCCTGCCGACTATTTTATCGAAACTTGCATTGCTCATTGAATGCCTTTCAACTCTCGTGACCTTTCTACGGAAGAATCTCGCCTGCTAGCCTTGTTTAATACCTATCTTAATATTTAAAAGCAGCTTCATTCTGATAACACTTTACAGGACGTCGGCATGTTTTGCATAAGTACTGCTTCACAGTGTCTTCGCGTTAATATTTTCTGGAAATCATCGACAGTGCCTTAAGGGAGTCCTCGAGCGTTTACTTTGAAAACGAATTAAACATGGACCTCGACTTCTACACAGGGACTTCGAACCGGTATGATTTTCATACCGGTATTACGTCAACAAAGCTATTGGGAAACCAAGAATTTCGATACGCCAACTAGTGACAGAAAGTTGAACTACTGAGAGTAGGCCAAAATCCGTCGAAGTCCATACGATTATCAGTGTTTATATAGACATGTTGTGAAAAACGAGTGTCTTTAAATTTCTTTGAACACTAAATTTTTACTTATTCGATTAATAAATACTTATTCGGAATGTTTGGTAGGATCCGAGCCTACTTTCAATAGTTTGCCAACTAACCACCACAGCGCTGAAATCTAAGCCACGCCTCCACTTGGTTTCCCAATACCGAAACCGATATTGTACCAAAACAGATGAGTACCGAAACCGTTATAGAACCGAAATAGGTGAATACCGAAATCATTGAAGTACCGAAACCGAAATAAATACCGGTATTTTCCGGTTCTTCTTTCGGTGACATGGTAGATTAAAGTAATATCTTCATAGCCCTTATTAATTTGAGCTGTAAAAACACCGACATAACGTAATATCTTCTCATAAAAATACCAATATATTAGTATACGTTTAGCGTATAAATTCTTGTCTAATAATATTTTGAAAACTGTAATAAAATCCGAAAACCGAAAAAATTACCGGTAAATATAGGTAAATATACCGGTATTTGCATATATCGGTATGACGTCATACTGGTATTTGCGTATTTCGGTTTCCATAAAGGTTTTGAAGATGGAACCGAAAAATACCGGTATCATACCGGTATTTTAGTTTCGGTAGAAGTCCCTGCTTCTACAGAACTTATTCGACAGAAACTGCCACAAAGTTCGAATCGACTCAAAGGCTAATTTTTCAAAACTTTGCTCCCTCGGAGTCTCCACTCTGTCTACCCTTAAGTGAAATTATGAAACTATAAAAGTATGAACTGTTAGACACTGAAGCCGGGGATCCACCTGGGAGCTAGGCTGAGCTGTGCTATAGGGGAGAGTAGGGTAAAATGGAACGCTTAACTTTGGAGAGTGATAATATAAAACCGGGAGGAAAAAAGGCACGGGATTTGAACAGAAGTCTTAAGTGGGCCTTAGACTATAAGAAAATCAAAGCCTTTATTAAGAAAAATATTTGGCAACAAAGGTAATGAACAAACGTCTACTGAATGACGGACGGATTTTTTTTTCATTGTATAGTTTCGATTTTATCAACGAAAAACGGCCGTTAGTGATAACCATGAAGCCATTTTTAAATAAAATTGTTTAACTTAAAAAAAAATTTGTAGGGGAGAGCGGGGACAAACGTAACGGCGTCATGAAAGTAACACGCCTTCTCCCGCCTTCCACAAAAGTTTCCAAAACGTTTGCTTTACACAGTTACGCGTGTTTAGTGTTTCTTTTTTTTCACGGAGTGACGCTGAGCAATACGACGATTCGTATACCGTGGGCAAGCTGATTTCGTTATTTCGATCATTCAGGTAAGTGTCTGCTCTGTTGGTTTTTTTGTTAATATTCATAGTTAAACTATAGACATTGGTCCAATTATTTATTAGAGCGTTCTTAGATAATGTCTTTATATGTTCCTGTATTTGATTTCAATAAGTCTTGTATAGTTTGTACGTTATAACAGTTCTATGCCGAAAAACAGGGCTGGGGACAAAAGTAACACTCCCTATATCCCAAAAGAGTTAAATCCAATATTAGCAATAGTTTTTAAAAAAAAAATCATAAATATTAGTTACTTTTGGGGCCGTTTATTAAATCAAATACACAGTATCAAAGAAATGTTTGAAGCTGGTTATGCTTTTTTATCGTTACCTACTTAAAATATGTTTATTTAAATGTTTGTTTCTATCGTTTCTAACAGTAAAAAATCCTATTTTGATTTGAAAGAAGTGATTTTACTTAATTCTCCTCAGAATAATTAGTATTACTTTCGTCCCCATGTTATGTTACTTTCGTCCTACCCCTGCAGGACAAAAGTAACAATGACAGTCACTGCGGAAAATTGCCATAACTCTTTGACTACTTATCATGGAAGGTTGAATTTGTGGTCAAATGATAGACCAAGGAACACACAATCTTAAGGCATAATTTTTGTTTTTATATCTGTAAGAGGCAATTGGCAGCTAGGCCAAATGTAAAAAATGTTACGTTTGTCCCCGCTCTCCCCTATATTTTTTTTATTATTTACTTTTTAGTGTCCAAGTTTTGATTTGTGGTTATATGCTGATTTCATGTCGATTGAATTGATTTGATTTGTGGTTACAGGCTGATATCAAGTCGTTTGGATTTGTGATTATGGGATATATTTATTTATGACTGGATAATTTTTTCACCCCTCCCGGTTTGTTTTTCATAATTTTGTATCGTCATCGTAACTACGCACGCCTGCAAAGTTTCAAGACACTTGGATTGGTGGAAGTGGGTTAAACAGGTGTTCCGTTTTACCCCACGAAAAGTGTTCCGCTTTGCCCCACATTGCGGTAATTTAGTAAGCATTTAATATTTACACTTCAGCGTAAGGTAAAGAACTGGGTGAAACGTCAAAATGTAGCGTAAGGACTGTAGAATCCAACGGTGTTCTTGCCGTTATAATTTTTCTGAATCCAAGTGAAGAAAAGTGGTCGAAACTACAACACAATATCGAAACTTCGATACCGGAAATGTTTACAACACTGTTAATCGAAAAGTAACGTGTGCACGGGTCTATGGTTTGACATGAAATGCTGTGAAGACCATTTGGTCTCATGTCACGTGATACCAACTCATTCGCAGCTCTCATTTAAGAGAAACATTGATGTTCCGGTTTACCCACCCGTTCCGCTTTACCCTACTCACCCCTACTGTGTTAAGTTTTAAAAAATTTGCTTCGATACATCCTTATGCAACCGTTTCCACCAACAGCTAAGCTAAGCTGGGCCATGTTTTTTTCGGAAGCTTACTTAGCTTAAGGGGAGAAGGCCGTATAAATGGAACGAAAAACAGAAACAAAAATTTTTCCATATATCGTTTCTGAAACATTTCAAAAATATATTCTCAAAGTTATGAGCCGAAATTCAACTCCGTATCGATACTATAGCCTGGTGAGTCAGCGCGCCTCCGAGCACCGAACATACCTAAAACGCATTTTTAACGCACTTTTTTCGAAATTGGCGCCGGGGATAACTCAAAAACTATTTGACCAATCAACTTCAAATTTTGCACACTTTTAGTTTATAATATTCCTCAGAATATGAACCACAATGTTTAACCAAATTATTAATTTTAACTACTGTTTTTAAACAAATAAAACGTGAATTTTTGGCGAGAATGTTTGAAGTTCCGCCATTTTTAAAATATGCAATTTTTTTACACCATTTGTGGTTCATATTCTTACAATTGGCACATAAATTGAAAAAAAAATTATTGGTCTGTTTCATAACTACCAGAGACGCTACAACCAGCGCCGTTTTGCGTCTCGAAAAAAACCTACTTCGGATAGGTACTGCTTTATTTCTTTTGTATTTATTATAATTTTACTGTTATAAATTTTTTTACTGGTTATAATGTTAAATAAAGTACCCTTAAAGTTACGAAAAGATTAGCGCATTAGTATCTTGGCAAAAAATTCCTAAAAATTGATACAAAAACAAGCCGTTTATACGGATTTCTCCCGTTAACGTGGCACGAGATTTCCTCGCGAGCGATTTTTCGGAAAAATAGCTACGCCGGGCTAACGTAGCTTCCGAAAAAGCAGCACAGCTTAGCTTAGCTTTTGGTGAAAACGATTCCATAAGGATGTAAAGAAGCTAATTTTTTATAACTTACCATAGCATAGCATAGCTTTACTTAGCCTCCAGGTGGATACCCGGCTTAAGGGGGCATAACCGTTTGAAATTGTCAAAAATCGGATTTTTTCTTTTTACACATTTTCATAGATTGATGTTTTAGGAATATTATAAATCAAGTTCGATGTAAAAATTCGGAAGACTGACAAAGTTATAGGCATTTGAGTGGAACCACCCAGGTAGCACGGGGCGGCGAGGCGCGGCGACTCGACCGATCGCAGCGGAACATTTTTTTTCATTACGGTGGCCCTAAAAACTCGTGCTACGTTCAACCAATTCACTTCCAATTTTGCATGCAGAATCGTAATAAGATTCCACATCGTCCTACGAGGGTTTTTTTTATTCCGATTCCCCGTTTATTATTTATAAAGAAAAACGGTGGACTTCTCTCTTAGAAAAATCTAACTTTACCTTTGATTTCTCACCATTTCTTTGGTTTTCAAAATTTTCAAAATCGGCCCTGTAGGACGATAGCTATTAACATATTTTATAAGAAAATTTTACTGTTTTTGATTTCAGTCACGACATACAGCTTTTTTCAGGGTCACCGTTTAGCCGCCTAAAATCGAGAGGCTTTCGAATATGTATCCATAACTTACGAAAAACAATAGTTTTTTCACTGAAACTTTTTTTTAGTAGTTCATAATACTACGTAAATATAGTAAAAAAAAACAGGAAATCTTCATGAAGCCATTGACTTGTAAAAAAATCCACAAAATGTGCGCATTTTCCGAGGGTTCAAACGGGTATTCCCCCTTAAGTACCTACACCAATTTTTTCAGAATAAAAACCTGATTTGTTTTTGCTTACCTAAGTGGTAAAAACTCTTTCGGGGGGCGAATTTCGGCCCCTTACCCTATCCACGGCGCGCAGAGTGGCTCGAATAATTGCAACGTGGTGGTGTAATTACCAGTAACCACCGCGACGGATGCTAATTAAAATGAGGATACAGAGTCAAACTGTCCCAATTGATAGGAGGGGCCACGTCGGGCGGTCGTGAATAAGAACGTCACCGGTTATGACACGTACGGCTAACCCGTAATAACTGTGACGAGACAGAGCCGCTAATACATGTAATTTGGTGTTAAGCACAGAGTTTAAAGGGTGGAAATGGAGAGCGAGAGGACCCGCGGAAATGGTGGAAATACGGTGAATTCAGGACGTCGAGGGGTGATAGGGGGTGTTCCCGAACAAGCGAACGTGTAAAGACATCGCGTGCGGAATGGAAAAACGAAAGGAAAAAATATATTCTCGCCAAGGCTGGCGCTACTCGGACGTCGCGAGGCTCCACCTCGCCATGTGCGGATGGTTTTTGGCATATGTGCGGACGCGGCACGATGACGAACATTACACGCCTTGTCGCCGTAAAATAACTGGGCTTACAGGTGCGTTTACTTACGTGCAATTACCGAACTGCCCGCCAGCGACACATGTCACGCCTAATCGTTCCGTGCGCCACGGCGAACGGAAAGAAACGGAGCCAGTGCTGGGGCGCTCGGAAAAACGGCGGGGCCGCGGAATCTGGATCACCGCGAGTCGCCTAGTGCGATCCGATTGCCGCTTCGGCGGATCGGAATTAGAGGGTCTCGCTGCGCTGGTGTGTTATGTAAACGCTGCGTAGGAAGGGGTGCTTTTTGGGTGGTCAAAATGGAGGCATCGGCAGCAGGGTGGAGCAATGGAATATATTTGTTCGAGCTGCGGTTAGTTCGTTGTCGTTCTTTGGGGAACCTTGAAGCTTGGGATGAGAGTGGCTTGATGATTTTAGGACTAGGGTGATGGGCGAAGGAATCAGGATTTATAGTTTGATTCGCTGATCTTGTCTTCTGTACGCGGAGTCTGAGCCCTCAGGATTGGGGAATGTGGTTCATGGCCCTGTTCACGGTGTTAGAGATGCTTCATATGTTCTAACTCAGTGATCGGAATGTGTTGTAGGTAACGTATATTTTAGTGATTATGTGTTTGGAAATATTCGTGTAAAAAATGGGCGATTCAAACGTGTACCGCAAGGGTCGTTTCGGATGAGCGATGCGGCGTCCTGCGATATGACAATACTGCCGCAAAAAATTGAGTGACGTGTAAATTTCTCTATTTACGTACATATATGTAGGGTAGACCGGGGGCGATAGTAACAGGAGTACGATTGTAACACGTTAAATATCTCAGAACATATGATAGATATTAACACAAATTTTGGATATTAGATTAAGAATGACATTTGGAATACACACATCCATATCCTAGCAGTATAGATACACAATAGACATGTATAGTGAAGAAAATAACTTTTCGATACCCTAAAGTAAAAATATTTCTTACTGATTTAAAATTGTAATATAAATACTCCCTTTGCAAGTACGTGTTTTTTCTTTTCTTTTTAATATTTAATCTGGCTATTTTTAAAGTAATACTGATTGTTAGTTATCACTTTTAACTGTCTCGTTAATCAAAATTTATAATTTAAGTTCAAAAGCCTGGTCGAGGTCGATTGTAACATCGGCAGTCGGGGTCGGTTGTACCGTGACAGAACCGAATAGTGACAAAGAAGATGAATAATATTGTCTTGTTTGCATGGAATAATATAGCACAGCACAAGCAAACAAATGAAAAATGGATGCAATGTACCGAATGTAAGGATTGATCACACGGAGAATGTACCAGCCAAAACGTTTTCTATTTCTGCCACAATTGCGATACCGCATAATTGGTTATAAATTTTACTTCATTTATTAAAATTAGTAAATATTTTAATTTTGTAAAGTTAAATTTGTGCTACTATCGACTCCATGCAGTGTTACAACCGACCCAGGGTCAGGGACGATTGTAACACTTTGTTCGCTTCTCATTTTTTATTAATAACCTGGATATTACTTAACAAACAGCGAAGCTGTTGTGGCTGAATAAGTGTCAGATAAGTAAGTAACATTTTCGTATAAACAATTTTGTTGTAACTTTAATAGTTTTTGCATAATCGTATTCCAAAGTCAAAGTGTTACTACCGCCACCGGTCTACCCTACCGGTGCGAGATCGCAACGATGCCGCATCGCTCGTCTGAATTGACCTTAATTTGGGTGAACGTTGGTAGTTAATTAATATGTATTAAAGAAAAAGGACAAACATTTTATGCACTTTAACACTTGTGGTACAATCACAAAAGGTGCGATGTCGTGATAGGATAGTTAAAGCAAATGTAAAAATGTTAATTTTTATATTATATAACAAAATGTTACGAAAACATGCCAGTGTTCCCCTAGTTTGTGGTATGTAGGTATCATCAAGGGATTTATATGGAGACAGATGGATTGGATAACATGATGGAAATATTGTCCTTAAAGTTGTTCAAAAAGGTCTAATTGAATAGGTGCATGTGACCTTAAGCTACAAATAAAAATATATAAAAAAAAATTTTGTTAAACGATTTTATTAAAAATGCACTAAAAACTAAAAAATAATTCTTTTCTTGTACTACAATTTCGATGATGTTTTTTCACTTTAAATAAAATCGTGGAGCAGGATATGTCACAACAAATTTCGACGCTTGATTCTGTATTAAATTGATTCATATTCTGTTATGACATATCCTGCCCCACGATTTTGTTTAACGTGAAAAAACACCATCGAAATTGTAGTACAAGAAAAGAATTATTTTTTAGTTTTTAGTGCATTTTTAATAAAATCGTTTAACACAAAATTTTTTTTTTATATATTTTTCATATTCTTCATTTTCAATAATTCTTTTCCTGTACTACAATTTCGATGGTGATATACTGTGAACGCCTGCAAAGTTTTAGTTTTACTATTCGTACATACGTGACGGATCATTTCTCGATAAATTGTGTATTTTCGGTAATCGCGATGCGACTAGCGTCCTGAACGCAGGCTTTTTGTCGTTTTCGTAAAGAACGCGAGTGGCTGATTTCAAGTCGTTTGGATCTGTGGTTGTGGGTTATATTTATTGATGACTGGGTAATTTTTTCACCCGCTGGGGGTTAATTTTTTTTTAAATATTGTATTGTCATCCAAACTACGCACGCCTGCAAAGTTCCAAGACAATTGGATAGTTGGAAGTGGGTTAAATTTGAGTTGCCAGATTTGAACCATACATGCATACATACGTACATACATACATACAAACAAGCAAACCAACAAACATACAAACAGAGTATCGAAGCTGAATAATAAAATAAAAAAATCGTTTAAAAAGGGAGTAATTCTTTGAACTTAAGGAAGTTTGTCTAGGATATTTAATTGCTAATTACACGTTAACACGTGCATTTTTATAACGAACAGCTTAAAAGTATGTACAATTAATCTTTCTTTCTTACCTGCCAGAATGATCCTTCTAAGCTTGAGTGTCGACCAGTGCGATGCGGTTCCAACTCGATACTTTTCAATGAGAATATTCGAAAGATGAATGGATCGTTGTTGAAAGTAGAGTGAACAGTCACAGATGAGTCTCCAACAATTCTTCTCTTTCCTTTAAGGTTCCCAATCCTGCGGCGACCACCATCTTGATTCGATCAGAAGGACACAAATCATTTAGATTAAACCTTACTTCCTTCGTTACCACTTACTCGATTCTAATAATTGTTTCCTATCATTCAAGTCTCAACTGAACTCTATCATCATAATTGCTATATACATTCGTGTACCTAGGAGTCATTGAGTATAAAGCCTTGTCTATCAATACTAATTGTATTAAACGATACGGCTTGAAAATACCCCCCTAAAAATCAGTAGGTACCAATATTCCCATAAAACTCAAAGATACATGCACCTTCATCATTAGGCTTTTAAACGCACATAACAGTCACAAAAATGATAAAAAAACACACGGAGTTCCTCATTTTTGGAGCACAGAATCTCATAGCACCCAACAGCCCTTATCCAATAACTTGCAACAGAACACATCCTATTTCCTCCACCAAATAATCCTCCCACAATACTCAACCCTCTTTCTACTAAATATTTATTTACATGAAGCCACCATAGAGTCACATTCTAGTAGCACCCAAAGTTACCCCAGACACTGGACCAACCCCTCTTAACTTCGAACTCGAAAAAACGAATCGCTACCAAGGGACCAGACTCGAACCTCTTCCTGTGTACACGTTCCAAACGCCGTTGCCCGGGTTTCGGTGGCCCAGGGACCACCGCGCTGTAAGTGACCCCGCCGAGGGTGCCGGCGATCGCGAGTCGACGGTGGCCGTGCCCGTTGAAATCGAGCCGGAGGTCCTTTATCGGGAGGACTGCGGCGTGAGTGGGTGCGCGACGTGATCTATGGGCTCATAATTTTTTGGTCTCTGCTCCAGGGGGTGGCCGTTGATCGCCCTCGCCGGCGAACACGCCCAACGGAAGAATCGCGCGCGCGCGCGCACGAGGGTAGCTGAGGCGCGCAGGCGATTGGCCGACAGGCGGAGCGACCCCGTCGAAGCTCCCGACGGGGGGTGGGTTGCGCGACGAGGGGGGTGAATCGCGGCACCACCAACGCCCGGCTGGCCGCGGACGACCCCACCGCCGTTGGGCGCGAAAGTCAACCCCTCTAATCGAGAAGAGTGTTCGACAACGCGGAGGATTTGAGGTCGACGTGCCCCCGAGGAACCTCCATCAGCCACGTTGTCGCTCGCCCAAGGGCTGCTCGAGGATTTTATGCCGCGGCTGAGGCGCGTAGCTGCCTCGAAACGCGATCGCGGAAGTCGGGGGAGAAAGCCACCCGATATCCATTCGCATCTCTCGGCTCTTTTTTAGTTTCTAATGGGGTGCTTGGGTGTGGATTTATATCGCAAGCATAACTTGTGGATCGTCGATGTAGAATCTCTTTTCTGGTGCATTAGTTGTGGGTTGTGCGTGGAAATGAGAAAATGGAGCTGGGTTTGTAAAAAGGTACTCCTTGTTTTGTATATTCTGCATATGTCGTGAGGGTGACTCCGTTACAATGATTATATAAATAGCCTTCTTTGCAGATTTTTGTACATTATTTCGCATGAGGATTAAAAAAGAGGGGACGTTAACAAAATACTATATTTGGGCTTGATCTTTTCTCATTTCCGATCAGGCGTCCCTCAGGGATCCCACCTTGGTCCTCTCTTATTTATTATCTTTATCAATAATATATTTAGTGTTTTTAAAAATAGTTATTTTCTCCTCTATGCAGACGACTTAAAAATTTTTCGATCTATAAAAAATGCGGTAAATGATGCCATCCTGCTTCAGGGCGATCTTTTGTCCCTTGAAAAGTGGTGCAAGGAGAATAGCCTTATGTTTAATATCTCCAAGTGTCATGCGATCCGTTTTAGTCATAATGGTATAAACATCCAACATCAATATACTCTAGGAAATACTCTTTTACACATTTACTTATCACGACCAACTTGATTTTTTCTCTGACTCAATAGATAAGATCCGTACGAAGCTTCTACGTCTGTTGCGCTGAATGTTTCACGTTGTTTTTCCTTTTCTTCTTCTTTCTCTGTTGTATTTGTCTTTATTTCTTAATATGCGTCCGTTTCTGTACCTCAATTTTGTAATTAATTGTACCAAAGGGTTGCCTAACCCGTCTATTGTAATTAAATTAAATTAAAAATTTCCGAATTAATTTCCCGTAAATATCGTTCTACGTATTTGAGAATATTTGGGCCACATAATGGGTTCTTGTTTCTAACAACCACTCGGTGGTAACGGCAAAAAAAAAGGCGAATTTTATGGCGGTTCTAGTAAAGGAACTGTAGCAAGAGCTAAAGAGTTTTAGTTAAACTTTCTTTTTCAAGGCGGTGTTCAGGTTCGTGCACTTTTTAGACAGGCGACAGCGGTGAAATGTTAGTGAGTGACACCTGTGTGTTTCACACGGCGCGGCTGGTGATATTGCCGTTACGTATAGTCGTAATAACCAACGCCGTCTATGAATATTTCATTCATTATTGCCTGAAAATCGATGATCGTCATCTCTTGCGCGCGTGTTATACCGTCCACTGATCCCTAGATTCTTATTTGCGCTCGATTACGGTAAACCATTCACTTTATTACCTTCACATGTTCGTAGGAAAATTTTCTTCAACAAAGAAAAGCAGTAAACTACACTTTACAACTCTTTCACCTTTACACTGCAAGCTGTGGAATTTTCTAGTATCGAAGGAAAGCAATAAAGATACAGTGAATCCTCGTTATAGTCCCGTTTTTACCATGCGTAGTACGCCCGGTGGCTATCCTCACCGTTTCTTGGAATCGTTCGGTCGAGAGTGAGAGAACGCAAGAGTCGACGGCAACTTCGTGTCAACTGTTTCGTTCCCTCTCGCTCGCCCAAATAGTATCCGCATCGCGTCGTACGCCCGCCGCCAGCCCCGTTCGTCGGGCTTATTACGAGAAACTACTGTACCCCAAAAGCTAATTAAGGGACCATTCTACTTTGCCGGTCGAACAAGAGGCCTATTTCGTGGCTATTGTACGGATTTTTATGTTTCTTTTTTTGTTAAATATTTATTATTCCTTGCTGTATCGACCGGCGAAGTAGAATGGACTCCTAATAAAAATAATAACATATCTCGAAATTGGATTTCGGACCAAGAACGCGCATCGTGATTTTATTATCCAATTCCCAGATTCACTCGCAATCCTTTCACGCGTTAATAAATCAGGAATCACGATAAGTATTCTTAATTACTTTCGCGCACCACGATACACTGTTTCACAGCAGATTGGATTAAATATTTAAACTGGATGTTTGTCACGCCTTGCGTAACAATCCTCACGCGATAGGTACTTCGCAAATTCAAGCCAGTTACAATCTCGCTTATCACAATTAAAAAAAAAAACAAAGAATTCGATAGTGAATAATATTGTATTATCGGCGAATGTTCTTGTTAACGTATGCGCTATAGGGATTTAAATCTCTGCGATGCGTGATGTGTAAAAACAAGCACAGCAGGCGGGCAGAAAAAAATTAATTTTAACCGCGTCACCGGCATTCCGCCGGGGAAAAGCAAGCAGTCTGCACTTGATAGGTCGAAGGATCCGCAGATGCTGAAGCACCTCCTCGACGTGGCAGGAGCAGAAAATCGCGTTGAAGTGGCAACGGTCGGGCTAATGGCTCGGAGACGATATTTTGTTAAACAAGGAAACCTTTTATCCCCCACACCACTTCTTAGCCGAGTGTTCGGGGACAGGGACGGCTCCGTTTCAAAAGGACTCCGCTTGCGTTCACCCTCGACATTCCCTCTGCCCTTCATCCTGCGAAGTAACTCTTACAAAACGTGCCTGTATACTCCGTCCTTTCCACTCACAGCAACCACCAATAAACATCCATATTTGCACCTGAATAAAATATATGAAGAAGAAACAAAACATTTCAGATGGACTAAGGTAAACCAACCAGTAATTGACCGCATACCAGTGAATGACCATTAGGCAAAGAAATGTCAATTATAAATTTAAAAATTATTATATGTTTATAAATGGAGTGTAGTTGCACCTTTAATATCCTATATTTTTAGTTGCGCGTATTAAGGAAACATTAATAAGTACAATTCTTATTAAAAGCACGCGGTCATTTACTGGGCTTCTACACGTTTTGCATTTTATAATTGTTTTTTTTTAAAAATCACGATAAGAATAAGTAATTATTTTTATAGAAATTTCAAGAAAAATAAATTTAAATGCAATTGCAACAGTTGCTTTGTTGTTATACATAAATATATTCAAGTATTAATCTCAAAGGTCCATAGATCCAACAATTCGGTCATTCACTGGTTGGTTTACCCTATAGCGGTATAAAAAAAACTCCCATAAGTGAACTGGAAGATACTTTCGCAAGTGGCCCGTGAAAAATATGGGATCTCCATCTTGCGTGCTAAAAAGGGTATGGTAAGTGTAGTGGGGAGTTTGAAAATATTTGAAAAAAAAATGTTGCCACCGCCATTTAATCCCCTGGTGTCGCGGGCTGGAGCAGAGCGAAGGGGAGCGCGATAAAAGCGGCCCTGTACCGTCACTTTGGTTTTCTTGTCACCAGAAACGAACGAGCTGGAAGTGTGAACCGGCGACCACCACGACAAGGTGCCACCTGCATTTTCTCACGGTTCGCCCACGCATATAACGCCATTCTCGCGGATTTCTTCGTTCCCCCCTGCTACCGAATCGCTCCTCACTTCCAGCCCTTCAGAGATGCGAATCGATGTTGCTCGCGTAACCATCCGAAGCTTCGTTCGTGGCGAGAGTCGATTGACAAGTTAATTCACTACGTTCCTTCGAAAACGTTTAACTATGTTCGGAATATACTCTTGATCGAGTGAGCTTTGTAGAATACTATCGTTAACAATAGGGATAGGGGAGTTAGGGAGGTAGAAATTCATCAATTTTCATCTAATCATTTGAAATCAGTCACGTGTATATTTATTGGGCATAACGGGCACAGTGGTTTTATAAGTTTAATCTTAATGTATAGAGCAGAAAGTGTTTGTGTGTTTGTCTGTCGCCTAAAAACTTTCGAATGGTAAACTCTGGGGTCACGAAATGTGTCCCAGCTCATTATGCCTAGTTAATCCAGATGAATATGACTATTTTCACAAAAAATTTTTTTTTATAAAATCAGAATCTAAATTTCGGGCGAAGCCGAGTAGTAAAGCTAGTGGGTACATATTAATGTTATAATTCCACGGTCAGACTTTGACTGAGAATGAGTATTTGAAATATTATGTTCTGAAATGATTCAGTTTAGCTCCTTTTCTTGCTCTCATTTTTACGCCCAGCGGTATCTGGTTTATTATAATGTCAAAATACGTTTTGTACACCAAAGGAAATACTTTTCCCCGTTTACATAATAAATAATAATAATAATTCTCGAGCTGTCTAGAAGCTCATAAGTATCAAGTTTCATGGTATCTGTAGTACTTAATACGTTACTCTCACGAATCAACTTGCACTCTTATTCATACTGAAGAGAAATTTCACTCTTCTACTTTGTATTGAAAAGAAACTTAAAATACTTTGAAGCAATTATTGTTTAGTTACTGTAGTTAAAAGAGTCGTGTCATTTTTAATTCAATCAAACCTTTTTCCGTCAAAAAAAAAAATCGCGTAGTGAAAGATTAAAGTTGTGGTATTAAAAAAATTGGTTCCGGCCGGGATCGAACTGGCGACCTTCTGCGTGTAAAGCAGACGTGATAACCGCTACACCACGGAACCCGTTGGATGTATTTTTCTTCATACAAGGATCGTTCTGTAGCTTCAACTTTTCTTTTATTATAACACTTCCTGTTCCATTACTCGTAAAAAATAAATCGAATCCCACGAACCCATTTAATTTTAACTTAAAACACCGAGTATATCTGAAAGCCTGTGGGCTATGGAAAACATATACATTATCACTTTGGAATAGATAGCGCGTAACATTACGAAATCAGGATTCACGAGGTAAAGACAGCTCGACGCTGCATATTTTATTCATTGTTCCTCAAGAAATGATAAATAAGTACGTACATAAAAATTCTATTTTAAAAATTTTATGTTAACCCTTCGTTGACACTCTGGGTGCGAGCCGCCCATAAGCTGATTTTGACGCTCTGTACCGTCTATATGCAAAATGAATACCTTTTTTCCAAAGCCAACTTACAAACTATTTTTTCTCTCAAAATACTATATCTGAACAATATCTCTGTAGATTTTTAGCTTCTAATATTGAAATTTGTAAAAGTTACAGTTTTTGGAAGATTTTCTTCGCGTTTTCTTGACATTTGGAAATCTAGATTTTTTTACAAGAACTGCGATGAAATTTAAATCAAAAAACTATTGGAATACATTCTACGGACCATGAAATTGACCCATGGTTTTTTTCATAGCGATAGGATTCTTCAGATGAGAATGGCAGTTATTCAAAAATTGTTCTGGGTGTGAGCCACCCAGGTATGTTAAAGGTGTGTCAACGAAGGGTTAAACTGTTGCACTAGGTAGTAGTAGATAATCATACGAGTGTGTTTGAAAGTATAAGGTTCTCGTTACAGATGAGCAGACATCTATTTCGTCATTGCATTTTACTTATAAACATATGAAAAAGTCGGCCTGTACAGAATATCAATATACATCACATATTAGTGGCAGTGATCCGATTACAATACATTATAGTGTAGTTCGTATAAATTACAGCAGCTACATTACATTGCACCTCTTACGTTCTACTTAAGTCCTTAACGACACTTCTTCGGTTTCTTCCAGAGTTGGGGCAAAATGTAATCTAATTACAAATTACGATTAAAATTACAAATTACGATTATGTAATTATGTAATTGATTACACATTATTTTCTGCAATCATTAATTTAGGTAGTTGACAAAATTGTGGTCGACTACATAAATTAACGATTAGAGAAAATAATGTGTAATCAATTACACAATTACATTTCAATCGTAATTTGTAATTTGTAATTAGATTACATTTTGCCCAACTCTGGTTTCTTCCGATATCTGCAGTAGTGGTCAAAAGAAAGATTAAACTGTGACAGATATAAGATGGCTGCATTAAGAAAGAATTCCATCTTGAAATTTATATTTTAACCAGTGATAAGAACGTAACACATAAAGCCTATGTAGTTATATTAAGTTTGTTACGCAGGCTTGTAAAAATACGAGTATTAAACTTTCTTTTGACCCCACTGTATAATGAAAATGGCACGAGTACTTGGCATAAGTACATAAAAAGAATTCGATATTCCTACTATTGGGCGACATAGTGATACTTATGTACCTCGATTATTCGTCTCGATGTCATAATAACGGAGCGAAGCTAATGGAAGACAATAATGTACATTCGTGTATCAGTCTTGCCAATGGCGATTCCGCGGAGCGATTTACTTGAAACAAATTGGCCCGAACGTGAAACCGAACGCCTGATGCGGTGACCCGTAATCGACTGGATAGAAATCGACCAGCGGTAATTGTTGCAACTCCTTAGTCTGGACCATGAACACGGTTTCCCCTTTGTTCTTGCGCGACTTGCACCCATCGGTTAAGATCTGGGGCCTGGCACCGGTGTACGAGAATTCGTCCTCGTTCGCGCCGAGCAGCTTCAGCGAGGAATTGTAATTGGAATTCTGGGCATTGTACCAAGCAGCGCCGTTGATGCAGGTGTAAGTGAAGTTCTGATAAGCTTCTTGGCTCAATAGACGCAGGAAATTTAATTGAACCACGCCAATAGTTTCGTATGTGATCTGTAAATATAAAAAAAGGAACGGCGGAAGGTTCTCCAATTTTTCTACACCATTCTACGTGCATCTGTTGACTCACTTTGAATCCTCCACGTAAATTCGAGTACCAGTCCGTTTTATTATCTTCCTTTCTCCATGGTATGTTCGGCATTTGGCTCGTATGGATGTCGGGATGTACGCAGGTCTCACCTGCGTTCGTCATGTTGCAATAAACGTAGACTGCATCGTCAGCCATTCCTAGGTTTGGATCGATCCAATACCAGCCTGTGTGTTTTTTTTTTACATAACATTGTTTTAAGTGTAGACTTTTAATATCCATGAAATCCTGAAATGTATTAAACAGAACACTGACCATCGTTGAAATGGGGATGCCCGTAAAAGAGGTCCTTGCAAGTCCTAACAGGATTTTCTCTGCTTCCAATTGGTTTACGTATTCGATCCAGTTCCTGCCTCATGGCGTATATTGAACTGTACATGTCCAGAAATTTGGGCCCCAACTCCTCCCCGATATGGTCATCCAGGTCTGAGTTTTCTGAGTCTGTATCTTTCTCGTCAGCGTCGTCCCTGTAACAAGCAACCATGTTACAACAACACCTGTAGAAACATGATTCACATTTTGGGCATTATTCGAATTAACGTTTTAAAACTGTTTTATTCGAATGATTTAGGCTGTCTTTTACGGCACGCAAAGCTTCTTACGTGTTCTTCGAAGCGTCACGTTTCTTCCTCAGCAATTGTTCCCTCGTGAACAGTAATTCTGGAGGAATCATTGGTTGCTCCGCGGGTGGACCAGGGGGCCCGGGAGGCCCCGCGGGACCCGTTTCGCCTTTGGGTCCGTCATTGCCAGCAGTTCCTTTGGGTCCAGGTGGTCCTTCCATCCCAGGAAGTCCAGGAGGTCCATCGTTTCCTCTGGGACCAGGATAGCCGAATGGTCCCTGGTCTCCTTTGGGCCCCTCGTGACCAGGAGCTCCTCGTGCACCTTGCTCGCCCTTCTCGCCCTGCTCGCCTTTCATTCCCACGTGACCTAATTCACCACGGTGTCCTTTGAGTCCCCGTCTGCCTCTGTCACCCTTCGGACCCTTCGGCCCAACTGGCCCAACTCTTCCTGGAGCACCAACCGCTCCCGACATCCCTGATGGACCATTTTCTCCTGCAAGTCCTGGAAGACCTCTCGTGCCTGGCAAACCTGCTGGGCCTGGTAAACCTTGGGAGCCTGTGGGGCCTTGAGGACCTGATGCTCCAGGCGGGCCCATATCACCCTTCTCTCCTGGCAAACCTGGGCTTCCTTGCAATCCTGCTGGACCTTCTGGTCCCTAAATAATGTACTGATTAATTGTCTAGTTTTAGAAGCCGTGTTTTATGCAATTTGCTAAAGACTCTGTAGTAATATAGTTTTCCCTGAACACTCTCCAAAGGTTAATTGAATTTCTAAATAACTCAGTGATACACTTTTTTCAAATACTTTCTCTCCAGCAATGTACCTATTATACATATAATTTTATACCTGCTTTCCAGGTGCACCAGGCAGTCCCTCCTTTCCTGGGGGCCCAACTTCCCCTGGAAGTCCAGGATCTCCAGACTTTCCATCCTCGCCATCTTTGCCAGGGTCTCCCTTCGGACCGACTAAACCTGGTTCTCCAGGCGGCCCAGGAAACCCATGAGGCCCCACACTACCTTTTGGGCCTTCTGGGCCACTTATTCCACGACTACCGAGTGGTCCCGGGGGACCGCTTTTACCTTCCTCCCCTTTTGGGCCTGGATGCCCTCTTTCACCCTACAACACATACCATAAACGTGCAATAGAGTATTGTGGGGCAAGAGTGCGCACTTAAAGTTTAGACGTCCCTAAAATCCTTGGTATTACACTGATAGTCATATCATTTCGCGAGAAATAACTACTATCCCTTATTATCCGATACGAAGAGACTTCATGTAAATTTACATGTCTTATATAAAATAAATATTTCTAAAAAGTGTCAAATGCGAACTTTTACCCGACATGGGGAGCAAAAGTTCGCATGTTACGGGGTAAAAGAACGGAACGAGAAATTTCCACAAAAGTGTTTTATTTTCCTACATGCAATAGTTGTAATATAGCAAAACGACTAATAGTTTACAATTAATTTTTTGTTAATCAAGGTAACAGTAATCGCACGTAACACTACCCCCACCTTCGTAGTTTGCGTAAGCATCAGTCTTCTGGAGGATCTGTGTATTCTTCTTCACACGCAGGACAAATTATTCTTTACGTAGACGTTGATGGTTGGGCTATTCTCTTTTTGGAACCGATTTGTTTTGTTCCTTTCAAACTTTTTCAGAAGTAGACGTTATTGTTTGGGATTTTTTTACTTTTCTAATTATTTATTTGCGCGTTCGCATTCAAATTTTATTTTCATTGCTCCATTTACTTCAAGCTGATTTTTTAATCAAAAAGTTAATAAATAAAGTATTTTGGAGAAATATTGTGGAATGAAAATTAATACAAAAAATGGAAAAGCTGATATCAGCGTGGCTCAGCTATCATAAACTCAAAATTTATATCCATGTTGTGATTGATAATTAATTTCAAATTTATTTTTTATAGTCGGTTTAATCAGTTTTCGTTACTAATTTAGCAAACACTAGAAATAAAATAAGTTTAATGAATTTATAACACCCGTCAAATTATTTAAAAGTTCGCATTCGAACTCTTGCCCCACTGCATTGTGCGAATATTTGCCCCCACAGCTACTTTTCCATTGTTTAATCAATCCTGTTATCTGTGAGGAGAATTGAAAACTTCTCTTGGCACTTTTGAATAGAAGAATTTCAGCTCTTTCAGACGACATATGAATTAAAATATTTACTGATCAATTTATAGGAATAATATTGATTCCTAAAAATGAGAATATTACATCAGAACTAACGAATTCAGTACTTACCGCATTGTACGATAACAAAACGAAGCACAGCTACACAATTCGACACTGGTGACTCCACCTTGATTGACAATTGACTGTCAATCACCATTGGCAACTGCTACAACTCAAACACTGAAATTCGCATGGTGCGGACTCTTACCCGCTGCGAACTTTTACCTACCTTAATTCTACACATTTCACTCTTCAAAACTTCTTAAAGATTACTAAAAAATGCAAGCTCTTGTACCAGTTTCCCCTCAGGCCCGCTCGTACCCGGGGGTCCCGGCGTTCCACTGTCCCCTTTCTCTCCTTGACGACCTTCAGGCCCTGGAGGACCTTGCAGACCTTCAGAACCCTTAGGTCCCTTCGGACCTTGCTCGCCTGGAGTCCCAGCTGGCCCCACGGTCCCAACTGCGCCTGCGTCTCCGACTTCTCCTTTCAATCCAGATGGACCTGGTAATCCTTGCGGCCCTACAGGACCAGGTGGACCTGAGGCACCAACAGGACCGTCTTCACCTCTTGGGCCTTGTCTACCAATTTCTCCAGGTGGTCCTTTTTCGCCGGGCAGGCCGATGGAGCCAGGCTCACCACGAAGTCCTTGTATTCCAGATGGTCCTGGAGGACCCTGTCGAAATTAATTACACAGACATAATATAGTTTCTACTTCACTGAAGTATAACGTAAATTGAATTAACCGCACCGTCTCTCCTTGGGACCCCTTAAATCCTTTTTCACCAGGTGGTCCAATGTCTCCCTTATCGCCATCTTCCCCTGGAACTCCAACAGGACCTGGAGGGCCTGGTAAGCCACGCTGCCCTGGTAAACCATCACGCCCAATGGGCCCTACTGGCCCAGGTTCACCCTAATAGAGCAAAGTATACTTTGTAACATGATTCTATCGTCCCTTAAGAGGTCTCTGTACCTTGACGGACGAAAAATGACTTAAATGTATTTAAGTGCGAACTTTGGGAATTTTTTAAAACAAAACCATTAAATATATTTACTTCCGGCTTTGTGGCTTCATTTGTCAATCTTTAGAGAATATGGAAAAAAAATTGTATGCAAAAATAGTGGTTATATCCGGAGTTATAATGCTTCAAATAGAACGCCTTTCAAAAATCATATGCGCATTGTTAGCATAAAATCAGCCATTGTAGTTGTCTGAAATAGAAAATTTAGAAATTTGTGTAATCTGTATGAGTGTGGCTATCGCCCGAACTAGATTTAATGAGGAATACTGAAAATTAAAAAAAAAATGGCAACGTCTAAAACAGACATCGATTTCCGAAAAAAAATCGCTGGTTTTTTAAGTCGCAAAAGTTTAAGTTTGCAAAAACCGACTTAGTTTTAGTACCGTCGAGAGTGGGATATCTACTGAAGATATATGCCAAGTTTGAAGTAAATCGGGTAATCGGTTTTTGAGATATCATGCTAACAAATTCGAAAAACATCGTTTTGAGAAAAACGCGGTTTAAAGTTTCAGGTACCGTTTTTTAATTAAATTTTTTTTAAAATGTCTATATATGTACAAATATAGGCATAAAGTTTTCAATTAATATAATTTGAGGGTTTCTCTTAAAAAAAATCCCAAATATCGCGCTCCTTTTCAGGTGGTCGAAGTAGGGAGACCCCTTAATTTGCACTGCTGAAAATATTATTACCATATCTCCTTTTAAACCAACGGGCCCCGGTGGTCCTTTTGGGCCTTGACTTCCCCGAGGCCCAAGTTCGCCATCTTTACCGGGTTCTCCTTGAGCTCCTTTATCTCCTGATGGACCCTGAAGCCCAACTGGTCCCGTTTCTCCCTTGGCTCCTGGTATTCCCTTTATTAAAGAAGCAAGAACATTTTTAAATTTTTGAAAGCATGGGTGTAGAATGTTGCAGTTTCAATTGTTAAACATGATACAAACTGGTTGGCCACTCAGTCCACGTTCGCCAGGAAATCCTGGCAAGCCACCAGGACCAGGCGGACCCTCTTCTCCTGGTAAACCAGCAGGACCTGGGGGCCCCTCTTTCCCCTGCTCGCCAGGAGGGCCAGTTTCTCCAGGAACTCCAGGATTTCCAGGAATTCCAGGTTCACCTGGTTGACCTGGCTCACCAGCTGGACCCTGCGGACCTATGACACCAGATGCCCCTGATGGCCCAGGAGGTCCCGAGTCACCAACTGGTCCACGTTCTCCGTGTGGACCAGAAATTCCGTCCTTCCCATCGAGACCAGGTTGCCCTGGAGGTCCTGCGAAGCCACGAGGGCCTTCGACGCCAGATGGACCAGGTTCTCCTTGCAATCCTGAAGGACCAGGCTGCCCAGTATCACCCTTAGGCCCTGGTAACCCTTCTGCACCTCGTCTTCCACGAGCGCCTCTGAAACCCTTTACAGAAAATAATAAAACAGAAATCAGTAGTTTTCTTATATAATATTGTTACTTACCCTAGGTCCTAGCTCGCCACGTTCCCCTTGCGCGCCATTATTCCCCTAAAATAAAAGGGTATTACATTTCTGCCCCATGTAAGTTTGTATTTTGTTCTCCTACTAATTGCGAGTAGTAATAATTGAGGCAGTGAGATCGACAACGGACCAACCCATATTAAAAAAAATGTATTTCCTACTTTATATGATTAGTAGAGCCTATTGGAAAACGTTATTGCTACTACAAACTCAATTTCGAAAAAAATGTGGGTTTGTCCGTTGTGGCTCTCACTGCCTCAATTCTGTTTTATATAAATTTTCGCTTCGTACCCGTTCTCCTTTATCCCCACTAGGACCTTGTCTCCCCGGCTGCCCCTTATCGCCCTTTTCGCCAAGATTCCCAGGGTACCCAATGAAACCAGGCGACCCAGTTTTACCCTTTTCACCGGAAGGTCCAGTAGACCCGGCTTCACCTCTTGGTCCTTCGAAACCCTTTGGGCCTTCTAAACCCTCCAAACCAGGAATTCCTTGCGGACCTGACGGTCCAGGTTCACCCTTTGCACCTGCATCGCCCTTTTCCCCCTCCAAGCCTCTTTCTCCCTTCTCACCGCGTTCACCAGACGCACCACGCTTTCCCTCGTCACCTTTCACCCCACGAACTCCTGGAAAGCCTATCGGTCCTTGCGGTCCCTGTGGTCCCTGTTCACCTTTCATTCCGGGGACTCCCGGATTTCCTGGGTGACCAGGCGATCCGTCTGCCCCTGGGAGACCAGGGATCCCAGGCTTGCCTTGTGGCCCCTAGTAAATTTGGGAAATATTATTCTTCAACATATACTAACAAGGAAAGATCCCAAACCCGAAGATTCAAAAAATTCTGAAACTTTGTGGATATGTAGGGGATTTCCTCCTGATTACAATGCAATTTTTTTTGCTGCCCAAATTCACTCCAAAGGGGTGAAATTAACCCCTGAAGATTCGGCTATTTTTCGATTTTATTTTGTAACACGTAATTCGTAAGAGGTAGAAAAAAAGTTTCAAGACAAAAGTTACTTCTTTTAATTAGATCTATCAAATTGTAACAGTTTTATCAATTGTTTAAACAATTAGAAAAAGTTATAAACAAAAATATTAATAATGTTTTCTAAAATAGGTTCTTTCACGTGAAATCTGAGCTGGATGTTTAAATAATTATTTCTGAATAAATGTTCGAAGAATATTGCTCGTCATGTAGCTTAAGGTGCGTTACAATGGGATCCAAAAGTTCTTCGATTGTCGAGGAGCACAGTTCCGCAATACAACAAAAGTTGAAATTGTATGGAAAAAATATGGATTATGCTGTTTCATAATTATTTAAACATCTGGTTCAGATTTCACGTGAAAAAAACCTATTTCAGAAAACATTATTAATATTTTTGTTTACAACTTTTTTCTAATTGTTTAAACAATTGATAAAACTTTTACGATTTGATAGATCTAATTAAAAGGAGTAACTTTTCTCTTGAAACTTTTTTTCTATCTCTTACAGATTGCGTGTTATAAAATAAAATCGAAAAATAGCCGAATCTTCATGGGTTAATTTCACCTCCTTAGAGTGAAGATGGGAAGCAAAAAAATATGTTGTAATCAGGAGGAAATCCCTTACATATTCACAAAGTTTCAGATTTTTTTGAATATTCGGGTTCGGGATCTTCCCTTGTAAGTAAGCCGTTAAACATCATCTGTTTAGACAAAACTTCTGTGCTCAAAGCAAACTTACAACTAAACCAGTTGGACCCAGATGACCCTGAGGCCCCGGTGGACCCACGGGGCCAATTGGACCCGATGGCCCTGGCGAGCCTGGCGGGCCCAGCGGACCAGTGTTGCCTTTCGCCCCAGTTGGACCTTCGCTTCCGGGAATACCAGGATTACCTGGCATCCCGGGAAAACCACGAGGTCCTATGAATCCTCTGGCACCCTGGAACATTTTCAAAAGGTACACAACTTTATACAGTCGCTTGAGTCGCTCGTATAATGGCATTTCTTCAAAGTATATCCATTACCATTTCACCGGGTAAGCCCGGTAGACCTGGTGGCCCATCATCCCCTTGCATCCCCTCGTGACCCGGTAAACCTGATTCTCCACTAGCGCCTGGAGGTCCTCTTTCGCCTTTATCGCCTGGTAGTCCTGGCAGTCCAGGTCCACCTTGTTCACCTTTCATTCCAGAAGGCCCGCTGAGACCTCTTTCGCCATCCCTTCCAGGTCGACCTCGTCTACCTTCTCTACCAGTATTCCCAGGTATCCCTAAATCAGTCCATCAAATTTACTTTTATTTTCAGGCAAAATGCAATAGACTCCCCACTACTAATTTTATTAATTCCAAGTTGGCTGTGTAGAATGTAGATGAAGAGTAGTGTTGAGCACAGCAACTACCTTTAGGTGGCTATGAATTAGGAGGGGAGGAATCGTCGACGGTCCGGGTAGCTCAGTGGTAAGAGCAGTCCCCCGGAAAGTGAAAGACCCGGACCGATTCTTTTTCTGGAAGATAATATTGCAAGGAAGACGAACTTTGTGAAACTAACCCCTTTCACCGCGAGGCCCAGGTTCACCGACTTCGCCAGGTTCCCCCTTCTGACCTTGAGACCCGGGTGGTCCCTCGGGACCTGGGATGCCCGTCAGGCCCATCGGCCCTTCAGCGCCTCTCATGGCCATCATGTGCTGCGAAAGCATTTGCCTCAGTGCCTCCGCCTGGGTGTCTGGCCCTTTCTCGTTGCCTTGTTGGCTCAACGCTGGTATTATGAAAACGTTGCCCGGTACACCAGGCGAGCCCTGCAAACCTGCCAGCCCGTCCCTTCCCGCTTCGCCCTTTTTACCAGGTGGTCCAGGCACGCCCGGGGGTCCAGGAAACCCCCGCGGCCCCGGCGGACCTCGTGAATTATAATAATCGCTGGTGTAATACGATCCATCGCCAGACTCGGAGTACTTCGGGGTTTCTTGAACTCCTCCAATTGAGTTCCCGGAAATTTCAAGTGTTCCTTGGGTGGCTGCTTGATACACTTCTGCCCCAGTTGCACCAATGCCGCTGAAAGTCTGGGGAAGTCAATTTCAAATTAGGATTTATGATATACCTATATATGTGACACCAGACTATGCGTGTGACACCAGAGCCTTAGAAGCTTTTACGGTGTATTTGAAAAGTATAGGTATGTTAATATTGTAGTTTGAGCTTATTTTACTCAAAAAATTCTTGAGGGGAAAGGGGGAAAAATTCTTACATCTACCGAGAGGGTCGAAAAAACATAGAAGTTCAGGATTTTTTTTTAAAAAAAGTGTTGTTTGAAATGACACAAAATATTTTCCGATTAAAGGATATACATTCTCTTAAATAAGGCATAGATTATGACAACATTTCCAGGTTTTTTTCACAAAATCTTTCAACTCATCCCTGTAAATATCGAAACATTAAATGTGGTAATGAATAACTTACAATGCTCTGATTCTGAAGACTCGTTTCCACAGTCGATCTCGATGCAAATGTCGCATTCGTGGGTCTGTAGGGTAAATTATAGTCTTCATTGTCCTCAACCGATCCCTCTTCGGTTCCTCCTTCGTTAACCTCCTCATAATCCTCCTCTGCTTCTTTCCCCAAGGTTTCGTTTTCTCTGTTGTAAGGAACATTCAATCCAGCTATCGTGGAATATGTTCTACCATAGTTTCTAGGTAAATTGGCAGTGTTATAGTTCGTTTCGTAATACGGTCTGCCAGTCGCCAAGGCTCCACCAGGAAAGCTGGAACTGTCGTTATAAGTAGACGAAGTGGTGCGTATTTCAGATCCATAATTTCGCACGGTTAGATAGCTTTGCCCTAATATTTGTCTCGTGCGATTTCTGCAATCTGGCGCGAGAACCGTGCACATTTCATAAGCTGCGTCTGGAATCGGTGCCATCTTCAACACCTCTAAACCACCCTGTAAATTCAATCAAGGTTCAACGAAACACTTTAAGCTTCAGCTTCCATACGTTAATTTTATGAACGTAGGTCTCTTTAAATATTAAAATACAGTACTGGAAATATTTATTGGATCACTCTCAAATTCAACTAGCACGCTCAATTTATAATTTACATAGCAATATAATTAATAAAATTATTCGGATACGACTTATTTTCGCCAAGACAGTGAGCCACGCCTTTCTGCGATAAATAAATTTTTGCAATAATATTTTCCTATTCGAGTAATGCAATCAATATTTCCAGTACTGTGTCTAAAGTACTAAGTGAGTCAGGGGGGGAGTCTTGTTCGAAAAGGCCCTAAGAACTAGGGTCTGCCGGTTTTTAAAAACCGAGTTTAAAAACCGGTTTTTATTTATAAATTTGTGAAATTCGAAAACCGATTTTTAAATGTAAAAACCCGGTTTTATATACTAGAATTAATATGCAGAAATGAATTAATTATTTAATTAAAAACGTTAATCTTCTGACTTGAAATCGCCTCGGACACAAGCATATTGTAGCATCATGAGTTCATGTTTTCTGAAGAAAAAATACTAAATCGAATAAAGATTTATAATTTGGTACTACTGTAAAAGATTTATATTTTGTGCGGATTTCAGTTTTTTTGTTTCATTTGGTTTTGCATACAGTCTATTTTATTGTGTTATATTTTTGTAGATCCATAAATATTAAATGAACTCAAAAATTGTACGGATCTGTACGGATGTTAGTTAATTTAATTTTTATTTATTTATTTGGGTTTGTATAGATACAGTATATTTTATTTTGTTATATTTTTGTGATTCCATAAATATTAAGGAAGCTGAACATTTTTAAAATAAGTACAAATTATTTTTTGTGAAAATTCGAAAACCGGTTTCTTGGAAATAGTGGAATTCGAAAACCGGTTTTTTCAAAAGTCGGTTTTTGTACAAACCCTACTAAGAGCGTGAAAGAGGGGGCGAATCCCTCGGCGTGAAAACACGCCGACGCCGCGCAAGCTTGTTAATTGCATATATCCCTGTTTATTCACCAAATATGCGTTCCCTTCGACGAGCTGCTGACCAATAAGGACAATACCACTGACGCTGATCGTTTCCTCGAGGTTCCTGCGTAACTCTTTCGTAATTCTCTTACTGCAGTCAACGATTAATGTAACGGCATCGCCCTTGATGCTGACTCCCAGACGATGCCACTTCCCGTCTGATATATCGATTCCGAATGAAATCGGTTTAACGTCGTCGTCCGGGCTTGTGCTGTAGTACAGTGTGACGTCACTTCCCAATGATAGCACCAACTGTTCCTCGCCACTGTCGCTGTAGATGGCGAACAGCGTGGCAGCGGGATACCCTAATTTTCACAATTGATCAAAATGCCTGTTGATCGCTCGGAGTCATGAGTTTTAAAATTTTAAATCGACGAAAAGGGTGTACGAGGTTCGAGTCACCAATGGATTTAGGTCAAAGACAGGGGATAGTTAATGCATACTATATGCGATAATGAAGTAAACGCAAAGTGCTCGCTATGTACTTAGAATTTCGCGAGAAAATCCACTTCGAAGTTCTATAGTTTGTATAGAAACTACATGTAGTAACGCGAATGGTAGCATTTAAAAATTCAGAATATTGGGCAGACGCTGCTTTTAACCCTCGAATGGCAGACAGCTGGACAGTTGTTGGAGCGTATGCGGGGTCAATCCTCACGCGTAATATAATTCCATTTATTCAAATCCCAAAACGAGCTTTACACCAGACTTCAATCTCCTTGAGATTTAAAATCTTCTTATTTCCTTGAAAAAGCGATACCACTAAGTAGGGGTGAGTTTCTCAAAGCGTCAAAACCTCGGAGCCCAGATAAGAAAAAGTATAAAATCAATTAATAAAGAATCGTTCGCAGCGTGCCTCGAGAATTTTTATGTTGTTATATTTTTATTTTGAATTGTCTTTAATTATTGTCGATAATGATTTATGCAAAAAAAATTTCCACTTACAAAACAGTATCAGTCTTACAAGTTTCGAGTTTCGAAAGTTTCGGGAGTTTTGAAGCCTTACAAAGTGTCGGATTCAAGTTTCAAGAATTTAAAAAAAAGCTTCGAACCCACCGCTACTGAGTAACGAGCAACGTCAGCTCCAGACGGGGTCAAAATGGACCCCGCGTCTGCCCGGCAATGGTTAAACTAGTTTGAAAGGCTTCATATTGTTTGACGCTGAAGAATCTGACGAACTACCAACCGATTTTCGGTCTGGCGACGACTAGAATGGAAAAGTCTTGTGGTATGCCAGTGGGGAACAGAGTGTTCGTGTTGATCGTTAATAACACGCTGTCTGAGATCTCGTACGCGACAGTGTCGTTCCTCTGACAACGATTATCAGTCACAGTCACTCCGACCGGTTCCTCCTGCATCCCTGTGCCGTCCACCAAGTCCACGATGTCCCTTTCTGGAATCGTGAAAAAGAAGCTTCTTTCCACCCATACACATCAATATCCCCCTCCCAGCATTCATATACCCTAATTCTACGAGATAGAGAGAGAAGCAATTAAACAAGCACGACGGCACGATGACGGCACGTCGGGCAACTGGAAACCCAATAACCCCCTGAACCCGACCGACGTAACTCGTCGTGTTACGAGGAACGTTTAAACCAGTTCCATTAACAAGTCCTCCTTTCCAGAGTGGAGCATGCATTTTGCATGCTACGGGCAGCGGCTCAATTAACGCAATAGAGATCACTTAAAAACACATCCAACAGCGAACGGTCTTCAATAGAAGATCAGCTAATAAGCCGATGGTCTCTACAATGATTTCAACGCGCATATACCGATACGCCTGCTACATAAAGTATACCCAAGGATCGTGACCAAATAATCCCACCCAGTGTTCTCGCCGCCCCTATTCGTTCGCAGCTCATGCATGTTAGAACGCTTCCTGACGAACATTTGCAGGCCCGCTTACCCATATCTCGCAAGGTGACGTCCGCCGTCGCCAGATGCAACCCCAATACGAAGAGCAAGCACAGTGCCGAGGGAACGGCGCGGATGGTGCGAGGCAGCCGCAGTGTTCTCCATTGCTGCTTCACGTGGTCCCGCCGCATGCTACCCTTTGCGCGTCAAACCATGGTCTTCACAGCGAATTCCTGCCGATAGGTAGCTCCTCGCCTCGAAGGGGATGCCCGCCGCACCGAGACCGCTAGATCCGATAGATCTGTCCTGGATCGCGAAACCTATCTGAATGTTTAATAGCCGTCCCGATGCAGTCACCCTCCCCACGCGGCTTCCTCTTCGCCTCCTTCGATCCCTCCTTTCCGATCGGCCGCCGGACCCCTCGCCTTTCCTCGGCGTAAACGCCGATGCACCGCGCTGCGCGCATTCCACACATGTGCCTTTTAATGACAATTCCGCGTCCCTCCTATTGACACTGATTCGGGCAACACGTGCTGCCACGGGGCACCGACGACGCTGGTGGGGGAGTTTTCGTCATCGGGACCGACTTTTCTACGAGCCCGGGGCTTCGCAGAGTCGTCGCCATCAATGCCGTCTGGCACTTTTTTTCAGTCCGCTCTCTACGGAGAGCTTGCGTCATTGCGCGGTGCAAGCCTGGCGAATCGGTGGTGGCGTTTTCGTCTAGTAGCTTTCGAGCGGAGATGCAGGATGCGGAGTACACGGCGACGGAGATGAAAATCAGACTGATAGGGGAGGGCTTATTATTTTTAATTGTTCCGCCAGCGAATGCCATCGTCGTTTAACTATCCAGGTTTTAATTAGTCACTTCCCGAGTTGATGCGCCGCGCGAGGCGCTTTCCTCTCGCGTAAGTGAGACGGTCTTATTATTTTCAGATTAGATTTCGGAGGAATTAGAGGTTTCTCTTTCTTTTCTGGCTTTTATTCGATGCGCTCGGAGAAATGTTGCCAGTGGGTATTGCTGATTAGTTGAGTTGTTTAATTAGGATCGTCTCGGTTAATTACTTCCCGACTAGTGTCGCGACGTGTTAGGTCACGATACATGTCAGGGCGAAAATTATTCTTTTGTATACTAGGGTAGATATATGATGAAGAATGACATTTGGAGTACACACATCCATGTCCTAGCAGTATAGATACATAATAGACATGTATAGTGAAGAAAATAACTTTTCGATACCCTAAAGTAAAAATATTTCTTACTGATTTAAAATTGTAATATAAATACTCCCTTTGCAGGTACGTGTTTTTCTTCTTTTTTTAATATTTAATCTTGCCATTTTTAAAGTAATATTGATCGTTAGTTAATACTTTTAAGTGTCTCGTTAATAAAAATTTATAATTTAAGTTCAAAAGCCTGGCTGGGGTCGATTGTAACATCGGCAGTCGGGGTCGGTTGTACCGCGACAGAACCGAATAGTGACAAAGAAGATGAATAATATTGTCTTGTTTGCACAACACAAGCAAACAAATGAAAAATGGATGCAATGTACTGAATGTAAAGATTGATCACATGAAGAATGTACCAGCTAAAACGTTTTCTATTTCTGCCACAATTGCGATACCGCATAATTGATTATAAATTTTACCTTTTTTTCATTTTCTATTATAATTGAAATTAATAAGTATTTTAATTTTGTAAAGTTAAATTTGTGCTACTATTAACTCCATGTAGTGTTACAACCGACCCAGGGTCAGGGACGGTTGTAACACTTTGTCCGTTTCTCATTTTTTATTAATAACCCGAATATCACTTGACAAACAGCGAGGCTGTTGTGGCTCAATAAGTGTCAGATAAGTAAGTAACATTTTCGTATAAAAACGTTTGTTGTAACTTTAATAGTTTTTGCATAATCGTATTCCAAAGTCAAAGTGTTACTACCGCCCCCGGTCTACCCTATCGGCAAATTGATTCATTCGCTTCCGGTACACGCTTTAATTACAATTGTAATCGTTTCTGACCGAACCGAAGGTCTATTCAAACTATAATATGCTAGCTATTGCGCACTCATTGACTGTACACGCTTGAATGACTGTCGTCCCGATTGTTTTACTCTGAAATCAAGCACGCTTCAGGAAGACTTTACCAAGGATGTGGTTACCTAGTTGAAGAGTCCTGGCGAAGAACACTGTAAGTGACAAAATTAAAAGTAAAACATTTTTATCGGAAAATATTCTACGTGCTAATGGTAATACTATAGTATAGAATTTGATTTCTGGCATTTACAGTGTTTTCTACTAGGACTCTTCAATTTATCATGTCGTTATTAATAGAATAGTTGCATCTGTTATTAAAGTAATGTCATTGGTATGATAATTAATCTTAGGTAAGACAAAATGAGTAGATTCTAAATTTTCCAATAATTACACTTTATTGAAAAGCTCCGTAAATAGCAATTTGGTCAGGCAACAATCTGTTTACGTATTCGCATCTGCTGAATGGTATGCTAAAGTGCATATACGTAAGTATGTTTAAGGCGCAAGGTTTGACAGATATCGATAATATAGAGGTTTCCATTAACGAGGTCTCGTCTGTAATTGGATTGTGTTTCTTGTATTTCCGTGCGTAGGTAAAAATCAATTTTCATTAGAGTTAGTTTCAATTCTCACCGCCAGTAGAATTACGACCGAATTCCCCTCTGAATCGATAATGCTAAGGGGTCTCTAGAGCCATCAATCTGTGTGAAGAAAAATTTACATTACATAGCAACGATAACTAATGGATCGACCGCAGTCGTCGTGCTGGTTTTCGAGAAAATCCCGAAAAACACCAATTGCTCCGAAATATTTCAAAGTCCCGCCGGATTTCAACGTTCTCCGGCACCATCGTCCGATAACGTCCAAAATCGTCCAAACAACCATTGATCTCCGTTCCTCGTTCCATTGCGAACGTTTTACTCTAATGTTTCGACCGCAGTCGTCGTGCTGGTTTTCGAGAAAATCCCGAAAAGCACCAATTGCTCCGAAATATTTCAAAGTTCCGTCGGATTTCAAATTTCTCCGGCACCATCGTCCGATAACGTCCAAAATCGTCCAAACAACCGTTGAACTCACTATTTTCCTACTAATCAGGTATGTCGGTGCTTTAATTTATGTCAGGTAAACTGAAATACCTGTTGCGCGAGAGAAAGTATTTGAAATTTGCTCTAGTGGCGCCACTGGTAAGTCCAGTTATGGTCCAGTCACTTGCCATGTGGTCCGCGGATACAGCAATTGTCAATATAACCTTATATTTCTCTCTGTAAATACAACGTTTTTAAATTGGTTACGGAGTGAAAGCAAGCAATGATGTCAAAGAAGAAGAAAGTTAAAGTGTACAACACTAAGAAAAGGCACGCGCCTGAGGTGAAAATAATTGCAGAACTACAATCCAAGTATGACAGCGTAAGTTCCGATTTTCTTGTATACATCCATAGAAGAATCTATACGTAACTTGCCCTCATGGAGCGTTACGCACTTGCAGATCGATGAAACCGAAGCAACAAAATTCACAGACCTTCCACTGTCACGGAGAACACTAAAAGGCTTGGCGGAGAACAAATACATCGAAATGACAGACATTCAGAGGCAAAGTATCGGACTGGCTTTGCGGGGGAATGACATTTTGGGAGCTGCTAAGACTGGCAGCGGGAAAACTTTAGCATTTCTTATTCCAGTAAAGAACTAGAATCGATTCACTTAACGATACTTTGAGGGTACAATCTGTAACGAATTCTGTGTCTCGTTTAAGGTCATGGAAATTTTGTACTGCAAGCAATGGACAAGATTAGACGGGCTCGGTGCGCTCGTTATTACACCGACCAGAGAACTTGCTTATCAGATATACGAGACATTGCGCAAAGTAGGCCAACATCATGAGATTTCTGCGGGTCTTATTATTGGGGGAAAAGATTTAAAGTTTGAAAAGAAACGCATGGACCAATGCAACATAGTTATATGTACTCCAGGTCGTTTACTGCAACATATGGATGAGAATCCTTTATTCGATTGCGTAAATATGCAGGTATGTAATTGCGTAAAAATTTCAGCGCTGTGTATTAACAATGAAATTGTAATAATTCCATGCTTCTTTATTATTGAAATTGTAGGTATTGGTATTAGACGAAGCTGATCGATGTTTGGATATGGGTTTCGAGCAAACCATGAATTCTATCATAGAAAATCTACCTCCAAAGAGACAGACACTCTTATTTTCCGCGACTCAAACAAAGTATGTATCCCTAGAAAGGATTTTATTTGTGGAAAGGTAGTCCGTTCGTTAGTTTCTATACGTCGTATGCTTTTAATTTTATTAGATCTGTAAGGGATTTAGCCAGGCTGAGTTTGAAAGATCCTATGTACGTGTCTGTTCATGAACACGCGACGCATACTACACCCGAAGCTCTTCAACAGAGCTATGTTGTTTGCGGTTTGGAAGATAAAATGTCAATGATATGGTCGTTTGTGCGAAATCACTTAAAGCAAAAGATAATTGTATTTTTCTCTAGCTGTAAACAGGTACTATAACTTTTAGTATAATCGATTATAATACACGAACAGAGATAATGAGAATATTAATTGTTTTCAGGTGAAATATGTCTATGAAATATTTTGTCGCTTGAGGCCTGGCGTAAGTTTGCTAGCACTCTATGGCACTTTACATCAACTCAAAAGGATGGAGATTTATGAAACTTTTTGTAAAAAACAATTTGCTGTTTTATTTGCCACAGACATCGCTGCTCGTGGATTAGGTAAAAAATGTTTCTGTTTCTTTTAATAATTTACAGAAAAGTTCAGTGCTTCGTGTGTTGCTTATACCAGAATTGCGTTTCAGATTTTCCTTGTGTGAATTGGGTTGTACAAATGGACTGTCCTGAAGACGTAAATGCGTATATACACCGCGCTGGTAGGACAGCTAGATTTCAGAGAGGTGGTGAATCTTTGTTAGTTTTATTACCCTCCGAAGAAAAGATAGTCGAGAAACTTAAAGAACGGAAAATTCCTATATCCGTGATAAAGTAAGTTTCGCATAAATATTATTGTTACTTGATACACATTCTGTAGCGACTGATGGAAGCATATGTTTATTTAGAATCAATCCCAATAAATTACAATCCCCACAACGTAAAATGGAAGCTTTACTCGCACGAGATGTATCGCTAAAGGAAAGTGCTCAAAGAGCATTTGTGGCATACGTAAAATCAGTGTTTTTAATGAAAGATAAAGAAGTCTTTAATGTTCGTACTTTAAATACTGATTCGTACGCAAGGTAAAATGAATAGATACATTGTAATCATAATTGCATATACAGAAGCGTTACTTTATGTTTTTTGCAATTGTTGTATTACTAGCTCTTTAGGTTTAGCTATACCTCCAAGAATTCGATTTCTTCAGAGAATGGAGCAGAGGCGACAATCGTCCAATAAGAACACCGGAAACAGGGAACAGATTATTACGAATAATAAATCGAATGTTGATAAAGATGAAGAAGAAAATTCTAGTGGCTCTGATAACGACGAATACGTGAAGCATGAAGAGAAATTTATATCTCAGAAGACGAATAAAAATGAGTTTGCATTCGGTATGAAATGTTGAGATTTATAGAGTTATATCTGTTTTACAGGATTATGCTTTATTATATTGTCTTCTTACGTAGATGATAGTGACGATGGCGACATATTGACCGTGAAAAGAAAGAACATAGATATCGAGGACATAGCTGCCATCAGCAATAACGAAGAGAGTGTAGGTTCAAGTAAAAAGAAAGCCGTTACGAAAGCTGCAGTAGCTAAAAAAATTCTGAAGAAAAAGATTGTGGCGAATAAGAGAACTACCTTTGACGACGAAGGAGAGGTTTGATTACATTTCTTTGTATCAAATTTCAACGTAATATTTAACTATGAAATGAAACGTAATCACCAAAATGTGCTCTCCTTTAGGAACTCTTAGATCCTGCAAAAGTTAAAATCTCGGAATTGGCTAGAAGATATGAAAATGAAGAGGATTCTGGCATCAATATAGAACTGGCGAAACAGATATTGCGCGAAGAGGATAAGTTCGACAAACGGCGCTTTAGAGAGAAAGTGAAAGAGAAACATAGGGAAGAGAAACGCAAGTTAAAGGCTAGTAAAAGGAAGACAGACGAAGATAAAGTTAGTGACGAAGAAGATATGGAAGATAATGCTGGCGACGATGCCAGCGAAAGTGAGGATAGTGGGCCAGATTTATCCTGGCTACCGGATCCAGATAAAATTTATGGCGAGCAAGGAGAAAATGAGGAAGAAGCTTCTGATAACGACGATTCCGAGGATGATGAAGGGGAAAGCAAAATACATAGGTATATAGCAGAATAATTCATATAAAACACATTATATCTAAAAAAATACACCTGCTTTATTGTTAATATTATTTTGATCTTTGGTAATCTTATCTTTATATTGTTTACAGGCCTCCTAAAAGGAAACTTTTGACGCAGGAGGACGTCAAAAGAATAAAGAAAAAACAGAAAACAATAGTCGATATAGAAACTACACATTTGCAAGCGGATGAGGAACTTGCTCTAAAACTTTTACAAAATTAAATCAAGATACGTGTTCCCACTGTTTGTCAGACGATACTTTAATTCTTCTCTCGTGTGTTCTAATACAGCACTGTCAATATAATTAATTATGAATTGTTATCTACATCGTCGTTTATATAAACCAATTATTCCATATAGAAAATGATAAAAAATTTATGATCAAAATCAAACAAGGTAAATTCATTAGCGCATTCTTTTAAATACAAATTAAGTTCATACCATTAATGCAGATTCAATGAATGTTTATAAATATATATTCAATTACGGGACAATACCGTTTAATGAGATGTAGATAAAAAAAAAATGGTTCACATCTTAAATATGTCATGAGGATAATTACAATGTTCGAATAGTTGCTTATATTAATACTAATACTTACAATGTATATTTTACAAAGTTTTGACGTTAATAATTCATTAAATGATGTTGTCATTTTACATAAAATATCAATATATTACACTAGTCAAATCTGTCACTTACGAATTACTTTGCATAGCTTTGTGCAGTTCGCGTAATTTCATAGAATTCCATTAAATTAATGAATACGATCGCTGCTGCCAATCGCAATGATATTATAATACTTTCGAACAAACAATGGAATATCCTTGCTACAAAGCAAAATCCAATAATATGTATGCATACTTCTACGATATATTATTATGCAACGAAATACGTTTTATCAGTCTTAATTAGATGCTATCTTAATGTGTTTCATAATGGCATCAACCACTTCCCTGCTTGTCGCTTGTCCGCCAAGATCACGAGTATGGATACCTTGGTTAATGGTTTTATTAATCGCATTTTGAATTATAGTGGCATGTTGCTTATGCCCGAGATGACGTAACATATCGACAGCAGCATTTAACATCGCAATAGGATTGGCGATATTTTTCCCAGCGATGCTTGTACCAGTATTACGAGTGCCTGGTTCGAATATTGTGTAATGATCGCCATAGTTTTTGCCAGCTAGTAATCCGGCACCGCCTAATAGACCACAGACTACGTTCGATACGATCGCTCCATACAGATTAGTTGTTAGTACGATGTCAAATTGATGCGGATTGGAGACCAACTGCATACAGGTGTTATCAATAATCATATTGTTGTGGATAATATCTGGATAATCTTTCGCAACTCTCTTTGCTGTTTCTAGAAACAATCCATCAGAAAGTTTCATTATATTTGCCTTATGAACCGTCGTAATCTTTTTCCTTCCGTTCCTCTTAGCATATTCGAATGCATATCTCGCCACACGTTCGGAGTTAGAGCTCGTAATAACTTTCATGCTTTCCACGACGCCGTCCACGCTCTCGTGCTCTAACATGGCGTATTCTCCTTCTGTATTTTGCCTGACGATCACAATATCGATGTTCTTATGACGCGAATTTACTCCCGGATACGACACGCAATGTACAACATTAACGTAAAGGTCCAACTCGTTTCGGAGGGCAACATTTCGAGAGAGCACAGAGGCCTCTGTGCTATGGGTTTCGATATTTCCTTTCAGCGCTACACCATTTCTACGAATGGAAGTAATAGCATAATGCAGATCGATATTGTCGTCTGCATTGGGATTAATTTCTACGTCTTCGAAATCTACCGGTACACCTGCATAACTAAAGACCTGTGCATAAGAGCATGAAAAAATTATGTAAGACGTCTGTATAAAATAACTTTATCGCTATTTTCAATTAAAGATTATTTAAAATTCAATGAAATATCCAATGTGATATTTTGGAGCTAACATGGCCAGTAACATAACATGGGAAGGTCATTTTGCAAGTCGATAAAATAAATATTGTTTATGTACCTCCTTCACATAGGTCATTAATTCTGGGCCAATACCAGCACCAGGCAAAAGAGTGACTGTGTGTCGTCCACCATAATGTGCCTTTGGTATAGGCATCACTTTCTTAATAGTTGGAGTTTTGTGTTGTATCTCGAACGCAGATAATGAGGAACATCGGTGAATTTGAGACAGAACATTTTTCGTACGTAAATATGTAACGATGGACCGACCAGCCATTTCGAATGTTATTCTACAAATTACAAACGACACATAATTAAATTATAATGTTACATCATTCGATAATCCGCAGAAATTGAACGATATTTTAAATACATACTACTACTTTGCAAATTCTATTTTAACAATACCTTGAAAGTCCTTGCCAACTGCGAGTTTTCAGCGCCGTTCCAACTGTGCTTTCTGTAGAACGGAAAATCAGCGTTAAAGTTTTAAATAATAGCGCCATCTGTGAAATTAGTGAGATAAAAACTCCGATTCTCGCAAACACTTTTTTTATACTTTCAACAAATTAATACTGGCTACATATCCTTCATGCAGTACGATTTTATATAACATCCTGTATTATACTTTTCAGCAATGCATTGGAAGTTACATTAACAATTCAATGCTGCTAAATTCGTAGAAGCGTCTTTAAAAACAACTTCTTTGTCAAAGGATTTTGTAATACACTGAGTGCGAATTTTAGCCAATCAGAAGCGAAAAAGGCGAATTTTAGCCAATCGGAAGCGAACAAGTTCACACTCATTGCGCCCCAGTGCGACCGTCCGAATACGCTATTAATACATCTCTTATTGAAGTTTAGAGTATTATCGTATCGTATATAGTCTTGTAAACTGTTTGTCAATGTATAAATGAATAATGTTAAGTAAATCATAGTTCCAACAACAGCTTAACGTGTAAATACTTTGAAATAATTGGCCACGAGATTAAAAAAAAAGACATCAGTGTAACAACGTATAACAAATAGTCCTTATCGTTTCATGTTACTTTTACGATTATCATAAAGTCTTCCAAGTACAAAATACATTTCTTTCGATAGAAATGTCTGCGTAGAATTTGTTTATTTTTCAAAAAACTAATTTTCATTTTCAGGAAATAATAGAATTGAGCTGCAGTCTTGTCTATCGTATGTTGGCCAGCTTGCTATTTTTCGCGGCAATACGGTAACGGGACGCCTGAGACGCCAAAGCGCCAGAAAGCCCGCCGCGTCGTTCTTGTGTGCGTCACTGTTTGATGTTGTATACCTAGCTATCTTCTAAGTAAGTACCGCAATTATAAGTCAATCACAACGAGACATTCGCAAATGAGGTGATAATGAACCTTAGTATAAATTGTTATCGTTTCCTATCGAACCTCCATGTAAATCCAACGAATAAAATTTTTGGTTGCTTCCCGGCTGGCGTACCGCCATTTTGCACCGTGTTCGTTTCGTTTCTCTTTATATCTTCGAAACTTCACACGCGTAGGATCATTTATTGTGCAATTATCTTAGATTACAATAACTCTCCATTTGCGAATCTCTCCTTCAAGCATGCTACTTCAGCTCAACCAGTTATTTCAATCAGCAGCCAATTCTTTCTATATTTCAATCAATTTTTTTTGCATTCTCTGTGTACATTTTATCATTACATTCTTTGTTATAACGTGAGACGTGCTTGCAGTATTATTTCAACCAAAATGAGCAAAGGCAAGGAACCGTCGCCTGCCGACCCCGAGGGAGAGGAAGAATTCAGTGTCGAGAAAGTGTTGGATAGGAGAGTGAATAAAGGAAAGGTATACAAATTCTGTGTTATAATTCGAGCAACAGTTTTCGTTGACTCTGTATTTGATAATGTATCCTATTTAGGTCGAATATTTCCTGAAGTGGAAAGGATATTCTAACGATGAAAATACCTGGGAACCAGAAGAGAATCTCGATTGTCCAGATTTAATCTCACAGTTCGAAGAACAGCGTAAGAAGAAGGAAGCCGCCGCAACTGGTAAACGACACGAAGATAAAGAACAAAAGAAGCGAAAGAGTTCGAGTACGCCTACCCCTACTCAAGCTAAGAAGAAGGTGACCGAAGAAAAGAAGCTCGAAGGTAACTACCGTCGTGTACATTTAATTTGATCGTGCATAACATGCTTCTACTTTATCCAGGCTTCGACAGAAATCTGGAACCAGAACGGATTATCGGCGCAACGGACTCCAGCGGGGAATTAATGTTTTTGATGAAATGGAAGGGAACAGATGACGCAGACCTAGTCCCTGCTCGAATCGCTAATGAGAAATGTCCACAGATCGTGATAAAGTTCTATGAAGAACGATTGACGTGGCATAGCCCTACCCATGATGATGAAAGTTCAACGAAAGCTGATCCAGAGTAGCGTCCAGCCTTCCGGTACACATACACAGCACGCTTTAGAATTTGTCGCATATAACAAAATCTAGCGTGTACAAAGTGGAAGATTTGAAGATTTATCGATCATTGCACGGTAATGATAAAGTGGTCATTAATTTTTTTTTACAACCAATGGCAAACTATATTTGAAGAAATAGGCAAGTCCTATTACATACCTGTGTCATTAGCAAAAAAAGTATCCATACTTATAATGTACTTTCATAATAATGTGCACTTACAACTTCTTTTGCAACTGTTACTTATTTTTATTTTATATAAGGATTAGTGCAAAATGTTTCTAATAACTTCAATGTCCACCGCTAATTTTTTAAAACGAAGAGAATCCAGAAACCGATTATAGATATAGTTCTCAACATGTGTTTTCAATATAAGTAAGCAGTATTTATACTTTGAATGTAACTTATTCTTAATATAATCTTTTTGTTCATTTTGTTGTTCATGTATTTTGCAATTGGCGACCTCAGAAAACCTTTTTGACATTCAGTAATTGAATATGAATAATATGCCAATTACTCCAGTTGCCAAAGAAATTGCAAAACAGATTTAAATAGAACACGACAATGTACAGTACGTACGAAAATATAAGCGAGAATCATCTACCGATAATCTTCAAATGTGTAAACATCTTTTTAATACTTGTAAAAATGCCTTTACGTAAGATAACATGTGTTGAAGCAAATAAATTTGTTTCTACAACTTTTTAATGAAACTGATTTTATATAGTTGGTAAATTGAGAATGTTAAAATCGGCTGACAGTAATTAAGGATCGTTTCTTAGCAACACGATTTAGTATCAAAACGAGACTTTTTTACCTCTTTCAGTAATGATTACACTTAAAGGAAACAGATCTGTTAATATGTAAGTAATTATAAGTAAATGTGCGGTTTATTACTTGGTATGAAGTTTCCATTAAAGTAACTAATTCCATTCTTTATAGTTTATGAAACGTCTTAATCGTATACAGTGTACACAATTGTCTTTAGAAATCTTTTATTGTGCGATTAACGTTTAATCTTTTTTACATTTTTCTTGAAAACTTTGGAACCTTTCCGCTTGTTTCTATTTAACGAGCCCCGGAGCTTATCGTGTCGCTTCACTTCCCAATCTATTTGCTTAGAACTGGCACCATCTACAGTGCTAAACATATCTGTACCACCGTGTTTACTTTTCTGTCTACCGTGCTGCTCAAGCATTTCTGCGAATTTTTCTGCCGAGACAAATATGTTACTGTCAATTCCCTTTGAACTTTTACTTTTTCTACTCTTGTCCTGATCTTTCTTCTTTATCCGTTTATTCTTTGTATTCGGGTCGATGTTATCAAACACGTCTTCGTTATCACTGTTATCATTGAATTCTATTTCGCTCATATCGTCATCAAAATCTAAGTCAACGTCACTCAAATCTTGCAATTCGTCGTCCGTGTCATTATTCTCATCTAACTCTGCTTCTGAACCGTTCATATCATCAAAATCGTCGCTCCCTTCGCTCTTAACACTACCATCTTCTAGATCTTCGTCTTCTTCCTCAGTGTCTGCAATAAGTGTAATAAGGCATACGTTGATAGTAATTATTTTATTAAAAAAAAAAAAAAGAACTCAGCGTACCTTTCTTCTTCGTTTTCCTAGCTTGAATATCAGCTGCAATATCTAAATCCTCAAAATCTTTACCATCTGTCAATCTGTCTAACATATCGTCAAATTCTTCGCTATTAACACTTTCTACATCGTCATCTTCTGCCTTAGAGTCGTACTTAAAATCTTTCCTCTTCTTCAAGTACCGGTATAAGAACAATTCATCAACTGGGATACGTTCTTCTTTCTCGTTAAGATACGAAGCGCTGTCTACTGGAATGCACCTAATACCTTTAGGCGTATACCCTGCACGTTGTGCCAAAGGATCATTCTTCTTCTGCACCTTCTTATCCTCCAATTTTTTGGGATTTTTGAAAACGTAACGATCCAGGAAGCGCATGAGGGATAAATCTTCTAACGGATCCCCGGTATAATCAATTGGTTTCCCTATGTAAGCAAAAGCAGCGGGTATTACATGCTGTAAAATATATTTAAAATTCAATTTCTGTAATAATAGCATAATTCGGTATACCTTCGAGAATGGTATTTGCAAATAATGCAACACTTGGATGATAGTGTTTAGATAACGTTATCAATTCCGTACTTAAACCCTTAGTTACTCCCGCATAGAGGGGATTACGGAAAAACGGATTGTATTCTTTTCGTTCATTTGATACAAGAATTGTATCCTCTTTAGCTTCAGCCTTGATCTCATTTACACTGGGCTCAGATCTAACATTTGTCAATAAAATGGAGTCTTCTACAGTCGCATTAAGTTTCTCACCTACATCAATATTATCTGAGCTGAATGAGCTACCTATAGTTTCAGGATCTTCTTCGTCTCCAATTTTAATACAAGTCTCAGGTTTCAGTAATACGTTCTTCAACTCATTATGCGTGCGCAAAATCTTTGATACTACGTATAAAGTTGCGCACGCCATATTTGCGGGAAAATACAATGCAATTTCTAAACTTCGCCTAATAAATGCGTATAAACGTGGTTCTTTATTATCCCGTTTAAGAACTCTGAACAATAAATTAAGAAAGAGCGCGCGTTTATTCACGACTCCAATTTGTGGATCTAGTAGCTTTCGATAAAAAGTAGAATAGAATCTGTTCGATTGATTCTCATCTTCTCCTGTAACCTATACAAATAAGACGAAGATGAAACATAAAAATAGTTTATGACAAACAGTACAATGTTTAGCTACTCACTTGGTATAATAAGTTGAGCGCATTTAAAGAAACATTGAAAGATCCAATGTGTACCACTTTGTACACAGAATCTATGTGATCGTTCAGTATATTTGAATTTAGTTTCGCAAATGGATAAGCTCTATTTACGCCAGTTAAAATTGCTGCCATCATTCTGCTGTCAGGCTCTCCCTTTTTTAAACACGCTTTAAAAAATGCAAAGTAAACTTCGATAAGGGTAGAAGCAATATCTTCATCGTCCTTACTCAAAAGGAACTGAGTCAATAAACAAATCGCATAGTACTGGGCGCGTTGTGCCACATTTTTCCTAAACAATAACTTTTCAATTTCTCGCAGTATCACAAGTTTCATGTTCGGATGCTCGTGCAATAACTTGTTCAAACAAAATATAACTTTCGATCCCACTTTAGTGCTCGGATCTCCTATTTTATTTACAATCAATTCTAATAGTTTATGCTCCTGTTCAGCATTTCCTATTAACAGATCTGTCATTACCGATATCGCTGCTTCACGATTCGAATCCACTGTGTCCGACGCGATAGTAGCCAAAGACATAACGAAACGTTCGTACAGTTCGCGTAACTGGTCTTCGAAATACCAGTGCGCCATTAATTTTCTCCTCGACGCGTCAGTTTTAACTAACGTGTCCGCAGAATCATCTTTGCCGATTTGATTTAAATCTTGCTCTTCAAATTTCAGTAATATAAAATTGGGATGAAGCAGATCGATTAGAAAAAGATCGCTTAAAGACTTTATTATCATATTGCTTTGATTGTGTTTCGCTATTCGTACTTGATTTATCAGCATTGTAAGCTTAGCTAAATTATATTTAGGACTGTCTTGCGCTAATACGATGGCAGCTGCTACTTTATCCGAGGTAGTGCCCTGTGTCAATGCTGTTTTCAACCATGCTGTCTCCGAATCACGAGATTTTGACTCTTTCAATTCATAAACTTTAGTTTCGGCATCTAAGTATCTTCTGGCCTCAGCTTTTAAGGCCGATACTTCCGCTTCAGATTTACTATGTTTACATGGCTCTTCTCCTTTAGGATACTCTTCGTACCACTTCGAATTCCCACCGTCGGCGGTCTTATCTTTAGGTCCTTTCCTCATCTTCAAAAAAATTTAAACACCCATATAGATACTTATTGATAAATTGTTCTTGAAGCAACATAAGTGTACTTACCTCGTGGTTAACCTTAATAACATGGATATATTTACAATTTTTTAGTTACGATACAATGTAAAATGACGTCCAAAGAATTGTGATTTTCTAACAGTAACACTATTTTTGTTATTGAAACTGAAACCATTCGCGGAATTAATATTTTCTTAGATTAAAAATAAAATTTACGCAGAATCTCGGGTGAAGGACGCACTTCTGTTGACGTCTGTTAAATTTAAATTCACGCCCTCTATGGTTTTTCAACAAAAATGTTTTACTGCAGAGATAGGATTAAGGGCGGTATTCATAGTCGTTGCTTAAGACTAAAGGTGTGATTTCATGCTGACTATGGACGCTCGTTTTGAGCGTTAAAACCAATCACATGACCGATGCTCAACCAACGAACGAACGAGTCAGCGTGAACGAGCGTCAAGCGGAAAAGCACGGAAAAGCTAAACTGAGTTTAACTTTTCCGCTTGACGCTGAAAGTCACGTGGACCGATCACGTGACTGTTTTTGACGCTCAGAACGAGCGTCGAGCGTCAGCATGAAATCGCACCTTTAGGTATATAGAATTTATGTATTAATAATGTGACAAAAATACAAAAATATATGGAAAATTGATTTATTAATATATGTCATTAGGAACTGATGTTACAGTTTTATGTATATATTTGAAAGCTGTACAAACTTTTTGATACATATTTTTAGAAATGCATATACAAAAATAACAATCATTTATGACCATGTTAAATTCAATGAATTTATTACAAGTATCAGGCGAGTTGCGTACTCTTTCTTTTTTTCGATTTCCCACCGTCTGATGCATGTTTAAGCGTTCTTTTCTGCGAAGAATTAAGACTAGTCTGTTCAGTTTGCGAGTCTCCATTTTGGAGTGGTTCAGTTTCACTCTGCTGGTCGTTCAAAGCAAAAGAACTGAAATTAAATGCTTCGAAACCTTCCGACATCGCTTTCTCCCGTAACATTCGTGCCTCCTTTTTTAGTAATTGCTTATCCTTTTGTTTACTCTTACTTTTCTTCTTTTTCTTCAATTCACTTTTCTTCGATGGAGAACTATCTGTATCACTGTGCGTATCTCCATTTTCTTGCGTAACGTCAGATTCTTCTATGTTGTTCGCTGTATCTATTGCTTCCCCGTTTATTTTATTATGCTCGTTTTTAACCGTTTTCGTAGATCTAAGAAAGCCAAAAGTTTAATTTCGTAATGTGATAATGTTCAAGTGCTTTTAAAAATTGAATTATTTGCTACTTACATATTAAGAGGAATTCCAATTTGTACTGCTATTTTGTTATATGCTACTTTTGTGTCTTTCGCAAGCGATACGTGAGTTTTATATGTTATTAGTACATTCCTAACATCTTTCCAGTTCCATGCCGGTGGCAAGTGATGGATATAAACGCTTCGTAATAGCGTCAAGAGGAGGGCAACGTATCTTTGCTTAACTTCTTTTCCTATCGGGTTACCGTTGTTTGCAACAGGTTGCTCATTTTCGTCTTTGCACGGCAATTCTCGAAGAGTACTTATGGTATTTTTACACAATTTCTTCTCCATTTTCATCCTTATGTCAGAATGCTTTGTATCTAAGTGGACCAACCGGCCGTTGTTGTAAAAGATGGTTAAAAATTCCAGTGCATAGCCTCGGCGAAAAGACCTTATAGTATTATCGAAAGCGAAGTCTACCTACAATAAACGAATGTAGATTATTTAAAAATGCATTCCTAATATGAGAATCGAATCCTTCTCTTACAGGAATTACGAAATTAAAAATGAGTACCAGTAATGGAGCTAATTGCCAATTACCCTCCCACTGCAATTGAAACAGATATTTGAACAGCAAAGGTGACAGTACGCAGTCCCTTCTCTTAAAAAAGGCAGTTAAACTTCCTCCATAAATTTCCACTACGGAATCGGTAGATAGATTAGCTTGTTGAGCACACCTTACAAGGAATGTGCAACACTCTGCCAGTTTATCACACATCTCGTGATAAACCGACGTGGTTCGTTCTCCTTTCTCTATTAAAGCCTTAAACGGTACAAAATTGGATATAGTAATGCGTTAAATATAAAACATCACGCGTATTTTAGAAATTACTTATAAGTACTTTTAATATTACTGTCAACAGATTTTCATCAACGTTCTCTGTATCCTTGAATTTCTTCACTGTCGACAGCTTTTTTAAACAGGATCGAACTCGATCTTGGAGAGGTTTCTGATGAGGATCCTTTATGCAGTATTGCAGTAACGTGAAAAGAGGAAGCACCATATCAAGGGCAACTGCCATCGACGGCCCACATTCTAAGTATGTCTCTAATAAATCTATCACTCGAATTCTAAAGTGCGTTAGAGCTTGCGCCGATTTCTCTTGCCTTTTTGATCGAGTCTGGCGATTTTCCCGAAGAATTCTAAATGCAGCTGCTAATGATTCGTCTAAGCGCTTCCCTTCCTGCTCCTCAATGTCATCGACATTTATGTCGTCGTCATCAGTTTGAATGGAAGCATCACCTAAAGCTTGACGCACCGCCATTCGTAATCGATCGGTCACGGTTTCATCTTCGTCTTCGTTCAGTGATTCTTCATTCGAATCAGAATCATTAACGTCTGAACTTTCCACCTCGTCATTCACTGTTTCATTATCTTCACTGTCGCTTTCGTTATCATCCTCGCTGTCGGCGTTTGAATCTGTGTCTGGCGAGTCTTCATCAAGCTCGTCTTTCGTTACAAGTGGCCCTTTTCCACTTCGTATATCCAACACCTAGAAGCAAAGACTCTGGAGTTCCAATGTTTCTTAATTCTACACAAATAGGATAATATTTACATACTGCTAAAATCTGATGTATAGCTGTGGGTGTCACATACGTGCATATATGTGGAAAAACACATCCGACTAACGACCGCAATAAATGACTATTTTTAGAATAGAAAGACAGTAGTAAATCCACTACTACTTCCACCCAATCCGGTTCATCTTCGTCGTTCTTGTTCATTCCTGCTTTAGATTTCTTAGATTTTTTTACTAGCCTTTCGTAACAACTTTGAAGTTCATTGATAGCCATAACCGCCATCTGTGGGTCTGAGAACAATTGTAAGCCCATGTGTAAATTCATTGTATGAAATACTGGCACAGCTTCTCCCTTCTTTGAATTGCTCTCCAACTTTTCGATTAAACGTATCACACTTTCCCAAGCTGTCTTGGCTTCGTCCGTTAATGAATTTCGTAATTTCAGAGATCTATTTTTCAGATGAGTATCTAAGTAATGCACTAATTCGCTCAATATATTTCGTAGGTCATTCAGCTTTGGTAACTTGTGATCCAATGCATGATAAAATGTTTCCTTAAATTGCGCTATGAGAAAAGGAAAATACAATTTAGAAAATAAGTAAAATATATATATAGGTGTATATAATGTATACAATTTAAATGAGGGAATATAATATTTACGAGCTAGATCTACTCCAACATTTGACATTTCACATAGCCCATGAGTAAATAAGAATTTCAATTGCTCTAATCTCCATTCGTGATCTGTGAAAGTTGTAGGATGTCCCATTAATCTAGCAAAATATAAATAACAGATTAAGAAAGTATGTTCAGTTATACGTAAGATGAAATTCAATATCAAGCCTGCCTCTTTGAAGCATCGAATACCTTGTTAATAAGTGAGCAGCATAGATCCTTTCAGCGTTCGTCCAGAATGATTCTGTCTTTGCATTCGGTTTCTCTTTGGGCATTGTATTTTCAATGATATCTCTGTATATTTTCGACACCTTTTTAATACCTTCTAAACTCAAATTTCCTGTGACAATTTGAATTACCTTTGTACCTGTCTTCTTCTCTATCATTAAATCACCTGGATATAATATTAATTTCTTTAACACAGCGATCTGTGTTTTCAACTTTGTATCATTGCTACTTGTAGTCGATACTAGCAGATTTAAGACTTCTTTGAACGCAAGGAGTACTTCATCTTTGTCGCGTCTTTTATTACCAGAAAACTTTCTTAACATGTATCGCATATAGTTCGGAGAGAGTAACGACGGGAGTACAACTTTATCTATAGCATTCGATAATATGAATTTGAGAATTTTTACAGCCAACAGTTCATCATTTTTCGATGGCTTTGCAAATTTCTGATCTATGTGCGCCCAAAACTCGGTGATAAGTTCAGCCGACGTTAAGTTCTCACAGAATAATTTAAACACTGGATGATGACACGATACAACTCTGGGCAAATCCTGAACATTAATAATGTACGAGTTAAAGAATTTTTGCATAATCGCGCAATGTTTTATTCGGACGAACTTCCAACTTACCAGTAGCACCTTCACTATACTGTTCATAGATTCTTTGGTGATAACATCATCTGTACCGAAATGCTTTCTCGAAAACTCCTGATTTACAAGGGATGGACATTTGTCTCTTATTACCAACAGGGCGTAAAATGTATCCAAGGTTTGCTCCGGCCATGGTTTGCCAAATTCTTTTTCAACGATTGGCCAAACCAATTTCTTGATATTCTTCGCGTCGATTTGATTTACAAATTCGACGAGAAATGAAAAAGAAATAAATGACAAATAATTACGCTGTTTACCAGCATTGATAAGATCTTGTATAACTTGCTGTTGTATCTCAACGATACTTTTGGATAGTACTTTAGATCTTATCAATGCTCCATACAGTAATATACGTCCCATATAGATGTCAGCTTTTTCCTAGAATAACATTAATAATTAAGATACATAATGCAGCATTACATACTGTTGTGAAATAAAATTTTGTTCCCTTACACCCTTGCTATTACTGTTCACTGGATGTAACTCGTCGTTCATTACAGACAGAAGCTTTTCTATTGACATTTCAGGATACATAATTAAAAAAACTGTTAATGTTGTGTAAAATCCTATCCTAGAAGACGTTTGTGACGAGCCTAAACTTCGAACAAGTCTCCTTATCGCATATTTCAACTCTTTACTGTCATCCTGTTCCTGAAACATTATCATTTCCGAATAGTTAATTTATAAAAGAAACGCTATTAACATACTTCGCGCTTTATAAAAACGTATCAGCTTTGAGGTTATCTATAAATAAAACACTCACCGAACTCTGCGGAAGCAAACACTTTAACAGAGCGATTCCACCGTCTATCCTGTGAAATTCCGTTTCATTTCTAAGTTTTGTAAAGTGATCAAGAATTGTACAATCCATTTTATTCGTTTCCATTGCTTTTAAGTCATTTGAAACAGCCTCTACCATGTGCACGCCTTCACCTGCCATCTTGCCTTGTTTTAACTAATAACTACGCTAATCCGACGAGCCACCCCGATTAAAAATATAGCACTAAACAAACGAACGATCTAGCGTATTAATAATATTTAATAATAATTATTTGAATGGAACAAATAATGAATAGAATGTGAAATCAGGAGTGCCCGCCTGCATTTTTGTATCTCACATTTGATTGTCAATCGTTTTCTTTATGAAACTCTGTACGAATTGTGCGCAATTTTCGAATTAACGTCGGCGAAACATTTTAGTAACACTAATACGATATGATCGCAAAACTAGCAGCTTAGTTCCGAAAAGGGCGTCGTCGTAACGCAAGCATTCGAAGATTTATGATTAAAAGACAGCAATAATTGTTATGCCATTCGAGCTGAAAGCCTCGAAGCGTTTGACTAACAATAAGTGCGGTCGAAATTCATTGATAGGATCTAGTAGTTCGGTGTAGTTTCGCGCAGTTTCGTTATTTAAAATTCTTTGATGGTTAGGAAAGTGCCATCTTGAACATAGTGGCTCGCTCGACCCGCGCGGTCCCGGTCAGTTTCGTGCATCCAATATGGCTGGTCGAAGTAGTTACGATGATCCAAGGCAAGTATTGGCAGCAATTTCCCCTGTGTACAACAGTCATTGAAGTTTTCGATAATAGTGCAGCGACGGTATTTAATCGGTGCACCGAACCGACAAAGAAACCCCCTTTTTCCTCGACAATCTTACGATTTTAAGGTTAAGTGAGTTTCGATCAGAGTGCAGTGCAGCACCTTGCAGATATGGTGCCTCCGACACGCGGCTTTATTTTGGCCGGCCAAATATCGGGCCACGTTACTCGTGGCACCACTCTCGGAAGCATTACTTTATCGTTTGTGCAATGCATACCACCTGTCTGCTTAAAAACATTGTTCCACGGGGCGCGCAATTGTAATCGAGTCAGTATTATCTTGCGAGAATTCATGTTTAGAAAATTGTTCTCCAAACTAGTGTCAGAATCGTGGATTCCTAAACCTCGTTGCAATTATTTATTTTACGTACGAACGTATTTGCATAGGGAATTGTTTGATTGAGAAATTATTAACCGCTATTTGTATATCGATGCCGAACTGATTAACATTCTTGATCCTCTTCCTTCAGATAAGCTTAAATGATACCGTTTGAAACCTGCACGATTAATTATGTGGAATATACTTGGATAGAAGCAATTCTTCTAACAAAATGTACTTTGATGTTTGTACAGAGAATATGGAAGCGGATATCGCAATAGTAGCAAGAAGCCACTACCAACCGAAGCACCTTATATTGCTTTCGTGGGAAATTTGCCAAATGGAGTTGTTCAAGGAGATGTTGATAAAATCTTTTCAAATCTTAATGTTAAAAGCATCAGATTGGTCAAAGATAAAGACACTGATAGGTTCGTGCAATTGAAACTCGCTTGTCATGGTATACATAGCACGCATCATCACTTATAAAGTTTTCAACCAAGTTATTGTTTCTTCCTTTTTCTAGGTTTAAGGGTTTCTGCTATGTCGAATTCGAACATTTGTCAGACTTGCTATCAGCATTGGACATGGATGGAACAATACAAGTAGAGAGAAGTCTCATTAAAATAGATGTAGCGGAGGGAAAGAGAAATGATAGAGGAGGTGGTTTCGACAGGAGAGGTCGTGGTGGTGGTGGCACCGGCGGTGGCAGTGGAGGAGGCTTCAGAGGAAGAGACGGTGGTGGCCGTGGTGGATACGGCGATGATTTCGGTAGGGAACCTACGTTTTGAAGTATGCTTTATGCTTCGCATAACGTGATCGTATATTTCAACCTCGCCGTTTAAAGTTAATGTGAATTATAATTATTCAATCATTTATGAGATACTAAAAGTTTGAAATAAATGCGATGGTAATGTGCAGGAGGAGGAGGCGGCGGCGGCTTCAGTGATAGAAATCAACAGGGCGGCAAGCAGGGAGGTGGTAGTACATGGGAGATGAGAGGTGGAAATCGAGGCAGTTATAATCAGCTTAATGAAGAGGCAGGGGGTGGGAGTCGAGAGTGGTCGCGTAACGCACCACCACCGTCGAGACCACCTTACGCTGATCGAAAACCATTTCAGGAGGAAGTGTTCAATAAAGAAACACCTCCAGGTCTGTTTATACGCGTGAATGTTTTATTCAGAACTATTATTTGAAAAGTTACGGATAATTTATTTCGTTGCTGTTGGAACAGACACAACTGGAAGGAAACGTTTGGTGCTAGCGCCAAGAACAATTCAAGCTCCTGTAAACGCAATGGCTGAATCAAGTAAAACGAGTTCAATATACGGTGGTGCAAAACCTCGAGAGGAGAACCTTAAAACTGATGAGAAGTGAAAGCATTATCATAATATAATAGTTCCGGATCCCCTAAATTTCGGGAGAAGGAACATCATCCCCCATCCCCCCCCTCCCCGCAAGGAACAACAATTTTGGAAACTGATGCGAGATTCCTTAATTTCCTCAAATACAGTGGGGTGAATCTCGTCAGAGATGGAACGAAATTACAATAATTTTTATTTACCCCTAACGGGGAGTCTTCCCCACGAATACATAACGACAAAAGGTGATTTAACGAGATTCTTCAGTTCCACACATTTGGCATTTTTTAACTAAGAATAAAATTTTCTTGTCTAATGCCCTCTCTATTTAATGCATGCTCCGATAGTGTTGGTATTTATATATGTATATATATATGTATATAAATATATATATATATATATATATATATGTATATGTAAATCATGATCGTTGAGACGACACAGAAAGTACATTTTTAATATTCATGTCAATTTCATGTTGGGTGTTGTAACCAATTTGTAACAATATTGGGGGTATGTGTACAAAACTATTAAAAATATATACTGTCATCGCGGCGTGTATTTGAACCCGTACAAGGTGAATATTACAATTGTACTCTAGAATGATCCCAGTTTTAAAGAGTACAAAACACTTGTCCCGTTATCATTTCCTTCCTTAATAACTTTTTTTTATGTTTCACTTGGATACCAATCATTGTATGTACTTGTTAAAATGACTCGTGAATGATTGTTTAACATTTAGAGTCCCATTTCATTACGAAAGGATTAAACAATTATTTACGCGCTTGTGACATAGCAATAACAGACAATTACGAGAAATAGAGAAATTCGAGCAACTGGAGAAAAGAAATTTATACATCACACGACTGGTATGAGGATAACGTGCCGCCGTTATGCAACAATATTGTGTAACGAATTAATTACCTATACTAGTAATAAATATCGATCGTTTGAAGGAAGTATCGATGGTTATGAGATAATAAAAGAAAACTCGAGATAACGACAAATATTATGTAAGACTATGCTTGTATATGATATTATTTCCTGAATAAAGTAGCCGTTTGCCTCGTATTCGTGTAATGATAATCATTAGGAACTTTTATAAGGGGATAATAGGTCGAGCTTACGTGTAATTTGAATTGTCAACTACATGTACACTCTCAAAATATATATAATCTCTATATATATATATATTGTAAATTACTCTTAAATATATAGAATGTTTTATTCAGAGAATTTTTCATTAAGTAGTATAATGTTACATTTCTAGTCGAAATTTTATTTATAGTTTAAATAATAGAAAAATATGTATAGATAATAAAATTAGTTATACATATTCTGTAAATAGTTATAAATAGATGTTTCGTAGTAACTTCAAAAACAAAAAGGTATGAAAGAAAGGTGAAGATGACAATCGAAACTTCTGCGGAATATCAAAAGTATTTTAGTTGCCACGCCTAAATTTCCCCCAATTGAGGATTGTTCCCCTTCTCCCTCCACACAAGGAGTAACATTTCCTGCATAGTTGGCGTAACATCTTTCTTTCGCTGTGTAATGAATCGGTGGCAGATACGTCTGATTTGCTAATTATGCTCTCGCATATTACTCAGTACATGCCAGCAACGGGAAAGTGATATTTACTAAAATTAGAAGATTTCACGCGAAAATAACCTTTCTTCGTTTCCTTCGTCGTACACGTATGCCTCCGGTATGGTTGTGATGTCGCGTTCTGTCACAATACGGCGCCTGTTAGCCTGAAATTCGGTTTCGGCTTCTTCGCGATAATATTCAAGACGTCCTGCAATCGAAAACATCTTTCTTCCCGTTAGATAGTATTATCACGAAAAAATGTCTAGCGAAAGCGTGAAGACGGTAAATATTATTTAGTTGAAGCGTGAACGACTTGCGATAATTTCATATATTTTTATTATGTTACACGAAAGAGGTGTATTACTCATTAAGAACTGCATCTGTTTATATTCCTCCAAGATTACTAATTCGCTACATATGCATTTTGTTTTTAATAGTTTGCTAGCCTTGAGACTCCTGGATACGTGGGATTTGCAAATTTACCTAATCAGGTACATAGGAAGTCGGTGAAAAAAGGATTCGAATTTACGCTGATGGTCGTTGGCGAATCAGGTCTTGGAAAATCCACATTAGTGAATAGTCTGTTTCTCACTGATTTATATCCAGAGCGTGTAATTCCTGACGCTATAGGTATGTTTAATGTCATTTGAATATTTATATACGACGGGATATCGTCGCTAGTTCAGTACAAAAGAAGATGATTTATTTATCTATCGCATATAGACTGTATATTTTCATATGTTTATATCCTTTATGTACTGTAATAAATATATTATTATTATTTGAATAGAAAAAACTAATCAAACTGTTAAGCTCGATGCTTCAACTGTGGAGATCGAGGAAAGAGGTGTGAAACTCAGGCTGACTGTCGTCGACACCCCGGGTTATGGAGATGCGATTGATAACACGGACAGTTTTAGGGCTATTATTCAATATATAGACGATCAGTTTGAAAGATTTTTGCGTGACGAAAGTGGCTTGAATAGGAGGAACATAGTAGATAATAGAATACACTGCTGCTTTTATTTTATTTCTCCATTTGGTCACGGGTAAGATACATTAATTACAGCTTTGTTCTATTAACTGATAACGACGGTATCAAATTCAATGTATCACCTTTATTTTTGCTAGATTAAAACCTTTGGATATAGAATTTATGAAACAGCTCCACAATAAAGTTAACATTGTGCCGGTAATTGCAAAAGCTGATGTACTTACGAAGAAGGAAGTGCTGCGTTTAAAAAAAAGAGTCATGGAGGAAATCGAGGGCAGTGGTATAAAGATTTATCCTTTGCCAGACTGTGATAGCGACGAGGATGAAGATTATAAAGAGCAGGTTAGACAGTTAAAAGAGGCTGTCCCGTTTGCAGTGTGCGGAGCGAACACATTGCTGGAAGTGAAAGGACGAAAAGTACGCGGACGATTGTATCCGTGGGGTGTGGTAGAAGTTGAAAACCCCGATCATTGTGACTTTATAAAATTGAGGACAATGTTAATGTACGTAATATTTATTCGTAAAACTTACACACGAGATCAAAGAAAGTGTTTGTTACTAATTGTATCTGTATATTTGTAGCACGCACATGCAGGATTTACAGGAAGTGACGCAGGAGGTACATTATGAAAACTACCGCAGTGAAAGATTAGCGAAAGGAGCTCCGGTACCACCTCGCAGACAAACGTGAGTACGAAGTTCTCATTTCAGAAATGCTAAGGCCGCATTTATCGGTTCATCGAATCTTTCTGCCCACAGTATCGTGGAATCTGAGAAAGCCAATTCTGCATCGGAAAAGGATCGTATTTTGCAAGAGAAAGAAGCAGAATTACGACGCATACAAGAAATTCTGGCAGTAATGCAGGCACAAATGCAACAGCAGCAACCTTAATAACGTACGCCTTATGCACAAATGTGTGAAGGAGGGAGCAATTCTTCGCCATTGCAGGTGCCAAAAAAGTATATTAAATAATTGCTGCACTACTCGGGACACGATTTTAACAGGAGTTCATACTTTCTAAGTATTTGTTACGAACGTATTCGCCAATGATACGTTTTTTTTTTATTCAGTATTTTTTTTAAATACCAAGTCATAACTAAAATCATTCATATTCTAGTGTCTTAAAAGAGTCAAAGGTGACAAATCACAAGTACAGGAAACTATACATATGATATTACTATAGTTCGACAAACAATATTCATCCTATAATCATACACTACGGAAATGTACGATAAGTGCCTTGCATATTCCTTTTTAATAGAGCAATTTACACATCGCATTATTCAAACGCAAAGATCAAAAATAATATAAACCATTTTATAAAAGGAAATTTATGTAACATATCGTTATAAACATTTAATATCTCACCACAGATACAGTACAATTCAGATTTGGTAAATTATCACGCAGTTACGTAATAGTCGCGTAGAAGGTATACAGTACATTTAACAGAATATGCATAATCTTTTAAATATTGTATGCTGAATCTCATATCAGAAACCGTTAGAGAATCTAATAAGGAATGATACAGAGTTATGGATAAATGAATTGAGAATAATCTAAGTAATTGGAAGGAATTATCTATACAATTTGTGTAGATACATATAGATAGTAATATTTTACTAATATTCATATTTTACAAAACGGACAGACAAACTGGGAAGTCGCACGGTTTGCAAGTCATATCTTCTAATGTTCCATGGTATATTTTTTTAAACGAAGTGAAAAGACATTAAGACTGCTTTAGTACCAAACTGTCAGTAACCGTTCAGTATATCTGGAAACTGAAAAATTTATTTTTTACTGTGATAGGACAGTGTCGAATAGAAGCTGCAGTTTTGAACTTGCTTACGTGTTTGCAATATGTAAAGTATTACGATTTATTTTAAAGCAGTATGTATTTTACTTTTACTTAATATTAATTAATATTAGCGAATTAATTCACCTTACAATAGATGCCATGAAAAGATTTAGGTAATCCAAATATATTATATAGAAAGAAATGAGAGTTTGTAAGAAGGCATTCAAGTTATACAAGTGAAATGGATATCGTTGTCTCACGACGATCTTTATTTTACTTCTTAATTACTGTACTTATTTGTATGCATTTTTGTACTAAGGAACATCGCACTTCTCTGTGTATTGTATCCATACACGCAGAGTGCGTTTTATACCTTTTTTATACAAATATATCAACTACAATTTGTGAGAGTGTCTAAAATCTATGACTCATATAGTATTCTATAGCTGTTGAAAATGCTGCAAAGCCAGCAGCCCCGAATAAACCTGCCTTCACGCCAGCTGAAATACGAAAATATGTTACGCCCAGAAGCAGGTATATAAGTTAATATATGTTAGCATTAATACCTCTCAGTCCTATGATTCCACCTGTGAAGCCACCGGCATATGCGCTATTCTTCCAATCATTTTTACCTCTATACTAAAATGAAATCGTAGAATAATGTTAGGATATATGTACGATTGTGAATGAAAATACAGTTTCATACTCTATGGGAATATTACCGATTCTATTGTACATTCGATCGCTGTAAATACGCAACCGACTACAGCAAAGTTCTTTCCATAACTTGATGCTGTAGTTCCCATTTCTCTAAGCATTTCACGGACAGTTTGTTGCTTCTCGATACTAGTTAAGCTCGGGTTTACACTGGCAGTGAACCAGCCTATTACTCCTCCCAGAAGATATCCTAAAAGTATAATTTCCTTTTAATTATACCAGTACAAACGATAATAATTTCATACGTCGCAACAAAAGCATACCTATGCAACAACTGCAGATACTTTTAAAGACGCAACTTTCCATCACCCTTTCTATACGTTTCTCATCATTGGTTTTAATTTGTACAGGACCTACAGTCCGTGGAATTATAATATTGTCTCTAAACCTTTGCTGGGTGCCGACAAGATAAACAGCTAGTTTGTCCCAATCGCCGTCGTTCATAAAAAACCTTTTTTCACCTTTCTCTTTCGACGGTGGTGGTTTAGGTGGATCGATGTTAAACATTTTTATTTATGTGTATTCCAAATTTTTAAAGGAGACTGCGTTGCATCAATGTGTGTACAAAATGTTTTCAAGTTCCTCGGACTTAGTAGCAGAGTATAATTGCACATTAATCTCATGCAAATTAATCTGCAAACCAATATTTGAACAAATATTCTCTCCTAAATGTGTTCGTATAAGAAATAAAAAAGAAATTAAATTAGCGAATGGAAGTATATTAATCTGTAGTGTCTTAGAATATTCTTCGCTCTAACCTATGGTAGAAGATTTCTATTGAAGCGATGTATTAAAATCTATTAAGAACTAAATTCAGTGCTCTCAATATTACGCACCATCTTTACGTAAATACAAATAACAATGTCCCATTTGGGAAAGAAAATCCAAATACAATTTCTGCTTTCAAATCAAAGTGCACGATTCACAGTATTGTCACCCATTCGTACACACACATATATATGTACTTAGGTGAAAGCCAATGGTGTAAAAAAAAACATTCGTAGAAGTGTTTGCGAAGCAGACGCCAGCCGTGTGAAGTGGGTCACTGTTCGCCGTGTAATTGTGGTGGTAGTTGGAACGATATTTTGGGCCGTGAATGCATACTTGACCTGTGTGTGTATTCCTCAAGTATAAATATTATCCACAAGCTGTTAAACAGATGTATAGTTTGAGTTTTTTTTAATGGCGCCAACGTCTGATGGTTCTGACAGGTTATCGTGCACGTGACAGTTACTTTATTGCAATGTTAAACACTATGGTTACTATTTTCATGAATAAAATAATTGAGAAAATAGCAACGTGATTCTACGATCGTCCGTGTTATATGATAAATCAAAATTATGGAGAAGAAAACTCGAGCTGAAGAGGTTAACGAGGATGGTGAAAAATTTGTTATTTCATTTTAATCACAGAAAGCGTTTACGTTCTAATAAAAGGGAAGTAACAGGGTATCTATACTTTCAGAAACAGATAACGTTGTCGCCCTTAAAAACACGATTCCGTTGTTGAAGGATTTATTCCACATACATGGAAAGGTAGGCGAAGGGACGTTCAGCTCTGTGTTCCTGGCTACGTTAAAAGCTTCCGATGGATCTAAGAAGTTTGCGTTAAAGCATTTGGTTCCCACTCGTCATCCTGAAAAGATTGAACGCGAATTGCAATGTATGCAACAGATAGGGTAATACTTCATCGTTTGTGTATGCGTAGAGACGGTTATGCGCTTGTATACTAAAGATATGGTAAATAAATTTCTTTACAGTGGACAGGATTATGTGGTCGGATTGGAGTTGTGTTTAAGAAGCTTTGAAACAGTGGTATTTGTAATGCCATACATGAGACACAACAGATTTGCGGTATCTTATTCTTCAGATTTCAGTTAATTTTATAGAATCTCACATGAAAGCTGCGAGTTAATAATTTTCTTTAAATAGGACTATGTACAAGATATGACTGTTCAAGAAACAAAGGATTACATGATAGCATTATTGACTGCATTGCGAAGAGTTCATCAATTTAACATTATACATAGAGATGTTAAGCCTAGTAATTTCTTATATGATAGATGTAATAAAAGGTGAACTCGTATAAATTACTTTAATACAAGATTGTCTTATGAAATTAATATCCAATACGTCATTTCATTCTTTTCTTGCAGATATGTGTTAGTAGACTTTGGTTTAGCACAGGAATATGTAGCTAAAGAGAAGTTTAATAACCCTAAACCGATTACTTCCGAAATGCAATCTCTCAAACGGAAAAGATCAGACGAAGTAAACATTTATAATTCTAAAAGCAAACAGCGCTAGCTTTCTTCTCGAGAAGCATCGTATATCTTACCATCATTCTCTTAAAATATTTTTCCAGAATAGTTTAAATCAGTCTCTTATTTCAAGAAAGAAAGTTACAGGAGAGAAATGTTACTGTTTCGCCAAACCAAAAGTCTGTTCGTTGTGTACTTCGAGGCCGGAGCAGACGGCTCCGAGAGCTGGCACGCCTGGATTTCGCGCACCCGAGGTTTTGTTGAAACATCCTTCGCAAACACCAGCGATTGATGTTTGGGCGAGTGGAGTAATGATGCTATGCATCCTCAGTGGTACCCAACCATTTTTTCATTCTCCGGACGATTGTACAGCTTTAGCAGAAATAACGACTATATTTGGATCGGCTAAAATGCAGCAGTGCGCACAGAAATTAGGTATTAAGAATATGCTTCGCTTCGTTTTATTTCTATCGGGAAACATTTTATTTTCTCTAATTTGCGGTCGATTTATTTTTCATTTCTCCAACGTTTTCTTTGTCAATTCAGGGAAAAAAATTATCTTTAATGAAGATATACCCGGGGTTGACATTGTGTCTTTATGTCAGAAGTTGCAAAAGAGAAATAAGGGTTTATTAAGTAGTAAAGATCATAGCGTGTATGAACAGGTATTTTAATTTATCATTTATTTACAAACATGGTTGAACACTTTGAAATATCGTTTTAAAAGATCTCTTTCATAGCAGAACTTATAAGAAATATTTGTAAAATATTTTAAGGTATCATCAGACACTCAGTTTCCAAAAGAAGCCTATCATCTTTTACTAAGGCTATTGGATTTAGACCACAAAACACGTTTCACTGCGGACCAAGCCTTAAACCATCCGTTTTTGAAATTATAACGTATTCCTGACTCCTGTAATTGTTGATTATTTTTGACAGACTCTTATGGAAAAAAATATATGTATCGAAAGGTAATGAAATTTAATATTACATTTAGTTTTATTACAATGAAAATACCGCATATCTTGTGATTTGTACATATACATATGCAAACATATAATACGCAAGTGTTTATATAAAATAAATAATTTTATTTTGTTAAATAACAATAATATATGATATGATATTGTTAATAAATGCAACACCTCTATGGTTCGGCTATGCCTAAAGACAAAGAGAAGATACTTCGATATCTACACTCTTCCTTGCACTAATTGGTACAAAAGACTAAGCTGAACACTTTTTTAGGCACTTCATGATATTCTGAAATATAATCAGCCTTACGTATATATTTCATGCTTTATAAAATCATAACCAATTTAAGCAGAAATTACACATTTATTCAACATTTTCCAAATGATCAGTATTTCGTGATGTTTGCCCTTCGTCGGAACTTCTAATAAGCTTCCATTTTGCCGCGGCTTCTAACGCGCTAGCCGCTAATTCCTTTATCCTTTTATTATCCACTGTATCGCTCTTCGTTAAAGCCATCAGAATTTCCATTACATCGGTTTCAATTAATCTGGTTGCGACGTCTTTTGTGCTTCGGACCATGTTCGAAACGATTGTAACTCCTCTATGTTGTAAAGCAGGATTTGGATTAGCGAGCAAGAAACGTAACGATTCCAGCCAATCCTTCGAGTCAAATATTTTTATGCATGCTGCTTTGCTGGCCGATGTCAACATCGCTAAAGCACCTGCTGCTGCCATGCTGGTATCTATGTCTTCATCTTCGCAGAGAATTACTAGGTATTTAACTCTGTCATTCTCAGACTCGTAATACTTTATGATATCCTCGCACATCATTAAGTTATTTATAACTTGAGTGGCCGCACGTCTGAGCATATCGTGATCTTCGTACATATACGCTTCAACCTTTTGGAAGCCTCCTTCCTTCAGAATTCGTTTCCTAACGCTATCGTTAACACCGGCCAGGTTGCACAATGCCATCAAGGCCTCGAAGTTCTCGAACGCGGAGCACTCTGGCTTCAGAAGATTTACGAATGGCCGGACTACTTCCATTATCCTTTGCCCAGGGAACGCGACTTCTGGATTGATCGTAATTCCTAAACGTGCCAGAGCTTGCGATGCTTGCATCTTCCCTTTGTCCGTTCCGTCTAAGGCCAATGGCAGAAGTGCCTTTGCTGCACCTTGCTGAACAATAATCCCCCTTACATCTGGTTGACTGCAGATCGCATTGAAAACGCGCGCTATCAGTTCTTTGCTGTTCTGGCTCTCCGTTTTGGAAAGGCTGACCAGCGCAGTCGTAACTCCAGCTTTAGCCAACGCGATTAGTCTCTTGTTCACGAAGTCTACATCATCGAGCTCGTGCTCTTCGGGTATATGATGCTTCGCAAATTTGGCCAACTCTAACATTTCCGGTATAATTTCCTGTTTGTCGTAGGCATTACATAGATTCACTAGCGTCGTTACAACGCCATAGAGCGCAGATTGGTCTCCAGTTCTAGCAAGTTCTATCATCGCTTGGATCGCCTCGTTGTCTTCGATTAATTTCTCTTTCACTTCAGCATCAAACGTGAGATAGGATAGTCCTTCTACTGCCCATCTTCTCATGTCCTTCTGCTTTTTAGGATTGATCAGGAACCTTCTGCATGCTTCGGCTAATTTCTTCGTTGCCCCATCGGCAAACGGCCTTATCGTGGCATCCGTACCGCCCGAGCTGCCCAATTTACATAATCCTACCAAAGCGCGCACTTTAATTGAATCGTCTTTAGATTTATACAATTTTTTCAATATATTCACGCCTTGATTTATAATCGCAGTAGCTTTATCCTTTTTGGATGCGGCAGCAACGATACACTCGCAAGCAACTTTCTGTTGCAGCACATCATCCGTGCTTGCCATAACAAGTATCATTTCCAAAATACCCTGTTTAGCAATTATTGTGTTTCCAACGTCCAATGGACCGAGCAACAAAGTTGTTATTGCAACCACAGCGCGGACCTGTTTGAAAGTGTGCAATAAATAAGTATGACAAAGGTCTGTATTTCTTAAACAAACGTTCCCATGGAATGTAAACAAGATATGTCGCTTACCGTAGACTCAGTGTTCGGTGTGAGTAATTTGTCGTTGATGAATTCATCTATAGCATTTCTGAAATTTTCTTTCGCTGCATCGTAATACATATTTTCATAAATTCTCGCCAAGCATACACTGGTCACGGTTCTGGTAGACGCTGTTATGTCCATTGCAGATTCATATTTGTATTCTTCGAGTTCACTCGCTACTTCCATTAGACGTTGTAAACCACGAAGTTCCACCAATCGTTCTGCCCAGTTTAATGCTGTGTAGTGAATATTGCGTATAATGAGTTCTATAATAGCGTCTCTGCACAACCCAGAGATTGTTCTACTTGTTACGCTGTATAATAAACAAGACAAGATCGTATCAATCTCCTTGTTATATTTGTCACATAATTCTTTATTCGGTTTTGTATCAGGTTTGTTATCCATCCCACTGTAAGTATTAAGTACAGTCTGAAACATAATTTTACATTTAGATATGTGTTTTAACACAACCATAATAATCCATACTTGCGAAGTTTACCAACCTGCAGGTAATATTGGCCAGCGTTCACTCTTTCCGAGATCTTACTGTCGATCATTTCTAGACACCAAGGTACACCGATATCTTTTAGGATACTTGCAGTCCGACTTATATTATCTGTACATAATTCCGCCATGATTCGAATTCCAATTGTTATGATCTCTTCATTTTTCTCGAGTTTTAGGGTTTTTGTTATTTTGTTGACGACTCCCTCCTTAAACATTAGTTCCGCTCCCGCTCTTTCCCGAGCAAGGACGAGCAAATTGTTCATTGCTGTTTCTCGCTGTTCGTTGTCTCTCGTCATATCAAAAGCTATGTCCATCATTTGCGATACCTTTGGAAGAAGAATGTTGCAATAAGCTTTAATTTATACCGTCATGGGTAAACTTGCCGATGAACTGGGCCCTCGCCGATTTCGATGACCTTCACATATGTTGTCAAGGTCGTCATTCTGAACAACATTTCCCTTTAAACTTTTTGGCGGTCGGCCTTAGATTCGGAGACATTAATAAAAAACTTTCGGCATAATATATTGAAAGCTACCTCCTCACCGATTTCAATGATCTTGACATATGTCGTCAAAAATATATGAAAAACTTTCGGCATAATATATTGAAATTTGTTTCACAGCCGACGGTATTAGTATTGGTTGTTGATAGATTAGGGCGGGGGGCGCGCACCCGCTCGCGGGCGCGTAAAGGTCGAGTTTCCTAGCCACGGCCGGCATATGCGAGTATGTGTTAAACTCGGTAATTCTAAAGTTAAGTAAAGTTAATGCAAATATCTCGTAAACCAAAGCCGACCGCCAAAAAGTTTAAAGGGAAATGTTCAGAATGATGACCTTGACAACAATAGCGATATTGAACCCATCGTGCGATACTTGTAACCGCAGTCTCATGTTGAACATCCCCAAAGTCACATCTGTTCGCTACCATGCTTTACGCGCCGCGAGCCGGTGCGCGCCCCCCGCCCTAATCTAGGCTCAACCAATACTAATACCGTCGGCTGTGAAACAAATTTCAATATATTATGCCGAAAGTTTTTCATATATTTTTGACGACATATGTCAAGATCATTGAAATCGGTGAGGAGGTAGCTTTCAATATATTATGCCGAAAGTTTTTTATTAATGTCTCCGAATCTAAGGCCGACCGCCAAAAAGTTTAAAGGGAAATGTTGTTCAGAATGACGACCTTGACAACATATGTGAAGGTCATCGAAATCGGCGAGGGCCCAGTTCATCGGCAAGTGTACCCCGTCATGTTTAAGCGTATGCCTAATAACTGATCTACCATATTACGTAGCTACAAACCTTGGCACTGACGCGTGAACTTTCCCTGTGTCTCTCCTGTACAATCTCATGCAAGCGTGCAACAACGGGTTGAATTGCCTTGTTGCCAGGATCCACCGAGATAATATATCTCGCATCTCGATATGCTTCCTCGAATCGTTCTAATGCTTCTAATGCTTGACATCTGCGAAATAGCGCTTTGGGGTCATTTGGACATATTTTAAGAGCTTCGTCACAATCCTTAATAGCTTTCTTATATTCTCCTTGCTTCAAATACGTGGCAGCACGATTTTTGTGGTATACAGCTTTGTCGGTATTGTCTTCCATTGTAAGTTTTAATGCATTTGTATAACAACTTGAAGCTTCTGACCAATTCCCTTTGTTGAACTCCTCGTTACCCTTCTCCTTCCATTCCTGCGCAGTTAGATTTGTATCTTTCGTCATAATTGGAAGCTCCTCGACTGAAAAAACATTCGAATAAATTTCTTGGCTGAATGTCTTCATTCAACGCGGCAAAGTAAATTAAATTATCTTGAATTATTGAATTATTTAATATCAGGTCAAACCTTAAATGGACGAAATTGAATGTTAAAGTATTAAGAAACGATACGTAATATGATTAGAGTACGTACTAGAAGATTAATATTATATATCGTGGAAATTTTTTTGACAGTTCACGGGTGTGTTCCTTAAGTTTAATCACCGGCAACTTTTTCGAACCGGTGCGACGGCGGTACTGAGGCTTGCACTGCTTCCTTATCGCGTTAAAAAGGATTTGGAACCGTCCAGATCATACTCGATGGTTTCAAGTTTATTTTAAGCTGCGTTTGCCCCACGATCCGAACGAAAGTATTAATGGTCGGATTAAAATAGGTTTTCCCTACATACATTCGTAATCATCCTGGCTATATCCTAACCTCATTAACTAGACATTATATATATACTACTGTATATGAACTGCTCAACGTATATTTATTTAGGTACATCGAATCGTTAGCGTTCAGGTGCATCGTTCTATACATTTCATATTGGAATCGCGGCATAGGAAACGCACGCCTTTTGTAAATAAATTCTAAATGGAAGGTTCTATAAATAGCTATATATGTGTGTGTGTGTGTATATATATATATATATATATTTGTGTGATACAGAATATTGGCGCGACTTTCAAATGTGCCAAGCAACGTTCGCTAATAGCGCGATGAAAGATTTATTAAAGTAGAATTATCGTCGCGGCGTTCACGTTTTGTAGAAGTAACGAAGAAACGAGTATTGAAAAAAGTATTTTATTATTTCACGTCCTTCATTACATTACATTCTCCACATGGCAGTTACATTGCAGCGGCATACAATAATTTTAAATCCTTGTTTCTAATTCGTTCGTTATGTATGAGTTTATAATTTTCCATTAGATACTTTTCATCCGTGAGTTTAAGGTTACTATTAATTTGGAAGTCACGAGCGAGACTCGAAATTCAATTTCATTATTATATTGCTAATGATGTTATTTATAATAGAAGTACACATGCAGGAGAAAATATGCATATACATAAACAAATTTAATTTAATAATTAAACTAACTGGTAATTGCAATTACAATGATTACCTATCTCCTTATTATTACTTTAAAAAAGATTCATGCGGTATATTTCGAAATTGCAATGTATGTCCAAATATTTCGCTAATCGTTAAAAAGTTAACTAGTTTGATTCGACTAAAATATATTACAGAATTACTCCGACGATCACCATACACTAATCCATCGCGCTCGTCGCAAAAATTTTCGTGACAAGAGGTATATAATTTAAAAACAGATTCGAATATAATTTTCTTTAATGTCAAAACAAGAATTAAATGGAATTTTATACACATTAAATTTACGGTTCAAGGTTGCTAATTTTCAGAGCACGATGCTACTGAATAATTTAATTCCAATTGGATTTTATAAATGGTAGAATATTTTAATAAGAGACTTAATCTTCTAATTTACATTAATATTCGTGGCATTTCTAAGAAATGCTTAATGTCGTGTACGTAATATGTTCCAACGTGTCCTATTGTATTTCAGATATTAAACATTGTAATAGTACTTATATAGCATACATGTAATTTTATTCATGAATCTACATAATAGTGTCTGTAATTATTAGGTATTCTGCTGTGACATCGACACATGGTATTTAAATTTTGTGAAACTTTTTATCAAACGTATTTAAACAGAGTTTCGCATACATATATACAAATAAATTCGTCAACTCATGGAATCTTCATATGAAATAAAATTACTCGGAATGTAAGTCTCTTATAATTAGTTGTCGATCTATGAATGCGAGACGTAAACGGCAAAACTAATGATTTTCTGCCTACGTTAAAGTCTATTGATTTCAAAATATTATTTTCCTTCGTTTCTTTTTTAATTTATACTTGAAATTAGATTTCATTAATTGCATAAGTAAATCTTATATCAAAATAGTTCTATTTTCAATCACAAGAGTTTCTGCGACGAACTCTGGATCAGCTATAAATGGTGATAATTAATTGAGAATGATCTAGAGAGTTTCTAAGTAGAGACTGTTTAGAACATACTACAAAATCATATTAAGATAAGCTACTTACAGTATTACTGATTAATAAAAAAAAATATAGTACGAATGGCGATAACTGAAATGTTGCGAGGTTATGATATATAAACAGAAATTTCGTTATTAACAAAATACGATGATAGAAGAGATGAGTTCTTTTTATTTCAGTGGACTATTTTTATTAAATGTTTCAGCTGCCTCTAACTTCCGTTGACGATGCTTCCTCACCTCGCTGCATTTTCAACCATTCAACAAATTCATCAAGCATTACTGGCCCTGCAAAGACAGTTCATATAAGAAATGTACAGAAGAACTCGAGGAGTTACTAGCAGGCGGATGTTACGAATGTACATACATGCTCCGTCTAAATCATAATTAGATAAGTCATGATTGATTGTACGAGAAAATTCTAAAATGTTGCACCACTGATCTTTATTAATCACTTTGTACTTTGATTGATCTAGGAACTGAGCGAACTGTGAGAACAGTGGCCAATGTTTCCCCAAAAGTAATTGTAACATAGCTCTTGCAGTTTCCATGTCCATACTTCTTTGATCTTTGTCCTGCAATATGAAAGTGTTAACAACATACTATCTGGAAACAGATGTTAGGATACTTACTCTGGCAAAATCATATGCATATCTGTAAATTCCTTTGAACGTATGTGGATCATTTAACTGATTCCTTAGGTACTCAAGTTTCTGTTGTATTTTACTAATAGAATCACACTGTAATTCCGAAAGGCCTTTTAACCACTCGCTTAGTGTGAAGAAACCCATTTGACGGGCATTCATTTTGTATGCGAGAACGAGCATCACTACATTCTCAGGTTCAACGCCGATGTCCTCGCAGAACTTTTCCATTCCCTCCGGCCCTAGGGTATCCGAATCGTCTGGTGTTGTGTATTCCCTAAACCATGTGATACAACGCTTTTGGGAAAAAGACGAGGTATTCGAAACATCTTCCGTTTTTGTGTAACGCCTTCCACTGAAAAAGAGTAGCAATTACTTTATCCACAAATACGAAGGATGATTACTAAATAACTTTTACCCTCGGCATCGCTTTACAGAATACAAAACATTATTTCATCGTGTGCTGAAATAAGTAAGTTTAGAATAATTTTCTATTCTATCCTTGTACATTATCGTGTCGTCGACACATTTTATGATAAATGCAAATATACGCTATCTCATATTATTCCACCACACACGCTTATACATGCTCAATATAACTTTGTAGAACAACATTACATTGCAATAAAAGAGATTTTATCATCTGATAGAATAAATTACTCGAGAAAGTAATATAAAACTATGATAAAATTAAATACAGCTTACCTAGATGTATGTCTAAGCCGTTTTGATGGATGCCTTGGTATACCCTCTTCATGGGCACTAGGTGACATTTCAATAGATGTATGATGATGATTTGTGCTAGAGGGTGCTCTACGTTTGCTGCGTGGCATCCCTCTTTTAACTAAAACCACAATTTGACATAGTTGCTGATAAACTTATCGCCATTAAATATATAAATCTGTAACTATCGTTTGAATATGCCCAAGGTGATATGCATTGTGTGGAATAATTCATAAATACATTGATAATCAATGTACATTTCGCTAACGGAGCTATCAATTACAATTAATCATTGCGCTTTGCCAGCACATAAGGACAATTATTTTCATAACAGAATCGTTTAAATCGATTGAATTGGGGCAAAGAAAGAAGCATAAATTAATAAAACATAGCCTTAACAATGAATATGAAGAAAAAAATTACATAAAGACTGTTTGTACGTATATCAGTACATCACACAGAGAAGAACAAGTTACTTACCACGCAGCAAATATGTGATTAATTAGAAAAATTAAGGAGATTCGACGGATTCGTAATACAATTGGTTTATACTGGCTAAACTGACATCTCCTTTCCGTGTTATAAGAACGAATGCGAGGTTATGTTCGGCAATTAATCGAGGTATCACGTAATTTTCAACTTTCCTTACACTAGTTTCGATCGCCTTGCACATGTGATATCGGAAAGAAATACCTGAGAGCCATTAACAGATCGTGTGAGAATGATTCGTTCTGAATTGCGTTATTAATGTGGAAATAGACGGAGCGAGTTACTATATAAAAGTGCTTATGTATGCAAATTATTTTCAGCTGCGACAAGAGCCGCATTTAAACGCTGGGCCATTCGCAGAAAGGTGGATCGATCATTACCGAATAATTCTAATGAAATATATAAATGTATAATGAATCAAAGAGACCCTCCCTACCTTGTTCAACGAACCACTAGAGTAATTGTACCAGAAATGTATTTCTCACAGTCAAAAGTCAACATCAATATAAAACTTGCTTTGCAATTCGCTCTACAAAAATAATATTAAACATAGCGTCAGCGTCGTCAAATATATCGTTAGTCTATTAATTTTGAGGATTTGTACTACCTAAACGCGCTGCACGGTTAAATAAAACTTTTTTTCACAGCTCTGCTTTATTTCATCTTATTGCCGTCTCGAGACAGCATGCCTTTTTCGCAGGGATGCCAAATGCAAAATCTATTTCCCACTAGGTGGGGCGCACGGGGGGAGGGGGCAACGTCGAACGAAAAAAGAAAACAGCCATCGATAGTATCATTTTAAGCAGCTATTTCCATACCTTTGACAGCTTGAATCCACGCGGGAAACCTGACGTGTAGATGTGTGCAGATTGAAAATTACTGTTTAGTATAAAAAAAAGTACATTATTCGTGAGATTGGCTATTGATTAATAGGAATAAGCTTTCTTTTAAATAATCACTTCGCTAATACTGTGAAACGAAGTGAGGCTACTATGGTACGTTGGGAAATTAGTTACTTTAGTAGTTGTGAAAAATATATAAGAAGAGAGTACACTATGCATGAAAAAATATAAAAAAACTGAGTATTTCTCATTATATCGACTGTCGATATTATAGAATTTAAATAATACCACAGACCAGGTAGCTGTACCTACAGTAGATAATGTAGAGCAGTGGCGCGGCTTGTGCAGGCTACCTGTCAAACTTTCCCTAGAGCATGTTTGGCAGGCTATCTACTACCTCGCGAGGGGCGCCTGTCGATGTATGGTTGATAATGGTCAAAACCAAGATCAGCCACAAAATAAAGGTCATTCGATAAAGATACTATCGCGTTCTTTCTCTTTTTACTGAACCTAATATTTCGTTCTAATTCGTATCGTTAATAGCGTTCTAATATGTGATGCCAACTGCGTCAACATCAATGCAAATTTAATTCACTCGCAATGTCACGGATTATGACATAGCATTCTCAATTTCGCACTGCTGAAAGCAGTCAATCTCACTTACTGTCAAATATTTAACGACAATTTCGTTCCATTTTTGTTAAATGTTTTCGTTCATTTCACTTTTAAAGTATTAAAGTTACTTTCAAGCAATCAATAAATGAGAATTGATCAATTGTCAATTAAGAGCAAATTATTTCGCTTCCTCAACAAGTAGAAACATTATATTCCTTATCAAAATGAATTAATTTATTTTATCCAGCGAGTAAAAAAGACAGAAGTACCACAGTGATTGTGAGGAAGCACACGAAGCTTGCTTAGGAAACTTGGAGGAAAAACGTATTCTTCCTGTAAAATATACCACGCCAACAGTAAAGGTGCTAATCCACAATGAGATTTTACATGCGACTTTTCTATCACGAGATAAAAATCTCATCGACAACAAAATGTAAATAATGGAAACAAAAGAATTATAATAATGGAAATTAAAATCTCATGTGAGATGATATTTTTGTTTCATCATAGATTTGCATCTTTATAGAGTCTTACTTACGCTCTCACGCCTCGCCAGCTAAAAGTCCTATTTTCAAATTTCATTTCATTAAGCCAAGTACCATAGGAGTGGGGCGAAATAAGGATTATCTTTCTGCTACATTAGTAACGGGATAATGAATGGAAGACGAGGCTCCATTACTTCCAAACCTTTATTCGTACAGAGCTGTTGACGTACAACATTAAAAATAACGCAAGTTCTGTCGCCCTTTCAGAAGAAAATAATGAAGTTCGTTCCTCGAATATACTCTGATATATGGACGATTCGAGCGAGAACGATTGGAACGTTCGCGTGCAACCGTCAATTACCCCATTACAAGAGCCATGTACAATTACACTCCGCGTTATACAACATACACTGCAACTACTGGAAAATATCACGGATCTTCGTTAAAAACATTTGGCAGGTATCGAGTAAAATGGCACCGACTTCGCCGCGGCGCGAGAAACGTACGAGAAATTTTACGCCATGCGTCCCGACGTTCATTCCGCGAAGGACTACTATCGATCACCGTACACATCCGATAACTTACTGCGCGAGCGAAGTCGACAAGAAAACTCCTCGACGATGTTAGGATCGTAAACGTTACGCAAGGCTTCTACTTAGAAAACGAGATGATTTTGATTCCGCGAAATGTGACGACGATAAGAAGATACAGAGAGAAAGAGCAAAAGAGCGTAGAGAGAATAGAAAATCGAAGGTGAGCATTGATGGTATAAGGTCCAACAGTTTCGCTGTCGATTACTTGGCAGGTGAGAGACCGTCCGCTGCCGTTGGTCGGCGGGCCACGAGACTTCTTACGCGTGCGATTATAGATAATAATTTCGGGACAGATACTTCATATATCTATGTTATCCGGGGTGGTAATATGTTTCCAATAACGTGTGAAACGAAAGCTATGTCCTAGGTGTCGCATCGGCGGCAGTGTTGCCGCGTATTGACAACAGTCGCTCGCGATGGAAGACGATTGTTTGACGAAAGAGAAACGAGGAGAGAAAACGAGAACCGTTCAGCGCCGTTCCGTGGGTCTGGCGAGAGAATTAGCCATCAGTCTTGACGAAGAACCAGGGAGGGATAGAGCGAAGTTGAGGGGATTTCTCTCCCTAAGGTAACAATCCCGCCTCTGTCATCTGCGAGAGATTAATCGGTGATAGAAAGTAGAAAGGAGAAAGCACGAGTTGGGCTTGTTCCAGGCGCATTCGAATCCTTCTCGCTCGAGGCCCGGATAGATCGCGCGCGCCACGTTGGCTCGCCGCGATCTCTTGTCTAAGTACCTGTGCGCTTCGCGAAAAAAAATATCTGTATATATATGTATATTTAATGTCTCTTAATATATAATAATAGTAATAATAATAATAGTAATAGTAATTTTTCTCTTTGAACATCGCGCTCGTAACGTATTTTATGTACAATGGTTGAATCTCGCGAGCTTCGCCGACCTTTCTAATGGCGTAAGTTTCGCGCGATGGTCGCCAAGAGGCTTCCGCTGGTCGCTCGGTTACACTTCCTTCGGAGAGTCACGGAAACGAACGGACGATCCTTCGACGCTCCCCGTGCCGCAGCGTAGAAGCCCCCCCCCGTGTCGAAAGTTACGCCACGTGCGATCGTAATACAGTTTTTGTTTCGTCCCAAAGGTGTAGCACTCGATCCATTTGGCAAAGGGAGTACACGCATCTTCGTTCACTGCTCGCCCGCGTCATCCCGGCAGTTCTCTCGTCCTGCGTCGTCGTCGTTGTCTCGTTCGATCACTGGGCTCGGAGCGTGCTTCCGCTGCCGGATGTCCCGTCCACAACGGCTGGCCTGCCCCTTGGATCCTCGCACCGCGCGACGCCTCTCCCCCTCCCCCCTCCCCACAGTTCGATGGGGATCCACCTCGGCTAGGCACGGCCCTCGGCGCAACGACGGGGGAAAAGACTGTCGACTAGATCTAGCTACGTCTGGAACGTCCTCGTCGGCGGGGACTAAGTCCAGCGAACCCGATTGTCGTCTCAAGGGAACAGTCTGAAAGATCTTCCGTGTCGATGGAAGGGAGCAGAGTGGTGGGCCTGACTGGTAGTCTATGCGTCAGGTATCCTGGAAGACTGGGATATCCGGGTTGATATCCTTGGTAAGATTCGCTGACGCGAGTTGCTGAAGAAATAAGGGAGGCAGGGCTGGATGTGGTGGTTCTTAGAAGAAAGGATTTGATTTTCTAACAAGCAGAGAGAAGATACGGTTAGAAGACGGTAGGTTTAGATAGAGGCAGAACGAGACGAAGCGGTGGGAAGATAGAAGGCACTTTGAGAAGTATGAGAGTCAGAGGGAAAGGGGAGAATAGCAATTGTCTGTAAAGATGAAAAAGAGAGGGACAAACAGACAGACACTCGTTGCCAGCAAAACGAAGCTTCTCTACCATCAACCATTCCCTACGCTTGGTGAACAGGCAAGGATTTCTGTCTTAGACTACACAGTACACTCCTTTTAATCGAAGAAGAAAAAGAAAAGAAACGACACAAGCTTCATCGTTGCGTTAGAAGAATTCTATGCGTCTAGCGTGTTAAAGGGGGGACCTAAAGACAGGCGATTAGGCGCCTCTATCAACGGTGCGCGCGCGCGTGCGGCAGTTCTCAGCTCCCAGACGGTGGACGAGAAAGAAACGCGCCGATCGGGAGCACCCTCGGCAGCTCTACAACGCTAAAGATCGATAGTTCTGGAAACCGTGGAAGGTTGGAGGGTGGGGGTGATCCTTTTCTTTTCAATCCCGACTTTAATCGTTCTTTCTCTCTCTTTTGTAGCGACAACACGATAGACGAGATATCTACAGAATAAATAGAGGTTTCTGTTGCGCGATTGATCGGTAACTAAGACGAAAAGCAACGGCGTGGGCGGTGCAGTGCGTAGCCGGCGGGCAAAGGGAGGGGGCAGGGGGGGGGACCTATGCATATCGCCCCTTTGCATCGACGTCCACTACGATCGTTTTTCTCTTCTCGATTTTCTTATCTTTGCTCGTTCCTGTCGAGCGCGGTTGTTGCTATTACGCGAACCAATTCCCGCTTGTTCGTGTCTGTCTCTTTTTTTATTTTTTTCCTGTTTTTTTTTAATGAGACGAGCTTGTATGTTTAGTTTGCGCTGCCGGCGGCACCGTTCCATTTACCGCAACATAACACAGAAACAGCCATTAGTCGCGATATCACCGATGAACAACGAGAGAGACGGCAAGGCGACTAGACACATGGGGCTCCGGTTAGATTTAGACGTTCCTCGTCGCGATGGCACTCGAACTCTTGGAATCGTGGCCGTTCTATCTTGCACTGTGTCGTCGTGACCTCGACACGACTCCCAATCAATCGCTCTTGGTCTCGGGAACGAACGCAGCGCTCCCCCCATCCTCCCCCCTTTCTCACCACTCTTCCCAAAAAATCCTCCCGGGAACCACCCTCGAAAAGAGGCGCGCGTCGATCGGTGCACGATGAAACAAAAAAACAAAACTGGACGCGCCCTCTTTGCTGTTCAGTTTCTCCATTCGTCTTTGCTGTGTTTTTTTTCTTCATTTTTCTTATTTTTTGCCTTTTCTAGAGAGAGATTAGTGTACGTATGAATGTGTGCGCGCGCGTGTATGTGTGTTGTAAGTTTTCTGTCGTCCGATCCCATCGATCAGCTTGCGGGTTGTTGCGGGTGGGTGTTTTAAGTGCCGTCGACGATTTTCTCGTGTTCGGACTGGTGTCGATTCGTCCTACGCGGCTCGAGCTTTATTTCGTCGGCGTCACTGGAAGTGCCACTGAAAGCATATATAGTTTGCATTATTTAGAGGAAGTCAGCCGTGCCCCCCCCCCCCCCACAGCACTAGGCGAAACGCCTGTTTTTGGGCGGAGTATCGAGCAGTTGTTAGTACCTCGCCGAGATCTAGAGATTTCGTAAGTGTAGCTCGAGGTCCTAGAGATGTCAAATTGGTTTATATTATGCACATGAAGAAAGAAAAATTCAAATATGAAGAGTGTAACAAGTATATCGGATATTTAGTAAAAGGAAATACACGTGACCAAATAAGTACAGCACTGTACCAATTAGCGAACGACACGTTTGGCGGTTTGTGCCCTCAAGCACTTGAGTGGGTCTCGGTTTAGTCGCTATATCTCGGCGAGGCACTATATCGTATAAGACCGATGGCGGAGAGTCGTTTGGCGTCGTGTTGTTCAGTGTCCGTGTCAGTATGTCGGTAGTACAGGATTATCCACTTAACTCAGAACACGCGCGCGCGAAAACAGATGAGAAAAGCAAAGAGCGCTACAAAGATTCTCAGTACTACAATCATGTGTCCACAAATTCGCCATCTCTGAGCTGTTGCTAAAAGTGTAGGGTCATGCAGATGTCAGTAGAGAAATGCCAGTAGAAAATTAAACATTGTAATGTAATTACTACATTAACATATAACGAAAGTTATATACTATTTATTTCAACCGATATCCATTTCAATACCACGGGTTTTGCAGTTGGAACGTACCAACCAGCGAAACGTGCAGCTTTCGTATTAATAACAAGCAGCCACGGTTTCGTCGTTCATCAAGAATTTTAATATTACCCATCAGTCTCTGAGGGATACGTTAAGTTACAACACTTATGGTGCGCAACGATAAAATCCGCGCGCACGGATCCGTCAGTGAGATCTGCCTCGGCGGGATAGTGGCATTTTTTTTACACGGTATGGGACCAGCGCGATCGCATTGCGTATGTATAGTTCTGTTAAAACGGTTATTATTTTCTTCCCCGTCTGCTACATCAAATTTAAAGTCCTCTGGCGACGGCCAAAAGCGCGTTGTGCCCTCTACTGGACTCTACATGACCCTAAACTTTCAGCAACCGCTCATAGATAGCAGATGTATCGCCATATGATTGTAGTAGTGAGAATGCTTTATGCGCTGTGCCTTTCTCATCTGTTCCTTGCGCGCGTTCCGAGTTCAATGGATAACCTTGAACTTATGTTGTTCATTTATAAATTCAATAGGATCTCCGTGAACAACTTCAAAGAAACACAAAAACCGAGGTACCTCGTGATCCATACGCAACGCGTTAATCAAAATCTCCTCCAGGGAAATCAGTATCCCAAGAGTCAATGCAAATTAACCGACCATGGGAGAGAAAACTAAACCTCATAAGTCAAGAGTACCGTCGAGTCATATTGCTTCCCTTCGAAAAGCCATGAACGTAATACGTTAAGTGTCTTTCCATAGGGACATAAAGTCTCTGTATCGTAGTCTCGTATATCGACGCTACACGGGTCGAACGTCTGTGTGTGTCTTTTTAAAGTACACCCTTATAATTAACAATTGGGAGTAATAACGTTACCTGAAGGATCCGCGTGACCGCGGTACATCCGCCTGTTTAATCATTGTCGCGGGTCGTCCGCTCCCTGACTGAACAGTTTCACACACCAGCAGGCAGGAGTTAGCAAACAAAGTGTGTCGGGTTGCGGTGTGTCTGGGGCAACCTCCTCTGTTAGGGAGTACTGGCTCATTCCAGGCCGACACGACAGCCAATCGAATCGGTTTTGTTTGTCCATTGAGGATGCATGCAAAAATTCAAACAACAACTCCAGGGGGAGGGGACACTCAATGACCGTGATTGATGGTGATGATGATCGATCGAATTATTCAGAGTTCCTCCACTCCCAGCTTCACGGCGGAAATCGATCGATAAGGATGCTTCCCTCACAACCAGCGACCGATTGCTAGTTATTTAAACACACCTTTCGCGCTATTTTTACAGCTGATGATTGATGAGGCGACAACGGATGCATACACGGAGGGTAGTTATCGGTGTGACTGTGAGATACAACACGACAGATTAAAGAGGGGGGAGTGTTACAGACACACAGAAAGAGTTATATGTAGGGTGGATGGAGACAAACTGGGCCAAACACTTATTACGTTGACATTGTATTAAGTGTTCGATGGTTGGTACACGCGGCAGATGCCACTCATTTCTCTCAAGCGAGAACGCCGCGCTCGATTTTGCTAATTAGTAGGCCGATCGTTTGCTTCGAACACGCATTAGTAACATTAATGACTCCTTTCTCTCTTCTTCTCTTTTTTTATTATAACAAGTAATGCACTAGAGGGTCGGGACCGTCGCTAGTCTTCGATAATCGTCTCGATACTTTCACTTGGTGTAGTATATCGGTTCAGGGCGCCTCGCAACCGTGGGCACGAACTTAAATAGTTAATAAAGAAGTCGTGGAGAGAAGCAGAAGGGTTCTGACAAACATGGGGACCAAACTGATCGCTTTCGAGATGTACCATTCTTTTTTTTTTTTTAACTTTTATCTGATATTTTAGAATTCAATTGAAGTCGTGAACCAATAGTTCCTACTTCCAATAGTTCCTGGCGTGAATTTGAAACGGGCGACTCGATTCTATCGCGAAGCTTTGGAAACTCGATTTGAGAATGATCAGTTCGCAGGTCCCCGTTTATTGAGGCTCTTTTGTTTCTTTATACGAGATCTATGCCCTAGTTAAGCTCGTGCTCTTAGTTCCGAAACACCCATATATATATATATATATATATACACATATAGGTACCGGTCTTGATTCGAATGCATGGTAAGGAGATAAATAAAACGTGATAAATAAACAAAATTTTTGCTAAATGACGGACCAATTGGCCAGTCGCCGTAGGACGTACAATTCGCATTACTGCGAACACATATAAGGTGTCCTAGAAATAAGTGGTCAAGCTTTGGAAGCTCGTTCTGCCCACTTTGAGGATTAAACAAGATTATACCAGTCGCGCGAGTGGAAATCCTTCTTCTCCCAATTATAAACATTTTAAACACTCTATAAGATTTTCAGAAGTTTGCGCGAAACTGTACAACAGATGTCTATAATTGGAAAAGGAGTCGTTTCCAGACGTATGGCCGTACAATCCTTCTATCATCCCTAGAATGTGTAGAATAGATACGTAAAGTCTCGCCACTCACATCTGGGCCACCCTGTATAATTACAATCGTCGAATAGTATTCACGAATGAACTATAGATATCGTGATCCTGCGAACGGTTGCGTGTTTCTCTCTCTCTCTCTCTCTCTCTCTCTCTCGCTCTCTCTCTACAATCGAATCACCCGGCTAATCATGTATAACCGTGATAATCGTGGTAAACAGGTCTAATTGATTAGGATCACACCGTGATTCGCCACAAGTGCGTCTGGCGAATATGCATCAAAATCGTTCAATGTCATCGCACTCTATTATAAGTTATTAATATTAATTCATTAATTATTAATAATATTAATATTACCATTATTATTATTATCTTATTATCATTAGAAATAGGTACTTCCTGCACGAACGATGCGACCGTGGTTTCATCATCGTAGGTTTACCTTACTAGATTCGGTACAGAGCATTAGGCAAAGGCTCGATCCATGCGTGAAAAACACGAGAGTGGTATTTGATAACGTGTGACAACCTGTCCTCTTTAACCCTCTCGGTAGCAAGATCACAACGCTCAGCGCACCCCCTGTGCGGAGATCGTTGATCATGCGTCGTAAAGCATACTGGCCGAACGCACATGGGCGTTCACCGCACGCGCCCCATCGCTCGATGATGGAGCGTTCATTAGCGTTCGCAGCACCGAAAGGGTTAATAATTAACGAACCTCCATTTCGAGATATATCTTCTTCAAAATATAGATTTTGGGATCAAAATATACTTTTCGAAAAGTCCCGAAGTAATTTCTTTCTCGACCAGGAAACACAACGTCTCTCACGCAGCGAACCTCTCGTCGAGGTATCCATCGATCGAGGGCCTTTACTCAACGCTACACGGTAGTGGTTGTTTCCCTTCCTCGGTTCTTTTTTCTTTTCTTTTCGTCGATGGCACTACTCCTCCATCTCCGGCTAACCAGACAAGAAAGCACAATCCACACAATCAATCAAATACTTACAAATCTTTACACCTCTGTCGAATGAACGCAAAAAGAAATGTCAATGAATTTCGTCAACGTTTATTGAGCGTTGTCGTGAAGTGGTATCAGACCGTATTTTGTTTTCCCTGCGTGTGTGCACCGGCATCGTGATCTACGGGATCTCTGTGCGCGCAACGATCGGACGCGAACATCGAAACGAAGTGACTAAACTCTCGACCAAGAGATAAAGAACACTATGTTATTTATATGTATGTGTATACACGCGCGCGCGCGCACACACATATATATATGTATATTATATATTAGATACAAGTTACGTTCGTTTGATCGCTGGTGCTCGCACAGACGGTTGCCGAAGAGAAGTCTGCCGGTACGTGATCGACCGCTACACAAAAGTAAAATTGCATTACTTCGAACAAAAAGACACACAAAGTTAGTGGTTCTTTGATACACGTTCCAAGCGGCGTCTGCGGTGTACGCGAGAGGGCGCGCGGGTGCATTGGCGGCGAAAACGCGCTCGCGCGCACACCTTCACACACAATTTGCTTTTGTCCTAATTAAGTTTAGTTATGCCCATACCAAAGTATCACGCCCTAGCCGATGATAATAATAATAATATATATATATATATTATTATATATATTACACTATGTAATCGTAGTGCGAATGAGCTGACGAGGTTCGGTAGCGTCGTCGCTTAAACGCAATTAAATTATTATTATTATTATTATTATGCGATTCGTGTCGAACGGTGGTTAAACGTGGCGGACAACCCACTCCTCGAACCACATCCGTCAGTCTTGTTGCGTTTGCACGGGTTGAGAAGTGGTTCGCTTACGCGTTCGTTACAGAAGCTCGACTGCCATGTACACGACTTTTTCTCCCTTTTCATTCTTTTCTCTCCTGTTTTCTTTTTTTTCTTCTCTTTAATAATATATATTATAAAATATCCCCGAACGAAACGTGACTAAAGGAGACAGTTGGGAGATGCGCGTTAAAAAGGCCCACGTACTCATGACGACACCGGATGTTCCGTTTACGCATGTGGCGCGTGTAGCTTCCGGCGGTGCCTGAACTCGAGACACGCTCGATCACTCTGTTGGTCTACCTCTCTCTGGTGGTTAACGCGCTCGGCGACCAGAGCTGGGCAAATTTTTTTCTATCGAATAAGGGAATGTTTTAATAATGTAAGAGATCATTTCTATTCGCTCGTTAACGAGCACGACTCTGTTTCGATTCGGACGAGAATTCATTCAATTGAAATTTCATTCCTCACTTGCCGAGTCCTTTGCTACGTTTTAGTTAGAGATTATAACACAAATAAAAAGACGCCGCTGTGCAAAAATAAAGAGACGCCCCGCTGGCAATTATTTTTTCCTTGCAACTAAAAATTACTCACGAATGAGCATCCATTCTGCCCGTAAACATAACGAATGTTTAGTCGACTAATGCCCAACTCCGCTCATGAAGAAGTAAGAAACAAAAGAAGCGAAACATCGAAGAAGTGAACCGCTTGAAGACACGACGCTCGACACCACTACCGTTCACTGTACACGCTTGGTTAACCGTGCCTCGCTAGTGTGGCAATCACTAACGGAAGCGGGATCCCGGGACAGCCTTTCTTATCGTTCGCATGTCGAGGAATCAACCACTGTCGCTAATAGGAACGAAGATGCGCTTTTCTAAATCGAGCGTTCTCGTTGTTCAGACCACCATCCTCGGGTAGGGAGGGGTTTTAATACGAGAAGATACGGACTGCTGGAGACGGTCGACTTTCAATGTCCATTTTGTTTTTCTTATCTTACACGCACGAGCCTTTGCAGTCCGTACCCATAAATTAGTGGTATACAAATCTATTGTGTGGCATCAATCGTTCGACATGTAAAATCACACATAAGGTACACGTAAAGATTAAGTGGATGCAATGAGAGTGCAAGATGTTAGAATGATCCTGCGGTGCCTCCTCCGATCGATCGTACAGGGTCGGAAGAAAGAGAGGGGCTTCTCTTTCACCTGCCCTCGATTTGAAATTGAGAAACACTCGAGTCGAACTACATAAGTATCGAACTGTACTTATTTAATTATAGTAACACGGCGATCGAGGAACGGTCCAATCGTGATCGGCGAAGCACGGCAGGATTCGCTAATCGTTAATAGTGATTGTTCTACGAGGGTGATTTTAGAGGATGTGTATCATCGATACGGTTGTGCATGCGTATTACTTCTACGGGAAGGAAGACGTAGTTATACGGGTTTTCAAAATGAGATCCATTAAATCAAGCTTCATGCACAATCTCTGTCTTGAACTTTCAGCAATGGATCAGGCAGTTCCAGTTTTGACGTCTTGATCGAAGCGGACACTCTTGATGCTAAGGATTAATTAACAATACAGTTTTTAATAAGCAAACAACGAAAGCGGTTAAAATGAAAAGTAGAATAAATTAGAAGAGCGTGAAATAATCGTTATATGTAAACCAAGGGAAGTGTAATGAGCTGCTGTGCGCGTGAGTTAAAGTTAAGTGCCCGAAATTAGACCTATAGCAAAGTATAATGTAACGAGCTGTGCCTTCTCTCTGACGATGTTTTAACTAATTTTTAGGACATGAGAGACAGAAAAGAGGAGGAAAGTTAATTCAGCTACGGAGAAACAAAGATGAAAGACACCTGTATCGGGGAGGAATATTTAAACGTTTCCTTCTCAAGTAACGCTAAGACATCGTCAGATCTAGTATACATCTATATCGGCAAGTGTAAACGATTTAAATAGTTAAAGGATTCACCAAACATCTAACCAAGAAACAGCATTTAAAAGTGCGTTGTGCTCAAAGGACATGCAAGTGCTCAAAGGGGGGAGAGTTCGGTGTACAACGTATCAGGTTAGAAAAAACATCAATGGGTGTCTTCTTGCAGAGGAAAGTTAACGTTTAAAAGGCACTCGTAGAAAATAATTCGACAATCACAATTTTTTCTCTCTCTCTTTTGATTACGATGGGTCTCTTTATCACTCGAAGCCACTGAAACCCGTATGATTGTAGATGCGACGTCAGGGTACGGTGTGATGCGGGCATGGTGGGCCTTGGTGGCAGATTCTTTCCTTTTTTTTATATGGTTGTACTAACACCATGCACAACAGTCAAACTGGTTAAAATCTCACTTAAACGCACTTCGTTAATAACTTATCTCGAGCTTCCCGGGCAACGGGGAAAAACTTCAGTTAAATGCAAATTGCAAGTCCGAGAACTCAGTTGCAAAATGTTTTCCATAGGAAATATGGGGAAATACTAAATATACTTAATAGTCCAAAGAACACAGCCCACATTAGAACGATCCAATGCACTGTGTAAATTGGATTCTCACCATCTGTGACCTTTCTGGCAATGAACTTCAGGGTTTCGTCGAGAAGTACCACTGGAATGGAGAACTTCATAACGGTAAACCACTCCTCAGCCGTTAGGGGGGTAACTTGGAATACAGTCTGGAACAGAGAGATGACAAACGGGTGATTACTCTGCCCTGGCGAAATGCAATAGCGGCAGGGTATGTTAACGGTCGTTCGTTATACCGAAAGGACGTCGACGTAAAGGATGACAAAGTGGAGTGTGAAAGAAAGAGCCATAGAGGCAATGAGCCACATGTTAGACCAGGGCGGCATACTGATGAGAGATTGATTCTCAGACAAACTGAAACGGAAGAGAAAATAAAGCGTAAATTAATGCTGGCTCCTGTATCTACTGAGTGGTGTCTCGGTTTATGCAGTGTTACCTGTTCATAGCGTTCAACATTTCAATGGTTACTAGTACAGACAGAGCCATCGTCATGGGATGAGGGTCCGTGAAGATCTTGCAGTTAACGCCCTTGAATTCATCGCCACCGCCCAAGCACGCCAAGTGATGAGTCTGCAAATCGTCAAAGCACGTTTGTGTGTAAATCATTAACTGTACTTCAACTTATTATAAAATAACGCTCATTAACTAAAGCTCGTAGCAAAGATATCGACACAGTACAAGTTATAATAAAGCATATAATTTTAAGCCGATCCTCACCAGTTGCCAGTAGTTCATTTGCGGCCCATGCGGACTGTACATGAACCACCATGCAGCCGAGCCAACAGTGGCAGCACCTACGTATCCGCCAATAGCCATGTAGCGGAAGAATAGCCAGCCAGAGATGAGAGATTCGTCAGCTTTGCGGGGAGGCTGCAACACCACAAAGATGATTATAATTTCTATGTTTCAGCTTTGATGATTTAAGCGCAATGCGCTGGGCAGCGTTACCTTGCTCATGATGTCTAAGTCAGGGGGATTGAAGCCAAGAGCAGTGGCTGGAAGACCGTCAGTGACCAAGTTGACCCACAGAAGCTGAACAGGGATCAGAGCTTCGGGAAGACCGAGGGCGGCAGTCAAGAATATACTGTAACCAACGAAAACGATTCGTAAGCTCATCTTAGCACCTTCGCTTTCTGGACGCAGTTCTATCTACACAAACCTCACGACTTCACCAATGTTGGAAGAGATGAGGTAACGAATGAATTGCTTCATGTTATTGTAGATGGCGCGGCCTTCCTCAACGGCAGCGACAATGGAAGAGAAGTTGTCGTCGGCCAACACCATCTCAGAGGCGGACTTCGCTACAGCGGTTCCAGATCCCATGGCAATGCCGATTTCAGCTTTCTTCAAGGCAGGGGCATCGTTTACACCATCGCCGGTCTGTGGTAAAGCGTGAATAAATATACATTCGTTGAGAGATTATCCGTAACAGTTTAAGCAGACGAATAATTAAGAAAACCAACTGACCATGGCTGAGATCTCGTTCATGCCCTGCAAGAACTCAACGATCTTCGACTTGTGAGCAGGCTCTACGCGAGAGAAGAGTCGAGCCCTGGCGCAGGCCGCCTTCTGTTCCGATGCGGGAAGATCGTCGAATTCACGTCCGGAGTACGATTTGCCAGTTGTGTCCTCATCCTCAGCGAAGACGCCAATTCGTCGGCAGATAGCTTCAGCGGTGGCCTTGTTGTCTCCGGTGATGACGATGACACGGATACCAGCGGCACGACACCTTGTAATGGAGTCGGCCACTTCCTTGCGAGGGGGGTCAAGCATGCCAACGACACCGATGAACGTCAGATCCTTCTCGTAGGTGTAGAACTTGGTGGAGTCGCCGAGATCCATGTCGTCAGGCTTCATTGGATGGTCAGCAGTGGCAAGAGAGAGGCAACGCAACGTGTCGCGGCCAGTACCGTATTGGCGGGTCAGGTCCAGGATTCGGTTCTTCAAGGTAGAAGTGAGTGGGACCTTGGTGGTGCCGACGCGAGCGTGCGTACACCTGTCCAGGACACCCTCTGGGGCTCCCTTGACGAACAGCTTCGGTCCAGTGCCCAGTTTGCTCGGTTTAAGAGGGACACAGTAGGACGACATGGATTTACGATCGCGGGAGAACTCCAGTGTGAACTCCTTCTTCCATTTGGTCTCCATATCTTGCCTAACGACGATAGCGGTGTTGCGCCTATCTAACCCGCTCTTCGGCAAGCCGAAGGGATTGACCTTCTCCGCGAGAACGATAAGGGCCGTCTCGGTAGCTTCGCCGACCTTCTCGAACGCCTGCTTGAATTCATTGAAATCGATGGCCGAGTCGTTGCACATGACGCAGATCGTGCTCATCTCGTGCAGGGTCTCGTAGTCCTGTCCCTTGATCTTTGTTCCCTTGAGGAAGACCTCGCCGATTGGCTCGTAGGTCGATCCGGTGATCTCGAACTCGTGGAAGCTGCTGTCGTTGCCCTCGATCTTGTCAAAGATGAACATACGGCTGACGGACATCTGATTGGTGGTCAGTGTTCCGGTCTTGTCCGAGCAGATGACGGACGTGCAACCAAGGGTCTCGACGGAGGGCAACGATCGGACGATGGCGTTCTTCTTGGCCATACGACGGGTGCCCAGGGCCAGGCAGGTGGTGATGACGGCGGGCAGACCCTCGGGGATGGCAGCTACGGCAAGGGCGACGGCGATCTTGAAGTAGTAGATGGCACCCTTGATCCAGGATCCGCCGTGGGCGGGGTCGTTGAAGTGTCCAATGTTGATGGCCCAGACAGCCACGCAGATCACGGAGATGACCTTCGACAATTGCTCGCCGAACTCGTCCAGCTTCTGCTGCAGGGGCGTCTTGATCTCCTCGGTCTCGGACATCTCGGTACGGATCTTACCAATGGCGGTGTTCAGGCCAGTTCCAATCACTACGCCGCGAGCCTTGCCCGCAGCGACGTTGGTACCGGAGAACAGGATGTTCTTCTTGTCCTAGGGGAACAAAGAAATAAGTATTAAGACTTCTGAGTGATATACTGTCTCATGCAACTGTGGGTAGCTTCATCAGAGGTCTGAGAATACACTGGTCCACTAGGATTATTAAATAAGATCTTTGAAGCTTTCATGATCCAGAGATCTTGCTTCAGGGAGGCTTTCAAGGGGAAGCTGTGTGTACTCGAAAGTGTCGCTCCTCAGACACCTGATGAACGCTGTAATACTCATGAAAGGCTTATACCTAACAACTTTGAATAATAATATCTATCTTCTTTCTATCTAATCAGAGGATCACCTGCTTGAAAAAAACAACCACTGTGCCAAAATCCGCATCTACCATAGAATCCAAGTATTCGGCAGTAATCCCAACTCATCGAACAAATAATATCATTCCCATATTTGGCATACGAATAGTGCATTCTTCCAACAGAAGATCCCCTTAATTACTCGGACTATGTTTCTCAAATTCTATATCTTGTTGAAGCCCAGCTGGCTGCTTAATAGAAATTCAGCATCACTCATCGATACACACGAACCTGATTGACGGCACGTGGGTCAGGGACAGGGTCGGTGTGCTTGATAACCGAGACCGATTCACCGGTCAGGATAGACTGATCGATCCTGAGGGTGGTGGAGAAGATCTTGGTGAGACGGATATCAGCCGGGATCTTGTCACCGACGGACACCTCGACGATGTCCCCGGGCACGATCTCCTTGGCTCGAATTCGCTGGACACCGGCCTTGTCCGTTCGTACAACCTTGCCCATCTCGGGCTCGTACTCTTTCAGCGCTTCGATCGCCGACTCAGCGTTACGTTCCTGCCAGACACCGACCACGGCGTTGGCAATAAGAATGAGCAAAATGACGAAGGGCTCGACGAAGGCCGTGAACGCATCCTCGTGCTCTTCAAATAAAGCTAATACCTGTGGGACAGTTACCAATATTAATCCGGGCAATCTTTCGAATATGTATTATTGGAAATGGTGAAAGTTATAATAGGGTAGATGCACCATTTCTGGCCACTTTAAGGTATCGTACCAGTTTTGGCCACTTCTTAAAAAAAAAATATAATATTTTTCCGTGTAAGGAATAAATTTAACCTTATATTTCTAGCGGTATACTAAACGGAATATTTATGATGTTAAATTCATCAATTTAAAAATAAGATAATTATGCACATGGCCAAAAACAGTGCAATGGCCACAAACGGTACATCTACCCACTCCTAAGGGTCCACGAGCTAAAAATGGAGAACATGAAGATGGGCGGATGGAAGGCAGAAGGTAGGGTGGATACGCTGAGTAGGCTGTTATAGGAGACAATGAAGATAATTATTTATAATTATGTGACAGAACTGAAGATCTGATTGATCTCGAATAGCGGGGGGTTGAAAATGAAAATGCCGGGAGATAAGTGGCACTGCTTGCAATGGTAAGTAAGCGTTCAATTGTTCTTGCAATATTTGTAATAATTGTCTACCTATTCTCAGATGCTCTTAATAACAATTTCTTGCATTGGAAGTACGTTATCATCGTTATGCTGCAAAATATTCCGACCGGCCGCTGTGAATCTTCTACACGCGCGTGAAGTTAATGAGATTTTCAGAGCGGCGGCAGATCGATACGCTATTTTTTCACCTTTGAGACTGTATGTATTTATAATGTCTGAGCCTTGAACCCTCGTAAACATAGTATGACTTTGACCAACTAATAATTACTTAGCGGCTATCCCGGGATTAATAATGCGACGCTTCGATTTTATTAGTTAGCGTCTTTAACGTCACGCCTAAAAATATCGATGGCCGTCGCACAGTGGTCTGGAATTAAGAATTTGGTGACATTTGTCTATAGCTTTTGCACTATAAAAGATATCGAAACGAAATTTGCGGCGAAAAATAGGAAAAAATTATCCCCTTCTAATGATGTATAACTTAATATTTTTTTACATTTATTTATTTATTCTTTTTTCAATTTTTTTAAGTTAATTGTTATAAAAAATTAAAAGCTATTTATTTGGTGCTTTATTTAATACTCTTTTCAGTGGTTTAAGACGCATGTTGAGAAAACTTTTCGTTCCCAAATTCTTAATTCCAGACCACTGTGCGTCGCCACGGTTGCGTAGCGACGTTTATAATTCCAAATGAATGGGAAGCGGTTCAACGTTTTCCAAATTAATTCTCCGTACGATCAATGACACTTTATCGCGTCCGTCCGAGGAACTTTCGTCACTATTGACGTATTCCGAAGATAATGTTGAAGGAAACGACGGAATCTGTTCCTTCGTTTGCGTTAGAGGTCCGTCCAAACTAATATAATCTCCGAGTGCGTTAAAACGTCAAACGCTGGTACAATCATATCGTTAGATCGAATTTCTCTACAACTCCTCGTCTATTAATGTTCCTAATATTACTAATATAAATAGTTTACAAATATTTGGTAGATACGTACAAAAGAAATAATAGCGGCTAATAGAAGAATCTTAACTAGAAGGTCGTCGAATTGCTCCAAGACAAGTTGCCATATGGATTTTCCTGAAATCAGATGGGAAACGGATTAAATCTCCCGACTCACTGCACGTCCACGAAAATTCCACGAGAAAAGTATGAATTTTGAAAGAGATTCACTTTAGTAACCGGTTTCGAGGGGTTTTACTGTGCGCTCGGGATAGAGTTTGCATACAAATGCTACGTCAACACCGTTGACCTGTTTCGCGAACGTAAACGCTTCGGTAAACATTGTTTCTCTCTCTTTTTTTTTTACAGAACGTGATTTACAAGGGTACATAAAAGAGATTCTTAACGGGTAATAAACAAATTGGCATTCCTCCTCGTTTTTTGGTTTAATGATATTCCCCAAATTCAAGGCTGAACTGGAATTCTTCCGAGGAAAACAATTGACTCGATACTGGCGTCTAGCGTTATCGATCATCGGCAAATCGCCTCAAGTTCATAAGAAGATACTCGACCGTGGTATCTATGACAAAGGCTTACCAGCTTTTCTCTTCAATTTTACATCGAGAATCGTATATTTTCATGCTAGATAGTTCAGAGGAATATAGAAGTATACAAATATTAGTTTTTGGTATCCGAGAGTTAATCGTAATGCAACTTCGCAAGCTTAATTAAGAGTTACTAGGGATAGATTCACATATCTTTTGATGGTAAGTGACGCTTCAACCTTCAATTTAAAAAAGAAAGATCTTCAATGTAATAGGGATATTAAAAAAATAAAAGGCTGTTTATAGAATTATTGCTTTGACTTGACATTAAAAATAGGACACTAATTGAAAAATATATATTTTCGCAAAATAAGTAGTAGTTAGTTATTGAGTTGATAAATTTTTTTTTCTATTTTTGGAGAACTTTTCAAATCTGGAGCTGCCCAAAGCAAAAATATTGCACAAAACAGTAATGGGTGCAGGTTCAAAATTTGCAATAAATGTAGAATTTTTTACGTATATTACACGTTGTAACTCAGAAACTGCAAAAAATGGAGCTGCACCCTTTTCACTGCCAGGTCCTCAATTACTACCCATTAGGGTGGTCCTTATATGTATGGTAAAAAATCAAAGTTTTTAAAATTTTCTTCTGCCCTCTCAGAAGCTTCCAAATAGTTTAAAAGAATATCGTCTAAAATTTTGTTAAAATATATTAAGGATTAAAGGTCGCTCAATGGCATTGAAGTATGACTATTTTGGTATAAATTGATAAAAAAGTTTGCAACAAGGACAAAATAATTTTATTAACTTTTAAGTGAGAGTATAACATTAAAATTCGGGCACACATCGCATAGACGAAATGGGTTTATAACGAGTGTGTACTGTATTGTGTTGTGGCATAAGGCTTTATATGCACATTTAAATTTCTCTCATCAGCAGCTCTCGAATCAGATGCAGACGCAAACTTTGACGTACATTCTATTCAGGTTGTCAAACGCATAGATAAAAGCATGGTTTCGGATTCTGATATTATATCAGAATATAAATATTGGTCCCGTTTCATTAAAATTGACAAGTGACAATTATGGAAAGTCGCAGTTGCCAAACTTGTGGTACATGCGAAATATAAAGTCCTTGAGCGACCTTTATATATCAAAAAATACAAATAAAAAACACGAAGATATATTTTTTTTGTCGAATAGAAGATTTTAAGAGGGTCAGATAATACAAATTTTAATGTTGAAAAATAAGGACCACCCTACTACCCATTGTAAAAAAATTGCAATCTGCTCCTATTTCATATGTACACAAACAAAAATAGCAGACTGGCAAGCAGGGGTAAGTTCTGGATCCCCAAAAGCAAGTGCTAAACTTTCTCTTCGACTTAAGTGTAAAGTGAATCTATAATATTCTCTCCAAAAATCTTCATAAATATACCTCGAAGAGATTCTGTTGAAAAAAAAATGGAGCCATATTTTGCTAACACAGCAGGTCTCGACGCAGCCACGTCTGAGGATCCCTGTATCAAGGGCACTGCACCATTCGCGGCAATTGCAACCTGTTGACTTTCCAAGTTAAGTTTCATTGTCGACCTAAACGATTCGTGCCGCACACGTGCGAAAGGAAGGAAGAAAGAACGGCGGAACCGCGAGTAATCGGGGGCAGCCGATGGTGTCCTTGATGGCAAGTGCCTTTTGCCAGTATGCGATTGACGTCACCGTCGTCCCAACGTGCTCTCTGCGGTCGACGATTTCATTAATTGTAATCCACGATGGCGACCAGAGACGAGTGAAAATCCGATTGCTGGCCAATTACGGGTGCACGTTCCACCCTGGTCGTCGTTCCCAGCTTCTCGCCCACACCTTCGACAGAATTTCACGAGCAATCTTCCGCGTCCCGGTGCAAGGCTCTTCGTGAAAGAGATCGGTAACGTTTCTTCCACTCAGTAAACGATGAGTAGATCGTGCCATTAGGAGATTTTATATTTTAATTCGTAGTGATTTATAGCAGCAGGTGATGAGAATTACTAAATGTTCATAGATCGTAAATAATTTAACGGCTCGGCTCTTGCTAATTTTCGGATCTAGTTACCAAATGCAGCGCATAAATTTTAATCTCAGTTTCAGCGATATCTTTGCCGCCATTTTCAGATCGTGCAGCAGATTCTGCTGTTCATTTCTATTCCAATTAGCGCTAGCGATTAATTATTACAGCCAGTGGTTTCTCAAGTCCGCGTCCTCCGGCGTGGCAGCTTTTGATAAATCATCTTTTTTCCGCATAAAAAGTATCGATATTGTACAGAATCGAAACGCAAGAAGGGATATAAAAAGACTTAGGTACATATACTTAACGCTTTGCGGGTAAATCTATTAACAACATTTGCCTCGCTGTGATTCAGAGATTCGTTACTTTAAAAACGTATTTTATCTGAAGATTATATAAAGATGTGAATGGTACCTAGCATTGCGTGACCATCGACTATTGTGCTGGTGATTGAAATCAGCTGAAATTTATTCAATGCCATGTTGCAAAAGGGGCACCGGGGACCCAATTTCCATTCGTTCAGATCGACAGATTTCTATCAACGTTTGAATAAGCGACGATGCCCGATTTCCTGACGCCAATACACGCTGTCAGTCTCTCTCTCTCTCTCGAGTGCACTTGTCCGAGAATCGGTTTCATCGCCGCATTTGTCCGACACAATACTGATATTGTTGGTCGATCGATGACGTTTGAGCGCGTAATGAGCGACTCTGCGCGGACTATACCCATCGCAGCGGATTTTACGAGCGTCGGTGTCATTAAATTGTAGAAGAAATCTAATTAATGCGACCTTGATTGCCTGCCTCTCCGAGGCGAGGTATCGCGCGGCACGAATTCACAGATAACGGCGGTCTGTCCACGGTTGCACGGGGCCGAAGGAACGTGAAAAATTTCCTCGATGCTGCTTTGGATCCTCAGTTACGTAACAGGTAACAATAATGCTAAGAAATATAAGAGTCTGCGCAGAAAGGAAGTCACTTTATACAGATCGCTTAATTTAATTATGTGGAGTTGGTTTGATAACGATTTATTCGCCTGCAAGATTTTCTTTTGACGTGAAAGAATAGCTGTGTTGGAGTTCTAGTTTCGAGTTTCTCAATTCACCCTTGTTAGGGTCGAGTTCAATCGTTAGGTGGAACCATAGACTGCGAAGAATTCAGGTACGACTTGCTTTGAAAGTTAAATCGAGTTTAGATAATTTACTAGCTGGGTTCATTGGCATTACTGTCACTGTATTCGTAACCGGCTGTGAGTTTAAAAGGTTTATTCGAAATTCGGACGATTCTGAAGCGGACTGATTTAGTATGAAGGACAATCGATGGAAGCTGAGTAATTACAAGAACATTGTAACCTTATATAGATTGCTAATAGAGATTGCAATTTTTAATTTCGATACTTAGGGAAATGAATGCGTTTCGTGACTGAATGTGCGACCGTGGACAGTTTCGTGACCAGATCGCGTGGTATGTAGTGGTTTTAATTGCAGCTGGGGAGTTGCAGTAACATAATTTATGGTTCTCTGAGCATCAACTTGGAGAATGTGGTAAATCTTTTTAATCGAATATCTCTTCTTTTTCCTAGCACAATTAATACCATTCAATGACAACGATTGCAATCTTGGCACAACTGGATTTAAACTGCAATTTACTCAATTTCTGCCAACAGATACTACGATAATAATTTTTTTAAAAAAGATATAAGATGATGAAGCACATTGTAACAGTAAATTTATCAGCAAATTTATCTTTACAAGATATCTACTTTTTTTTGGAGATGCAAAGCTAAGAATATTAATTAAAAAGGAGCAAGATTCTAATACTGGAGACTCTTGGGACTAAATCACATTTTAAAGTGCAATATGGAGCTTCCAGTTTCTTCCAGGTCCTCCAAGCTGCTACATTTTTCCAAGCTACAAATTTTATAGGAGAGGCATCATGAGACACGTGTTTCAAATATAAAACACAAAATAAAAAGAGTGGAGCACAGGAAAATGGTTTTCAAACTGGAGTCACTTTGGAAGTCTAAGAGAACTTAATTGTACCAGGATGCAACACGTGCATCTAAAGAGACTGCAAAGCGAGAGGAACGGTTCGATCCTGCGTGGAAAGTCGATTCAAAAGGCCACGCGAGGCCACCTTATGCTCCGAGATACCAATAAGTTTCAAGAAGCTTTACAATCATTCAGAAATTCTAATAGGATTACAGTTCAAATTCAAACTGCAAGAGTCCATAGACGTGTTCGCGAAGGACGTTTGTCACCGAAAACTTGCCACGCATCAAACAACCAACAAGAGACTCGCAACAACTTCCAAGAGCCATCAAGACTTGTACATACAGTGGCGTGCAAAAGTTTAAAATCGCATAACTTTTTTAAAATTAATCCAAAAGACTTGAGTTTTTTTGAGAAGCTAGAGGGATTAGTTTGCTAAGGGAGGTGATTCGTCGTTTAAAAAAAAAAATGCAGTTGGTCGGAATAGCCAAAAAAATAGTAAAGGTCGTTTTTTTTCAACTTTTTTTTCTGAGCCTGTAATGAAAATTCAAAAAAACCCGTTTGTGGATTGAAGTAAGTTATATACGTGCCTAAAATTTCATCGAAATCGGTTAACGTTGCTCTGAGCTACACACGTTTAAAGATCGCAGAACAAGGTCGAAAATCGCTGATTTCGGGAATTTCGCGATTTTCAACCTTATTCTGCGATCTTTAAGCGTTTATAACTCAGAGCAACGTTAACCGATTTTAATGAAATTTTAGGCATGTATACAACTTACTTCAATCTACAAACTTCTTTTTTGATTTTTCATTACAGGCTCAAAAAAAAGTTTAAAAAACGACCTTTACTATTTTTTTTTTGCTATTCCGAGCAAGTGCATTTTTTTCAAAACGACGAATTACGTCCCTTAGCAAACCAATCCTTCTAGCTTCTCAAAAAAACTCAAGTCTTTTGGATTAATTTTAAAAAAGTTATGCGATTTTAAATTTAAAAGTTGTGCGAATACTTTTGCTCGCCACTGTACATCAAACTCCAGGCAACATACTCATCAATTCAGGAGTTGAAATGGTTGTACGTGCCAAAGAAATCGAGAAGTAATTTTTTTTTATCGGAAAAGGATATAAATTCCACGCTGAATACGGCGGCGAACGCTGTAAGTGCTAGAATAATTTATTTCAGTTTCTAGGTCTGTCGCAAGACAAAGCTGACATCACAAGTACCAACATCGCTGTGGCAGAACAAGAAAATACTGAAAATTTTCACTTCTGGAAATACTCGTCGCATCACTCGAATTTAACGCGCTATCATTTGCACCTCTCTTATTAGCACCGCGGGAGTATTATTGCAAAATTGATTTATTGCTATCTTCACAAAAATAAGTTGGACAGGAATCTAAATTCGAATTAATTACAATTAAATTTGAGAGCGATGTAGTAAATATTTCCAGTACCTGCTGTATGTATACCTACATTATTTACCATTTCAACTCCACAATAATTCTGTTCAAAGTCATCAAAACTCTCGACAGCCATGCAGCCTGTCGAAACGTTGGAGGATCCGATGACATTCGAAGTTCGAAACAAGAGAGCCACTGAATCGATTGGAAATTCGCAAGAGAGCCGATCTCGACCGTCCATCGACGGTTCGAGGGCGCCGATGCAAAACGCTGATGCAATTACTCGGGAATCGAGTGGCACATAACGCGACAATCATGCAACAGACCTGGCTGACACATTTACAGGCGCTGATCTCTCTCTCTCTCTCTCTCTCTCTCTCCCGCCCACGCGTACACGTGAAACGGTAATGCAACGGGGCTGGTCCGCTTTGATAGCGACGCCTTCCATCATCGGCGGTATCTGCGAGTGGCCTCTCCTCCTCCCCCGCGACGCCAGTTGCCGACTGAACCGTTCCACGTTCTGGCCTGAGTGCCCGCTACCGACGCGTCCCGTTCAACCTGCAATCGCATTTCCCAAGACACCTTGGCCATGGCACCTCTTTGACCGAACCGGTGGCCCTTTGACGTCACTCGAGACACTGGCTCTGCAGCAGGCTGTGTCGTGGACACCGATTCTGCGTGCCCCGAGATCGCTCGCCGCGTAATGACGGGGATTACAGCTTGAAAACTCGCGCACTGACGTGGTTATCGCTGGTGATCCAGGGCATTGAATTTGGAGTGATTGTTTAAAAGCGGGAACGATTTTTGTAAATATCGTGTGGGGGTGTTGCGGTGCAGTAAAGGAGGGTTCACACTTATCAGTTTCGTGAAGGTTCAGTGCGGTCAGTGTCAGTGGTCTCTTTGTGCCAGTAACTAACACAGACAAGCTGCTCCATTCCAAAACAGGGAAAATATAGTTTTTTACCACCCACGCTGACGGCACTGAACCGTCACGGAACTCACGCGCGAGTGTCTTAAGGGGGTAGTGGACTATTTCAGCTTCAGAAAATCGATTACTTTTTTGTTACTGATTTTGTAAGTCTTATCCTTTATGAAAATTTTAAACAAAATTTCATGATGAAATTCAAATAATTGTCGAAGTTACAGCAGCGAACGTAATTGAGTGCACCGTTGAGTAACGGCCTCGCAGAGCGGTATTGGCATAGGGCACTTAACTTTGAAGCCGGTTTTCTCGAAACACCATTTTCCGAAACGGTGTACATCATAACTCTCGAACCAATGAATATTTTCACTTGAAATTTTAACTGGAGCTGTAGAATTCCATTCTCTATCGTGTGGAAATTCCGCATCAACATTGGATGTTTTTAAAACATTTTATAACTAATTAAAGACGATTTCTTTCTCGTAAAAATGTGGGGAAAAAATTGATTCGTGTGTAACTTCCACAATTTTTGTTCAATTTCGTCGGCAAGTTTCCACACTGTAGATATTTGTGTATAGAATGATCACCTCAAAGCATTTTGATTTCAGATGATTGGTTCACCTGAATCGATGTACACCACCTGCAGCGGCGCGTCGTACACGACTATCTTCAACGATTAATAACTTCGACGATTTTATACATTCCGACGATTTTTTGTTGCTGTTGTAAATACTCGCAAACCTGCCCACAATAGATTATCAAAAGCACGACTATAACGATTGTTTGGTATCAAAGTAATTTAGCGTCAAAGAAACTAAAGATTTTACGTATCCAATAGTCCACTACCCCCTTAAGGGGTCATGCTCAGTCAGGAGGCCGAAAAAAAGGGTGGTCTTTGGAAATTTTTTACTCAAAAGCTGTAACACATTTCTCAAAAAATCTTTTTTCCTTTTAAGGATTGCATCTAGTACCGTGCATCGTAATTTTTTTATTTAAAAATATTTATCAATAACTAAGTTATTGTCCATCACTCGAAGGTTCTCTAAAAAAAAAGGCTTCTGCGGTGACCACTGCTGCTCGAAAGTCGATCATCTAAAATAAAAAATTCAAAAGAATTTACGTATTATATTATATTATCTAGTATTTAAACGAAGGATTTTTCGAAATATTGATTTGGGAAAAATGGCTGATGTTTAAAGTAAAAGTTTCAATTTTTATCATAAATTGTGCCTGATTTTCGTCAATTAAAAGAAAACTAAGCATCGGCTAAAAAAATCCTTCGTTCAAATACTAGATAATATAATATAATAAGTAAATTCTTTTGAATTTTTTATTTTAGATGATCGACTTTCGAGCAGCAGTGGTCACCGCAGAAGCCTTTTTTTTTTAGAGAACTTTCGAGTGACGGACAATAACTTAGTTATTGATAAATATTTTTAAATAAAAAAATTACGATGCACGGTACTAGATGCAATCCTTAAAAGGAAAAAAGATTTTTTGAGAAATGTGTTATAGCTTTTGAGTAAAAAATTTCCAAAGACCACCCCTTTTTTCGGCCTCCTGACTGAGCATGACCCCTTAAGTGTACTTTGTGAGGCTTTAGTAGATGTAGTAGCAAAGTCAGAGACAGATTTAGTGGAATGGTGAGGAAGAAACGGTGAAGGTACAGGCTTCCACGCCGAGGAACTTCTACCCTGTGCACAGTTTTTTTTATTTTTTCTACGGCGCGGCTAAAATTCGCCGAGCCGCGGGAATTCAGCTTTAGGTTTATATTCTTTGCAGAGCATTGCAAGTATTGTTTGAGCATTCCTCGAAAGTTTACTTGGAAAACGATGTGAGCTTGGAAAACTTTACCCCGCAGAAGTCATTGGAATAGTCTGGTCGGGTTGAAACAGTATTCTGCTAAATTCAGTGCCACCGAAAGTGTTAAGAATCCTTCGATGTAACAGGAGAATAATGGACGATGTTTGTCCACGAGAGCAAGATATCTCTTCGTCCATCCACATAAACACATCACCGGCCTAGCTCCCACAAGACATTTCACGCGTTAAAAGCTGACGCAAAGTGGCAATAACTCTTCCCTGCATTTTCATCGAAGTGAGAAGAGCATTAGGCGCTTTGACACGTTTGATACCCAAGCTGAGCCAAACAAACTTTCCCCTCCGTATATCATGAAAATGTTTCCACGGTGGAATTAATGCTTCAGACCCCGGCTTTACAATCACTTTAAACGCCACGAAGGCCGGCCTAACGACAATAGCAATACGACTAACTCTCCCCGAGGATGATCCCCCCCGGTGGACGCGGGAAACCGCGGTTGCACCCGTTGTTTCCTCTAAAAATAATTACGCCGCCAAGAAGTCGATCAGGCGTCTTGAAAAGCTCCCAGGGGCCACCCCGACTACGTACAAGTGCGTCTATTTTTAAGGGAACGAAGGAGGATACGGTGGATTGTCAACTAAGTATGCAGGTAAACAACACGCTTGGGGAAGCCTCGGTTCTCCATGATCCGAAACCTCACGGAGAACCTATGACTGCCGGCGATCTGGCATTAGGCGTTTACCACCGTTCACTAATTGTATAAGGTGACCAAAAAATCTGCACATCGAACTTGCTCAAATCGAAATCCGTTTAGAGGTTCGAGTATTTGACATAAGTCTCCACGAATCCGTGTCTAAGGTACTTCGTTCGCGTGCACCACGTGTGTCATTTTTCATCCACGATCTTCACTGCAAGGGAAATTGAGGAGTTGAAATGGTAAATGATATAAATAACAGAAATGACAATTTTCAGTATAAATTAAAAATAGGCTTTTGTGGATTGTGCCACATACTTAATTATTCTATATTAAGAGAAAATAGTCTTTATATATACTATATAAATGATATATTATCATATATAAAGTATTCTGCATGGGATTTACATCCCCTACCACTAAAAAAATATTTTCAACTACTTTGACACTTACATCGCTTTACCATTTCAACTCCTCAATTCTTATTTTTTTTTTTTTTTTTTTTTTTTTTTAAAGGATTATTAAAGCATAACCAGAGGTATACTTATACAGTATGGGTTAGAAGAAAATTTGAAATGTGCAGAGTAGCAGGATGCAACTATTCTCCTCTTTCTGCGTCAACTTGAGTGATGGTGCTGAGGGTAATACATCAATTTCGCGTAAACTGTCGTCTCATTAACACACTATACACATTTAACTGCATAACTTCTGCGCTAACACAAGACTATCTTCGAAGAGGATTTGTTCGACCACTGAACTTGCGAGTCACGTTCGAACAGATTCGCGAGGTCAGGATCAGCCAAGGATTATCGAGAACGAGTATAAAAATCGGGATGCCAATTTGTTTATCACTTACCATGTCCATCGTCATAGAAAAAGAACCCATTGGGGGAAAGGACTTACCCTCCTCAGCCGGCAACTCTGAAACAGAAAAGGTTGGTCGTTTCAGCGATTATACATCACGATTAAAACTTCGCGATTATTAACCGCGCGAAAGTTGGCTCGCAACGTGCAATTCAGACAGCTTTAACTGTCCGTGGTGTCGCCTTTAAGCTGGCCTACTTCGAATTGCTAAAGCACCGCGGTGTACTGACATCGAAAACAACGCTTCCCTCGTCAATAATAAACGCCCCTAACTTGCACGCTGACGGCTCATCGACGCGCGTACCCCGCATCACGAAGGGGAAAAAGTGGGCTGCTAGGAAAAGGGGGAAAAAAAAGCAAACTAATTTTCATGCAGCTTCCCCGTCGTGAAATCGACAAATATGAAAACGAGAAAATCTCTATTTTTATTCCAAACGATTTGAAACTTGTACCTCTCCAATCAAGTAAGATGCCATTATAGGCGTGCATTTTATGAACCATCATGCTTATTTATAAAAATTTTAAATGTACAATAACTGCAAACAAAGAAATAAATAATCATAAGTTTGTAGAAATTTTGGGATATTTTTTGTATGGAAAACCCTTTTCATTATTAGGAACAAAGACAGGTAGCCTATTTAGGAATAATGTGGAAAGCCCTTTGAGATTTTGAAGAAATATAGATTTAAGACGATTTGCGAATAAACGATTCAATAATGAATTTCGAAAGCAGGGATATTTCAGAGATTTTCTAGTCGAAGGAACGGCACTTTATGTCGATTGCCCGAGACTGATGCTTCCGATCAGGCACGTGCTGCGTTTGACATACTTTGTGGACACAGAAGGCACTCCGGTGTCTATTACGCTTGAAAAATGTAGGGAAAAACGGCTGGTGTTTGCGATTTTACTGAATTAATGCTGAGTAAAATCGCGTCGACAGATAAAATCAATTCACTTTCTAAATAAAGAGAAAAGAAAGGAAAAAAGTAGATAAAGAATCCTTCAAGTTCGATATATCCTTTTTTTCTTTTAAAGTAAACATGTTTATTCAAAGCGATATTTCCTCTAGAAATAGATCTCGAAAGTGGAAAACGAAATAAAGTACGCGAAAGATACGCCAAAACGGGTTCTGAAAGTGAACCGAAAGCAAACCTGATTTCCCAGCTCGATTAACGGTGGACCTAGAATACGAGGTTCTATCACTTTTGCATTTTATTCGGTTTTTAGGCTTCTCGGGAAATTCGTTATAAAATTGAGGCTAGCAATTTCTATCGAGAGTGCCATGCGGAAAATTTCTGTTTTACTGGGTGCCCGCTGAAACACAGTGCAAATGGCGAACAGGGGGTTTCCTCTCGGAAAAGCAAGTAAAAACTCTAGAATAATCTTGTTTCATTAATCCGACAGGCTTCGAGAATCCGTTTAACTGTTTATCGACAATTGTCTATATTTTTTAATTAGTAAAACAGAAGTCAGACGTGACCATGGCATTTGTGTACACGATATAGCGTGCTTATTATGACGCCACGCATTCCCATTGTTAGTTTCCACTGGTCCTTCGAAGTAGTGGAAGCTAAAGATGAAAATGTGTCGCAGCAATTTTTATGGAAATTCTTTTATTGATACTTCGATGAAACTCTACAGATTTCCAGAGTAGCCAAAAATATTTCACACGTATTTTTTTATCGGCCACCGTTCTTATCTGGGGGGTGAAAATCGCCCTCAAAGTTGGGGGGTTGAAAACATATTTTGCTCAATATCTCGCACACCCTTCGGGGTAGATAAAAAATTGAAATCGCAAAATTGGGTGTTTTTAATGGCGAATTCAGCAGCGCGAACAGTTTCAAGAAATACAAATTTGTTTAAAAAATATATTAATAGGGTAGACCAGGGCGAATCGGATCAAAATAAGAATTTAGTCCATATTTCTTACATCGCGATAGAAATGAGCATTCCGATCGTTCGTAGTACATCGCCCCTCTCCCCCGCACCTACCGCAATAGCCCGTCAATTATTTTAAGTCATTGTTTAGAGCTGGCATACGGTTTCAGTCAGATGGACGCGCGCGATCGTTACAATTTTGGTCCGCATCTAACCTACGTAATCTGCAATTTCGTATTTAAAATAAAAAGTAAGCTTGAAAATTCAAATTGCTTATTGCTATTAATTTGCACGGTGACCAAGTTTAGTATTGGATGTATTTTAGACTATTATATCATAATATGTTTATGTAATCTACAACCTTTGAAATACTTATATATGGGGCTAATCGGATCCACGTAATTTGGGGCGAATCGGATCACTCTTTTCATTTGAGTATTTTTATGATTATAAATATGATAATTGTTTATATACAGATGGTTCGTACGTACATAGAAATGAGCAATCAGGGATCATGGTGTCCCCAAAAAATAGAGGAAGCTGTGATAAAAATTAAATCTAAAGGATGAAAAAAAAAAATAAATTAATGGTCTTAAGAAGATGGCATTGTATTTACTGTGGTGTCACAAGAATTGTGCTGATAGAGGCAGCAAAAAAACGGCAATATCCTTCCGATCTGTGTTCTAAGTAGTGTCACTTGACTTCGTTGTCATTAAATTAGATTTGTTTAAGCTGATTCTAAAGATTTTGTTAAGAAACTGAAAATTTCAGTTTCTTCAGAGAATTCTGGGTTATCCGATTCGCCCCAAGTTTCGGGGCGAATCGGATATTTCTCACTTTTTCGTTTTTTGTTTATTAACGAAAGATTTTTATGTTTAATTTCAATTTTTATATATTAATGTTCAAGCCAACGGTGTACTGGTCACGAATATATAATAAAAAATTAGTTTTTTTAATGTTCGACTATTATTTTTTACCATCAAACACGAAGTGATCCGATTCGCCCCGGTCTACCCTTTGTGTTTTAAACCCTCAACTTTGATGGCTATTTTCACACCCTAAATTTTTTTAACGGTACATTGGCCACCTTTAAGTATCGTTTGCGGGCTTTGGCTCGCAGGAATGTCTTTGTACACGCCCGTTAACTTCAATTCTAACGCAAATTGTATTAGCTCATTAGTTCCGTTATTTTATTGTATCATGGTTTGTTTATGAATGTACTGGCTTTTCTTCTGTTTTCTTTTCTTTTACACTGTTTATTTGTTAATTGTAAACTAAAGGGTCTTTACCCGTTGAAAGAAATAATAATAATAATAATAATAATAATAATAATAAATGTGGACGATGGCCGTTAAAAAAAAATACGTGTCGAATATTTTTGAGCCTTAAGTGATGTCCCTTGTTAGAATTTCTGCCTTGTGGCCGCTAGCTTGGGAATGTGTTACCGGAATAATGATTACTGAAGTTTCGATTCGAATATCAATGCTGCAGACTCCTCTCGAGGCCCTTGGCGCAACTCCGACTCGTTCCGAAGTTCCCCACGCGCGCTGCATTCATCGAATCCGCGGTATCTCGGAATCCGGCGCTCGCACGCTAATGGATCCGACGTTTCGATAGAAGAAGCTTGCGCAAGCCTATTCGGGAGCGCAACGCAAACGTTTACGCAAAACGCTTTCGGGCCTCTAAATCATCTTCGCGGCGCTCGCTGGATTAATCGACACTCTGAACCGGGGCTATCCAAAGTGGGTCGAGCAAAGTTCCGTTGCTCGCCGATCTCGAGAGCTTCTTGCTTTTGGAAAAATCACAAGCACGCGCGCGCTCGAGTGGAGAGGAAACACGCGCTATTTGCACGGCGAAGAGGGGGGCGAGCCTACCAGAAATCGACACGCTTATTCATTTTGTCGAGAAGGGTCGATGCCAAAACGGCGAAACGTGGAAGAGAGATCTATCAATCGTTAGAGTTATTTTAAATCATTACTCGAGGATGCTTTTCATTTGTGTCTCAAAAGAATTTCGCTATTTCGTGTATTCTAAATGTGTACCTAATTTGTATTTAGCGCAGTGAAATGTACGTATTAATTTCACTCCTCGGACTGGTGTGGATCGGCGTTCGTATTTGTAAATTGGATATTGGATTGCTGGAATGCTTGGCGGCTTTCACCGGCGAGTACCGTTTCGCGGTTCAATAACGCGGTCGGCTATGGTTACCATATGTTAATTACGATGTAGCGGCGACCAGCATGCGGGATAAAAACGAATTAACCTGGAATTAATTCATTCCTATCTCAGGAGGCCGGAGGAGGGGTGCACATACATGTAAGGGTGCTAGCCTTGAAGTGCACACTGCACCTTGACCTGAATAAAATATAATTATATCCCACTTTATTATACGTCGGTGTTTATCTACCATCTAAGTGTCGTCTACAGTTCACTGAGGAACAAGCTATATGAAAAACGAGTTAATATATCGCGTGCCTATTGGCGCGTGTTTTGAACATTCGTATTTAATTGCGATATAGTGTTTATTATTGGGTGGTTGAGACAGTGGGTTGAAAAGCCAAAGGGGTTTTTTTAAAGTGTTCGATTGCACAGAAATACATATGTTTATTTTGAGCGTTTTTAATCTAATGTGGCATTTTGGTAATTAGTAGAATAATGTGTTCTGTTTAGTTCAGGTTCAACTTGGAATTCCTTAAGGTAGTTCCTAACTAACTACGTTAATGAAATTAGAGTTGGGTAATAAACGATAAATATTAGGTAGTATGATACTATAGAAATAATAATAATTTTTAACATCATGTATATATATTTTAAAAGATATCTAACTATTATTAATATAAATAATAGTAATACGAAAATAGAATAAGAAATTGGTTAGCGTAGTGAATTGGAGCAGCAGATCTGACAACGTCGCATTCATTTGGGGGCGTCTTTTATAACCAAAATGTCAGAAAAAAATGTTCATATGGTATGTGAATCGTCGTTCGCTATTTAAATTTCTAAACATATTGATTGTGCGACGTTGCCACGTTGACTTTTCTACGTAATTTCTAAAGAATTTGCACGTAAACCTATTTTTTTTATTGGCATTTACGAAGAAACCATGTGGCCAGTTTCGCAGAAATTAATAAACTCATTTCGTGACATTTCAATGTACTTTTGTGCCAATTTTTGTACACTTCTTGAATACAGTTTTCCTGTTTCAGAAGAAAAGCTGAAACTATAAGCCTCTTTCTTTCAACTCTGCCATATGCCACTGTGTTGAAATGCATCGACTTTAATTAACAATTTTTCGATAACTATGTGGTAAATCGAGTTTAAACTTTGTACAAGGGTTTCTTGTGTTCGAAATTATTTTTGAACGAAACTTGAAAGAATTCTTGAATTTAGTAGATTATTCAGGAACTACTTTAATATGCTACATACAACGCATTATTCGCCAAGTGCACGTGCACCTACTTGATGAAGCATTTGAAGCCATTTTCCTGGAACGCGAGGCTTCTGTGAAAGAATTTTATGGCACATTTTTTTTTAGATAGAAAGGTGGAGTTTTGACTATTGGTGAACCGTATGTGTATCATTAATTCTGTGCTGGAGGTGAAAGAATTCTGTGCAAAGGTGAACCCTGTGCTAAAGTTGAATTCTACGCGACGATGAACTCTATGCAAATCGGAATTCTGTGCGAAGGAGAACTCTATACAGAAGTGAACGCTGTGCGAAGATAAACTCTATACAGAATTGAACTCTGCGCGAAGAATGTATGGAAAAGTGAACTCTATGCTGAAGTTGAACTTTGCGCGAAAGTGATCTCTATGTAAATGTGAATTCTGCGCGAAGGTGCAACATTGTACAGAGGTGATCCCTGCTTGTAGCTGAACTCTACACAGTTCCGAACTCCACTAAAGTTGAGTTCCACGCGAAGGTGAACGGCTACGCGAATCGAATATATGAATATTATCCTAAAATCGAATTCCGCGCAAAGAGTCAACACCGCAGGGGAAGAGAATTCTGCACAAATAGCGGATCCTGCCCAAACATCCCCCGAGCCCCCGAAACGAGCCCTGCCACGAATACAAATAGTCTCGCGGGGCCATGAATTTTCCGCGGTTATTATCGCGCCGATTGGCCCGGACGTCCAGCGTGCAAGAGGTCTTTAGAACGGCCATCGATCGCTGCCAACGCACGCCGACATATGCCCGACACACGACACGTTCACGGGAACAAGCAGCCACCTCCGGCGTTATACGCTATCGGAGACAGCTGAGGGAAGAGGCACGAGGGCGCGGAGAAAAAAAATCGAGCTTTCCCGTTGTTGGGGCGTCCCGGTTAGGGATTAATCACGCGACGTTGAGTTCAGCTACGATACGACCAGGGCCACAAAGTCGCTGGTGCAGAATTCACTGTGGAACTCGCTGGCCGCGATACAGGCGGACCAAATAAAAATGACCCGCGGGTAGAAGCTGGAGGACATCTTCCTGTTACAAAGACGGTTCTCTGAAGATTATTTGAGGCATTGAGAACCAAAACGGACTAACCCACATTTTCTGCGAATTTCAGTTAGTAGCAATAATGTACTTCAATAGGCTGAACTACCTAATCGTATAAAATAGGAACGATTAATTTTTCCAATGTGGGTTAGGGTAAATCAAGCAGTGAATGATCGAACTGTTGAATCTATGGACCTTTGAGATTAATACTTGAATATATGTATGTACCTATAACAACAACGCAACTGTTGAAATTGCATTTAAATTTATTTTTCTTGAAATTTCTATAAAAATAATTACTTATTCTTATCGTAATTTTTAAAAAGCAATTATAAAATGAAAAACGTGTAGAAGCCCAGTAAATGACCGCATACTTTTAATAAGAATTGTACTTATTAATGTTTGCTTAATACGCGTAACTAAAAATGTAGGATATTAAAAGTGCAACTACACTCCATTTATAAACATATAATAATTTTAAAATTTAAATTTACATTTCTTTGCCTAATGGTCATTCACTGGTATGCGGTCAATTACTGGTTGGTTTGCCCTACTCCGTTTTTGTTCTCAATGCCGCATTTGTGAACGAATGAGTTGAAAGGGACCGGTGGAGTTATTTCACAGTGGAGTATGTTTTTGAGAAAAGGGGGTCTAAATGTTTTATTGTGTTCAAAACTTTGCCTTTAGGTATATGTAGCCACGTGCCGACTAATCAAACATATTTTTCTTCATATCGTGGATTTTTAATAAAAGATTTAGCATTAAAGGATTGTACAGTAGAATAATTTGAAAATATGGAATGTTGTTAGTTTTGCAGGTAGAGCCCAATAAAAGAGCCTCTTTTCTTTCATTCAACATTTCACTCTACTAAAAAACGAAAGCGACCCTGGCTCCGCAATTTTCCTAACACAGAATATCTAATTCCTCCCCAAAAGTTTACTGCATATTCCAAGATCCCCGGTCCCGCAAATGTTTCACTTCCAACTTATCACGAGAAACATCTGTAAATTTCCCCGAGTCCACTGGCGAGCAGAACTTTCGCTCGAATCCGAGTTAACGAGCTCCCTTCCGCGGAGTTCCAGCCTTTCCCTCCCAGCTCGGAAACGTCTTCCGAGTGGCGAATGAAGGAGAACGGGACGAGTCGATATCGCAACTTTGCCCAAGCGGCGTAAATTGCCTTAACGAGAGTGCGCGCTTCGCCGGGAATCCGCGTAAAGACAGCGGTGCCTAGGCCGGGTATAAATACAACAGCAACATTTCACGTGCATCTACCCAGTTTCGCGTCTGATTGTGTATTTTTGAAATGTAGGTTACCGAATGCCGACGAATGCAAGTATCTGATAAAAGGTTACGTAAGTTTTGGCAGGTAGGCCGGGCATCTATTTGCGCCGTAAAAATACCTTACGCCTGTGTAACACGCGCTGTATAATCAGAATTTATAGCATACTTTCGAATGTAGCGGGTGTGCTTGAAATAAATTCGATGGCGGACAAGAGCGGCTGGTAACCGGGGGAAACCGAGGGTTTTCAAGTTAAGTGGCCGCGCGACCTTTTCTTACCCTCAAGGTAAGTAGAACGGACCTCCAATAATATGGACCAAAGTATCTCCTCATTTCAGGGACACCCTGTACATAGCACGCGCTATAATTGAATATTGCACGCGCCTTCTGTAAGCATCGGTCGTCTCTTAAAACACAATAATCCAATTTATGACAAGTTGGATAAACGTGTAGACTTTTGCTGTTTTCCAGCGATGTACCGGGTGTCCCAGAAGTAGAGGGGTCGGCTGTAAGTACCAATCGGTATGATTGCTAGTGTTCAGTGATTTTATCGTGATTCGTTTATCGTTAATTTACGATGTGATTTATGAACAGACGGTATGTATGTATTATTATAATTGTATTTTGATTCTTTTACACTGCATTCCCGCAGCGAACGTTCTCGTCGGATTTGCGAAACCTTCGGATCTTAGTCAGCCTGTACGGCACACAAGCACGTGAAATTATTAAATCAGCATATTAAGACGCGCGACGCGCAAGGAAAGGTCATCGATTCGCGTGCTCCAGCCCCGCTATATCCCAGCGATCGAAATGTTAATTGGATCAGCTTAACTTAATTACGCTTCCGGAGTGTGAAGTTGGAGGGAACAGGCTCGAACTGACGCAGATGGAGACTTTCTTTTTCTGTCGACTCATTCTAAGGCGTTACACGCTCGGCTACGTCAATCGTTGTTATAATTAGTTTGCAGAAGCAACGGCGATGCCACGTAAACGAGCGCCTTCTCGACAGATCTCCACTGGCAAATTCGACGTTTCCGGTGCTTTCCAGAAGATGCCCTCGCGAGAACACGCCAAACCAGAATGCAAATTCCTAGGCGTGAAAACACGTCGACGCCGCTCAAAGTGCCAAGATGAAACAGAAGCTACCGTCAAGGACCCACTTCCTGATCAGAACCCAATTCCTGATCAGTTTAGTATATAAATACCAAATAATAAGTTTACCGCGATACAAATTTATTCCAAAAGATCACTAAATAATTATGAAGTATTTTGAAATTTATACGCAAAATTTGATGGCTCATAGTAAAATGTGTTTTGATAAAAAAAAAATATCAAAGTAATACGCTTGTAGCTACGTCTGGTTTGACGCCATTTTATTGTTGTTCAGTATAAGAGAGCACGTTGTGACGTTTACTTATTTTCTGTGACACTTTATAAAGATTCTTAGGTAATATATATTTAGTTAACTTGTTTCATACTTTACTAATATTAAATAACTAAATTATGAATATTTTGTATTATTTTTAGAGCAAAAAACTGGTGATTAGTTATGGGGTACGGGTTTTATATGCTTCCGCAATTCCTGACCACCTGATCAGCAAATAGGTTATTGAAGCGAGAATTTTGAAAACCGAAAATTTAATTATAGAGTTGAAATTTACTAGCCGATTTTTTGTTATTTTCAAAATAATATATAATACTCTAAATTCAGTAATTTCTGATCAAGGTTTTGTGTTAAAAATTAAATGGTATGTTTATTAAATTATCTAAGATATTTAGGTTAGCAATACGCACTTAAATGATCAACTAATTAGAATTTTGTATTGAAAAAATTTCAAATACCAGCTAAAAGATTGTAAAAACTTCGTTTTATAATATAATTGTAATAAATATAATTGGTTTTCTTAGAAGAGCTCGTGAGAGGCACATAATCTAAAATGGCAACATCAAGATTAATGAACCATGTACCTAGTTATGCAGAAAAGTTTTGTTTATATATTTCAATTCTTATATTTAGTATATCTATGTTCTGTTAATAAAGATGCCATAAAAATAGACGCTATTTTAATGATTTTTTATGCAATTTATACATTTCAATTTATTTGATCAGGAATTAGGTATTGATCTGATCAGGAAATACTCCCAGACATGATTTAGGTGATCAGAAACTGCTCCTTTTGCATTTTTCACTTTCAAAGTTAAATTATAAAATAATTATTATTATGTTCGCAATTCTTTTACTACCAAATTAAAGTTTAAACACAGATTTACTGAAATAGCAAAAAATCTTTTAAATTTGGTTAAGTTTTCCATTTACACGTTTCAAAACCCGCGATAGTTACTTTTAAGTGATCAGGAACTGTGTTCTTGACGTACAACTAAATAAAAAATGCGGCAATTAAGAAATGTGGATCTATGATGGCAAAACTAGTACGTGGAAAGCCCTATTTTCGTTGCTAGAGCACGAAATGTTGCCAAACTCTCACACGACACCCAAAACCCTAAATTTCATTAATATAAAAGCTTTTTCGTTCCTTTTCGAAAGTTTGATAGGCCAGTTAAGTCTACGTAGTCTTGGAAGACTCTATTCTTGCTAAGTGCGACGCTAAATGGCTGGAAACATCTCCATTAAGTGAGCGTTGCACACTGCGACGTGCAACCACCATCAGACGACCACGTTTCTGAAGAGGCGACGCAAGTTCGGATGTACGATATAGAACGAGGCCATTTGCGTGCATTTTTTCCGCGCAATTACGACTGCCGCGGCATCGTTGAATAGTGATAATGAAATATTCCCTAGTGCACCGCCGCGTTTAAACTCAGGAAGCTCCTGGAGCAGAGAAGCTTCAGCTAGTGGCACCCAATCAATTACGGTCTCCTGCAGTCGGACGTAGACAACGATCCCGCGACGACGGGGCGATATTACCCGTCTCGATTCACAATCCTGACCTATCGCTTGATAGCGTTTCCCTGCGGCGACCTATTACACTGTGAATCCCAGCAAATATCGTAAACGTCTACGTTGCTGATAAGAAAGCGTTTCCGCGGACGACAGCCTGCACTGTTCGCGCGAGTTGTAAACAGCTTGTAATATTTAATAAAGTATTATGTAAAGCACAGCGTATCGATCAGCTTAGAGTATATGAAATGGGTGGCAAACACGGAAGCTGTAATTCATTTTGTATATCGAGCAGGCGCTCTCCGAAACGAGCCATTAGGGATACACGTGATTCGATTTTCCTAACTAAGAGAATTAATTTGTTATCTGTTCGTAAACTAAATGGATTTTTAATGGAATTATTTTGTAGGTAACGTACAGTTGACATTTCAAAGTTCTATAGTTAGGTCTTTAAATTTGATTCGCGGTGATTTAAGGATTAACAGTAAATTGAAATTTAAGTAAATAGAGTAAGTGGGGCTTCTGACTTTTTCTTTGGTACACCTACTTACAAGGGAACACCGCGAACCCGGACTCACCGATTGGAACGCAACTTCGTGGGTTTTTAGAGTGACTCAAAACAAGAACAACGGTGTGTTTCATTTGGGCCCTATCCCACCTTTAAGGGGGTGAAAACTAACCTCAAAGTCAAATTGGCACTTCCACTTTTTCGCGTATAACTCTCAAAGTACAACAGACAGAAAAAGATGTTTCAAACAAAAGTTTAATGGTGCAATGAGCACTGCAAACTTGCGTTAACAAAATTTTGAAAAAAGTTTTTTTTTCGTTCAGGTGCTTTTTTTCTAACTCTTTTCAAAATTTTGTTAACGCAAGTTTGCAGTGCTCATTGCACCATTAAACTTTTGTTTGAAACATTTTCTTCTGTCTGTTGTAGTTTGGGAATTATACGCGAAAAAGTGGAAGTGCCAATTTGACTTTGAGGTTAGTTTTCACCCCCTTAAAGGGCGATAGGGCCCAAATGAGACACACCGTTGTTCTTGTTTTGAGTCACTCTAAAAATCCACAAAGTTGCGTTCCAATCGGTGAGTCCGGGTTCGCGGTGTTCCCTTGTTAGTACTGTTCTGGAAAATGTAGGTATATGTTGAAACTGTTTCGCGACCAGCGAACAAGCTCCGAATGATTGGAAAAGAGGGAAATCCTTTCTATTTATACAATATCACGATAGTGACGAAAGATACGACTAATCGGGACACTAAATGCCACAACAAGCAGTAACTTTGAAGAGCGGCCTTAAAACGAATTAACCCCATTTACGGCTGGCAACTCTTAATGCAATTTCACGGTAACGCGCATGATTTACCAAGCGTCGAGCGATTTTTACGCTCGCGTATATGTATCAGCGCGCCTCAATTGGAGTGTTCGATAAATCAATCGTCACCGCCAGTGGCAGAGCTGGCCTCGAATTTTCACAAAGCGCAGGGTGCAAGGTAGTTCAACCCGCCGTAAAGCCGCGTACCCACGTGCGCAACAAGTAGAGTCTATACAGATTTCAATGGGCTCGGCAGCTTGAATTTACTTCGTCAGAAATTCGGTCGCTGGAATTTTCAAGACATTCGTAGATCGAAGGGAACTGGAATAAGCAGACCTTGGCTCGTTTTTTTTTTCCGAGTACTTGGACAGCTCTAACCAACGGAGGAAACGTTTCCTCCCCAGCTGCTTATTATTAATGAATCAGGCAGCGAGCTACTGTGACGTGGTTGCTTACGTCCGAGCTCGTCCACGTCAGGTAGATACATACATATCTAGAAGAAGGCAGGCGCAAAACAAAGAGCCAATAGCAGGAATGTAATTAAGATTGCTGACGCGCAAAACGTTCCCTGGCGTAAGCGCGAATTTCGCCGCACGCTCGAATCGGACACCCCAATTGCTTTTCACTATTCAATCGGCGGCGGTTCGCTTTCACCACCTCGATTGGTAGTGGCCGTCGTAAATGGCGGGCGTGGCTCCGAATGTTTAACCCGCTTTGGGCACACTGGGCCGTTTATGTCCGGGCAAATTACCTCTTTTCTTAACCCTTCGTTGACGCTCTGGGTCTGAGCCACCCATAAGCTGATTTTGACGCTCTGTACCTTCTATATGCAAAATAAATACCTTTTTTCCAAAGCCAACTTACAAACTATTTTCTCTCTCAAAATATTATATCTGAACAATAACTCTGTACATTTTTAGCTTCTAATATTGAAATTTGTAAAAGCTACAGTTTTTTGAAGATTTTCTTCGTGTTTTCTCGACATATGGTAATCTAGATTTTTTTTTACAAGAACTGTAAATTCACTGAAATTTCAATCAAAAAAACTATTGGAATACATTCTACAGACCATGAAATTGACCCATGATTTTTTTCATAACGATCGGATTCTTCAGATGAGAATGGCAGTCGTTCAAAAATTGTTCTGGGTGTGAGCCACCCAGGTGTGTTGAAGTTGATCGAAAAAAGAGGTGTGTCAACGAAGGGTTAAACTTCCTTCCGAATTTGTATTTTCCCTAATTAATCATTTAAACATTTGTCTCAAAGAGCGATTGTATATTAAAGCAGAGCCTCGAATAAGTATCTATCCCATAATTTTTTCAGGTTTTTCGAAAGTAAAAAACAGTAAAAAAAAAAAAAAAAAAAAAAAAAAATAGCCATGGATCTAAACGATCCAGTGTGCCCACGGAAGGTGCGGAAATAATTGTGCCCACGGCGGGTTAACACCGCACAGTGGATTTCGTTTCGCCGATATGCAGTTTAAGATCGCCTTACGTTCTGGCTAGCAGACATTTGTCACATATTAGCTCTTAAATTTTGTCCGTGGATAAATTCTGGACTTGAGCAGGTAGAGCAACCAGCAGTGTCACGAGTCGTATATGGGTCAGGAGACAGTGAACCTAAGTTGTCGACTAAGTTCCGTCATATTTATCGTTAGAATTCTGAACAAGCATATTTATGATCGCAATAAAGGTTTCTGTTCGTGTAGTACAGTGATTCCCAACCTGTGGGTCGCGAAGTGTTTTTTTGAGGGTCGCCACGTTTTTTTTTTTTTAAATAATATTAAGTTAGAATTATATTCTGAAATACCTACTTTTAATGTGTTTTCTTCACCTTATTAAATTTACTTTACCTTATGAAGGGTTCGCAGGTTTCTTGAATATTATAAAGGGGGATCGCGACTTAAGCAAAGTTGGAAAACTCTGGTGTAGTTAATAATAAAGAATAAGGGTGGCATTTCACCAGCCAAAACGTTTCTCTTCTTCTTAAATTTGAAAGGTGAAGGCGAGTCAGACATGGTAAGCCAATCGCGTCTCGCAGTAACAGATGCCTGGGTGTTTAGGTAACGCGCAACAGGCCGCTAATGTTATAGTTTATTTGTAGCTATATGAAAGCCGAAACATATGCACTTGTAACAGTTGTAACCATCTTCCGCAGACAGGATTCACTTCGCGGAAGCCTGGTTATTTCTGTCATATACAGGGCGTTCCGCGATGTATTCAACAAAATTTTCCCACGCGTTCAGCAAGTCACTCTGAATAAAAAACGGCACTTCGTTGTATTAGCTAGTTGTATTATATCACAAATAACACGGTAGATATACTTGCAGAGGAACGTTGATCTAAGCGTACTTTTTTCCTTTCATTGTCTGGATTTTGCAGAAAATTTAAAGATAGTGTTTGAAATTGGCGACCTTCCATTTGTTCGCATAAAGTTAACCGGCTCTGCCAGTGAATATTGCTATTGTATTGGAGGCATTACAGTTTTAATGTTACGGCCTGCATCGTAAACTCTATGTACTAATTCTTTATCTGTTTCTGGTTTATCGTTGCCGTAAACCTTCGATTTCATGGGTTTTGCGCAAAATCAGAATTAAAAAAAAAAAGCATGTCTGGATTAACGATCTGCTGTATGTCCAGAGTGGTATTAAATTTTGTGATATACCTGGCGAATATACCGGGATAGACCTATAGTGCGTTGTTCAAAATCCTTTGCCCAACACGTGGGGGAAAATTTGTAGGATACTTTACGGACCACCCTGTATGTACCTGTCCAAAGGTTCGCTTTGAAAGCAGAAGCATTCTGGCGTTCGTGGAATAATGAATTATAGAAATGTTCAACTCGCAGTTATCTTTCAGATCATCTCCGTGCTCGAAGATTCAATTAAAGTAGATGCATTAACCTCGACATCGATTGACTTGATTGCAGCTAAATGAAATTCTCAATTTCGAGTCCCATTTAATTTTCGTTCTCCCAATTTCGAGCCTACAGAGTCGTTACTTGCACCATTACTCGGTGGAATAAATTTACCGCAAAGGTCGAGTGAAAATTGTATATAGTAGCAGACAGCGCCGAGGGAAATGGAGTGAGAAAATTAAAATGCAACGTGACTTGTTAAAAGTTGCAACGAAGATAAGGAGCGGGTTGTATTTCAAAGATTCTCTGTTTGCGTTAACTATTGTACGCACGATATGGTTCACATCTAGCGCCGTAATACCGATGAATATTCGTGATACGTTATCGTAGATACCACCAGTGTTTTACATGGCGTTTCTCACCTATTATTCCTCTTTTCCACTGAATCCGTCCGTTAGTATTTTAATCGCGCTTTATTACTGTAAACGCTGCATTGTTCTTGAGCTTTAGCCTGAACTACTCATACAGATTCCATGTAAACACTGTACGATAAAGTGAGCACACGAGGAGGTAAGGCAATAAAACATTAGTCATAGCAAAGACTGAACCTAACCTTCTGCTAACATTTCGTAAATTAATGTTTCTTGAATATCCTGAATTTCACAAACGTAGCGTGTTAATAGTATAGGGTAGACCGGGAGCGATAGTAACAGGAGGACGATTGTAACACGCTAAATATCTCAGAGCACATGATAGATATTAACACAAATTTTGGATATATGATGAAGAATGACATTTGGAATACACACATCCAAGTCCTAGCAGTATAGATACACAACAGACATGTATAGTGAGGAAAATAACTTTTCGATACCCTAAAGTAACTTTTTCTTACTGATTTAAAATTGTAATATAAATACTCCCTTTGCAAGTACGTGTTTTTTTTTTTTAATATTTAATCTGGCCATTTTTAAAGTAATACTGATCGTTAGTTATCACTTTTAAGTGTCTCGTTAATCAAAATTTAGAATTTAAGGGGGTAGGTCACCCTCGATAGCCCTAAAGCAGGCCTTTTTTCGAACGCAAATTGTAAAGTGATAAATAACAGTTGAGACAACGTTTTTCCCTAGTTTTAATCGTTATTCTATGAGCTTTAATACAAAAAAAAAAGTCTAAATATCTCTATGTACATAAGAGTTGTGAGTAAAAACGTAAAGGCGTGTACGCGGTGCACCGTTTGATGGTGTACATAAAATCTCGAAAACCTTTGGATGAAAATTTAATGAGACATGCAGAAAATCATTCCCTAAGATGTGGCGGGAGCAGAATTCCGAAATTAATTCTTAAAAAAAAAAGATAAAAAATATGTTTCATACAAGAAATCGATAAAATCGTATTTTTCAATATAAAAATTGTATTATTTTTTTTTCTCGAAAATCTGCTCCCGACACATCTTAGAGAATGGTTTTCTGCATGTCTCATTAAATTTTCATCCAGATCATTGGAGCGGTTTTCGAGATTTTATGTACACCATCAAACGGTGCACCGCGTACACGCTTTTACGTTTTTACTCACAACTTTTATGTACATAGAGATATTTAGACTTTTCTTTTTTTGTGTTAAAGCTCATAGAATAACGATTAAAACTAGGGAAAAACGTTGTCTCTATTGTTATTTATCACTTTACAATTTGCGTTTGAAAAAAGGCCTGCTTTAGGGCTATCGAGGGTGACCTACCCCCTTAAGTTCAAAAGCCTGGCTGGGGTCGATTGTACCGCGACAGAACCGAATAGTGACAAAGAAGATGAATAATATCGTCTTGTTTGCATGGAATAATATAGCACAGCACAAGCAAACAAATGAAAAGTGGATGCAACGTACTGAATGTAAGAATTGATCACACGAAGAATGTACCAGCCAAAACGTTTTCTATTTCTGCCACAATTGCGATACCGCATAATTGGTTATAAATTTTACTTTTTTTCATTTACTATTATAATTAAAATTAATAAGTATTTTAATTTTGTCAGGGACGGATGTAACACTTTGTCCGCTTCTCATTTTTTATTAATAACCTGGATATTACTTGACAAACAGCGAAGCTGTTGTGGCTCAATAAGTGTCAAGTAAGTAACATTTTCGTATAAAAACTTTTGTTGTAACTTCAATAGTTTTTGCATAATCGTATTCCAAAGTCAAAGTGTGACTATCGCCCCCGGTCTACCCTAATATATTATACATTTTTATTATTGTTTATTTAAACGGGATTAGCCCTTGGTGTACAAATTGTACAGTTAAAGTAAATATTACGCGAGGCATTATTTAGATACAAAATTTCGTCGATGCAACATTTACTAATAATAAGAATAATTCGGTAGGAAGTCAGGTTTATAAATATTATAGCCAATTAACAATTTAGACGCGCGAAATTTAAATTGAAGGAAACGCGATATTACCAAATCTATCGGCATAGAAAATGAAACCCTTATCTCAGCAGATTGTTTGCCTCGTTACGGTTAAAAATAGATTTTTAATCAGAACACCACCTTTTCCCCAGCAATATCGTCTTTGACCACGTGTTTCTTCATTAATCCACTTCTATTTGATATTCAATCTCCGATTTCGAATGACCAATATCGATTCCTAAATAAATTCAATCGTCACCGCTAATTTCGTGCATCCCCTTCTATTCCTCTCGGTGGACTCGTTCGAAGGCCAGTGAAAAGTGTACCCGAGGCTGTACTTTCCATCGCGGAATCTCGACTATTATGATAGTACGGCGCTGATAACACCTTTACGTCTGCGTCGGCGTTCCCCTCGGCCAAGGGGAACGCTTCCACTCGATGTTTAACTCGCGGTAGATAATTTACAGTCAGTTCCTGATTAAGAGAACAGCTACCACCGATTAGAATCTCCAGATAGACCGCAATGCCGGATCAGTGAATTTCCAAACCGCTTTTACGAGGTGTTAACGGAGCACGAAAAGTGTAGGTCGGTGTTGTAAAATCAAATAGCCGTAGGAAAAATGCCTAGAACGACCGGGTGTAATATCTCCGAGCATAATAAACTGGAACGAAGGACGAGGATCCCCACACGCTCGTAGCGGCCACCAGTCTTTGATAGAGACAGCCCTGTAACTAATTGCTTCGGTACTGATACCGTAATTACCATCGTAATTTAGTGTCGTTAACTGCGTTCGACACAACACAGCGGAATTAGTGGCAATTCTATGGGCGATTACTAATTGCATTCATATTTCGTCGTGACTCCTTTGACAGTTCCAAATTGATATTCTGTGGAAGGGGACTTTTGGTGGCAAAAGTTTGAAAACAGAAGAAGAAACAGGTGGGTGTTTAATAGAGGTTGACTTGAAAGTTGGGTCTGGGGAATGTGAAACAATTGTTAAGTGAACAGAGATCAGAGAATCACAGATGGACCTCTTCCTTTTTCTTATACATTATTTACAATATGTTGTGATGGTTTTTGAAAATCAGTGAATAGTTGGGAAATTTGGAAAAGATCGACAGTGAGCGTAAATTTTCTCCGAAAGGTGTGACTATTAGTGTTTAAAAAAACTTTAGAGAGAAAAGGGCTAAGCAATTTTCAAGTTCCAATTTTGCTGTGCATCTTTTCACCGCGAGAGAACTCATATTTATAAATAATAACGCCACGGATAATTAGTAACTTTTGTACAATAAACGCTACCGCTTCCTCGTAGCGCAGAAGCGTGGAGCACGATGTAGTTTCACACGATGGCAAGACTTACCTATACGGAGCAGATTAAATTATAAACGTGCCGCGCGTAACGCGGCGAATCTCGTTAAACAGGAACACGACGGTGGACACGTTAATGACTGCTCCTTATGCACGGAAAACGTTGTTTAATTGATATTTACATCAGACCGCTGCGCTGCACGGTTTCAGATTTACAGGTCGCTCTGTCCTACTTGACGCGTGATTTTTATTATACGGCGGATGTGCGTGTGCACGCGAGAATCTACGACAAAATAACGCGACGTGGGTAATTACGGTAAAGCTCTGTTTGTTCGCACAAATAAAAAATAAAGGCGAGTTTCCAATTTGACGACCATCGACGGTGGACAAACAGTGAAGTGTTAAGGGGTAAGAAGACCGCTATAGCGGCACAAAAACGTATTGTACCTTTGACAATTGTTTGTGGGTAAACAAAGAAATAAGTGGAAAATCTGTTTCAACGCCTTTATTATACACATCTTAAGTAGTTTTAAACTATCTTTTTTTTTTCAAAATGGCACTTTAAACGCATTTTTCTCGGAACTACATTTTTCAAATTGGCCAGCAGTAGGGTTTGTCAGTTTTTAAAAACCGGTTTTTATTTATGAATTTGTAAAATTCGAAAACCGGTTTTTAAATTTAAAAACCGGTTTTATATACTAGAATTAATATGCAGAAATAAATTAACTATTTAATTAGAAACGTTAACATTTTGGCTTAAAATCGCCTCGAACACAAGCATATTATAGTAGAAAACAGTTTACTCATTACTGTAAAACTAATCTTCACGAGTTCATATTTTCTGAAGAATAATACTAAATGGAATAAAGATTTATTATTTGGTACCACTGTAAAAGATTTATATTTTGTGCGGATTTTAGTTTTGTTTCATTTGGTTTTGTATGCAGTCTATTTTATTGTGTTATATTCTTGTAGATCCATAAATATAAAATGAATTCAAAAATTGTACGGATTTTAGTTAATTTAATTTTTATTTATTTGGTTTTGTATAGATACAGTATATTTCATTTTGTTATGTTTTTGTAATTCCATAAATATTAAGGAAACTGAACACTTTTAAAATAAGTACAAATATTTATTTACTATTTTAATTATATAATTATTGTGAAAATTCGAAAACCGGTTTAACCGGTTTTTGGGGAATAGGGGAATTCGAAAACCGGTTTGACCGGTTTTGGGGGAATAGTGGAATTCGAAAACCGGTCTAACCGGTTTTTGGGGAATAGTGGAATTCGAAAACCGGTTTTTTCAAAAGTCGGTTTTTGTATCAACCCTTGCCAGCAGCGCCATTTGATCAAATTTTATTCGATTCACTTGAAATTTTTACAGTAGCTTCTAAACTACATTCTCCGTGAAAGTACGTACCGATTTTACGATTTATTGAAAACTTTTAAAGTTATGTACAATTTTTGAGCTGAAAATGGTGCTGGATGTGGATGAATGGAGCTAGAGAGTGAACTTTATGTTCAAATGCTTACCATTTCTAAGAAAAATAATATTTTACAATATCGATCCGTACTTCGATAGAGAAAGTAGTTTAGAAGCTACTGTAAAAATTTCAAGTGAATCGAATAAAATTTGTTCAAATGGTGCGGCTGGCTAATTTGAAAAATGTGTTTCCGAGAAAAAAGCGTTTAAAGTGCCATTTTGAAAAAACATAAGAAAAAAAGTAGCTAGAAACTACTTAAGATGTATGTAATAAAGGCGTTTAAACAGATTATCGACTTAATTCTTTGTTTACCCACAAACAATTGTCAAAGCTACACTACGTTTTTGTGCCGTTACAGTGGTGTTACCCTTTAAACGAAGCACGATTCTAAATGGTGGTTGAAAAGAAGAACCGGCGAGAAAGGGACTGGGACCTCCCTTAGGGTCGTAGGAATCATCCTCACTATAAATTAGTTCCCACTAATTGGTCCTCTGCTCTATGTCATTTCTCTGTTTTCTGTAATAAATGGGACTTACCCGTTCATTGTAAAGAAATAAATAAATATTGTAATGGAGACATACCCTTGTAACCCCCTTTGTTTACCACCTTAAGACTACATAGGTATAATACGTTTGTAAGGGATAGAGCAAGGTCGTAAAAGCTGCGAGAGTCGCAAAGTTTACAGCCTTGAGGTTTTGAAACAAGAGATCCGAGAACCTTACATTCGAAACCTCTTGCTCCGAGACCTCAAAGCTGTAAACTTTGTGATTCCCGCAGCTTTACAGCTTCGCTATATCCCTTCTAGGTACTACACCACAACAGTGCTAAAAGTTCGCGAAAAATGGAGGATCGACCACGTATCGAGATCCAATCGACACCAGCTTCAGAACTTTCAGTTTCCCAAGCTGCCCCCAATTCCATCCTTTTCAATTCCGCCCACGAAACCTACACCACAATTTTCAGCGCTACATCTTCGTTCATAAACCTCCACATCCACCAACCAAGTAACTAACCGCCGACCGTCGATGCCACCTCATCAACGGACTGCCTCGAAAAATAAAGAACTTGCCGCAGAGGAACGCGGAAAGAATCTGCTCCCGAGCCTCGGCTCCTACACCGATACAACAAGATAAGTAATCCTACTCCAGGCCCGAAGGCTTCGCACACATTCCAGCTGTGAAAAATGGCTAATAACCACCCGCTTGGCTCGGAACAAAGCAAACACTCCCGGTGTGCCTGACTCCGAAACGCACTCCGCAACCCTCTAGGAAGCTGAGCTTTATCGTGCCGCGAGGAAGAAATTTCTCGTTACGGCTTGTTTGCGTCGTATTACCGCGAATTTACTGGCGCGGTGTTGGCGGGCTGTCATCAGAGGGCACGACGGGGGGGGGGGGGGAGAGGAGGAGGAGGAGAAAAAAAATCGTTCGAGGCGCGGCGGAACGGAGGAGCCGCCGTTTACGAGCGTCCACGTGTCGACGTCCGCCGAATATTTCGGGAACGAAGTAAACGAGCCGCAGGAAACGGAGGCCGGCAGCCTCGGCAACCACCCCGTGCCGGCTATCGGCGCGCGATGCAACAGTCGGGGACAGTGTACGCGATACCGCGGATCGTAATCGATAACGGATGGTTCCTAGTTTATCAGTCGCGCAAAGTCGAATGGGGGATAAATTAATTACGAGCGGCAAGCCGGATCGAGCAGCCGATTATTAACTCAGTCCATGCATTAACCTTGGCTACGCTGGCGGTACGATATCGCTTATCAAATTCGCACGGTAATCGATGTACACTCCCGTTTATAAGTATTGGGACACCCGTTGTGTCTGTACGAAACGCGATATTTGACACGGATTGCATACTTTAAGCGTTCGTTACGTAAGTAGTTAATTTAACTTCGATGCAGTTTATTTATCGAAAATGTGTATTTACTAAATATGTTTCGGCGCGAAAGGCTTTCAAGGTCCAATTGTTCGAATACATTAACACTAGAAAATGTACACCGTAAATGGAATAAAGATGTAAAGGAAATTTTACTTTGTTGTATGGATTGATATTTATTTATTTATTTATGGGTCGAGTCCATTAAGATATTGAATACATGTATTCCATGTAGTGTAAGATGTCACACTGGATGATATTCATTAAAATGATTTAGTACCTTTGTAATGATTGTTTAGGATTTTATTTTATACTCGACAGGTGTCCGGTGATTTACGGATGGGGATGGGGTGTAGGTCGCCATGTCGACAGCTGTACTTGATGGCCGGCTAAGTACTGTGCCACCGAATCGCTTCGAAATTACAGAGTGTATCTGACACTCGATACTATCTAATAATTGGGTATCTGATTAAGAATCTGCAGAAGCAGTGAATTCGGTATAACTGCAAATGAGAACATCGTGTAAAAATAGTTCGAAATTGTGGAATAACAATTTTCGGAAGTGGGCTTTGTTTTCGAGAATATTAATTTTGAAATATATCGAGTGCACTGGACTAATAATAAGAATCGATATCACGAAGAAACGTTTGAAAAAAAGTTTTCTACAATCTTCACAATTACTCGCATCTGTTCCCCAAATCAATTTTATCCAGAACAAAGGTTCTTATAAAAAAGGTTTATTCTACATTTCCGATTTACGTCTGCCTTCCCTTTTTCAGTTGCACCAGGATTTCGGATACACCTTCCAGCAGCGGGGCGATTAATTTCGTTTCGAAAAGTTGAAGGTACCGAAGGCTCTCAAGGAGAATTTAATTTCCAATGGAACCGTTGAAATATTTTTAAGCCAGATCACTAGACACTCGTCGTGAAGTGTAATTCCACGCTCGCGTGCCCCATCGAACGGAACACAAAGGTGTTTAAAAAATTTATATAAATAGACAGTCTGCAAGGGAAATGAGATCAGCGTCGAAAGAAGTTTGAGTACCTAGCCAGGTCTACCGAACCGCGAGTTTAACGCCACTGTGCGAATGGCGTCTCGCATCGCGTACCCGACGAATTTTACGATTCGAGGCATTTGCTTCTACGGGTGTCTCTACTTCTTAAACGGTACGATGGGTCACATCCTTTTGAGCAAGCAGAGGGACAAACGCCCGGTCTGTTCTCCAGCATCGATTAATGTGGCGAATCGCCGCGCTTCTTGGACGGTGGGCGAATCAGAAAGGGCCGTTGAACGGCTCGCAAGTGCGCGGAAATAGTGCGCTCGTCCAGCTACGGAGTAGCTGACTCTTGTGCAGGCTGACTTGTTGCTCGAGGTATTTTATTTTCGTGAACGAAAGACGATAGCTCGACGGCGCACTCGCCTAATTTGTAGTGCCACGTAATCGCCGTTGCGTTTACCGCGAATACGGCGCCCACCGTGTGCCGTTAACCCTACAGTGCACGCGTAAATACAAAATTACAGTTATCTTCAAATCAAGGATTGAATGGACATTTTTATATTTTTCTTTTAAACTGCGCGTAATCTATTGCACTCAATCTTCACCACGAAAAATATTTGTAACAAAATGTAATACTGAACAAATATCTCTTTAACACCGCGAGCCATCGTTATCTGAATCGTTTTCAGTATCGCGAGAACAGGCTTACAGAAAGTTGCATAAGATATGGTACAATTTATTTAAAATGTTCTTTTTAAAATTCATTTAAATGTTCACTTGGGTCTAGTAGGCCACACGTGTGCACTGTAAGGTTAAACGCTGCTCGAAAATGTGCTTCCGTGAATCATTCAATAGTCATACCAGCAAAGGTCGAATCGCTTCGTTTGGAGGCTACGAGCAGGGAATGTGTGTCGAAGAAAGTGCAGGCGGATGGGTGCCAATTAGCGGCTGACGACTAAGTGTAATCGCGAGGACGAAGATTTCAGATTTTTGGAAGGCGAAGAAGCGTGATTGTAAGTAGTCGTTAGCGACTGGCAGGGGAATAATTGTTTGGGCAGTGAGCTTTTCGGATTGGTGAAATGCAAATCCCTGTCCCTACTAATCCCTACTAATATGTAAAAGTGAAACGTTGTCTGTTTGTCCTTCTTTCACGCTTAAACGGCTGAACGGATTTCAATGAAATTTTGAATATACGTTACATACGTCCTAGATTAGATTATAGGCTATTTTCTGTTAAGCTTTTTTATTTTGGAAACATCAGAAATAATTCCCGGGTGAAACCGGGTAACGGGTCAGCTATTATGGTATATAGAAGTACTAGCTTTATCACTCGGCTTCGCTCGAAATTTAAATTCTGATTTTATAATAAAAAAATTTTTATTTATTTTTTTTGTGAAAATAGTCACATTCATCTGGATTTGCTAGGCATAATGAGCTGGGACACATTTCGTGACCCTAGAGTTTACCGTTCGAAAGTTTTCAGGCGACAGACAAACACACAAACACTTTCTGCTTTATATATTAAAGATATTGTAGAATAGTAGAAAAATAAGAGTCGTTTTATAGGGAATTATTAGAAATCACTGGATTATTTTTTCTCGTTTAGAGTTTCCTCAAGAACTCCTGTTACTGGGGTTTGTAAAAGTTTTTGTACGGTTTGATTTCGAGATATGAACATGACTTCTTTGTTAGCTATACCTACGTGTATTAGGGTGGTCCTTACTTTTCAACTTTAAAATTTTTATTGTCTGACCCTCTTAAAATCTTCTATTCGACAAAAAAAATATCTTCGTGTTTTTTATTTGTATATTTTGATATATAAAGGTCGCTCAAGGACTTTATATTTCGCATGTACCACAAGTTTGGCAACTGCGACCTTCCATAATTGTCACTTGTCAATTTTAATAAAACGGGGCCCATATTTATATATCAGAATCCGAAATCATGCTTTTATTTATGCGTTTAACAACCTGAATAGAATGTACGTCAAAGTTTACGTCTGCATCTGATTCGAGAGCTGCTGATAAGAGAAATTTAAATGTGCATATAAAGCCTTATGCCACAACACAATACAGTACACACTCGTTATAAACCCGTTTCGTCTATGCAATGTGTGCCCGAATTTTAATGTTATACTCTCACTTAAAAGTTAATAAAATTATTTTGTCCTTGTTGCAAATTTTTTTATCAATTTATACCAAAATAGTCATACTTCAATGCCATTGAGCGACCTTTAATCCTTAATATATTTTAACAAAATTTTAGGCGAAATTCTTTTAAACTATTTGGAAGCTTCTGAGAGGGTCGGAAGAAAATTTTAAAAACTTTGATCTTTTACCATACACATAAGGACCACCCTAATGTGTATGGTGCACTCTTCGATAAAGATTCGATCATTCATTTCCTTCCTTGTTACTTGAATTACCGAGCAGCAGCGCGTACCTACGATTCCTTTCGGGTAAACGCTAATCATCTCCCATTGAGCTACTACGAATTCAGCGCTAACGCGAACTCGACGGAGGAACCAAGAAGTTCTGTGACTTACAGAACGCCAAATCGGGAAATGCGACGCATAATAATCTGCATCCGTGCACCGATAACGCAACAGTCGCGCAATCGAAGCTTTCCCAACTACCACCGCGCGAGCCAGCAAACAAGTTGCCCAAGTTTACGTTCATCGACACGGCGAAGGCAAACTGCAAACACGTCGCTGGAAAATCCTATCCGTCGATACGAATCCGACCGTTGATAATGCGACGGATCGCCGAGGTTCGCGCACAGAATCGGTTCACGCGTGTGTACAGGGTGGATTGACATTTACGATGCAGTCGAAAAAAAATTTTCTTCACCTCGAAACAAGTCAAAACGATATAATAAATTTTTCCACAAAGCTTCGCTTTGGGAAACAAAAACAATTTTATAAGTTTTGTACTCGTATAGCTCAATGAAATCTAGGATAAAGGTGAATTATCTGAACACACTACGATATCACAAGGTCGTTTCCTAATAAACACAGGCGTACCATGTATTTCAGCTCACCTTGTATAACACAGCAGCGTTAATCTTGAGGCGAGCCGAGTTGAACGGAGAAAAATATTTTTAACGCAAACTCAATAAAATTCATTAGGTGATTATAAAAATTTTTTTAAAGAATAAAATCCAAGTTTCTTTGCTTTTTACAAAGCTCTTGAACTGGATTTTGAATGATGGAAGAATAGTGAAAATGTAAATGAGACGAGGTGACAGACCAAATTACAATAATGGTCGAAACTTAAAAGGAAGTTAGACTGTGAATGGTAAAAAAAAAATATATCTCATAGATTGTGGAGGTTGCCAGACTAGACCAGTAATACCAACATGATATTTAAAGTTTAATATTAAGTTAATTATGCAGACACGTAAACATGAATTTTTAAAGTTTCTTTTGACCACCACTGTAGGTATTAACTACGACTGAAGGATCCAATGGTTCTAGGTGAACGGCTCAGTTCCTTTGTCCCACATCTTTGTTTTCAACTTCTAATCCTATAATCAGAATCACTTCACTCGTGGTTACATTAATCTCTTTTCTCCCCCTCTGGGTGCGCCACTGTTCCCACGTGTCCAACTTGTGACACGAGACTCGAATGCACTTGACACCTAATTTTCACCGGTGACCCTTTTTGAATCATTCGAATTTATTCTACGCGATGCAACACAAGTAGGAACGCGACTTTAGCAATTACAGCTCTTTGTTGACTCGTTACTTTCGACACACGTGGACTGTCCTTAAAAGGTCGAGGATCTGAGCTCCATACAGTTACGGATCCGCGAACGATGATCTGGGTCACGCACGGTGTCGCTCAATTTTAGATCTTCGTAAATCGTGTCGATTATTTATCGGCGATTCTTGAACCGAGATCGCAAAGAATATTCGGGCATTCGATGTTTGGCCACGCTAACCGGGCGTTGTCTGAAAATAAACGCTAGTCGCGCCACGTGCGATTGCCAGGTTGGATTAATTCGGAGCCGCGAGGAGGATTGATAAAAAAGAAACAGCGGTTAGGTGTAACGGTACCGTTTCTCCTGTATCGCAAGCGTAATCCAGCTGATTTGTTTGACGAACGAATATGAATTCATTCACAGATCGTGCACGGCGTTGCGTCGGAGGCATAAAGTCACACCTCCACGTGGCAATTCGGGTCTTGTTTAGACGCGACTCCGCACGAGCAACGGAAGGAGTAAGGTGTGCCTCAAGTTTTGGTGGAACTGCATTTTGAATGGTGGAAGAATAGTGAAGACGTAAATGAGACGAGGTGACAGACCAAATTACAGTAATGGTCGAAAGTTAAAAGGAAGTTAGACTGTGAATGGTAAAAAAGAAAATAAAAATTGCCAAGACTAGACCAATAATACCAACATGATATTTAAAGTTTAATATTAAAGTTAGTTATGCAGACACGTAAACATATAAATTTTTAAAGTTTCTTTTGACCACCACTGTATTAATTACGACTGAAGGGCCCAATGGTTCTAGGTGAACGGCTCAGTTCCTTTGTCCCACATCTTTGTTTTCAACTTCTAATCCTATAATCAGAACTTTCCTGCGTTTATGGCCGTGCCTAATTTACGACGCTACTATTTCTGTACTATTGACTATACACTTGGAGCAAAATTTATAACGGCTAACGACCATTCTCACGGGCTATAATTATATTTCTAAGACAACACGAGCGCGAAAAGGGCGGAATTCTGGCTCAGGCGTTGTAATTGGTGTGGACGCGACGCGAGTGTGGTGAACGGTGAAATTAACAATTTAGATTACTTTAAACCAACATGCGGGTATGCGTAGCTTCAGGTGAAGGACCGTTCTCGATAAACGATAGGATTCATTTGAGCCTGCGCTGTTAATCGGGGGTCAAAGTACCGGCGTTTATCTAACATCAGGTAATTTCATAAATATAGAAGCTAATTCAAACTCGATTAAACACTCGGAAAGTAGGTCGTGCACGTGGAATATTAACAAGTTTCGTTTATGGCCAGCGAGTATTTTCAATGGCCACATTGTTCTCGGCATTGAAGGCGCGCTAAAGCTTAGAACATAACATCGGAAATTTAGAAACATAAGTAATAAATCTCAAGGTGAACAGAGCCCGTTAAAAAAAAAGTTTTAGTAAACTTATGTCTGGAGGCTAGGGAATACAATCCTGGTCATTATTTACTATCCCGGGATTGCGGGATTTTTTAAAGTCTATCTCGGGATTAGGTAATAGAGCATTTCAGTAATTAAAATGATTTATTATGTGCTAAAATCCTAAGTCTTTATTTAAAGTAAACAAACGTACCATTAATCTCAAACATAAATTAAAATCATTTTTAACAATAAAAACAGTGGAACAATGAAGAATAATAAAGTCTGAATAAGTAGGTAATATCAGTAAACCATTGTGAAGATTTTTGGAAATGCGAACGAAGAAATAGCAAAGCACCTAAAGTACATACCTACAATGTTTCGACTTTACGTGTTCAGACAAGTTGCGATTTGCAACTCGAACGATTTTGAAATAGCGGAAGGTGAGAATAACATTGTAAAAATAAATATGTTTTAGTTAGTTATATGCGACTTAATATTATTATTTAAATAAATCATTATTATTATTGTACATATTATTATGAAATAACTATCTTTATTCTGTTTATTTTTATATCTGTCAAGTGTTCATAAAGTAATTTACAATTTTAAAAAATCCCGGGATTATATTCCCTACTGGAGGCAGATGATTTCCAAGATGCTCACTGTTTTATTTGTAAAGCGATAGTATATCGTAGATCCCATACTTCGAAAGCTTACAAGTTAATTAATTAATTGAATTCTTTTTTATTATCTCTGAAACCACTCTAGCTTCTGACCACACACACGCTTACTCAATCTTTTTCCCCCTTTTCAACAAATTCTACCACCCATCGAAGCTCGAGCCTATACTTTGTACACACCCGGTATATTTCTTTATTAATATGTTTCTATCGATTTCGCGTCAACGTGCCGCGGTGTTCTGCGCTGCTTCAGGTGAGATGCAACGCGTAGGTACTTTCCGAGTGATTGTCCATGAATACCGCGATACTATGATTCAAGGCCATTATTGACGATCTACGACCTACTATTATTTTCAAATGGAACGGAGACACTAATGAGGGAATCGAGCACAGGCCACGCAGTTCTTCTGGTTTCGTTCCGTGCCCCGCCGATTCCCACGAATTTTCTTTACTGGCGAAGACTGGCACTGAATTCGCTCCGAAGAAAAGTCGATCCAACGACGTGTATCATTATTTATTAGAGTAGCTTATCACGGCTTTATCAAAGGCGAGCTTAAGCCTCCGATGCTATCGTTCAATACCTTCGACAATCGACGATATTGTTTTCATTGGCATTCGTTTATCGAGTGTAGTCATCGATATTTCGCGGATGTACATATTGTAATAAGGATTATTTAAAAAGTTTCACGGAATGAACACGAACGCGAGCTTTCGATTTTGAAACACGTGGGAATAATAATACGCTCGTGCTGCATTTGGTATCGCCAAAAATTATCGATATTGTCAATACCTGTCGTGTTTGCAATTCTGGTTTGTTTCCAGAGTTCAGTTATAAGTACGAAGAATATTCCGAATTCTACTCTAAGTGATCAGCAAATGAAGTATTAGTAATAATAGTGTTTTAAAATTGAAAATAAGAAAACGACTGCTTCCTAATAATCCAGGAATTGTTCGAGCCCTCACCTACGAGTGAATCTATATTACAGCGCCAGAAGCGCCCACGTGTGTAACTAATCTAATAAGAGATCGTAAAGAATAAGATGATTCAAAGCATTTCACTGATGCGGGCCATTGAGGAAACTATCGAACACGTGTACCAGTCGACTGGCAGCGGAACGAAGGGGCGGTGGGGATAAGCATCGCGCGTCGTGTACAGGCCAATGCTAGGCAAGTAGCTCGATAAATTCACGTTTACCGCGCTGCTCAACTTTGCCAAGCGAATGGGTTCGCGACACATAGAAACGCAACTGCGTGGCCGTGGCTACGAATGGATATTTCGAAGCTCGTGTGGCTTCTCTACCTGCTAAGAAGAAGTACAAAAGCATAATTCCTGCGTTAGGCGAACCTCGTAACGTTACATTTGCTGGCCAGATAACGGCCTATCACGTGACGTTTAATTAACCATGTACACAAGGGAAACGGGGTACTGTTTCTGATAAATATTATGATGGTAAATGCCACTCCAAGCGTGTAATATATTGCAATAAGTTTCCCTTCCTAATGAAACTTTCTCCCTGTACTGCTATAGAACGCTTCGGCCGATACGTTCAAAACCATTGCACGCACGAGCCAACGATACCGAGTTAAAAGCACTATAGTGACAAGCGTTGCGTTTACTCACCGTTGAGACCGTATTTCTCCTGGTTCCTCTTCACCTGATCGATGGATAATCCTTTGTCGGAGTCGACATTGAAATAATTTGTCACCTCCTCCACGGTTTTGCAATGGCCGTCCTCCATGGTTGCTTCTGTATTAGTACGTCACTAATCTTATCAATTCAATGGTTGTCCACGTTCATTCACACTGTAATTTCTGCAATTCAAACATGCACCTCCAATTAGAACTTAATGAACCGCTGTCGAGATTGAACATTTATAACGCATATTGTCTCGAATATTGTCAATCATATTTCTGTGACAACTGCAATAGAACGCACGTGAAAGAATAAAGAAAAACTGAGATATCTCGGCGCGCGATTGACGAAAGGAATTAGACGAGCAAATGTTACGAGACAATACAACTGCAAGAATTCCATCAACCACCATGCGAGTTAAGGTGCGATCGACCCTGATGTATTAATATAATAAATCAATGAAAGAAACACAGCGAGTCGAGGAGACTTTTCCCGCCGGAGTGATCAAATGTTACGAGTCTGAGACATCTGGAGGTTTGTACACAGAACGGCATTATTTCAAACAGACTCGAGTGTGTCCCAAATGCTTCGCTACATTTCTTCCACTCGCTATGTCCTAATGGGTAAAGTAATTTAGCATGCGATGGGTTAATAAAAAAAAGAACTGAATCTCTAATAAAAAAGACCGAGAGTCACTTATAAAGGAAACGAAAACAATTTATCGAGATAAGAAGAGGATGGAGATGTAAGGGCGAAGGAGAGGCATCGAGAAACGGATGCACCGCGTGCACGCACTTATCGCGATCGCGTCAGGTTAAAAGCTCGTCCAATTGCGAAAGGTTCGCGACCCGTGCACACTCCGTTTCCCACGAATTTCGAGGAAACTACGAGGCGTGATACAGGATTCGACGAGGCGGCGAGACTCACCGAGGAACGAGCACGGGGCGTCCGTCGGGGCGACGTGTCACAGAGAAATTACGTTACGGCTGCCGAATATTTAGGTTAGCTACAGGTCCCTATATACAAGATGCACTCTGGAGCACAGAAAAGAAACAGCTCCAAGGAGGGGACGGAGTAAAAGCAACTGGGCGCGGATGAATACTCGTCGGGAGTAATAGTCCTGCGGTCGTAGCACGACGTATCACGATGCGCGGGCACAGAAATTCGAGACGCACGTCATTTTCTCGAGCGGAACTGTATCCACTAAATGCTAAGCGAACCTCCTCTTCCGTGAGACTGACACGAACAGCGACTCATCGCGCACGCGCGCCACCTCGCGGAATGCGTCGCTAACAAGTTGAGCGCAGTGGGCCACCGCGCAGTCTGCCAGCGCGCCGACTACTAGCGTGAAAATATGTCGGGGCACGTCGTCCGTGCACAACGGCTTAACGGGCGATCGTCTACACCGACGTGCCCGGTATTTCTCGTACACTTTCCCCGAAGCATGCAATCCTCGTGGCTAGCCACGCTCGTCGCGTTCCTGTCGCGCGTATTTCGCCAGACGATCGCCACCATACGACGCGCCGCGCCGCAGGGAAAACGCGCGCGAGTGGCTGCGTAGCGAGAGCATGTGGAGCGATGCCATTGGCTGGACAGCGTTCGTGAAGTATGACGCGCTCGGCTATTTTCAGTTCTTCTGCTAATCTATTTCCTTGGCGCGTATTTTAAGACGTGTTCAAAGGACATCACTATATTTCGTTGTTATGTAACTACTCGGGGCTCTAGAATGCCCCGTTTAGGAGGATTCGTTGGACGATGCCGAATATCGATCGGACGTTTCGATTTTCAACGCGAACGGGCCCGTGCCAAGCGAAGCCGAATAAAATAAATGTTTGTTTAGGCGGCGGTTACGTAACGGCGCCGCCGCCGGGGGCTGCATGAAATTTTTCAAACTGATTACGTAACGGATGGGAAGCTTAACCTGTTAACTGGGCAGGACGAGCTAACCCGTTCGAAAATTGCGTTCTGTCGCGGAACTAGCGAATATAGTATCATAGATGATATTTATATGGGGGAGTACGAGTTAATTTGTGAGTATTTGAATTTGATGAAATTAATTAAGTGAATAGGTTAAGTGCACTCTGATTTAGTTCCTTTTTCTACTTCGTATTAATGTTATTACTGCGAACCACATGCACGGAATAAATTATGAATCTTTTTATCCTCGTTACTCTTCCATACTACGCAACGTAAGATTTGATTATTTAATGTGCTAATTAAGTGCACGGCGAGTACACGCGATTAGGTTTCTACGTTAGTTTAAACTCAATCAAGCGCATGATTATTCAAACACTGTCGAAATGTTATGAATCTACCGAAAACTAAGTGGATTAATCGCTGAAATTATATAACACGAAAAACTGTGAAAGGAGCGTGGGCTGCAGTGCGTTCGGAATGAATAGATGCTGAGAAAAACTAGATTCTCAATTAAACTATTTTATCAGTCCTCGGGGTCTGGGTAAGCCATGCGAAGCCTGTCCCTTTTGCTCGACGTCCCCGATCCTCCGACGACACGCAGGCTCGCAGCACGCGAACGAATCTAAGATATTAATACGCACCCGCGAAAGTAATCAATCGAACGGTCCCAAACGACGATCGATCGTCGCGCGTTCAAGGTCGCCGCGCGTCGAACCTTCGAATTCGAATCAAGTTCGAGGGTCGCGTCTAGCAAACGCCGAAGCCCAAGGTTAGCGCTAAACTTAAGCGTCAATGGAAGTGTAGCGATTGGGGTTACGGTCATCGGAATCGGTCGCTAGCGACAACTCGTCGTCGCGGGCATTCGACGGTTCCTTTTAACGATCCTCCGTTCCAACCCGAATAAGTCGAAGGAAGAGGAACTCCCGGCTCTACCGAGAACTGGCAGTTCAGCGGAGCCAAGTGACGTTCGATCGACCCTCATCGCCGATCGCGATTATCTTCCTCCCCTAATTCAAAGCAACCCCACCCCCCCCGCCCCCCACCCAAACACGGAATATTCAAAATTCCCGCCAACTAACCGTTTCGGCGCTAGTGAAGGCGGCTGTCCCGTTGCACCAACAACGAAAATGCGCAAACGATCATATCAGGGAGCGAAGCACGCGCTGAAATGGACAGACGGCTGGCGGTTGGTCGCGCAGGACTGACGGAAGGAACACTTTGGGGAACCGGTCCGAAACCTGTCCGGACGACCAGCTCGCTCGAACGCCCGGGACGCGACTAGCCGGCCAAATCGCGCGTGCCCCAGCGGACGATTTTAGCACGTCTCTGACGACGACTTCCTAATTATTTTGGCAGAGGTGGCCAGCAGCCACTCTCATTTCTCCCCCTCCCTGCCCCTTTCTACCTCTAGCTCGCCCCCCCCCCCCGCTGCCATGGCTCTACCGCCGCCCGCGGCCTCTCCTTATCACCGTCCTGACTCCTCGTCGCGTTTTTCTTTTCTTTTTTTCCAACCACGCGCACCTTTCCTCGGCCTTTATCTCCCGTCTCCTCTGTTCCCACTTGCGAGTGCCGCGCCATTTGTGACTCGGACGGGCAAGGGATTCGGTCGTGAAGCATTCCCGTTTTGGAACAACGATTACGCTGGTTAAACTCTTTAGAATACTCGAATGCAGATTTACACGATCTCTTCTAACTCTTTTGTGGGTCCCTTCAGTTTTCCCGTTCGCCATCAGCAGAATTAACTGTTAGGCTTTAGGAGCGGAGATCGACGAGCATGTACGCGGCCAAGGGATGAGTCATTTAAATGAAAAGCCAGCGAAAACGGTAATGCCAAAATATTGTTAGGTAACCGACTGGCGGTGATATAATATTCGAATGGTTGCGGCGCGCCGGAATCGTTTCTATTTGAAGACGGAGATGCAACATGGTGGACGGGGCTATAAAGATAGGAGATGTAGTACGTTTGTTGGCAAACAAGTAGAGGTCGTGTTTGTATGTAACGTGAGCCTCACATCGACACGTCCGATGAAGCAATGCGCTATGTTAGCCTGGCCCGATACTTGGCCACGCTACTCTAACTTCGGGCGAACTAACGACGCTTTACGTCGGGGCATTAATATACATCACTGGATGCAAACTCCTGGCATCGTAGACGTTAATTAAAAAAAAAAAAAAATACTTGTCCCCCGGGATCCTGTGTACATAAACCGCGACCGCGAGAAGCTAGTAGATTTACCGATTGTCATATCAGCTTCACCTCGGGGCTACCTTCCATCGATTGCCAAGGAAATTCAATCTCGAAATTGAATCTAATCGAGCCTTAATCCCTCGCGAGCGTTACGACATACTTTGTCCCTAAATCGGGGAGTTCGAAGGGTTGCTTCCCGGTGTTCCGAATCTATCTTCAGCGAAGAGAGTCACTGGGCACAATTCTCGAGGTGGAACGGCGATGTTAGTCGCAGATACGTAGGATCTCTCGTAATCCACACTACAGTCCACGGCTAGTCCCTCATAGCTTATCTCGGTCGCACAACACTTCTCGGCTCTCCACGTCCGAGCCTCAACCCTCTCCACGGCGGCTTATCCTCCAGTTAGTTCACACTGTGTCGCGGCAAGTCATCACAGAACACTTGACTCACGTCGGTTGCCACCGGCGCTCGCGGCAAGCAGACTTACCAATCCGTCCTTCGGCCGGGGCCCCTGCTCTGGTCTCCGGATCCTGCCCCCTCGGTCCTTCTTCTCCCTGCTCCTTCGGTCGAGCCCGGCGCCGCTGGTCCCCGGATCGCACTTGCTCGAGAGAACGGCGCGAATCCGCGCGGGGTTACGATTATGTAAAACTGGCGAAGGAGAACGCGTGGGGTGTCACGCACCGTGCAACTTTGGCTCCCTGGCTTCCCGTTTACTCCTCCCTGAACATCGCTCGGGACGCGTCGATCAGAAAGCCCTTATTTAATCTTTACATGAAGGGCGAGAGGGCGAGGAAAACAACAAACAAACAAACATCCAAAAAGGGCAACGCCTGCGCTGCTGAACGAAACGAAGCGACGAACGCCGCCGAAATTCCTTTAAATAGTCCGTAGGCGTCGCTACCTGGCGGCGAGACACCGAACGAGGGAAAACTCTGGCCGGAAGCCAGTGGTCCCGGCACAGCCTCCCGGTGACTGTCGTCGTAGTTTTTTCGATTTAACCTTCGGATCCGCCGAGGCGGCCACGCTCGCCACCGGGACGCTGCGCGTCGCCCGACGCCCGCGGCGATCGTCGGCAAGGGTCGCGGCAAACCGGAGCCTCCTGACGGTTCTCCAAGCGACTTCCGGTACCCGGCAGCTTCTGCCGCCGCGCCGTTCTCCGAGTGACACCCCTCGCGAAACGAACGGCTCGCAAAAGGGTACGAAATGACTTTTACGTTAGAAACTTTATACTTACGATAATATACCGATGAGGACATTTATTTTTCTGGATGTTGGGCTTCCTGGGATTTTTTCGGGAGTATTGTTTGATTATCGTAACAGTGGAGGAGCTTGGCTTTGTTAGTGTTTGGTATGAGGACCATGCGTGGTAAAGGGAGTGTGTATTTTTTTTTTTTAAGCTTTTAAGGTATCCTTATTATTTTGGGTGCTTCGTGGAAGGATGCTTTAAATGCAGATTGGAATTGAAATGAATGGTTAGGGGATGCGTTTTCGAGTACTTTTTTTTGGGACAATGCTCTTATTAGAAGCGTTCAAGGTAGAAATTTTTGTTAAGCTCGAAAATAGGCGGTTGGCGCATGTCCAAATGCGATATCAGCTACAACCTCGAAGACAATCTATCGGCTGCGATCCCGACCGGGCGAACTTGTCCTGAGAAATTTGTTATTCGGCCCGTTTCGGGACACATCATTTATTTTATCACGCCGAACATGGCTAAGCTACGAAATTAAGCTCCATCGTTTTATTCTGTTATTGTCTGCGCTGACGTGCACGCACGCGGCGCGGCGAACCTTGATCGCCTCGTGGAAACTACAAATCCGTTATATAATTATCGTTCCTTTCGCGTCGCTTGGTCCAACTTAAAATAACACCGCGCTGTCTCCGTGTTCGCTAAATTCGAAACTTTTCGCATATCTTATAAGCGTGTTTCTAAGTGGGCTTATATTAAGCACAGTTTTCCCTCGGAGTAACGTGAAATAGTTACTATTCCAGCATCTGTTAATATTAATCAATTCAATTGGAAAATCTCTCGTGTAGATAGCGACCTACCCCCGTTACACCCGCGTAGCTTAGAAATAATACATTTGCAACCTTCACTTCCAAGCACAAGATCCTCCCCGCTAATACAGTCCAAACCTCTGCCTAGCAATTTCATTCGAAATTCAATCAAAAGCAGAATTCATCAACCGTAGCACGTGACCAGAATCGCCTTGCCACTTTGCTCCAAAGCGCTCTTGATTCAAAGATCAGACGGGTCACGGATACAACTGAAATGAAGAGAAACCTATCGCAACGTTGCTCCTAAAATCTCCCAATTCTCTACCACCCATCCCCGCAGCAGTATAAAAGTATAACAGGAGAATATAAAATTGAACGCTTTAAGGGGGGATTGCGCCTTGTTGGGACTGAAAAATAGGTAATTCTTTGTGAATTTTTTGTACGAAAACGGTTCGACAAATTAATTTGAGGTTTGGCAGACTGTTTCACTGCATCTTGAACTATTGTTCCGGATTTTGGTGTGACAGTGAAAAAGAAAGCATGGCAGATACAAAGAGAGCGTTGAAAAATAATCGAGTAGTGCTGGCGTTGACGAAAAGTACCGTAAGGGTTATCCGAAACATAAGAAGGAAAAGAGATTCTTAATCTATATGAATGTGGCTATCGGTGGTAGTAGATGCATTAAGAAAAATAAAAAAATGTTAAAATGCCAGTCCTTTTGAAGAAGGCGAAGCGTCCTGATTTGAGTCTGAAACAGATTTTGCCCCAAAATCGGGAAAACTTCTTTAAATAAAAAAGGAACGGTAACAGATACGGCAATAAATCTACTACCACCATTAGCCACATTCATATAGATTAAGAATCTCTTTTCCTTCTTGTGTTTCGGACAAACCTTACAGTACTTTTCGTCAACGCCAGGACCACCCGATTATTTTTCAACGCTCTTTTTGTATCTGCCATGTTTTTTTTTCACTGTCACACAAAAATTCAGAACAATAGTTCAAGATACAACAAAACCGTCTGCTAAACCTCAAATTAATTTGTCGAACGGTTTTTCTACAAAAAATTCACAAAGAAATACCTATTTTTCGGCCCAACAAGGCGCAATCCCCCCTTAAACATCGAAAATTTACATCTGAAAATTATCAAGAGAAAAGAAGCCCACCATCATTCATTATCTGAAAGAGGTATATCGAGGTCGTGGGCTCGTCGAAGGATTAAACTGAACACGTTTCCAGTGCCGGCACAAACAAATTGACAGGAACGCGAGAAGACAACGACCCGAAGCCTCGATCGGAGCCGCTACACAAGCCGGCGCGGCGATTTAATTCACGATCCGGTTACACCTTTTCCAGCCAGTGCAGCGCGCCAGGAGCGTCCTTCCGCGCACAGGTGCGGAAAAGAGACGTCAGCCGCCCACGCGACGGCGCTCGAACGGTTCGCGTACGAGAGGCTGCAACGGCGAAGAAGGAAGAGCTGCGCGCCGGCCGGTCAACGTTCTGCTCCGCGCTGCGGATTCTAAATACATTTAATATACGGCCACGTTCCACCCTCGCGTGTCGCCCGTGAAACGCGGGGGCCCGCGTTAAATCCGTTCCGTCCAGGCCGGCCGTTCCGCGCACTTTCGCGCGGAGTTTATTACGCGGGGCGGGATAAATTGAATGTAAATATATTAGCGGGCGATTTAAAATAAGCGCCGAGAGGCCGGCGACGTCACGAGGGAACCGCGAGCGTAGGTATTCTCGGAGAACGTTGTGCATGCACGGCTCGTGGCAATTCGAGGCGACGACCCTCTTCAGGCTTCGAATTAAACGATTGTTTGATCGTACAGCCGATGGAGCTCGATGGAAACAGCCCCTCCGATGCACCCGTTCGTGTCTCGCGCAGGAAACGCGGCTCCAAGGCGCCTGCCGGGTCGTGGGAATCGGCTGACAGGTTGCCTGCGCGACGGGGTGGGTTCGAGAGATCGGTAGGTACCCCTCTCATTAAGGCGGGCGAAAATAAACGTCGTTATTTCGCCGCTAACTCGAAGTCGCGGTTCAAAGCATGCCTGCTATTTTTAGGCAAAACATAAAGCGTTACGTAAAAGTAGTCAGACGATATACCGAGGTTCCGGGACATCGTTAGAGAAGAACCATTCCTTCTTTCTCCTCGCTGCGGGCTTTCGAGGTGGATGGGTGAAGGCTGGACGCACTGGTACAGAGGCTTTTGTGGACTGAGCAGCTCTCTGAATTGCGCGAGGTGCGTGAAGGGACATTGTGTGCAGAAGTGGAGAAAGAAATGGGGGAGCGGGCGAGGTAATCGGTTCTGTTCATTTTATTGGCGGACGTAACGATTAGTTGATTGATATTTTTGGGGGGATCGAAAGGTTACCAAATTGTGTTTCTTTGAGGGGAAAGAGGGTTTTAACCCTTCGTGGTCATGCGTGGTGTATCGCACCCCAGGTAATGTTCGAGTTCAAATGTCGCGCCTTTGCGAATTCAAAATGAATTTAGAGTTTAATATTAAAATTTGAAGATTTGGGTAATTTTAACAAAAATAATTGCTTCTTTTCACAACTATTTTTTTCCGCTATAAGTTTCACCATATCAAAGTTACTTTTCCACAAAAAGATTATTAGAGAATGATTGCACGAGTATTACGAATTTACAATTATAATTCAAAAGTTAAAAACTTCAAAAATACGAAAATGGTAATTGAATAAAGAAATTTAAAAAAAGTTAAAAATAAAAAAATTTTAAAAAATTAAAACCGACTTCAAAAAAAGAAAAATGCACTAAAAAGTAAAAAATAATGTTTTCCCTTATTTAATCTACGACTCTCATATTTTTTAAGTCGGCGCCTCATCATTTGCACTGTGTAAATCTGGCGCCGACTTAAAAAAATTTGAGAGTCGTAGATAAAATAAGGGAAAAAATTATTTTCTACTTTTTAGTGCATTTTTATTTTTTTGAAGTCGGTTTTAATTGTTTTAAAATTTTTTTATTTCTACCTTTTTAGTTTTATATATATTCTCACAACATGCTGAGGAGATATGCGGGGACAAACATAAAAAAAAATACATACGGGTCGAATCTATAACCTCCTCTTTTTTTAAGTCGGTTAAAAATGACGCTTGGCCAATTTGCAATCATATGGATCTTTTATTTTTTAAATAATGGGCCGAATACGATTCGGAAAGGAGTTCTTCAATCGATCGTGACGTAAAGGCAGCCACGGAATTCGTTCACCCGGTAAGTATTAAAGCGATCATCAAGCTGTTCCTCGGTGAATCAATCCACGATTTAACATCCCCCGCGCAGCCACTTTTACGGGCTCGTTTTAATAGCGCGAACGAGCTCCCCACCAAGCGATACTTTATTAAGCGGAGCACGTGTTCCGTCCAGCTTTGATTCGACGCTAACGCGAACCTCATCGGCGGTATCCTGAAAATAGAGCGCGTTAGCTTCAAACAGCCCGCGCCGCCGGCCCGAGTCCTATTTATTTACGGACGTTTTTATAAATGAAGTGCTAAACACCGGTGACGAGACAGCGTGTCAGCTCGAATGATCGATAGAACATAACATGCCCCGGGGCTGATTCTTGTCACATGCAGAAGCAAAAACCGAAGGAAAAGAAAAGAGGAAGAGAAAGAACGATAAGGACCGTATCCATCATTCAGCGCTATCGAAGAATTATTAGCCCTCGCTTCCAAATGGGACAAATTTAAATGGAAAAAGCGTGCGCTTCGGGGGAGCGTGAAGGTGGTGAGTGATCGTCGGTGCTCGCGAGACACGGGGACCGCCGAGTTGCAGGAGGAAAATACGGGAGCGACGAGGCTCGAGCGGGGGCTTCTCAGCTCGGGCCAACAAATCACGGTCGGTGGCGGCGGGAAAGACGGCCATGCGAGATTTAGGGACGGGCATCGGGAGGATCAAAGTTGAAGATTTCGGATGACAGATAGGGGTTACGAGGGGCAGAGCGCGCGAGATACGTCTATTCTGGATTCTGGCAACAATAATGCCTCCCAGGGACAGCGAGTGGATCGGTGCGTAACACGCGCGCACAGTACCGCGAGCAACTAATGACGCGCCTCGTACAAAGGCCGCCCGGTTCTAATTTCGTATTATCCTGCCGGTTGCCTAAAAATATATATGCGCGCGGGACGCGGGTACGTTCACTTTTTAACGAGGAAGCGGGAACAGGTCTTCGGTGTGTCGTGCTGTCCGTCAACGGGCGGTTATTCTTCGGGGAACAGGCGTGAACGATCACCGAGGTGGAGGATCTGTGGTGGAGAAGCCCGTGGTGCCTCCTAGATCTCCAGAATCCCCGGCGACCACACTGACGGCCAAAAGAAACTTTGACATTCACTTTCTTTCACACGTCTGCGTGACAAACTTAATATTATAGGGGAGACCGGGGCAAAGTGGGGCGAGAAAAGTTTCAAGTCGAATGAAATTTTTCCCTTTCAATAAAAATATGTGGAAATAGATTTATAATGTAATTTGAATATCACTATTGATAAATGACGAATAGCAATACTTCAAATAAACTGAAAGTGTATTAAAATTCAACTTGAAAAGAAAATGCCAAAACGACCACTTTACCCCATATATGGGGTAAAGTGAGCTACTATCCGGGGTAAAGTGAGGTGCAACAAAATAAGAACTTTAATTAAGGATATAGGTAAATATTAACCCCTTGCGCTGGAATGACGTGTGTAGCACGGCAGCTTCTGGCTTTTTTGCACCGTGGTTGGTATTTTGGGCATCCTCTCAATATATGTGATATAAATTTGAAGATATAATTCTTTATAATAAAACCACTTTATTTCTCTTACCGCTCGCAGTTTAAACTCTCTCTTCATTACTATTGTAGAAAAATAAATGTACCAGTTGCTTTGTCTGGTGTTCAATTTTTGAAAAAAGAAAGCTGAGGAATTTGGAGGACTATAAGCAGATCGATATACCCTTCCATATAATTCGCTTTTTTTTTCTTGAGGCGCTTGTTTAAGCGATAGAAATATGTGGGAATAAATTGGAGACTCTTCTGATGACTTCCTCTCGTAAATTGTAGCGGGCAATTAGGGGATAATAGGAGAGGAATCTTTTAATTATAATGTTTGATTTAATGAGATCATCTAGTTTCGGAATACTGAGAAAAGGGGTTAATGTTTTTGACTGCACGTTGACAGATACACGCGTTGCAGGTTTCCCTAGCGGTAGGTCTCTCGAAGGGAAGGAATTCTGGGACCATTTATCTATGTATCTAATAAAGAGTAACAGCTCTGCAACCCTTAACTATAACAGTCGGGTTTGCTTTGTATAAGTATTTATTTTCACTGTGGGATAAAGAGGAAAATGTTGATCAAATAAAGCTTACGTACGGTTAATAATCAAATTTGAGAATCCTATGTCTTTAGTCACCAGTTAAACTCTACATGGCGTGCACAGTTCTCTATGAACGATCCACATTACCTTTCTCCGATATCACATTCAACAGCACAATTCTTAAACCTCAAAGTTGGAATTTTCTTACAATCTACAGCAATCTGCTTCACCCACTAAACCCAAGGGACCCAATCAGTAAAGGTTTACTAATGAACCATTTTTGAGTGAACCTGATTACAAGTAATAAGTAAAGCCTTAATGATTGGGTCCCCTGGATTTAGTGGACAAAGTAAATTGGTGTAAACTGTACAGTGTACGAAAGTACAAATTTTGAGGATGAAGAGTCGTGGTGTTTGTTGGTTAAGGGGGGAATCCTATCTTATGGGCTAAAAAAATAGCAAAATTTAGAATTTTTTTTTAAGGAACTAGCATTTCGATTCATCTGAAATTTGGACTATGTTCTTATGCATTCTTGAAGAAGTTGCAGATTTTTTTTTATTCATTTTTAATAATAAATATAGGAGTTATGCATCACGCCGCGCAAAACTCGTCGTCCGCTGGTGTGCATGATCTTTATCTTCCAGGTAATCTAAAACAGAAAAATGAAACGGCATTTTACTTTGTACATATGTAGCTTCAATTTGATGAACCAGAATATCGCTAAGTTCTATACTTCATTTGTTACATAAGAAAATTGGCGCAAAATTGGATAGCAAAAATTAAATATTCAGACCTTTCAGTTTGAAAACTCTCCACACTGCTCAATAATTTTTTTTTGCTTCTTGCTGGTTCATCAATTTCAAGCTACATATGTATAAAATAAAACGCCGTTTTATTTGTCTGGTTCAGATTAACTGGTAGATAAATATCATGCACACCAACGGACGGCGAATTTCGCGCGGCGTGATGGTCGATCATACACAACTACTATATTTATGGTTAAAAATTAATAAAAAAAAATCTGCAGCTTCTTCAAAGATGCGCCAAAACATGGTCCAAATTTCTGATGAATCGAATCGCTGGTTACTTGAAAAAAAAATCCCAAACTTTGCTATGTTTTTAGACCAAAGAATAGGATTTCCCCTTAAGGTTTGTTGAGTACAGGGTTGTCATCCCCTTTTAAACGGAGCAACCTGTATGACCCCAATTTCCCATCCAAAGGATCGAGCCTCTAACAACCCTCATTCCTCTATAGCCACGTTCAAATCATACAATTCCCAACCATCCCGCATGCTTCACCCTCTTTCATCCCCAGCATCCCAAGTATCCATCGGCCATTCCCCGCCGCCCGTGTCGACAAGCGTGCACACGCTTGTGAACACGTTCAAAGACAACAACGGGTCTTTGGCTCAGCGTCTTGCGTCACAACGGTAACATTCTTTCCGGCAGGAAGTCTGGGACACGGAGTCAACGCGTCTGTCAAGCGAGCTGACAGCCGCGGATCAAGAACGATCGGACCGCGGCTCCACCCCCCCTCCCTCCACCCCGCCCAACCCCCTCTTCGTTGCTGTCAGCTTTTCAGGGTTAACGGTAACACTGGTGGTCGCTTATATAAAAATCCACAATGCGCCAAGCACCATCGGTGTCTAATTATAAAAGCGTCGCGGGAAAAGTCCGGCCCCCTCCACCCTAACCCCTGTGCACGTTCATTACCCGCTCCACGCCTTTCTACGCGCGCTTCGCTCGTGTAACTCGCGGCGCGGCTTGCTCTTAGGTGCTTACGACCTAAACTAAAAATACTAGTGGGGGTCCGATCAACGGCCAACTGGGCCAGTGAAGTAACCGTAGCTCAACGTCCCAAATATAGTCCGACATCTCTACATACCGGCTGCCGATAGTTGGCATCCGGCGACAAAACGTACAAGACCAGCGGAGAGTATAATAGCGGCTGTCACCACGATCCCCTAATGACATGCCTATCGTTGGACCACTCGCGCCGATCCTCCATTCTGACGTCTAATTCTGGACTGGATTTTCGTATTACCAGCAATTCAACGAGGAATCCCGAGCATTCCATTGAGCCTGATGAGTCCTATTTTAAGGACCCTCGGTGCGGTCGCGCGTTGTCCAGTTTGGATGGGTTGTATCGTTTTTCGGGGGTAGAGGACCAAGGTCTCCGGTGACAGCTCGCTTTTGGGTTAACGTGTAGTTGCACTGCTCGGCTATTATTTCTATGGATTCCTTTGTGACTGAGCATTATATGGATTGAGTTGTTTAATTAATGATGGGGGCCAAGTTATTCCAATTTCAATTCTTGGGGCAATTGATCTATGGAAATAGGTTCAAAAAAATGCTACAAAGAATATTAATTCAGAAATAATGAATAGAATTATTCTTATTTTAATTAATTTTGTTTTTTGGAATCCTTGGAATGTTCTTTCTCGAATTACATTATTTCTCTAAATACAAAATTATTTATATAAAGTATCGAATAAAAATCCGATCACCCGAGGTATCTTTATTCGACGAGTGACAAATAAAATATTTATCTTTCATTCGAACTCAAAATTTTGATTTAAATATATTTTGCCCATCTCTGCTTTATGACCACACTGTCGCGTGCTTATATTCGCGGATTAATTGAAGCATCTTCGTGGAAAAGAAATAAGGAAAGATACTGGGTACATACTTTACTCTCTATGATTTTCAGCTTGTTCTATTCCTGCGAAAATTGTTTAAAATTAAAATTAAAAATCATTTTCTGAGGGATATATTGTCGTTCATAAATATTAGGACACCCACTCTTTTATTGAAGAATTTTATTGAACTTATTGAACGATTCTAACAAACTTTACTTTATTTGGTATTTAAAATTAAAAGCAAATATCACAGTTTGCGCAGATACAGCAGGTGTGCTAATACTTACGAGCTGCAGCGTACGTGCAGCCACCGAAACGCCCAGCATCCTTTAAGTCCGACCCATCGAACGTCTTAAAATAGTTTAAAACCGCCTGCGGCCCCTGCATCGGAGCAAAGTTATCGAGTCGAAAAATCAATTTTACCGGCGGCGGGATCTTTTCGACGACGTGTCCCGCTGCCAGAAACTTAATTTCGCGGCACCGCGGTGCCCGCACCAGCCGCTACTTCGCGGGCGAGCCAGTGCCAAGTGTCGTACGCTAGCGTGCGCTTTGTTTTAATTCCATCCCCGACGACACGTGGAAGGGTTATAAATAAAAGGCGCGCGACTGTTTGCGCGCCGATATTGTCCGGCGGCGACGATACCGAGAAAGTGATCGTGGACGTTCGCATCGTACCGCCCCGGCGTCGACCGAAGTGTCAGCGGGCGTGACGGGACTCACTTCACCCCGAGGTATCGGTAAATCGTGCAAGGGTTGCGACGAGGGAGGAAGTTGGGGTCAGCTCTCAAGGAAAATCCAATATAAATAACACACGTCATTTATATAGAATATATAGATCCCTTTTTCTGGGTTACGAGCCTTTCGCTTCAATGTGCAACACTTTCAGGGACACTGACTTTCATGGGATATAAAAATGGCGACTTACGAACAAGCTGACCGCGAATTCCATTATTCTGTAATTATTGAAAATTTCTCTGCTTCCATAGAAGCTGATTTCTATAATATCATCTTCACAATATTCTTAAGGCATAGAGAGTGTCCCGCAAAGTAAACATATATTCAGAGACATAACTCTCCAACGTTCCACGGATCCCGCGTTTAACAGAGTTCGATAATTTCGCGTGAAAGAGCAGGAAGACCAGAACCAGACGTGCTTCGTTTGCAGCCTGTCAGCTGCCACGTGACGTCCCTCGCGGAGGAAGCAACGAGGAAGCAAAACGGAAGAACAGGGGAAGAAGAAACCGCCGAGGAGCCAACGTAACAGCGGTTGGCGAGAAGTCAGCAATTGCACTTATAGAAATGCATAACGCGAGCCGCCTCCGCGAAGCGAAGATCATCCCCCTTTAATTTCCATGCAATCCCGTGAAAGCTTTCCTTCGATGTCTTCCGTTACGAACGTCGCGATGGGAAACAACTGGGTCCCAATATAAAAAGAAAGAAGGAAGAAAAGGGTGCTGGTAGGGTCTGCCCCGCAGCCTTCCGTTGCGCGTGCTTACGCTTGGATGAAAGCCGCTGGGGAAGTCTATTTTTACGGAGTCTGTCTGTAATCAAGCACGTGGCAACTGGAGAAGGTCCATCCGCCCTTATCGGACCCATCCTCTACCACTTTGCCCTATATAATTTACGATACACACATCCCTGTAACTCGTTTACAGAGAGGCCAGTGCGCCAGGCTCCATAGGTGACGGAGCTGGCCAAGTTAAACCTGGGCGCGTACTATCCACTTTGAATAATAATACGTCTTTACTGCACCACCAATTTATGGCACACTAGTGTAGGTACAGTTAATTCAATTACAGGTACACCTGTTTCCCTTTTCTGGTGCAATGATCCAGCGAGATGCTGTTTTTAAAATCTTATCCTGATTAACTTACACAATTTATCTATATGCTTATACTTTCCGTATGTAGGTATGTAGGTCGCGATAGATTTTTTTTAAAATTTATTCGTGCTTCTAATAAGACGATTACTTTCCCATCGACAAAACGGTTTAAGGGGGTATTCTGGTCTGACGGGCAGAAAAAATTTATTGTTTTTTGCATTTTCTACAGGTACTTTATATGGGCAATAAGTGTGCAAATGGATTTTTTCCAATTCGTAATATTTGAAGAGCTACAGGGTGCAGAATTGGGACGCATAACAGTTTTGTTCCTGCAAGTGTATTTCGGCAAAGTTTCGGCGGACTGTTCTTTCTGGGGGGGGGGGGGGCTTGTGCATTTTTGTGCCTTTTAGAACGCAAAAATCGACCGTTTGGTTACAAAGTTTCCAACTTCGTTACTCTCCTAGGTCACCTTTCTGTCTAAATTGTACGCAAAACTTTAAACGCGATTTTCTCGAAACCACATTTTTCGAATCGGTGGCCATGATATTTCAAGATCGACTGGACCAACTCAGTTCAAGTTTTGCATATATTATCAGCACACATGTGGCTATCGTCCCTACCAGAATTATGATAAAATATTTTGTTTTTAAACTTTCACAGACCTTTAAAGTTGAAAAAATGTGCGAAAATCGAAACTTAATTTTCAAACCGCCGCCATTTGCTTAATTTTCAATATTTTTTTATCATTCTGGGGAGGGACGATAGCCAAAGGCATACAAATAAAGAATCTCTTTACATTTTTTGTTTCTGATCACTAAAACGAGCCCAATCATGGTCACCGTGACCCCATGTTTTTTTTTCACCATTACTTTAAAGCAATCAACTGCGTTTGATTTTAATTCTTTTCTATTGACAAAATTTGTAAAGATAGTTCAAATATCAACAAGCATGTAGCAATAAGCTAAATGATAATAAAATTTATCGGTTCTTTGTAAAAAAATTCCGAAATAACGCGACGAAAACGTCTCGTCAGACCAGAATAAACCCTTAATCAAGCGATATTCGAGCACGTTGCACATATTCGCGCGACGAGAAGATGTTGAATAGAAGGACTGTCTCTCATTTGCGTAGTAAACCAGTACCTAAAAGAAAAAAAAGAGGCAATTCAGTGGATAGTACGCGCGCGCCGCATGTAGAGTCCTGTGAATATTTCGCTTTGCTCGACTTTTTTGTGGAAAGGCAGACCAGTGTCGATTTGATTATTTTTATCGAGTCGACGAGCAGTTGTGGACATCGAGTAGACGTCGATTAAGCTGTCGATGGACAAGAAGCTGATAGGATGCGGCGGGGCTCATGGAGGTGGCGAACTCGTACGATCGTGCCTCGAGATGTGGAGCAAAATTCGTTGGCAGAGGTTCACGATAGGCCGAAAGCTTGCGGCGTTGTGCGAGCAAACGACAGGTATTGTCCGCGGTCTTAAATTATTCAACGTTCCCTGCCACCGGCGGGAATCTTTGGCAGGTTCCGAGCAACGGGACGTCGAGGAAACGCAGAAAACTCTCATCTATCATGTCGAAACGCGTTACGCGAAAATAGTCGCAAGGATACACCGAGGTCGGGCTTGGCGAGCGTGGACGTGGACGACGTCAAGGGTGCGCGGGATTATCGGGACGCGTACACGAGCCGCGGAACCACGCCACCATAATGGACAGTGTATTAGCTCGGCGCAAAGGTTCGTTCGCTTTGTTCGGCCAAAGTCTTTATCCAAAGTGAAAATATGTTACAAGTGCTTTTAATCGAAGTATGCGCTTCCCTTGGCTGTCTATGATCCTTTGTCATGTTTCTGGTAAAGGTCGCATCATATAACAGTGAGCGAACGAACTTTTGCAATGTCCTTAAATGTATAACGTGTACCACGAGGGATGAGTAATAGGGCGGAGCGAAACTATATAGGCGAAAATTTAAATTTGAGTTTTCAGTTGGCCTGGGTGCGGGATATTTGTCTTTTGATTAACCGAACACAGCTGTAAAAAAATTTTGGAAAAATATTCATGTCTGCAGGTTCCTTTTTCTCTTAAAAATGTAAAAAATCACACTGTGAATCTTATTTTTTACATTTTTAAGAGAAAAAGGAAGCTGCAGACATGAATATTTTTTCAAAATTTTTTTACAGCTGTGTTTGGTTAATCAAAAGACAACTATCCCGTACCCAGGCCAACTGAAAACTCAAATTTAAATTTTCGCCTATATAGTTTCGCTCCGCCCCCTTTTAATTAAAGTGAGCAGTAGCTCGCTGGGTGCTTTTTCACCACCCCTTAGAATAATTATGTATTTTCGACCTATTTATTCGCGTGGAATCGCCACCCTGTATAAGTGTCGGAAGCAGGGATTTCCTTGTCAGATCTGGCATTCTTTTACGCGCTAAATTTAAATTAAGCGAATATTTACTAAACGATGTACTTTCAATGAAAATCGGTAAACGACGCCGAACTGTTAGCTGTTAGTGTAAATCTAGGCTACCTAAAGGGAATATGTGAGAGCTATAAAATGTGGAATCAGGGATTTAGGAATGGTGTGCAAATAGATTGAGCTGTGGCATGTTGAGTGATCACTCGAGGATAGTAACGTTCATGTGCACATAGGGTAATCAATTACTAGACACTACCCCCAGTAGGTATGTTGAAAAAGTTCCTCCACGTGGAGACTCATAAAAATCGTCTTTTGACGAAGCGAGACGATGCTCGTTTGAGTAAGATGAATGTGCCGAGAAGTATTTATAATTCCACGTAACAGTAAAAGTTTGAATTATTTTCGTGCCTCCTTCCTGATCGAAGAAGACGTAGCACTCCGCGGAACGTTTAAATATCCCGGTCACACACGCGCAAGTTTATTACGTGACATCCGAGCGACAAAATAATCTCGAAGCGATAAAGCGTGGCTGAACTTGAAACGGTGCGATTCGGGAGAGAAATCGAGTTCCATCGATACGATCCGTCACTGCTTGGCGATCTATTCTCTAAGAGCAACGTCACTCCGGTGGTCACTGACGTCTCAACATTTCTTTTCCCGCGAGCATCGTGACGTCGCGATACATCCTTGAAAGAGACGCTATTATGGCCGGTCAAGCCTACGCTCTAGGCCAGGGGCTAGGCTAGGCTATTTCCGCTATTCAGCTTATGGACAAAAATAGTCCTAGAGAGCTTTCGACTAAGAAGTCGCTGGGACCTCTTGCGCCCCGCTCCGCTGCAGAGAAAGATCATTTCGATACAACCGCCGCCTTGTGTAGCGGCAGTTCTTTAAATTTACTACGCTCATCCCTCTTCCTTTACGTAACCCCCTGGGGGCCACTTCTGCGCGATAGTTATCCCCACCGAATACTTCCACCTATGATTCTCAAGAAAAGAATCGCGCGGCGATAATAACGCTGCGCCTGGCGTCGGCGTGTTTCCGCGCCAAGGAATTTGTACCCAGTGCACGGTTTCCGAGAGACTCCACGCTCATATTTTCTGCGGAGTATCGAAGGTAGCGTTCGAGTGTCCCTGAACGTTAAGCAAAACTCAGAGTTGCGTATTATCCGAATCAATTTTTATTAATTTAATAAAAATTTAATTGAACAAAGATTTTTAATTAATAAAAATTTATTCGAATTTTATTGATTTAATAAAATTTAATAAAAATTTAATAGAAATTTAATAAAAATTTAATTTAATAAATTAATTTATTTAATAAAAATTTATTAAACTAATTCATTTATTAATAAATGATTAAATTCATTTATTTAATAAAAATTTGTTAAATTAATTTATTTAATAAAAATTTGTTAAATTAATTTAATAAAAAATAACAAAAATTGAATACACATTGCTAGAAGGCGTCGACTGTAAAAGAGAAGTAGGAAAGTTGGAAGAAATAGACAACAAGGAGGGAGAAGAGGAAATAACAGAAGCAGAAGTACCAGAACAAATCAGGAAATTAAAAAAAAAGAAAGCAGCAGGGGAAGACAAAATGGAAAATGAAGCCTGGATTTACGCCAATTTACGACAACGAAAAACTAGTAAAAAGGATCACAGAAACTTTCAATAATGCGTGGAAGAGAGAAGGATTCCCATAGATGTGGAAAGAAGGGATGATTTCACCAATATTCAAAAAAGGAGATAGAGAAAAGGTGAGAAATTACCGGGGACTAACGATCCTAAGCACAGCGTACAAAATATATGTTATGGTCCTGGAAAAAAGATTAAAAGAGGAATTGGAAAAGAACCCCATAATACCAGAAACACAAGAAGGATTCAGGAGCGGTAAGTTGACAATAGATAATATTTTTATTCTGAACTATGTAGCCAACAGAGAACTTCAGAAAAAAGGGGGAAAGTTGTATACCTACCTTTTTGCAGACCTAAGAGCTGCATTTGACAAAATGCATTAGAGTAAAACTTCAAAACATCATGGAATAAAATTTTTTTTAAAAATAGTTAAACCGACTTCTAAAACATAAATATGCTTTAAAAAGTAAAAAATAATTTTTTCCCTTATTTAATCTACAATCATCAATTCTTTTATGTCGGCGCCTCATCATTTGCAGTGTGTAAATTTGGCGCAGACTTAAAAGAATTGGTAGTCGTGGATTAAATAAGGGAAAAAATCATTTTTTACTTTTTAGAGCATTTTTATGTTTTAGAAGTCGGTTTTAATTTTTTTAAAATTTTTCATTTTTTATTTTCTAGTTATTTAAGTTACATAACTACATTTATTTAAAAATATATGAGTGGACCTACAAAAAGAGCTGCCCGTAAAAAAAGCACCGTTTAATAGAAATGGAAGATTCCAAAAATAAGCGACTTGAAAAAGTAAGAATAAGGATGTCTGATATTCGTTATATGGGGTTTACAACTTAACGCGCGGAAATACCGAATAAGAATAAAATAGTACAAGAATGCTGGAGGGAAATAGACGCGAAGCAAGAAGAGAAGAAGTCGAAATTGGAGGAAATGAGAGACTCATACTATAGGCAAAAAATATGGATATCCCAGAAATGGAAATAGAAAGAAGGAGAGGAAGAGAGTTTGCTGAGGAACTAAGTAGCGTAAAGAGACAGGGCAGAACAGGTTCAATGGCAATACGACAGAATAGTGGGAGGCAGATACAACGTTCATTACACAGAAATCAGGGATAACCAGAGAGCAAATTACCTAAACGGAGACTAGGTACAGAGGAAGAGACCGAAGCATGATCACAAGGTTCAGATGTGGGAACGAAGAGCGGGAAAGCAAGTACTGCAAGGAAGAAAAAGAAACAGTATGCAGACTATTTAAAGGGGCTGGACTTTAGCCGCTAGAGAGACGCTGGGCCACAAGCTTCAAGACTGTAAGGAGTTGAAAAGAGAAAATTCACCGATAAGAGGGATACTAAAGGGAGAAGAAGGAGTGGAGTGGATGCGTATGGTTCTGGAAAATGGAGAAGGAAAGAAGCCCAAGATGAAGGAAGAAGTCAAAACGAAAGCACCAATCTTGAGTTAACAGTCCCAGAAATACTTACACACAGCGCATGTAACCCCATTTTAAGTACGAAAGGCAAAAAATAAACCTATTTACTATTAGTTTAATAAATTTTTATTAGATTGATAAATTTTATTAATTTCATATCAATTTTTATTAATTTGGCTAATTTTTATTAAATTTGATTAATTTTATAAATTTTTATTAAATTTGTATAAAATGTCATTAATTCTATAAATTTTTAATAAATTTATTAATTTTATAAATTTTTATGAAATTTACATTAATTTTATAAATTTTTATGAAATTTATATTAATTTTATAAATTTTTATTAAATTTTATTAATTTAATAAAAAAAAATTATTTATTTTATTTATTCAAATAATGCTCAAGTGTGGCAGAACTCGGGGCCCTAAATTTTTATTAAATTTTCTTAATTTAATAAAAAAAAATATTTATTTTATTTATTCAAATAATGCTCAACTCTGGCAGAACTCGGGGCCCGATCAACTCGAAGGGGCATTTATCAGAACGCTTCGCCAGTCGAAGTGCATATCAACAGTCTCGTGTAAGTTCCCCTGGAAGGATCACGCGTGTCCCTGGCGCGGCGCAAGGAAAGCGGGGGGGGGGGGGGGCGGGAAAGGACGCTAGAAAAGAATGATGTCGCAATCACGAGGCTTAATTATGCCCCGTGTCCCTGCGGGGACCCGAGCCGTTTACCATTATTTCAGTAATTGGTACAAGCAATTAATCTCGCTGCACCCACGTAGTCGCGTTACTCTCTGTCATTGGGTAGCAAGCGCGCGTTTCTTCTCGCTGAAAACAGCTATTTCCACTGTCGGCGACGCGCGACAGGTGCTAGCCCATGCCAGCGGGCTAGAGGAGCCCGCGCCGTGGGATAACGACAATTCTCGGGCACCGGTTTCGAAATCCAAACGAAAACCCCGAGGTATTTTCAATCCTCTTCTTTGCTTGCCAGTATCTTCGGCTGCCCATCGAGCGATCCCTCGCCCTGGCCGCGCCGATAGGTGAAGGCGACCGAGCAATCGTTCCTCGGCATATTTCTCACGATCTTTTACTGCTGTACTCGGCTAACGAAACAGTCTTTCCTATCAACCGATGCTTGATTGTCAATTCTCAAGGAATTCAGAATGTGCCGCTACTTCTTACGGAGCCCATTTTGGTTCGTTGGATTCTGACGGTCGTCCACTTCCTTGTTCTAAAGGGCGATCGCTTAGAAGACGCAATACTTGAAATCCACTCGCAATCCTGTTAGACGTTATTCAATTTCAACGTCGATGCGCATCGTTAATGCTTCAGACGAGTTATTAGGTGGCACATCGCGACCATTGATCATCGACGACTGTCTGCTGCCATCTTGGGCTTAGGAAACCTTGCAGATGTGCAAGGTGATTTGGAAATAGCTGGGCAATCTTTGAGAGCGCGTTGTGCATTGAAACGGTTCTTTTTTTAATTATGAATGTAACAGACGGGCTCGTTGATTAAAGAAGTTGTTGGAAATGATTCTTTTCTGTTGAAGTGGTTGCACCGACCTGGACCGACATTCTCTGTAAAGGCGCCCGGATGCAGGAAATATTTTGCGGCCCCGAACAATTTCTTAATGGTAAGATAGCATAACATCTTTTCATGGAAAAAGGATAATAATAACAATAATAAAGAAAATAAAATAAAAAATGAAAGAAATAAACATATAAGCATTAAGATATTTAAATATATGACTTTCTTATTGCCATATCACTAGTAATATTAGGTTATTATATTATTATAGTAGAAATTACATTCTAATTTCTTTTTTGACAGTCCTCTCATACTATGGTATGGCTACCAAGCTACAATTGTGGTGTATCCGTAGTATTAGATACCAGTTCTGCGTTTATTAAATAAATTTCAATCAAACAAAAAATTTTCGTTCTCATTTGTTTTTTTCTTTACCCTTTTCTTCATTTTTCCTTCTTCAGGGGCCTGGCTAACAATAAGGTGTCGGTGAATTTTCATAGCTTTAATTAAAATGGTCCTCGTCCGTCAGTGTACTACCATAACAATTTCAAATGATGTACGAATCTTTTCCTACTAATCTTATCAAGCAGTCCACTAATGAAATCCCTAACGCCACCAAACTACAAATTACACGAAAAAGATTGCAACTGAATATCTCGTGGATCCGCACGCGCATCTCATAAATTTTACCCCATCCTCGAGAAGTACTCAGTCCCAAAAATTTCAGCTCACATCCGCGAACAGATTGACAACTTAGCCGTGTTCCCTGTCGTGCTGTTGTCAATCCACTGTCTACGTCCAATATCAATCAAACTTGCATACTTGACCCTACTACATTATTTGCTTCACCTATATATATATATATATATATATATATATATATATATATAACGTAATGGGACATTTCTATATATATATATATATACATTCAACTTCAAGGGATGAGAAACGACGTTCCTTGCAAAATTAAGGAAGTAAAAACACGCTGGGTCAAAAGAGACCCAAGCTCCATTGTAGAATTCTCGGGAAGTGACCGTTTTCTACGGTCACGTTTGCACGACCTTTCCCCGTCCTTCAGGTGAGCGGAGCACGGTCCCGAGTTTCGCCCACCTATTTCTGCACCACCCTGTACCGGCGCGTGGCGGTAAATCAGAAAATAGTGAATTTGGTTAACCCAGTTCCATAGACCTCGTTCCCAGAGCGCACGACCTTTACATCTGTTGGTCGGTCTCTAGCCGAGATAGAAGAGGGATCCACCTCAAAAGCTCCTCCACCTGCCACCGGACACCAGTGTGACCAGGCTGACCGTCCGGCAGCACGCCCACACGAATTGCTACTGCGTTATTTCGAGTGTTTTAGCCTTGGGTGGCGGCCAGAGAAAACTTTTGAAATATCGGGGAACGCTTGGGGCCTCTCTTTCTCGGGCAGGCCGGCACGGTATTCGGGATAAGTACAGAGTAGCACAAAGTGTCCACGACGTAGACACAACGTGTCCGCGATGGGGGGGGGGGGGGGGGGGGAGCAGGTTTCAGAGACGTGCACAGGGTGTGCAGAACCACAAGGACGGGATCCAGAAATGGGAGCCACGCGGAGGAATAGGTCGGAACGTTGGGGTAAATATTTTTTTCCAGGGAGCCTCGTTTTCGGGGAAAACAACTTTGAGAGATCGCCGTGTGCACGTGTACTTGACCAATACACTGTTCAGAAAAGCTGAATATAAACCACTTGACGGGGGTTTATTTTTCTGCGATTTCAGTATTTACGTCTCATTTACTGTTTCACTGTCTATTATTCCAATATCTTTTACAATTATTTGAATTGCGAACACGTGGGCGTGCTACTCGATTGGTAGCGAGTGGAGGCGAGACTTTGATCGAGAAGCCAATCAGTTCGTTTCATCTTAATTCTTCCTACTTTGAATTATGCGTGTTGAATTTTTAATAGGTGAAGGAAGGATCCAAGCATATGTACACTGAACAATTTTCTTATCTTATGGATCTTTTCCGTCGAAAATGAAACTTGCTATGATATATATTCATTGCACTGCTACTTTTAGCGCACCCCGTATACTGTAACTCCTATTAGCTAGATGTCCATCATCCGCACCACCTTACTCGTTCATAATTACCGCTGGACGAGTATAATTTCTTCCTGTTTCTGTCTCCGCTAATCGTTTCTCATAGTCACATTGCTTGAACGCGAGACACGAGCAACCATTCTCCCCTCTTAAGGGGTTAAAACCCCCTCTATATCACAATGAATCTATGACACGGTTCATTTCATCTGTGACACAGATTTTGCAATATTGCGTCTATACTTACTCCTTTATTTTGGTTCCACGAGCGTGGACACTTTGTTACGGGCGTGCCTCTTTTATCGTAAATCAGTAGCCATTGAATTAACGTTGTTGTTCTGAGATCACAAAACGCTCACTTGCCAAGATTACAACGAAGTTGTAGTGCCTTCTGTTGCGCGCCACGCGCAGCTTCTCGGTTGATAACGTAATGGGACATTTCTACCGTCGAGAGCCCTTGTGGGATTACGTTCGAGCGTTCGTTAAGGATGAAATTGAATACAACGCAAATTTAATATAACGGCCACAGTAGATCGATGCTAGCCTCTAGAAAGTTCTTTAACCTTTTCTGTGTTCCGCTGTTATACGCGACGTCGTGTCCAATATTAGAATATTATCTATTCACTGGTGGCATGTTCGCCACTGAATTTGAAGCGTGACACCGCAGAGCGAACTACTGACGCATGCCTGACCACGTACTGAGCGGTTCCACTTGCACCCTTCTACGGAGGAAGGCAATGAGGGGCCTTGACCTTGGATAGGAAAAGAATTACCATTTGATTTTCGTTAAACTTCAACTGAAATTTAATACTTCTCTCAGTTACGAGTGTAGACAGCGTGCATTCTTTAACCCGAAATCTTTGTACACTTTCAATGGTGTATTATCGTGCGGTTCGTTGAAAAAATAGTAACAAACGTAGGTACGTATTTGAACAAATATACTTCTACTTAAAAGATCGAGATAGTCAGTACGATCTTTAATTCACCCACACGGGGAAAGTGGATTTTGTCATGCCATCCCCGTTCTACACACAGCTCCTGACAAACAAAACCTTCATATCTACATTGTCTCCGGGACGTTAACTTTTCGCCATCTGGATTTCACACAGACTTTGTATACGTCCTTCAGAAACACTGGCACCGTTAATTCCCTCCATCAGCGAATCAAATATAATCATTATAACTAAACTATATAAACCGAACGTGGGGCGGACGTTCGAGGAACAGGGTTAACACTTCATCGCCGGGTGTTTCACTGCAAACAGTTCCTACCCACTTCAGCGAAAGAATTGACTTAATCGACGTGTACAAAAAGGTTCATCGATCATAGGGCTCCGTCGTTATTCTATCTACCAAAACCCCGAAGCGCAGACGGTGTCCCACGACCCGTAAAAAATCACCGAGGCTGAAAAAACCATGGATTCCACGACCCGTCGTTAAAGTGTTAAAAACCGATTCCGCGTCTGCGATCGTCAGCCAGCGTCCCAGCGCGAGAGCCCGGCAAGAAAGTGCCGGGGCGGGAGATTTTCGCGGATGCCGAGACGTCACAGTGGGCCATTTGGCACGGCGCGGCGGTGACGTGGTCGACGAAAGGCGACGGATAAAAAGGATATGACGGACGGGCGACGCCGTGACGATCGACCGCGTCGCGGTGGCAGGGATAATTGGATTTTTCAGGGAGCGCGCGGCTTTGGCAGCGGGGAACGCTTCCGCGGGCGAAAACGAGCCCCGGGGCATGTGGGGCCTCGGAGGAGAAATAATAATAACAGCTCTCGCAAAGATTCCACTCTATGATTTCGATCGGAAATTTAAATAGATCTCGCCGAGCGGCGTGCGGGCGGTGGGACGTGGCCGCAAGGAGGAGATACTCACGGGGATCTGCGCTCGTCCGACGAGAAGTTTGCTTTTCTCTGCCCCCCCCCTGTTTCTTTACCTTCCTTCTTTACAATCTATATTTCTCCCGCTTTCGCCCCGTCTCTCACGCAAGCACGCACGAAAGTTCCTTTACAGCGATCGCCACGGGAAAGAATGAAACGACCACCGTGTTTCGTCATCATGGCGCCGTCGCGTCACAGTTGAGGCAGCGCAGACTTCTCGCAGCCCCGCGCTCGATATCGCACAGACTGAATGCAAGTATGAGAGATGGTAGCGTCCTAACACTGCTACCTGACTAGGAGAGCTGCACGGATTTCTTAAATATGCGATGTATCATCCAGGCGACCATCCCACCAGAAAGGACGACCCCGCTCCTGTAATTAAAAATGATTAGTCTCGAATGGATCGGATGGCCGTGGCGTAGCTCGCTAATTGCTTGGCTGTGTGGTCGCTCGATGGTTCGTGTTTGCGGTGCGGTGTAGCTATCTGGATGCTGGAAGCTAGATGGAACTCTGGAGAGTGATTGGGAGGATGCTGGACGAGTCACGGGCTGTCTCATGACGTTACTTTGCTGCAATCGCAGCTTTCCTTAAAGTGCAATCTTCCATTTTCTTCCACGTCAACCGATTCGGTATTCCGCGTATAAAAGTGTTTCCTACACCTCCAATCTTTACCGAGTAGGTATATATTACGGCGAAGATTTAACGCGCTGTACCTCAAAAAATGCCATTACACCTTGCACGGGTGTCGTTTTAGCAACGGAGGAACTAATGCAAACCGACCCACCTCCTCCAACCAACCCTCCTCCACCGTCAACCATAATACAGGCACGATCGAACCGAATCAATTACCTCGCGCACGAGCGAATAGGTAATAAAGAGTTTCGCAAGGGTCTCAGGGTACGTCGAAGAGGAGAGATCGAAATCGGGGCGTCCCGAGGCGTTTTGCGTTCGTTATTGGGTAACGCGCGATGGGTGCCACGTGGCTCGGTGGCTTCGCAACAATTGGCACCGCGATCGCCACTTATGCATCTACGGCAATCTTCGTGCTAATTAGAGATTCTGCGGGCCGAGGCCCGCCGAGAACGTCCATTAATTCGTTTGACGCAACGGTCGGATCACCTCGTTCACTAATACGCAGGGGAAGAGGATCGAATTGAGCGTCGCGCTTGGATCACGGTTACGTCACGGATGCAGAACATTACCGAATTTAGTGCATAGGTACGCGCGCACGCACCGAAGATGGCACCGAAAACCGACGGCGGAACGTCCCGCGCCGCTAATCGCGATACCACTCCGTCCTCGAGGTCGCGGAACGGCGTTCCACCAGGGAATAATTATTATCGGCCGTGCGGACCGCGTAATTTTGGGATCGCGCGATAATGCAGTAAATTAGGCGGCGATAAATGTCGCGGGAACGTTAAATCACCCGTAACGGCGGTCGTGCACTTGCGCCGGACGCGATTCAATTTTGCACCGAGACTATGCTGGTAGGAAATTCTTACCTTGCAATTTTCTTATTTCTTATGAGAAAGGTAGAAAGCTTGTAAATGATCCGGATCGAATTGTATGGAAATGGACGGATAAGAGTGGGAGTATTTACTGTAGCTACTTCTTAGTCACGAGGTATATTAAATTGTGCGTAAGTATATACTAATCCATGTATATATCCCGATACGAATGGAAGGATAATATTTATCCTCTGTCTGCGGTGGAATCTTACATTGAAACGAATTGAGAAAATAAGCAAACTACCCATGTGCTCTTAGGTACCTATTTAGTAGATTTTCGTAGTGACTGCTAATCGCCGCACTAGCTGGGCGCTTGGATAATTTATTTTTCACTTCTCAATCTGCACGGATATTCGGGAGATTCTCAAATGCAGGGCCCGATCTAGGGGGGCGCAAACAGGGCAAAATTGGTTAATTGGTAACTTATGAATATTAATTTCTTTATAAAACAAAAGGCTTCTGTTATTCCACAAATACTTACAAAAATTTCACTTACTGTCAAAAATTATATTTTAACCCTTCGTTGATACTCTGGGTGTGAGCCACCCATAAGCTGATTTTGACGCTCTGTACCATTTATGTGCAAAATAAATACCACAGCCGACTTATAAACTATTTTTCTTCTCAAAATATTATATCTCAACAACGACTCTGTAGATTTATAACTTCTAATATTGACATTTATAAAAGTTACAATTTTTAGATGATTTTTTTCGTTTTTTCTTAACATATGGTAATCTAGAAATTTTCCACAAAAACTGTGATAAAATTTAAAAAAAAAAAAAAAAAAAAACCTATTGGAATACGTTCTAGAAACCTTGAAAATGACCCATGATTTTTTTCATAACGATTGGATTCTTTAGATGAGAATGGCAATCGTTCAAAAATTGCTCTGGGTGTGAGCCACCCAGATATGTCAAAGTTGATCGAAGAAAGAGGTGTGTCAACGAAGGGTTAAAATAACTGTTTATAATTAAATATAAATTCATTTTTGGGCCTGGGATCGGGCCCTGCTCAAATGTAATTTACTTCGAAAACGAGGCCCCGTATGAAAGAAGTTATTATACAATTCCTATTGACTTTTCGCTATGAAATCACCCTGCCCTCAATTCCACCTTTCTACTGCCGCTGCACAGTGTTACGCGTAATGGACAAAAGTGAAGAATCCGAAGTGTTTGATCCACAAATTTTTGTATCTTAAAATGTTAATAAAGGAACGTAGGTTTCAATGTTACCGATAACTTCTGCTGAATTTACTAGTTTGTTGTCAAAAGTGATACTAGAAATTCATTACAAAATTTGGGTGCGTTTTTTCAAACACGTGCCATTGGCAGAATGTTGACCCTTTTCATTTGGTTTTTATAAGTTGTGTTTAATACTGTCATACCTTCAAAACTGCCGAGTCAGTTTTTTGCAATACCAACAATTTGTACTAATTCTTTACGTTAAATGTTTATCAACTTCGATGGGACTTTTACAAAAAAATACCTCCGTGATTTTTTGTATATTAATTTAGGGATCATTAAACTTTATATTAACGTCAATTTCAACTGCTCGAATTTGCACGAAACAGAAAAAATAGCCAAAATCATTATTAAGACGTTCACCGCTCCGACCCTTAGCGCAGTCGTTGGGGCGCCTCTCGTGCGTCCCGCGAAGGCATAAGACACTTATGTTACTCTAAACATCCGATATGCTTTTTCCAATTGTTTATACGATATCTACCATGACTTTTCCATCCTGGATGCTGTCTTCAGTTTTAAAATAGCAGTCAAACGCGATACACGTGATAAAAATAATTTGATAAAAAAAATGTTTCGAACAAAAGTTAGTCAGTACTCAGTTGACAACAAATTGCAAAAGTAAATATTAATAAAAAACTTTTTATTCACTGAAAAATCAAGATCGCCTTAATTTTTTTAATGGAACTGTATATTTTTTTTATACACCAATCGATGCATTTTTATATTCTCTTTAAAAAAGTATTAGGGTACTTAGGACGAAAACTGATTAGTTCAGAAGTTATGAGTTTTGTCCCGAACGCCCATATACGCGTAACACTGTGCGCTGTACTCTAAGCGATCGTCCGAAATTTCACACACTTCTTTCTCTCCATAAGTAACAAGAGTACGAAAAGTGCAATCAAGTATAACAGCTGCCACTTCACCAGCCACGATGCCTCGATTAATACAAATAATTTCCTCGTGAGATTATATCACTAAACAGGTCCAAACTTTCCCACATTGTATCGAGGAAGCAGCGAGATAGGGCTGTAGAAAGGAGAAGAAAATGTTCGTGCACGTACCACAGAATGATTTTACTAGGAGGAGCGTGCCTGATGGGGCTGTACCGCGCCACTTGTAAATCCTGGTTGTCCTTGAAGTGATTCAATATGTCCAGCGCACTGCAACAGAATTTTTAAAGCGACCATGATTATAACACGTCGGGTAAAAATAATAATTTCCTATCGATTACGTTGAGCCAACGCGCCGGTCTGTGCCGTTGTTTAAACCGCGACGTAAAGCAGAGGATTAATAAAGTGAACATCTCTGTAGATTTATAACTTCTAATATTGAAATTTATAAAAGAAATTGAAATCTATGAAATTTATTATCCTCCTGCAATCACCCCCCCTCCCTTTCCATTTCTCTTAATATCCTCAGGCCGCAATTTCCACGAAGCAATGCAGCTCTTCGCCCCTTTTTAAATCATTAAACAGCGATACGTTTTTGGGGAATACGTTTTACAAGCCTCGTACCGCGAGTTCTTCACTGGGGGGAAGGTTTGCACCCGTTTAACTTGCAGAATTCGCGGGCCCGGTATGCTCTAGCTCCGATGCAAAAGTTCGTTGGTAGAAACGATACAGAGGGTTTGGAGGAATGCCAGTGGCGAGGAAAATCTGACGCTTATAATATATGAACGTCGGTAGGTAAGCCAAGTGAATTGTGCAGGGGGGATGCTGAGAGTAAAAGAGAATGCATCACGCTCGTGAAAACGCATACTTGATAGCGGGACACCGGATAATTCAATTTGATCTAATTCGGGAATGATGAAGTCAGCTGATCCGCGTGACGAGGCTGACCGGCTCCCTTTGTGTTCTTAACGAAAGATATTGTTACGGCCTGCATCGGCATCCCCGACCACCCAGCCTCCACAGTGGCGCATTGGGCCGGGCGTAAAGTTTTCAGATAGCAAAACGGAAGGGAAGCACGAATCTTTAAAGAAGGTCGTCGTTAATCGACGATTAGTGAAATGTATGGGGCCAGTGGCGCACTGAGGATTTAATCTTGGGGGAAGCCGAGTTGAACGGGTAAAAATATTTTCAAGAAAAATTTATTTAATCCAAATTCAATACAATTCATTAGGTGATTATGAGATTTTTTTTTGCGATTATGAAAAGTTTTCTTTTCGTTTCACAAAGCCCCTTCTTTGAGGGGTGCCAGGGCCCCTTGGCCCCCCTCTGGGTGCGCCATTGGTGCGCTATCTCATTTTGTTGAGCAATTTTGAAGGTTCTGGGCGCAGTAATGCGAAGTGCGTGAAATGGTGAAGCACCAATTTCTTGGGGGGCGCTATTAGTGGCAAGTAGTTAAGCACTTAATGGAGAGATAAACGCCAAGGCGTGATGAAACTTGCGCCGTGGGATGCGATGATCTCTATCAAAAGGTGCTGTTAGATTTTGGTGCATCACTTTCGAAGCCTGAAAGCTTTCATCGTGCAGGTTCCATGTGTAGTACTTTTACACAGAGAGAATAGTACTGGAACTTCGAATTTTCGACATTATTCTATGGCTACTGGAGTTAAAATGATTAATACTATGAAATCCTTCAGTCTGGATTTTATCAAGTAATTTCGATTATTCTGAACGAAGCGATGCAAAGTATGTGGAAGATTGGTGTTTCGTTAATATCTCGGGAGGAATATTAGTGCTAAAGTAGTTAATGGAACAATAAACGGCGGGGCGCGATGTTTAAACAGTGGGGGTTGCAACGATATTCCAGTCCCAATGGTTCTTGTGTAAGTGCTCATTGTTTCGACAGCTCGTCGAATGGAAAGTAAACGGGGATTTAATGGATTCGCTTGAATCCCCGATATTTAACTGACGGCGGTTTGTGATTTCAAGCTGTCTGAATTAGGAAAACGCAATCGATTGTTCGTTTCGAGTTTCCTTCGGGAAATAAACCGCGCTGGAAGTTTAACGTAATGCGCGATTCATCGTTCACTAAGATTAATTTCTATTCGTAAGGCACACTTTTTTCTTGTGTCCTTTTAGTCATCCACAGCCTTATTGTTATATAAATCATTTCCTGTTTCATAACGACTTGCTCATTGATAAATTGAATTGGTCGGAGGAACTATCAATTAAAAAAAAGAATATATTCGTGATTCGTATCTTCAGTCATAAAACGAAAGATAAATTAATTACACTAATGGTTTGTATGCTCTCAAGCGCAAAACCTGCATATCTGTTAAGAAACGAATAACTACTTAGGAAATCTGTTCGTTGGGAGAGAATATTAATCTTGATTTCTTCATCGTTATTCAAGACAAGATGAATGCTTTCTCTCGTAAAGCGTATATCATACAGCTTTTATGTACAACAATAACAATTATACAGGCAAAAGAATCCAATTTATGCTAAAGGTTTATGTAAGAACCCCAATGGTCTAAATAATCTTCAAAGGATTTTAGGCCATTCACCTTTCCCCGCCGATATATTTATAGCGTTCCTGGTGATGCCCCAGTGACAACATGTACGATTATAATTAATCTGTTTCTCCATAATGCTATATCGAGCTCGTGAAATTCGAAAAAAAAAAAAAAGAAAAGAATGTGCACCCTTCGCCACTTTACACGCGTATACTTTAACGTCGAAATAGACTAGGCTTCTGCCATTAAGCGGAGGAAGTAATGCACCCTCGTGTGTAATCGATTTAGACGATATCTTCCCTGAATATCAGCGCGCGGACCAACCAGAGCGAAATTTGGCAAAACGAAAATGCGGGTTACGTCGTATAAAATCACGTGCACCGATATTACACTTTGTAAGTGCAATGATGAGTATACGCGGTTGCCCTTGGATAAGATCCAAAATAGTTCCGCCACCTTACTCCGAGGCAGCTTCATACTAAAATACCAACTGCGTACTTAATACCTAATTATATTTGCCCGATGCGTGAAGTAAAATATAACGGGTAAATAAAACGATTCCCGAGCTACTCACCGGACGCACGAGTCCGAGAGCCGTCGAAACTTTCAATATGTTACTAGTCGGGTAAGAGACTCGTCGCACCCAGCCATTTCCCTTTAATCTCACCATTGTTTTGTTAACCTGGATACCGGCGATGTGCAAAACGCGAAATATGAGTTTCTGTGAGCGTGGTTCGCGTCAGTTTGACAGGCTGCAGCGGCGATATTCGTGCCCGACGACAACCGGGTTTAAATATGTTTCACTCTGAGCGAGTTAACTGCTTACAAGTAGTTACGTACGCAACCATTTCTCTCCAAACCACCAATCTCCCCAGAAGTTGGCTCTATAAGCACTTGGATTCATTCGTAGTTTAATTTTGCAAACTTATTTAAAAGGTATTCGATACGAAGTCGATATAATGAAATGTTTCACTGACCTTTTGTGATTCGCTACAGCTACCAGGACGCGTTTCCGGGCGAAAGGCATCACGTCCACTTGTCCGAAAAACGAAAACTTCTCAACCACCTAACGATGAGATTCTTCATTAAGGATCATAATTGTGATTGAAATAGGATGAGGGTGAGATTTTATATCGCGGCGTACCTGTTTCGCATTTAACGATGATGATTTCATCTTGACGTGAAGCCATTGAGGTCGCGTTGACAACGGATCGAGTCCGTCGAGTTTCTGTGGCATTTACGATTTGCTTAAATTACTAGCTGATGCATCGTGTCATCGAGTGTTAGACATAGTTTGCTTACCGAATATATCTCGTTGCCTCTTGTTATGTTTATGCAGTTCGCGAAATCTCTTACGCTACTCATTAATTCAGAATGCGTCACTGGCCTTTGTTCCAAGCCCCTGAAGTTTACAAATATATGATCACTTGGAAAATGAATGTAGTAAAATGTTGTTACTAATGTAATACGTTAGGCACAAATAAAACGTACTCTCCGTATTTCTTTACGCTAAATACGTGCGCGATCTTTATAAATATGTATCCAGCAAAATAGGCATCCCATCCTGCATTGTGATAACTTTCCTCATCTGAAAGCAAAATTAGGCGGTTGAAATTGTGAAAATATAACGATGCTTGCGCGAATTAGCTGCACGAATTATTACCTGGAGATGCATCTTTTAAATTAACATTTGGCGACTGGAATACTAGGTATCTTCCCTTATTCTTTGAAAAGTACTCGTATATGGTCTTGAGTGAAGTTACTTTCCAATTTACTTAAAAAAAAATTGTTGAAATATTCATGTTAGTTCGTATGTAATTAGCTTGCTCCTTAGTTCTTTTTAACCATTTCTTTACCTGCTTTGTCGAGTACTTTCTTTAATTCGAAACTCAAGAATTTCGTGTCGTAAATTTGTGGGAACAATGTGTGCATATTGCTTTTGAACTCGCTATATCTACCTGGAATACATATAAATATCAGTTATCCAATTTCTCGGGAGTATACAAGTGGCTGAATATACATCTTTATTACAATGTATTTGTAGTTACTTGGCAATAGTCTATAAAATTGTTGATGTATAAACATCAAGTCCAAAAGCACATTGTGTCCTATTATCGGCTTCTTTGAGGATATCAAGAGTTTCATTACTTTAGAAAATCCTACATACGAGTCTAGCAGCTCTTCTTCCAAATTGCCGCATTCTTCCTCTTGTAAAACTTTACGCATATCCGGCGATGCTTTTATTACAATTACCTGGAAGAGGTGGATAATCTTTCATGCCACATCGATCGAATCGAAGCATCGACGATAAGCAGTATTTTCTACGTACGCATTTATGCCCAGATACCGTCCAAATATGCGGAAAAGTGGTCCTTAATTCTTTGTGCATCATATATTGTAAAATAGGGGAGGCAGTTTCCAGCTCAAATGATATCTGGTCTGGAGAGCTTTTCAGCCATTCGTAAACTTTGTTCGTACAGTCCTTCAAATCATCTTCCTCGTCATACGTTAAATGCTCAAAATTAACCATAAAGTCATCCTCGTCCATGTGCTGCTTCAGTAACCTCTCATCTGCCTCGTCGAGGTACGATATACCTTCATTTGCAAACTAAAATGTGCAGCACACAAGCATTCGCCGTTAATGTTTGCCCATCTGCGAGCGTGTTTATTTTATGATCGCGTCGGGTACTTATTCAAGTTATCTTAACCCTTTTACCACATACTTTCGCAAAGTCAAAATTATGAGCAGAGAGGAACTCTAGGGCGGCCACTTGCCACGAGAATTGCCTGTTTTTGAACGGCACAGACTTTGGCAGCAGGTAGAAATTGAAGCACTCTGCGTTGTAAACACTTTCTCCAGGAACGTGGAAGAAGGCAGCGATGCCGCATTGGATTATCACAAAGGGCTGAATGTTCTTCTTCAGTTTCTGGTATCGGACATCGAGGGAATCGAAAAGGCTGAAATTACATTGGAGAAACAATGCTAAGAGTATTTAGTTAGGGTTAATATCAAGTTCCGATGGAGGATCCATTCTAACCTATACTTCAACACTTCGCTCGATTGAATCCCTGTGAATTCAGCGTCAATGGAAATGAAGGATGCTTTCTTTATAGCCTCTTCTATTTTCGGGTAGAGAGTTTTGAAGTTTTTGTCCACAACTTCATTCATAATTATTCTTCTGTGTACACTACGTTCCTAACCTAATTTCAGCGGTACGTGTGAACATAACCTCACAGGAACCATATTTAGAAGAACGATGATAGTACCATAGTGTCATCTATGGTCAAAAATCGAAATTTCAACCTATAGATCGCATTGAGCTCATGCTTCGCAATGATAGATCGTGATCACTGAATAGATCAAGATCTTGCTTGTCGGTAATTACCAAATAATAAATGAATGAAACTTCGAACACTAATTAAAATATTCTTCTTTCATTATATTGCTAAAGTTGAATATTTACACTGCTAATATTTATTTACAGCTCCTAATAACATGATACCGATCAGCAACTGCAATTAAATACGTTCCAGTAACATAACACACGGTTAATTTCAACTAACACATTAAAAAAAATCACAATTTCTCATATTTCATTTTAAACTCTTACTCTCCACTTCAATCTGAATTTAAATAAAATTCTTTCGACTCTGGGTCAGGCAAAGCCTCCAAAATACAGGAACAGTTTGTATTCGAATGGCAGTAAAGGTAAGCAAGTTACTACCACTTCCATCGCGTTAGCTAATACCGAGAAGAAGTAGGCAGTTTTCGCGTGCAAGCGCAAAACGACACCAACCACACGAGTAAGAGGCGCGCGATCGCTTCCGCCTCGGAACGATCTTTCTTTCTTTCCGATCGGGAAACAACTCTCTCCCTGGCAATGAACTTCTGGCTATCGTGCTAGTGTACCCGTGGCCACGAAACCGGCCGGTTCGTTCCCCACATAGAACACCGCGCGCACCTCCTCGACGATTTCTCCTCGATCCTCAGCAATGTTCTTCAGGTGCGCGATCTTCGTCGGTCTCACCTCCGTTGTCGCGACCATCATCTATCTGACGCCTATTCCAGGTCAGTTCCATTGGCTAACGTCGACATTTTCCGCGGTTCCGCGCGCCCCACTGGACATGTAAACCCCGTATGTCGTGATCGAGGGCAAATCGCAGATTCGAGGGACTCGCAATTAGTCAATTGTAAGCAGGTTCTCGCGGCGGAAGCGTAGTGTGCGGTTGTTAAATTCGACGGGGAGAGTAATATCTACGGAGAGTGAGAAATAAATGTTAATTGAATGTAACAGGATGTACACAGCCGTCGATGGACTCGGGAGACTTTTAAAGCGACGATTGTAGAGGAAGTGCAGTATATTTGGAATACCAGTTTGTTTAAGAGGAATAAAAAATTACGACAGCGGATGCGGAACAAATCAAACTGCATAATATCATAGGGAGACTAATAAACTTTCATATTTCATAGTCTCAGTAATAATAAGAAACAAAAAGTAGCTGAAACTTTGGTCTAAATGAAAAATGACAGGAAGTATCGAATTCGTTAGGGTGCAGGTAATTTGGAATACCGATATTCTAATTTACCTTCACTTTATAAACTAAAAAAAAAACATGTAGATAATAAAATTATTTTCTTTTGCGATGTAAACAGGCTGGAAAATCTTAGGTAAATATAAATGGATAACGCAGGCCAAAACCACCGTGGCGCGGCGGTAGCCCTTAAGGATGTATCGGACGTACAATATTAGAAAAAGGATATGAAATTTGCAATACTTGAATATCTACGTCTTACGCATAGTAAATCTAGATGTGAGGAACTCGAACGACAGTTGGAGTCATATTTTTAATCCTAGGAAGGTTTTTTCACTTTACAAATGCTTTCTCAAGCATTATTTACTTTTAATTTACTATACTTTTGGCAGTGAAAATGTCCAGAATTCACAATTTTCTCAAGTTATAATTTATTTCTTTAAAACGGTGTAGTGAAAACAATTGAAACTCGGCAGATATTTTCATCTACCCATATACTACGTGTAAAAAAAAATTGAAAACATTGGTACCATTTCTTCAACATTTTTTCAGCTGCTTTGTCTGTCAAGATCATCTCTTTCCATAAGAGTACGTGTAAAATCAGTGAAAATTAAAATCGTTATAACTCAGCAACCGTTTAGTGAATTCGTTTAAAATTTTTGCACCACATCAGGAAGATTAAAAAGAACAATCTCACAAATTTTCATCAACTTGATACCATTTTGAAAATAGGTCCAATACATCCTTAAGGGGACCTTCCGGTCTAAAAGCTGATTTTTTTTTATTTCATGTTTCGAATGTTCAACCTTTTAGGAATATGTGTTTAAAAGGATTTGTTGAAATTCGTAAAATTCCCGAAGTTATAGGCATTTGAGTAGCGGCAAATGCATGGGCAACAACCGGCCACTCGGCGCCCACGTTAAACTTTCAACGCGGTTTTCTCGAAACAGTGTTCTCAAAACGGTGGGGACCTGTATCTCCAAAAGTTATTATCCGATTCGACTGAAACTTTTTTTATTATAAAGAATATACTTCTGGCTAGGGGGGGGGGGGGGGCCAGAAAAAATTACAAAAAATTGAAAATTTGTAATTTTCAAAGGCGTTGAAATTACGAAAAATATAAAGAAAAAGTGATTTCACACTTCAAGTGTCGTTATTTTCTCAAAAAATGTCATTTTTGTAATTTTTCTGGTTTCCCCCTAGCCAGAACTATATTCTTTAAAATAAAAAAAGTTTCAGTCGAATCGGATAATAACTTTTGGAGATACAGGTTCCACCGATTTGGATCAATTTTTTGACGCCTTGACTTTAACGACTGCCCAGTGCCGTCTGCAATGATTATTTATAGAACAAAAAATATATTTCTATAATTTAAGACATCCTTAATACAATGCAAAAAGTCCCATTAAATTATATCTAGTAGTTTTCCTTTAATTAATTCCTAAAGATCACCTATTTTTTGGGGCTCTAGACCGGAAGGTCCCCTTAAGCTGAGATTTCCAATGTGCGGCTCGCCGCTCCGGCCGGCGACGGTCCCACTAGTGCAAAGGAGAAACAGATGCATACTTCTCCCTTGCGCTAGTGGGACCGCCGCCGGCCGGAGTGGCGAGCCGCACATTGGAAATCCAAGCTTTACGCGTGAAACAAAAGCTCCTTATTTATAAGCTTTGGAATATTCTAAATTACCTTCACCTTCGCTATTCCGACTTAGCAACATGCCATTGGAACCTGAAACTTCATATAACACTTCATATTCTCGAAATTATCGCAGAAGTTAAACGGAACCATAGAAGGAACATACAATTAAGCAGACAAAGTGATACTTCGGTATTCCAAATATGCTGCACTTCCATTAGATATTTGTCTGTTGCTTTCATACAGGATCGCTCTGTTAGAAATAGGTTTAATAAATAATTTTCGTTGAATAAAAGAATATATGTGCAGAGAGATTTTAGATGCCACCGTGCGAAGATTCTGTATTGGAACTTGACGCGGTGAACGGCCTGCGAATGAAGACTGCGCGTACCTCTTGACCACTTCTGCGTGAAGACCCTCATTCTCGAGCAGCGATGCTGCTATCAAAAATGCAAGAACCGTTGCAAATGCGCGATTTAACTTAGCCTGCATCCTTCTATGTCACGAGCATGCTCTCGCGTTGCATTCCACGTGAACTCATGGCAGGAGGAAAGCCACCGTTTTGGTTCTGACGAGTTTTCAGCGTGGAAACTTCTGAACCAGTTTCACGCGCCTTTTAACGTGGAAAGTTCGTTTAATGTCGCGTTAAGGCATTAAATTTTCCATTGAAATTTACGCTCGCTTGAAATGTTCGGAATCACATTGATCTTGGTTTCATAAATCGAATGACTGCCTTGCCTCACCTCGGAAGGTCCTCGAAAGGTTTGTGACGAACGCGAGGAAACATCACAGACAGATGACAATTTGCAACACACTTCAAGCTCAAGCACTTAAACATTGACTATAAATATTTAACTCCGGACGAAAGTTGCGCGTGAAAGCGTTGCCTCGTCTATGCAATACTTTCTTCCACTTTTATCGCGGAGTCGCTCCTACTGCAAGCTTTAATTCCGAGTTTGCAGGCTTATTAATCGATATTTACGAGACCAACTGTCATCTTCCCGACTGTTTTTACTCGCAGAATCTGTGAAATCGCGATTCCGTTACGCCTTACTTTCTCCCTCGTGCAACGATGCTGAAAAATTCTAAAAATCAAGGAGATCCGTTTACCCGTTCAACTACATTCCAAGATTATCTTCGGCGGAACCATTTGTCTATATTTGTAAACGTCTGCTATGAAAGTCCCGCTTAATAGGAGCCTCGAATCACAGCGGAGTAGCAAAGCACTTTTCTTTACGAAGGGAGTGGTTCAACGCCAGATATTTCTTTTTGGTAAAGGCAATTAGGCACGAAAAGATAGAAGTTAACTTCCTGGAAATCAGTTTCACTCCGAGGAAAACAATTCGTGGGGAATTGTGTAATTACGCGAAGAAGAAAGTATCTTTTTCATCGCTGGACACTTTTTCTTGGGAAAAGACTGTTCGCGAGCGAGCAAGCCTCGCGTTTGATTGACACGGGGACACTCGCAACCCGAAAATGTAGAGCATATTGGAGTATACAACGAGCGATTTCTTTTGTCTGCGGAAATTCACTCTGGAGGGGTGAAATGAGCCTTAAGAGGGGCACTGTAAATCCTTTTTTTTTTCTCGGAAAACAAGCAAAGGATTTCTTTCAAATTGCGAGGGTATTTTTTTATACTTATAAACGAAAGAAGAAACCATTAGTTAGTAAAAAAGGATTGAAGAGACCTTGCAGAAAATAAAATTAAAAAAAAAAGTTTTATTAGAAAATGTTTTACGGGCCAATGGTAATACTATAATAAAGAATCTGATTTTTGGTACTTACAGTGTTTTCTACATGGACTCTTCCATTATTTATACGATTGTCAGACGTTCCGTTTCAAAAGTTGCTGCGCGGCGTGCAGCATAGCCGCTGTTCTATTTATCTGAAACAAACAAACCGAAATGATTATTCTTCTTTAGGAAATTGCCCAAGTAATGAAGCTAGATTCGTAGGAAAAACTGCAAAATTGACAAAATGCTGGCAGTTTGAGGAAAAATGTGCATACTTTTCGTATGAATTTGCGCTTGTCGATAGGGCTTCCCCCCTTAAAGTTATCACGTCAGTTATAACCGGGGCTTGAAAACTGTCATAATATCGATTTCGGTTCTCCAAACGGTTAGGAAGAACCTTTATTCCGAATAACTGTTACGAAGCACCGAAATTTCCAACTAATATCTGTTTCGGTTACGGTTCCGATTTCCCTCCCCATATCGGTTCCATAACCGTTATTTTTTCGGTTTTATATCGGTTCCGAAACGATTCTAGAATCAATTCGTGTATCGACTTTTCCCTAATTGATATCATTAATTATAATTGTAGCAGCAGATTGCTGTATACATGCATATTTTTTACAAAATCCTTATAGAAAAAGGAGAAACATTTATACATATTATTGATTTCTAATAAAGCGTTGAAATAAATAAATCAGCTACATATTTTTTACATTCACACCCACTATATTATTCAGAATAATAAGTTAAAAGTTTCTCCTGTTTCTATAAGGATTGTAATCGCACTACCAAAAGAAAAATATAGTTATATTAAAAAAAACCGCGATAACTTTAAGGGTTCATTTCATCCCTCCAGAATGAATTTCGGCAAAAAAAGAAAATTGCTCCTTGCATACTCCAACGTGCTCTCCAATCACGCGAAGCTTCATTAAAATCAAAATTTTTGCGGGTACCTCGCGTTTCCTAGCGAGGTATTGTCGCCGATTTAAGTAGCGGTGCTTTGAAGCACAGTTTTCCCAAGACACAAATCGTATGACGAATCAGGTAATCGTTAAAACTCGAAGAGAAGTTTGAAAAGCGAAGAGTGCGTGTCAGGCCCTCGAGATGAAAGTGAAAGCGGCCGCGCATTTACGCGAACAGGTCGGTAGTAGGTACTGATGTACCTACATATGAATGCCTCGCTGTGTTTCTCTTCGTTTTTTGCTCCGCCGTTAGAAAAACCGCCTTCGCTCTATAGGAATTAATTAAGAACGCGCTAAGCACCCGGGTGAAATTTAATATTGGAAAACAACGCGGCGTGGGTGCCCGCGTCTTCCGTTCCGCGTCCCATCGATCCAGCTTTCTAACACTCGGACATCAGACACTTCGGGACACGTCGGATATCGCTGGCCTATCGCTCACACAATTTCCGTGTTGACTTACGTTGTTACGCAAATTTTCCGAAGCCCGCGCTGCTCGGCGTAGCTCTCGATCGATAGGCGACGCTTAATCAGGTCTTTCAACAAACCAACCTCGAAGCTCGTCCAAGTCGTTAATTTAATGAACCTGAGGAGTTAGGTAGGTACACATCTTTCGAGGTACGCCACGGGTTCATAAAGTGAGCGGCTCGTTAAGTGGTCATAAACGGCGGGCTTCTAATGAACCGTACAGGGTGTTTCAAGCGTTGTTGTTTAATTTGAGAGAAACAGTACCACGACTTGGCAACAAGGAATTTTATCCAGAACGGAGCAGTAACGAGGCGATGGCTCGATTAAATAAGCTGAAACGACTTTGCGTTCACGCATAACGCAACAAGCTCTTTGATCTATGATCATTCTCGGTTACGGTGCACCGATTCGAAACCATTTCGATTTATCATTCTTCTGCACTTCCCAAGCCAAATTACTCGCAATCAATGCAATTAACCGTTCCACCTACGTAATAGAGTGCTCTCTCTCAGCGACGGCTTCACTACCACCAGCCGCCGGATTAATTGTAACGATCGCTCGTCTAATCCGGCTTCGATCATCGCACACAACCGTGTCAACTTGTCACCCATTTCAAATCCACCTTATCCCTCCGAAACAACAGCGACATTTGAAAGGACGCGTACGGTGCATCCCATCGCTGGCTGATCACCGACAAACGACATCCTATTTGCTCGGCGACACTCGCCAGAAAATAGCCAGCGACTTTCAAGCATCGTGACAAAGAAGTAATCGCCAATTACCATTCGGCGAAGTGGCTGGCTAAGCGGCCGCGAGTAGAAAGCGTCGTTCGTTCGGCAAGGGACAGCGGCGTCCGAGAAGAACGGCACTCGTTCTCCAACCGGAGGCGCCGAGGTCTTGGCGGGCCGGAGCGAAAGTGAAATCACCCTGGACCGCGGATGATCGGCAAGCACTAGGCATGAACTCGAGAAAGAGAAAGGTAGACGGGATCGGGCAGAGGTAGAGGGACAGAAAGTTTCGGGAGATGAAAGTGTGCGTGCAGTCTCGTGCAGCGCGTAACGAAGCCCAGAGTCAAGACACATAAGCAGTGGAGCTCTGTCTAGAAGCCCTCCGGGCAAACTTTCACTAGCCGTTTTCGCCGCGTCTGACACATATTCCGAGTTCTACCCGGGGGTCTCGTCGAACAGGGTGGCGTCGCGACGATTGTCACCGGAACCAGTCGGCCCGCGCCAATTCTTGCCGCTGGATACCAGCTGAGGAGAGCGAGCCCCGGCGGGATGCGACAGAGGGAGAGAGAGAGAGAGAGAGAGAGAGAGAGAGAGAAAGGGGTGGGTGGGAGGTTGAGGGAAAGAGAGGGAAAGGTTACCTCCGGTTTTGGCAACGAAATTTGGGCCAAAAGTGCTCGTCAGTCTTTAAAGTGTCTTGGCTACGATCGTCTCGGGCACACACGCGCATCTGGTGCCGGTGCAGTGGAATTAAATTTCTTTTTCTCATCGACGACCATCCTGGCTGGGCCATCTTCGCTCTCACTCGCGATTCCCTGCCTCTCTCTCTCTCTCTCTCTCCTCCCCCTTTCTTTACGTTGCTTTTAAATTTCACTTGCACGCGTTAATCAGTCGGTGACGGTGTTGGCGGTTGACGACGTGGCATCGATCAGGCTTACGAAACCGCGGAATTCGTTCTCCATGCTTGCTCCAACGACTTTGCTCCTTCAGTTTAAAGCGCTGGCTTTTTTAATACCGCGGCTATCGGTCGGGGAAACTGCTAACTAGCTCGGTGCATCGGTGCCCGTTTAGCATTAAGGTTTCCACTTTCCATGCATCAACTCTATTCTCGTGGGACGGATATTACGCAATGTTTGATTAAAGTGGATCACGAGAGCCGAACTTTCCGAGGCGAAATATGGTAACCGGTGTGGTAACGGTGATTGCCGGTCTTACTGTTCAATTAGATTGCGGGCGCTGTTTGTATTGGGTGATGTGAAAGGGCACGAGTGACGTAGTTGGGGAATTTCGGGAGTAGGATCCTCGCGAAGCAGGCGAAATGTGTCTGAGGGGATGTACAAATCAATCTTGCTGAAGTAATTCGTAAGTGTCGGTGATTATGAAATTGGGCTAAGCCGAAAATCGAAAGAAATGAGTTCATTGTTTATGTCGTATTGCGTGGATTTAAATTTTTTACTTAGACCAATTTCGTAATCACCGGCACAATTTCCACGTACTAATATGGGTGGCTTGTTTTCAGTAATATTTTGTTAATATAAATACTTCTTCAACCCTTCCTTGTACCAGAGATGGGCAAACAATTATTTGAAATAAAAATTTCGTACACAAATTTTTATTTCAAACAATTTTTTTGCCCATCTCTGCCTTGTACCCACCCCAATTTACACTCTAAATTAATCACAAGAGACTACACCATAATATAACACCCTATCTTCAAGTTCTGATAGCAATTCTTAGCTAAAATCCATCGTTCACAAAAACAGATATAACTTCACTACTCCTCAGAATATTAACCAAATCCCTGCACCCTGCAAATCGCTTCACTAAATCTCGTTAAAAGTAGAAAGAACTCAAAAATACTATCCACACATCGATCATGCCGAATGTGAGGCTCTACCCTAGCACACAAGACGAAATAACTTCGATATAAGTAGTGTTCAAAATAAAGTTTAAGCTGTGAAATAATAAATAATATAGTTCCATTAAAAAGTATTATATTACATCTTAAAATCAATATCCCACGAATTAGAGAGGGTCTTGTAAAAAAGATCAGAGCCACCAGCATACCGCTCGAAGCCTGCTATTAATTTTTTTTATGCAGGCACGTAAAAGCCTGAGTTCTAAACTTTCTTCGGAACACCGCTGTATTTCCATTCGTGACCAGATCACACACAACGAAAGTGGCATCATACTACTCGCCGATGGCCGACAGAGGCGATGCTAGGCCGTGTGCGTATCACGCGGGAAAAGAACTCGCGATGGAGAAAGGGAAAGGGAGAGAGGACACCTTCGTTCGGTTCTGGCAACGAAATTCGGTCGCGTGTTCAGTTCTTCACGGGAAAGTGCAACGGTGCTCACCGAGTTTCGCGTGCACGGGGTTGAGCTACGAAAATCGCGATGCAGTAGAAGGATGGGGGTCCATCCTCATCATCCATTCAATCACTCGCTGCTTCTCCTGTGCATCAGAGCAGGACCCACCCCTTTCGGAGTCTCTTCTCGGTGCCATTCGCAGTGAATCCTCCATGTCACCGCAAAGAATGGCTTCTTAAAGCGTTCGTAACTGTAATTAGTCATCAGCGGGACCTCTACTAGCATCTGTCCCTTCCAAGCTTTCAAATCCTCGTAGCACTTCTAAGTAGAGTGTAAACCACCAAAGCAGCTTCTTCCCAAGCACGATGTTCTGCGTAGCACTTGTTACCAGGCCACCATTAAGCAGCTTCCTCCCAATCTCGATGATCAGAAGCATCTAAAGCTTCCCAACCGTCTCGCTGATTTCACGTCACGGCATTCGTCATCGACTCGGTTCATTCCCTGGTGACCGTTCATTTCCTCGGCGCGCTGGAACGCCACTGCCGTCCCCATGGACGAAGGTGCACGTCGTGTGGACAGTGTAATAATCACGGCAGCACTCGCGGCTAATTAAAGTCGCCATCGGATGCCGTGACACCCGTGCGGTGAACCGTAATTCACAGTCACGTGACAGAATCACGCTACGGGGTTGTACCGCGCGGGGATTACGCAAGATTTTACGTAACGATAATGACCCCGTTTAATTGGGGCCAGCAGAGTGATCGAATGGCCTTCACGTATCTCCCCTGGACGTATTATTTAACGTAGCCTCGCTCGCTTTCTTTCTGCGTCGCCATTGTTTCCCGAGGAACCGTGTCAGACGGAAAAACTCGTTAACTTATATCACCAAGGTCGCGCGGAGGGAAACCAGTTCCCTGCAACCAGGTCCTTTCCCAGCCTGACGGAAGCTTTTGTCCTAGCCTTAACGACGCATGATTATGCGAAGTACTTGGTCGGGATGAGCTATTGCGTTCCCTTTTTGTGGGCAACAGGAAATTTGGGGTTTCTCTGGGTCGTCACCGCGTCAGCGGACGAGGTGAAAGATTCTCGAATAGGAGGTTAAATCGATAGGACGTTCTTCCGTGAGAGTGGGCGGGTTTTATATTCAAGGCATCGCCGCAGCTTTGTGGGACAAGTTAAATGGCCCCATTAGTTGACTCGTAAGAATATAATTATGCAATATGAATTCTCAAACAAGGATTACCATATTCTAATTTCTAAATTGTATTACTAGCGGAGTATTCTTTATGGAGCAGTGGAAAAGCAAGATAGTCACGGTCATTAATGAGGGCATTTACTTTACACCGCTAAAGAAGGGCAACGTGAAAGGATATTAAACGAAAGAGAAGCGTTAGTTTCCCACATCGAATTCAAATAATCAGCGTTCATGTTCTCGTCAATAACATTCTAAGCCGATATTACATTGCCGTAGCTATGACATCATCGTTACGTCCGAGTTATCGTTACATCACGGGTGTTGCCTTTTTTCCTGCCCAGTGAACGGTGCTCCAGGTTCGTTTTAAGTTAGAACGTTTCTAAATCCTCGAACGGTTTCCCACCGTAGAGAAAGGATAGAAAAGATGAAGTCGACTATAGACGCCTGGGAGTCTTATTCATAAGAAATCACCGGACAGAAGTCAAGCGGCTTCGACTTTCATCTTCGCTCGAGCGAGACCTTTCGTTTTCTCTCTCCTTCGTTTCGGCACTAACTTTCACCCTACATACTTCGTTATACCTGTCGTCGACGCTTCCTATCGATTTACCCGTCATCCCCGGGCCATTGCTTAAGAATCACCAACGCGGGCCTCTAATACATCTTCCCCGGCGCTTCGAGTCTCGGTTCCCATCGCCTTCGAACGCGTTCCGATAGGGGGCTTTAATCGGTGTGCTCGTTTCCGAAACAGGGACACAGGAGGATAATTCTCAGAAGTCTGGGCAACGGGAACGTTGCTCCTGAGATTTTCTGGGAACCCAGCGAACGCTCGGGGAGAATGCAGTCACCTGCTGTTATCGTTGCATAACAAACGAGGTTGACAATGCAGTTCTCGGAGGGCGCACATTCCGCGATCGCGCCGTCCACCTATGGCGCACGGGTTCTGGTGGTCGTCTTTATGGTCGCGGCTGCGGCCACCTTCTTGCACGTTAACAATTACAGGCCCAGTAAGTTTGTGGCGGGATCTTAAGGGCATTTTCAACTGGCAAGGATATATTCCCAGTAGGAGGCCGGCAATGTCATGTAGATACTGGGAGTGATCGAATCCTTAGATAATGAGAAAATTATATAGAGGTTATTAGCTGATAATGGATTATGCAAGGCGAGAAAATAGGGTACGATGATTGCCTCTTAATAGTATTAATAATACTGATACGAGGGTGAACTTTTACCAGGCCGGGATCATGGCATTACAACAGTAATGGACCAAGGGAAGAGGTTTGAAAGGGGACTAATGTTCAATAATAATGAAAAAAATCTTAATACACTCCTTCTCTGTTGGGCGGTGTGGTTCCCAAAGTTTAAAAATTTTACGCTTTTCCTAATACCTAGTATAAAGAGATCGCGTAACCTTTGTACCCTATTTTCTAGCGTTGTATAATTCATTAGCAGCTAATAAATAATCTATATACACATCATTTTCTTATTATGTAAGGTTTCGAACAGTATTAATATTTACTTGATATGTCGACCCTCTACTGAGAATGTTTCCTCGTGAGACACTTTTCTAACTCGTGACTGGTGTTTTGGATGTTTACTTTGAGGAGGAAAATAGACTTTAACCCTTTGACTTGCACTAACGAGTCACACTCGTGTTTTATTTAAGGAAGTTGGAGAACTCTTTAGTAATAATTTCGCGGATGGTAACTAGCTATTCTATTCTTTTTATTATTATTTTGTATTATTTATTTTTTATTTTACTATGATTCTTGTTATCGTTAGAACAGTTGTAAGGCAAAGGGTTGAAATGATGGACAACGTGTGAATATGCTTGAAATACTAGTTACGAGGCATAAAAATGTCAGGAATATATAAATCGCTGACTGTGGACATTTTTTACCATTTTCAGAGAAAAATGATGACATAGTTTCCAAGTTATGTAAAGTAATTTAGTGTTTGAAGGGGTGCTGCAGAATGTATTAGAGCTGAAAGGATGGAATAATTTGTGACCTGTTGATAAAGTATTAATATTTAGGAGGAACGTGAATGGCTTGGACATACTATTTGATTTCGAATAGCAATGTTAATGTTTTCCTGTCACATTTGTATAGTTGATTGTACGTTACTTCATTCTTATTTCTTGAATATCTCGCTAATATTAGATAGCAGTCCAGTGTTTCCCCACAATATTTGGATATTTCACTTCATCTATTTCATCTGTTTCTCTCTCCATTTTTATTTACAGAGCAAATATTCCTCTCCTGCGAAAGACCATGCCACCATCTGGACTGGCCCATGATTTGTCGAGTGAAGCTCACCCTCGAGGTCTTTCAGTCCCTCAGCAAGTAAGACAACAAGCCTCTCTTCAATATTACCTTATTTCTCTCTGTTCCTTCTAATTAGACAAACCCCCCTATTTATTCTACGTAAGTCTCAGTACTTTCAGAATATATTACAAAAAATTCGGTAATAATAGCATTTCATCGAACACACTCTGACGATCACATCAAGCACGACCCTTTGAAGTAAAGAATTGTATCACGATTTTACACAGCGTTCATAGCGAATGTCTGAGACAAGCAACTCCACGCTTTTTCCCAGAACTGCGTAACAGAAAGGAGGAACAAACACGCGCAGTAAACATTTACAACTATTTAAATCCCCCGCCTCCCTTTCCTCGTCCTCGCGCCGTTACATAATACTTTCTATATATCCCTGACACTCGGCTTATCTGCCTCGCATTATCAAGAGACGCGACTGACATAACTGTGCGTGCGCTTAATCGTTTCAATGGGAATCATCGGGCGCGAGTTGGCCGTTGCAACAGCCGTTACGCAACTTCTCAGCCAGCTGAAATGCGGAAGGCCGCGCGGACCCGCGGCGCGCGCTTTATCTAATTGCTTGCCCAGGATTTTGATTTATTGCTTGATTCTCTTTGCGCAGATCGTGCGGCGACTGTCCACACAACGGGACAGCGTGTTTGTCGAATCACTGCGTGTCAGCGGATGGACAGAGACGAGGAATCCTTACGGCTAATCGACAGCTGCCTGGCCCCACTATTCAGGTATTACGAGAAATCAAGCCTCCAACGAGAGATTAACTCTCGGACCTTAGATGGATAGTCTCCCAGCATTTTCTACTATATAATTTTCTTCACGCACACTTCCGAATATGATTTTACTATAGATTCTGATCTTGGTATGATTTACAGTTTTTATTTTCTTCAAGAAGTAATCCTGATAACACAGTAGTGGAAATATTTCTTGCACCACTCGAATATTTACTGTGTGTCTACCTCCACCTTTTTTAGTATTAGTATTCGTAAAGTACTTCTGCGCAATTGTTTACTAAGTAGGCATACCTACTGCAGTCGATATCCTGGATAAAATAAATTGGATACCAAGACGTGGATTTGGGGGTGGTGGAATAAATAGTTGCTATACTGTAAGTAAGATATTGTTTTTCAGAAACTGAATTTAAATCTTTTCAGTAACTATAGTAAAAAAGATTGATGGATTTGACCGAATTTTTTAACTAAATAACGCGTGTTAATATGTTATCCCAACATTTTTAATGTAACAATTATAACAATTATTTTTTACCATAAAGTAAAACCGGGCAGTTTTTTTTTATTTTTAGTGTGTTTTACTCGTATACTCGCGATATGTGGTTTAATATTTAGGGTGGCTCAAAGTGGGCCCTCTTATCGCCACTCAGAGTGTTAAGAAATCTTGATGGGCACTTAAGCTTTGATCGAGTGTTAAAATGAAGTAGGGGTTGTCAGACGTTGCGCAGTTTTTAGTTGAAAAATTTATTTCACATTCTTGTGATGGCGCTTTTCTGCACTGTTTTATTAGCAATAAACTATCATCTTGAAGGTTTAGGGGAAGCTTGGTGATGTGTTGGTGTATATTCTATCTTTCAGATGTTCTGAAATTCAGACTAAATTTTATTCTTTTAACATGCGCGCCATGCTCGAGAGTTTGTAAGTCTTTGGATTCTGCGAAGCAGAATGGTGGTTTATTATTTAACCCTTCGTTGACACACCTCTTTTTTCGATCAACTTTAACACACCTGGGTGGCTCACACCCAGAACAATTTTTGAACGACAGCCATTCTCATCTGAAGAACCCAATCGTTATGAAAAAAATCCTGGATCAATTTCATGGTCTGTAGAATGTATTCCAATAGTTTCTTGATTGAAATTTCGTCACAGTTCTTGTAAAAAAAAATCTAGATTACCATATGTCGAGAAAACACGAAGAAAATCTTCAAAAAACTGTAACTTTTACAAATTTAAATATTAGAAGCTAAAAATCTACAGAGTTATTGCTCAGATATAATATTTTCAGAGAAAAAATAGTTTGTAAGTTGGATTTGGAAAAAAGGTATTTATTTTGCATATAAAAATACAGAGCGTCAAAATCAGCTTATGGGTGGCTCACACCCAGAGTGTCAACGAAGGGTTAAGTAGATATTATGTATTGACACCCCCGCAAAAGTAGAATCATTCTTCAGAGCAGGGATTAGAGTACCAGAATCTGAAAAATTTTCGCAATAGCCATTCAGTTCCGTGTGCTACCAGTAAATTCAATTCATTGCTGAATTAGAGAAGGGGAGGGGCCTGAAATTATGTGAAAGCATAAGTAGAACGGTGCCTCGAGTTATATTATACTTGTGCTCACACCAATGTAACGTTCCTATCGAGTTTGTGCTATTACGTAAACGAATTCGCGCTAATACTCGCTCCTTCGAAATCAGAAAACTGGATAACCCATATTTGGAACGTGTACGATGTAAACGATAAGTGGGATTAAAATCGAGTAGGCACATCAGTATCGATTGCATCTGAACAGAGAAACGGCGAAGTCTCTTCGACATGTTCACTCTCATTAGAAGATCTACTTACAAAGTATGTAGCTTCGTTACCGCCGACGATCTAGAAAGCAGTACTTCATCGTGAAAAACGAGTGCTACATCGAACACGTAACTCGTTAGATCGTAAGTAAGCTACCTTAACGAAAGCATCGTGTGCGTTGCTAAAAATAGATACCATTTCCCAGATGGAAAACTCGATAAGTCGTTACATGTAAAACGAATCTTCGTAAAAACAACTTGATGTACGCACCTACAACGTACTTCTATTCGTTACATCAAGGAATTGTGTAACAAGCACATTAAATTTCTCTTTTGCAATGAAAGAAACCAAGGTACCATTACAAATTACAGTAAGTTCAAAGTGGCAACGAAAATCGAGTGGCACTCTAATTTCGTTTAAAAAATAATAATTGCAGTGCACATAGTCGTGCCACAAATTCTGTCCCTAATGAAAATGACTTTACATAGTATCTGCGTACCTACTTACATAAATTAAAGCAGAAGAAAAGTTTTCTACATCTTTTATCTGTAAGGTATATTCTACGTATATTATTATATTATAAATATTACATCAACATCTTTTATTCTTGAGTTATATTACAATATAAAAGTCCTCGTAACTACTCGAAACGGCCAGCTTTTGCTTGAATAGGTACACTTTTTTAACCCATTGCCTGGCAAGTATTAAAATAAAAACTCTCGAATTTTCATTGCATTTGCCATAGTCCCCAAAAAATTAAAATTTAATGCTGCGTTTCTGCAACAACAGCTGCTAATGTGTTAAACATGTTGGCCGCTCACCTATCGCTGTACGTAGATATAACTTCTCTAAGTATTAACGCTGCTATCTCCACCAGATCTGCCTTTAAAGTCTGAATATTACCAGCTTATTTTGCCAACAAAGTAATATGCAACTATCAAGTTTCATGAGATCATAATATGATAAAATCATTCTGTTTTGTGGGCAGAATTTATGGCACAACTATGTGTGCGCACATTAAAGTTGAAACCTTTCATCGGCGACTTGCCAGTAGCATTTAGATAACGCAACTTGAAGACACGCCACGGAACAAGTTACCGTAACGACTAAGATGCGCCTGAAGTAATTGCAACGTCCCAAGACAGGCTTTCCTACTTTCCAGGTTTGCGAGAACGACATCTTGGTGGTGGACGTGATTAATCGGCTTCCGGGTAAAGCAGCTGCGATCCATTGGCGTGGTCAGCCTCAGATTGAATCACCGTACATGGACGGTGCGCCTTTGGTCACTCAGTGCCCCATACCGAGCTACACGACGTTTCAGTACAAATTCCGCGCGTCCGCCGCTGGGACTCATCTTTGGCACGCGCACGCTGGTAATTGAAAACACAGCATCGCTAAACTCCGTTTGTATGTGAAACTCGAGGCTCGAATAGCTGGAGCTATCAATGTTCGAAAAGAAGAACCTCGCGTTCCTATCATTTCCAAACACACAGTTGGGCATTATTCCAATAAAAAATTATTCGTTATTTTCGAATAACTTCATTTTATTCGCAATTCTTATTCGAGATCATTCGAATAAAAATTTATTCGTCATTCTCGAGTAATTTCCTTTTATTCGAATAATGCCCAACTCTGCCCAAACTGATATCTGAACGAGGAATTTCGATCTCTGCCACGTTATTGAAATATTAATGTTAAAACAATCACTCGTAATAATCCCCAATAGGGTTCACTTAAAAAGTTTCAAAGCAACTTGTCCATCAGCAACACAATCTTTTAACCTTTAGAAGGCCGGGCTAGCCACTATAGTGGCCACCTAAGAATTTGGATACTTCGCCGGCCATTTTGGTGGTACATATGCATAAATTTTAAGTAAATAAAATTTACAATTTCAATGGAAAATTCCCGGCCCTCTAAAGGTTAAGAACGTAGCGTAGACCTTAAAAGGGACACTAGTCAGTCTACATTCCTTCAGCAGCCTCGTGGAAGGTTCAGTCTGGTGAATTTTCAGGGGCTGACGTCGCAAATGGGATCTTCGGTGCGTTGATCGTGAAACAGGCGGACGTAAGAGACCCACAGCGTGCTCTTTATGACATCGACGAGCAGAACCACGTGGCACTGGTGACCCAGTGGCAACACACAGAAGAGAGCACGTTCACCCAAGGCCGCGCGAAGCCAGCGATTCTTTTGGTCAATGGTAAAGGACGCCAACCGAACGGACCTAACGTCCCTCTCGCGACGTTCACTGTGGTCCCAGGACGACGTCACAGGTTCCGTGTCGCGAATGCTGGCGGTGCTGGATCCTGTCCAATAACCATTTCCATCGATGCTCATCCCCTTCTGCTGATTGCCCTGGATGGGCAGCCGGTGGAACCGCGACAAGTCACATCGATCACCTTGGCTAAAGGTATGCAAAATGTGGGTGGTGGGAGGAGACTTTCTGGCTGCACGCTCGATGATTGGGCGGCAGATGTTGATTGAGTTGGGTCACTGGTGGGTTCTTTGAAGGGGCTTTTAAAGATTTCTTAGCCTCTTTTTGAAGTAGGAAGACAGGATGATTAGTGAGTTTATTGTAGGAGTTTATTATGGGAGTGTATTAATATTCGTATAACTTTTTTTATTGGGTCTCTAGATACGAGACCTTTTGTATTTAGCGTGGATAAAGGGGGAGGGGGGGGGGTGATAACTGGAGTAGTCTTGTACAAAATTTGTGCATGTTTCTGGAGATTTCATTGATGTGGGTAACTTTTATTCGAAGCTAATTCTGCATGGCTGACTATAGATACTCCTCTTTCCCTTGTTCCCTTACAAATTACTTATCTCTCATATTTTACTCATATTTTGGATATTGCTTGGTTTATAAATGGGTACTTGTACTCTATCAGCATTTCCATTCAAGATCCTCGGCATAAACCATCATTTACAGTACATATCAAAAAGTGCCCCGTCTAAAACCCTTTCCGCACAAGCTATTTCCGCAGCTCCTAACTTCTGTTTCAATCTCATTCACACACTTTCTATCTCTTCTAAACCAACCCTATTTTCACCAAGTGGATGTATCTAAAACACCAGTCATGAGTCACCGAAGTATCCCCCTTTGAGAATCCCACAATCGATCGTATCTACACAGTCCTATCCCGCATCTCCATTTTCCTCCCGACTACATTCTCTTTCCCACAATTCTATTTATCTTCAAACACCACGTCATACCCAGCGGCTGATTCCAAAGCTACTTCAATACTCTACCACCTCCATCACAGGTGAAAGAGCAGACTTCGTCCTAAAGGCGAACAAACGCGTGGCCTCTTACTGGATGAACGTGCACACGTCCAAGGAATGTGGAACGACGCCTGTGAACGGCGTCGCGGTCTTGAGGTACAAGGGAAGTTCGATGGAGGATCCGTTGGCCACTTCGGAGGCTATTAATCAATCGGAGAACGAGGAGACGATGACGAGTCGTCTAACCATGACCACCAATCCGGCTGAAAAGTGCGAGAACCCCGAACATCTGTGCGTGACAGAAATGAGGGCGTTGAGGAAGATGCCCAGTCATCTAGCGCAACCCAAAGTCGACGTCACCATACGTTTGCCGATTAATTACAAGCTACAGACGAACGAGATAATAGGTGAGTGATCGATGCGTTGGACGTCTGTCAGCGCGGAACCAACGAAGCGGAAAACTGCGGAAGATCTAATTATCTAGCGCACCACTGGGTCTCGTGTCTGACTTATCGTGTCCGCATTCACTTAATCGTCGGTTTCAATGTCTGGCCTTGTCCATCTCGTTTCACTTTCTCTGGCGCGGTCGGTTATAACAGTTGTTGAAAGATTAATTATGGACGACGGATGTTTGATTGGATAAACGTGAGAAGGGGGAGGAAAGAAGGCTGAAGGTCTGCTAGCTTGTAATTTCCAAGGAAACAGAGTACGTTTGCTCGCTAACGTGTAGTTTTATAAGCAGTCGTGAAGGTGACGATTAAATGATACTAGGTTATTGCTTGAGACCAGTGTTGGGATATGTCGAAATGTGTGGTGAATTAGAGGCGCGGATTATTTTGTTTTATAAGTACACAATTTTTAGTCGATATTGAAATCTTAATTGTATTTATGATTCGGAGTCAGAGAATTTGAAGCATTTGTTTACAAAATATCCTCACTTTTCTTGATTACTTTTTTAAATAATATCAGTAGTATTGTATGTACTTAAAATTAAGACTCTCATTCAATTTTCTAAAACTGAAGCTTTGTTGTTAAAAATGGCTTAGATTTTCCACGAAATATTCTTTGCACGCGTTTCAGGTAAAGGTGGGGTAGGACCGAGAGTTCTGAATGTGAACAATGCCACCTTCACGTTCCCATCGTCGCCCCTCTTGACTCAACGTGCTGACGTCCCCGAAGAAACTCTCTGTGCTTCCTCGTCCGACGACGACGACGCCCGTAACGAGAACAACGAAACTCCGTCGCCGTCGTCGCGACGCTGCCGTAGTGACGGAACTGTGGCCGACACGTGTGAATGCGTTCATTTGAAGTACATACCGCTTGGAGCCACTGTGGAGATTATTCTCCTTGATCAAGGTAATGAACGTTAATTTTTAAACGATTTTATTTAGCTTGACTCCTCTGTTCGTTTGTTTGTTTTTATGTTTGCTTCAAATCTTGCCATTCAATGTCTTGCCACCCACTTCCACCAAGCCAATAGACTTGAAACTTTGCAAAAAAAAACTCATCCCCGAGTGGGTGAAAAAATTGCATCCCCTACAATTTTTACCCATAACCATAAATCCAATCGACTTGAAATCAGCCTCGCGATTTCCGTAAATACACAATTTATCGAGAAATGATCTGTCACGTACCTACAAATAGTTCAATTTTTCAATGTTGTTTTTAGTTGCAAAGCCAGGGGTCGAATGAAACTGTTAAAATTTCCAATTAATTTTGAAATAACTGTAATCTTTTCTGTACCAAGGAAACTGTTATAAAATGCAGTGTATTAACTGAAACTTTTATTCCATCCATTTTTCTATAAATAAGAAACTTTTATTTTCCTCTACTCTACACACAGTTTTCTATAGAAAGTTAGAAATCGACTAAATATAGAAGAAAGCAAAACGTCCTCGGGTTAGAATTAAACTTGAAGAATCACGTTGCCAGGCCATCTTTCGAGATACCTCATATGTGTAACATTCTAAGGCTTCGTTCATGATGAAACGAAACGGGGAAATTAGATTTCCAATTACTACCACGGTAAACACGCTCGCGCAATTTGAGACAACCTTTCGTGGTCTATCAGTGGCTGCCAAAGGGAGCTCTTGCAAGTGGTGATCGATGATGATTATAAATGAAACGCAAATTCAAACAGCAATTGTTAAAATGATTTTCAAGTGAAACGTCCTTTATTAACGAGAGGAGAATTAAGTAAAATGGCTTGGAAGAAGTGTCTTCGCGGAAATGATTTGGAAAAACCTGGGCAAGGGTGCCGAGCAAACTCGGCGAAGCTTAGCCTTGAGTTAAGAGCCTGGATGTAGTATATTGCTGTTTATCGTGGAGGCTGGAAATATTGATCGCTACTTTATTCTATTTTCAAGAATTATTCCTCCACGAATACATAAGGCACACTTTATTTAATACAGACTTTGCTCCTCTTGTCACACAATCTTCGCGAATTTCTACGTCTCTCGGTTTAAATTAAATTCCCGCTATATCATTCTATAGGGTCCCAAGAAAAAAGCATTTGAAGAATAATCACTTTATAACATATAGAAACAACCAATACCTCAAATTCTATTTCAAAATAACTTCACTCGAAGCTGTACAAAAATTCCAACAATTGAAGCCCCAGTTAACGAAGCTTCCAAACTTCAAATGCACCCAACCCCTGCAGTACTCTGCGACCAAATTATTTATTCCCCAAGGTGGCGCCGACGACGTAGTCTACCACTTGCACGGATACAGTTTCTACATCGTAGGAGCAAGGACATTTGGACGCAGCGTGTCTTTGCAAGAACTGAAGGCTCTGGACGAGAATGGGAAACTGTTCTCCAGGAATCTGGACTGTACTGTAGCCAAAGACACCGTGGTCGTTCCCAAATTCGGAGCTGTGGCCATTAGATTCAAGGCTGATAATCCAGGTAGAACCATTGAGAAGAATTTCCTCGCAGAAAGTCATTAATTACAGCTTTGAATTCAGGGTCGAATCGATGATACCCTTCATTATTTATCTTACTTTAATTAATACCGAAAAATTCCGCGTAACGAGCACTCGGTTGGGTTATCCAGGTTACTGGATTCTGAGGGACGAGCACGCCGCTGATTGGACTCGAGGTTTGGACGTTATTCTTCAGGTTGGAGAGAGGAACGACGTGGTTCCTCCTCCAGAGGACTTCCCCAAGTGTGGATCCTTCGTTGGACCCGACTACTTCCTTATATAGACTGCTAAGTCCTTAATATTTCACCTGTATATAGCTGTAAATACGTACATAGAGACTGAAAGTATATACGCATCGAAGACTTTATTTCATTTAGCTTCTTTATTTTACGAATCAAAGGTTTGTCACATTGAACTGTGACGGAAGTGGGGAAATGTATAGCCCTTGGCGAAACTCTGTATCTCATTTTTCACGATGAATAAATGGTATCATGCTATTCTATTCTTTTTCCATTCCCCTGGTACCTAAACCCCCTGCATCTTTCCTCCTTTCCTCTAAATTCTAAAGAAAGTGTACGACGTATCACAGTGTTTCGTCATTAATTCATTTCTCAATGTAGTAGCATCAGAAGTCCCCCAAGTGCTCCACCGAGATGTAAACAAGCTTTTGCCAAAAAAAAAAAACTCCCTCAATCATTGCACCCTCGATCGAAGTTCTCCGCGATGCTCTCAGTGTCCCCTCGCAACCTCGACCCAGAAACCAGGAAACAGGGGAACGTCGACGGCGCGGTTCATTTCGGCTGCAACGTCACGTTCCTAATCGTGTTCCGACAATAACCACCGTCGCCGCAATTTCGATGCTGGCGTGACTGAATAGCCAAGGATCAGGCTGCTGTCCAGCCTCCGCAGTGATGTCCTGCCCTGCCGCCCTCTACTCACAAACGACCACTTTGCTCTCCGCACCCCAGGAGATACTCTTCCTGCAGCACAAGGTCTTCCGGGAGTACGCGAAGATCGCCGTTGGTTCAGACTTCATTCACACCCTGCCCTCCTTCTTGATCCTGGCCGCCGTGGCGATCCTCCTGTGGAGGAACCCACCCTCCTTCAACAACCTCGCTCAGTCCCTAGCCTCCACGACAGCCTACAAGGCGCTCCAGGTACCATTCACGATAGCCTTTGAAACCCTTTGAAAGCCAGTCCCGAGGTAAACGTCTGCTACGTGCTTTCAAGGTCATGGTCAGCTGGGTGCTGGCGATCACGACCCTGTGGCTCTGGCTGATCCTTCAGAGGTTGCTTTATTGCTCCGTCTGGATGTACTGGAGTTACGTGAGTAGAACTTTCGATCGGCGCTTCATAACCTGTGAGAGTGAGGCGGGATTGATCTTCAGCTGGCGGTGCTGGGTCTAGAAAGACCCAAGCGTGACGTTACTGAGTGTGATGGGTAGCAGGGAAAACTTCAGGAATTGAAAGATTGCTTCTCTACTGATCTAAGATAAAGGACGTCGTTTAAAATCCGCATGGTAGAACAGGCAATACGGGTCCAAAGTGACCCAGGCACTAGGCAATACTCGAAGATGTGGAAGTTGTAGGTTCGTGGAGAGTCGGCTCGGTTTCAACGTTGAATTCGTGACAAAACGAGGTTTCAGGTGAAGCCGGGCGAGGGATCTTCTTCAAGTGACAGCTCTGGGACGCAGCCTTGAGGAAGAAGAGTTTCGAGGGCGACTTCTTGGTGGAATAAGCGTGGTCGTCGACTCATTTAGTCTGACGTGTAGCTTGCGTGCGTCTGTTTGGTCTTAGAGAATCGAGTGTGCTGATGGGATACATAGTGACTAGTCGTGTTTGAGAAGATTGAAGATGAATGGTGTGGCAGAGTTTGGAAAATGGGAATTGTTTTGTACGTCTGGAATTTACTTGAGAGGGACTATAAATTACATTCTGCAGTTGTATGTGTGCTTGTAATTTTTTTTAGCAGATTTTTGAATACATTTGAAGACTTCGTTTTGGGTTTGCAGTTTCTGTGTCACTAAAATTCCAAGTTTGTGTGTGGTTCCAAATACGTACATAGGTACATATATTTGGAACTTGATTATTTGAATATTTCTTGATATCTTTCTGGAATTTTCAAATTCTTCTTGATTCTTCAATGTCTGTCTAAACTTCCTCTTGAGCCTTAAATTTATCTGTGAATTTCTTCATCGATCTTGATGTTATTTTTCAACTTCTTTTTCAATCTTCAAGTGCTTCTTGTCTCTCTAAATCCTGTCCTTTTTAAACATTCTTCAGTTACTAAATATTTTGCTTCTTTGCAGGAATCTGAGTATCGAGAAGTCTCCTATCAATGGTGGCAACGAGTTTGGTCCTCGTACTACCCTTCCCGGTTGCAGTCACCAGTGATGTCAGCAGGCTTTATTAGTTGGATCATCTCTATGTCAATCGCAGGCGTTACTCTAAGTTGCGCACTTTCTCCTAATCAACTGTGGTTCCTTATCATGGAGACTCTAGCTGGACTGAGGGCCGCATTAGTGACGGTGAAGTGTTACGCAAACTCGTATCTGAAGAGGTTATTATAACAGAAAATATGGGAAGGGAAAGTTCTTTTCCCAATTATTACTTTAATTCTGCAAGACTACATCGCGCTAGGGTAAAAGAATTTAATATTCCACACGAAAAGAAAGAACTTCAACTCCTCTACCAAATAAACAATCCTTTTTCCTAGTCAACTACCTCTCCAAATTAAAAACGATTCCCATGAACAGCATCTCCTTCGTACTGAACGTAGAATATAATTACTAGAAGCTCTACAGGACTCACAAAGCTATGACCCCTAGTACTCACTAACTAGATCGATCCCACTTCGTATCAAAAAACCGAAAAACCATCCTCTTTCCACGACGACAACCCCCCTCACCCTCGCATCCGCATTTCTGCCATCCTTTCACCCACTAAGCACCTGCCACAACTCAGATCTCTGCGTTCATAACCCAGAATCCTCACGTCACTGTTGCAACAACACTGGCCCCAAGTGCATGTCCCCGCAACAAAGGCGACCATACCAGCGGACGAAAGCGAGGCAAGCTCGATCTGCGACGAGTGTCGCTCCGAAATCTCCAGCGACGTGCACAATCCACCCCGTAGGGAGGTGCGGCCCATCTCGTACGGCACGAACTGGACGCCGAAGCCCAGCTTCTCCGACTACAAGGAGCCGCAGAGGAAGGTCTCGATGAAGTCCTTGCACACGGTCGCGGTCGTCAACAACATGGAGGACCCGGACAAGCTGACGCCGAGGCACCTTCGACACATACGCGGCTGCCACACGGTGGTACCTTGCAACTCCAGCGACAAATCCAGCGGATGCTGAGGCAGAGAACGCGCGCGGGGGTGACCGGCGCAACGCCGATCGGCCGCCATTCGATCATTAATCGAACGTTGAAACGCGAGCGGACATTTCGATGCGATCTTTCTGGGTCATCCCGACCAGACGGCACATTATTTCGATGATTCCGCAGCACGGTACTTAGTGCCAGGTGACTAATAAGCGAGCCGCGCGTGGCGTGCTGCGCGGGGCAATATTTATGACTGTATCGCGTGCCCAGCGACGAATTACACGCCGACTTTGAATCGTCTCGACGGGAAAAACGTCCCGTGGGCGACGCCTGGACAGGTCGCGATTTAAATCCGTGTACGTTTGTGCGATTGTGTGCAGAGTGACCTATCTGTGGTTTATAAATAGTGGGGTCTTGGAACGTGGGTTTGCTGTTACGAAAATTGGACATGCTTGAAAGGAAGTTGAAGAAGCTCGATGGGGATGGAGCTGCGGGGAGATCTGGCCGAGGTGCGGAGAATATATTAATGGAACTTATGGGTTTCTGTGTTTGACGTGGGTCCGGGAGAGATTGGATTTGGTCCTGGGAAAAGATCGGGAATAGAAGGCTTTAGTGTTGACTATTTCTTGTAGACTTTTCAGGTTCAGTTTATGTGTCGAAGGCAAGGGTGGATAGATTGTTTTCTAAACGATCTTAGTCCTGCTGTCTTGTATCCTAATCGAGGACAAATCAAGGTAGACGTCACGTAGTTGAATGTCAAATTCAACTAGGTGAGAGGATTTAGCGATTTTTATAACTTGTATCGAAAATTTATTGTTTTATACGGCGCGCATATATAGAAAATTATAGAGATCGCTGTATTACTGATACTCGTATGATCAAGATTAGTTGGGTAAGCTTTTTATTAATATAATTTTTATATAGGATAAATACAACTAATTTTAACAATCCCTGCATTAGTTGCTTCTATTACTCAAACATTTATTTTTGTACATTAAGAGGGATGAAAAATCGAGACTTATTTTTAAATTAGAAAGCTACTTTATTTATAATACGCTAATAGGGACATCACAATCGGCAGTGTACAAGATCAGAGAGTCCGTGGTGTCTACAAAGATCTATGACAAACAACCACTGCCTCAGAACATTCCAAACAACCGTAATCCTCAACCCTTCGGATTCCACAGTGATCTGCATAATCAACCAACACTTCACATTTCCCAAAAAGAATTCTATACCACCCCCGTTCAATCTCCTTCCCAATCTCGCTATCCTCTGACACCTCCATCAAAACGTCCCTCCATACATAACCCCCACCCCCGGAACCGATACTTAACTCTTCCCCGTACAATTAACACATTCGCACCGCGGTGGAAGTTCAGATTTTAGATCGTAAGGGAGAGTGGGGTAAACACGAACGCGGGGTAATCGCGAATGCGATGTTACGGTGTTTTAATAAATAAAAACGATGTTCCCTCTCTACTAGCTAATAGTTTAGGTCGTATCCAACGCCGGGCAGAAAGTAATAAATACAGAACGCTCATGCTATTCAAGATAAACACAATTTATTATTTTCATCATGTTTCAAGTGATATTTTGTCCATTTTCAATTGCATGTAATTACTGTTGAATTAATGATACAATTGCTTTTTTTTAAAGTTGAAATAAACCACTTTTTACCAACATTTTGTGAGCAAGGCGTTGTTTGAATCATAATTCTAACCTCTGAAATAAATTCTTTTTTATTTTTTGATGTCGTGGGGTATTGACGAACAATTCGGATGGGGTAATCTCGAACCTTCGAGATTAGCAACGTTAACCGATTTTGATGAAATTTTCAGCCTGTTAAAAACTTACTTAAATCTACAAAAGGGATTTTTGAATTTTCATTATAGGTTTAGAAAAAAGTTTAAAAAACGACATTTATTATTTTTTTTCGATATTCCGACCAATTTCACTTTTTTTCTAACGCACAAGAAGAGGAATTTGAAAAATACATTAGGTATAGGTTGTAGCAACATTTTTTATGGGTTGACCATTGAAGTCGCGCTTTCTGTGCGACTTCTGCGATATTTAGCACTCTGTTCGTGATTACCCCACAGCAGTCGAGTAATCACGAACACCAAGGGTTTTGCTTTTTCACTATAAAATTGATTTTTATTATAATTTTTCAAAAATTCGTCACAGTACTTTATAGATGAATAGTTTAAGTATGTTTGTAAATAATAAACAAATTCATTTGCCACATAGTCCTCGTTTTGTTTGCTTTTTAAATAATTTTATTCAGCTTCGATCCTCTGTTTGTATGTATGTATGGTTCAAATCTGGCAACTCAAATTTAACCCACTTCCAACAATCCAATTGTCTTGAAACTTTGCAGGCGTGCGTAGTTTGGATGACAATACAATATTAAAAAAAAAAAATTAACCCCGAGCGGGTGAAAAAATTACCCAGTCATCAATAAATATAACCCATAACCACAAATCCAAACGACTTGAAATCAGCCACTCGCGTTCTTTACGAAAACGACAAAAAGCCGCTGTGTTCAGGGCGCTAGTCGCATCGCGATTACCGAAAATACACAATTTATCGAGAAATGATCCGTCACGTATGTACGAATAGTAAAACTAAAACTTTGCAGGCGTTCGTAGTATATCACCATCGAAATTGTAGTACAAGAAAAGAATTATTTTTTAGTGACTGTAGCACTATAGCGTTTAAGTAAACTGTTAAACTCTATACAGCAATAAAAGATATTGTACAGTAAAGAAGTTTGTGCTATGAAATGTAAAACCAAAAACACTAAAAACTAGAAAATAAAAAGTATATAAAAAATTTTTTTATGTTAAACGATTTTATTAAAAATGCACTAAAAACTAAAAAATAATTCTTTTCTTGTACTATAATTTCGATGGTGTTTTTTCACTTTAAATAAAATCGTGGAGCAGGATATGTCACAACAAATTCATTTCGACGCTTGATTCTGTATTAAATTGATTCATATTCTGTTTGGTCTTAGAGAATCGAGTGTGCTGACGGGATACATAGTGACTAGTCGTGTTTGAGAAGATTGAGGATGAATGGTGTGGCAGAGTTTGGAAAATGAGAATTGTTTTGTACGTCTGGAATTTACTTGAGAGGGACTATAAATTACATTCTGCAGTTGTATGTGTGCTTGTAAAAACTAGAAAATAAAAAGCATATAAAAACAATTTTATTTTAAACGATTTTATTAAAAATACACTAAAAACTAAAAAATAATTCTTTTCTTGTACTACGATTTCGATGGTGTTTTTTCACTTTAAATAAAATCGTGGAGCAGGATATGTCGCAACAAATTCATTTCGACGCTTGATTCTGTATTAAATTGATTCATATTCTGTTATGGCATATCCTGCTCAACGATTTTATTTAAAGTGAAAAAACACCATCGAAATTGTAGTACAAGAAAAGAATTATTTTTTAGTTTTTAGTGCATTTTTAATAAAATCGTTTAACATAAAATTTGTTTTTTATATATTTTTTTCCTTAGATGTTCGCAATTACCCCACTCTCCCTTACTATGAAAAGCGCCGATGTGAAAACTAAATTACCATATTCAATCATAAATCATAATCACAAGTAGTTTCAGCTCTTTTTTATTCTATTTCGATTTTGCCACTGAATTGAGAAATTCCTATTTCCTTTCAATAAAAGTTTCACCACGATTTAGTACCGATCACCGATAGATCAGGCCAGCATCTTCCATCGTCCTTTCACGCACCCGACCTAATCTCAGGCTTGCTAAACGCCATCGAGCGGAAGCCGTGTCATTTAAGCACCCGCGTCCCCGTCGCCCCGTTTGATTATTCGCCATAGGCGACAGAGGAGTCGCGAGGTTTCTCCGACCATCGAGAACAGTTCAGCTGGACCCCCGTGGAGGGGGTGCCCCTTGTCGCGCATGCGCCCAAAAGGGGTAACACTCCCCATCTTGCATCGGAGCATTATTCTGTAACGACATCTCTTGTGGGGTAGGTCGACACGAGGCACACAACGATCCCCTAGACGCAATAATCTCTGGAGCAGTAAGTTCGTTCGGCTGTTCGGTCTCTGGTGCTCCTGTAACAACGTTTCACCCCGACAACGCCCCATCGAGATCACGGTTCCGCGAAGAAGGAGCCTGGCGACCTTCGAAGGCTTGAAGGACGGGCGTGATTGTTCTCCGCCGCCGCTATCATCCCCCCAGTGTGCAGTCGCGTTAGGAAGACGTGGGTGTCCAGCAGGGTGGCTGCTAATTTGAGGAAGAGTGTAAACATCGAATCTGAACCGACTAGGATTTATTCCGAGGAGATCGTGCTGCGGGGAAATCGACGGAGGTCTTTAAGCTACTGAGGGATTCCGTCGGTTCACTTCTTCTGGTAAGATACGCTTCTACATCCGTAGCGATCATCTCTCAATTACCATCTTACGCTCTTCCAAGGCCTTAACGAAGGTATTCGAATACGCTATCGGTGTACATAAATCGGTAGTGCCTACTCCTCGATCGTGGTTAACGTTTAGTTGTAAGAGGGAAATCGATGGCAAGCGTGTGGGTTTCTTCTTAACACCCCAATCACTGACTTCTCTTTCATGATGCTAAGCTGCACGAAGTCTCCAAAGACTAGGTCGCATTTGGCCCGAAAATACGTCCACTACCTTCTCGCCTGCGACGTTCAGAAAACAGCTCCCAAACTGCCTAAATCAATGACGAGGACCACTCTTCCCGATATAATTATGGGAAAGGTACTGACCGCGAAGTTTCCGCGATCGAAACGCCCGCCCACGTGCACGTCGTAACGTGACAGAAACCTTGTTATTGATTTTGCGTTCAGCATCCGTAGCGCGCGCACGAGTGTGTTTGTACACAAGTAGAGGGCACGTGTGCGCGCGCGCGAGCACCACCGTATGCGTGCACACGCGTGCGTACGCGGGTGTCCACGGCGGGTATCTCGCTAATGAAATCCACGTACCTACACGCACACAGTCGCGTAGATACGTACACGCGTGTGCGGACTATTCATTGGCACGCGCACCCCTCCAACCCCCTCCGGGTCGGATCGAGAATAATGAGGCAAGCGGGTTGAGCGCGGGAAGGAACGTTCCTCTGGAAGTAAGGGACTTTTAGTTCAACTGCGTGTGTGTCAGGGGATTCGATTAAAAATAACCCCCGTTGGAATGATCGTGGAAGTGGTCGAAGGGTTCTTCGACTTGGCTGAGAAGAAATCGCTGGGCTCGAGCGTGGTTCAAGGGCTGCTTTTAGTTTGCGGTTCTCCTTCTTGTTTCGTTTTGTAGCGACAGGGTACCACGGGTATTGTAGCGAGTACTAATAGGGGCAAGTACAGAGACTGTGTTTCTTCTGGTTTCGGGGGATTAAGGTCTGCGCACACAGGTCAAGTCCGTGACAGGTTCAGTGGCGTCAGTGTCAATGGTCTCTTTGTTTCAGTGTAACAGGGAAATGATACTTTTTACAATTTTTTACCACTCGCACTGACGGGACTGATATGTGTGCGTAGACCTTTATGGTTCGATGTAGGGTGTACGGATATTTGGGAAGTTATGAAGCTAAATGAATGAAAGGGAGAAAAATTTTCTTTCGGTTTTTGTCTATTTCTATTTCACTGGAAGCTGCTTGAGTTTACTTGAATGGGGATGTTGGAATTTGGGGTGTTTTTAGAGGGCATCTTTTTAGCACTATGTTGTGAGAGGGCTTTTCTGTAGATGAGAGGCACTACATAGATTGCCATTGGTGGTCTAGCCTTTGATGAATAGTGAGACTGCACGAGTGGATTAGAAACTGAACATTTTCCGATGAAACATGAAAAACACTTGCTATAATGTACATGGATTTTAAACGTACGAAGATATCAAATTCTCGACTTTTTAAAAGAATTTGCTTTAGATACAGTAGTTCTTTTCTTTGCCCTTCTTTAGGCTTCTATAGTAAAGATTGAAACTCTACTAAAGATAAACTTAAACACCTTATTATCACATTTGCCAAAATTTTCTCGACTTTTCGTGTTTCAGCTTCAATTCAAAATCTGCCAATTTCTACGTTCAAATAAGAACATTCCTAACACTAAATCGCGTGGAACCGACGAACTTCAATCTGTCCCGTGATTGTACACATTTCCCAGCAGTATTATCAGCTTTGTTGACCTTAATCGACGAATTCCGAGGTTTGAACAGGTGTTCGAAACCGGCGAAAATCTCGCTGGCATTCGATTGGAAAGCAGGATTCAACCGAGAATAAAGGTCACGGTGAAGCGCGCGACAGTGTCGTGGAAGCAGATTGAAAAGTTTATTGGAAAAGTAATTTATAAACGTTACACGTTGAGTACACGGTCGCGTGCCGCGTGTCATCAGCTTATCGGTAATCAAATTCGTTGGGTGCACACAACAAACGGCCTATGCAGTGCAACCACGGTCAATGGAATATTTTTAATCGATATTCCTATATTAAATACTGGCGATGAGCGTGCAACGGCACTCTTTGCTTTAAAAGTCGTTCGATTTTGAAAAAAAAAAGAAAAACACTTCCCCAAGTAGTAAACCATTATTCTGAGGAAGAAAATAATTCTTTTTCTGATGTGCAAGAAACGCATTGCACTGTATATGCTTGTGTAAAAAATTGTGAAGAATTACTCTACAATTTAGAAGTCATTTTGGATCTAACCGTAAGTTCATTTCTGATTTGCGAAGAAAACGTTTTACTGTATTGGATAATATTGCAATATATTTTAAGCGGGAAGTAGTAGATCTATATTTTATGGAAGGTCGACCCACTATTTCTTTTAGTCCTTAAGAATTTATGAGTGAGAATAAGAATAGAGAGAATAGGCCCGTATAGGCAAGCAATAAAAGATTTAAAATAAAGTAACATAGCAGAGCTGTTAATTATTCAAAACAATGTTTTTCGGTGCCAAAATACTACAGTTGCACTATTATGTTTGAAGGCAAAGTACTTACTCATACTTCCAGCGCGCTAGCGAGATTCAGGCGTTCTATTTCAGCGCTGAAAAAGAAAATATAGGAAATGTTAGTCGGACTGCATCATAAGAAGCCTGCATCATAATATTCCTGTATGATTCAGGATTCTTAGGAAACAGCGTAATGAAAGGTGCATCGCGATGTCCCTTTACTTATTCACACAGCAGTGAACATCGACTCCGCTTTCAACAGTCGGAATACGGCCATCCATTATCATCAGTTTCCAAGAACTGGCGCAGTAACTTAACGTTTCAGTTTTGTTCACTCGCTGAAGGGTTGAAATCGATTTCGGCGGATTATGCACTGAAACTGGGGAAATGTTGTCGGTGAATTTCACGTTGCTTGTATGTTAATAAGGGAACGAAGGATTAATAGTATAGAATCTAGAATTAAGGATTAAAGTGAACGATACGGATTCATACAAGTAAATTTCTTGGGAAATCGATTTGAGGTTTTGAAATTCTAATAAAGACAAACGATTTGAGGTTGAATAGATTTGAGGTTTATGGTAATGGAAAAAGTCTAATCTTGGTAGTTTCGTATGAGATGATAAACAGTATTTGGGGTGGTTTATTGAATGACGTAGAAATTTCGAAAGAATCAACACCCATGCCACTTTGATACCTCGATTTTGTAATCGACAATTTTCTCTCCCTTGAATGTTATAGACATTAATCTTCCACAGTCTTTGAACAATTGCAACGAAGGGGTATCTTCCAAGATTAGGGTGACTGTACCTAATATCACCAGGCAAAAGTTAAATCGCTGTCAATTGAATAATAATTGATATTTTTGCATGCAGTTCGTTTCAAAGTAAAGAGAAATTATTCATCATTTATGTAGCATAAGTTAGAATCGTTGAAACCTACAAATTTTTAATTAGGACTCAAAAAACTAAGACGTACAAAAATCGGATCCTGAAAAAAGTGTACCTAATATCGCCAACTCAAGAAGTATTGATTAATTCATGTATATATGAGTTTTTAAAGTCATTTTCACACGTGCTTTTATTAGTTCTTGCTCTATAAATGCTTTTTTTATCCATCTTTGATTTTATTTTTATTAGAATAATATAGAAATTTAAAAATATAGATTTTTAAAATATTTTATTTTTTACGTTCCGATGTACATATTGGACAAATAAAGTTTATTTCGGTTGCTCCGCACATTTCGTGACCTCGCCTGTAACAAACATTACATCGAAATCATTGTTCTCCGGTAGGCGGTATTGAGAGCACGGATACTGCTAAAAGAAAAACGCTATTTTCATTGCGAAAAATATTTGAATCGATTTCATTTCTTAAGTACATCATTAATTAGGTATTTCAAGTAGATATTCTTGCATTCACAGAATTATTAGACTTACCTTCTTCGAATATGATGTAAAATTGTGATAGTCCAATAAATTTTGATACTATTAAGATTCTCTAAAATCCTTCCCTTTCTGTAATTGTTGATCACACGATGCTGCAATTACAGTATGTTACAGTATAATTCGGTGCATAATCGATAAATTTTAGAGCTTACTTTGCGAGATATAGCGAGTGGCGATATTAGGAACATGGGCGATATTAGGTACAGTCACCCTACAGAATCAAGGGATGATTAGTCTACACTAGTCCGTCGATATTTCCGTTTTACATACCTACATCAATATCTGAGTGTTTAAATACACGAATATAAGAGTACAACTGTCCGTACACTCTTTGTCACAATGGATTCTTAGTGTCTGACTATAATGGTTCTAGAGAGCTGATTCTACTTTCTCCAGGTTATACCAAGCCTTCAATATACATACATACTTCACACGATGTATATACGACATATATACTAAATACTTCTCACCAGTAAAACTCTTTTCTTTTATAAAATGTGTTTATTTAGCCATATTTGTAGTACATAACATTCTTGTACATACAAACAGGTATAAACACAGCCGAATAAGGCACCTCGTTTCAATTGTAAACTTAAGTAGTAATAGGTATCAACGAGTAAAACTCTCAACCACAATAGAAGTGCTAATACCTAATATTTTAAAAGAACTCTCAGAGATAGTCCACTAAAGAAACACAGTACAGTTGCACAATGCAAGCAGAGAATTGCATCAGCTCGGCATGCAGCATTGCAGGTCTATAAAAATAAAGTACCTATTCAGATGCGTGACGGGAATGCTGCAAAACACTTCCCTCGAAGAGACATGCTTAAGTTTACAGTAGACTGCTGGAACAGCTATATTATACAACTGTCAGGCTGTTATTACATCCCGATTGCATCGCGTGTCTGCGGCCAACGAGGATCGTCCTGCTCGTGCAGGACAATTTTACGTAACCGTCGTAGAAATGCAATTATGAATCGATTGCCTCGAATTAGGACGGCACGTCAAATGCTCAATGTCACGGAAGCCTTTGTTCAACGAATCGCTGCCACCGAATAATGTGACGTAGGGTCGTTTCGCGGTTTCAGGGGATAATGGCCGAGAAGATGTACTACTGGGGAGAGGAGAAGGACCAGGTCGACCCAGAGGAAACCTTCATAGAGTTCAAGGCCAAGTCGGTTCCACCTGATAAGAAGAGAGAATCCTCTCGCCCTGCTCCCAAGATGACGGTCTCCTCGCCACAGGGGAAAGTGACGGAAGTTGGGAACAGGGAGGAGGACGCGGAACGCGGAGGCTGGGACAACAAGCTCGACTTTCTGTTCTCCTGCATCAGCGTGTCCGTGGGCCTGGGAAACGTCTGGCGCTTCCCATATTTGTGCTACAAAAATGGCGGTGGTACGTGCCCCTTCAGATTTGAAATACGCGACGGTGGAGAGATTTGAATACGCTTTCTGGTTTAAGAATTTCTCTCCTAGAATTTTTGAAGAGTTTATTTCCTATTTTAAAGCTCCTGCTTCGTGGGCACGCGCGATGACACAAATACTGATGATTTAGTAGGTGTTTTTTGTGCTTTACGTTTTAAGGATTTATTTTCTAGAATTTTTTGAGAACTTCTTTCCTGTTTCAAAGTTAATTGCTTTCAAGGCTGCAGTTTGCAGTGGATTTGGTCAGATATTTATTTGGTACTAGGGAGATTTGTTGAAGAAGAATTTAAAATTGCATTGATATGTAAAATTCGGAGTGAACAGATTTTTAATCCCTAAAGACCAAGATCATCTTCATTTTTCACCTTATTTTATGCCTATTGAGCAAGGGTACCGCTTTCCAATTTTTCAATTTCAACTTCCTCTGAAAGTATCAGAATGTATTTTCCACGAGCTACGTAATTTGAAGATTGTATTCAAATTTCTATTTGTGTATCTGCACTCAGTTTATCCTGCAGTCATCTCACAAATTCGTGTCGTCGCGCGGACTTTCGGTTTCAATAATTGAAGAGGATCATTCGACACGGTCCTCCTAACAAACGCGATTCAAGTGTATTTATTCCATGATTATTCATGCTGCGCAGCTTTCGTCGAGGCCAGCCTGCCATTTATAGAGTCGCGTGAAAATGGAGCGACGAACAATTAAATGCATCGGGAATAGCGCAGCGTCAATGTCAACCGTTCCTAATAACCGAGGGCAATTAATTTTTTACGGTGAATACAGCGACGTACGCCAATAGCCGTGCATTCAGATTGCGTCGTGCTGCATATCGACTAATTGAAACAGCTTGCGCGATGAATATCTGATTGGCGTACGCCAGCTCCTGTATCGAAAGCTCTTCAACGATCATGACACGAAATGCTGCTTGGTTGCAGGCGCGTTCCTCATCACTTATGGCATCGCCATGGTGTTTTGTGGGATTCCGATTTTCTTCCAAGAAGTGGCTATTGGGCAATACCTCGGTGCTGGAGGGATGACGCTTGTGGGACAACTGTGTCCTTTGTTGCAAGGTACTACACGCAGCCATTTTCAATTTTAAACCCTTATGGAATTTCAAGTCCGGTTACACGAACCTTAAGTCTCGCATGTATGAAAGTGGAGAACTCGGGGACGATAGTTAATAAACGGTACTTCTGAGTAACTTCTACTTTCGAATGTGACATATTAAGATGTAGTAAAGGGATTGTGTACATTTAAAGATTAGCTTCTAACGCAGAGACGAGCAAAGAGTGACCCAAGAAACAGCCACTTTTTGGTCCCACGATTTTGGAACTGAATTTTATGCGAAACGATACCTTATGATGAGACATCAATCACACGAAATTTTCAAGTTGAGGTGACAATTAGTTTCTGAGATATGGGAGGTCAAAGAAGTGAAAATTCGTTAACGCGTCAGCCCATGCGCTTCGATGTACGGACTTTTATGTCAGTCCGATAATTTAGACAATTATTTCCAGGGGTTTTGCTGACTGCTAACAACGAATTTGAACTTAGATTTTCAAAATTCACAATGGCCGATTCAACATGGTGGACGATATATTAAAAAAAGCACTCACTACACAGTCATTTATATTTCTTGATTTTTTTCGTGAATTTTGAAAATCTAAGTTCAAATTCGTTGTTAGCAGTCAGAAGAACTCACAATGGCCGATTCAATATGGTGGGCGATATATTTAAAAAAAGCACCCACTACACAGACATTTATATTTCTGGATTTTGATTTTTTTCCCGTGAATTTTGAAATTCTAAGTTAAAATTCGTTGTTAGCAGTCAGCAAAACCCCTGGAAATAATTGTTTAAATTATCGGACTGGCATAGAAGTTCGTACATCGAAGCGCATGGGCTGACGCGTTAACGAATTTTCACTTCTTTCACCTCCCATATCTCAGAAACTAATTGTCACCTCAACTTGAAAATTTCGTGTGATTGATGTCTCATCCTAAGGTATCACTTGGCACAAAATTCAGTTCCAAAATCGTGGGACCAAAAAGAGGCTAAAAAAGGCCTCATTTTTGGGTCACTCTTTAATTTCATAATATTAAGTGGAGTAATTCTGTAATATTCATTGGGTCTTTATGTTTTCTAGGGGTTGGATATGCTACTATGACGATAGTATTCTTCCTAGACATCTACTACTGTATCATCATTGCTTGGACCCTGTTCTATCTTATAAGCACCTTTGCCAATCTACCTGGAGTACCTTGGAAGGGTTGTGGTCAGTAATATAATTGGAAATGTTCGGAATTTAGAAGTCTATCGATTTTTGAGTGATATAAATAGAATTATTTTCAAGGTAATTTAAATCCTTAGATTCCAAAACAATGCTTTCGTGATTTTGCAGGCAACTGTTGGAACACTGACGATTGTTACGACGCTTCCCAAGATTTAGCCCACGTTAACGGTTCGAAAAGTATAAATTCCACGAGAAATGCAACTTTCCATCACACCACGCCCGTCGAGGAATATTGGGAGTAAGTAACTATACTTTTCTAAGTGTAAGCCTCTTACAAAGGAACCATATCAGGTGTTACGCACCGATTTTGACGAAACTTCGTTAAAAGGCAGAGAATTGAAAAATATTTCACCCTTTTTCAGCCGTAAGTGTAGATGCCTAATAGGGTAGATTCACCATTTGTGGCCACTTTAAGGTATTGTACCAGTTTTGGCCACTTCTTAAGGGGGTATACCCGTTTGAACCCTCGGAAAATGTGTACATTTTATGGATTTTTTTACAAGTCAACGGTTTGATGCAGATTTCCCGTTTTTTTACTATCTTTACATAGTATTATGAACTACTTAAAAAAAAAGTTTCAGTTACAAAACTATTGTTTCTCGGAAGTTATAGATACATATCCGAAAGTCTCTCGATTTTAGACGGCTAAACGGTGGGCCTGAAAACAGCTGTATGTCGTGTCTGAAATCAAAAACAATAAAATCTTCTTATAAAGTATGTCAATAGCTATCGTCAAACAGGGCTGATTTTGTAAATTTTGAAAAATACAGAAATGGTGAGAGATCAAAGGTAAAGTTACATTTTTCTGAGAGAAAAGGCCACCTCTTTTCTTTATAAATAATAAACGGGGAATCGGATTAAAAAAAACCCTCGTTGGACGATGTGGAATCTTATTACGATCCGGCGTGCAAAATTGGAAGTGAATTGGTTGAACGTAGCGCGAGTTTTTAGGCCCACCGTAATGAAAAATATAGTTCCGCTGCGATCGGTCGAGCCGCCCCGTGCTACCTGTGTTGTTTCACTCGCATGCCTATAACTTCGTCAATTTTCCGAATTTTTACATCGGACTTGTTTTATACTATTTCTAAAACATCAATCTATGAAAATATGCCAAACGAAAAAATCCGATTTTTGACACTTTCAAACGGTTATACCCCCTTAAAAAAAATAATATTTTTCCGTGTAAGTAATACATGTAACCTTATATTTCTGGCGGTACACTAAACAAAATATTTATGATGTGAAATTCCCCACATAATAATGATCTGCAAGCAATTTGAAAATAAGATAATTATGTACATGGCCACAAACGGTACATCTACCCTAGTTTACGAGATATTTAACAATAAAAGTAGCGTTTGCCTATTGGCGTTAAGTGCTTGAAACTTCAGTGGTGTAACAAGTAACAGAATATTCTTTGTACATATATAAATTGGAATAAACTGTGAAAGATAAATATGTAAAGAGGAGGGGACACGAATTCGAGCTGCGGGGTTAGAAAGCAGGTTACTTTGTTGCCAAGCCACCGCCCTTGAATTCCGAATGAAAAGTGTCCAACTGTCCACCCAGTCAGGTGAAATTCCTTCTAATCTCGTGACGATGCCTTGGGCATTCTAGACGACGAGTTCTTGGGATCACCTCTGGTATCGACAGCATCGGTGAGATGCAATGGGAGCTGTTGGGTTGCCTGATTGTCGGCTGGCTGCTCGTTTACTTTATCATCCGGCGTGGTCTACATCAGAGCGGTAAGATCATCTGGTTTTCAGCCTTGTTCCCCTACGTGGTGCTTTTCATTCTTTTGGGAAGAGCGGTGACATTGGACGGCGCCCACGACGGTTTGCTTTACTACGTAACGCCTCGGTGGAAAGAGTTGCTATCGCCGGGCCCATGGATCGACGGCGCCACGCAAATCTTCTTCGCGTACAGTATCGGCACTGGGGCACTGCCTGCTTTGGGGTCGTACAATAAGTTTCATCACAATTGCTACAAGTAAGCAAGCGATCCTTTTATTGCTAGACTTTCAGTGTGATGTCGGGGGCATGATGGCATTCAAATCTTTGTGAAAACCTTGGAACATCCATCCAAATGGTTGCAAGCTAAATTTATAAAATTTCTTCTCACATCGTCATGCAATTCTATTCCTATAAACGTACTGGAATTGTGCATGCCACTGTGCGTTTAACATCCTAAGCAAATAGAGGTATGATAAAAAGAAATGACGTTCGAATTGGAATTCAAGAGGATCGAATCTTTATTTCAAATTGGAATTGAATTTTGTCTTGTTTCATTTCCAACAAAGAAAGTGAACTGCATAATGTTACATGTTTGAATTGTTTGTGAAGTTGTGTAAATGTATGTCTACGCGGCGACACTTTTATGTCTACTTAGATCAAGTGAATACGACACTCAAAAAAATTTCCGGAAGACTGGAAACTGCCTAGAGCAGTCCGCGACACTGAATTCGACCTATCGTCGCGGGAGTTGCAGCTAGAACTAGACTGAAAACACTGCAACTAGCTCTAGCTAGACACAAAAGTGTCGTCATGTAGACGTATTTTTAGATTAGCTGGCAGAGGATGTTTTTTCTCTCTTTGTTAAAACTTACAATTAAGGGGGGAAGCCACTGTGACGGTCGAATATAAAGACTATTTTCAAGACATTCTTTTATAATGAAATGTAACTTTCTACGAAACATCTTTATTACCAACTGAAAATACATATATTTAACTAATATTTTATGCTCCCAGATTGAAAAAATTTTCGGTAGTATGGCCACAGCATACGATAACGTTAGGCTCTGTAAAAAAAAAATTACGAAACTGGCGCTCGTGTAACTTTCCAACATTTGCTCCGAATTGAAAAATTCGAACGGTTTCTTAAAGTATATTACAATAGCTTCGGTTAAGCGTACAGATTTCAAAATATATTAATTTTTTAAGAAATGGCGGACTTCGGAAGAAATCTGGAACAAAAAGTATAAAAAATCAACATGTTTTTTCAATGTTACGATTAAATGAATTATTCGAGCAAAAAACTGGTACGCTTAACTGAAGATAATTGTATTACGAATATTCCCTGAAAATTTCAAGTGAATTCGATAAAAATTGACTGTGTTATTAATGCGCTCAGTTTGAAAAATGTAGTTTCGAGATAATTGCGTTTAAAGTTTCGACAGAAGTTATTTTTTGCAACTCAAAGATCGCAGCTGTATACGGTCTCGTCGTGGTCAGTGATTCTCTATCTAGTTCTAAACAATATATAAGCTCATAATCCCTCTTATTAGATACATTTGGGTTTTTGGACATAAACTTTTCGGGGCGATTGACACCAAGTTACCTATGCGTGCACTCGATTCTGAGCGTTGCGCTACCTATACAAAACCTCTCGTAGCACCCAGAATTTTTCGAGATCCACCTTGAAATTGTGCAGGTATATTTTTGAGACCCCAAATATTATGAAAATGCAGAAAAAGAAAAATCGGAAGAAAAAAAATTTCACCGTGGCTTCCCCCCTTAACACCTATAACTCTCAGAATTTTTATTTTGGTGCAAGTATCTTTGATTAAAGGAATTATTATAATTACTTTCTTACACAGGAGTCAGACAAGTGTGACATTTTTCCTCTTTACTTTTAGAAATGCTCAAAACACCCAAATCTTTTTCTCTTCAAATATAATTATTTCATTCCAAATATTTCACCGAGACAATGCCCGCCGAAACCTTTGAAAATGTGAGCTTCGCATTACAGAGACGCGCTAATCACTTGCATAGTGAACACGCTGACATGTCTTCTGGCTGGTTGCGTGACTTTCTCGATCCTGGGCCACATCGCGTTAGAGCAAGGCACACAGGTATCTGAAGTGGTGAAAAGTGGGCCAGGCCTCGTGTTTCTCACGTACCCCGAGGTCGTCTTGAAGCTTCCTGGTGCCTCGATGTGGGCCATCATCTTCTTCGTCATGCTGCTCGTAAGGAACACTTCACTCGAGCGAGAAAGTGCACCTGCACCTTCTTCCGCGACCCATGTCTATTAACGCGTATCGATCGGAGACTATATACAGTGGCCCACAGGTTTGTTCACATAATCTAAGAAGACTAACTAATTGCGAAAGACACTGTCTTATCTCCTGTGAGCAAATGTGTAGGTGACTTGTACGTGGTCTAATTTGTTAAATCTCAGACAAAAGGTATAAAAACAATATTCCACTTTGTCTATCATAGATACTTGGCATCGACAGCGAATTCTGCATCGTGGAGTCCTTCATCACAGGTGTCGTTGACAACTGGCCTGAACTTCTTCGTCCACACAGGAAGAAGTTCACCATCGCAATTTGCTGTCTAATGTTAGCCCTCGGGCTTCCCATGGTGACCAATGTTAGTATCCAAAATATATGGAATAACAGTTACACTCAAAGTTCCAAATCCACTTTGAGTTTCACTCAACTAATTTCCGATTTTATTGCTAAGAGAGCGTAAGATTAAAGGAGCTTCTGCTGGATAGTCTACTAAGGTCGGTATCAAATATATTGGCCGGTGAGTTTTTTTTTTCGCGAGCAGCGATCGAGGAGAAATCAGCCACCACCATCTGGCGATCGTGGATTTGTCAGTTGGAGTTGCGTGTCCCTCGCAGGGTATGGTGGGGTAACGGGAACGCTGCTTGATTCCGCCTGAACCTAGCCGTTTGGCTGTTATTTATTCTTAACGTAATAGTTGTGCGCGCAACGAAGCTATGCGTAGACCAATACGAGATGAAGCTATCGAGAAAGAATCAATGTTCTGACCAATAAAGCTCCTGAATTTTTTCAGAGCTAACGCACACCTATTCTGATGTGTGTATTTCTACGCTGACAGCTCGGTTTGGCCTACACGTCAGAAGCTTGGCACCATCCCCACCACTTCTGGCTCGCTCTTGTTCTGCGAAGGCGAGAGCGAGATGGAACGAGAGCGAGTCAGAAAAAGAGCACCGAGACAGGCAAACTGTGTGGTGGGAGAATACCCCTCACGAAATTCACCGGCCAATATATATGATACCGAGCTTAAAAGTATCAGTTCCATAACTTGTAGCAGAGAATCTTTAGTTTTTAATATATCATACAGAAGCTTTGTAGATCCTTTTCTTTTGCTACTTTGTTTAAAAGAATTTTCAATTCAGTAAAGGGAATTGCTGCAGGTAGTTCTTAAAAGCTTGAATTTCTAATCGGTAATGGTTCCAATATGGTGATCGCGTAGATCATTTTTATAATTCAACGAAATTCCACTTACTCTTATTCTGTGATACTAACAATAACATTACGATGATTAAAATTGTATGTCCATGTTCCAGGGTGGGATCTACATATTCCAGTTAATGGATTTCTATTCAGCGAGTGGGATGTCGATCCTCTGGGTATGCTTCTTCCAAACGATCGCGATATCGTGGATCTTCGGGGCGAAGAAGTTCTGCGACTGCATCCACCAGATGATGGGCATACGGTTGAACAAGTTCTGGTACATCTGCTGGGTGGTGTTCGCGCCAGTGATCATGGTCGTGAGTATATTAAGCTCGCATCAGTAATTGAAAAGCATACAACGCTCATTTAAAAACTTCGAAGCTACGCGGAGAATGACTTGATCGATCAGCTCTGACAAAATCGTTATTTCATCCTGACTGCCCTAGAGCACGCGTAATTCCACTCATCTGCCTATGTCTCTTGATAGAAACCAGCAATTCCAGTTGAAGTACGATCGGAGCTCTTCGCCGCACCTTACTTACAATTAGTGTTTTTACTTGCAATATATAAAAAATGTTCGACACAATCCGCTTTCGGGAAAATATCTATTTGATAGCTAAAACTGTTCCATCAAAGTGGGTCAGAAAAATTCTTCATGAATTTCATATTTAACGCTTCGACTGGCGCAGGGTTTTGAAAATGCCCTTCCAATCGCTTTCGTTGGGAAAATTTTGTACCAAGTGAACTTCCTGCTCGGTTTCTTTTCGAAGTAAACATCCGAGGACCCTTGGACAATTATTTCGCTGCTCTACAGAAAAGATCCTCTTGAAAATATGCCGACGCCAGTCAAACCGTTCTCATCTACAATTTTGAGGGATTATGCTAAAATGTTACTTCTTTTCGCAGTCCATATTCATATTCCAATGCGTCCAGTATAAGCCTCTGAAGTATGGAAGCGATTACGAGTATCCAACGTGGGCAGAAATCGTGGGCGTTTGCCTGAGTTTGTCATCCATGCTCTGGATACCAGCCTATGCTCTCTACTATGTCATCGTGACTCCAGGATCCATTAAAGAGGTGAAATGCTTGCACAGTACAAACAGACTCGTCGATTTTTACCATAAACACTATGCTTGATTGTGTCACTCATTTGCCACTGAATATGAGAGTGGTGAGAGTTAAGGCTTTCCTTTTGAGTAATGATGACACGGACTAAGTAGGTTTGTGGTAATGATAATAATTTCTTTCCTCTATTTGAGATGCAGAAATTTATGTTTTCTTATTTTAATACCAACCACTGTAAAGAAGATAGCACCACGTACTAATTAGAATCTGGAAAACATTGACTTCCCTTATATTCCTCAGCAGCAATTAATACATAGGTTTATGAGAACGTCAGACTTCATTCAGTGGCTTCATTAGAATATTTTAAAAATCGAAATTAGACTTAATTTCGAACTCCTGAAATATCAAGTGATAGAAGCTTGAAACTAGTCAGACCTGTAGCATTTCAATTGCTTCAATCGCACATACCTCCCATTGCCTTCGACTTTTAGAAATTTGAAACTTCGAATTGACCTCGAATTTCAACTGCAACCCAAAAATCTAAACCCAGGGATAGAGAAATAATTAAATTCCCATGTTTTTCGGCTCGTACCACTCCCATCTTCAGGCACTTGCACCTTTTTATCATCTACTATTATATCCACCAAAGTCAAGCATTCTTAAGTAGGAACGTATGGTTGGATTCTTTTCAGAATATCCTGAAGGGGTTGAAACCGAACATAAAGTCCCACCTAAAGCTACCAAAGGGCGAGAAGTCAGCGGTGATACCGATGTCGGAGAGTAGCGCTGGTCTGATCACCAAGAACAACAGTTTCCTCAGTCAAACATGATCGCTGTAAACGACTTTTTTACCCTTTAACGAGGTTGTAATTACCGTAAGCGTAGTATTTTTAACGGGGCTGGAGATACGGGGCCGGTTCGTAGGGAAATGTGATCGTTATATCGCCCAAAGACACTGTTGCGAGATACAGGCAGTGTTTATTGCTTCCTCTCGTCGAGAAGAAACAGTGAACGAAAAGGGAAGACCACGAACTGCGAGAGGGATGAAAAGGAGCTATGCTCATTTCTCAATGATCTCAAGGATCTCTCCTGGCCCCACTGTAACTGGAATAAATGCTTAAGGTAAATCATGAGTCTATCGGGTCGTCAAACAGATAGTATTCTTTTAATAATAAAAAAGGAAGCAAGTTTCGGACTTAGTCAAATTTTTTACATTCCTCGATGATTTTCGAGTTGATTTCGTGATTGTGGTAAACATTTCGATATATTTCGTGGGAATTCTGGACTACTGGACACCTGATGGCTTTACAGGAAAACAATTCTTCCACGGTAGATTTAAATTTAGAATATCCCAGTACAACCGACTAGTTTCATTTTCCCTCAAACGTTCCTGAAGAAGTGCCATTCTTTTTGCACAGAAGCATTACGAAGAAATATTTTTCATTTCACAATTGTGTACACCTCTATTTGTACATAAGCGCAATGTGCGTCGAGGTGGAATCGTAGAAACGTAGGCAATTCGACGAGTGAAATATTAATCAAAAAAATGATTTAGGGATGCGATGAATGAGGTATCCACTGGTAACGAAATACAAAAATTGCAATAGAAACGGCCACCTCGTTCCTTCTGTGGTTAAACGGCAGATCGGTACGGCAAAATTCTTAATTGACGGGTGAAGAGGGAGGGGTGGGGGACGCGAGATTTAGGTACTACGTAGTGAATTATACAGCGCTAGTTTTCAGATAACTATTTACGGAATCGAGTCGAAGAGGTCTATTTTTATATCGGGATGCACGTTTAGTTGATAGTTCTGGCTGGATTCGAGCGAGGAAAAGGAGGTTCTTGCGATATGGATCGACGAACGATCAGGAAAAGAAATTTTCAAAACACCAAGTGGTGATATGGTTAGGACGCTCTTATATAATCGACGAATTTCAAGCACAAGATCCGAGAAAATAGAATTTCTTCCTGAAATTAGCACGTTTTGTATTACTATGCATTTTGCTGAACGAAGTTTGGAGTAAATTCGATTTTCTTCAGCCACCGACAAACATTGATTGATTTGACATTTAAGAAAGTAATGACAATTAAGAAAGTAATGTTTGCTATTTTTATTATTTGAGTTTCACGTCTTTTCATTCTTGCTTTTTGATACACAGTTTGTGGTAAAAATGATACGATTAAGTTACCTATTCATTGATTTTGATAATTAATAAGTTTGTTCGATTTATAATCGACGTGTTAAGTCACAGACGAAGCCACGACCAGTTCGAATCTGCTAATCAAAATCGATGCAAAATATAGGTACAATATTTTCCAGCGAATTTTTGCACGTGATTTGTTTGAGAAAATACTCATCGTTGCATTTGGCCGCACAAAACTCATTCGACGCGACCATCGAACCCTTCAATCTGAAATACGAGACTTTTGTTTAAGGTGGTGAATGTGAGAACCTGTATTTATACTGCGCTTACTGTGAAACAGAGTTGGGAATCATTCGAATTCTTTCGAATAAATGTATATCTAAGATAACTATCCGAATTAATTCTATTTAGTCGAATAATAATTATTCGTTATTTGTATTCATTTATCCAAATAAATTATTCGAATATCTATTACAAAATTTCTCAAATAATTATCCGAATAAAAATTATTTGATTTAAAAATTATTCGTATGAATTCGTATTCGATTTAAGGTTTACTCGGATAAATTCCTATTCGACTAAAAACTTATCCGTTTGTGGCGAATAGAAGTTTACTCGTCATTCGAATAAAATTTTGCCCATCTCTGCTGCGAAGCACAAAAGCGTAGCTTGAGTTGTACGATTTAAGAGAACGATCAGTTTACAAGATCGAGGTACTAAATTTCACTTGTTTGATGACCTTCGAGCTCTTTGTTAGACGAATCTTGACCCGTCAGAGGGTTTCTCTGAGGTTTCTGCGCCAGCGTCAGAGATCCAGTGACGATTTGTAAAGCCCGTTTCGGTGTAAGATTCGAGAGGAATACAGACGAACTTATAGATTACAGTTTCACGGAGAGATTATAATGTATCGGGGTGGCCAAAAAGTTTTCTTGAATTTTTTAAGGAGACTCAGTGACAGGCTTTATATTTAAAATCAAATCATTTGATAAAAACTAGATCTCGATGCATTCGAATTGTATTTACGCGTATGGAGCTGAGGGAAATGAAGCTTACGCGTTACAATCGAAGCGCCACAATGAAAAGGAAAAGAAGACCTTTTGGCTAATCCAGCACTTCTATCGATACGGTATGTTACTAAGAATTACTCGATATTTAATTACCCAAGGTATCTATGTTAGTGTTTCGTACAAATGTTCGGTGACCAATGAATACTGTTCGACGATGAAATGAATTGTTCGGTTACATAATGTATTTAATGGGAGGGAATAAACGGCGTTGGTACGTGCGAAATTGTTTATGGAGGAGAGAGCGTATCGACTTTCGAAGATTCAATGTTTCGAGAGATCGAGCCTCGATTTATTTCGTTCGCGAACGAGAGCAATAAAATTGCAAGTTTAAAACGGGCCTAATACGTTCGAGCGTTTCCTTAGAGCATAGAAACATGGAGGAAGCATGCAATGGGCGAAAATGTAGACGGCGGTAGAAAGAGAAAAATATATATGGGGGACACCCCCTCTCTTTCTAACATAAAAAAAACATCGCCCCTGGTGCTAGAAAGAGTGGGTGTCCCCCATGTATATTTTTCTCTTTTTACCGCCGTCTACATTTTCGCCCATTGCATGCTTCCTCCATGTTTATATACTCTAGGAGCGTTTCACCCTGTAAAGTAGACCCTCCATTATCCAAATACTGTTCGAATGCTCTATTATTTCAACACTATATTATTGAAACCTTCTGTTTATTGGTTAAAACACTTGTGACTGTCACAAGTCACACTGTAAAAGTGGAGATGGTACCTACTACAAATTTTGCGTAATTAACGTATCATGGCTACCATTAGAAATGAGTTTGGTAAGAATTGTTTAAGTACCTGAGTTTTATATTTGTTAAAAATAACTCTGTGCAATTTTATAACCGAAATGACTCGATATATTTATATTATCGAGAAAAGACTACTCTTTTTTTTTTTTTAGTTTTATTGTTTAAATCTCCTATTTGGACACTTTGGATAATTCAGGTTCTATCGTAATTTAATTCTATATAGAATACAGGCGGCCGCTGTATTTACCGAGTATTTAACAGTTGTTGATGTTGTGCGATATTGAGAAGCGTCTGAAAGCTTTATACGACGTTCGTTTATATTTTATTCTCGCACTGTTACGTCGCAAGCACTCCCAATAGCGAGCTAAAGGCCGACGGTGAACACTGTCGACAATACGCGAACAACACTGCATTTGCAACGAACATAAAAATCAGTTGATTCCAAAATTTCACAAATCTAAGAAATGAATGCCTATAGGAGCACAATTGCAATTGAGCCTCTGCAGTAACAAATTAATATTCTACGTAAGAACTCCTATCGCAGTATAATTTTTCACACACAATCACTTAAGACACAGAAACTTCAATCACCGGTCGTCGTAAACCAAAACATGTAATTCACAAACAACTCCAATTCGAAAAAAATCCAAACTCCACATTCATCGAAGTTCAATTCCCCTTGTCTAACATTCTTTGCCAATCGAATCAGTAATCCTACTACACACATAAATACTGCAAAACAGTTCACAGAGAACACAGCTTATTTGCCAGGTGTCGACGATTATATTTCCAACTAACGATTTAACACGACCCGTGATATTTGGTCGTCGTGAAAATATTGAATTCAAACGAAGAAGGTATTTCTCATTTCACTGTCGAAATGGGAATTCAATAAAAAAAAAAAGATAGACATTATGAAGAATATAACGTGACTGCTATTTCTCTGCAACTGAACATCGCAGTTCACTTTTCTCATTGCTTTTTAAAGTCCTATCAAGAATCGAAATCTAGTGTTAATTAACACAATTGGTTCAGACAATGCGTGACACGTGCTCTCGTGCATATATCGATAGGTGACAGGGCGTCACTTGCGGACCTGCCGTTGACCGCACGTATATGTGAAACGGTCGAATTGCGCGCGTGTTGGTTGTTCCATGTTCCGCTTTGTGTCAGCATGCTCCGACGTAACCGTGTAATCAGTGTCATATACGATAATCTTTTACGAACAGCGACACATGTGAACGCTTCGGGGCGCAATCGAGCCGCGGTGTTTGTATCCACGCGTGAACAGGGCTAATTACTCCCGCGGATTAGTCGGCTAATCGGCCGTGGAATCGGCGTGCGAGCTTTAGCGATCGAGGGGATTGAATGTGAAGGGAGGCAACGTGAAACGATCCAACTTTTACTATGGGCAAAGTTATTCAACCGTGTGCGCTTCAATGGAATAATGAATCTGCGGTTCAATGGGGATAGTAAGGTATTTCGGGGGTACAGGAGATTTGTATTTGGAAATTGGAAGCCTCGAAGTCAGTAGTCGCGAGATTTGTGATGGAGGTTTAGTACGAACTAAATTTATTTATTGATATTTGAGGTAGGAGGTGCTTACTTTGGTGAACATTTTGAGGGTTGTAATTTCAGGGTTTCGATGAATTTGTTTTTTAGGTCAGCCGCACTCCTTCACAGTTCGTCCCTTCAATCTCAATGATTCCTAATCGAGGGATTGACTTGTACCGAGAGATTCTCTGTTTAGTTAAGGCGAACGCAGTATTTCAATATTTGCATGTACCAAAGAATGGACTCTATCTCGAAGCAGTATTGTTTTGTAAGCGAATTAAATTATATCAATTATATCCACCCACGTGGCTATGTTTATTCGTCGACGTCCATTACCTACCCACTAGGGTAACTGTACTCGTAGTTGACAGTGTACCAATAGTTGACACTTTTATTTTCAGTCACGAATAATAAGCTTTTTATTAAAAAAATGTTTTTGACTAATGCGCTGTTTGAAAAAGTATTAGTCAAAAACATTTTTTTAATAGAGAGCTTATTATTCGTGACTGAAAATAAAAGTGTCAACTATTGGTACGCTGTCAACTACGAGTACAGTTACCCTATTTCCCTTTGATAAGCCGAAACTTTGGTCAATTTTAAATTCTGAGGACATCACCCTTGATTATTTATCTTCTACTTTTACTGAAACAATTTTTTATGCCAGTTTGTAGTTTTAAAGGAATCGGTGTGTATTTAATTTTGTCGGTGGAGTAATTAGAAATGGCCGTTTCTGCAATATTTATTGAAATGAGAAAAACTTCAACGCTTAAAAGCAAGTTTATAATTACTTCCCTTCAATTTATCTGCAACAGTTTATGGTCATTTATAGATGCCCCCGTAATTGGCAATCCGTGCTATTTAATTTTCGAATTGATTCTGCTCGAATGTAAATGTAACTTAATTTGTATTCGCGTTGCTACTATTTATCGCGCAGCCGGTGTCCGACAAATTTTGAACGTTGCTAAAAGTTATCGGTCTTCGAAGCCACAAATTTATATTAAAAAGCATTAAAAATTGTTCTGCCATCAGCGACAATTTTTCCCGGTTCACCGCAGTCACGTTGAGCCGACAGAAGCGCACCATTCGTCGTCAATTTACTTCGCTCGTAAGTTTCGCGAAACTGGTAATCGAGTTTTATGCAGTTTTCATTCGGACGGCGTGGACATAACGGGATTATTTGTTGCATCGGGGGCAATTTCACCTTGGGATTCTTGTGCGGGGGTTCCGAGTCGAGCAAACTTGTTCGAAGTTGCAACGATTAACTTCCCCTCTGCTGTAGCAATCGTGGAATCGATGCCGAGAAAAGTAGAAATAATTGGAATTAAATAATATTCTACATGCTATTTGGTGCCAAAGTGTCACTAGTTTCTATCGTTACAATATTTTCAGGAAATATAAACACCTCAATTCGTTTGAAATCACTTCTTTCTCTAATTGCACTACATCGTTTTAATCATTCTTGTTGAATCGCAATTCATTGTTGCAACAAATTAAATATCTGATTGGGATATACAGTGGCTCACAGCCATAATCGTACACTTTTTAAAATCGCATAACTTTTTAAAATTAATCCAAACGACTTGAGTTTTTTTGAGAAGCTAGAAGGATTAGTTTGCCAAGTGACGGGTTTCGTCGTTTTGTAAAAAATTGCAATTCGTCGGAATAACAAAAAAAAAAATAGTAAAGGTCGTTTTTTTCAACGTTTTTTTCTGAGCCTGTAATGAAAATTCAAAAAACCGGTTTGTAGATTTAATTAAGTTGTATACATGCTGAAAATTTCATCAAAATCGGTTAACGTTGGTCTGAGCTACAAACGTTTAAAGATCGCAGAATAAGGTCGAAAATCGCGGAAATTCCAGAAATCAGCGATTTTCGACGTTATTCTGCGATCTTTAAGCGTTTGTAGCTCAGAGCAACGTAAACCGATTTTGATGAAATTTTTTAGCATGTATACAACTTACTTAAATCTACAAACGGGTTTTTTGAAAGTTGAAAAAACGACCTTTACTATTTTTTTTGCTATTCCGACCAGTTGAAATTTTTTACAAAACGACGAAACCCGTCACTTGGCAAATTAATTCTTCTGGCTTCTAAAAAAAAACTCAAGTCGTTTGGATTAAATTTAAAAAAGTTATGCGATTTTAAAAAGTGTACGATTATGGCTGTGAGCCACTGTACTTTGAAAGTCGTCGCTAAATACTTGAAAGAAATGCAATCACCCCACATTTTCGTTTCTACGGTGCAACAGACTTTTACCAAAAGTTTGCCAAAGCATTTATACCTAAAATCGATTTTTAAAGAAGTTTAGGTAGCCGAACTTTAACTCGCTGGAAAATATTTAGCATATATATAGACTCGCTTCATCAACCGCAACAAACAGGCTGAAGTAAAATGCATGTCGCCGAGGTGGTACGTCGAAACTTCTTTTATAATGCTCAGGCATTTACATTTTGTAATTTAACTTCTGCTTTGACAGCTGAGCAGTGTATTATTCGCAGAATGTATAGGCTAGAATGATAACACAAATTCTACTATACGATTGCCCAAATTATTCTCCCCATTTTACAAACTTATTTTCTATGACTCAATTCATCAATGTAAATAAGTTCAAATAATTCAAGCTTAAATAGAATTTTAGGTGCATTGATACGTACTATGATATGTTTAAATCAATTTAAGGGCATCCGCCGGTCAAATCGTGCGAAAACGTAGGTGATTTTTATGATTTTTTCTAGAAAAAAGTACACAATGTATGGGTCTAAAACTTTTTGCACTTTATTCTGCTACAAATGTAGAGTATAAAACAATTTTTTCATTTCACTTTTGCCCATCCCTGCCTCTGATATTCATTGCTTGCTGCATCGTTGTAAAAAAATTGGCCTGCACTGGCGCTACGATAACTTCAGACAGGATCACCCAAAATCAAAAAACTAAAGATATTCCTTAATTACACATGTGTCGTTATCGCGCTACCCTCGGGCAGTGTTAAGAAACAACAACTGGGTGATGATAACCAAATGTTCAAACGATAGGGTCCCCGAAACATGGATTTTTTGCACAAAAATGTTTCGTAAAAAAAAATGAGTGCATGAAAATTCGCAACAGAGGGTTACGCGGAAGCCAATGTAATTACGAGTAGAATCCCGTTTGAATTTTTAGATTCGGTCAAGAATTGGATTTTTCATCGTGGCGACAGTGCGTGAAAAATTGTTTCGAAAAAAAAAAACGTATTTAAAGTTTGACGCCGAGCGCGTTCGTCTATAGTGACGGCGACGTGCCCGTGAGCGCGTCCTATTTTTCATGCGTTTATTCGATTAAAAAAAATTGATTCTTTTTTTAGATCAATAAATGTATTATTAATTAAAAGAAAAATCACATTTCCATCTATTATACCTGCTTCACGATCCATCTTCAAAAAACAGTTATTTAAAGGCCGTCACACTGGTGATCCCCCTGAACTGCTTATAAAATCTGTACCGTTAGAAATTTCGATCCAAAATTTTAACTGAACATTTTTGAGACGTTGTTGAATGAATATATGCAAACAATTTATTTTAGATTTTTTGACCGGCGGAAGCCCTTATAAAGGAATGGGACTGAAATAGAAACCTCTCAATTAAGTTCAATATAAATCAATTTTCGATTGGAGCACAACGATAATATTCGGCAATTAACGGTAATAATAATAATTAACGGTAATTTCCTTAACGAAAGATTTAGTCAGCTGACCTTCACAATTTCACTGTTGGATATTGCAAGAACCTAAGCTACCCCAAAAGCCAATTACACCAAATTTCACACCTGTATAATTGAATATTAGAACGACTCTGGGGATTTGGATGCCAACTCTTACAATTTCGCTGCTGGATGTTAGAAGTGCTCAGGAGTCTGAATTACCAAGCGTCAGGCCTTTATAATTGAATACTACAAGAACCCAAAGGACATGTCTGCTAATGCTCACATTCTCACCATTTAATATTAGATGAATATCAAAGGCCTGGATGCCAAATTTCACGCATACCACTGAACGTTAGAAAGGAACACAAAAGCCAGAGGTGGCGTGTTCCACGCTCTTGCAAACTGAATACTACAATGGAAAAAATAAAGTTGAGTAGCAACTTCCCACCATTATCGTCCCTACTGGGCTCCAGGGCCCACGGGACGGCAATTTTTACAATAACAACGTCGCGTGCCACCAGCGTTACAGATCCAGGCAAGGATTAATGTCAACTTTCACCACGCCACGATTTTTCGCGTCGGAGTTTCACACTCCAGAGACCAGCGACGTCAACTTTTCTGATGCATCGTCGATACCGGATACCAGGCGTACGAGGGACACCAGACGTCCCGTCAACATTCATGTCGTCGCTCCAGGGACTTGGGGTGTCAACTTTCACGATGCAAGCATCGATTCTCCTGCATCGCAGGCCCGAAGGACCTTGTCAACTTTTACGACGCTATCATCAGACAAGGCTGTCCCTTAGGTCCAGGAATGGTTATATCCGGTTGTTATTTAGATGTTCGTGCCGCTTGGACCTTGCCCGATTAAACTTGACTTTGAACTGAATGAAGATTGATGGGAATGCAAATGAACTCTCTTGGCCATGGAAGAGATTCAACTGTCTTCAGTGATACTGTAGTATTTAGAGTAATACCGGGTGTAATTGGTACAACGCACTAGGGGGTGATTCTAGGTGAAAAAAAAAGAGTAGGAAACAAATTAATTCCAAAAACTCTGAACTAGAAATTGGCAGACTGAAACAGTGAATATGGCGTAAATGCAGATAAAATAAATCGTTGTGGTAAAATAAATTGGAATTGTGCAATACCTAGTTTGTTTTCGAACGAGGCTTTGTTTTCCAGAATATTGAGTTCGGAAACCTCGATCGAGAAAAGGTCGTTTTACAATTTCGATTTAATTTTCCACAGTAATTCCTTTCATCCGCACTTGTACCATACCTATTTGTATTTTCGTTCTACCAACTGTGAATCAGATTTACTTCAAGTTATTCATGAAAACGAAATCTCAAATAAAATAATGTGTTCTTATATATTTAACTTATAATACATTTTCACGTACCATCCCAGCACCTTCCCTGTTCCACCACCATATTTATTTATTTAACGGAAAGTACCCTTTAGTTACAACGAAGCATGTAGCTAAGTAGGTAAGAGGCAGTCTATATTAATTAACCTATATAACGGAAGAGAAATATATATAGAGTCGTTTCGCGGCATGAAAACAGGAGAAGTAGAACATAGACTAAGATATATACATAAAATAAGATATATATATATATAATTTAGATTAAACAATCTAATCCGCAATACTATAATCACAACAGCTTTACCTCTTACTTCCTCCTAATTACATTGCCCATCACAGACAAACAATTCCCTGCAACACTTCCTTCTCTTTTTCCACTTGATACTCTCGATTCCTAGAAAGTTTTGGGACACGTCAAGAGCTTTGCTGCGCTGTTATTATTAAGTAATTAAACTCGATCCGAATTAATCGGTCGCGTAATCTCGGACCAGGTGCACGACACGCCATTCCGCCACGATTCGTGTGGGATTCGATGCACGCCGATACATCGGGCCAGCGAAAGCAGCGGAACTGTCACGAAAGCGAGAGTGCACCTTCCCCGAAATTATCCAAGTTCGCCGCGAGGAGAATGATTCATCGAGCGTTGCCCGAATTGAGCCGGGAGAGCAGAACGAATGGCGGGCGAAGTCACGCGAGCCCCTCGTAATCGATGAATCCTATTTGCGCGAAAGGGAGATCCCGGATCACCTGTGGATACGTCGTGCGTCAAAATCAGCTGCAAAGAGATGATACGAGTTCCTCGAGTCCCGAGGATCGGACACGTTACGGAGGTATCATCGAACGAAACCAGTGCTTCCTTTTGATGGACGAGAAACTTGGCTCTTATTTTCGTAAACTGAGTAAGTATATGGTTATGGTGAAATGGGAGTGGGAAGCGCTGTGGTAAGAATCGAGAAGGTGGATACAGTTTGAATGGGAAGTGTCAGGCACTACACAACGCCATCCGTGGTAGTTGTTGTGGGTTGTAGTTAGCCGGCTTCAGCTCTGCTCTGGCTCTGCTCCGGCTTCGGTTCCGGTTCAGAATACTCGCGCGCGAACGTGCGCCTGCGCGTCGATCTCCTCTCGCGCGCGAACGTGCGGCTGCGCGTCGATCCCCTCTCGTACGGAGCTTGCGCCTGCGCGTCGATCCCCCTCTCGCACGGAGCTTGCGCCTGCGCGTCGATCCCCTCTCGCACGGAGCTTGCGCGTTGCTCCTCACTCGTACGGAGCTTGCGCCTGCGCGTCGATCCCCTCTCGCACGAAGCTTACGCCGCCGCGATCGACACGCCTCCGGTACGCATGCGCAGCGCGTTCGCTCATAGGGAGTATTCCGCAATTGCACCGATCCTAGGGTATTTTCGTAACAACTATTGGCATACGTGACGTAGCGAGAGCGAACAGCTCGTTGACTGTCTCTCCCCTCTCCCACACATTTATTTGTTTTAACGTGAGGAAATCTTCACCCCACAGCCACCATCGCGTTAAGGGGGAATTGCAGGAAGTTCTAAAGAAAATACGTCTCCCCCCTCAAAATTCCCCCTCGTCCAGCCTACATGTGATACGCAACGTCATTTAGAATTTCCCCTCATCTACGAATCGTCGAAGTAATCCTCCCCCAACTGACGAAGTAATCCTTCTCGCTTTAGGTTAATCGGGAGTCAATGTAATATAACACTATTTTTTTAAATTTGGTTCACATAGAAACCTATCAATATTATGGGTAGTACAATTGTTAAAACGATCTATTAGTCGGGCGAGTGCTCCTGTTTCTACGAAATCGTAAATACTTCCAGATATTTGAGCAACCGAAAACCCGACTTCGTATTGGAATAGGTACACGATGCAGGGTAGATAACATATTCTGGGATTCCAAGTAGTGCAAACGTAAAACCGAGCCGACATCAAGGTTGTCAGATTTATAACTCACTCCAGGCTAAGGGTTTGAGTAACTCTCCCGAGTTACTCAAAGGCAAGCCAGACCGCTTGAAATCAGGGAGAGACGACGCAACGGCCTCTCCACTACTAAAAGCGAAGTCTAGTTTAAATTCGAGGTGAAGTGTTCTTATATTTTTTATCAGGTTATGGTCGACCAGGTGGCGAATAGTCAGACGAGCGGTTTTCTTTTCTACGTGGGGAACGTGACCTGATTTATAAGTACATACGTACTCTCCAGTCTCCCCTACAGCTGCAGATCCATTATGCAAAGAATGTGCATATTTTTCAAGCATAAATACAAGAGTGCTTGTTGCAAATTACATGCAATATTATGGGGAAGAATGATTCCTCCAACGGAATGGGTGTTATTTCTCGGGAACTTGGATCTTACAAAGACGAGAAATTCTCTGCTAACGTGGAGCAGGGTGTACACCAGGGCAGCAAATTTTCAAGTTAGTTACAGAGTTAGAAATCGGAGGTTAGTTAGAGAAAAAGTTTGTTTAGGAAAGTTAGCATCAGATGGGTCGATCTAGGCGCCGCGGTGAACCACCGCGTCGAAACCTTCGTATTCAGGGTTCGACATCGGTTAATTGGCATTATTTTAGAGTAATTGTACTTGTCTTTATCGCGAATGTTAATTGCTTGAGTACATATTATGTTTGCTCTATTTATTCCACTTGTTCTAGCTATCGAAGCGGAAGGAAATTGTTCATTCCTCTCGGCTCATCATCGTCACGAGTAAATTATAACAATTACAACACTGTTTAAAAATTTTAAAAATTACAACCTTACTTCAGCTAGTTCCTGTTCATTTAATATATATATATATATATATATATATATATATATATATATACTTGCTACACCATAAAGAAATTCAAAGTACGTGATTCAATATATTCAGAATCCAATTTGAAATGAAAGAAGAAAAAAAAGATCTACTCACCTGGGGTCAGGAAATATTTTTAAGTTACGAGTTAACTCGCTTCCCCCAAGTCATCTTCAAGCGACGATTTAACTCGTCTCCACGGCGAAGGAACTCTCAAGCAACAGATTAACTCATTCCGCCTGCAGCGAAGATACTTTTAACTGACGGGTTAACTCGCCTTCCCTAGTTAACCGACCAAACTGTCGCGCCTTTAAATCGACGATCTCGAGGCTGAAGTTTCGTCGACTGAAACATTTTCCCTAGCAAAGGCACCGCGAGCGAGCGATACGGGCAGTACAGGGTCTGGATAAATCACTGTCGGTCGAGTTTTAGATCCCACTACTTTGCAACATCTCAAAGTTCACCGTACCGGCTAGCCACCGGCATGAATCTCAAAGATTATGACACGGGCAAGTTGCACGTTGAAAGGGACTTTAGTTATGCACTTCTTAGATTTGTCCAATATTTCACGTTTCTCTGCGCGCCGGAGCGGCATTTGTTCTGAAACGCAGTAACACAAGGGGCCGCCCCGCGGGTTCCCTCAAATATTCAACAGCCCTTTCTGCACAAGATGGGGGAGGGGGTGATACGTCTTGAAGTGCCTCTATGCAACAATTATTGTTCAGAACGATGACCTGAGTGTCGTTCTTGGCTGTGCGTCGCGCTCTGCTTGTTACGAAATCTGACTCGGACGGCGGGATTGTTTGCGAGGCACTTCTGCTTTCAATGTGTGCATATGATTGTTTCTGAAGCCATTAGAAATACGACGAAGCTTGATTCGATAAAGGAAACGCGACGTTATAAGTGAATCTCCTGTGAGATTCTTACTTGCTGGGATCTCAGTGTTATAATTAAAGAGGCGAACCAAACATTTCGATTGATTATTTAGTATATGTTTGCATACAGATTGTGGAGGAGTATCCAATTTGGTTTTTATTGAAAGATAATGCCCCTCCTTGTATTTAAGATGTTAGGTTACTCGCCATCTTTTTATTTACATTTTTAAACACTTCGCCACGTGGCAACTGATAGTTACGTGACTCCAAGTCATTACTCGTTACCCAGTGTCTAACCCCTGATTCATGCGATCTACGTTGGGTTCTATGTGGTATTCGACGCCAGTCATTAATTTCATTTGGACGATAGAATGCGAAACCATTACGGTGACGATAACACAGAGACATTAAAAAATGATTTATTAAATGTACAGAGCTACAACTGTAACGCCAAATTAAGGCAAGGTGTATCGAGGGTAGTTGTAGCAGGAGTTTCTTTAAACAATTTTAGAGTACAGACAAAATATTGAAACGAATGCTGAGGGATTCTAACGGTAAGCTTAGCTGGAAAGACCTTGATCAGCAGTTTCGTGAAAGATGGATAAAAAGAACAGATGGACTTACACAACTCCCTCGGTCACGAGGCACGAATCCAATCCATTTCTCTTCTTGGTTCAATTTGCTTTCTGGCAACATAAAAGATCTCCAGGAATGTGCAGGAATAAATGCACATAATATTGTTAAATATCGAGGCGTGTTAAAACTTAAGTGAAAATTAATAAGATGTACCTATGCACTAATACAGTAATATCCATAAGCGACATGAAGTGGCCATCTTAGAAGCAGGATATTTCTGAACCCATGTTCATCGGAAAGTCAGTTTTCAGTTCTGAGAACTTCATTTTGGAGCTACACTGTACGCAAACTGATCACTAAAGTGTATAAATCAAAGTACGAATGATATGTAACTGTTGGGCATGTAATAAGTGAACGAAGATAAGCGGATCTACCGATTTAGATAGGTTCCATGCCACCTACAGCACGCCCAATTCTTAGGATCCCTACTTAAGCTTCGACCGTGCTCAATGCAGCTTAACTTCGGTGATCAAGCCTCGTTAGGTGAGCTTTATCACGAGCTTACGAGGTGTCAATTGCCGAGGGGAGACGAACACAAAGATACCTAGATGTGAACAGTACTCTTGAACACTGAAGCGTTCAACTTCTATGAAAATCCAAGCAAGTCTCTTGTAATTATAGTCTACGAAGGAAGAACGAAGATCTACATCTTCCTGTATTAAAATTAGTAAACTAAATACGTAAAACCAAGTTCTTCACTTCCCTTCAATTATCCTCTCTCTGCTTCCATTTTCGAGAATCAAACAGCATCGAATTCCTCGCCCATACATGACCAACTATTTAGAAGGAGCATTTCTGGAAACATTACCCGACGCAAAGTGTTAAATATAGTTTTTTCTCCAAGAATAATCGAACCTCGTGATCAATTTTTGAGACGAGTAGTCTATTCGACTTGCCTTTGCTCTCTGCCGTGGCAACTAGGAAAGAAATAGCGGATGATCGCTCTTGGTCCCTTCATGGACGTCCGGGCCTTCCATGTTTACCCGTAATAATTGATTTACAATTCAGAAAAAATATATGAAGTACAGCTAATAAGTAGCTATTTTTCCTCTATTATTTCGTTCACTTGTCTTATGTAGTTAGCGAGAAAAAATGGTGAAGGGCTTTTACCCCTGTATTATCCTTACACGAGAGGGTAGAGATCTAAAACTGAAGAGCAATGTTTAGCAAACAATAATTTATCACGGGGTCGTTTGCTCACACTTACCTTGCTAGACTCTTCGAGTCGAGAAGATAGTGGTGGCTTACTGAAAGAAGACGGGAAAGAACCAATGCGAGCCGAATACCGTTTCGTCATAGGTTCGTCCCGTCCCCCGAGCGCCGGACTTATAACGAGCACAAAACTGTAGTTCAAATACCTTCAGCAGGTAATATGGGGCAAAGAAGCTCCAAAAAATAACAAAGATCTATCTCCATCCCCCAAACTCAAGTGTATTCGAAGTCTTGGTGCTCGTAGAACGAGAATCTTCCCACGATTTTCGAAAAAAAAAAAACAGGTCCTCTCACGACTGTAGAAGAGAAGTGCTTGAAAATGAAAGCCAAAGGCGCGTCTCACACGAACTCTTTTTCTAATCTCTTCCCGCGAACGTTTCCTGTTCCCGAGGTTCCTCGAGTTTCATTAAGGACGCTTGTGCGGACATAATTACGCCGTCTGCACGATAAACACGTTCGTCCCGACTCCGCTCGCAGTTTTATCCCCTTCTTACAATCGCGCTTCCCCGCCGACGGTGTCTCGAGGGTGTTCCCGAGGTGTTCGAATACCCACTTGCGCCGGAAACGGCGCGAGCTTCTTCGGGATTATGAAGGTGTTGCTCTTGCGACGGGTAGGGAGGTCTTAATATTCTTTGAACACCGTGCAGTCAAGTATTCTTTCAGTTTCTTTTAACTTCGAGCTTCTCCGCTTCCTTCGAGTCGTGCCATCGATTAGACACCTCCCGATAAGCCGAGTGCTTCGCGATCACCCCCCTGTAAGACTTTGGAGCAGAAACGAGTGTACCTTTTGCATATTGGATTGAAATCGAGTAGGAGTATCACTCGATAAATGAAGCCTCAGTAAACTTTGCTACACTTCAGCTTCTGCGGCTTTGGCCACTGAAGTACAGTAGATCGTCTCGTTCGATTTTAATCCTCTTCCTAGATCTGGCGTTAGAATCCAATTGTATTCAGTTTTATTCAATTTTATTCAGTTTTAATTCTACAATAATTTGATTTACCTCGAGCACGTCTGTGCTCCTGAAGTTTCGTTTGCAGGTGAAATTATAGCGTCAGCAGTGAAAGCTCTTGTTCGTTGCTCTGTTGGGAGCAAACATATTGCGCGAGTATCGTTTCGAATATTGTTATCAATCCGTGCTACGTAAATACGCGTATAAAAGGGATCGTGTATTAAGCATGTATTCATAAATGACAGTGTAGATTCGACGTCTGGGTTCAGTTTAGCGTGCAGTCTATAGGCAATGGGCCAATAGAACAGCGAGCAGTGTGCATTCGATTAAAGTGATGATCTCTGGCCGTGCATAGAGCGGACACTTTCGCTGGGATATCGTTGTATATAAAGTATTTCATTGTACAGGCGTCACCGCCGCTGGGTAGCCTGTTGCTGGCCAGACATATAGCAGACAGCGTGCACAAGAATGCTGCCCCAAATCTGCTGTCAGAGTGCAATATATGAAAGATATGTGTATCACGATGGGGATGTAAGATATGTTTGAAGAAGAGTGGAAACAAATTTTGCTGCTTATCTTTATATATATTTACATTCATGTGTATGTATTGCTATTGTATATATGTCATCTGTTTGACATAATTAACCTCTTCAGGAACCATTTTTCTGAAGTCAAAAACAACTGATCTGGTTCTTTGTTTAGTCACATTTCATTCGTTTTAAATGTTTCATATCTTCACTTTTTTCTCTCAGAAATATTTGAGTTTAAGAAAGCACTAAATGTAAACATATGTGCCCAGTATCCATGAAAAGTTTAAACAATTTCTCTGTATTTTTTAAAGCTTTATAATATAAGTAGGTGTGTTTAACAATAATTATGGAATTAATCCATGTGTCCAAAAATAAGTAGCATCTGAAATGAAATGTTTCTCTTTTTCTCAACTGGGACCTAACTTTTCGTTTGCTATTTTCTTAAACATCAACTTAATTCCCTTCTTAAACCTCCACGATAGCGCAGCAATTTGTAATATAATAAAATTCTGCTGTCACCGTCGAAAATCTCGACGTTATGCGCGGCAAGGTTAACCCGTTCATAAATCGGTATTAATATCTCCGTTAAAATATTTAGTGGCTCGTTACCGTGCCATTCTGCGGGCGTTTATCTCCCAGCGACTAACACTTTGACGATCATTCTCGCCACCTTCGTCATAACGCCGCCACCTATCGCGACGTGGAATATTTATCGTCGAACGTTTATTTACTTCGTCGCCGCTGGCTTCTGCATAATTCATTAGACCCGCAATTATTTCTGTTCACCTGGCCACGGTTACTCCCCACCGCCGACGACGGGGGCGTCGTAAGCTTGTTAAAACGGCCACGGAATCTAATCGAATCTTCTCATTAGGATAATCGTGGCGCTGTGATAACTATATCCTTCCGCAAGTCTTACTAAACGGAGAAAAAAAAGGTACAGCGTTAATACCCAGAAAATTGTGCCCACCCAGCCGAACTGGAAGGAAAATAATTGAATCTTGATGGGAGCAGGGACGAGAGAGAAGAGATATCCGATATTTGATCAATCTGGAAGTTTAAGATAGTTCCTCGGGACGCTGTTGCCTGGGAGACTGGGCGCGGTTTGGTAAATTGGACAGAATTTTTCTGGATATAACGATGGAAGAGGCACTGTGGAATTTATTTAATTGTAGCCAGTGCGTCAAGTAATTGGACGTGGCTTGCTACAGTGTAACTTATCTTCGTTCATCTACATTCGTGCTCCCTTGGTCCTTTCGTTTCCCCTGATGCATTAATCCGAGGAATGTAGTCGCTTAATTTCCTTGTTGATTTAATATAGACAGTTGATTTAATGGTGTTATTTGTTTTAATGGAATTGTTAGATAAATGTCTGATGTTTCTGCGTTTGGGTTGGAAATTTCATCGGCTTCCTTTAAGAACCATTCCGAACTCGCTAATCTTTCTATATTCTTTGTATTTCTGTATCTAGCTCTGGTTGCTAGCTTCTAATTCCTTCCCACATTCCCTGAGCTCTATACAACTGCAATTATATCGCGATTCAACTACTTCATTATACCTTACTTGCCTTCCTACATCTCTGCATCTACCACTTACAGCTAGAAGAAAAGAAACTACAAGTTCACATTTTTCGAAATTCGAAGCTCTAAACATATTCCATACCTCTTAGTTTGAAATTCCTAATATTCCACTACTTCAATTCTCAATTATAAAATATTCAAAAATTGGATAAGAAGTAGAGCCTCCGAATCTTAATTCATCCCCATTAATTTCTCCACCGAACATACCGCAATCTTCAGATTTCCTTCTATGGGATATCTGAGGTGGAAAATTTCATTTACACCTGGATCACTAAAACTTGAACTAGTCTCGGTTTTCTGATTCTGATCCACGCAAAGACAGGGTGCGTTTCGTTTCTATACAGGAGCTTCCCTTCCCTTTCTACTCCCCACGCAGACATTTTCCAAGAAATTTTCTTTACGAGACGGGTTAAGATCCTCATTCTTCATTCCATGACTTTTTTGCCGTTCTCATTACGTGGCCAGATAAAAGCCGACGGTAATTGCGAGAGGCCTTCAAGTGTTTTTCTTTGACCTGGACTTAGCATACCTGAGGGGCTGGTCGGTTGCTTTTCCTTCCAAGTGAGCTACGTTCGATGCTTCTTGCGCAGTCAGCGCGTATTAGTGTCGTTGCCCTGTCTTTCGTTTGCTGTCGACTGCTTTATTGATCTACGCCTTATCCACTATTAAAAACGCGGTCTCGTAACGTGCCTGGTTATCGCACCCGATTGCGTGTCTTATATGAGCAAAGATGATCCAACGAAAATTCGTAAGAAATGTTATTCCCTTCATTCTTCATCCATGTAGAATTATTATTAATAAGTCGACTGCCACGTTTTCATTCTTTGTCAGATTTATTTAAACGTGTATTGTCAGAAATAGAAATCATTCACACTTTACTGATATAGGTACTTATTATTCTACGTCATTCCAGATGACAGTAATACAGTTCAGAATTTTCCAAATATAAGGGTTTTGTATATTATAAGAGTTAAAAAAAAAATTATGAGGTCGAGACAGTGGTTACTGACTCCTTTGTTATTCGAAAGTCTATTATAATATAAGCAATTTTTCAAGGGGAATATGAGAAGTCTTTCTAATTTATTTCTGGGAAAACTAGGAGCGAAGGAATATCGTATACACTTTCAATAATATCTGGCATTTGAAACCTCGCAGATCATCGCCGACTAGCGTTTCGTATGAGTTCTGCGCGAGTCTGCCAATTAACCGCAAAACGAAACAATCCAGTAAACATTCGACGACACCACAAATCCATCAAGTCGTTTAACTCATCGGAAAAGCCGATAATAATTGGCAAACTGCTTGGCATTTAACAGTTGCAACGAGTTTCCTCGTTCGATCAGCTTTTCCAACTTGCACGCGGTTCCAGCGCGTTCTCTCATCCTGAAAAACCCCGGTACACGACATGGGAAAATACTTGGAAAAATACTTTCGAAAGGGACACAAACGTTGGAATGAGGATTTCGATCGAATCTAGCGAGATCTTATCCCGTTGAGCTGAACGAGATGTACGTTCGCGGGTTCAGTGGAGGTGCTCCCGCGCGTTGATACTAATTATCCGTGTGATTACAATGAGAAGTTCAGTACGGCTTGGCAGCAAACGCTCTGCCGCGGGCGCTCTTGTTCGAGTTTTATGAAGCGGGGCTTCAACTTTGCCGCCGAGAAACTTTTCTTTTATTGCATTAGAAGTTGGAGCCGCGGGATATCGCGTGCACCTCAAGTAAATTGTCCTGTAATGCTCATTAAAGGGAAGAAATCGTGGACAGTATCCTCGCGACTTGCTATTTCCGCCAGCTGCGCGAAATATTAAATTAACACGTACGAAAGGTTTCTCCAATTAAACTCGAGCTATACCGGATCTCTTTGAAGCTGCCCGTATCTTCTCCAAATACTTTTCACTTGACAGTTTCTTTTTTTTTTGTTAATACTGTAATTGATGCAGGATTTTCGAGATTTGAATTTGTAATAATATAATTCGACGTGAGGAATATTTATTTACTTCGTTTAAATACTAGGATGTTTGTTATAAATATTCGATATGCCATGTAATAGTTTAAGGAAGGAAATGCTGCAATTGCAGGAAAGAAAAACATTTTTCAGGCGTACAAGGAGATTATTAGCGTAAGTTGGAGGTTTGTAAAGCTTCCTCAAGCGAAGTTAAAGGAATTTTTATAATATAGAGAACTTGGTAGAAAGACGTAAAAGATTTGTAGAAAATGTGGGAAAATAAGATAAATATATATTGTTAATTGGTCATTAACAAAATATTTTTCTTCTGAGATACGTTTCGAAGAGCCCTCTTACTTCTGGGATGGCTTAATACCCACGTTTCATGATTCGTGTGGCTGCGAATTTAACGAGCATGTAAAGGTAAGCAGCAGTAAACTTTGATACAGAACCTATGATAATAATAATATATCTCTTTACTGCGCTGGAAAATAAAATACCGTGCAAAAAGCGAAGTACAGCTGTACTTAAGCTAACCCAAATAACCAGATACAACACATGTCTGGTTACTGTATACAGGGTGTTGCAAAAAAAGTTACAACCTTTTCGGACACGTAATTCATACCCAAAGGTTCAAAAAGGAGTCTTAAGAGGTCTCCCTAGTGTGACGGCCTGAAAAAGGCGATATTTAGGTATATTTTTTTTTCAGAAAAAGCATTAAATTACATTAATTAAAAACTTTATGTCCATATTTGTACATATTTCGACAACATTTTAAACAAAATTCAATTCAAAATGCAGCTGTAGCTCCGAGTTACAGGCCACTAACCAGGGCGCTTCAGAAAAAAATCTGCCCTCGGCGAGCACAATTGCGGTTGTTGCTGTTGGCTGATAAACAAAAATCAAGAACATTCTTGATCTATATTTGTGTAGTTATCGTTAGGCCCACGGCAAACGAAAGATAACAATAAGTGACCAAATGGTGGCATTTTAAAAAAAGATACTGATTTCTGCGAAAAATAAACTGTACTTTTTTTAGTGTCAAAAGTTTATTTTAGCAAATATTGACTTGGTTATAGGTCGAACGAAGCTAATGTATACCATACACACATCCTACCCAATCTCAAGTGGATTGGTCCATGAGATTTTTAGAAATAGTGTGCGCCAGCTTTGAAAATACAGTTTTGAGAAAAACGCGTTTAAAGTTTTAGGTATCGTCTTTTTTTTTTTAATTAAACTTTTTTTAAAATGTTGTCTAAATATGTACAAATATGGGCATTAGTTTTCAATGATGGACAATATAATTTGAGGATTTCTCTTAAAAAAAATCCCCAATATCGCGCTCCTTTTCAGGCCGTCACACTAGGGAGACCCCTCAACAAATATGCAGTCTATGTTTAATGAAAGAAGCGCCTAAATATTTTTGCAAAATTATACCGAATCGATTCGAGATTGTGGATTCTGTTTGTATAACGTTCCATACGATTGATACGTCGAGAAAGAGGACATTTGGACAGGCGTATGAAGCGCTTCCCGGGAAATCTCTTTTAATTACGCCCCCACGGTATGTAATTACCCGTAGAGCGATACTTTGCATATTCAGATGCGCAGCATTGCAAACGATCGTCATAAATATTTATATTTCCCGACTTCCTGTTGGGTCGGTTGGCGCGTTTGTCTGTAACTCTATCTGTGGCAGGGCAGGGATAATGTATATACGCTTCTTCTGCAACTTCATCGTGGTTATAGCGATTATGTTAAATTCAAATTTCACCGAGCGTGCTGGGGTGGAAAGGGGTTACATCGCTACATCCCATGGAAATTTCGCGGCTAACGTTGTGTTAGATGAATTTAGCAATGTTGGCTCGCTGGAAGATTCCTTGGCATCGTTTTACTAATATTCCTGAGAATGAGGATCATTTAAAGGTACCTTTTGGTCTAAAAGCCGATTTTTTTTTATGTCATTTTTCGAACGTTCAACCTTTTAGGAACACGTGTTTAAAAGGATTTGTTAAAATTCGTAAAATTCCCGAAGTTGTAGGCATTTGAGTAGCAGAAAATGCATGAGCAACAACCGGCCACTCGGCGCCCACGTAAAACTGTCAACGCGGTTTTCTCGAAACAGTGTTCTCAAAACGGTGGGACTTGTATCTCCAAAAGTTATTATCCGATTCAACTGAAACTTTTTTTATTATGAAGAATATACTTCTGGCTGGGGGGGGGGGGGGGGGGCATCAGAAAAAATTACAAAAAATTGAAAATTTATAATTTTCAAAGGCGTTGAATGGATGAAAAATATAGGGAAAAAGTGATTTCAAACTTTAAGTGTCGTTATTTTCTATTAAAATGTAATTTTTGTAATTTTTCTGGTTTCCCCCCTAGCCAGAAGTATATTCTTCAAAATAAAAAAAGTTTCAGTCGAATCGGATAATAACTTTTGGAAATACAGTTCCCACGGATTTGGATCAATTTCTTGACGCCTCGACTTTAACGACTCCCCAGTGCCGTCTGTAATGATTAATTATAAAACAAAAAATATATTTCTATAACTTAAGACATCCTTAATACAACGCAAATAGTCCCATTAAATTATATATAGTAGTTTTCCTTTAATTAATTCCTAAACATCACCTATTTTTTTGGGCTCTAGACCGGAAGGTCCCCTTAACACGGCAATTATTAATCCTTTGAAATTTTAAGCTTCTTGTAGATAGTGTTTAAAAGAAACTACCTTCAGCATAAATGAACAGTTATGTAAAAACAATCATCTGAAAGATGTTCTGCATCCCCATAAATATTGAAGATAATATTAAGACTTGGAGGGTAGTATCATCCGTTAGACTCGAGTTAGTTAAACTGTGGGGTTTTGCGTTGGTATGTTGTACGTCTGTATGATTGATTTGCGCGCGAATTTGTAATTTATGGAATACAGAAGTGGGTTATTAAAATTTTATCTCTAGTTATTCTTTTATTGTAAATATTTATCGACTTCTAAGATTTGGTTTAACATTTGTAAAGCAGTTACTTTGTTGATAATATAATTTATCCTCAAACAGTTTAGACGCGTTTCTCTCTTACGCTCTAAAAATATCGATCATTCTTAATTGGATATCCTCCACAAAACTAACAGGATTTGCGCTCCCTATTATTGAAACTATATAGTATTATATCGAGAGACTCTTATCAAACTGTGCCATCGTAAATACATATAATCGATCCGCAGGTTCCTTGCCGAGAACTCCCATAAAACAGCATGACTAATAGCGGGGCTAACGTTCCCTTTGCACCTGTATCTTTTCGTTAGCATCGCGTCGGCCATTCCGAAATTAATTTAATCACGTTGAAAGGTGGTGCGTTACGAGCGGGCGTAGTAATGTCGAAGGACAACGAACGTAGTAACTGCCGCCGTTTCTGAATCAATATTTGTCTACCGTCGACAAGGGGCGGTTAGGTGACGAGGGACGAATGAATGGGAAAAACGCGAGCGGTATCGCGCAGGAGGGATGGTAGGTATTCAAATTCCTGAAGAGCAGGCTCCGTTCGGCGGACCCGAACCGGCTATTTTTCATTCGATGCATAAAAGTTTTGCATAATCTTCGCCCGGGAAGTAAGCAGATAAGATACTGCCAGGGATAAGGCGATAAAGATTACGCGTACCTTTTAGGGTGAGATCCTCTTGGGCTGCATTAACGACGTCTAATAAAACTGCCCTCCCGCTCCTACCGAAATAAGTAACCCCGATACGAGACGGAATATAAAACGAGCCCGCGAGATGGCAGTAATCTCTAAGTAATTAGCTGCACAGGCTGCTCCACAACTCTATCGACTTGACTATCCGATTGGTTCTTGGAAAAGATCGGAAGAAACGGATAACTATTCGAAGAATTGATCGTTCGGTGACTATTTCTGAGATGGCTTTGGGAATGGATCCTCCGAGATGCTCCATATTTAATACACTTCTGAAGATTATAGACTTATATTTCGTGTTACTACCGTATTGGAAATATTTATTGCATCACTAGAATAAACACGTTATCACTTATGTGTATTTTATTAGTAGTAGTAGGAAATATTATTGCACAATTCATTTATTACAGAAATGTGTAGCTCACTATCTTGGCCAGAATAGGAATCATTTTATCCAGCATATTGCTATGAAAATTCTGCGTACCTAAGTAGTACGTAAATTTGGGAATATTGATTCTGGTTAGACTGAGAAGGGAACTTCGGTAACCCGACAATTCCGAGTTTTTTTAAACTTTGCATTTATATTTTAAATAAAAGCCGTTTCTTACTACAAATTTTAAACAATTTCTTTACACAGTTTTATAGAATCATTCAATTTTTGTTGTAACAATTTTTTTATACTAATCTACTATAATTTTCAAGAGATGCAGGGCAATAGGAAAGCACACATTGACATTTAAGGGGTGTTTTCAACCTGACGAACCGGAAAGTAGCAGAAATAAAAAACTGTCCGATACTTCTATCGAAGTCCTCTACAAACCTACAAAGTGTAAAGAAAATCGGAATTTTCGGGTTGCGAAAGTTCTCTGGTAAAACATTCTACTGGTGGTCCAGGGGGTATCGAGTCCTTTTTACCGAATTCAACGAAATTATAACCTTCTAAATTTCTGTACTGAATTTCAAAGATCCTTACTCACTTATAGTATGTAGTTCCTATGAATCTATACCTGCATCAAATTCTATATACTTAAAATCATCTTTTTCGTGTGTCCAGAGTCTGGATCCGCCTATACCGAATCCTAAGGTTCAGAAACCATTTTTGTTAAGTCCCAGGGATTTGCTATCACCTTCACACCGTCTCCATGTCCAATAAACCCTTGCACCCCGTCATCGTATCGATAATGGACAACATTTAAAAGCGTTCGAGTCAAGCAACAATCCTCCCACCCCAAAGCTTCAGCAGCGATAATCCGCATTAATCTCAGCGTTGATGCATTGCATCCTAATTTAAAAGTTGAAAATGGGCCACCACCTCCCGCGTGGGAGACCGTGCACTATACCCTCTCAATTAATAATTTCAGCGTGTTCTGGCTCGAAATAAACGCGAACATCAACCCTATTCGACCTCTCACTCGTGTTTTAACTAGGCAAGTAACAAACTGTATTTTAAATATGACACACCTTTACATTTCGGAGGAGAAGCCGCGAGATGGGTCCGTGAGTAATAGAATAATCATGGCGTCCCATGGGGTTCGTCGGGGCCTTATTTATATGCCTGATGTGCACAGAAAGTTTCTAGAAACGTTGCATCTCGCGGATAAGGTTGCACTTATTCTTAATATTATTATAACTCTGCTACGTTGACCATCAGGTATGCTCACAGTCACTCAAACCGGACACAGTCGTGGGTTTTCAACCCCTTTTGGGGGTAACGCCATTGGAGACGGTGCGCCCCTGTTGCCACAAGTGAGGATCCTGTTCACAGACAGTGGCGGGCTTCCCAACACCGTTTCACGCTCGATAATTCAAATGAAACCGCGTCGAAAGGAAACAATGGACGAACCCTCCCTTTCTTCCTCGATATCGTTAACCGTGCCCTCGTCGACTGGCAGCTGTATTATATCTCGATCGTAACAGGCGAGCCTTTATTCCGAAAGCTCGTGGAACGCGACGCTCGCGACGTCGTTCATAAATCTCTCCAAGCAATGCATACAAATGTAGCCGCCGTATTTTTTCTCTCTCTTCTTCATACGAGCATCCACGCTGGAAAGGGTGAATCGTTACAGGGCGAAGAACGAATTCGCACGGGCCCGTGGGTAAAGAGAAGAACGTCTTCTCAGCATCTCGCCTGACACTGGGCGAAGGAGCCCGAAGACAATATAACACACAAAAGTCTCGCTTGGCTAGTCACTTACGCTTCCTCTTCCTCGAGTTTCACCCGAGAATCTTGCCACCTATTTTCGCCCTTTTCAACCCCTGCCCGTTTTCTTTTTCCACGGCACTCGCCTCCCCCCCCCCCGTCGCCCGCGCCCCACCCCCTTCGTCTACGCGGCTTCCTCCGTTCTCCTTCCGTTCCTCTTCGTCACGCCAGCTGGGCTACACGCCCTGGAAAAGTATTACGTGCATCCTGTTCGTGATGAAAGGGTCTCAGTTTCCTCTCTCACCCAGCCGCCATCCTCGGCTGTTTACTGGCTACCTCGGCGAGATTTCGTGGCGATCAACGGATCGTTCCTTCCCATCGTGAATCTCCGTTCCGACGATTCCATCGATCTTAGCAGATGTGCTCGTTTCCACCGTCGCTCCGTGGCCCAGTTTCTCAGGCTCTTGCTGCGGAAGCTGTGTTTATGTGTGATTGATTTTTTCGGGAAGCTTAGTTGTCGAGAAAAAGGGATGGTGGGAGTGATTTATTGTAGAATTTGACAGAACTGGCAGTGTCTTTTTAGAGGATTGATGCAAGGGTGATATTCAGGGGTGCGTTGAATTTTACTGAAGAACACACTGCGGGTAGTGATTCGGCCAAGTTGCTAAGCGAGAAGGTAGGGACGAAGGAACATTGTGACGTTAATTTCTCAATATATGATATTGAAATGCAATAGATGGTGTTCGAATTGGTAGTGTTGAAACAATCAGCTCCGATTGAGGTGGCTGGAGAAACAAGCTTCAGTTTCTGGTGAGCGGGAGGTGCTGGGACTTTTCGTGCGCTAACTTCATCAAACTCAAACTTCATCGAATTCAAGGTTTCAGGAACACGTAGTGGGCCGCACGACTGGAATTTTCGATGGCAATTCAAAGTGTGACCAGAATTTCGAGTTACAACAGGGTGGAAAATCTCTGCGTTCACTCGCCAACAGGTTTCACGGGGGTGAATCTATCGCGAAGGTTTAAAGAATCGCAAGGCAAAAGAACATGAGTGGGGAAAATAAACGAATCTTGTTTTTGATCTTGTATAACCTTCGGATGAATAGATTTCTTACAGAAATAATGAATGAAACTTCATCTATTAAGCACTGTAGCCTCCGTCTTGTAAAAACGTTATTCATTTACACCTTTTTAAGTACCATCTTTAATGGTGGTGTAAAAACTCAATTTATAAAAATATTGAATGGATCTTGATGTATTGATTTCAACTCTCTAACTGGAAAAACGCTACTGCTTTATTCTCGAATGATTTTCAAGGACCATCCTCGACGAAAGCACGAATACTGTAGACTAATGTACCCTGAATAAAATGTTGAATTGATGGCAAGCTAGTTGAATTTCCTACGATAAATAACGCTCCGTAATGCGACTTTAGTGTATGTTTAACGACACCCTAAGCTTCCCGTCGCCACGTATACTATTACGATAAAGCTGCAGGTTCTGTCTCTTATACGGTGGTTGGTGCACTGTCTTCGTAAACGCGGCTACAGGAATAATGCGGCCACGTGGAGCGAAATCTAAACAGAGGGTTCCTCCTTAATGTCTGTATTTTTCCTTTACCGAACGTTGCTTGAATTATGCAGGCTTTTTCAGGGAATGCAAATTATATAGTAGACGAGTAATGGGTTACAATTTCGAGAAAGATGAACAGCAGGGTCCCAATTAAAACAATACTTGTATTCTATTGAAACTTTACCACTTTTTCACATTCGTAGCCATAACAAAACTATTTTCTTTCCAAATGCAATGATCGTTCCGAGAAAAATAATAAAGTTGCCATCTAAGAGAGGGAGGTATACATAAAAGATTAGAAAAATAATTTTCTTTCGTTGAATATTACATACAAATTTTTGCTACTTGAAATGTGCATTGGATTGCTTAAATTATGAAATCTCGCACAGATGTTCGAAATAAAAGAATTACCGATAGAAAATATCAGCGCAAAAAAGATATAATAATCTTCGTACGTTACGAAACCTTCAACAGACGCAATTTATTCCACTAATTGAGACACTCGCCTCTCCGCGTAATTGCGTTCTTCACGTTTAAGTAAGGAGGCGCGTTCAATGGCAGCCGAGCCTCGTTTCAAACTGGCGAGAACGTTACGTTGAAGGGTACGCGAGCAAAGAAAAACGAGACGCAAAACGAAGTGTCACTTTTGAGAGCTACTTCCGTGAAAACTGGATCCAACAGCCGCCATGTTCGTTTGAACGCGGCCCTTTGACCTTCTCCCAACGAGCAGTGAATTATTCGACCTCTAATTGTCGCGGGCCACCAGTTTCCAAGCACTTTGATTGCGAAAATTCACTTCGATCCGCAGAACGAGAGGCACTCTGTCGACCTGTCGCAATATCAACAAGGTCCGTTCGAGTTTCTATGAGCACGGTTTCAAACGTCGAACAAGAATAATTACATAACATAGTAATTACATACAAGTAACAATAATAGCGATAAATCTTTATTACGGATTTCTCCTGTACATTCCAATGGAGTAATAAAGACGATTAATAATAACCAGGAAAAATAAGCGAACAGCGAAGCCCTTAAGAAGGCGGCGCAAAGCGGAGAAAGTGGAACGAGTGAACGATAATTCAGACGTATCGAAATAAAGCTGATAGTTGACGTTGCGATACGAGCTACAGATGCATTGCAGAGCGAGACGATCTCTCTGATAGCTTGGATATTAAAAAATACAAGTGGTAGAGGGAAATGTTTGATTTGTAGAAAAAGGTTATCTGTTCTCGCTTTTACTTTCCTTGTGAGTGAAGTTCCATCTGCAAAGGGGAACTGTTCTTTATTTTTAATATTTCTGCGCGTTTTGTGCAAGTTACTCAAGGATTTTGTATATTTTATCTGTCGCCTGTAGCGGACTAATTTGCTGGAAAATTCAGCCATACATAAAATATTTGAGTTTCCTTAACGAAAGTGGATTTAAAGTGACTGTGTCGCTTTTGCAAATTTATTCTACTGGTACACATTATTATACTATTAATATTACATTAGTATCTGCTCTGTATTTTCTGTCCATACCCTGGCACTAAAATATTCATAAAATAGCGCAAAAGTGTCCGCTGTTCCAGTTACTTTAATTTTTTATACTTATTTTGGAGTAAATGGATGTTTATGTAATATACCGTTTTAAATCGTGAAATTCCCACTATCGATTTATGGTAAGGGTTTTATTTTCGCTGTTTTCTTTCCTTTCTTCTCGACCGCCACATTAAAGACGGAGAAAAAGTTCTCGCGATTTTATTGTACGTGTTCAAAATGGGTCTTAATAAAATAGGTCGACGAGCGGACAGTTCAAAATTGCTTCCAAAAATTTCGTAACGGAGAAGAGAATCTTGAAGATGAGGAGGGTCGCGGGCTTCGTTCTGCGGTTGACGCCAGCCAATTAAGGGCCATTATTGAATCGGCTCCACGCGGAACAACTCGAGAGGTTGCAGAAGATCCAAATGTTGATCATTCAACAATTGTTCGACACTTGCACCAAATTGGAAAATCAAAAAAGTTCAGAGCCGAAATTATTTTTGCACCAACCAACAAGTGTCACGGAGCAGTACAAAGAAGCAGGCTCTGTCTAAACAATCCTAAAGACCAGTAACTGCAACGTCAGAAGGGATATTGCTCTAACAAAGCCACTAAGGTATCCGGCATGTAAATATTCAGCGAGACGATGTACTTTTCCAGCCCAGTGGACGGATTAATTGCGAGTCAAATATAAAAGAAAAACGCGAACGGGTGCTGAAACGAAGCTATTCCCCGCGTAAAGAATTTCAATCCCCTTTCCACGATGCTGGCGCGGAATAGCCTGGATTTATGCTCGAGATTAATCGATACCGATAGTAGCAGGTGGTCGATACAGAATAACGTTCTGCCTGGAATTAGCATACGGTGTGCGTTCGATGCAACTCGAATACCAACTAGATATTCACTCGTACGCGCTATTCGTCGTTCCCTTCAGCTCTGTCAGCCGAGCTTAGCGAAACAGATCCGCTGGGCTCCGGGCAGCCTGATCACGGCCGAACTTTTATCGATTTATTTACCGCCGCTTGAAGGCGGATCCACACGTATCAGTTCCGTGCCGTCTGTGTCAATGACCTCTTTCTTTCAGTTGACACTGGTTGACATTGTGAACAAAGTGACTATTGACACTGAACTGTCAAGGGATTGACATGCGTGGATGCGTCTTAAAGGTCCACGCGCAACTATCAGTTTTGTGACGGTAATGTGGCGTCAGTGTCAATGGTAAAAAATATCATTTCCCTGCTTTGCAATGAAGCAGTTCACAGTTGACGTGCCGTAAACATTATTATTTCTCGCTTAAAGGCGGATTCACATATTTTAGTTCCGTGATGGTTCAGTGGTGTCAGTTTCCAGTTTTTGAATGGAGCTGTTCACACTGGTCCGTGTCAATTATTGACACTGGACAAAGGGATCAGTGGCACTGCCACAAAGGGATCAGTGACACTGCCACAAAGGGATCAGTGACACTGACACAAAGGGATCAGTGACACTGACACAAAGGGATCAGTGACACTGCCACAAAGGGATCGGTGACACTGCCACAAAGGGATCGGTGACACTGACACAAAGGGATCGGTGACACTGCCACAAAGGGATCAGTGACACTGCCACAAAGGGATCAGTGACACTGCCACAAAGGGATCAGTGACACTGCAACAAAGGAATCAGTGACACTGCAACAAAGGAATCAGTGACACTGACACAAAGGGATCAGTGACACTGGACAAAGGGATCAGTGACACTGACACAAAGGGATCAGTGACACTGACACAAAGGGATCAGTGACACTGGACAAAGGGATCAGTGACACTGACACAAAGGGATCAGTGACACTGGACAAAGGGATCAGTGACACTGACACAAAGGGATCAGTGGCACTGACACAAAGGGATCAGTGACACTGGACAAAGGGATCAGTGACACTGCCACAAAGGGATCAGTGACACTGCCACAAAGGGATCAGTGACACTGCCACAAAGGGATCAGTGACACTGCCACAAAGGGATCAGTGACACTGCCACAAAGGGATCAGTGACACTGCCACAAAGGGATCAGTGACACTGCCACAAAGGGATCAGTGGCACTGACACAAAGGGATCAGTGACACTGACACAATGGGATCAGTGACACTGACACAATGGGATCAGTGTCATCAGTGACACTGACGGCACTGAACCGTCACGGAACTGATACGTGTGCGTAGACCATAGCCGTCTTCCAGTCGCTGGTCTTGCCAGCCCCAGCGACCATTTGCAATTCATCTCGCGCGTACCGCGCCTGGATACCTACGTTAATCGGTGAAATTATTTCCGTCGAACCGAAATTTCCGCGCCAATGGGGCCGGCGAATAATTCTTAAACGGCGCCTCATGATCTTTAATGATGGGGAAAATTGTAGTTCGTTCGCTGGTAATAAAACGTGAAACAGAATGCTAGCGGGGGGGGGGGGGGGGGCTGAGAAGTCGAGGAGCTGCGGATAATAAACAAATGGCATATGTCACGTTTAACGTTACAGTTGCGTCTAATTAGCAGGGGTGAAAAAAGGGTGAGAAAGAGACCATGTTGATATTTGCCAGGCACACGCATCTATTACTATTAAAACACCTCTTAAATCACACTTTGCCGCACCTTTTCGAGCAAACTTACGCTCACTATCAATCTTTTTCAAATGTTTCAACTATTTATTGGCTTTTAGAAACCACGAAAACAACATATTGTAAATAAGATATAAATGTCTGAGTGGTGTAGTTTTGACGGTGATAAATATGAAATGAAATTGATTTCTTAGGCTCGCGGAGAGTAGTAGATCGAAATTGTGAAATCACGCATGCGTGACAACGGCCGTCAAAGTGTTAAGCGAGACTGATTTAAAATAAAACGCTCCCCCGTGTCGCTGTGCCTTTTTTTCTCAGTCGTGGGGCTGTATTACTGAAAGCCACGTCAATTGGAAAAGAATAATATTTGGTGGACGCAAATAGCGATACAGGAGCGGCCCTCTTATTTATTCACGATCAAGTAGGGTAGGGTGGGGCTAAAAGTCCCGTTTCTCCTATAGACCTATGTAAAATTTAGTACTAACAACCTCGAGATATTTGGTGTTACTTTATATAAACTATAACTATTATGCTTTACGTTCACGAAGTTCGTTTGTTGATACTGTTATTTTCTGTTGAGTTATAGGTACCACAAAATGTTTGTCAATGCAAAATGAACTTCTTGCCCCACGCACGGGGCAAAAATTTCCTAATGTCTTTTCGTGTAATTTTAAACTAAATAAGTAAAAAACTCTTTTCAAATCAACAAATATTTATTAAACCAATTCTTTTTGGTATATAATATTGAAAGACAAACATGACTTCTTTACCAAAAAATAAAAATATAAGTCAGAGGCTCGCTTTGAACTAAAAAACTAAAAATAAATCGGTCAACTTACACAAAAACATTATTTAAAGACTTTGGCCATTTTATTATGAAAACAAATAATAATATATATTTTTTCAGTCTGAGGGACTTTTTGCCCCAATGGTACCTCTATGGTTTCTACGATATATACGTTAGAAAATATTATCATTTAGCAATAAACAATATTATGCACACACTACTAAAAGAACATACAATCTTAACGTACTTGGCTGACACGCTTTTAAACTGTGGTTTACTTCGTATAAAACAACAAGGACGACGTATTTCTTTTAGCTTTCGATACATAAAATAACGAAGGCGTCGTGTAATTCGCACGAACGTCCAGGAGCGGCTTGTTTGACGTGTTTAATCTAATACTTCTATAAGATAACTGCGAAATTATTTTCAACTTTGTTTTACTTTAAGTGATTGGGTTAAATCCGAACCAATAAAGATTTATTTTAGTCGTGAAGGGTCGTCCAGGAAGCACGCATGATGAAAACTTTACAGCGGGTTATTCATTCAACGCTAAAAGGGCATTACAGTGTCACTTCGATAAGAATAGTCGGCGTCTATCATTGCAAATATAGAAATTTATACTGTTCCTTCTCTTCGCAAATCAATGTCGAGGTCAAATCGGTAATTATATTAACAGAGAAGGACCAAGCCTGTCACACTGAATTTCGAGATATGAATAGACGTATTCTGTGTCATTTAGAACACTGTCTGTGCCCTAAAATTAAAAGAAAAATACTTTGTTTACATCTGTCGATCTAATGATACTAACGATATCATTCTACGTACCTACTAAGGGACAAATTAAAATATAGTCTAAAATCAAAGTGTTAAATCCGAATTTATAATAAATTTCTCATAAGGGTAACTTTGGGCCGAAACAAACTTGGAGCCACCACTGTTAGCGCAGCGGGGGCAACAACTCTCCTAAAGGGTGCCAACTAGCGCGGGTCCGTAAAATGTACAGTCGCGCGCAGAGGGTGACATTCATTGGCCACGATTCACCGTGCCTGGTGAACGGATGAACAGGCACAAAGGTCGGAGAGGGGGCGGGCGTCAAGATCAATGCGCTCAAAGAGCTGGTTTCGTGAAAAATGCGCGGGATACATCGCGTTCACGGCGATGCATCACGTCTCTCGTCTTTATTTTTCAACGGGCGAAAACCCCGATTACTCCGCCCGAACGTGGTGACAGCGCGGCGAAAAAGCATTGGTATTCAAAGCGTGCACGAAAGCCGTGGCTTTCAGCCACGTCGCGCTGCTCTGCTTTACGACGACAAAGTGGCGAATAGTAAACACGCCATGTGGCTATTAACCAGTCACGATTACATATGTATACGATACTTATCGAATCGTATTTTCATAATAAACAAAGGTAAAGAAGCGTAAACAAAAGTAAACATTCGGGGTTTCTCGGGCAATACCTTCGACGTAAAAATACGCCAAGATCACAGTATGAGGATTCCTCGGCGCGAGAACACGCCGACGCCAGTCGAAGTGCTAACAAATACAGATTTGTCTGAAAAAAAAGCTGACGGGATTGAACCGTCACCGTCTTTCGAGACAGGGCCTTTTCGGTTTGCCCTTATTGCTTCATCACGTAGAATAAGAGAGACTAACAAGGGAAGATCCCGAACCCGGAAATTGAAAAAATTCTGAAACTTTGTGAATATGTAGGGAATTTCCTCCTGATTACAACGCAATTTTTGTTTGCTGCCAAAATTCACTCTAAGGGGGTATAATTGACCCCCGAAAATCCGGTTATTTTCCGATTTTATGTTAGAACTCGTGAACTGTAAAATATTTTTTTTACCAAATGGTGGATCTAATTAAAAGAAGTAACTTTTGTCACGAAACTTTTTTTCTATCCCTTACAGTTTGCGAGTTATAACACAAAATTGGAAAATAGCCGAATTTTCAGGGGCTAATTTCACCCCCTTCGAGTGAATTCGGGCAGTAAACAAAAATTGCGTTGTGATCAGGAGGAAATCCCCTACATATTCAGAAAGTTTCAGAATTTTTTGAATTTCCGGGTTCGGGATCTTCCCTTGTAAGAGCCCTTCTCGTACGGAGTCTCTCATAGTAGTCTCGTTGGTCTCGCAACAACAGAAGAAGAAGAGGGGATAGAGCTCACCTTAGTTCCAGACAAGAACCTCGTCCCTAGTTCCAGACGATACTATAATAATAAGTATCGTGGAACATCGACATATATCACTCGAAATCAGTGGATATGGTTACATGTCGATAAGTACCTATCTCTGCACAGTAGCAGGTACCTAAGAGTGTTAATAAATATTAATCCATATCGATAAGTAACTATAAATAACCTTTTAGCGCCCGCACCTATATCCCGTTGAAGGAAAAATATCCAGATTTCTTTTTATCGTTAAAAATGGCCCGAATTTATATATTTTTATAAAAAAAAATTTTTTATTTTTTTTCAGTGGTTAAAATGCATAAAACCAATGAATACAGAGTTCAGGTAGGTCCAGCTTTCTTCCATGAATAAAACTACGCTAAACATGTACTACTTAAACCATTGCAAACAGCAAATTGCGAATGCAACCGGCAAAACGGCAAAAAAAAAAGGAGTGTATCGTGTATGATAGATTTGGCGCTAAAGGGATAAAGCTACAGCTCTTGATATGTATCACTAACTATCCATAGATATGAATAGTACACTGAACTAAGTAGTCTCTAAGCCCCGAACACCTAATCGACAATCGTTAGCAACATGTTCGGAAGAGGTGCAGGCTCCGAGCAGATGTCAGGGGAAAGAGAACACCACGCTGGCAGCAGTTTAACGAACTCCCACTCGATCAGCACCAACATTATAATTAACGTGCCTGGACTGGCGCATACATGCTGGATGCGCCGCAAGCATGCAACCACGCGAGGCGCAAAATTAGTCGCGATAAAAATGACTCGACGTTGTAATCGAGGTCTCCCCAGGGAACAAGCAACGTTCACCAACCCTTCCCGCAAGATCTCGAAACGAGGCAAGTTTTCGAGAAGCTCTTCCGCCGCCCTCGTCGATCGCTCGCAGTTTCGTGAAACTTCTTTCTTCTAATTGCATCAGAGAATCGATCCATGTTACGTGCCCCTGTTCCCTCTTTAAATTATTAAGCGTGAAAATTCTCCAACCGCCCCCTCCCAGATGCTTCCTCGCCCAATTAACGTGCCATCCTGGACGATTAATTTTCGTTCGTTCGATTTAGGTAGAGCATCCACGGGGCTCGTACTTTGACCGTCATCGGGCTTCTGGGTTGTAACTTTTGGCGCGCGGGGTTTCGGCCTTGTTGGGTTTCAATTATGCAATAAACCCAGTGTGTGTTTAAGAAGACTGTTTGCTCGGGCAGCTTTATGCGAGGCGCGAGAAAACGTGCCTGGGAAAGTCATACATTTTCCACCGATAAGCATGGAAAATGACGAGGAAACAGTGAATTACGGTGATTTAACTTGAACCGAATGGGGGACCGCTTTGCAATTAACAATCGCGGTATAACGTGAACGCGGGCGATGCGTTTGTAAGCGTGTTAATGGTCGACCTAAGCCTGCCATCAACCCTTTAAGAAATCAACCCCTACGAGTCATTAATATTACCATTCAGTGTCTCGACGTATTCAAACACGGTGGAAGTTTAGGTAATCAATTACACCGACTCGCTGATTTATGTTATCGAATAATGAGCAAATATTTCACTTCTGAAATGATTTCTCTTGGTTATTATTTAATAAGTTTAGTATATTACTGAATTGATGCTTGACAATGTCCTGAAATTTAATATTTTCATTTTCCACGAAACATAATTTACAGGGATAATTCAAGAACGAAACAGAGGCTCCCAGTAAATATTTGGTTACGTGTTTTCGAGCAGCGCGGGTCGGGAAAATAGAAACTGTAGGATAATTAAAAAATACGTTGCGAAATTCAGGGGTTGGAGAACAAAAGATAGTACACAAAATATTAACATGTAGCTCCGTGTGTTGGGCCGAGAATATTCCTTATTGCACTTCATTTTGCTCCTACGCCAAGCACGATGTACATAGAAGTTCCTCTGGATATTTGCGGGGCGGAGGAACGTCTGCGGCCATTGCATGTTTATCTCAATTTCAATGAAAGCCAATGTACTCTACCAAATGCTTAAGTTGATTAAAAAATCACGAACTGAAATACGACAATTAATTAAATAAAACCATTGATTTGTTATTACGGTATTAATGGCTGGAACACACAAAATATCGAATCGACGTAATAAATACAAAAATAGAGACAAGGTAAACTACACCATAATTAAATTTCTAAAGCAACTTCGGTTCAACGCCGACCTACAATAATTTTCTAACAAACAAGCTTCCTTATCCCGACTGCTTTCGAGTTATAAAATTGTTTTATAATGAATTGACAGGTTGAAGTTAGTAGGTTGAAGTTAATTAAATCACCAGAAGTCGAATTTATTCGATTAAATTGGGACTTTGACTTTTGGAGTGGATTATTTAGAGAGTTCGATCAAATTCTCCAATTGACGTTAGGATTTCGGATACATTACGGGGCCCGCGCAACGGAAATTCAATTCCACCTTTCAACCCATTTCCTACCCTGTCTCTGTCAGCGCTACTTTTCAGGTACTTCATTTTAAAATCAATTTGACGAATCGACGCACGGACAGTTCTCCGATTTTACAGCCGGCTGAGGATAAGGAAACAGCGGAGGACTGATGGTTAAAAAAAAGCATAGACGTAAAATTGCTCTCTGAAATTCCGCGAGAAAGGAAACATGGCATGAAAAGAAATCTGGCGTAAGTGTAAATTTAACGCGAACGAGGTACTTAATGCTTAATAAGTCTCCGAGCAATGACGCTTGAATATGCCCCGACGCGCACGGTAAACTGCCTGTTAATTAAAACGAAATGCGAAGTACATTATATCCCGTGCTTTTCTTCCTTGTTTCTTATTTTAAGCTCGTAATATCGTGTTCCCATAATGGACGAGCAGAATAAAAAATAACACAAAATGCGAGACAAGCAAATTTTGAAAGCGAATAACAGGCGGGTGTCTAATAATTATTCGTCAAGTATTCAGCAATCTGGGGAAGCAGACCAGAAAGGAATGCATCCAATCAAGGTCAGGATTTTGATATGTTATTTCGTTCCTTTCGATACTTCGTTTACGCGCTCTGTGCGTACAGATCCATCGTTAGAGCAATTAAAACCGACTTCAAAAAAATAAAAATGCACTAAAAAGTAAAAAAATAATTTTTTCCCTTATTTAATCTAAGATTCTCAATTTTTTTATGTCGGCGCCTCATCAATTGTACTGTGTAAATCTGGCGCCGACTTAACAAAATTGAGGGTCGTAGATTAAATAAAGGAAAAAATTATATTTCCCTTTTTAGTGCATTTTTTACGTCGGTTTTAATTTTTTTTATTTTTTACTTTTTAGTTATTTAAGTTATATAACTACATTTATTTTTAAAAATATGCGTAGGCCTACAAAAAGGGCTGCTCCTAAAAAAGAACTGTTTGCTAGAAACGGAAGATTCCAAAAATAAGCGACTTGAAACAATGAGAATAAGGATTCCTCAAATTCGTTATATGGGGTGTACAACTCAGCGCGCGGAAATACTCTAACATGCGAGAAATATAAAGATGAAGTCGGTTAATTATGTAAAGAGGCGAAGTTTGAATTAACCAGTACTGGCAAAGTATTGAGCCAATATTGATGCAGTGTAGGATGGGACGACCGGGGCATCGCCCTCTTTCGAATAAAAAAAAAGATCAACAAAATCGTCCATATGATGATGAGTTATGCGCGAACAAGCATAAAAAAATACATACAGGTCGAATCCATAACCTCCTCCTTTTTGAAGTCGGTTAATTAAACTAATAGTTTGTATAAAATTCAGTGCTGTTTCCGAGTTTTTCAGTGAGTTTCTCATTTCATAGTTTTCATAGTTATGAAATATACACATATTCATATATCGCGGATTTTCCATTTCTGTCAGGCTATCGTGAATATTATTAATTTAATACTGTAGAATTACACTAAAATATTCTTTAAGCTTTAACGAAGTGGCAGTTATCCGCTAGGGGGGGGGGGGGCAGTAGGAAAGGATTAATAAATGCAGTCTCATTGAGGTAAACATGTTGAAATGTTTATAGGATTTAACAACTAAAGAGATATGGACACCATAAACTCTAACGATACTATACAAGGTGTTTGAAATGAAAAAACTTTATTGTATATTTTCGACTTATTTTTTTCATGTTTAATCACTTTCTCCGCGGCTGTGTCATCAATATTGGGACACCCTGTATAATTGAAATAAGGAACTCTTGAAATCTACTTTCCAAATTCATATACCAAATATGAAATCTTCAGATAAGTCTCCATTATTAATAACCCAACCCAATAACCCCAGTCCAAAGCCACCAAAGACCACCCCCCAATCACCCAATGCAATATTCCCAGTACCTCCAAATCTCCATCCAATCATAAAGCCGCAATAATTCCACAGCTGCATTCCCTTTACCCGACCATCCTCCAAAGAAACCTCATTAGTCCCCATACCTCCAGAAATCGTCCTAAAAATTCAACATCCCTTAAAGTCTCAAAGAGCCAAATCTTCCTGAAAAATTCTTATCGCGACAATAGAATTCGACCACCTGCAAGAGCCTTCCAGTGTCTTCGAAAATGGCCGCCGCGTAGCCCGACGATAAACATTTACAATGCCACAGCGAGCGTAATCTGGAAACTGGCGAGCGAGTCGGCCCCCGGCAGGTGTGGAATCATCCCCGAATCCCATTCACCCCCGCCCCGTCCCGTTAGCCCTTTTCATCCACCATCCGCGAGTGAAGTCGGCGCGCCTAGGGCCCCGCGGGTTCTTTATCGCAGCCACGCGAGCGTAGGAGGGCAAGAAGAAGACGGGGAGGAGGCGCGAAGGACAGGGACGTCAGTATTGACCCAGTTGGTGGCGCTCCGCGTTGCGTTCACCCTCTGGCAACCCCTGCTGCGCTTGTCGCTGGCTGGTCACGCGGTAGACCGACGAATCTGTCGCGTCCCCGTGCACGACGCCACCACGCATGCACAGCCTGCACAAAGTGTCACGTTGCGCAATCCCCCCATAGACGATTAAGCGAGGCACGGCGGCGGCCGTGTCACGCGATTGTTGCGCATACGCTCGTGACTTTCTCAAAGGCTAACCGCCCTTCCACGCCACTCTCGATCCTGCCGTGGTTCTCTGCTGGATTATACTTTTCAAGGACTCTTTGCGCCCGGAGGGGGTGCAAACGAGCGAGCGGCCGCCGCAACGCCTGAGAAGCGAGCAACACGATCGCCACTCGACGCGCTCTTGCGTCTTAATTACCCTGTTTTGCTTCTCCGACTCCGCCCCTGGCCCCAGCAATGCTGAGCAAACCGCGCGGAGCTTCTGTGCACCGTCCGCGAAACGATTACGACGAATGTCTTCAAGGATCGAGACGTCTTGTTCTATTATAAAGGGGTGGACCTTCTGTTTTGGTACGCGTGGGGTGCTGTGAAAGGAGTCTTTGTTTAATTGCGCGAGGCGGGGGAGTGATTTATGGTAGGACTGAAAGAAGATTAAGTAAAGTCTCATTGAGGCTTCACTTTCGTGGAAATCGAATGTCTAGGTTTAAGTGTACTTGATGCTTGCCTCTATCTGACTATTGCTCGTTTCTACTGCCTAACTGTGAGTGATGACGGGAGTAAAGGGGTGGATATATTCACGAAGTAAAATGTACCTCCCGCGAGGAGTACTAAGAGATTACAGATCAAGCCGAACTCCGCCCAGAACAATACATCCGCTGGAAACGGAGCCTCCTCCAGGCGTAAAGCCTAGAACGAATACAGAAGGCTCCGCGAAGGTGGGATACAATTAAGGAGGTGCAAGATAACCGTAGGCTCGTTTGGTCCCGCTTTGTTAATTTTAACGAGGAAAGTTCTTTTCATTACAAGCAGCGCGCCGTGCGTTATTACGCGAACGGGGGGTGGGGAACGGGGGTCGAGGATGCATCGAGTAATTTATCATCGCGGCGCAGTTTACGTCCGGGGTAGGTATTTGCGTGGAGAAGCGGGAATAAACGAGGAAGGACAGTGGCACTCTAGCCGGGCAATAGGAAACGATTAAAAATCGAATGGAAAGTAATTTCGCTGCTGCCTGACGATCATCCCTCATTCCGAGGGGCAAGGAGTCCTGACACGGCTCGGTGCGCGCGGCACAATCGAGTTAATTAGGAGCGAAGCACGATCGCGAAGTTTACGAACGCTTTTAACTATCAGGACTGACGAGCGGCTAAGTGCTCGACGAAGGCACGACACGCGCGAATAACTTACGCGGTTAAAGAGTAGCTGTGTGAGTACGTGAGCCTGGCGGGAGATCGTCGAGCCAACGGGGCGCGCTTAAACCGCCCCTTGTTCCGGGAAGTTTGAAAATTTAGGGCACCAGGCGATCCGTGTCTTGTCAAACGAGGAATCTTTGGAAGCTGCAGGTTGATTTGCACGGAAAGAGGAGGCTGTAAGAGCAGACATTCGTTTGGAGAAGCTACTTTGGGTGTGCTAGAATTGTGATAAAATGGAGGGTTGTTGAACAGAACGTTGGAATTGAAATTTTCAATATTTGACGGGCTTTAAAGTATGTTGATGGAGAAATGTACTTTCACTGGTTATGTATCGTTATTTATGCGAGAATAAAGAATGGAATTAAAGATGACACGGTTTTGGTTATTTCATTTGAAGTTCAAGCCTTGAAATTCACAGAGGCCACTACCACTGGTCGAAGGCAACATTGATATTATATTTGTATTAAAAGAGCAGATGAAAATATAATGTATTTAAACTCGGTAGAATTTCTCATGGTATCATTTCAAAAGTCCTACTTAATTCCTTTTTGTTTATTGATAGTGACAATGCAATTTAAATAACCCTGAAGTACAGCTTTTGTTAAACCACAAGTGTGTAGGGGACCTCAGTTGAAGTTTTGGGCAATTGTAGGGTTCTTTAGGGTGAAAACACCCCTTAAAGAGAAGCGTGTATTTTCCTATTTTTTTTTTCTGTATTTTGGAAACTTATCATCATGTAACACATTCGACATTCTGCAACAAGATATTTACATTAACTTTAATTTTTATTAACCACGCTCACCTTCCGATACATCAATTTCTCGCAATCTAATAATAATATTTTCCAAAATTCCCGCGGGCAAATGGATACAAATATATTGATAAGAACGATGCAACTGTTGCCTGCGCGTTAAAATCGTCAATATTCAAGCATGATATCGCACTGCTATTTAAACATATTAAAATTCAATAATTTGCAACGCAAGGTGTCGAATATCGCGCGTTACAATATTTATGATCCTTCGTGAATTATTTTTCCGACTTAATATACACGAAATGCTACCGTAATTATTGAAAAGGTGTTAGCAGAATTTTGTTCAAGATTATGAGAATTTTTAAAAAGCGACGTCTTTATCCGCGAATTAAACGCTCCACGTTCGCTAATGAAATCAAGAAGTTATCTTAAGTTGTTGGCAGAATGTTAGAGTGACATTTCCGTCTGACAGGCGACCATATCCCTAACGTGAACACCGATTCGTACGGATAACAGACATCCTTGACGTCGGAGTGGTTTATGGGCTGAAACGAGAACACCTTAAATGACCTATGGATTCATCGTTCCAGCCTGGGAATTGGGATCGCGACAGAAATTGAACAACGGAGGAATATTCTCGAAGACTCAAGACAAAATTTCCTATTGATCTCCCTGTTAGTCCTAACCGAATATACATTCTAATCAGGCTTGGGGGGAAATTGTTTCAACTAATTCTTTCGATAATAGATGTGCTCAACCGTATTCGGTCTCGGAACTATTTTGATTTTGCACAGCTATATAAGAAACTATTTACGTATTTACGAGATCTTTTGAGGAGATAATTATTTAAATAGAAACTAAAATATAGAATCACTCGATAAGTAACAAATAACGAAATAATTCAGGGGAAATCAGTTGCTTGCCCGAATAAACCAAACTTGAACTTCAGGCGGTTCGACGAGTATTCGAAAATAGCTCTCCATCAAATAACATCATATATTATTTGAATAATCATTACGAAACAATTTTACTGGACTAATCCCCAAGCTAAATTCAAATGTGCAATTTATCAAAATACGACCCGCTTCGAATACTGTCACCCCCCAACCTCTACATCACTACAATAAACCTTCCCTCTCCGAAAACAGAGAGCTAAAAAATAGGGAGACAGGAATTTCAGATGCTGAGAGATAATTTGCCTATTTGAAAACAGGAGGCTACCGCCATTTCTTCCAGCAAGATTTATGGAACCCTCTAATGAAAGACGAAGGCATACGTCAGCCTCCCAGAAGCGTGGCTATAACTTCGTTTAATTGAATGGTACAGAGAAAGAAGCCCTGTACCCATGATATTTCAACGTCTTGAAACTTGCCAAATGAAAAGCAGCCGGATAGAAAGCCGAGGGGTGGCCGGTGGCGGCGGGGGTCAGTGCCTGTTACAACAAAAATACGGTCCCGAGGATCTGTGTGCATGTGCAGAAGAAAAGTCAGGCTCACCGTGAGCGCGGATAATGCAGAGGAGCAGCGACTAATATATTTCGCGTGCAGAGTATTTGTTTTTTTACTCTTTTCAGTCTTTTCCCATTTGACGTCACGCGTCGCGGAGATACCGTGCGCTATCGCGCTTTTCAGTTCGAGACAGGCTGGTCAGGCAGAATTATTTTTCCAACCGGATGCAAGTTGTTGGTAGTCGAGAGGTATCCGCACACCCGTTGTGCAACGCGTCGGTTTAGTGGGTTACTTTCGACGCGCGTTCTTCGACCCTGCACGAAAAAGGATTTCGAAACTTCTTGCCCCCGACTCGTGCTCTGCTTCCGCCGTGCAACGTACAGCGACGGCTAGAGGAAACTTTACGAGGGGTAACAAAAATATTGCGACCTGACGAGGTAACGCGCTGACCTTACGTGTATTGCGATAAGTCAGCGGATCTCTTGGAATAGATCATTGATCTACTGTGGTAAATAGAGTTTAATATTGAAGTTAGTGGTATGCAGTGTTGGTCAAAAGATAGATTGAAACTCACGCCTGATTAAACATTCATTTCACCACTACTGCGAGTGTACAAATTACGTAAATATCAGCTTTAAGGTGTCTTTTGATTGTCACTGTGAGTAAGGATTTCGAGGTCCAGTGGATTATGAATTAATAGGATGGTATTGTAGAATTTTTAAAAGGGTCGATTAAAAAATTGTCTCTCGATACGACTGAGGTATGCCTTGGTGGAGTTACATGTACATATATTATTGCGCAGGAAAATTGACCAGTACATTTGCGTATCGGCTTGCGATTCGTATATGTGAAATTAGCATTTAAATGAATTTGAAAAAAAAATCATCGCGTTTACGGTAATGGTAATTACGTGCAAATTACAATGGTGATGACGTTAACCGCATTTTAAATAGTCACGATTGAATGGAAACGAGCGTTATTGTTGCGATAATATTGCTGGCTTGATAAGCACACGGCGAGATTCGACGCAGATGTGCAATGTATTATAAATACATGTAATGGAGAGATGTTTTTTAAATAAAATTTGTTTGAAAAATGAAACTGAATATCGGAAACCTATAAAGTACCCACTGTTTTGTATATTTTAAAATACAATAATCATCTGATAACATGGTTAATTTACTAGAAAATTTACAGTAGGTTGATTTACTATAGGCATTTCCATTCAAGTGATACTGTTGCGTGGTTCTTCGGAAACTAGCGTTCAATTCCAGGGAATGGAGTCGATGCCCATGGAGTGCAGAAGCACTTTGCTCAGAGAAAGCGCTTAGGTGTCAAACTTGAGAATCAGAAGGATTTAAAGGAAACTTTATAGGTATTCAAAGTTGAACAAATTAATATATTTAGTATGATTTCATAAACACGTATTTACAGAGTCGACTCTCGCAGTGAATGAATGATCTTCAATTTCAGTTGTTAACATAAATAATTAACATTTGTTTTCCAACGAGCGTTTACATACTTTCAGTGGTGATTAATCAAATTTACAGTGATAACGAGTGTTTAATTACCCAGCCATGAATATTTCTAATTGCATAATTTCATTACAAAAAAAAATCGTGGAGCAGGATACGTCATAATAGAATATGAATGAATTTAATACAGAATTAAGCGTGGAAATGAATTTGTAGTTAGAAAGTTTTCGTTCGCATTAATGAATCAAACAGATTGCAATGTGACTGAATATGAATCAATTTAATACAGAATCAAGCGTCGAAATGAACTTGTTGTGACGTATTCTGCTCCACGATTTTATTTAAAGTGAATGAAAAAGCACCATCGAAATTGTAGTACAAGAAAAGAATTATTTTTTAGTTTTTAGTGAATTTTTAATAAAATCGTTTAACATAAAATTTTTTTTTATATATTTATTTTCTAGTTTTTAGTGTTTGTGGATTTACATTTCCCAGCTCAGACTTCTTTACAAATATCTTTTATTGCTGTATAGAGTTTAACAGTTTGCTTAAACGCTATAGTGCTACAGTCACTAAAAAATAATTCTTTTCTTGTACTACAATTTCGATGGTGATATACTACGAACGCCTGCAAAGTTTTAGTTTTAATATTCGTACATACGTGACGGATCATTTCTCGATAAATTGTGTATTATCGGCAATCGCGATGCGACCAGCGACCAGAACGCAGCGGCTATTTATCGTTTTCGTAAAGAACGTGAGTGGCTGATTTCAAGCCGTTTGGATTTGTGGTTATGGGTTATATTTATTGATGACTGGGTAATTTTTTCACCCGCTCGGAGTTAATTTTTTTTTAAATATTGTATTGTCATCCAAACTACGCACGCCTGCAAAGTTTCCAGACAATTGAATAGTTGGAAGTGGATTAAATTTGAGTTGCCAGATTTGAACCATACAAACATACGTACAAACAAACATACAGAGGATCGAAGCTGAATAAAATCGTTTAAAAATAAGAATAATCAACAACTTCACGAAGTTCCCCCCTTTCTTCAGTTTAAATTTCCCTCCGAATGAAAAGCTATGTTCACATCATGGCAAGGTAACGGGAATACAACAATACAAACTTATTTGGGTAACTTGTTAAATTGTCAAGTGTCCGTCGCGTGGCATCCAAGACAATGCTAAACAGAATTTCGCGAATAACCCGTGAATGACAGAAATTTTTAACACCCCTAAACTGTATCGATTCACGTCACGGACCACTCCTGCCCTAAATCAAGTGTCTCCGAGAAACCATGAAACCCTCCTGCTCTACTTTCATCACGAAACACAGCATTCCTCAGGTGACTCGTTCAGCAGAACGTCCGACGAGCGCACCCAAGGACCGTCTACATCTCGTAATGCAGCTTCCATCCACTCCCTTACAAAATTTACCATCCATTCAGGCATCCTCCCGCTACGAACCACTCTTCCAATATTATTCAAATCCCCGCAATTCTAAAAATCACAATGGAAGCTAACCTTTTATCCTCCACCAACTTCTCACACATCAACTGAAATCAAACGGTCCTTCAGCAACCTCAAGCCCTTCGAAATTCTTCAACATTCAAATAAGTGCCTTTCGAGGTTTCAACCTTCGACACTTTCTCATTTATACAGAAAATCTGCATCTTCCTCCGTCTCGACCAATACACCACGAATACTCACCACGAGGGTGGGCTCAGACTAGAGCCGAGCCCCGAGCCGAACACCACTTCAAACCCCATAATGCCACGTTCCTACGCGTGAAACTCACACATTCCTACCGATTTTCACCACTCCAGACGGCTGGGCTCTAACCTGCACCCATCCTAATATTTCCAGCGATTCAGACCTGACGTCACATGCTCGGGGCGATTGGAGGAGACTTGGAGCCCATCACAGGCTGCAGCCCTTGTCGACGGGACTCCGAACGACCTCCGATCGAACCGCTACCGACGCTCGCAGGGCGCATAGACGAGTGCAATTCGAGCGGGGAGGTTCGTTTCGGCGGAACGAAAGGGGGCAACCTGGTTGTTGTAACTGGTTCAGGTGTGGCAGGCTACGCGAAGCAGGCCGAGGGCAAAAGGGGCGAGCTCAGGTGCTCGGCTGAGGTGGGCACGAGGGGGTGTTGGTGGATTTCGAGTAGGAGGACGTGACGCGGCGTCAAGGCGCAGGTGCACCGCGGAGCTCCTGTCGTTGGAGTCGGCGTGGTCGGGCGCCCCGCCGTCGACCGCCAACGGACGCGCGTCCCCCTACGCCTCAGAGCGCGGCAGGAGTCCAAAGGATCACGAGGTCCAAACGTAAAGTCAGTCGCCGGTAGCTCTTTGTCGCTCAACTGACTCTTGACATGAGCCTCGGTTCCCGCGCGTTCGTCAGCTAGGAGGGCAGCTTCCGGAACAAGGTCAGTGACACATCATCGCCGTCATCCCGAAACCTAGCTACCGATCACCCACCAACAAACCTCGGCGATCTTCTTCCCCTCGCGCCGCTTCCGCTATCCTCCCTTCTCCAGTGTCTTCTTTGCGAAGTTCGCCTCGTGCTACATGAAGGGCCCTCGGCCCTTCAGCCTTATCTTGGCTCGTCGAAGTCCAAGCATTTCGAGGCTGGATAGGGAACAGTGATTTGTAACGGAGTGTTCGACGCCCGTGAGCAAGTGAGCACCTGTCGAGATTTCCGCGGGAAATCGGGGGAGTGAACCGTGTGCTGTTCTACGGCTGATGACGGAAGGAGGATCGACTGGATGTGGATGTTGAGGATAATCGCGGATACCGTGCTGCGCGCGGAGTTATCGAGAACCTCTGAATTAAAGTTGAATTCAGTTTTGATGGTAGAGGGTAGCTATTATGTAGCAGAAAGGCTGCCTATTTGTTCACGGGTATGAGGAATGACGGACACCTGTTAGTATCTTCGGGAAAAAATTGAGAATCCGCTGCTCTTGGTGACGGGGATCGTGCAATTTGCCGCGCGAAAAGATCGGTATAGATGATAGTTGAGTGTGCGTAGTGGTAAGACGATTTAAGTTATTCGATCTAAGTTATCTAAGATAACACACTTCGAAGATAGAATTGTGTAACTAATTTTTTTCCTTGGTTCGTGAATGTTTCACGAAAAAAAATGATCTGTATCTTATGCTACTGCATATTTTATGTTATTTCTCCCTTGTATACACCTGCTCTTCTATCTACGTGCCCCATCGACATACTCATAACGTACTCAGAAAACTGCACTTGAAAAAGTCCAAGTATTTTCGAACACGAACTCGTTCACACTGGGAACGAGTTTCGCAAAAATGTCACGGGGGTCGTTTGCGCACGTCCTCGAGTCGCACGAACGAGGACCGACGATCCCGCGGCTCTTGGAAATCCTACTGTGCAGAAGTTTAAAGAGTTTTCGAGTCGTTTCTCAGGAGAACCCTTCTGAATTTATAAAACCAGGGGCTATCGATCTTCGTACCGCATACATAACACCTATACCGAAACAAGATACTTCTTGAATCATAGCATTTCGCGTCGACCAAACCATTGCAATCTTCCTTAAATCACTGAACCCTACTGGAAGGACGAACCGAACAGAATAAACGCGGACAGACAGAATCCCATTCATCATCGTTGCATAGATCAATGTACCTTCAGAACCTTCGGTTAGCCATCGATCATCGTCCGCCCACGCCTCAATGTCCAGTCATCTCCCACGGCTGCTGATAGAGCAGACCGCGGTAGTACAGATGGAACACGAGAAACGCGTTTGATTCCGCGGCGATTACGTGTTCACCGATTCGTCAAGTGTCAACGAACGTCTGTTTCGGCACCTACGCGCGGTCAGACGGCCCGTTTCGGATGATCGGGCCAAGGGACTCCGGCAGAATACGCGCGATATCGATCGCAGGCAACGAAATTTACCGGGTTAGCGGTACGACGAGCCGAAGAAACCATTTCCATCGCGTTGCGCGTAACAAGTGGCTCCGTTGTTCCGGTCACGGGCTTTACCGTCCTCGTCTCATTGTCCCCCGTTCTATCAGGTCCCTTCTAATCTTTTATATAGTATCCGTGGGAAACAAGCCGCATAATAATAGGACGATCGTGACCCCCTCGAATTATCCAGGATTCGTCGCGTTACGCTGGTATCGACGCTCGCGAGGTGACACGTTTTTATTCCACGCACAATGGCATGTCACATTGCGCGCGTCGCCATTGTGTCACGCGTTCCTGATCGTACAATCATTTCCAGAAACACGGCTTTCGTGCTCGTATGTCGTTCCGCGGCCACCTACTGTTCCATCCTGTACCATGTCTCGGTAGCTTTCGACTGGCTGGCGATGAAAAGGGGATGAAGGCGATAGTCGAAGTTGGAGAAGTACGTTTGAGCTGTGGGAATGGGTACTCGATGAAAGAGTCAATAAGTACGTGGTGGAATTTTTGAGGGGAGAGTTTTAATCGGGAATTTGAGGGTCGATATGTATGTTTGTGAATTGGGGTTGCAAACGAAATTTGGGTGATGAGTGTAAGGGAAAATACGTTTTGGGGCTCTTTTCGAAATTTTATAGAAATCATCTTTTATTTGGAACATTTTTGTAGAGGCTAACGAGTATCGTAAGGATATCACAGAATCTGACAGAAATTAAGCTTGAATCTTATATATATCTGAAGTAATATCCAAGAGGAAGAACACTACTCCTCCTTAACCCTTTCGCTGCGTTTTTAAATTTTCGGACGATTCTTGAAAAGTGTCAATTTTACATCGATAAAAAAGTTTTTAATTATCAGTTTCTCATTTGTTTCGGAGAACATTGCTGAGTATCCTAGTACAAAAGAATACATTTTTTTAATACGTGTTGTATAGTCGAAATCCGCAACGAAAGAGTTAAGATATTCAGTTGTTTCATGAAAAAGCTTTCTTAGAGTTTCATGTGTAACATTAATATCCCACCCTGCCTGCGTTTGAATAAAGATGAGTTACTTTAAATACACCCAGGTATCGCGGAGTAAGGAAATGTGTCAAGACCCTTAAACATTCATTCCAAATTTTGAAGATACTAATCTGTCTACAGAATCGCTCACTGACGAATTACGATCATCTTATTAATCTCCTTTTAACCACAACTATTACACGTTCCCTTCACGAGTGTCTTACTTACAACTTAAATTTCCCGAGTTCTCTGTATCTTCTGCGAAAAAAAAGCATCCTGTTCATGCACCTACGCTTCCTTCTTCCCTTCAACCGCCCGTCGCTGCAAACATCAATCAACAATAATATCCACACTAAAGAATACATAGTCTGGCAGGTTCGAAATGTGAGAAATACTTCTTGAACATCGGTGGTGTTTCGACGAATATACCGCGAAGTGTTATTATAGCGCCTTGAGGAATCCAGCGACATCGCCCTTCGGTGGCCACGCTCTCGCCTGTGAATGATGCACAGTTCGTCATGGCCGACATCCCAAATTTCCGCTGATACGCCGCGAAGCGAAGGCAGGGTGTGTCCGTTTCGAGTGTGCGTGTTAGCTCCCGGTTGTTTGTTTAATCCCCCTGGGGGACGTGCAACATGGCCAGTTGCTGCTTTCCCTTCTATCAAAGTCTCTCCCCTTAGAAGCACGATTTTCCCCTACAGTATACGCGTACGTGCGGCCACCGATGCCTACATGGTTCTCATTTATTTCTTCGCTGGTGCACGTTTACTCTACGCCATCGTAATTCGATTCCTTCCCTCCCCGGAACAAGTTCTCCACCACTTCTCGATCCGCGTCGAAACTTCCCTCTTTCGTTCCCATTCACGCGCTGGCCTTGCTATTATTTCAATGACGGCGGCGAGGAAAGTATCCCCAACTATGCAAATTATCTTACACTTAGTCTTCTCGTTATTCGTTCGTTCTACTCGTGTCTCGCAATCTCGTTGACAGCGATGCAGGAAGCGTCCAGAAACGTGCAAGCTGAATTATATTTAGGCCTTCTGTATTCCCTCGTTCGACTCGTGACGCCGTATTACCCCAGTGGCTAATTCTGTCCCGTTCATGTGGCCGCGAACTTCTCTTCCACTTGTCTCGCCCGCACTCGTGCGTCACGTTCTAGTGATTGATCTGCTGGTAGGGATAAAAGAGCCACCCCGAAACGCGCAAACCTGTTCGTAATTTATATGAAGCCTACTCTTCCTGCATGATGGATATTTTTCAGTGGAATTTACTTCTTTGCTTTACCCTCTTCCTTGCGAGAAGTTCGAGAACTTCTCGAGGATCTATTCAGTAGCTGAATCGTTGCAACTATTCGCAACTATCATCTACTTCCTTCGAATAGAAATACTGTTCTGTAAAGCAGCCTGAATATTCAACCTCTCCTATCGATCCAAAATTTTCAACCGCCAGTATATTCTTTTAAGGCCCCCTTCTCTGGCCGTAACTAGGCACAGTCACGACGTTTACTGCTCTTCACCAAGGGTATTTGATCCCTTATAGGTATAAACGAACGTAAACGCACCCTTGCTTCTTCGCGTGACGATCGATACCGTTATTATATTCTAGTCACCTTAACGGGCTTCCACGCCAGCAGCCTTGCCCTAACGACGCCACCCTCCCTGAATTTAACCAGGAAATATAGCCAAATCTCGGTGACTGCTTTTTTTAAGCAATCCCTACTTCCGCTCCAGTTTTCTAACACGTTTCTGAAGTGTCTTACACGTTACCAGTAGAAGGTCAGCCTATCAATTAAATATTGCCACTGTTCGAAATCTTAGATAATGAGAAAATTATATATAAATTATTACCTGCTAATGGGTTATACAACGCGAGAGAATAAGGTACAAAGATTACGTGTTATCATTAATAATTAATCATAAAATTGGTTTTATTTGAACAGGGGCGGATCCAGAGGGGGGCGATAGGGGCGATCGCCACCTCCAAGAGTAATAAAATAGAAAAATATTATGACATCGTGGATTATTCTGTATAAATAATTAATGTGAATTTAATTATTTAGCGCTATAGTATCAGATAAAGATATTAAAGCATAAATTACAAGTAAATTTTAAATCTTGTGAAAGAAGGTTCAAAAATGTAATTACAGTAACTGTACTCGTAGTTGACAGTGTACCAATAGTTGACACTTTTATTTTCAGTCACGAATAATAAGCTTTCTATTAAAAAAATGTTTTTGACTAATATTCTTTCAAACAGCGTATTAGTCAAAAACATTTTGACTAATAGGGTAACTGTACTCGTAGTTGACAGCGTACCAATAGTTGACACTTTTATTTTCAGTCACGAATAATAAGCTTTCTATTAAAAAAATGTTTTTGACTAATACGATGTTTGAAAGAATATTAGTCAAAAACAGTTTTTTAATAGAGAGCTTATTATTCGTGACTGAAAATAAAAGTGTCAACTATTGGTACGCTGTCAACTACGAGTACAGTTACCCTATGTCCTTTTACATATTTCGCCCCCTCCAAGAAAGGCTCCTGAATCCGCCCCTGTATTTGAAGGATAAAAGAATATTAATAGTATTTCATTAGTTTTTACTATAACCTCCTGCCACCACCCACGTCACGAAGTGTTTTTAACCCTTTCACGCCTAACGTCGGATATATCCGACGTCCGTGGAACGATCCCAAATAGCTCAACGTCGGATATATCCGTCGTCCGCGAAACGGTCTAAAATGCCTAGCATCGGATATATTCGACGTCAACGAAACAATTTCAAAATATATATATATATATATATATATATATGTAATATGTATATTGGCGGCTAGCATCGCCGTCGCGGAAGGGTTAATAATAGTATAAAGAGATCACGTAATCTTTGTACCCTATTTTCTCGCGTTATATAAATCATTCGCAGTTAACAATCTATATATAATTTTCACATTATCTAACAATATTTACTTCATATGCCGACCTCCTACTGGGAATGTTTGCTTGTTAGATTGAATTCCAATTACACAAAGATTTAAACGCTCCTTTAATTCCGGCTCCCAGTGGTAATTACACTTGAAACGACCTTAACAGCGCGACGTGGGCTAAATTGCAAATAGAAAGAGATAAAACTGACCAGAAGCTTAAAGACCGCTAATATCCCTAACACCATGGCCGCAAGCACAGACTCCAGACTCTTAATATCCCCAATCGATGGTACAATAGTCTAATATCAGCAGAAGTTTGTTGTTATCAGCCCCCCAGCAATTACAGAGCATCTCAGAATGGCACGAACAAATAGCACCAAAGGGATCCGCCATAAATCTCTTCCTCGATAAATCCCCACAGCAGAAATCCGCAGCAGCCACATCCCCGGCACTTCTAATTCACCCTTCCGCAGCTATCAGACTACCAAAAGATATTCACCCTCTTATCTCCAACTGAATTTCTACCCGAGAGCCTCCTTAATCTTTCGAAAATCAGCTTTCGTTTCCACAAACAAAGCCCGGTCTGCGCAGCTCCGGCTTCTATAGGAGCTCCGCGAGCTCTACATTTAATTAATCAACAAACTATATTACGCACCAGAAGCGCTCTAAAGATAGAGTACAGGGAGAAAACTCCAAGTGGTCACAGAGAGATGTAGAGGAAGATTCTTCCGCTCATTTCCTCCCCTTTGTATTCGCCCGAGTCCCCTCCGTCTTGCCCCTGGTTCGCCAGCCGAGACCCCAGCCAAAATGCAGAGAACCCCGCGATAAAAACGTTGCCTGCCTCGTTATGCCAGGCCGCGTGCAGCCACGTCCGTAATCGCGACCCTCAATTTCCGTCCCCGTGAAAATATACCGAGGCCCGCGGAAATCGAGGGACGGGGGCGTGTCGCGGGTTATCAGATAGCGATATCGTGGCCGCGGCTCGGGGCCGCGTCATAACGCCCGGACCTCTGGGCGTATTCGACGCGTTCAACGCGTGAAATATGCCGCTCCATGCGCGAACCAAAGCGACGCAGAGGTACCTATCTTGCCGGGCTGCTCGGTGTAACCTGCCTCGTGTTTTCCATCTCGTTATTCGTCGGGCGAAAAAACCGGCCACTTTCGACGGGGAGAAACCATCATCGCTATCCAATCGCGTGCTTGGACGACAGAGGGAAATAACCGCAGCGTTAGCGGGGGAGAAAAACTTGTAATGCATTTCCGCGGAAAATAGACGACGCGATGGGTTTCGCGGGGAAACTTTGAAAGGCTGTTTGTTGTCGGTCTGGTGAACGGTTTGGGAGGGATTTCGATGTTTTTTCTTTAGGAGAGAAGAGAGTGGGCGATCGATAGAGCGTTGTGATTTTTAGCGGGCTATTATTACGCGCGATTGTGCGGTGTGTGTGTGTGTGTGTCTGAATGTGGGACAAGTGGTAATGCACGAAATGTCTGCTGAAGTTGCGATTTAGTGCGGAAACTTGAGTGAGAGTTAATCTGCAATCTCGGTCTCTTCTGTTTCGCGTCAGGCAATCTCAATTACTTTGGGAATTATCGTGATAAGCGACTGAGATTGTAAAATTTGTTCATGGAACAGGATGTCGTACGTAGGTACTGGAAATGCAACTGGGACTTGAAAGTTACAGTTGGAACGGAAGTAATTGGCACCCGAGGCTAGCGGCAATAGCGTATCCCCACCATACAGCTTCGATGTCCCCCTCCAGCTGTGCTCTCGCGAGTCAGAGTAGGGATAATGGCCTCGAGTGACCACTTGATTTTGCTTCGACTATAGAAACACAGGAATACACTGCCCTTCTTAGTTAAACTGTCCTACCTAGCATTTTTTCATTTTTTGAGATATGTTGAAATATTTGAAGTTCCACACGTCTTTTACCTTTTAAGTAAAGCTAGAAAACTCCACGTGTTTCGTAAAGATTTATAAACAGTCTAATATATTTAACCTAACTTCTTTCCAAATGATTAAAAAATCCTATCTAAAACAATTAATTAATTGGTACGTTAATGATACATTACCTACCGGTATACCTATTACAAAATTTTATATTAGGCTGTTACGAAATAGTGACAACATGTTTTAATTTGAATGAAGGGAAATAAGGACGGTACAAAGTAAATGATAAAACTTCAGTTTTCTCGATTGTTTCAAAATGCTAGATAGGACATTTTAACTAAAGAGAGTAGTACAGTAAACTCTAAGAATCGTCTCTTTACCTCATTTTCGTCTTCGCCTTTCTTCGTTCTGAACTACTTGCAACTTCACTACTCTGAATTTTATTATATGTTTATGCTAGGTCTTTTTTACCCCTGCTGTAGATTATGTGACAAGATTCTTTGGATTCCAGAGACCTGAATTTTTATTGAAGCAAGTCACGAAAATTCGAAGCAGGGTGCATTTTTGTGTTTAAATAGAGAACGTGTGGACCCTGCTTGACTAAGTTGAATTCAGCTATTGTAAATTAAGCATTGTTTCCTAATGTAATACGAACGCACATTTCGTGGGGAAATACTAAAAGATCTCAACCGAACACTATGAACAAAAGCGGCCTTCGTTCCTCTGTGAGGTGATCCGAAAGGGCAACAGCAGAGCTTGCGCAATTAATTACTGCAAGTACTTCGTGCCTCGTTGGATACTTCCCTTACGAAAGAAGAAACGTCCCTCTCGAGAATCTTAACTATCGCCTGGGTCTACCTGAATGCGAAGTTCTTCGGGGCGTGGGAAGAACGAACGGCAACTTTTAACGTGTTTTACATAATGCCACCCCTGAGGATCGCCTAGCAATTATTAATTTCGAGGCTGAGTCGACTCGTTCGGATAAAGTGGATGAATCGAGTCCTGAGCTGAATCCGAGAAACGGCCACTGTCCCAAATCGCCTGAAATTGAATGTTCTCGGGGTGATTTCGTCCACCTGCTCTTCATATTCCACCATTTTGTCTCTCGAAGCTCATTAACATGTCTCGACGACGTTCAAGAATATTCGCTATGAGTCCATTTTACTTAAAATCGGTTTCATATGAACTGTAATTAAATAAATAAACAACAGAGGAGTACGTTATTCCTCCCCTGAGTATTTAATTTTCGGTTCATCGAGCCCAACCTTCCCTTCGATCGATTAAACTTCAGTGCTTGCAGATATTCTTGCCATGGAATCGATAAATGAGGCGTGCTATCTGTCTTCTGAACCACTTAAACGTTTCAAACGAGGCATACAAATTGCTTTCTGCAGACAGGGACCATTTCCGCGCGAACCGAATCAAATATCTCAATTCACCTACGGAACAAAAGCGTCGCGACTCCTTACTTAATGAAAATTTTAGCCGACGAGCCTGTCGAAGAAGTATGAAACGAAAATGGAACATTAAAAGTGACAAACCCTGTCCCAAAGGAACAAAACATTTCAAATTTCACCTACGCAAGAATTTTTTGACGTTCCCACGTAGACAGATTCTCTCGCATGACGCGAGCCATCCAATTACGCAAAATTAAATGTTTCCAGAATAATTGTGGGCAACTCGTTATAACATTAGCGTTGCGAGATAATTGCGTGTGCCTCGGCAGGAAAACACGAAACGCGTCTGCTTTAGAAAGTAAAATAAAGGAAGAATTTCATCCCCTTGCAAATTGTTGCTAGTGGATGTAAAGTGGCTGACGTTTTACAATGACGAAGCAAGTGTGTACATTCTAATCTTTCATTCATCTTCTGCCCTAAAGAGTTATTCAACCGTTTAATCCTTTCGCTTCGGCGCCCCGGTCCGCGGGAGCGCCGCTACCGACCGGGAGCCCGCGCCACGAGTGTACCCTTTTTCGCTCCGGCAGTCCAGTCCGCCGAAGTGCCGAATATATCCGGCGCTCGTACCCACAGGTCGTCGCGTGGATGCCGGATATATCCGGCGTTCGTACCCACAGGTCGTCGCGTGGATGCCGGATATATCCGGCGCTCGAAGCGAAAGGGTTAATACGAACTTCTCTTGCATTGATGATTCTTAGAAAGTAACGATTTAAAAGCAGGGACTTCAAACCGGTATGATTTTCATACCGGTATTACGTCAACAAAGCTATACCGAAACCGATATCGTACTAAAACAGATGAGTACCGAAACCGTTATAGAACCGAAATAGGTGAATACCGAAATCATTGAAGTACCGAAACCGAAATAAATACCGGTATTTTCCGGTTCTTCTTTCGGTGACATGGTAGATTAAAGTAATATCTCCATAGCCCTTATTAATTCCAGCTGTAAAATCACCGACATAACGTAATATCTTTTCATAAAAATACCAATATATTAGTATACGTTTAGCGTATAAATTACTTGTCTAATAATATTTTGAAAACTGTAATAAAATCCGAAAACCGAAAAAATTACCGGTAAATATAGGTAAACATACCGGTATTTGCATATATCGGTATGACGTCATACCGGTATTTGCGTATTTCGGTTTCTATAAAGGTTTTGAAGATGGAACCGAAAAATACTGGTATCATACCGGTATTTTCAGTTTCGGTAGAAGTCCCTGTTGAAAAGTGTCTGCTGAAGCTATAGTCGCGACGAAAGGAACCAGTTACTGAAGGTGGCTATCCAGAAGCTTCCCCCACCAGTGTATTATTCAACGCCCTCTCCAACATATCGCTACACTACCCCCGCCGCCTCCTCACAATTCAGGCCACGAAGTAAAAAGTCTGGAAAAACTTGCACGATCTTCGTTAACCTGGATATCATCAATTTTCGCCTCTCAAGTTCCTCGACTACGCCCAGTTTCATTCAAGTCCGATTTCTATCGATAAGATCGCTCTGGCCGATGGATCCTCGATATTCGCGCGCGCGTTTTTTCGCCGTCAGGCAGGAATCAAGATCGCCCCGACCCCATGGGGAGCAGAAACGCTCGCTCCGCTCGTTGGGAAGTTTCAGCTCTACCGGTGCTAGTTTCTTTCCCCGTCCGCTGACAAATCCCGAATGTAAATGCGACGGGCGAACGGGGGAAAAGTGTGATTCGACGGTGAACTTTCCTTACGTTGACATTTCGTTCATTATTGATCCCTTCGCGGGACGATGGATATCGCGCGATTTCTCGGCTGCACGCGTGCACTCATTTAGAGTGCATTCTCGCCGCGAGGAGAACTCTGCCACGCGAGCGGCAAAGTTCTGTCGATTTCTTCGGGACAGACTAAGTAGGAGGTAGCCTGCACTCTTCTTAAATAAAACTTTGCCGGTAACAACTGTGTCTCTACTTTCAGTAAGTTATGCCCGGCTTCGCTGAAGTCTGAAAATGGATGTGTCGGGAAAGTGGGTTGAATTCGATGGAGAAAATGAATGTTCGAGAGTTGGATCAGTTTGAGAGAAGATTCAGAAACTTGGGGACGGGGGATAATTGATAAAGATATTTTAAGAATATCAAGTATCAATAAATTACGCGCTAATGATCGACGTCATTCATAGACGACGATTGAACTAGAGAAATCTTATTCCACGTTAACATTTCGGTGGGCATCGATCGCTTCCACGATAAATGGATATCGTAATCTACCTTTCACACCTGCACCAGCCTAAGTTTTCACACAGAACCAGTTGATGCATCATTTTACGACACACATTCCAATATGCATCACGTATATGGTTCCGCGCGCAGAATTACACGTTTTTCCGCTCAAATGGTACACAATTTCGCTCTCACGAGTGTACGTACAGCGATTAACCATTCAGCTGTGAACACTGCACGCAAAATAACAGAAAAAGGGTTTCATACACCTTTATGCATAAAAGGATGTACTGATCTCGTAAACTTTTTCATGCTACTCAACATGCTAACTGCATGAGACATAATGCTGCATCTTCCCTACATTTTCCCTCCCCTATAATTGCTATTATAATTCCTTGGAGCTTCTTCTCTGCCGAGTGAATATATTTGGAATACCAGTCCCCCAAGGCTTCGTCATTTACGAATTCTCTATAAGCTTTTGCAAACAGCAATACGCAAGACGGGAAACACAAACTTCCCGGTTGATAGTCGAACGAAAACGCGAAACATTCCACCGCCGCGTTTCCCCAAAACAAGCCTGAATCGTGTTATTAATCGATATCGCTTGAAGCGACGGGAATCGAGTTACCGAATTATGAAAATTGCCCGCGACCCAACAAACCGTCAGTTTTAAAGCATCAGCCGGAATCCCCCGACGCGCTAAATCGATGCAACACGAAGATCGATATTCAGTTACTCGTTACGAGACGGTAATTACGTTTGACTTCGGTAAACGTTAATTGCACTCGCGCGTATTCAGCGCGCGTCGAAAACGCACTTCGCTCGCGGTGAACGGGCGGGGAAGTAATTGGGAAACAGGAGGAAACTCCTCGTGCTCCCCTTGGTCCCTTTATTTTTTTTTAAATCGAATCGAAACACGCGTCGGAAATTCATAGTAAACACAAGCTAGGCAATTCGTCGCGCGTTCGATCGCTTCTCTTGTCTAGCCCGCCGCGACCTCGGATGGCATTGGATTGGTTAACGATTCAGTGACTCCACTGCCAGATTAAAATGGAGAATTTACGGCTCCAATGGTGAATTAATGCAATCCTGACATTTAAACGACACATTTATTTTGCTTTCGCCATTTATGCTATAAAAGCTGGCGACCCCTTGAGCTAAAGTTGGACGGGTAAAATCGTAGAATCTGGTAACACGAAGGTACTCGACATTTAAAGGGCCCCATACACGTTGATATCTGTATCGATACACACGGTTGTAAAACCATCGAAGAGAAACTTCACCAGTGGAATGTGGGAATAACCGAGCAATCAAATAGTTGGAGAAACAATTTATAAATAAGCACAGTCATGTAGCCTGATAATCTTAATCAATACTAATTCAAAAGACATTCATCTGACCGAATTTTATTTCCTTACAAAGTCTTTGCTTTATATTTCCAAACCAACGCGTAAAATTCACTGTAATACTAAACGAGGCTGCACAGGAAGCAAGAAAATATCTGGTAGATACTCAGGGATACTTAACTTCCTTTGTGACCCGACGCTTCGCCTTCATACCTATCAGTAAATTATTATAATACCCTCAGCGCTATAAAAAAAGCCTGGCTTTTACAGGTCATCACTGGGAGCCTACAGTAACACCGTAAGACACGAACAACCCCCATTAACCCACGCCTCTCTTTACAACTTCCCTATTCCTCGTTAAAGTCAAATTATTCCTGAAGCTTTCCTTCTATCCCCGCAATTTCTTCCATTATTTTCCCTTGCGTGCGCCCTACGAACCCTCCATCTCCCTCGCGCTCTCTCTCTCTCTCTCTCTCTCTCTCTCTCTCTCTCTCTCTCTCTCTCTCTCTCTCTCTCTCTCTCTCTCTCTCTCTCGAGTGCTCTCGCCAGGCTTCCCGCTTTTCGGACGAATTAATAATCAACGTTCCGCTCCGACGCTCGATGCATCGATCCGCCGTCAGGATGCGACGCTCTGTGGGTTCCCGGAAAGTTGCGAGTTTAAAACGGGATATCCGCGCGCATAACGATGTTTGGCGGATCGTGTGCACGGGCGACCATTGTACAGGGGGTATCGTAACACGGGGCACCCACTTCGAGCGGTTCGCCATCGATATCAGCATCGAGCGCTGTTTATAAACAGCACTACGAATGCACGCGCTCTTGAATACTTTTTGCATCGCTGTCAGCGTTTCCTGGCGGTATTCCGCGGCGCGCGAACTCTTTATCACGAGGCTCGTATTCAGCGCATCGTGCGCAACGATAATAATCATTGTTGTGACGCGCCGAGATAACAATGATAATGACGCCCCTAACGAGGCCAGCACCGAGGAAGCGGCGTCTTCGAGAACGAGCCGCGTAACGCCAACGATGCGGCGGAGTATTCATGATATTCAGCGATTTCTTCCGTGAATGTATCCTCTCGGGTGCTCGGCGAAGGATAGTCGAGATAAAGGAAACTGTAATAACTTGAGGAACATCCTGGGATGGAGGAGATATTGGACTGTAACGCATGGAATTCCTGTTTCCCTTAGAGGGGGAACGCTAACATTTCATCTTCCTAAGGAAACAGCTTCTCTTGATCAAAATGTAACGACACCTCTCGCGTCTGTTGTTGGAAGGACCTCCATCGATCTACCTTTCGCGCAGCTTATTATCCACCCAATTTCAATCCCCTCGAATTGGAACTTTGCCCAAACACCCGGCCGCCCTCGAGTGTAGTCGCGTCCCCATAATTAAATAATTAAGGCAAGTCTTCCGCGCGAGGTGTATTGGAAATGGGGATCGTTGTTCGTATGCTTCGAGTGTCCTGCGCTGGATAGTTGGGAACGTGGCTCCAGGCAGAATCCGCTGGAGATCAACTTATCTTCTCGCTCCAGGTTCAGGGCGAAACGTAGTTTTCTACGTCCTCGTTCTAACTTCCATGGGATCATTCTTTGGTCGACTTCTGCTGGCCAGAAGAGCGATGGACTGATGTAGAACAAGTTTCGGGTGTGTTAAGATAAGGATGAGGGGACGAAAGGAAAATCTGGGGATTATTTGATTTAACGAAGAATTGGGTAGGCTTGGATTAGATCAAGGGTTGCAGAAAATTCTGTAATCTCGAGGCTTCCAAATTGAGGGAAACAATTTTCTGGAGCTTCTCGAATCATAGTGTCTTTTAGAAAATTATATAGTGAACGTGATAGATTTTCAAGTTCGAGTTAAATTAATTTTTTCTATTTTAATCAATGCTGGTTATTGCTGTCTATTTGATCTTTAAACCAATATTTGGAAGTAAATACAGTAGTTAAATAATATTCCCCTACAGAACCATTTTTCCAAAACTAAGATATTTATGTTTAAAACTGTTTAAACTAAAAATTCTCTGCTTCAAGGAGCATTTTAATATTCATTTATCCACCCAAGTTTGGCAGAGGTTATTTCTACCCATACAGCACACTTCGTTGCAGCAGTATTGCAGGAACGTTGCTGCAATATTGCGTTGTTGCAGGTTGCATTGCAATATTGCAGGAACGATGCTGCGATATTGCCGTGCAATATTGGAGTGGCAACGTTCTTGCAATATTGCAGAAATATTGCGCACGCGTTGCCACTGCATTGTTCCAGCGGCAACGATCCTACAATATTCTGTAATAATGCGCGCACATCGACGTGCAATGTTCCAGTGGCAACGATCCTACAATATTTCTGCAATATTGCGCGTACATCAATGTACAATGTTCCAGTGGCAACGCCACATCACAATTGCACCCACATTGCCGTACAATATTCCTGTAATATTGCTGTGGCAACGCTTCTGCAATGTAACGCGCGTATCGACGTGCAATCTCGCACCACAATATTGCCGAAGAGTTGCAGGATTATTGCCACAATTTTGCCGTTTCGTTGCAAAATCATTGCCGGAACGTTGCAGGACTACATATTTGTAATGCTGCCGCAACATTGCAAAAATACACTCCAGCAATATTGTTAAGGCGGACATAGGAATGAACCTGCAACGGCTCTGCAATGATGCGATGCAACATTGCAATCTTGCACCGCGTCATTGTAGAGACGTTGCTGCAATCTCATGGTGCTGTGTGGGTATTGCAAGTTGCTTGCTAGGAAGCACCTTCCAAAACGACAACTTCGTTAGATAGACACGTGCCAGCTGTTCGTCATCCCTCGACCTTCTAATTCAAAACTCCAGTGTTTTAGAGCCCTTGAGGGAAGACAGTTGAAAAGCTGGGCTGTAACGTCCTGCAGGTTCGACGGTTTAGGTGGATTACTGTCGTAAACTTGGACGTTCTGCTTCGAATGAAATTTTCGGGTCGACCGTTGCACCCGAGTTCAGTTAATTCACGAGCTGCATTCAAATTAACGTTTATTAGCGCAGAAATCGTTTTATCGCGCTGTTCCCGGGAGCTTGTCAAAGGTGCGCCTGAAATGCAGTATGCTATCACCTTGTAATGGCACATAATCAGCAACTTTATCGAATTCCACGATCTTGCTCGCGCGTATTGTTTGTTCCGAAGTCTGCAGTGCAAACTTTAGAAATAACTCCCCAAAGTCGTGAATTTGGCCGTTATGATTTATGAAACTGAAATGAAAGGACGAGCCATTCTGTTGTAGGTATTCCGTGCCTGTGGGAATGTATCTCCTTGTTAAACATTAAATGAAACGATGTGCTTTACGACGCGAGTAGGGAGAGTGTAATGAAATCAGATGAATCGTACTATGTAATTTGTATAAGAAAATTTCGGATTAATTAAGCACGCCCAGTTTATTCTACTAAACACATTCTCAGACTGTTGAACAAAATCACACTTCTCTTCCCACCAGCTTAACGAATTAAAAATCATTTAAAAAGATAACAATAGCCTTGACATTTTCAAACGTTCAATCATGGAGAAAACTTGTTACCATATGCAACCCATTTGAAACCAGAGATGGGCAACAAATTATTTTAATTTCGTACACAAATTTGTATTTAAAATAATTTTTTGCCCATCTCTGTTTGAAACCACTTATGCTCTGTTAATATGATTCCTTCGTACTTTGAATATAAAATCTATCCGTTCTATATAAAATTTGTATTTTTGAGCAACACCTTTCAAATAAGACGCTGTCAATGAATTTTAATATAACACACTAAATTTTAATATTTATGAATGGATGGAAATATTCTAAAATACAAGGAGGGATACAGAATTCATGAATTATCTTATCCTTTGCGCGGTGTGCTTAAAAGGATCCGAACAATTTCTGTATTTCGCTGTTTAAACTTGCCCGGTGCTTGATCTTCGAAGATTCTGCAAAAGGGAGGCGATCAAAAGGTTCGAATAATACGGCCGTCGGTTTATATCCGTTCGTAAATTGAGAAAGCTTATGAAGGCATCCATCTAGGAAATTTGCATCAGCAGATACTTTCGCGGCTCGTAATGTCTGCCAACAGAACTAGTTCACGTAATTTAGTACGTCGTGCGAAAGGTTATATTGCTTCTACCTTCGAAATATGTACGGGCGGCTCTGCGGTATTTGATGAAAGTCCACGCTCAACTTTCCCGTGAAAATTTCTTCGCTGGTGAATTACTACAAGACAAGAAATGTTTCCTACCAATTGACTTCCTGGTTTCATAGTGAAACGAAGAAAAAGAAGAAGAATACATGGGTGTAAGGGTAATCTAAATTTTTTTTTAGAAAACTGAGTAACAAATACTTATATAGAGGCTCGGGAAAAGTGTTACCTATGGAATATAACGCAAAAGTGGAATATAACGAAAATTCCTTCACTTGTTAAATACTATAATACCAGAAGAAGAGTTCCCTACCAATAAAGCCCCTACTTATTAGTTTCTTAAATAGTCAAACAAAAAAAAATACAACATAAAGGTGAAAATTCCTCTACTTGTGAATTTCTTTAAAACCAGAAGTATCGTTCTCTACTAATTGACTTTCTAGTTTCCTAGTGAAACTGAAAAAGTCATTATGCAGAAAAGCAAGAAATACTGTTGCACGGGATTGGGGAAAAGTGCCGCACAGCGAATGTGATGCAAAAGTGAAAATTGAAAATAACGCCAGGCAGGGTGTAGCGACACGGTGCATATGAACAGTTACATTTTTCGCCCAACATAATAGTTGCTGAATTTTCCCTTCTGCTTTAATACAGCGCGTATTCACATTACGCTTCACCGACACTCTCGTCGTTAGCCCGCCATTGGCTCATGCATATGCCCCGATACGTACGATGCACCGTATTTCCAATGCAAACGTATCTATACAGCTCCACCACCGACGCAGTAGAGAAACAATGTCGGTGAAAATCGAACGACGTCACCCTCTCTCGCCCCGTGTACTTCCCCGCGTGTACGACACCCGACAGAATCCGCTGAACTCGCAAGAATTATGCATAATATTCTAGTTCCCGAGGAAAAGGCACAGTGTCTGTCCACCCTTTCAGGGGGAAATATCGCTACGTAGTACGATACTTTCAGATATTGCAATAGATTTGATAAAAAAAATTGAGAAATGGGAAACGAAAGATTGCGCGTATTTGTACGAAGGAAATGAAATGTACTCGAGCTCGAGGATAGACAGAAATCGTTGAATTTTAGAGTAATATCTGCGTGACTTAATTATAAAGGGTGTAGAGATTACAAGATTTTTTCACAAGTGATGAATTGAACTTCATTGTAGGAAAGTCTGGGGCAGGTTTACTTTGTTCAATGTATGTACAATGTTCAAAACAATGTGCATTGTAAAGTTATAAGAAGTTATGATTGCTCGGCACGACTATAGTACGTGAGGGGAACCAAGTATAAGGCAGCAAGTGGAGTAGGTTCGTGTATAGTCAGACACGCTCTCGGAACGAATATGACTGAAGGTACTTTTCTCGGTGTCTCTTTACACGTACAGAATTTTCAAAGTGGTTTCAAATAAAACTTGTTCGCATTAACGAGGGCTACAGAAACACGTATAAATTTGGTAGCAATTTTCATCAAAGTCCTTATCTTTTACAGAATCAAGCCTCCAGCACATTTCTTTGAAATCTGCCCTACATGAAAATAAACAGTCGTGCTCCGCCCACCCTATACAACAGGTACAGTAACCCCAACGCCCAGGTCCGTTCAAGCAAAAATGCTGCAAAATATTCGGATTCACCAGAACCACGGACTGAATTCAACAAAACCTCAAACTCGACCAGAATCTCGCATCCTTTCCAACGAGTTCGTGCAACACGACCCAACAGCACAAGGTCGATCTAATAAAAATTCCACCCTCGTTGTCTTCACAAGCGAGCAACGCTCGCGTTTAACGTCACGTTCGAGCATCGCTCCCCGTTCAGCCCTCGGTCGGTAATTAAAATTCACCCAATTAAATAATTACGTTCGAGTGGCGTGGCGTACCTACGTTCGCCGACCATTTCGATCATACCGATACGTTTCACGTGAGCGTTTAACGAAATCGTCTCCGTCACGAGATCACCAGCGGAGAGCCCGTGACGCACGCGACGCCGCCGGCAACGATGACATTTAGCTACCGTAGAATTGCTCTGTTGCCCGTTTCCCTGAGCGAATAATTACCGATGTCTCTCGATGAGCGCTAGCTGCCGCGATGGTACGAGAGCCAGAGGATGGCAATCATTACAGCCACGCTAGAAAATATGTTCGCCGTTGTGCAGCTACGTTGTCGACAAACCGAACCAGAAATTAAGTCGACCACACGCGACTGATAGTAACAGTATCGATCGCGGCGATACAATTTCAATTGTACCCGTTTAATTGGAGTACCATATTGGTATTATTCACGCTGTTACGTTCTGGGGGGAGGGGGCGCGGTAAGAGCCAGTTACGATAATTGGGAGGTTTGAATTTTTGCGATGAAAAGCTGGGGAAAGTTATTGTAACGTATGTAAACAGTGGCTGATTTGAACGAATCTTTATTGCTGTAGCGCTGAAAAATTTATGGCGGGCACTTCGGCTTGCGGCGAGTTGGCGATTGGTATGTTGGGGGATAGTGCTTTTCTCGTTTTTTATTATTGTATGTTTGAGTATCTTTTTTGGATTATTAAGGGGATGAAGTACTGGAAATATTTATTGCATCACTCGAGTATTAAACAAGTTATCACTTATTAGTGCTGGAAAAATATTATTGCCAAAGTTATTTATTGCGAAAATCTGTGACTCACTATCGTGGCCAGAGTAAGCTGGATATGAATCGTTTTATCAATCACATTGCTATGCAAATTTCGCGTAGTACGTATATCTGAAAGTGACGCAATAAATATAAATTGAGATCGAGTGGTGTTTACTATGTTTCTTGTTAGGGGAGAGCGGGGACAAACGTAACGCTTTTTACATTTGGCCTAGCTGCCAATTACCTCTTACAGATATAAAAACGAAAATTATACCTTAAGATAGCGTGTTCCTTGGTCTATCGTTTGACCACAAATTCAATCTTTCATGATAAGTAGTCAAAGAGTTATGGCAATTGTCCGCAGTGACTGTCATTGTTACTTTTGTTTTGTGCCACCTTGGTCGAAGATCATTTAAGTGAAGAATACTGAGTACTTATGTTCTTTTAGATAAGTGTAATTATTCATCAGCTGAAAGGCAGTAGTGAAGTTTTGTCTGCGAGCTCGGTGAAAGTTCCACCAGGCTCTCGATAAGTACACATAAAGTGTCTATTCTAACGATATTGACGGTTTTCATTATGCACGATGTAAAACGTCTAGAGTAGAGAAACTTTCGTGGTTGTAAAGCATTTTCCATTACCTAGAGGAACGATAGGAATTGAAAGCTTCGTTAAGCTCAGACTTGACCTGGATTTGTGCTAGACCTAATCTAGATCTGACCCCGACTTCGTCCGAATCAGAACTATACTTAGCGTACATGAAATCTACACTTATCCTTATCCAATGGACTGTCTCACGTAATAATAAGGGAAAGGAAATTATTAATGACTGACAGTATTCGCTGTGAAGATTTATCTAGCAGTATGATTAATTAAAAGTTCCCTGGACACTCGAAAAGGAGAAATATGTAATTAATTACGTCCATTTATATTCTTGTCGTGAGATCTATGCAAATATGACTCATATACATATACTGTAAAATGGGAAATACAATTAGCTGCCACTAATTACGTTAACATACAAAGTGAATTATATTCCTTTTACTACTGTTTCAAACTATTCACTGCTATTTATCTACTTAACCCTTCGTTGACACACCTTTTTTTCGATCAACTTTAACACACCTGGGTGGCTCACACCCAGAACAATTTTTGAACGACCGCCATTCTCATCTGAAGAATCCAATCGTTATGAAAAAAATCATGGGTCAATTTCATGATCTGTAGAATGTATTCCAATAGTTTTTTTTATTGAAATTTTCGTCACAGTTCTTGTAAAAAAATTTAGATTACCATATGTCGAGAAAACACGAAGAAAATCTTCAAATAACTGTAACTTTTACAAATTTAAATATTAGAAGCTAAAAATCTACAGAGTTATTGCTCAGATATAATATTTTCAGAGAAAAAATAGTTTGTAAGTTGGCTTTGGAAAAAAGGTATTTATTTTTCATATAAAAGGTACAGAGCGTTAAAATCAGCTTATGGGTGGCTCACACCCAGAGTGTCAACGAAGGGTTAAGGATATATAATCTTCATCTGCAGACTTATATCTTCCAATAATTTGCACAGCCCTATTCAAATAATATATAAACTTGTTCTCCACTTTCCATCACTACAGAAATTCTAAGAAAAGAAGCATTCGTCCTTGCACATAGAAACTGTCCAAAGTTCTGCAACTCAACAATCAGTCAACATCCATGATACACAACACCGAAGTTAATGTAAGTCAATCATCGACTGATCAAACACCCGTTGTGACCAAATTAGACCATTTCCATTCATAAACTATTATATTTCCACTCCACTCCCTTACAATAGAGAACTCGTCAAAAGATACCTGTAATTATAAAGTACGCCTACTTTTCGATAGAAAGTTATTCGAGCTTCCCGTTTGGCCGAGATCAATCCTACATTCGACATCCACTAACGCAATCTGCACTTCTCATTTGAAACATCTACCATCGACAAGAGGAAGGGCGAGAGAGGGACGGTGTTGAAAATGCTGGAGTTTGGCCACCAGATGTTTGGCCAGCTGATGAATTGCGGAAGTTAACTTGCCGTAGTGTACCAACGGTGTTAACCAACGTCGTAACGCGTTGTTGGTGAATCTTGTCCTGGTAACCAGCAACAGCCAGCCGCCCCGTCGCTCCCCCCACACCCGGCACACAACTTTACGGGCGGGCTGGCTGCACGTTGCAGAAACAGTCGACGTCCCTCGAACGCAAAAGTAATTCTCTGTTCCGCGTGTCGTGCCAGAACTGCGGAATTATCTGTCGAGCTTGACCATGTTACGTGCTCCCGACAATTACCGAAGTTGACGCAATAAATTATATTGTTGCACGAGCCCTTTGTTCGCGTCCACCTCCGATATAGAGTCATTTTTAATACCCTGCCGCGGCGTCATAAAAGGGGAATTTCTCTAGTTGAGGCAATCTTGCCAGTGGAGGTCAGAAATGCACCTCAGAATTCCAAAGTTACATCTATCGAGAGTTTTATACAGAGTGTGGTGATTTCTAACGAGGGACAAGTGAAAATGTGGAATAAATTGTTTTTGGAGATTAAGAAGCTAGCTAGGAAAACTTCTTTTTATACATTTTACTTGTTCGTACAAAAGGAATTACTAGTGTGAATTAATAGTGTTCCTCGTTAGGTTTCGCGAAGGTTTCAATTGGGAGTAGAGGATCAGACGCGACGGGGGTTAGCGAATCATTTTCTCCTGCTTAATATTCCTAATAATTGGGTGGCCACAGACAAATTACGTCCAATTCGCGGTGCATGCCAGTAATCGTACGAAAAGGCGTATGAAACTGTCGTTTAGATTGGCCGACGTTAATTCGAGAAAATGAAACGCAGATAAGATTTTAGTTATTGCACGCGGTGGCGTGATGTGTGTCGCGTGTTTCGCGTTTCGAGCCTCCACGCAACAGATACATTTGTCGGATTATTTTTACCTCCCGCGACACGATGCAACGCTTAAAGTGTTTTCACGGAACGAGATTCCTTTTTTCGTTAACGAAGCGCATTCCATTTTCGGATTGTGCATCGAAGAGGACAGATTCTGCCTCGCGATTACCACTTATAGGGGTAAACAGTGTAGTTGTTGGCCACCCGGCAGTGATTGGCCCTTTTTTAAAAAAAGATGAATATTAAGAAATAATGTACATTATGCCTTTTATAATGAACATATTCAGATACCTTGTACTTTCATGCGTCGAATGCAATCAATATTTCGCTACTCATTGTTATACTACGTGTAAAAAATAGACAACTTGAAATCGATGCTTGAAAACTATATGATTGAATTGAATAGCCATACGGTTACTTCAGGAAATTCTTAGATAATTTAATATATTTACGATATATATATTATTATTATTATTATTATTATTATTTATTTCAACGGGTAAAGACCCTTTAGTTTACAATTAACAAATAAACAGTGTAAAAGAAAAGAAAACAGAAGAAAAGCCAGTACATACATAAACAAACCATGATACAATAAAATAACGGAACTAATGAGCTAATACAATTTGCGTTAGAATTGAAGTTAACGGGCGTGTACAAAGACATTCCTGCGAGCCAAAGCCCGCAAACGATACTTAAAGGTGGCCAATGTACCGCTAAAAAAATCAACATGCTCGCTATAACGATTCGCTAATTTACATATTCTATTAATGGAGTTATTCGTCCCAAACGACGTGCTGTGTCCCGATAAGTAAAAAAGAGAAGGCGATCTTACAGAAACAATAGGCGCGTACAGGTTAAGCAGAGCCAAAATGTCCGCAGAATCGGTGTAGCCGTTAATAATACTGAAAAGGCAAGTCAGATCGGATAGACATCGACGTTGCTCCAACGTGAGAAGACCGCGGACTTCCAGGATAGAACTATATTCATGACATAGTCGGGTCATCGGAGTGCCGAACTTAAAAGCTAGCAGTCGTAAGAATTTGTGCTGAACGCGTTCCAATAATGTAATATACTTTTCCTGATAGGGATTCCACACAGGAGACGCGTACAGTAAATGGGGAACGACTAATGCATTGTACAGGGTGATTAAGGTACCGGGATTAACGAAATCTACCGATGCACGCATAATGAAACCAAGCATTCTAGCCGCTTGATTTCTAATATTATAGTAGTGCTGAGAAAACGATAACGAAGAATCGAAGGTATATCCGAGGTCCCGAATACTATCGATAGAGTCCACTAAGGCACCATTAAGTGTATACTCAGTACGGTGCAAACATTTTTTATGAGAAAAATGTAGTACGTGACACTTGGAGACATTCAATGTCATCTCGTTAGCCCCGCACCACTCGCAAAGCCTATTCAGATCACCCTGTACAAGATTTACATCCTCGTCAATCGCAATTCTTTTAAATATCTTCAGGTATATATAACTCTCATATTCGTTATATAGACAAATAAAGGTTTAAACTTTATAAAAGAGGATTAATTATTCATTAATATTATATATTATTGCAAAAATTATAGGTGGTCAAGAACTGGAATGTAAATAATATCTTAGGACAGTCATTGGCCACGAGGCCAACGGCTATCTAACAGTCATGGCAACCGTGAAGCAGTTGTTGGCCACCATTCGCCATGCCTTAAAAGGTTATGTTTTAAAAGAAAATTCTAGTACTAATACCCTACAATGTAAAAGAAGGTGCAATACTACAATACTAGCTAATATAGAAACATTTAAATAGAAAAGGTATTATAGGTTATATATTTTAAATTTAGTAATATTACAATTACATTTAATTTCATTTTATGAATATAATTTAGGAATTTTGGATTTTAAACAATGCCGAAAGGAAAAGAAGGAAACAAATGCGGAAAAAAATATTCTGAACAACAAATACAAGAAGCAATAGATGCTGTGAGAAAAGGCACGCCGCAGCGTGTGGCTTCTAAAAAGTATGGTGTCCCACGGTCGACAATGTTGTTCTCTGCTAAATAAATATATTTTTGTTTTGTGTGTAAAATAAATACATAAAAAATAAAATATATCCATTTTTATTTAATAATTTAAATCCTGTTTCTAACCGAATCAATTCATTTTTTTACATTTACATTATTTTATGATTAGGTCTTAGAGCATTAAGAATTAGGTAGGGTATAGGTTATGAAATTGTGGCCAATAACTGCCAAACGATCGGCCAGTCATTGCCTTCGTCTGGCCAATAACTATGTTCTTTGATAGGAAATGTTGTGGATCCTTCTACTCTTTCTTTAAACAAATGCTGTTTCTAGATAATTAGAGTCGTTTACAGCTATTACCACTAATTGCGTTCTTAAAGCTAGCAAAATAAGACTTATAATTTAACGCTTATGTGAACCTCTGGCTTAGGTGGCCAACAACTACACTGTTTACCCCTACACTTATACTAATTTCAAAAATATCTTTGAACGACAAAAATATCTGCCCTGGAAACCATTTGGGTCGCTAGAAATATCGCGAATATCGTATTTTTCGTGCACGTCCTGCAAAGTGGCTGTAAGTGGGCCATGATTGATATGATTCTAAATAATTTCAAATAAATTTGATTGCGGTGGAAAGTCGAAAAATTAGAACGCATTACAGATTTACTGTTCTCGCCTGCCAATTGTAGGAGCCGTGATTTATTGAAGTGTTTGGATAGTCGGTCCACGAGGTGGGACGCAGTTATCTAGATTAGTGCCGTGTTGCACGATCTGATGTGCAATTAATAACGGTGTATTCCACTTCTGACCTTCCAGGATTGGATGGGGATCGATGCTATACGGCGAGACAGCTTCTAGCTAGTTTATATCCGTCTGTGAATAGGCAACTTACACCCGGGGTGTAGGAATCAGGCCAATCGAATGATGCCAGTTTGCAAGAGTAATAATTGCTACGGTACCTATATCCTCAGAAACCCTGCGTTTCGAATTCTTCTATATTTGATATGTTATCTGCTACACGTTGCGTTAGAATTGTAAAGATCTAATAAACTTCTGTGTAGTATCTACTAATACTTTAATTCCATTTCTATTATTGAGGAAAACAACTATTAATTATAAAGTAGTGGAATGACTAAATATTGAAATGAAATGAAGGATATGCCCCTAATTTATGATACGATAAATCGAGTTTCGTTCGTTAATTTAAGGGGAGACCCCATCCAGAAGCCACTAAAAAGTTTGGGATTTTTTGTTCGTATAAATAAAAATATTGAGCTTGGATTTTTTACATAGTTTTAAAGCAATCTTTATTTTACTAGAAAAAAATTTTTTTTATGGAAAATTGTGCAAAATGGCGGCGAACAATATATCTTCTCGGAGCACTGCAAAAAAAAACTGGCTCACACTCCCGGGAATGACTGGATCATCTGAGAAGGAAATACAAAAGAGATATATAAACTGGAATATATTCTCTCTAATGTAGCGTAGGATTTTATTGATATTTCAATTATTCGACTTTTTACAAGCATTTCAGTGCAAATTTTTACGGAAAAAATTAAAGTCAATTCTTCAAACTGCTACAATTTCCAAAATAATTCGAATTTTGAGAAAATCCTATGCTACATGGAAGATAATATATTCCAGTTTATATATATCTCTTTTGTATTTTCTTCTCAGATGATCCAGTCATTCCCGAGAATGTGGGCCAGTTTTTTTTTTGCAGTGCTCCGAGAAGACATTTTGTTCGCCGCCATTTTGTACAATTGTCCATAAAAAAAAATTCTAGCAAAATAAAGATTGCTTTAAAACTATATAAAAAATCCAAGCCCAATATTTTTATTGATACGAACAAAAAAATCCCAAACTTTTTAGTGGCTTCTGGGTGGGATCCCCCCTTAAGAAATAAGAAGTAATCTGCATTCAATATCAGTTGCTATACATGTACTAAAATTTGAAGCAGCATTTGTGTACCTAATCAAACCTAATAATACTTGATTTTCAAAAGCAGCAGTACAAGTGAATGTCCTACCACTAAAAACAATCCAGCAGAACTCATTCGACGACCCAATAATTCCTCCACGTCGATGGGCAAATCTCAATTCTGCTCGAACTTCGGGAGGTTATAAATGGATCGATCATATTTTACCATATCTAATGTTCGATATCGTGTTCGTGAGGTATTGCCAAGAAGCCCATCGAAGAAACAGAATGGATTCACCGCGTGTGGAAGAATGTTGTCCCGATATATTCCGCTGGCGTATCTTTTGTAGGGGCATAGTAACCGTACGATCAATGAATGGTAATTCTTCAGCGGTCGGGGCAGCTTGGTGCGGGGGAATAGGAAAATGGGAGCGAATAACCTGCAATTTTCACGAAGATACACACCGATATTTCATAACTCTTTGCTGTGCTCGTATCGACCGATAATGCATCCATTCATTTCGAGAGTTACAAAGGGATGCACTTGTAACTGGATAGCGTTTCATCCACCGAATTCTGTGATCTCCGGTATACACCGAACGAAACGGAACTCCTACCAAGCTTCAAAGAAAAATTCTGCTCAAATTAACTGACATATGTATAACAAATTGAAGTCGATCTCGATCCCACACTTGTGTACAAAAATGTATATTCACTGAGCAACTGGAATCTGCAATATCTATACCACGTAACTCCACGGCGAAATGATGGAAAAATATTACCATGAGAACTCTACTTGAAGAAAGGAAGAGTACTCTACATTTAATCAAATCCCTTTCATGATTACAATAGCCAACCCCAAACGGCGCGTTTCATCGAAAGTAATCCGAGGTAACGCGCGTGCTTCCATTTCCCCCGTTCCCTACCGTTCCGAAACTTTCGCAAACCATCTAGAGGGATCGTAAGAGTATTACAATAAAATTTACGCCTTCCAGGTACCGTTTCCCAGGCTCGTTCTATTATTTTCCGAGGGCAACTGTGCCCTTACTCTCGTTAAAATCCCGTATCGCCTGGTATACGTGCAGGCTTTCGAAATTGCCGGCGAGCAACTTAATTTCATAGATACGCCCGACGGCAGCCTAATTGATGCTGGTATCACGCGAACTTGGCCAGGACGGTGGACTGATAACAAAAGGGCATTGAAATTTCTCGCGCGATCGACTCGCGACGTAAATACGTGTCGAGCGCATTTACATTTTTATCGAATCTCGGGGCGCATGTAAAGTAAACCCGTCGTAGAACGTGCGCCAGGTTGAACGAAACGATAATGCTGAAAGACGTGTGCTAGTTTGGGAGTAAACGTGAGCCGAAATGGGGACCGGTCAATAAACAAAACAGTAGCCGGCTGGAATTCTATCCAGCGCTACTGTTTTTAAACGATTTTATTCGGCTTCGATCCTCTGTTTGTTTGTTTGTATGTATGGTTCAAATCTGGCAAGTCAAATTTAACCCACTTCCAGCTATCCAATTGTCTTGAAACATTGCAGGCGTGCGTAGTTTGGATGACAATACAATATTTAAAAAAAAAAATTAACCCCGAGCGGGTGAAAAAATTACCTAGTCATCAATAAATATAACCCATGACCACAAATCCAAACGACTTGAAATCAGCCACTCGCTTTCTTTACGAGAACGACAAAAAGCCGAAAATACACAATTTATCGAGAAATGGTCCGTCACGTATGTACGAATAGTAAAACTAAAACTTTGCAGGCGTTCGTAGTATATCGCCATCGAAATTGTAGTACAAGAAAAGAATTATTTTTTAGTGGCTGTAGCACTATAGTGTTTAAGCAAACTTAAACTCTATACAGCAATAAAAGATATTTGTAAAGAAGTCTGTGCTATGAAATGTAAATCCAAAAACACTAAAAGCTAGGAAATAAAAAATATATAAAAAAAAAATTTTATGTTAAACGATTTTATTAAAAATGCACTAAAAACTAAAAATAATTCTTTTCTTGTACTATAATTTCGATGGTGTTTTTTCACTTTAAATAAAATCTGAATCAATTTAATACAGAATCAAGCGTCGAAATGAATTTATTGTGACATATCCTGCTCCACGATTTTATTTAAAGTGAAAAACAACATCGAAATTGTAGTACAAGAAAATAATTATTTTTTACTTTTTAGTGTATTTTTAATAAAATCGTTTAACGTAAAAATTTTTTTATATATTTTTTTTACTTAATCTTAATTTTGGAGGACGAAGGAGCGGCCTTTGAAGGACCATTTCAAATTACTGGAGTAATTGATCGTTTGATGTCCTCGGAAGATTCTTTCCAAGAATGAAATAAAGAAAAAGCTGAAGTGGAAAAACCATAGGAAAAACACTATTATTTATATATTATATAGATTAATTTTACCAAGTCGTCGATTTTCGAACGAGAGAATGTCGAGTGTTCACCGAGGGTGAAACTAAATATCGTCGGAAATCGAAAGCTAATCGATGTTCCTAGCAGTCATCGTCGGATTTCCAGGTGTTGGCGGTGTTTCTCTACGGCGGTCACGTAGGGAGCTAAATGGCCAATAGATTTGAAAGGGGCCACCTGTTTCCAGCAGCGACGAAATAATGACCCGGCAGAAATGAGGATCTTTACGCGCGGTACTATCCTCGATCCAGCCATTTGTAAAGCTCTTACTCTGGCCAGACTAATTTTCACGGGGATTCGGCGCCGCGACTCTTCGACACTTGGCGAGCGTGAAAAAGAGCTGCGGCGACGATCGAAGGAGGAACATACATCATTTTTTTGTTCGCTAGCGCACTTCGAAAGTGATTAATCTCCTGCGAAAGTTGGACGACGAACTCGAGCAGCCATCATTTGCACTGAAGATTTTCGAGGGGCACCGAAAACGCTTAATCCCGGAACTTCGTAACGAGGATTGTCTTACCTTGCAACAGAGTGATCCGAGAGTTTAGAAAGAGCAAAAGTGAATGAATTTTCAAATTATTACTCGAGCAACGAAATCTTTTACCGTAGGTATAGTGGGATTCAATTTGCGATAAGGTTCTTCTACTTTTCTACTTTTTGTATTAACACGGAGAAGGTGCAAACGATGCGTTATGAACATTTTTCTCGAAGCAAAGTGAATTCTCAACTGGGGGAATCTGTTTGTCAGAAATTCCATTATAATCTTTGCTGAAAACAGTTGATCACTAGCAACTGTCTCGGGCGACGACAAAGAAGATTGCTTTGTTTATGGAAGAGAAATGACCGCCGCTACCGACTTCATAAACTTCTTTTATACACCTTTCATCGAGCCTTCAAGCACAACGTAGAACGTTCTTCCACCCGATATAAACGCTTTAACGTACAGTTTTACTGTCGACTGCCGTCAGAAAACTTAAATCGCCTACACAAAACGAAATACGGGAAATTCAAAGTTACAGGTAATATTCTGACTGCTTAATAGAATTCATAAATGGAAACTATCGACAACTCAGACTCTGAACTTAATTGCAGCTGACTTGAAAGAAAACTTATTAGCAAAAACTTGAATATCTCGAAAACTACTCATATACCTATTTCTAATCGAAGTTTGAGGTTCCCTCAGGTATGTGCACGAAGTTTCACGATACATTGCACAGTCACACCACAAAACTTTACGATTCTCCATTCTCCTCAATACATTTTTATTCTCAAGATACAATTAATTTTCTCTTAAAAAAATCTTCTCATCTGGTATCATATTGTGCATTATAGTACATATTAAAACTTCAGGTTTGTTTTGGAAATACTCTTACCAAGCATGCGCCAGCGTTGCGTTCGTGCCCGCATGATGCAACTGGTGAGAGATTTCGACAAGTTTCTGCGCGATGGATGACTATCGTTCGATATTTACCGTCGACGATCGTATCTCAACCGGCGATCTAGCGCTCGCTCAAACGTTTCACTCCGCACGCTCGATTCCAACCAGTCGTGCGATACAACAGGTCGGTTATTTGTCATAGGCTCGTTCTATCATGACGCGCGCGGCCACTCATTTACCGATCTTCCCGCAATGGTTAGATCGATACTCTGCTTGACCGATATTAACGCTGATCTGTGGCGATGCGTCATATAGAAACGTGAGAACATGACAGAAAGCATACATACATATGTATGTAATGGATTCTTCTCGTTTTATACCGTTTCTTCACTGAAGGCACGTGTCGATCAATATTCGCGGTTCGAAACATGTTTAGCCACCGTTCGAGCGAGCACTGGTTCGAAGATCGAGTCGATAACTCACGACCGCGAAACGTCGGTAACACTGACTGCATCTGGAATTTTATTCCACGCTCGAACGATTCGGTTAGTCGAAAAACGTTTGACGTTTTGTATCAGTGATTTCGTAGTATAATATACTATAAAAAGGAAAGTTTGTCTCTTCGATATCTTTACACGTATAGTGCTCAAGCGAATATTCATGGAGAATGGGATTCTGTGAGCAGTCAGTACGAAGAAATATTAGGTTAGGATCCGTAATGAATGTGCACCGATCAAATGATAATCGTGTCACGTAACACACGTCTCTGACACGTCATATTATTGGATGGATTTAAGTTGAACGATCTGTGACGTATGTATTAAGTCTTTATTAACCGATAGCCATTTACATAAGTGCTTTTTAAAGTGTCGTGGCAGTTATTTCGATCGATTTTCATGTAACTATGTAATAACTGATGTAAAGTGAAGATAAAACACTGGCACTGATTTAAAGTGAAGATAAAACATTTTCAATTTAGTCGTCAATGCGACATTTAGAACAACGACTTGACTATATCACGAACGATCGTCTCCAAACAATATAGGGCATTCGATAACGGATCTTCACGATAAACTGATCATGTTTCCGTGAGAATCAGCCTTTAAGAAGTGCGATTGCAAATTGAAGAAGGTTGCCATCAAACTTTAAAATTCTCATATGAACCGCTTCATTTCCTAATGATTGAATATTGCAATAGTTCAAAGATTATAGTACCTTTTCTAATAAAAGCAAGAATATCGTATATCGTAAGAAAAGGTGTACCCATAATACCGTCATATACATAATCAAATATAAAGTCCGGCAACGCAGCTACACTGCTATCATCTATCGCCATCTTCACTTACGTTACAAACAATACCTTCTTGCCATACCCATTCCACCCTGCAAACTCTAAACATATCACCTTAAGCAGATCTTATCGAAAGCAATTTCTCTCGTATTCAATCCTACCAATATCACCTTGGGGAAGTGCTGGTGCACTCCATTCGTGTGAAATATTTTTCCACGCCACGTGTGATCGTTCACAGGACGGCGGAACGCTACGGGTTATCGGGTATTCGAGCATTCGGGAAATGTGAGCTGCTTACCGGAATCGCGGCCTCAGTCACGGCAAGGAATACCGCGGCACGTCTGAAGGAAGACACTTTCTCCGCGAGAAATGCACTCCGCGTGAAAAGCACCGAAAGTAATCGCGACGGGAAAGGGAACGCGAACTGAACAGGCACGCGACTGTAGAAAAGGCGCGAACGAAAGGGATACGCGTGAAGTTGCATGTACGCACACAACGCGACGCGAGCGCTGCTGACGCGAATCGGTCATTCGTCGGTCAATTTCCGCTTACTTGGGCCCCACCCATTTTTAAACGATTTTTAAACGATTTTATATTCGTCTTCGATCCTCTGTTTGTTTGTATGTTTGTTTGTTTGTTTGTTTGTTTGTTTAGTGTATGTATGGTTCAGATGGTTCAAATTTGGCAACTCAAATTTAACCCACTTCCAGCTATTCAATTGTCTTGAAACTTTGCAGGCGTGCATAGTTTGGATGACAATACAATATTTAAAAAAAAAATTAAACCCGGGGGGTGAAAAAATTACCCAGTCATCAATAAATATAACCCATAACCACAAATCCAAACGACTTGAAATCAGCCACTCGCGTTCCTTACGAAAACGACAAAAGGCCGAAAATACACAATTTATCGAGAAATGATCCGTCACGTATGTACGAATAGTAAAACTAAAACTTTGCAGACGTTCGTACTATATCACCATCGAAATTGTAGTACCAGAAAAGAATTATTTTTTAGTTTTTAGTGCATTTTAATTTAGTTTTTAGCGCATTTTTAATAAAATCGTTTGACATAAAATTTTTTTTATATATTTTTTCCACGAATATCTCGGAAACAAACGCGCTATGTAGGTATGCAGTTCCGTGAATCGAACCCGACGCGAATGCCAGGTCTCTTCGGTTACGAGGGCGGTGTACACATTTGAACCAAGTAATGCTTTCTTTATGAGCGTATTCACCCGTAAATATTTTTGCCCTCTGCCATTTATTTTCTGCGGTCACAGGACTGGTTGGTCTCGAACTAGAATGCTGAAACCGCGGTAAATTATTCGATCACAATCCTCCATATATGGGAAATTAATGAGGGAATTGAAGGCTTTCTGGTTTTACCTGTTGTTATTGTTCAGTAACAGCTCTCGCGATGGTTAAAGGATATAATTTGAAAGGTTTAGTACTGCTACTGTCGCAGTCGGAATCATAATGATCAGTTGCGATCAACTGCCATGGTGGACAGTGTAGGTACATATTTAAGAACCGATTAAGAATCGATATCGAAGAATGTTTTTTTTATTTTTAATGTAAAAAGGGTCTAGTCGCATAAGCATAATGAAAAGTGCCCCCAAAATGAACTTGATGTATAGCAATCAATAGGTTCCTCAAAGAAAACTATTTCGGCCAAGTATCAACCCGATACCTCTACTACTAGGGTAGTTACGGGGTGAAACGTAATTTGCATTTTAAGGGGTAATGCCACTGTAGAGCTCGGAAAGGCAGTCTGATTTTGAGAAATTTTTTATGCGAGTATAGTGAATGGAATACAAAATTTATTTGAATGAGTTTATTCTACATACCTTGAAGTATGATGACAATTTTTTAAAATTTATTTTAATACAAAATGATGACGCCACAGCTCAGCAAAGGAAGCTTTTTCCGAAAAACAGTGTTCCGCGGCCGGAAAGATTTCTCCTTCAATTTCCGACCTAGGACAAAAAACCGAAATTTTTTGAGTCCTATATAAGATTATCTCGGGAAGTACGCGAAGAAATAAAAAGATACTGATTTTTGTAAGAATGGTGCGTGATTGAACAAAACACGAAACTGCCACAACCTCGAAATTGTTGAGACGTTTTGTTCAGTCGCATACCATTCTTACAAAAAACAGTATTTTTTAATTTCCTCGTGTAGTTCCCGAGATAATCTTATATAGAACACAACAATTTTTTATTTTTTGTTCTAGGTCAAAAATTGAAGAAGAAATCTTTCCGGCTGCGGAGCACTGTTTTTCAGAAGAAGCTTCGTTTGTTGAGCTGTGGCGCCGCCATTTTGTAATAAAAAAATTAAACAAAAAATTGGGATCATACTTCAAGGTACCTATTTACAATAAAGGCCTTCGAACAGATTTTCTATTCCATTCACTATACTCGCTTAAAAAATTCTCAAAATCAGGCTGCTTTTCCGGGCTCTACAGTGGCATTACCCCTTAAGCTCCATTACTTTTGTTCCAGTGAATAAAAACTTATAAAATAAATCGCATTTAACAATACACACTATAAGATCTTCCTCAATTATCTACCTTCCATATGTTTATTCAGGTATCACATTGATTCGCTGAGACGTAAGCTGCGCGACAAATCGTCCGAACACTCATTTGTGGGCACATCTCAGCCTTCCATACAACACCCCATACGTAGAGTCACTTTAGTCACCAGCACCTTCGCCATCAGTAAGTACCATCATGCATTTCATTCTTTCCTCGTCAACTGTTTACTCTTAATCCTCGTCAACATTGAGAATAAATAACAATAAATTGCATGCATGTAAAAAACCAAATAAACCATATGAAACCATTACACAACTAACGAGGGCAAAATAGGAAAATTGAATTCGAAATTCGCACGCTGACGATACACTAACAAGACGGATAAAGGATTGTCTAGGAATTAACGATGTTGTCAATGTAACCGGACCGGATTAACGATCGGTGCTTTATCAAAACCTGTTCGAATTTACACTAGAATATTATACCAAATTTATAGTACCGCGATAAATAATAATATTACGCTGCCACGTTAGCAACAAAGTGCAGTCCATTTTGCATAATATACATAAATGTGTAACGAACAGTTAGCATGCAATGGTATCAAGCCCTGATAAAATCACGAAACGTCGGTTTATTGGGATATATGTTCAGATATCTAGATATAATAAATGTAATAGAAAATTCGATAGCGAGCACTAGCAATTAATCATGTGTAAGTAATCTATTACAAAATCATTAATCATCAGACGTTCCATCGAAACCGTTCGTGTTTTTCAGACGCTGCAATAAATGTTCGTCGATAGGTGGGATTACATCCATCAAGATCAAAAGCATTAGAATGATACGAATTCGCGTGTGAGGAACTGCAGGTTCGCGCATTAACTTCCTCATTATTATTCACTTCGTTATTATTCTGGTCCCATGGCAATTTTGCCCGATAATTGCAAACCTGTTTCGTCGGGTAGCGAGTAGATTATACCAGACCGAACACGATGCTGGACGTAAATTTGTTCGGGACGATAAAGGACGTTACACTCGGGTTACTAACTTCCAGCAGTCTCGCGTTTATTGTGTCGGAGAAAAATTTGCAGGGCATAATAGGAGAAAGTACATTACTATATTCGTGTCTAATTAAGCAATTCTTTATTGAAGTTATATACATATGATATTCAAAATATTAGGGCCTATGCACACGGCGACTTTTTGCAGCGATACAGAAGGGCAGCTGAAACAATTGCCAGCGATTGTATCGATGCAAACGCGCGTATTCAGTTAATTCCGGGTTATTAATTCAACAAAGTTTATTCCTTGTTTGTGTTTTTAAAAGCAGTAATAAAGTCAACGTAAGCAGTGTTGTCTCGACCGACTCTATTGTGCTACTATTGACGTCTTGACGAGACACCGAGCCAGTCGGGCAGACGAGCGTTTGTATCGCTGCTGCATCGCGACTGTGCTACTCACGTGTGCAAAGGTAGACGGGCAGCGACTGCATCGCGCTAGCATCGCGACCTCTTTGCGACTGTATCGCTGCAGAAACTCGCCGTGTGCATAGGCCCTTAAATTTAACGAATCACTAAATTATCGGCACCAGACAGATATTTTCAATCGAACTGCTCCATATTTTTAACCGACTTCAAAGAGGAGGAGGTTATAGATTCGACCCGAATGAATTTTTTTTTATATTTGTCCGCGCATAACTCCTCAGCATGTGGACCGATTTTGATGATCTTTTTTTTATTCGAAAGAGAGCGATGTCCCGGTGATCCCACCCTAAACTGCATCAATATTGGTTCAATACTTTGCCAGTACTGGTTAATTCAATCATTCGCCTCATTACATAATTAGTATTTCATGGATTCTCGCATTTTAGAGTATTTCCGCACGTTGAGTTGTAGACCCCATATAACGAATTCGAGGCATCCTTCTTCTTACTTTTTCAAGTCGCTTATTTTTGGAATCTTTCGTTTCTGGCAAACAGTTCTTTTTTACGAGCAGCTCTTTGTGTACGCCTACCCATATATTTTTTTAAATAAATGCAGTTATATAACTTAAATAACTAAAAAGTAAAAAATAAAAAAGATTAAAACCAACTTCGACAAAATAAAAATGCACTAAAAAGTACAAAATAATTTTTTCCCTTATTTAATTACACGATCGTTCGATGCCCAGGTGTAAAATTTCGATTCACAAATCATCGATGGATTCATACAGAAATTTCCATCATTTCGGCAGGTGCCTGCAATCATTACTTTTACACGTACATACATGTCAATGAAACATACTTCTAATCAAGTGTAGCTACAAATATCCCACCTCCATTATTACCAAATATATTTTTATTTCCTGCCTTGGAACACAACAGGTATTGGAAAAACGTAATGAGCAATGAAATTACTCAGACATTCAGATATACCCAGATACCGTTGCGGAACTATTGTATCATGTTAAATAATGAAGTTAGAGTTTCGACCGTAAAATTTTTTAAAAATTTAAAACATGATTTCGGCGCACAGTTTCGGTCAATTAAAAGAATAAAAGCTAATTTGCAAATATAAGAAGTATCATCTTCCGACGTTTCGGTCAATGTTTAGACCTTTATCAAGGAAAGTTTGAATAACCAGATACTGCGTATGCTTTTATGTAACACGCATAATAAAACCGTGCGACGTGCGAGTCGGTTGGACGGTGACTGAAGCAAACAGTACATAAAAGCATACGCGGTATCTGGTTATTCAAACTTTCCTTGATAAAGGTCTAAACATTGACCGAAACGTCGACTTCTTATATTTGCAAATTAGCTTTTATTCTTTTAATTGACCGAAACTGTGCGCCGAAATCATATGTTTTAAATTTTTATTGTATCATGCTTGAGTAAAATACCACACAGCAGTATGTACGTGCCCATTATTTCAAGCTTGCAGTGGCTCTCTCCATGGTAAATGCACGGTCGGTTTATCGACCAGCCGGTCGACCCATATCCGTGTCATTATTGTTTAATGACTTCTCGTCTTCGTCGAGGTCGAAAAATAGGTACTGCTGTGAATAAATTTGTCACCGTGCATCGGAAACACAATCCCGGGGCATGAAAATTCTCCCTGAAAATGCAAACCGTCCCAGAAACATTCACGGGCCAACTTTCAGATCTCACTCTCTTCATTTTAGGAATAAAAAAAGATCGTACCATCACACGTCCGAAAATACTTTCTTTCCAAGCTGCCAAACACTTTATATTCTCCCTGAACTTTCGTAAAAACGCCCTAGGAACTTTATACACATTCCGTCTGATTTATACGCGGAAGAAGATGACCAACAGCAGTGCCTATGAAACTTCCAAAGGTGGGTCACTGACTTCTGGGACATTCCGCACGATTAGTTGTGTATCGACGCGAAGAGAAAACTGGTGCATGCTGACACGAATTAAAATTTCATTCCGCTAGGGGGTAGCTGATCGAGGGTATTCACCCCTTCGGCTCTACACGTAATCTAAATCCATCTACGTTTCGCTTGAACGTGTTCCGCTGGAGTCGTGGTTAATACGAACTTAAAAGAATAGGTTGCCCGTGGAACCCGCCGAGGAACCTGCATGCTCACGTGAAACGCTCCTCGACGGAGCATTTAGGAAACGAAGGACGGAGATTATTTTATTTTCTGCTTTCGTGAGCCGAGTTAATTGCCGATCGAAGATCAGCGAGCACGGAACCGGTGATTAGCGCCGGCGTGAATGGACGATTACGTTTTAGAACCGAGGAATCGATAAAATTTCTCGTGCTTGTAACGACCGCAATTATCTTCGGACGTCCTGGAATCGAAATATCGATTAGGCCCGTAAGAGAAAGCCGTAAGTCATGGCCTGTGGTGTCTTCCTCGCGGTGCCTCTTGAGCGTCGAGCACCCTCCTGTGGAGGACCCGTGATACACCAATAGATGTCTCACAGAAGTGGACATGGCTTATAGATAGGTGGAAACAATTTCGATAACCGGCACGAGTTCGAGTGCAGCGGTTTCAGGGGCGGATTTGGAGATTTGGCGCCCCTAGGCGATCAAGCTTCTGTCACCTTTTTCGTGAAATATTATCACATATTTTAATTTAAAAGAGTTGAGACAATTTTAAAATAAATTTAATATGAGTTGTTGCTAATTTGCTACGTGAGAAAAAAAAAGTGAATTGTTAGTAAAGTGGTCTGAAGCCTCTGCGTGTAAATATCAAAACAACCAAAACAGAAACATTTTGCTACCTTTTTCAATTTTTTTCGACCAAAATTTTGCGCGCACGACGAGAGTACCCACGCGTTCATCAAAGCTCTCGATAGCTCCATCGCGTCCAAATATCGCGAAATGTCAGTTTCATTTAGTCTGGGCAGCTTTCCAGAGAACACATTTCTCTATTGAATATCGTAGACACGCGCCCCTTCATGCCACAAATATGTGGCTACATTTAACCGTGGTGTCTAAGATTCTGCACTGGTTGGATGAAATGTGCTATTAGGGAATGGGATTGTACAGGACGTTTCAAGTGGAGCGTCCTGTGTAGGAATGCATCTTAAGGGGTTAGGCCACCTTGGACGGAGCAAAATTGCAGTCATTTTCGGCATTTTTTTTAGGAAGATAATGAAATAAACAGAAAATTTAATACGAAGCCTGTTATTATACAACTCTCGCCGGAAAAAATCGTATTTTTTTTTCTTACAAAATGGCGGCGGTAGAGCCGTGATATGCAAGATCTTGAGGAGCGATGTTTTCCACGGTGTTCAATCTCACGGCTATACCGTTTGACTTAGAAAAAAAAACCAAAAAGTTTTATTTTCTACATGCCTAAAACTAGAGAAGTACGTATCGGTTTTGCGATATCTTGAACATATTCTTTGCAATTGGCAGTTTTATAAAAAAAATGCACTTTGTCTCCCCATGTTCACCATTTCGAGACAAATTAATGTTTCTGGATTTCCCTACGTACTTCTCTAGATTTAGGCATGCAGAAAAGAAATCTTTTTGGTTTTGTGTTCTAGGTCGAACGGTATAGCCATGAGATTGAACACCGTGGAAAACGTCGCTCCTCTAGATCTTGCGTATCACGGTTCTATCGCCGCCATTTTGCAAGAAAAAAAATACGATTTTTTCCGGTGAGAGTTGTACAATAACAGGCTTCATATTGAATTTTCTGTTTATTTCATTATCTTCTTAAAAAAAATGCCGAAAATGACTGCAATTTTTCTCCGTCCAAGGTGGCCTAACCCCTTAAGGGGGTAAAATAAGAATAGGGGTTTAATAATTCCCTTTAGGGAAGAGTGCACTTTTAGACAAGAAGGGATACTTTTTAGGTCAATCAACGTTAAAGAAATTAAATTTACAATAACCTTTACAAGGTTATATTAGCCGTTCAAAATTTTTATCAATTTTCTCAAACGTTGTAAAGAGGTTGCTGTACCCTTTAATATTTGTCGTGCTGGGCTGAACACGTACACGACTCGTGTATCGGAATTGTTTCGAAAGCAAGAGAGATTTTCTATTTTGGGGGAAAAATAGTGCAAATAAGTAGAAACTCTGAAAAGCTCCCTTGTATTATTTTTATTCCTTTCAAAACATGAAACTCTCATGGGAACTACGTTTTGTATTTCGTATTTTGCCTTGCAGAATATACTTTCGAAATAGTCGTGTTAGATTCCACCTGAGACTGAAAATGTCTGGTACCACTTTCTCCGAACACTTCTCAAATTCATCTGGGTATTAAAGTGGCCATAAGAAACTCCTCTGCTCTATCCTAAAAAATCCATAAATTAACACAAATCCGAATACTACCTCAAGATCACCCTTCCTCATAAAACTGGCATATACTTTTCGCTTTTTATCAGAGCGTCAAACAGTCTTGATACACTTCCAAACTAGATCCTCAAGCACTATAACACATTGTATATACATTGATCTGTCTAATCGTAGGCGTAGGGTAAAGTCAATACGCACTTTGTCTCTTTCGACCCCATTCAGTAGGATTCTGCTGCCCTCCAATCAGATTACAGGCTTTCAATGACGTAGCCATTAGAATATACCGATACTCCTTTCAGAGTATCTTATCCATGCTTCTCCATACCCTTATCTTCCAGTTGTATTAAATCGTATCGACTATCGTGGGTGTATCGATGCTCCGACTTCTCGAACCCGAAGATCAACCCTTCCGATTACTCTCGAAACGATTATTCCCCGTCGCGCTTCGCTCTGGCGATCTTATTTCCGAGTGTTCACGGTACAGCAAGACGCAGCACCACGAACAGCAATATTTCCGGAAGACAGTGGCGTGTATACGCTGCCACTGACATATTCACGAGTAAAAGCAAAGTAGAACGTGTTTATACAAGATATCTCCTAACGTGCGGATAAAAAGTAATGCTCCCTTCTTGTCACTCCGTTCTTCCTACGCGGAGTCGCAAAAAGCTATGATAGTTTGAATTCTGAACGACGCTCACCACAAGCCTTCTGCGAAGAGAAATGTATGTTTTTTGATAGGAAAAAGTCAGTTTTGATCTCTAACACACTTTGGTCTAGAAGGATTTTGTTTGATGTAACATATATTCACGGTGAATTCACGAAAACCCTCGTGGTACATAGTCAGATTTCTGCATACACGACAGAATGGATAATATTTTTTGATGATTCTTAACCGTTATTGTTAGTATCATAGAGTAACACCCGTGTTACACGAATTGAAAAAATTATGCACGCCATTTGGGGTCTTTTTCATGAACTTTAAAGCGTTACTTTACTATTGCCATATGTAACAAGTGTCCTTAGAGCAGAAATACATCTGTAGAAATTCTACTGTGATACTCTGTCTCGTATTATTGATTACAACTCTTAATTTCACCAGGACCACTGAAAATACCATGTAAATGCTAATTTTTCTCTCAATTATTTCGGAGTTGCTTTGTGAATAAATTTGATGTCGAACATAATAATTTATGTAACACTAGTGTAACATTCTGCAAAACCGAGTATTGGCTTAACATTATAATACATAGGTATCTTTATGCATGATTTAGTCACCGGTGTTATATCCATATTTTTTCATTTATACAAAAAATTGTTACACTAGGAATTTTTTACTTATTTTTAAGATGAAGTGTGGGCAACAATGCACCGATAAGAATTTTTCTGAGTAAAATAAAAAATTTCATGAGACTAAGGGTTAAGTCGATAAATGGGAATTCTTCAAAAGTAAGAAATGATCATGATAAACGCACGGGTACAGATCGGAATAATTCATAGGTTAGTGTTAGTAATTCTTAGGTTCCCCTACTTGAATTTTCGACGACATTTTTCTCTAAAATAGAGCCTCGTACGAATCACCGGCTTTTTCCATCTTGTCACCAGTTACGAGACACCCTGTATTCGTAATGTAGATTTTAGATAGTCGGGGGTAGCTGAAAACAAGAAGAGCAACACACGCCACTGGAATAACTTTGCACGACTGGTGGCGGGGCATATTGGACCCTTAGGATCTACCACGACGCAAATGCATTATTGGACTTTTTCATTTAGGCTCTCCCGGTTCTGGGATGAGTTATCGCCGATCGGGAGGAGCAAATAGGTCATTTCACCCCAGAGAGTTCTCCGCTTCATTTTAATCGAGCACCATGAATCGACGATTGTGTTTCCTCCATCGCCTTCCTATTTATAACTCGCACATCTTCGTTCGTCTTCCACTATACTCGCAACAGGATGATTAATTATTAGCTGTTAATATTCAATGAATTTCTGATGTGAGAATTATTCGAAAGAAATAGTTGTTATTCTCTCGTTTATTATAGCGTTTCTACGTTGCTTCTAGCAATACGTCCAGAAGATTTCTCGAAACGAGTTGCCACTACCGCTCCAGACAGTTATATCCGGTATGCAGGATATCGCATTTTCCTCTGTGCTTTGTCGACGTTAAACTAAAAATAGCAGAAATTCAGAGGTGACAAAGAGATATAACCATTTTTCACGGGAAAGCGTTTTTCGCCGGTGACATGCTGTGCGCTCCCCTGCCACGGAATATTCGAAACATGCAGCGGAAGGGAAATTGTGCTTCCTCGGAGCCGTGTTTTTGTAAGAAATGCTGTTACAAAGCGGCACTTTAATCTTTCTTCCTGACCGGCGACGATTCGATAACGTTATTTCAATGAATTTCTCGGGAAAAGGATTTCACGAAAATAGAGAGTAGAATTCTCGGGCTTTGTATATATACAGTTAAGTCTGTGCTGCTCTTTGGTTGTAGATATTTCTGCCGGTTGCTGTAAAATACGCTGTTCTTTAATTAACAGTTGATCACTTGGCGTAGTTAGTAACAGTTCTGTAATAACATTTCTATCATTCAATTATGAAGGGAGCTAAACACAATCTTCAAAATACCTACAGTGGCGTGCAAAAATATTCGGCCACCCTTTAGAACAGAATAACTTGTTTAAAATTGGTCCAAATGACTTGAGTTTTTTTTAGAATCTAGAAGGGTTAATTTGCTAAGTGACGTTATTCGTCGTTTTGAAAAAATTGCAATTGGTTGGAATAGCGAAAAAAATAGTAATTGTCATGTTTTTCAACTTTTTTGTCTGTGCTCGTAATGAAAATTTAAGAAACGCCTTTTGTAGATTTAGGTAAGTTATATACGTGCTGAAAATTTCATCAAAATCGATTCACGCAGCTATGAGATACAAACAATTAAAGTTGGTGAAAATCACAGTTTTCAGCCGAAAACTGTGTGATTTTCACCAAAGCGATGAATCGCGTCACTTAGCAAACTAATCATTCTAGCTTCTCAACAAAACTCAAGTCATTTGGACCAATTTTAAACAAGTTATTCTGTTTTAAAGGGTGGCCGAATACTTTTGCACGCCACTGTACACTACTAGCTGTAAGAAAAATTTCAGTTCCCAAAATTCGAAGATACAGAAACTGCGAGATGCATGTACACCCAATTCAGAAGCAGAATTCACTAAAACAGAAACGTTAAAGAATCCCACTTATTTCGAGTCCCAAATTTCCCCACAAAGTGTAAACGTCACAGGTCACTCACTGCCGCTGGATGTTTGATATTTGGTTCACGTGTGAATATCTGGGCCACTTTGGACCTCTCTTGCTCCGTCTCTTCAAATAAATATAGTTCGCTGGTGCATACGCAAATACGGTCCGAGGGCGTGTACAAGTGTGCTTTGCGCCATTAATATCCGAATTCCCCTACGAATCCTGTCCCCCTATTTCGGACCGGCGAGTTCGAGTATTCGAGTGGTTCTCGTGCTGCGGCTCCAAGCTCAGGGAACACGGTTTATCGGGCCTCCGTCATTGAGGGAGCATTATAAGAAACAGGTGAGAGAGAAAAGGAGGCAGAGAAGTTGAGTTACGATAGGATATCTGCGGGCACATCTACTTGCAAGAGGATCGATTAAACGCAGCGGCGGAAGTTTTAAATTGACGGGAGATCGTGGAAAACCATGCACACAGAAGGAATGGAAGCTTTGTTAAAAGTACGATACCCTGTTACAGTTACAATAGACTTGAAACACGTTCGCCCCTGGGTTTAACATCGCTGTAATTGGATCCCGTTTTCCTTGCTCGTTAGGGGTCTCGTTTTTATGCGCCGTTCCTGCGCCCCTCTTACGTCGAGAATTACCATCTCCCTCTTCGATGCCTCCATTGTGCGGCAACATTCTTTCGAGAAACTTTCTCCGCTGCTCCCCCTTCCCCAAACTTAAACTTCGGGAAGCTCCGATGAAACTGTCCCCGTGACGTATCATCTTACCTGTTCAGCGTTTTAAAAAGCAGAGGGAAGCTTGACGCGATCACCCCTGTCCCTCCGTTGAGATTCAGCGCATGATTTCGACGCTGGACCTCCGGTGGAAGTTCGTGCCATTTTTCCAAGTTGCCTGACGAACGTTCGCCGGAGGCCCAAGTGATTCTGCGTGAACGAACTCGAGGAAACCTGACCTATTTGCCCCTCGTCAAACGACGCTGGTTCCTGAAAGTAGTTCGGGCGAAAATTTCTGCCCGATAATTGCGTTCGGATTGGATCCTTGGCGGAGTCATCGAGGAGACGGTTCTGCGACTTCATTTCGATAATGTTGGAACTCTCTGCGCAATTTATTATTCATGGATGGTGGGTATTAAAAGGGGAATAATAATCCTTAGTTAAATTTACTATGGGAATATTAAGAATAAGTAGCTAATTATATGGCAGGATTATAGAGTACATAAAATAGATTACAGATTAGACAATTGATTATTGAGTATATAAAGTAGAAGTGCTCGTTCAATAATGCTCATATTGTTTCGAACTGTGTATAAAAGACTGCATTGGAATTGAATCGAGTGGAACGTAAAACGGTTTGGCACACGTTTCTCGATAATCTCGATTTACCCCTTTGTATTTACCAGTGAAGCAAGATTGCCTTCTGATGTGCATGCTTTTATTCGAATTTTTACAAACAGCCTCCATCGCTCCGCCACATTCCATCGAGAAATACGTTCACCGTGAAAATTGCTGGCTCTTATTGCGTAATTCTTCCGCGAACCCTCGACCAGGTACATTAATAATCACCCGCGACGCGTCAATTTTAATACCACTTACCGTTAAATTGACCCCAGCGTCCGGATTGAAAATAAAGAAGCTGCAAGACTCGCGGACGGAATTCATCCGCCCGAGAACAGGCTGCTTTGTCGCGCAGAAATTGCTTCCTTATAATTCGGAGCCGTCCAATTAAGAATTCTTATTACGACAAATTTATTTCTCGGTCCGCGAGCGGAAATAAAAAGTACCCCCTCGATGCCGCCGGAAGCAAATTAAAAACACGTAACAAGTTTCCAACCATTATTGTTTATTTGTGTAATTAAACGTCGCACGCATAACGAACAGTCTGCGCCAGGCTCGTCGTGTCGCCGGCACGATGAAATAGAATTAAAACTCTGCGACGATATTACAAAAATTAAATAACTTTTAATGGCGTGTGCTGCCCCGCCCGTCGAATTATAAAGCTTGTAATCCAAAAAAAAAAAAGAAATTGGCTGTTGGAACGCCTCGACTACCAGCGACGATATTCCGTTTGAAAAACTGTTTGTTTTGGCTCGGGAGCTTCGAATCCGATGCACGTCAACTCGAAACTATCTTGTTTAGTCTGACAGAGAGGGAGGGAAGGAAAAAGTGGGGCAAGCCAGCGCGGTATAAAAAGCGAGGAAATTGAAAACATTCGCGAAGATAAGTCTCTTAGAAACTCGCTTTTCTTCCCTCCATTCTTGTTTCCCTCTTGCTACCCTCTTTAACTTCTTCGCTATCTATTTACCTGTATCCGTTGGTAGCGACGAAAAGATGCTCGTTTCTCGGCTTACCTGTAACACAAGCTGTGCTTGACAGTGTTCTGTTTGCGCTACGCACGCTTGTTCTTCTTTTTTTATTTACATTACACCACGCCGCTCTGCTGCTTCCTGTTTTATTCCTTTCATCCCTCCTTCATTAGGGATGATTTTTCGTCGTTCCGAATGCGGCGCTAGGTGGCTGGTTCCCCTTTGGGGGAAATAGATCTTCCTTCTGTGTTCTGTGAAAATTTCAATTCCCTTGGATAATCAGAAAGTGGTCGAGTGCCAGAAGACAGTAGTGAAAAGTGGACGAGCCATTTTTATCGTGGAAGAGTAATTTTCATGGTAATTAATACCCCCCCCCCCCCTGATGAAATACAAGCTTCTGGAATTAGGAATATGCTCTCTAGCAATAAATGACGCCACTGTGGCAAAGAACTCGCTTTATCATAAATACTTCTTATAACTCATACCCCTGTTACTTGATAGCTGGCAGAGATGGGCAAAATTTTTATTTAAATAAAAATTTCGAATAGCGAATAAAATTTAAAAAAATTATTCGTCACGTGTTAACCCGTTAAGTTGACCCGGGTTAACTTTATTCGTCGAATAAAAGAATTAAATTTATTCGTCAAATAATCTGTAGTTAAAGTAACTTTTACTTGATCTGTTATTTAAATAATTTTTTATTTAGTTCATATCCAACTCTGATAGCTGGTCACAGGAAGTCACTATTAACCCTTCGTTGACACACCTTTTTCGATCAACTTTAACACACCTGGGTAGCTCACACGCAGAACAATTTTTGAACGACTGCTATTCTCATCTGAAGAATCCAATCGTTATGAAAAAAATTATGGGTCAATTTCATGGTCTGTAGAATGTATTCCAATAGTTTTTTTATTGAAATTTGTTCACAGTTCTTGTAAAAAAAATCTAGATTACCATATGTCGAGAAGACACGAAGAGAATCTTAAAAAAAAACTGTAACTTTTACAAATTTAAATATTAGAAGCTAAAAAACTACAGAGTTATTGCTCAGATATAATATTTCGAGAGAAAAAATAGTTTGTAAGTTGGCTTTGGAAAAAGGTATTTATTTTGCAAATAAAATGTACAGAGCGTCAAAATCAGCTTATCAGTGGCTCACACCCAGAGTGTCAACGAAGTGTTAATGAGAATTAATTGCATATTTTAATGAGAAATAAGCAAAATATGTTTTTCATCCCCAAATTTGAGGGCTCTTTTCACCCCCCCAAATCTGAATATCAGTCGATATAAAAAAGTGCGTGTCGAATATTTTCCAACACTCCTCATCTGTGTTCACCTCGAAAAGGCTTTAAACATTTTGCCTTTTTTTTGCCGTGCCTGATACCTTTATGGAAATTGTCACCGGAGAGTGTCGGCAAAGTTTCGCCAAGATTATCCTGAGCGATGCATGATACTCGCGACGTAGCAGATTGATCGCTCAGGGTGGGTGGAAAAAATGTCACGCGGCCGATTAGGCCCGCGTTCCGTAGAGTCCGAAAACGTGGCTGCCACGGAAGAATGCAAAATTAAATCACGCAAGATTTCCCAGGCGTGTGATTCGTTTCGACTCCGCGAGACAGTTCGCGAGGAGCGTACGCGCTGCGCAATTTCATAGAGCTCCCCTAAACATTTACCACCGCGCCCGAGCTCTGTTCTTTAGGCAGTGCAAACTCCAAAGTTGCAGACAGCGTAACGTTTCAGCTAATCCATCTTCGGAGTGTAAATAATTAGACGAATCCAGAAAGCTAAGTTAACTATCCTCCCAAGCCAAGCGAAACTAGGTATACTCCCGTCAAAATGAACTTTCCCGTCCATTAAGCCAGGAATGAATTCCGTGTGAATTATCGAGGGAAATAGAAAGCTCCTTCTACAGTCTCCTGGTTCTCTCGTTCTTTTCCAAGGAGCAGATTTCAAATTCTTCTAGCCGATGATGTATTCCCTCAACGTATTTTCGAGGCTGCGCTGGTTTTGCGGGCGAAATTGTTTTCGGACTCGGCCCCTGATGCATTGCCCTTTCTGCTTCCTGGCTTCCTTTTGCTCGATTTTTCCAGCGGAATTCTGGAGATATATTGCTGGCTCTGCGGGCGGAGGGCGATTCCTACGGGTGTTCCGTTTTTAAACGGGCACGCGGATCATGAAATACGTAACTTGACCTTCGGACGGCTGCGCAGTCTGCTACGTTTGCCAAATATAATATTTATATCCGCAGTGTACGGTTTTGGGTCTGTAATCGACTTTGAGTGCAACGTATTTCCCTGTTTCTCTATTGCGTTACTGATACAGCATATCGCTTGACTTTCTTCCGAAGTGTGTGGATATAATTGTACGTTGAATCGAAACATTAACTCTAGACTGACAAAGGAAATCTATTATAATACAAATAAATTTGAAACCCCATACGAACAACTCGTATACCTGCAGCATCTGTCTATTAACAATTTCTCAGAAGGAAATAAATATCCCGAGATAACGATGCTGTAGAGCTCATCACATGGAAATGTCAGAGAGGACGGAGCAAATATCCCACCTAAGAGATAGTATTCTCGTGACAGATGCGATTCCTATCTCCTATTTATCTTCGTTTGGCGCTGCGTTTTTTTTTTTGTTCGCTTATCGATCCCACTGTCATCGCCCGTTCCTGTTTCCCCTCTAAATGTTATTTTAAATAGGTACTGCGCACTCTCGGTTAACACTTCCCGGATCCGTTTAAATAAGCAAAGCCTCCCCCGTGCTGGAAAGACCAGGTCCATCTCGCTCCCGAGGGTGACAGGTACAGTACTTCCGCCTCCATTCGCCGCCAATGCCAGAACGTTTGGCGTTCGCTATAAATCTCAGAAAATTGTTGCTTGGCCCCGTCCGATATTCCCTTTCATACGCCGTGGCGGGCTGTCCTCCCAGAAACGCTGTGACATCGGCAATAACGAAATATCACGTTCCTCCTGGCAGCAGGGCGGTGAACGGCGGATGATCCGCGTCGAAAATTTACTGGAGACCTGTTACGCGAGCACGATGAAACCTTCCTCGGTAGCGGCAAAGAATCCCTTTGTCGGGTAATTGAAACACGATCGATAGGACGGATGTAATTTTAGGAAAACGAGGCGATTAGTGCCAGCTCACCCTTCGATTCCCAGCCAAACTTGGAACGGAGCAGAAGAAAGCAGCTTCGATTTTCACAATTCTTCCCACTTTTCTACTCTGCAAGTATTATCCAATGCTTCGAAGGAGGGTTAGTTTGATTTTAACAAAGAAACTCGAATTTAAAATTGGACAGACACGAGCGGAATTCAGGTGTAAATTAAATCCAATTAGGGGAGGATTGCCTATATCGTACCACTTAAAACATTTTACGTTATATTTCATATTTGGTACTAATTTGAACGCAAATGACTATTGGATATTGTGGCTTGATCTTTTAGGAACCTACTATTATATGCTTAACTTTTTATTCGGAACAAATTAATATGTTATTAATCTTTTTGTCGCATACTGCAAAAGGTACGATTTAAGCAACCAGTCTCCTAAATCGTACCTCCACTAAAAATAGTATCAATAACAAATAGAGAAGAAAATATTCAACATAAAGTAATGATTATTATATAGTTACATATACATATGTATATGGATCACACACAGGCCGCAATAACCTATGTATATGATATATGTACATAACCTATATATAACATACGAGTTGTAAAATCCTACTGGTACGATTGTAGTGGTACGATTTAGGAAACATGATTAATTTATTTATAAATATCAATTTAAACTCTATAATGAATGTAATATTTACTTAAAATGAATGTAAAATATTCTACATCAAACCCGCTTTTAGAAAAATACAAAAATACAGGACAAAATTGCATTGTCAGATTAATATCAGCTAAAATAAACTGGTAAAAAGTTACATCGATCATACCTGATTCTTTTAAATGTTTATAGCACGCACAAAATAGGGTGTAAGCTCAAAAGGTTTTGTTTCTGTTTCTTATTTCGCATTTACTTTATATTTTTATTATCAGATGTCGTTTACATTAATTAATTACTGAGAAATTGATGAGGTACGATTTAGGTGACCAGTACGATATTGGCAACTCTCCCCTACCGCATACTATCAGTCACGGATTTGGAGATTTAGCGCCCCTAGATCGACAACCGCCCGCCCCCCTTTCCGTTAATTATCGGCGAATATTTTAATTTAAAAGAGTTGCAACAATTTCACCACCTCCACAGTGGCAACGGTCGTCAATCACTTTACTTCTGGATCCCGCAATAAAACACCGTAAACGGCCAAAACAAATGCTTCCATTCAAATCGAATCTGCCACGACTGATTCGTTTACACGAACCACCCGCTCCCCGACGCGCGCTTCAGAAATAATGCTCTGGCGAGCGCGCGTGCCAACCAAATCCGCGGGACCTTGTTGCTCAAGCTGCTAGCTCGGGTCTAACGAGCCGCCCCGCTCAAACGTGACATTCCTCTTGCCCCGCCTGTTACAAAAAGCAACACCTGACGTCCTCCACTGTTTGCACGTTCCTTCGACGTCCATTAACCGTGGCGCTGCTAATGCCGGCCTGACAAAGTGCTCGGGGAAAAAGCGTGCTCGTGCCTTTTAGCCGCGTGGCCGTTATCGCGATCGGCGATCGCCGGTGCTCGAGCTCCGGCCAGCCCCGAAAATCGTTCTTCGCTGCGCCCGCTCGAAAAAAAAAGACAGAAAAAAAAGGGGGATGCAAATGTATACCGACCACCGGTTGATTAATCGCTTGGACGGCTGTTTTTACGCCTGTCGCCGGGATCGACGGACGTGACAGGGAGCGAGATCGCCGGCGAAGCAGGCGTGAGAAAAGCTCGACGGGTCGTTTGAATGCCGACTCGACGTTACTATCGGGGTTAGTGATCGCAAGTGCCCGACCTCAGCCGATACAGGCCACGGAGCGAGAAAGAGAAAGGCTGCGTCGGAGGGTGGAGGAACGGCGCCGAAGCGAGAGAGGTGAATAGAGGAACACGGGGTTGGCACTGGGGGAGGGGGGTGGGGTGGGAGGGGTGGAGGGCGAGAGGGTTGGGGCTGGCGGAGTGACGAGGAGGGTGGCTGGGGAAAATCGATAGAACCGAGGGTCGCGTGGTACGCCGTCGGAAAATGAAGGCGCAAAACTTTCGGCCATAAAATCACGCGTGTAGTAGGCTCAGACAGCTCGCAGCTCCGGCCGCGGCCCTTTAGCCCGGCGTCCGCGGCCGGGGGGCCCCCTGGTTACGAACTGTCTGAAGAGGCTTATCTCGCCGACGGAATCAGAAAATGCGGTTGAGCTGGCTGCAGACTGTAAAAACCCCGATAAGATCTCCAGCTTGATCCTGTTACGAGGGCCATGAAGTTTCCCGTCGCGATGCCGTCGTTATAAAGTCGCCGGAGCTATGAGCGGCTGGCTCTCGGTCCCTGGGAGATGCCGAACTTTCCACCCGACCCCTCGGGATGAATTCAGCCCGCGATTCTGCGTGTTCTCTCGCCCTGATTTTTCGGAATCCCTTCTACCGGATAGATGGATCGGCAAGTCTCTCCTTCGCAGAGTTATCTGTAGATAGTTCTAAAATGGTAGAACCAAATACTGATCTAATCTCATCATCATCCTCACTTATAGATGATAAACGACTCTGGCTAATCGGGTCATGCGATCTAACATTCTATTCCGCGATCTCGTTCATTCCACGGATAAATAATTCGTTCAACTCGACGCCCAATGTGGCTCTGGAGAGTCCCCTCCTCCTCCTCGCCGTTTTATATGATTCTTAGATAGCTCGGTGATCCCAGCTGCTTCGTCCGTTTTAGAACTACGTACGAGTGGGCTGAGATTGAAAATACGTTTCATCCCCCGGTAGTAGTTATAGAAACGAGCGGGGGAATATTCTCGCTTTAATCCCGTTTGGTGGGAGCAATAAAACATAAAAGCGCGGGGGATGGGCGAGATGGGATTGTTTCGGGGCGATTTCGTGCTCGACTCTACGGACAGTTTCTTGTCCTCTCCTTTGGGCAGGCAAGGAATCTGGCTTAGTAGCACGGATATCTTCGCACGGATCGCCTCGTTTCGCACGGTTTAGCAATTTCGGCCAGCTCAGGAATGAGGGTAATCGCCCGCGCGATTGTGGGATGCGGAGCAAGGCGAACGGGAAATCAAAGCTTCGTAGTATGTTCAGGGCCGACAGGGAAACTAACTGCCGCAGGTATTTCGGAAATATACGATATGCGTTATGTCGCGTATTGTTCCTTTGGTAATTTAAAATTTTATTTCAATAAAGTGAGACGACTTCAAGCTTAGCTGAATTATTATTAATATATATATATATATATATATATATATATATATATATATTGTATTGGGAATTTAGTAATTCTTTGTGCAAAGCAGTTCCTGTAAAGCTACTGATGTGATTGTTTATAGAATTGTAGTATATATGGAGAAACTATTCTCGTTAAAAGTAGGGGAGAGGCTTGCAGGTTGCCACCCCTTAGCTTTTTTTATCATAACTCGTCATAAAATTAACGTAACGTTGATTTATGGTATAAGTTGGAAAGAGGAAGTGTAGAGCTACAATCCTGAGCTGGAAATCATGTAAACTCTCGAAAAAGAAAAATTATACTGCGAATTCTCGAAAGTATCTAAAATTAACTCCTTGAATTTTTGGCTTGCAGATTGCCACCTCTAGAAAAATTGCTGAAAGTGTAAAAAAAACTCAAGTAAAAACCTGATTCAGAAAACTTTTCTTGACCTGCGTGCTGCCATACTAAAAATGTATCAAAAATGTAAAAAATAAACGAAAATATGACTAAAATGCAATAAAAACACTTCGCTTCAAACTCAACGACAATAGTAAACATCACATAATCATGAAAAATGACATTTGAGTGTAAACAAGCGGGAAAGAGAGAGGTGGCAACCTGCAAGCCAAAAAGGTGGCAACTTGCATTCCGACGCATTTTTGGAAAGTATGAGAAAAAATTGTCAATTCATGATATGTTTGGAAATCTGTTTGCCATATGTAAATTAGATAAAAAAAAAACAATACAGTACGAATAGTTACCTTGAATTGTCGATGAAAATGTTCAATTTACGAGCACAGGGAAAACACACAATTTCAATAATTCAATTTCTTGACAAACACTATATCACACTTCGCTCAGCAAACACAGTGTTATTGCGTCTGTCCGCTCCAGAGGTTAATAAATAGTGACAACTACTCTTTTAACGTCGATGTCAGTCAGAGTTGAGGTTACGACACTGCTAGAAAGTCGAAATACAGCAGGGGTGGCAACCTGCAAGCAGTGGCAACCTGCAAGCCTCTCCCCTATTCGATTCTAAAAAGAATGTTGATAATAAGATATATTTTGTTTTTTGTGAGGCAGAGGGAATAAACTACTTTTATACTGCCCTCCTTAGTTAAACTGTCCTATCTCGCATTTTTTCATTTTTTTTAGATATGTTGAAATATTTGAAGTTCCACACGTCTTTTACCTTTTAAGTAAAGTTCGAAAACTCTACGTGCTTCGTAAAGATTTATAAACAGTCTAATGTATTTAACCTAACTTCTTTCAAAATGGTTAAAATATCTGATCTAAAACAATTAATTAATTGGTACGTTAATAATACATTCCCTACCGGTATACCTATTACAAAACATTATATTAGGCTATTACGAAATAATGACAACATGTCTTAATTTGAATGAAGGAAAATAAGGATAGTGTAAAGTAAATGATAAAACTTCAGTTTTCTCGGTTGTTTCAAAATGCTAGATAGGACATTTTAACTAAAGAGGGCAGTATACTATTCCTTCTCACAACCCGCAAGAAATATATTTAACAGAAAAGTCTCGAACACTAGATAACCTCCGAGAATAAGACGTCCGTTTCCCTTCCATTTAGCGCTTAATCTATGGTTAGTGCTTTGAAAAGTATACTCCACCTCGTGGCCCAGGTCTCTAGTGAATTTCACTGTAACGCAGCTGGAGTTTCCTCTCGCAACGTGGCTTAGTTACTTTAGCCAACATTTCGACTTTGTCCCCCTGCTTGACGAATATTTTTAACTTGTCGTGCAAGTGCAGCAAAACACCGTAAAACGGGCGCCTTGGGACTGCGCGAAGAAACATTTTTTTTAAAGAAAATTAGTAATCTTCTCTCTGTCGCGTTTAATGTTATATTCCGTGGCGAAGATTGTTTAAGAGATGTACTGAAAGAAATTTGAAAGAAACGAATCAGATTTTACAATTTTTTACACTGATTCGGGGAGTTCCTTTGGATATCGATTAGTTTCGAAACGATTTCGAGGCGTTTGCTTTTCACCGCTGGGAAACAGCAACAGATGAAAGTTTTACACCGACGCAGAGAACTATTGGAGCACGTTGGATTTCTATTGGCGGAGCGGCCGTACGAATTACATAAAACGAAAATTCATAAACGAGGACCCTTCTCGTATTCATGAACAATCGCGGTATTGTGTTTGCGCGGTACGAGGAAATATTGTATGGCCGGAATTTATTTCGCTGGCTGGTGTCGCGTGCAATCCTCGGGGCCACGCTTCGCGTCGAATATTATTTAGAGAGGAAAGGGGAAAGACTCGCCAGGCACTGGTTTAATTAAAATTTCCCCACGATTCAACGCGTGCAAGTGTGGGGGAAAAGTAAAATATCCATATTTATTCATAGTTAAAAAAAGATAGAAATATACAAGTAGCCTGTGTTCATATTCTTTGGAAACTAATCCTTACTTCTTAATCGAAATCTGTCGCCAAAGTGAAATTTAAGAACTCTTCAAATTCCAGTTGCTACTATTAAGCATCACTCCACTCGGAATATTTACAAATGTCCCTACACCTTCTAAATCGAGTATTTGAAGATACAGTGCAGGCGAGAATGTCGTATTTTTACCATTATTATTATCACCATGACCTAAGATCGAAGCCAAATATATTGGCCGGTGAATTCGTTTTCGCGAGCAGCGATCGAGGAGAAATCAACCACCACCATCTGACGATCGTGGATTTATCAGTTGGAGTTGCATGGCCCCCGAAGGGTATGGTGGGGTAACGGGAACGCTGCTCGGCTCCGCCTGAACTTAGCCGTTTGGCTGTTATTTATTCTTAACGTAATAGTTGTGTGCGTTACGAAGCTATGCGTAGACCAATACGAGATGAAGCTATCGAGAAAGAATCAACGTACTGACTAATAAAGCTCCTGAATTTTTTCGGAGCTAACGCACACCTATTCTGATGCGTGTATTTCTACGCTGACAGCTCGGTTTGGCCTACACGCCAGAAGCTTGGCACTATCCCCACCACTTCTGGCTCGCTCTTGTTCTGCGAAGGCGAGAGCGAGATGGAACGAGAGCGAGTCAGAAAACGTTGAGAAAAGGAGCATCGAGGCAGGCGAACGGTATGTCGGGAGAATATCCCTCACGAAACTCACCGGCCAATATATATGGTTTCGACCTTAGTACCTATTGTGATTCAGATCCATTCCCCGAAATATTCGCGGGATATTAAAACTCAGCTACCTGCCCCCATATGCAAAAGCCAATTCACGCGTTTCGCCGTTTCCATTAACGGCGATGGCCAACAAGCCGGGCGTTTCTCATTGCGATACGAATATATCGCCGACAAATGGCATTGGAAAAGATATCGAGAGGCGAATATGGGAACCGGAGGCCATTGTGCGGGTGAATGGCTGGCGTTACGTGCAGCTTCCGGTCCGCAATGAATGGCACGGCTTAATAAATCAAGGAAAAGGCAGAGCGCGGAACCCTTTGTGCTCGCCGTAGTCGTGGATGCCACGGATCGAAGGTGAAAAAAGAAGCGATAAAGGAGAAACGCCCGTGCATAGATGGGAAGAATTCCCTGGGGTGTACAGCTCCTCGAGATTCGCGCGATATCTGATTCCAAAAGGCACCCCCTCGACGCGGAATGGGGCTGCGATATAAGCGGGTTTGACAAACGGAATCCCGAATTTCCGTATAAATTGGCGGCGGGGGGGGGGGGGGCGAGATAGACGCGATTCGACTAGGAATTACGCTTAAATCCATTCGTTGCAGTGGAAAAATAAGAAACCCCACTTGCAACGTACTAATTTACCAATATTGGTAAATTTCACATTTCGCTTTCTCAAAATTGCTTTTCAATCCCGATAGAATTCCTAAATTTTTGCATGTTCCAGATAAGTTACACGATTTTAGAGTATAAAATATACAGTGGCGGACGAAAGAAAGTTTACAACTTTTAAAATCGCGTAACTTTTTTAGAGTTGGTCTAAACGACATGAATTTTTTTTAAGAAGCTAGAAGGATTAGTTTGCTAAGTGACGTGTTTCGTTGTTTTGCAAAAAAAAAATGCAATTGGTCGGAATAGCAGCAAAAATAGTAAAAGTTGTTTTTTAAACTTTTTTTGAGCCTGTATTGAAAATTCAAAAAACCCGTTTGTAGATTGAAGTAAGTTGTATACATGCCTAAAATTTCATTAAAATCGGTTAACGTTGCTCTGAGCTACAAACCTTTAAAGATCGCAGAATAAGGTCGATCGCGGAAATTCCCGAAATCAGCGATTTTCGACCTTATTCTGCGATCTTTAAGCGTTTATAGCTCAGACCAACGTTAACCGATTTTAATGAAATTTTAGGCATGTACACAACTTATTTCAATCTACAAACATGTTTTTTGAATTTTCATTACAGGCTCAAAAAAAAGTTTAAAAAAGAACTTTTACTATTTTTTTTGCTATTCCGACCAATTGCATTTTTTTTTTCAAAACGACGAAACACGCGACTTAGCAAACTAATTCTTCTAGCTTCTCAAAAAAAAAACTCATGTCATTTGGACCAATTCTAAAAAAGTTACGCGATTTTAAAGGTTGTAAACTTTCTTTCGTCCGCCACTGTAGATAGCTCGGGGATGATGTGTATTAATTCTAATTCTAATATTTCTATCCTAAAATATATCTTTGCAAGGATATAACGTATTACAATAGCAAATAATGGTCTTCCTAAATTCGTAAATTTCCCACGCTTCCAATGGTGAAAATTTAAGTTATCGCGATCCTCGGCGTTTTACGAGCACTTGAAGTTCGGCAACACGGAAGCTCCGCTCTGTATCCGGAATTTATCGATTTCGCCGTTGCGTAACGCTCTCAAAGTTTGACTGATATTCCGACATTAATAAATGCAATATTCCCGCGTCCCGTTAAATAATACAACTTGGAATTTAATTGTAGCTCGCCGCGGATTTCAATTGTGCACGTTCAAGTACGGCCCAATTTAAACTAATAACGTCGTTAAACACGAACCGGAGTTCGTAATGAATCGTATTAAAATCCGTTTGAAGGCGTAATGCAGTCATTTCGACATACATGATTTTTACGCGGAATATGTTCCTCGAGATTTCCATATAATTGCTTCTTCGTCGAAACGTTTCGAGGAACATGAAAATTACCCTCGCCCTGCTTTTTCTTTTCTTTTCATAATGTTTATGCACACGTAACTTGCTGCGGGTGTGCGTGGCCGTGAGATGTGTTTAATTAAAAATTTACGAGACCTTTTACGTATTTTTAAGTGGTGTTCCCGTCTCGCGAGCTACTCGACTTTCCATCGGCAACATTTATGTACATCGAGCCGCGAAAAGTGATCTTCACTTTTAAATTTTAATGCGGCCCTTTTAAGTAGATAATGCGATTAATTGTAGAACACTTTGCCGATCTGAAATGCACATTAGGGGGAAAGGAGCGCGCGACTTGAGCGAGCTACCGCGGAAGTTACTCGCTCACCAACTCGACGCTGAGTTTTTGCAACCTTCTGAGCAGTTTCCGCGACATCCTTACAGGAACTTAACTGTCCTACTGGATTACGTCTGTGAACACAGGAAACGCGGATACGGGTACGTCGACGCGTTAAGCCTCCTCTCAGAAATTCCATTGTCATATTTTTATTTGCTAGCTAGATGATGCGGGGACGTCGTTGAGTCTTGATCTCGAATTTAAGGGGGAACACCACTATGACGGCCGGAAAAGTAAGCCATTTTTAAGAATTTTTTTTCAGGAATAAGTTAGAGTTTTCATAGAAAATTTTTATTACCTACCTTTAGCACGCTGTCTTAAGAGACTACACAAAAAAAAAAAAATAGAAAAACATCCATCAATTTTAATATATTAATTAATCTTCTAGACCCCCCCCCCCCCACGCGAGCTGGTCGAATGTGTAACTATGGAACAGCAGGTCCGAAATCAAATTTCATTTTTTTTTTATAAACTATATGAGTGTAGTTTCCGTTGTGCGTTCGGTTTTTTTGATTGAAAACAAATTTTTTTTAAATACGCTCGAAAAACTGTCCATCTTATTCGCGGATTTTCGAAACTTTTCTTCTAAAGCGCACCAGTTTTACAAAAATAATTTGTTTAAGAAATCGGCACGCACAACGGAAACTGCACTCATATAGATTATATAAAAAAAAATTAAATTTGATTTCGGACTGGCTGTTCCATATTTACACATTCGACCAGCGCGCATGGGTGGTCTAGAAGATTAATTAATATATTAAAATTCATGGATGTTTTTCTATTTGTTTTTTTTTTTGTATAGTCTCTTAAGACAGCGTGCTAAAGGTAGGTAATAAAAATGTTCTATGAAAACTGTAAATTATTCCTGAGAACAAATTCTTAAAAATGTCTTACTTTTCCGGCCGTCACAGTGGTGTTCCCCCTTAACCCTTCGAGTACCGACCCCTGAAACGAAAAACTGACCGTGAGGCCCGGGCCCTCGAAACGAAAACCTTCACTGTACGCCCGGGCGGTATAGGAAATACGGCTTTAGGGTCCGTACGAGATACGGAGGCGGGCGACCAGTGGAAAACGGAGGGTCCGTACGAGATACGGAGGTGGACGACCAGTGGAAAACTTAGGGTCCGTACCAGATACTGAGGTGGTAGTGGAAGGGTTAAACGAATGGAATACCAAAGTAGCTAAATAATACCGTCCTTCATACATGTAAACATTAATGTACCACCTACGACTGGAATATTCTATACATCAGAATCCAATAGAATTTCCCATAAAATTAAAACTGCTTTCAGTACAATTCCAGATACTCCTCACACTTAACCCTTCCACTACCACCTCAGTATCTGGTACGGACCCTAAGTTTTCCACTGGTCGCCCGCCTCCGTATCTCGTACGGACCCTAAAGTTTTCCACTGGTCGCCCACCTTCGTATCTCGTACGGACCCTGTTTTTCAAGCGGCTCCCGCGTCAGTACCAAATACAGTAATTCCCCGTTATGAGCCCGTTTTTTTCCCCCCGTTGACAGCCCGGCGACTATCCCCACCATTTCTTGGAAGCCTACGGACGAGAATGAGAGAACCGGACAACGAGCGAGAGAAAACGAAAGAGTCAGACACGAAGTTGCCGTCGGGTACGAAAGAGAGAATCATGTCCGCAAGCCACTATGAGCCCGCCGCCAGCCCCGTTCGTCGGGCTTATAACGGGGAATTACTGTACTCTAGAGGCTGTCTGTACAGTGATGTTTCAGTGTCGAGGCCTCAGGTAGCAAAGTGACGTTTTCGTTCCGAGGACCCGGGCCTCACAGTCAGTTTCTCGTTTCAGGGGTCCGTAGTCGAAGGGTTAAGCCTCTAACGCACCATTTACGCACCATCTACTAGGCATGGTCCTGATCTGGCAGTGCCTGTCCATCGCACGGTCAAATCTACGGCACCCTTCACCTGTCTGTCCTTCTGCTATTATTCTCTTCCCTTGGAAATTCGTTCTCTGTCGTCTATCCCCGCTTTTAAATGTGCCGCTCGCTGTTTTAATCTCGTCCACTTTCCTTAACTTCCCTTGTCTCTCGGTTCCCTGTCTCACTCTTCTGTTGTCCCGTTAGCTTTACATCTGTTTGATAATGTTTCGCGGTTAGGTTGCAAAACAGCAGGTACGCTGAATCTCGCCCATTCGTCACTTAATTATTCATGTAATTTTGTGGTGAATAAAGACGAATTATTATTATTATTATAATCTCCAATAACCCTCGACCTAAACTACTCCATTCATTATTATTATTATTATTACTAATCCTTATTAACCATTACAGGAAAATACATGTAAATTCAATAATATAGTAGAATAATTAATTAGAGTAAAATTCGAGCTACAGTGCAAACGCTGTTAATAAGCCTAACTGTTAGATAAATAATTCATCTATCAAAAACCCTCAAATAACCATCACAGTCGCGCATCATTTCTCAATTTCCTAACTCACACCTCACAGATCCTACCAACTTTTCCAAGATTAAAAACCCTGGACAATTCCTCACCAAGAAAAATAACAAAAAAAGTATTTCCCAAAATGATAAAAAACCACGGCACGGAAGAACTATCCCCACCACTTGTCTATTTGGTACATTTCGATACAGAATGGAAACACGTAATGTTCCCGTTTCAAGGCCAAATCCGTCGATCTTACGAATTGCCCGGGAAATCGGTGGAATTACGGAAACTACCCCGAGGACCATTAATTTCTGCGACATCCGTAACAGCAACGGAGAGGGGGCCAGGGTCCGCGGGACGTTCCCAGTTTCCTGTCACGTGCGCGGGATTTATCAGCCGTCGGGATTTTCCGCGTGTATATTTCCGCGGCCCTAGATCGGCAACTTTAAGTCCATACTGGTCGCGGAACGGCGGACAGGAAGTTCGGAAGTTGCAGGCTGACCTGATTCCCGACGGGTAATACACTCGAAAATTGCCCCGGTGATTCTATTTTGCCGCGGAGCGCGCCGGCTCGAGGCCCTGGCAAAGTCGAGCGTTCCAAGAAGCTCGCGGACATACGTACTTTCATCGGAACTACCGATCGAATCACTTCCACCAATGACTAGTACCGACGCTAGAACTAAAATTACGCGGGAGTATGTCGACCGAGGGACGTTTATACATTGTCTGCCGTAGAGTTATTCTCGCGGTCCGCTCTGTTGGATAGAGGAATATGGAACCGCGGACTATATTATCGCATATGAATGGAGCTAAGTTAAATGAGGACGAAAGCGTTGCTTCTCGTGTCTGGTCTAATCCGAACTGAAGGAACGTCTGTCCAAGTTAGATCTGTTATTAGGTTAGATCAATTTAGGTCTGTCCAAGAAGGATAGCTGAGGAACGATGGAATTATTTAACATTGATAATCATATGGGATTGGGGGAATTAATTTTGTGGCTTTCTCAGATTCTTGTACATTCCGTGATCTCTTTAGCTCGCTTTAGAGGCTTTCTGTTTTGCGATTTGTTTTTAATCATTAAGGGGGACTTGACGGGGGGGCGGTGGTGAAGAAATATTGAGAGATAGCGCGCAGCTATGCGCCGCTTTATATCATCGTAATCGTATAAGCAATGCGAGCGTAAAAGGGAGCTAACGTTGCACGTAACGCTACGACTTCCAGCCCTAACCATAATCGTAAAGATAGTAGGTTTAAGTATCGATACTTTTTCCTTATCCGCCCCCGAAATAGCAGTTGCAAATACTATTGTAAAATACATGGCTCGGGGCACAGTAGCTTCCTATTCGGTTGCAGTCCCGTGGAAAATAGTTGCGCGTACGACCGTTGAGTTGATGTGATCAGCGTGAAACGAGGATGGTTTTAACACACGAATGGTAAGAGCGTGAGAAATTTCGTTAATGTTGCATTTTTGCCTCATAAAAGTTACGGAGGAGTTAAATTTATGGATGGAGATTGCTTATTGAATATTTTAGTGATAATACAATTTATCGCGAACTGTAAAATCGTGAATTAAAAGGTACTGGCTAACTGTCATAGTGGTTAATATTTTAGGGATGATGTAGCCTTTAGTAAACGCTTGCTTGTGTGATAAAATAAAGGAACGTTTGAACATCTTGAATAACAGATAAACGTAATTGAAAATTTTGAGATACCCCGCAAGCAAGCTTAAAAAAATGCAACTGCACTTTTTCAGTGCATCGTTGCACTTAGAAAAGAAATAAAGTCACGATAGTCATCCTGATGGCTATAAAAACCATTTATCTTCTTCCTGTCGTCGACCATATCAACATTGTAAACCCTATGATCTTTACAAATTGTGCTACATATTCACTCTATACAATCCACAAGCAACAATAAACCTTTCACTGATAATCTGTATTTATGTTATGGATCATAATCATAGACCCCCACCGACTTCAAGGCGGATTCACGCGTAACAATTCCGTGACAGGTCAGTGCTGTCAGTGTCAGTGGCCTCTTCGTGTCAGCGTCAGTAACTGACACAGACAAGTGTGAATTGCTACATCCCAAAACGAGGAAACGATATTTTTTACCACGGAAACCACCGAACGTCACAGAACTGTAAATCCACCTTTAATCTTCGGACGGCGAATGGCTAGATTGCATATTTGATTCAGGATCCATTTTAACCCATAATTTAATTGGCACACACCTCGGAATATGCTCTGACATTAGACTCCGATTTTGGCACGAATTAACATCTTTATCTCCTTCAAGAAGTATTAATAATAAGTGACACAGGGGAAACTCGGACAAAACCAGGTACCTGGGTAAAACCGGGACGTGCTATTATTTTTTTAAACTGCCTTAAATTTCCTCGCGTCGTCGCAGCGACATATTGTAGGGATGTCCATTATTTCATCGACAAAAGATAATCGTGTTATAAGCGTGCTTACTAAAATTATATCGTCTTGTGTGCTTTTGAAGGCTCTGATCTCATTTGCGATCATTAAGAAACTTCAAACACTTTCGGCAGTGTTCAGGTAGATACTTTTTGGTGGGAATTATGTTAATTATTGCATATGGGTCATTCCATGCGAAATCGGACACTTTTCGGAGTAACATTTCGGATTTTCGTGTAACGGGATATATAAACATATCTCGAAGGATTTTTCAAAATTTTGAAAAATGTCGATTTTACAGCTGTTTAAAGTGAAGTGCTAACTTTTTTTTCAATACATTATAGCTATGGAAGTAGTAAACGGATGGAAATGAGCTTTACGGTGCTTATAGAGAAGACATTGAAGTTTTAAGAAAAAATTATTTCAGTTTTAAAAAAGAAAAATTTGAACCATTTTTGTGCAATTATTTTAAACAAATGCAGATTTTTAACATCGGGCGCGATTTTAAAAATCTGAAAGAAGGAGAATATAGTTCTATCTTTCCCCTTGATGGACAAATTTTCAAAAATATGGACACTTTAAAATTGGCGAAATGAAAATTACTTGAATGTCACGCTGCGTCAAATCACACCGGCTCGACTGGCTGAGCCGTGCGGTACTCGCAGCGGCCAAGCGGCTATATCTGCTATTCTTATACAGTGTTCTCTAATATGGTAAGTATTTGTAAAAAACTGAAGACGGAAAACTTTTACTGTTTTTTATATACGACATAATACGGTATCTTAATTTTTGGTGTTCGCAATATTTTCCTTGAAACAAGGGTGACCTACAGTTTTTTAAATGGAATGCTATATATTTGATTATCCAATATGAAAGCGACTGTCAAGACAAATTCAACCATATGGTATACTATGACCTTCAAGGCTACACAAGGTTAGGAATGAAATAAATATATCGAACTATCTATCTAAGTAGTAGAGAGATTCTTTCATTCCTAACCATGTGTGGTCTTGAAGGTCACAGTATACCATATGGTTGAATTTGTCTTGACAGTCGCTTTCATATTGGATAATCAAATATATAGCATTCCATTTAAAAAACTGTAGGTCACCCTTGTTTCAAGGAAAATATTGCGAACACCAAAAATTAAGATACCGTATTATGTTGTGTATAAAAACCAGTAAAAATTTTCCTTCTTCAGTTTTTTACAAATACTTATCATATTAGAGAACACTGTATAAGAATAGCAGATATAGCCGCTTGGTCGCTGCGAGTACCGCACGGCACAGCCAGTCGAGCCGGTGAATTTTGACGCAGCGTTACATTCAAGTAATTTTCATTTCGTCAATTTTAAAGTGTCCATATTTTTGAAAATTTGTCCATCAAGGGGAAGGATAGAACTATATTCTCCTTTTTTCAGATTTTTAAAATCGCGCCCGATGTTAAAAACCTGCATTTGTTTAAAATAATTTCACAAATATGGTTCAAATTTTTCTTTTTTTAAACTGAAATAATTTTTTCTTAAAACTTCAATGTCTTCTCTATAAGCACCGTAAAGCTCATCTCCATCCGTTTACTACTCCCATAGCTATAATGTATTGAAAAAAAGTTAGCACTTCACTTCAAACAGCTGTAAAATCGACATTTCTCAAAATTTTGAAAAATCCTTCGAGATATGTTTATATATCCCTAAAGATTGCAACATATCCAAGTTGCACGAAAATCCGAAATGTTACTCCGAAAGGTGTCCGATTTCGCATGGAATTACCCATATTAAAGTGTAAATAATTATAAGGTTTGTTTTTACTTCGCCATGATATTGTTAATAATTCGTAATATTTACAAAATTGTATGCTGGGGCAAAACCGTACGAGGTAAAACCGGGTACCCGGTTTTGCACAAAATGTGTATAACAAAGAGACCAAAAGGAGGACGTTATCAAAATTACAATTAAATCGTAATAAAGGACTACGAATAAAGAGAAAGAAAACCGCAAAATTAAACAAAATACCGAAGGATAACGATAACAGTGGTGATGAAAATAGTGAAGACATTTGAATTTATGTCCAAGAATCAAATGGTTCATTGAAATTGAACGAAGGATGGGTGCAGTTTACAGCTTGTTCTAACTGGTTGGGAGACTGAAGAATTGAATGAGTTTCATTGTTATAGGTGCTGGAGCCAATATCTAGTATGGTACCCGGTTTTACCCATGCTATGGGGTAAAACCGTAAAAACGGATCATATTTTAAATCGGTATTTTTTTGTATTTATTCTTCTATTAAAAAATTGGATATATAGTATTATTGAATAAAAAGTTTATGCTAATGAATGCTAATTGCAATTTCTTTTTTACATTAATAATGTCAAAGTTATGGGCTTTTATCCTCAACGTCCCGATTTTGCCCCAGTTTCCCCTACAGTCGAATACTTAGCGTGGGTAAAAATAGCCCCGCCATCCGCCTACAGAGCGATGAACTTCCAGCGTTCAGAATCTCAAAAAATCGCAATACCCGTTGAACCCTTCCATCACAGGCATTCTACCAAAAATAATTCGTAATACATGAATCCCTGACCCCCAAAACATTGCATACGTATCCACCCCCTGCGCGATCGTGCCGCAAGGTTCGAGCCTCAGAAAAATTTAATTTCACATACATCCATGGACCAAGCGCAAAGAGTACCGTTGCGCAAAAACCCTGCTTCCGTAGAAAATGTGGCCTGCGAACAATCACGCTGCAAAGCGTTCCGCCCTCGGGCGGAACGAGTAACCGGGATTCCTACAAAATTCACGCTACAATTACTCCGGTTGAAAGCCTCTTAGAGTTCTCCCTATTCGACGCAATTATAATTAGCGCCGCGCTACGGACGACCCGCGCGGAATCGATACAGATCTCGCTGCGCGGAGGCTGGAATCGCGCCGTGAAGTCGCTCGTAATATTTTATCGAGCGCGCTCGGTGGCTCCTCTCCTCTAGGATCGGGCGCGGAAGGCGACGCCACGGTCCCCGATCCTCCGTTCCACGTTCGAGCAATCAGAGATTAAAGGTGGCTGCGCTGAATGAAATTTCACGTTGGGATAAGCATCGCCCCTGGAAATGTCTCGCAGCACATCTTGGAATATGCTTGGAACGATCGGGGAACAGATGGATGCCCTTCGATCGCAGGGGGCGTGGTTTCGAAGCGCAGTTTCAGCTACGCGGCACGTTCATTATAATGGCATTAGAGCGGCATTAATCATGCTTGTTTAATATCAGCCTGGGGCTGATTTTGTATCTGGAATGTCACGTACGCGGTGGGATTTACGGTCACGCGATACTTCAATAAAAATTCAATAAATACCGCGCATTAATTCGAATCCCTTCTAAGGGTTAATCGATGGGTAATCTGCGGTTTGTTGTGGCGAGTGTGCTTGCGCGGATACGTGATCTTGATGCGATGGAAATCGCTAAGTACTGAGCTCGTAGCTGATAAAGCTGACGTAGAGTTAAAAAAATAACGTATCCAACTTTAGAGCAAACATAGTTATCGATAATATCGCTAGTTACTCGATAAATAATCATTATTATCGCCTTTGGGGTAGAGGAACTTTTGCAAGTGACATATTAATTCGAGCTAGGTGTAGAGTGCTACTTTCGCTATTTGGATGTCTCTGATATCGAAGTCATCTTCAAAATTGATAATCCGATTTGGAAGCAAGTCTACAAATCGATTTCCATTGCTTCTATACTTCTACCTAAAAATTCTTTTCGTTGTCAAAATAATTGCTTAGTAAATAGTTTTCAAGTATTGTTAACGCCGGGCGTCAGATTTTGTTGAAAGAAAAGTGCAAAGTTTACCAGAATCGATTTCGAACACCACTTACGTCGCTTCTCAAACCTGACGCCTGACTCGTCCAATCCGTTTCTACTGAACTTCTGCCCGTGGGCTCAGTCATAGTGTGTTACTACTTTCTCCACTCGACTTGATTCGACACTGACAGTGTGTACAACCTACTTAGCTATAGTTCTTTTACAAGACAGGATTAGAAAATAAACTGATTATAAAATATTGGAGACTCCGTGATTTCTTATTGATCTCAGATGATACAGTATCACGCACTAAGTAGTAAATATAATTCTACGAAGCAATTGTGTATCGTAACATCGCCCTGAGAGATTTGTTTGGACAACGACTGCGTAACGATTTCCACTCGCCACAAATCCCATCTCGCAAATAAATTACGCCAACCAAAGTACTGCGCGGACTAAATTATACAGAGTCGAATGTCAAATGCTACGCACCGTTTACCCAGCACAAGATTATTCACTGTAACGTCGAGAACAGCGCCCGATCGAACTCGATCGAATGCATTGGCTTGTCTACGGAACACTGGTCTCGTTACCCTATTCACTAGGGCAGTTTAATTCCTGATACATTATTCATCGATGCCGCGATTCGCAGACTTCGTAATAGGAGAAGGGCGTGCGTTAAATCTAACTTGAAGGGAAGATATTATAAACTGCGTGGGATTAATAAATTTAGCAATGCGTCACGATGTAGGGTGAATAATAAGGTAGGTGGGATAAATTAGTGTAATAAGTAATTTAGGATAAACAGTAGGAAATGAATATAGTGACCAAGATCAAAGTAGGTGTATTCTACTGTTGATAAATGTCGTTTAGTAACAAATAAGGGAGAGTAGTGTAATTGCGAACACCTAAGCAAACAAAACGAGAACTATCTGAGAACTGAATTTGTTTATTATTTACAAACATACTTAAACTATTCATCTATAAAGTACTGTGACGAATTTTTGAAAAATTATAATAAAAATCAACTTTATAGTGAAAAAGCAGAACCCTTGGTGTTCGTGATTACTCGACTGCCGTGGGGTAATCACGAACAGAGTGCTAAATATCGCGGAAGTCTCACAGGAAGCGCGACTTCCATGGTCCACCCATAAAAAATGTTGCTAAATTCATCTTCTTGTGCATTAGAAAAAAATTGCAATTGGTCGGAATATCGAAAAAAAATAGTAAAGGTCGTTTTTTAAACTTTTTTCTGAGCCTGTAATGAAAATTCAGAAATCCCTTTTGTAGATTTAAGTAAGTTTTATCAATGCTGAAAATTTCATCAAAATCGGTTAACGTTGCTAATCTCGAAGGTTCGAGATTAACCCATCCGAGTTGTTCGTCAATACCCCACGACATCAAAAAATAAAAAAGAATTTATTTCAGGGGTTAGAATCATGATTCAAGCAACGCCTTGGTCACAAAATGTTGGTAAAAAAGTGCTTTATTTCAAGTTATAAAAAAAAAACAATTGTATCATTAATTCAACAGTAATTACATGCAATTGAAAATGGACAAAATATTACTTGAAACATGATGAAAATAATAAATTGTGTTTATCTTGAATAGCATGAGCGTTCTGTATGTATTACTTTCTGCCCGGCGTTAGATACGACTAAAACTATTAGCTAGTGGAGTGGGAACATCGTTTTTATTTATTAAAACGCCGTAACATCGTATTCGCGATTACCCCGCGTTCGTGTTTACCCCACTCTCCCTTACCTGAAATTGGAGACTAACAGTGGAAGATCCATTCTTGATGTATTGATTGATGGTCAGAATTCGATACCAGCACAAATTTGTAGCACCTACGTATCAAACTCCCACTGCTTTGAAGCTCTCGTGGCGTTCAGCTGATAATTTCACTGATAAAACAATCGCAAAGTCAGCTAGTAATTGATTTTTGCTAACACCTATAGCTGGCTTGCAGGCGCGGAGCGCCAGCCAGGATACAGCTTGCGTTTCACAGCTCCGGAAGCTGGTATCGGATATAACGACGTGCCTGTAACGACGTAGCGGGCATAAACGCGAGGATACCCGTGGAAAGTAAAACTTTCCATCGAAGATTTCACGGCTACGTGCTGCTTAATGAAACGATAACCGGTGTAACGAGGTTAAAGTTAGGGCATCAACGTGTTCTCAGCTTATCCAGTTCGTCTTGGGGAAGAGCTACTTCCTGTGTATCACTTTCCTCCTCGAAAAACAGATTCCCCCGAAAACCACGGAGCTACTTTAGCTTCTACTAGAAGGTGGGACATTCTGGCTCAGGCCTTCTACGAGTCAAACCCGTCATCACCCAAAACGTGTCCCTTTAAATTTTAAATAAAACTTCCCAAAGGGCAATCTTCCCGACGGGTTAGCGAAAATCACGATCGGCTAGATTTCCGTGGCGCACAGCTACCGTTGAATAAGTTGGCTGGTGTGGGCTCTCTAAAAACAGAAGCAACGGTGCTCAGTATCGTGCTACTTTTATGCCTTTTTCCGAGTAGTTAGGTGGCCGCCACGGAGCGGCGCCCGAGCTCCAAAGCCATAACGTTAACTCTCCTAGTTCTAGTCGCTAGTTTAACGAGTATGCTTCTCCTCCGGGAGTACGTGAGAGCATTCTCGTTGGCTGGCGGAGGCACATGCTCAAAGGAGCCACGGCCTTATCCCCTGCTGTAATTTAGCCCGGTGCCTTGCGTGAAATTGTAACCGCGTAAAAAGGGATAATTTCGAGAAATACCGCGGCTGGTTTGGGCCGGGAGCACCCTCGAAACGAGAGGAATCTTACGTTTCCGCGCGGCGGCCGCTGGGATTACTTCCTGGGATGGAAAACTTCGAGGTCTATTCAAGGACGGGGTAAGCACGGAGTACGAAGTGGTCCTCGTGAATTTGGCCCGCGCAATGCACGCGATGATCCTCGGCTGTGGCGCGTCGTTCTCCACGCGGTGCTGCGGGGAATAGATGAGAGAGGCTGTTGTATTGTTGTATTAGATACCAACGGATTTACACGCAGCACTTGCAGTTTCTTGAGGAGCCAACTCTGCACTTTTGACTGATTCTTTCATGCAGATTCTACTCCTTTCGGGTTGCACCACCAGTTCGGAGACACCGTGTACAGTGAATCGTTTCACTGATCCTGAGTTGTATTTGGTGGTAGCCTTGTACTTTGCTGAGGGTGGAATTTCGGTACTTGAAATGTGTGGTCAGTTGTCAAGGAATATACAGTGGGTGGCCGAATTATTATACTCAAACAAAAAGGTTTGAGATTTTGTAAGTTTAAACAAATGGCTGTATCTCAGCGAAAAATGGTCTCAAAAAATATTTAAACACGCATTTTAACGCTTGAAGTTTCTAGTTCTTGAATCAAGGACTCAATCTTTTTCATCTATTATGATACTGTGATATCAAGATAAAGCGCAGGAAATGAAGTTTCAGAAAATTTTTCCTACTATGAACGTATGCATGGGCCAGAAAAAAATTTTCCTGTAAATCCAAGGAAGAGCATTTATAGAGCAAACATTTCTCTTTAATTTCGTTTATTGGGTTTTGTTGTACGATTTTTATTGACCGAGTTATTCGCGACCAAAGAAAAAAAGGTACTTTTCATTTTGAACATCTATAACTTGCGAACTCATGAACGTAGACAATTTTTCATGAGTGTTTTGGGAAGCCAAGAAAGTTTCCTTTCAGAACCTTTAGTTGCCAATTTAAGATTTTTTTTTTAATCGTATTAAATCCATTTTAAAATGATCCCAAAAATAGACGAAAATGTTTTGAGTATAATAATTTGGCCACCCTCTGTAAATGTCACGAAAATGCGGGACAGTGAAATAGTAAATATGACGTAGTTTCCGTGATATAAGTACAGGATGGACCAATAAAAATTGCCACCTTCAAAATTCCCAGAACCATGGAAGTAACAGTAAATGTTTCGAATAAAAGTTGTTTGGTATGAAACAGGCCATATCAATTTTTTCTCACTTCTATTGTTCGGAGATATTGAAGAAGGTAATTCTTATTGGTCCACCCTGTAGATCATTCCTGCTAAATATTCGGATTCCCGGTAGGATTAGCTGATCCTCCAAACCTTAGCAAAATCTAGAAAAGTCTTAATCCTCCACGTCGAAGTTTCTTCCACCACCCCCATTCGATCATCGAAACAGACTATCCCCGATTACTCCACAAAACCACCCTTCAAGTCTATCTAATTCACCACTGAAAATTAACCCGCACCAAGAACACCCCGAAATCACCCACCCCAAAGGGGTCACAAGGAAGCCACTTAACCGTCCAGGGCGCCACCACCGCGTTACCGCGGCCGTCCCCGAGTTTCCACGAACTCTTCAGCAGCGAGCTAATTCTATTCCGCACCGAACATGTCCGTACCTCGTGGCTCGATCGTAACACGTCCGACCGGAAGTTGGTCGGCGACGGCCGTCGTGGCGCTGACTCCCACGAATCCGACTGCCGCCTCAGCTGACACGTTTTTCGGCGGTGCGGTACGTGACGGAGCAGCAGCAGCAGCACCGCAGCCGTAGAGGCAACGTCCCGCCGCCGTCGGACGTACGCGACCCTGCAGCAGAAGGGGCTTGCAGTGCTACAGGTGCACCGTAGCCGTTGATCAACCCTTTGCTACGTCCTTCATCCGTCTGGACCGTCCCGACCTCCTCTCGCGACGACGTAATCCGATTGTCGCGAATTAGCCACGGAACACCCCGCCAGCTAACCCCGGCTCCTCTGATCTGCTTCCCCTTTTGGCCCGCGTTTCTCCTGCAACGTGCACCGTCGCAGGACGGCCAAGTCGGGGCACGAGCTTCGGGAAGCGCAGCCCGCTTCTTCGGGACTGCTCAAAGGGTGGATCATTGGTTTCTGGGTCACGGCTAATTGGATAACGAGCGTAATTACCGTGCGACGCGTCCGAGCAGGATTTCCCGGTGTCGTTCGCCGGGGTTGCGCGGATCTCAGCGGAATAATCCAGACAACACGACGCCGGTAAATCGCGCGGGCAATGTTAATGGGTACGTGCGCGTACGTTTCTCTCAATTGAAATCGAAGGGACCGGGCGTGCTCTTTTTTTATGCTTCGGGCTGGCTTCATGATGTAGAGGCGTTGCTTCGGTCGAGTTGTTTATGCCGAGGTTATTGATCGCCGTGGGCGGATGGGGGTGTAGTAAATTCAGGGACTTGAAATTTGTTGTACCGTGTGAACTCTTCTGCTGTGTTTCGTGACTTATAGGCGCGTCATGGGCGTCGCGTTATCAATCTTGTGGATAGAAGGTGGTATTATCTTTTTTTTTTTTCATTTTTTTAGATCGATGGGCTTGTTTCGTGTTGTTATTTATATTCTTGCTCGGCGGAGGAAAGCGTAAGGGTGTTGGTCTCTATCGCGAGAAGGGGTGAGATAATAGTGTTCTAGAGATTTGTACACTGGAATTTTGCAAACAGAGGTTTGTAAGATAGGAAATTGTTTGCGTTCGCGTTTTTGATGCGCTGAAATGTAACGAGACGATGACAAAGTACACTGAGTAAATAAATGCTCGAAGAATCGGAATGGCGCGGTTTAATAACTCGTTTAATGACAACGAATTATTGCGCTAATTACGGACGGTAATATGAAGTGGTAACGAGCAGTGTATTTATGATGAATTAATTGAATCTCTTTAAACGTAATTGAACGTAGTCGACGAAATTTAAAACTCAATATGAACGTTCCATAATATTCTGTAAATATGTTTTCGAGATAATTCAGTCTGTAATTAATTTGTGTATTTTTGTAACCGTATTATTTTCGAATTTCGAAGGATAATCAAAAAATGGAATAACCAATGCAAAGTGGTACCACATTTACGTTATGTTGAGTCACGTGAACGGTTCTGTGTAAAAACAGATCATAAAAAATTACTCTCTTAGTTCGAAAGATGGAAAAATAGCTTAATCCTTACCTAAAAGAATTTAGTAAAGTATTCGACGGAATGATGCATACAATTTGCAGTAAATAGTAAATCTGTATCACTACGAGTTCCATTTTGTACGTAATATTCTCGTTGCATTCGTATAACTTCCGAAATGTGCCCATAATTCTCTAATCATTTCGTAGTGGAATGAACTATTTCGCCATAATGGCAAACCTATGCAAATAGCGATCAAAGGAAACAATAAATAATAAAGCATTGTAAATAATTAAAGTAGATTTATACTGTGCGGAATCACCTGAACATCACTGCAACCGGAACACTCGTATTGGTACTAGAAGTAATTTGATTTACTCCAGTTAATTAATGTTAGTACAATCATTTTAATTGTACGTAACTTTAAAACAACATACACTAATTAAATTTGTATCTTCCGTATGCTGCATGAAAACTACTCAGTGCATGCAAAAGGGGGTCGTCCGATGCACGTAAGTTTAAATATAAATTCCAATTAACCCTTTCAGGAAAACTAAATGACAAGAATCAAGTGTCAGTGTGTCTCGAGAAGAATTCTTACCTAACTTCTCATACGTAACCCTTGATAATTTTCTAAAAAATTCCACAACAAAATACCATCACCCTTTTCACTAATTACACTATCAATCTTCGCAATGCCTCCACTGGACTTATACGTCCCAGAAGTGCATCTACAAAATAACATTCAAATTTCACCGAGATTTCCACCACAGTGATTTCCTAGCGAACAGTTCCACTGGCCATTGTGAATTTCAATTTGAATTCCTCGTTTCCCATTGATAACCACATTCGAGATGAAACGTTTTGAAAGAACTCCCGAGGAAATTGGCTGTTCATATTCCCCGCCCGAAGTTAATGGAGAATAACCGATGCAGGAGCACAAGAGAGGAGGCGGCGTAGTTATTAAAGTTGCTAAACGAACGAAAACTTTCGGTGTCCCGCGTTTTAACCGCTTCTGTCTCTTGGTATATCGAGCTGCGAGCAGAAAGACCGCGTGCACTCCCGCTCCGAAGGAGATTAACGCAGGCTTAATTGCTTCGATTGCGCCGTTAATCCGACTCACGAAAATCCGACGGCTTAATTACTGCCGGTTCGAGATCACGGAGCTAGCATACCGCGAGCCTAACCGAAAGCAAAACGGGATTGCAATTAACGGGGCCCCGTCTCTGGTACGTTTCTTGGCAGTAAGCTCCAACTTAAACACCTTAACTGAGTTATGCAGGTTGTGTTTAGAACCAAATTTTGCTGCAATATATTCCTACATACATTAAATTAATTTACATATACGTACATTTTAAATTTTCTTTTTACTACTACTGTATGCAATTCAACTTTCCAACTTTATGCTTTGTGATTAAGGTAATTGGGGCAAGGAATATATGTATATATATATATATATATATATATATTTTTATCAAATCAACAAACTTTATTTGTTATCCAAATCATATAGGGTAAAGGCAGGTAATATGGAACAGCACGTAATATGGAACTTCGTAATATTTCGATAAAAAAATAACGAACTCTTCAGGCAATCGTGTGTACTAGATCTGTAGACACAATAGGCGATGGTACTGACAATTAAGCATCAGTTGAGCATCCATCATTGAAAGAGAAACGATTATATTTTTCGTGGGGTGTAAAAGTTTCTGAAAAGTGCATCAAACAGTTAAATATTGTAGTGAAGGTACGTTACAAAGTATTATTTTGATATAATTTATCATTAAATATGTGTGCTCTTGATTATTCAACAATTGTTTACCAATAAAGGTACTTTCTTCTTAGTATAATTCTTAATTTCTTGTCGGAACATGTGTGTACGTAATATGGAACATATCGAGTAACATAGATGAAGTTGATAATGACGATGATGCGGAAGGCTTATTTTGCGATGGTAATTAGAAAAATAATGACAATGAAAAGTAGACCCAATGTATTCGCTGCATTCAGTGGGCACACGAAGAATGTGGGGCTTCCGACGTATTATTCACGTGCCCAACGTGTAGGAGACGCAGAAAGCAGGAATAAATTCCAAAAATGATGTATATTTATTTATTTGTATCTTTTACTTAATAAATCTTCGTTTTTAGTAAGAAAATGTAAAGATTTTTGAGTTTTCTTTACAAATATCCTAGGTGTTCCATATTAGGTCTCATTTCATCGAACGGCCGATTTTCACTCTTTTCAGTTTTTTTACTATCATTGCATAACAATTGGATTTTTTTACATTTAGCTATACAAATATGATTATGCATTAGTTCCTTCGTCCCCTCATGTTAGTTTTATTAAAAAAAAAAACAAATTCCCCTACTTTTGACAAGCTTTTGAAATCAGATGTTTCATATCACCTGCCTTTACCCTAGGTAGTATGAAACGAACACTACTAAATTAACAAAAAATATATGTTAACCTATAAAAACTCTGAGTTATGTTTGCTTTGCATCTTCTCCTTAATTACCTTATACACTCTCAAAAAGCGAAATCCATGATGAAATATCAACTTTCATGCATTACTGTAAGTTATTGAATCTACAGTGGGTGGCCAAATTATTATACTCAAACAAAAAGGTTTGAGATTTTGTAAGTTTAAGCAATGGAATAAAATAGATGTCTCGTTTTTAATTTTATAATATTATTTTTTAATATTAATATTAAGACTATATTGTACGAGAAATACAATTGAAGGCTCGGATGCAATAAGAGGACTACTTAGCGCTGGAAAATGCGAAAAAGTATTGTCCAAACGCTAAGAAAAATTGGAAAATTAAATTTTGTTAAACTGGATTTTAAAAAATATAGTGTTGTAAAGCGCGTCTCGGCACACATTTTTTCTATTTACAGTTTTTTTTATCGAATCATTAGTATTCGAGATAAAAATTATAAACGAAAACAATTCTTCGACCAAAATCATTATTTCTTTGAACATAAATTGCGATAACTGGAGTAAATATTAAGGGATCGTTATGAGACTTGAAACATAAAACTCAGAAAACTCTAGCGAAGCCGTAAAATGTATGCACAAAACCCTTATGTTAAAAATGTAATAATATTTAATTAAAAAGTAATACTGGACATAACCCACGTTTTTCAATACTATATTTTTAAAAATCCAGTTTAACAAAATTTAATTTTCCAATTGTTCTTAGCGTTTGGACAATACTTTTTCGCATTTTCCAGCGCTAGTCCCCTTATTGCATCCGAGCCCTCAATTACTCAATATTTGGTGACTCCGCCTTTAGCTTTTATCACGGCTTGGATTCGGCGTGGCATGCTTTCAATGCATTCTGTAACTACTTCCTGCAGTTTTGGAATATTCTGCCATACTTTGTTAATATTCTCTATTATTTCTGTCTTATTTGTAATAATTTTATCCCCACCCTTTTAGAAACAAATAAGATTTACATGTTGAAAAATTACTCACAATGTTGCCAGATATTGTAACTAATCATTAAAAGGAAAAAAACAATAACAATCGTGTATTGTTACTTTAATTACAGCCACGACTTTCACAGATTTTGATGAAAATGTTTTGAGTATAATAATCTGGCCACCCTCTGTAAATTACAGAAACTAAGTAACTATCTATCATCCAACTTAACGATACCAACGGCTTCGCGCTCTGCTACTTAAAAAAATTGCCATTCCTTGATTCAGTGCAAGGATCGATGGAATAGAAAAAGGAAGCTCGCGAACGAAAAGCGTGTCAAGGAACAGTGAAAATGTATCGAGTATCGCGTCGGAGTTATTTATTCGCGCATCGTTACGTCGCCGCACGGCGTCAAGTCGTCTCCGACAAGGATACTCTTCAGCGAGCTTTTCACCGTCGATGACATAAATCAAATTTATCCCGCGCTCGTTCGATACACCCTCTCATCGCCCTTACCTTTCCCTTTTTGCTCCAGGTACGTACCTACCGGGCGTCGGTGAGCCCATCGCCGGAGTATCCCGCTAATTGGCTACGGCAATAACGGTTCGGTAAGTAAACGTTATTCCCAGCGATGCAATAATCCGTTGCCCGTTCTGCAAACACCGGGGAAACAATGCTGTGCTTCTTATACGAGCTGCGATCAGAATTCCGCTGTCACGCAGCGCCCCCGCAGTAGGATTTCTTGCGCGGGAATTGAAGCTGCGATGCTTTTTAGAACGACACCGCGATCCAGAGGAAACGATCGTTGAAAGTCTGTTTGCGACAGTGTCCGTAAATACGGGAGCAAGAAGAAGTTTGATAATTCCGTTCTCCAGCGAATCCAATACGTTCCCTTGCCACTAAAAAGGAAGTGAAACTGTGATCGGTTACAAACGTACGATATTGAGTTGTTCGGAAAGTTCGTGGCGAAATTGGAGAAAAATTCCAAAGCAATGTTTTCGTACAGAAATTAGCATTTTTGTTCAATAATTCATGCGCCGCTTGTTTCGGTGACACGAGATGAAAGACCTGTCGAAAACGATACGAACGTTCCGAACAACTGAATAGTTTCGTTAAAAAGAGTTACCTATATCTTCAAATTCAAATCTGATATATGGAAAAGGTTCTGACATTTCTGACAACCTTGCAATTCCGCAGCTACCGCTTGTTCCCGCGCGAAGGTACACCTTTTTAACCACGATTTCGACTACGCTCTTACAGCAGGTAAACAGATTTTTTTAGAGAAGCACGACGGCACAGGGGTAGGAACGATTTAAAAAAGCTTGACCCAACGGCAGCCCGCGGTTCGAACGCGAGAAAGGAATCGCGGCCGTTGGCGTGACAATGGGTGGGGCTTCCGGGGTGGCCGTAAATCTTATTTCGTGACAATTAACGGCTCGAGAGCGAAATAACTTGGGCAAACGTAATAAAATTCCACCTGCCATTGTTACGTAAGCGGTGCTTGCACCGTGGCTTTTCCAACTGCGCTATTAACGGTCCCTTTAACGTTTACTCGGCTCACCCCACCCCCCCCCCACCCACCCCGAGAAGCGTCGGCGCCGTTATAAAGTTATTTCCCCCGCGATAATCTAGCGTCGCGGCGTCCCCTCGAAAGACAATCAGAAAAATTACAGCTGCTGTGCGCCTCCAATGGCGAATTAATTATCGCCCGTCGTCGAGTTGACTCAACGACTCGATCATTTAGTTGTACGTAATTGCGCCGTACGTAATTGTCGCTTCACGCTGCCACAGACGTCCTCCCGGAGACGTCAGCTAATAGCCGTTAATTATCATTAACACAGTCCCTCCCATAAATCATATCGCGCTGCAGTATCCACGTGACGCTAATCTGATTAGGTACGAACCTCTCCGTTGCGATCCGTGCCGCCGCTCGCGATGCAAAGCCACGCGGAAACAGCTTTATTTTCGACGATTTGTATTTCGACGACGTTAAAGCAAGATTGATCGCGCACAGTTAAGGGGTGGTGGGGGGTGGGGGTAAAAACTGGAAAACACCGGCGTCGGATTCCCTTTAAATCCAATCAACAGCGTAATTGAATATTTACGATTATTTACGATTATATGTCGGGAACGTGCGTTGAATGCTTTGTTATCGCTGCTGTTGCGATAAATTCGAAGCTTTCCCGTCGGGATTCACTGAATCGCAAAAGATATAGGTACCTACGAGGTGTTTTGTGACTATGTATACTAAGGTTTATAATAAAGGACGAATTCTGATCGCATATAGAGACGCAAAACAATAGTTCTTTATATATTAATAATAATAATAATAATTTGCAGAACTTAGTAATGCAGTGATTCCCAAAGTGTGAGTTGCGAAGTGTTTTCTGGGGGGTCGCCACGGTTTTGGGTTTAGAATTTTATTCTGAAATACCCATTTTTTCAAACTTCTTTACCTTACTAAATTTACCTTACTTTATGGGGGAGGGGTCGCAGGTTATTTGAATATTATAAATGGGGATCGCGGCTCAAAAAAGGTTGGGAAACACTGTAGTTGTTATCGATTTAGCAGGTGACTATCCGGCATGCTTTCAGTTTATTTAGTAATAAGCTGCTGTTTTATGAAACTTGTAGCTACAGTTCTAAACCCCCATGCTTTCTACGGGTACAGTAGTGTTTTGCTAGGGAAACAAGGTTTTGCCGTTTGTATAGGGGGGTAGCAAATAATGGGATTAGCAAGATACTTGAAAGGGAAAGGACAAGGGAAAAAGATGTTAAGGATGAGAAGGTTTAGACGGGGGAACGAGATGGGGGAGTATAGGTACTGGGAAGGGGAAGGGAAAAAAGTGTTGTGTATGTGAGAGGGAAGAGGAAACATGGGAGCATGAATTGGATGGAGCATGTGGGGATTCGGGGGGACAGAAGGGCAATAGGGGAGAGAATAAGGGAAATTTTGGACAACACTGGAACGGGGAAAGTTGAATGGGGGTGTTGGAAAGAAGGAGGGTGGAGAGAAGGGAGGGGTTAAGGGACGAGGGAGAACAAGTGCATTAAAATAGAAATAGGAATAGGAAGAGACGAAGGGAGGATGGTAGAAAGATTTAGATATAAAGTGGGGTAGTAAACAGAAAGGAAGTAATAGAGAGTAGGGGATAGCAAATAAGATAGATTAAAAGTATAGCAATAAGAAGTGCACATGTGGTAGAGTAGGGTGGCCCTTATTTATACGTGTCGATTTTTTTCTGTTTCTTTGCTCTCACCCCCTACAACGGTTCGGTAAAAATATAGTCCCTGAAAAAGTTGATTGCAATCGTATAACAGGAAAGGGTGCCGACCAGGCCTTAAAGTTTACAATTCATCAATAGTTTGGATTTAAAGAATTTCTCAAAAATGGTAAGCCCTATCGAAATTTTGTTCAAATAATATTAAAAGAGCGTTCAATTTTCTACAATTACTGTATATATAATTTTTTCATGCTTCCAACCATTTTTTAGATAATGGCGTTTATAGACTACGCGTGTATAGACAATACGTCACGCCGTACAGGTGGGACGCGCGAAGTGCGGACCTCTCTATATTCAAACGCTATTATCTAAAAAATGGTTCGAAGCTCGAAAAATTTATATATACAGTAATTGTAGAAAATTGAATGCTCTTTTAATATTATTTGAACAAAATTTCGATAGGGCTTACCACTTTTGAGAAATTCTTCAAATTTAAACCAATGATGAATTCTAAACTTTAAGGCCTGGTAGGTACCCTTTCCTGTTGTCCGATTGCAATAATCTTTTTCAGGGACTATTTTTTTATGAAATGGAACCATATAAGGGTGTAAGAGTAAAAGAAATCGCAGGTTGAAAATAAGGGCCACCCTAATGGTAGAGGGAGAGAGAGAGAGAGAGAGAGAGAGAGAGAGAGAGAGAAAAGATTAAAATCCATAAGTAACAATAAAGATGTTTATATATAGTAGTGTTCTGCTACTATCATCATAGTAGATTAGAATCACGAAACTTCACTTGCATTTAAATGTAGTTCAGCCATACGTCTTATCCAAGGGCTCGCGAAAGCGACGTCAGTAGTATTAGTCAACGGATCCTCGTACGGAGCCGCTCGGTCGGCGTCACTGCTCGGTAAAAAAAGAAACTTCGCGTGCCAACGATTACACGCTACCGAAGATCGTCGTGAGTTAAGACGAAATTGCAGTACAAATATATTTATGTTCCCTATATAACGGGAACACGCGAAACCCACGAGTTCGTGTCCGTTGCTTCCTCTACAATAACCAAGTAATATAACTATATTTTAGCTGCCATGTTCCCAGCAAAATTCGCACAGGAACTGAGAGGCATCCTGTAAAATTAATTAGATGAATTACAGGTGCTCGTTTATACTCATTAATTTCACACGAATTCCTGTGAGAAAAATTGAATAATTTCAATTTCCATCGACTCCCCATTCCTCTATTTTTTTCATTCTCTGTTGTCTATTTAGCTTGTTATCCGACCGGCGTTCATTTTTGCGCCTCTAAACCCTTCGTACATTATTTAGCCGCATAAACGCACCGTGTTCGGTTCTGCGGGTCTCTGCGCGCGCCATGCTTTGTCTAGCGCACGCTGGGGAGGATAGGACGCGTCAGGTAATGATAGTTAATTATCATTAACGCGCGGCATAATGCACGCGCGACTATGATCCCATTACGGCCACACTTCGCCAGTGAATGTATTTTCATGCAGCTCCGTCCAACATGCGATATCCGGTGATACCGTCGAACCGCGAGCCCCGTTCACCAGGCTGCGCATGCAACTGATATTAAGCGATGTGAATGGAGCCGTGATTGGAATATTTAAATGTATACACGCCTCGCCGTTCGAAAGCTTACCCCCCTCCCTAAAATCTAAACTTTTATGAAAGCTATAATTACCCCCCGGAGCAGGCAAAAATTAATATTCCGAATTAACCATCTGTCGTGACGAAATCTATGAACACTTAATCCACCTTTTTAAATTTTAAAATTCTCGCGACTTTATTGCAGTAGGTAGTACCTATCGTCTGTGAATTCTATGGGAGCAGAGGGTATCTTAATTGGATGCGCCCCATCCAACCCCTCCGCCTGGAATTATTCAAAGCCATATCAAAATTCAAACTACCCCCCCCCCCCACCCCCCCACCCCGATCTTCGTCCCTTAGCGGCTGCGTTATACTTCATCCACCCACTGCGCACTCGGTCCCAACGTGTCGTCGAACGTAACAAGAGAAGTTTTCTCCTGGACGACCCGCGAGGAATGTTCGAACGAGTTCCGTTCACGGCTATCAAAACCGACATACGAGATCGTCGGAGTAATCGTCCTAGAGTGGAATCGAGTCACCTCTCTGGTATCGTTCACGGTGATTCCATCGAGCTCCGAGTAATTCCATTGAGTTTCTGATTACCGTCGGACACTGTCGGAGAGAACGGGGACCAGGGATCTGCTGGGATTGGTGACGTCCCCGCACCGCTCTGAGGACCGGCCCTCGGTTTTGTCCGAGGGCGTAGCACGTACTCTCGCGTGTGGATGCATGCGTGCGTATTTCGCTCTCTTCTATTACTCGCCGTCTGCTTCGAAAATAGGATTCGGTAGTCTCTGGGGGGGAGGCGAAACGACGATAAGAATTGCCCAAGGAACAGACCGTAGCGTCAGCCGAGGGGGGAGATAAAATAGAATCGCTACGAAATTGTCTCGGATGTCATTCTAGGCATTCATTCGCCCGGCGTACGACTCGCCAGCAGGGAGGAGACTTTTTTCCCCCCGTTTATGGGGATGAGACTTCTGGCCAGATGGATTGGATCTTTCGGCAAGAAGAAACGCGGATGTTGCTTACTTCCGTGATCGATATATATATATATATATATATATATATATATATATATATATATATTGGGCGGTTCCGGAAGGCGATTCCCACAGCCGTCTGTCATTAAAAATGAAGAATCGTGGCTTCTCCCCTTTGTGCCACTTCCATGCGAAACTTATGGCGGTGAAAAAACGAGGCTCCGAGTCTGTAACCTTTCGTGCTCCGTTGTGTAAAGGACCACCGAATTTATTATATTTCTGTGCGAAGGGTGTGTTTGCAAGAGCGATGGTTGGAAGCAGAGTTTGGTATTAACTAAATAAAGAATTATTTAAATAATGGATGAAATACAAGTTACTTTAACTTTATATTATTTGACGAATAAAGATAATTTTTTGAACTTTTATTCGTTGTTCGAAATTTATTTAAATAAAAATTTTGCCCGTCTCTGGTTGGAAGCTTGCGAGTAGGGTTTGTCGGTTTTTATAAACCGGGTTTAAAAACCGGTTTTTACTTATAAATTTGTAAAATTCGTAAACCGGGTTTTAAATTTAAAAACCCGGTTCAATATACTAGAATTAATATGCAGAAATTAATTAATTATTTGATTAAAAACGTTAACATTTGGACTTGAAATCGCCTCGGACACAAGCATATCGTAATAGGTAACAGTTTACTGTAAAACTAATCTTCATGAGTTCATATTTTCAGAAAAAAAATACTAAATGGAGTAAATATTTATAATTTGGTACCACATTTTAAAAGATTTATATTTTGTACGAATTTTAGTTATTTTAGTTTTTTTTCATTTAGTTTTGTATGCAGTCTATTTTATTGTTATATTTTCGTAGATCCATAAATATTAAATGAACTTAAAAATTGTACGTATTTGTACGGATTTTAGTTATTTTAATTTTTTTATGTGGTTTTGTATAGACAGATAGAGTATATTTTATTTTGTTATACTATTGTAATTCCATAATATTAAGGAAACTGAAATTTTTTAAAATAAATACAAATATTTATTTACTATTTTAATTATATTTTATGTGACAAATCGAAAACCGGTTTAACCGATTTTTTGGGAATAGTGAAATTCGAAAATCGGTTTTTTCAAAAGTCGGTTTTTGTATAAACCCTACTTGCAAGACCTGAGTAATTCGATTCTGTATCCGCGGAACGGTAGCTGTATTCCGTAATACAATTCTTTCTGCGAAATTGTTCTACTTTTAGATGTAGAGTCTGTGAATCCAGGGTGAAAGCTTGTAATATTTTGCCTTCCTTAACGATCGAACAGCGAAAGCTAGAGATATTGTTTGTTTACAGACATGTTCAGGGGTTAAGCGTACCTAATTTATTACGTATTTACTAGCTGACCCTTCCCTAGTAACGAAACCCTGTGCCCTGCTTTCGCGCGTACACAAGCGGGGTCTGAATACGCGCCACGGATAAAAGCAGTGACACGTAGCAAGAGAAATGTACCTTTGAAAAATGATACAAGGGGCTGGATCCTCGCAACGAGAGCTTCTCGATGGGGCTTTAATAAATCATCCCCTGCATTTCTTCTGTACGATCCTTTGGAGCCGTGTTAAAAACAAAATTAGATACAGGGGAACGTCTAACAAGGGGAGTGCGCCAAAGAAGTGCAATTTGTATTATCGATTTGGCGAAAATATTGCATGTAGTCAGTCTACGCTGGGTCTAATAATTTGCTGAAAGATTCTCTACTCAAAATTCAAGCTCAACACTCTGCCTTTTTCAGAACGAGAGCTGTTTAAATAATTGGTGACAGAAGTAGATAATAAAAAGTGAGTAAAAATAGTACACTTGAACTATTATGACAACTCAATTATAATAAAATTCCTTTTTACACATAGATACACACATCGAGGCCCTAAAAATGGCGAAACTTTGAACTCTTTGAACTTTCCAATATTACACCTTATAAGTCTAACACGTTATCATTAAAATTCGAGTCAAATCGTTGATCCGCACTTTGTGCACACCTCTTGGAAAAGAAGAATGAAACATATAACCGCGGAACTGGACGTTTCCCGAGGAGCAACCGTGTAGCGTGCGAAGGAAAATTCAAGGATAGTCACAATTTATTTCCGCGAGCGCGCCTTCATTTACGAAGGGGGAAAAAACAATTGGGCGAAGATTAGAATTTCTAAAACTGGTAAACAGGATTTAACGCGGGGGCAAATGTTGCCCGTGTTTCATCCCTCTTCCCGCTGTGTACAGCGCGCCGCAATTTTCCGTTTGCTTCTCTCTAACGAAGAATAATGGAATTTGCTCCAAAGGATGCTGGCGGCATTGCCGGCTGAAAATCCACCCCCTTTTACGATGTGTCGATGTGGGCTGTCGCCGTGCGCGCACCGCGATTGCGCCGCCTATATCGCCGGGATGAAAATTATAACGGGAATAGGCACGCGCGAATAATCACGAATCCACGGGGAGAAGCATTCTCGATTTAGCTGGCGCGAAAATCCGGGCAACTAATTTTTTGTTATTCAGCGACGTTCATCCAATTCTGTGTCTCCTAAATGTGGCTGGTGGGTTCCTTTTTAGCAAGTTGACTGTCGCACGGTTGCCCCATGCTTCCTGTTCACTCACGTTCGCCCAAATGTGTATAAGAAGTGAGAATATTTCGTAGGTCCTTGGTGCACTTAATATTCTATCCTAATACTTCAAACCTAATATCTTCCTCTCAATACTAATAACTTCTTCTATGAAAAAGATGAAAAGTGTTAGGCTAGGGTGCATGAAATTTATTATATAAAGGAGTGGATAGTTACATTTGTATATTTCGAAACGTTGCGTAGGAATTATTTTAATTTTTCTTGGTAATTTGGTGAATGATTATTTCACACGTCCCTTGAATATTAGGTACTCGATATTAGATTGTTATTTTTATAATATTTTCGTCTCCTCGCTTTTTGTATCCACATCACGCATTCTAGAGTTAATTCGAAGAAATTCATGTGAATTTCAGGAAGCTATCCACTGTAAATATTTATTATTTGCGTTTGTCGGACAGAAGGCAATACGAGTGTGTACTTATTCCGTTGGGTGTAGTGAAATATTCTTGGAATTGGAATGCTCCGGAGTTCGAGAAGAACGAGCAATAAGTCGTTATCCTTGTTTTGTGGCACTCCTATACATAGTAAGCGCAGCTTTACCGTCACGAGCGGAATATCAAGTTCGTTCTCGCGGCTCATTTCTCGTGACGAAAGCATCGGGCAGAAGTTTAATTAACCTCAACTTCGCCTCTTATTTTGGAGACGAAAGTTCGTCCTTCTTTTATGTACACGGGAACGACGTAAAACTCGTTATTTTAGAACTGTATATCGCTCGAGGATTTCACTTTCTGAAACAATTTTCTTTTCAGGAAAACGCATCGCTTGAAACGTGTAGGGGGACGCGTTGAACCAAAATTTAAAAACGAATAAGAATATCTTGCATTTAATACAGAAGTACAGTGGCGTGCAAAAGTATTCGGCCACCCTTTAAAATCACATAACTTTCTTCAAATTAATCCAAACGACTTGAGTTTTTTTGAGAAGCTAGAGGGATTAGTTTGCTAACGGACGTGGTTCATCGTTTTGACAAAAAAATACACTTGGTCGAAATAGCAACGAAAATAGTATAGGTCGTTTTTTAAACTTTTTTGTGAGCCTGTAATGAAAATTCAAAGAACCCGTTTGTAGATTTAAGTAAGTTATATACGTGCCTAAAATTTCATCAAAATCGGTTAACGTTGCTCTGAGCTACAAACGTTTAAAGATCGCAGATTAAGGTCGAGAATCGCGGAAATTCCCGAAATCAGCGATTTTCGACCTTATTCTGCGATCTTTAAGCGTTTATAGCTCAGAGCAATGTTAACCGATTTTGATGAAATTTTAGGCACGCATACAACTTACTTAAATCTACAAATGGCTGTTTTGAATTTTCATTACAGGCTCACAAAAAAAGTTTAAAAAACGACCTTTACTATTTGTTTTTTTGCTATTCCGACCAAGTGCATTTTTTTCAAAACGGCGAATCACGTCCCTTAGCAAACTAATCCTTCTAGCTTCTCAAAAAAACTCAAGTCGTTTGGATTAATTTTAAAAAAGTTATGCGATTTTAAAGGGTGGCCGAATACTTTTGCACGCCACTGTAATTTCTGTTTATAAATATTGAATATCTGACTCAACAGTGAAATGATTGTTTATTGAAAAATTTCCATCGAAATGCAACTGTTCTCACTGTCCACACTGAATATCACTTACTACATAATCATTAACGTCAGAATTTTAATTTGCCAAATATTAATTTGTCATATGATTCATTGTTGGCTAAATAGGACCAGCTTGGTCAGCTACACTCCCCATTATACATATTATCAATATCTATATTCAATACTGAATCATCCCACGTGAGTATGCAGATAAGAGGATTGGTAATGGGCGATAATCCAATTACTCCCCTATGACTAATCGTAATAGAGGGTTGTTAACTCATGTTCACGATGAGATTAGAATTATTGGTGTTGTTTGCCCGCCATTGGCCAACAAATTTGAGGTGCCTATATCTAATAACAGATCTATCTGTCCCTGAACGTCTCATTGTTAATCACTGTTCGTCGATTTCCACGGATTAACGTTATTACAATACCATTGTAACTCGCCAAATATTCCAAGACAATTAACAACCTTCACAGTCGTTAACGTCGAATAACTGTTCAAACGTCTGTCAGACCCTTAAGAATGCAACACTTCACCTGCCCACTTTCAGAAAGTAACGAGAATTAGCGCTCTAATCGGTTTTCAAGTAACTGGAAGCCACCAGCTGTCTGTTAGCTGGAAGCCTTTCACAGAAATCCTCGATTCAATTTAATAGATTGCGAAGTTCCGCGGCCCGCGAGTACTTCGTACTTATTACGGCGTTAATGTTAACTCTGGTTCCCTTTGTGGCGAACCAGCAGCCGTGAAATAATCCTCGCTCTTCCTTTCGGCACTTATTCGTCCATTACTTTGAATTGCTCTTGAATTTCTTGGCAAGTCGCAATACTCTTATGATTGGGAGATGGCTTGCAATAATTCGCCATCGGTGGGAGATACACAACAACCGGATGGGCCGAGTCATTCCCTATTGAGGCAAACGTTGCCTCGTTGCGTAATTAATGACGGAGAGTTCGGTTTGGGTGGGAATCTTTTTTGGTATCGCTGTGCCCGAGGAGCAGCGTGATATTATCGCGGAAGCCAGTGTACGAAATTAATTGACGTTCTATTACCGCGCAACCGTGCTGCTGGCAATGAATTGCTGATTAATAGTGACAGCATGATCTGCGATGAAGGATCTTGGAATAACGTTAGAACATAATGGACTTGGACCGCCATTATCCGACCGCATTAACGTCGGAGAAGACAATATTGTCTGCATATGCATGTTACGTAGTATATTACTCGATTCAAGTCCAATTACCATTCGAATTTAACCAAACTGGATACGGAAGAGGGCGTTATCTTCCTCTATTAATTTTCAATATGAAAATCAGTGAAAGAACGTGTTGTTTAAGAGCTTTTAATTGCTCGAAAAATATTAGGAAGGGAGAAGCTAGATTTTCTGTTCTTTATAGGTGTCAAGCTTGATTACTGAAAATTCGAATAGGCTCCGTTTTAATTTTTAAAATATTTGCTATTTTGGTTACTAGAATCAAGGCGAGAGCAACTAGATTCGTCCTGGTTCTTTTTCTTTAAATTTGGACAAGACTTAAAGGAGTGCAAACGTTAGTGTGCTCCACTTTCTAGACACTCATGAACCAATTAGTGAGCATTTTGCCAAAATTACCTTGAAAATTTAGCTGAGCTAAGAAAGTGGGAAGCAGCTGTTTGCCTCAGTTCCGAGATGTGCACGAGGGTGGTGGCGAATATTTCATACAGCTTCTTCCAATGCATCGTTCGTTTTCTAAAAGTAGGAATCGAATGGAATCGCCTTTCTGCAATTTGAATATCGATTTTCTATTTTTTTTTTTTTGTCGAATTTTAGATTTTACCAAGAGCCAAGGAAATGGGAAACAAGTGGTCGTCCTAGTTTCGAAATATCGACGAGTCTGTTGCTGAATATTTCATAAAGTCCTTTTTCTCTGCAGCGACTACTTTAGGAAAGTGGAACTTTCTTTTTGTACCTTCGGAAGTCGATTCTGGGACTTTCTTATCCTAAATCATCGTGCATCGCTTGCGTATTAATATTATATAAATTGTGCATTAGTCATTTCAACGTCGAAAAAATATTTAAGGAGTTATAATTCATTAGTACACTCGATACACAATTAATAATTAAATAATGGTATACACTTAACATCAAATGGAAAGCTGCAGAATTGTCAAACGAATGAGACTCACTCATTTTATAATATTGTAGAGAGGACAATATTGAAATTGCTGTGTCCATATTGACTTCAAACATTTGTCAGACAATGTTTATTCATGTGCGCTCAAATTGCCTTATTTAACGATCACCTCGACGAATCAATATCGATGATTTGAATTTGATTTAATTCTAATCTAACAATTGAAGTGCATAGTAAGTGAATAACAGCCCGCAAATTCCAATTTAGTATTTAAATTCAAACGAAGTATATTTGAAAAAAAAACACTTATAAAAATTTCAACGTAGTATGATAAGATGGATTATTATAATAATTTTTGGTTAGATTGTCAAAGGATGATGTCAAGTTATCGCAGCCGACTTCGAACAACTATGCCGATAATTGATTTACTTCAAATTTTAACTCCATCCACTATTAAAAAGTTTAATTAAAACGAGAAAGTATACGGCGATATATTTATGTTGACTCCGTCCAATCGGTAAAGTTACAGAGTCTCAAAAATGATAAGCTTATGAAGTACTATCATTGAACGTGTTCACTAAAACTACATTATTTTTCCTATCAACGTCTCGTGAACGATTGAATTTCCGAGCAAACTATTTTATTACGCGAATTTCTAGGAATGAACGAGAAATTTTTCACTCTCGAGAACGCGTAACGATCATATACCTTGAATTTCCATATTTGAAGAGCAAGAGAATTATGAAATTATTGACAAAGAGTAAAATATCCCGACATTCCTGTAACTAATAACAAATTGAGAAAAATAAGTCTTGTGCAATCGCCACACAACAGTAACAGCATACATAGGTACAGAATATAATTTCACAAATATTCATCCGAATAATTCCTATGATACTTGAGGTATTAGGCTGGTGCATGTAAAAATACGAAATTGCCGTTTCGCGTAGAGAAATTTGAATGAAAATATTTTTCGCATCTCAACTATTTTATTAATTTCCCTTTTTCGAGTTTCTGTGAAATTTCTCGCGTCGCAGGCCAGCGTTAAGAATTGTCATTCTATCCCCATTTCATATGCACCAACTCAATATCATAGAAACTCTGCAAGAATCGCAGGGACGTATTGACAGTGCAGTTCGAGCTCGCAGCCTCTGCCCTCCCCCCACGTCCTTAGACAGAAATCCCAGGGCCGTTTTCCAAGTCCCCGGTAAATTGAGCTCCAACTTAAAAATGTTTGCACAAAGTTGAACGAGTGGTAATTTGTGTTTGCAGAAACTTCGCGTGCACTCTTTGTAAGAACAGTTTTGAAGCTGAAAGTACCAGTAAATAAAATTTCCTTAAGCCGGATCGTATGCTGAGAAAAAAAGGCGCAAGTGAGAGGGGCACGTCAAGGAATCCAATTACAATGTGTTCGCCAGAATTAATCCCCCCAGACTGTCGAAGCGGGGAAGCAATATGCCAAATTCGAGAAAACGATTACACAAACCGTCGTGTCTCCTTTCCTCGAGTGCCAACAATGCTCCAAAGGTCTCGATCCATCTCGAGGGCCATTCGAGTTTGAACAGAGCTCGAAGCACTCGTGACCCTCCCTCTCTATCGGCACGATTCTTTCAGGGAAACAGCGAAGGGAAGGAAGGGGCGCACGCGGAGAAGCTTGTATCGATCTCTCGCGTGTTGCTCCTGCTCGAGGAGGGAGGTTAATTCGACGAGGCGCAGAAGCCTAAAAGAGCCACGGTCACTTCCATTCATTTATTTTCCCGGAGACAAATATATTCCCAGCACGAGAAACTTACTTGGGTGGCCTGTCCAGTGAGTGAACACTTAAGCTGCATGTCTCTTAAAATTAGTATTCAAAAGTCATTATTTAATCCCCTTAATGTTATTGCTGTAAGCGAGCTGTTTTATTAATAAAGTCAGACATCCCGGAACACAATTCTAGCAATGTTTGATAGTTATAACTTTCATTAAAAGTCTGGCAGAGGATTAAATAAAAAATGGGCCAATGACCAGTGAATGAACATAAATTTCTAGGGAATGAACAAGGGTACCCCAGTGAATGAACGGGATAATAACAGTGGTTAGGTTTCCAATGTATTTAGACGATTTTTTGTGTAAATAATTTTCCATTCTCCAATTGCAATAATATTATTGATGTGATACTTTACTAGTCTTATAAGATCATAATTATGCATAGTTGAAATTTGGTTTCTGGGGTGGGTTAACTTAATCTCCACACTGGCGGCGAAAGTGTCAAGAGAAAAAAAAAGACAGGTTAAGTTGTTCGTTCATTGGTAAAGTAAGAAGTGTCCGCGTTTGCCAGTGAATGAACGGCCGCGAGGACAACTGCTGAATAAACGGAATTAATACCGTATCAGTTATAATTAAACAGAAAAACGCTTTTGCGAGACATCTGTAGGTCTCCAGTCTAAATGTCAGTGTCATAGCACAGACCAGGTATAGGATAGACTTATCATCCAATGTAATTTTACGTCGCACGCTCCGTTCGTGTCACATCCAACGTTATCGACTCAGTCGAAAATAAGATTACAATGCTAGAGTAAAGAGTACAATGGTTGGCCATTTAGGTTTCAGCTTGATACCGTTTTGCAAGTCGCAATGCTTGGGAAATGTTACCAATTAACCCAGCACACCAACATGGAGATACCTACGAAAGTGACCCATTTCTACGAAATATTTCTGGTCCATGTTCGACCAATGCTTTGTGCATTTTGAAAAATTTGGGAAAAGTCTTACGACTAACGTTCTTAAACTAAGACTTATTGCTAGGACTGTACCTAGTTAAAACTAAGCACGCGTGCAAGTTCTTCCGCGATGTATAAAATTTTAGGTTTAGTAGCTTAAAATTATTTTAATGCAAGGGGGAAAGTCTATATAGCAGCCACATTGGCAGCTGTCATTTATTATTATATGGCAAATGTGGCATTTTTGATTTCTCGTAATATTGCCACTAGTGTCACTTTATATTTACCAGATGCAACGGTCAAGCAAAAGTAGCGAGCATACTGAGCAGGTAGTACCAACAATGACTGTCATTGTTAGTTATTATACCAAACTAATGCTTTCTATTCGCGCCTTATTAAGAGAATCTAATGACTCGAATGTAATTACTGTTAAGAGAGAAGATTTGAAAGATCTCACACGTAAAAGTTCAACTTCAGAAATTTAACTCGTATTCGATACATTAAGCGTCCCAAATGATTGAGAAATTAAGAAATCTAGTTTAGAATGTTTGAAACGCGATATTAAAACTTCTATCGCGAATTTAAAATTTATTTATTGCATATTTCTACGCGTATTAAACATCTGGAAGCACACGCATTAATGTTACTATTCACGAGTACTAAGTATGTATTCGTGGTCACTATGCTCGCTACAGCAATCATTTTATACGATGGTATGCAGAAAGATTGAAAGAATGAAAACGTAGGTATCACTCACCGTTCGTTGCAACAGTCTCACTGCTTCCATGCAGGCAAGCATCCCCCTTCAGCAGCAGCTATTCGATCCGCAGGCCAATGTCCCGCAGCTGCAGGGTCAGTACCGAATAGAACGTGTCACACTCACAAATATGTCGCATTAATTTCGCGATGAAGAAGCAATAAGAGCACCGGTGCTCTGAATGAGTTCCAAATGCGTTAAAACACTGATTCTACGGTCGCGTTCACGTTATTAACACGCAGGGCCACTGTGCACTACGAAATACTTTATCGCGAAATAAGCACTGACTCTACAATCGCATTGCACACGATTACAAAAGCACTTCACGCTTTTGAACATCTCTCAATAGTGGAAAGATGTGTTCGGACTCGAGTAAAGTGTTTCCAAAATAATCCTCTAGACACTGAGTGTAATGTAGTAGAATTTTGTTATTGGGCCTTCCACATAGTCCAGTAATCGATGGAATTGATGCAGCAATCGTGAAATCAAGAAATAATATCCACTGTGACTGTACAGATATTTAGTGATCCGATCACCGCCGCGGACAACGTCGAACTGTTAGGGCACACCGTTCGGCGATGTAGTGACTTTGGTAGAGGTTGTTGATGTTTTTGTCGCGCTCGGCCGACTCCCAGCTAACTTGAAATTCGTCAAAGCCAGAAATAATATTATATAGCAATGTCCATTGCAAATTTTCACTTTTCACAACTACAGTCGTGCACCCCGCACCTTATACACGTATTTTTATCACTGCGAGATGTAATCAAACACTAGGCAACTCTGTCAAAAAGTCTACTAGATGATAGGTATATTCTAGTGAAATCTTGTTAAACGGTCTTCTATTTAGTCCAGTAGTCGAACGAATTGATGTAGGAATCGAGAAATCAGGAAATAGTATGCACTGTAACATCCACAGATATTTAGTGATCCGATCACCGTCGCGGACAAAGTCGAACTGTTAGGGCACACCGTTCGGCGATGTAGTGACTTTGGTAGAGGTTGTTGATGTTTTTGTCGCGCTCGGCCGACTCGCAGCTAACTTGAAATTCGTCAAGGCCAGAAATAATATTATATAGCAATGTCCATTGCAAAATTTTCACTTTTCACAACTACAATCGTGCACCCCGTACCTTCTACACGTATTTTTATCACTACGAGATGTGATCAAAGACTAGGCAACTCTTTGTCAAAAAGTCTACTAGATGATAGGTACAGTGACTCGCATTAATAATCGGACACCATGGTGTGCGAGAGATTATTGCACTATACATTTGTTTATACTAATGTTATTGAATTGATTTTTTTTAATATATTAAAACACTTATTGTAGTAAGTAAAAACATAAATTTTATTTATTTAATGCACATAGTTTTTTGCAAAATAAGTGATAAAGTAGATAATGCCGAAATTTAATATCGCAAAAATATTCGAACAGTGAATAACTTACATAAATTTTATATAAAATATACATATTTTTTTAACAGTATTAATATTTCGTAGGTTGACCCTTTTGTCTTATTACTTCCTGTAATCGTTTGGGCATATTGGATATAATTTTATTTAAATATTCCTGTGTTATACATTTCCATTCATGTAATAAACGTTCTTTTAATTCTTTTATTGTTTTTATGGGTGTTGTTCGAATGTTACGATCCAATTGATCCCATAAATTCTCAATAGGATTTAAATCTGACGATTGAGGAGGAGGGTGTAACACTTTAGGACAGTTATATAGTAAATATTCCTGTACGATTCTCGATTTGTGCTTAGGATCGTTGTTCTGATGAAACTTAAAACTATTGCGTATGTTCATATTAACAGCACTTTTGATTAAATTTTGTTTCAATAAGTCTAAATATTTCATCTTATCTAAAATGCCGTCGATAAAAACTAGTTCACCAACACCTGCAGTTGAGATGCAACCCCACACAATTACACTGCCGCCGCCGTGTTTCACTGTTGCTCTCAAATTTTTTAATTTCAATTCTTCGTTGACTTTACGCCATATCGTTCTTCGTCCATCTGACCCAAAAAGATTAAATTTGCTTTCATCTGCAAATATTACATTGTTCCACCATGTTTGGTCTTTAGAAACGTAGTCTTTAGCAAAATTTAATCGTTTCTTACGATTCACTTCGTTTATGTATGGTTTTCTTCGTGGAACCCTACCGTTGTATCCATGGTTTTTTAATACCCGACGCACTGCGTCGGGATGCACTTTCTTTCCAGATTCTTGGAATAATTCGGCAGCTAGTTTTATAGCACTTCCTTTAGGATCATTCTTTATTTTTCTAACAATCTTGCGTTCTTCGCGAGAATCTAATAATTTTGGACGTCCCTTTTGCCGAATTGAATCGATTCGATCTTCATGAATATACCTGTGTACAATATCTGCTACAGTACTCTTGCTTACATTTAGAAATTTGGCTATTTCTCGATATGATTTTCCCTTTTCTTTGTGGTAAATAACCAGTTGTCGAATTTCAAAGGATGTATTTTTGCCTTTTCGTCCCATATTCACTAATAATACGTCCACTATTAACGAAGTCAATAACAGTACTGACTCTTGGATGCACGCTAGACGTTATGTTTACAAACAATGTACACTAGCAAAATAACCGACTGCATCCAACGACTTACTACAGCCAGTAAACTGTTGTGTCCGAATATTTTTGCGATGTTAAATTTCGACATTCTTGACTTTATCACTTATTTTGCAAAAAACTATGTGTGTGAAATAAATCAAGTTTATGTTTCTACTAACTACAATAAGTGTTTTAATATATTACGAAAAAAAAACAATTCAATAACACTATTGTAAACAAATATATAGAGCAATAATCTCGCATACAGCATGGTGTCCGAATATTAATGCGAGTCACTGTATATTCTAGTGAAATCTTGTTAAACGGTCTTCTATTTAGTCCAGTAGTCGAACGAATTGATGTAGGAATCGAGAAATCACGAAATAATATGCACTATGACATGCACACACTTCACTGAACACTGAACCGATGAATTTTTCAGGGCTAGTAACTCGATTTGCAGTTGCATCTAAGCACCCCACGACACTCATGCATCATGCAACTTTCTGCGAGGCTTTTAAGAATTACAAATAGAATCCAATTATTATTACTTCACTAGAATGATTAAACGGTGCATTAGAATCTTGCGGGAATGTCAGTAACAGCGTCAATTTTTAATACTTTGCGGGGTACGATACGCGAAAGGGTTCTACTACACGCAAAGTACTAATAAACAATGTCATCTTGCAATTTATAGCTCGCACGAGCTTTGAAGAAATATCATTTTTGAGCGCCATAGTGTCTTGATCCCCGAAATGAATTTTCGGAGAGAAATCCACGTGACTCGTTGAAAAACCGAGCTACAGCATAGCGTAGCAAAAGCCTGCCTTCTATGTCAAACTCTCACTCTAAACAAGTCACACGTATACAAGCACGCACACACCTTTCAGCATTTCAACACATTTCAAAGTAGATGCTGAGTTGGACGCTGTTCATGAGCAGATGCCACTCCATTCAGTCCTCAAATTATGGGTCGGTAATACAGTTTGGGTGGCGAGACGAACATCCATAAGGTGATAGGTCTATCCTATACCTCGTCTGTGGTCATAGGCGTTAATTTTTCGTATTATATCAGCAACGTTCATTCACTGGGGGGGTGTTCACTCACTGGACAGGTCACCCTTGATATCTTCGGGAGGTCCAATCCGAAGTGTGAAATTCGTTAAAACCATGCTGCTTCTTCGTTCCTACGTGGACCACTAAACGCAGAAGATAAAAAAAAATACAGAAAAGTGGAAGATATTGCAATTTTTAGGGTGGTACCTATATAGCAAAGTTTTAAGAATAATTCTTCTTTATCAGAAAGAGTGAGTTTAGATTTTAATCGATTATATAATCAACCCCATTTGTCTGAATGAAACTATTGTTATACTTGTGTCGAGTACAAGTCGTCATCCTAATTTAAAATTCATCAGGATATCCACCTTCATGCATTCTTAACACTTCCATCAACCAACTCCTACTGATATTCAATCGACCCCGTCGATTTCCTCCAGCACCCCCAATTCTCTACACGTTGCCCACGACGCTTGGCCATTTATAGGTTAAACGCGAATCACCCTCTCCATTCCCTGGCACGCTGAAATATTTGTCAATATTTTACTACCCCCTTGCGTCCCCACACGCCTGAAGAGGCGTGGGATGGGAAGCCTTCGGTTCGGTTCGCCCTCCGAGGCTCAAAGAGTTCCGCAATTTACTCAGAACGACGCTTACCCGGTTATTTATTTATTGTCTCTTAAAACATTCGCCCCCGAGGGTTGCGTAAACTTTCGACACGTTCAATGGGAACTACGATATCGCCGGTTCGTACATCTACAGGCGTGGATAAAGGCTGTAATTAGGGCGCAGGAAAAACAAGGTTTAAATGTGGCCGATCCCCGTTTTCTTTGACGACCGGGAACGGTGGCAATTTATTCGCCGGCGAAACGCAATCGGCGCGAAGTTTCGCAATTCGTCGCCCCGTTTCGTGGCGACCATTGAAATTTCATTATGATTCACGCTCGAACGTTCGTGAAACCGCGCGAACCGTGAACAGTGTTTGGAGTACGGCTGTCGGATTCGTGCAGCCGCGTGGCTGGTAAACACGAAGAAAACGATTCAGGAAATACTAGTTACTCGGCGGTGATCCGTTCGGACATCCCCCATCGGCTATGTGCACGCTTAACCCTTCGTTGACACTCTGGGTGTGAGCCACCCATAAGCTGATTTCGACGCTCTGTACCTTCCATATGCAAAATAAATATCTTTTTTCCAAAGCTGATTTACAAACTATTTTTTTCCTCAAAATATTATATCTGAACAACAACTCTGTAGATCTTTAGCTTCTAATATTGAAATGTGTAAAAGTTACAATTTCTTGAAGATTTTCTTCGTTTTTTCCTCGATATATGGTAGCTTAGAATGTTTTTGCAAAAACTGTAATAATTTTTCAATGAAAAATATAGTGAAATACAGTCCAGAGAGCTTGAAATTGACCCATGATTTTTTTCAAAAAAATTGGATTCTTTAGATGAGAATGGCACTCGTTTAAAAATTGCTCTGGGTGTGGGCTACCCAGCTATGTCAAAGTTGATAAAAAAAAAGAGGTGTGTCAAGGAAGGGTTAAGAAGCAAGGGATGTTTGGCAACTCGAAAATTTAAAACAATTCGTAACTCTGCAGAAATGCTAATTAAATGCTAATAACGTAATTATTTTCTGTTTCAGAAATGGAACGGTACTAGGGGTGAAAACACCCCCTTAAAGAAATTGTCGTGAATAGCTGAGAAACCGTAACAGATATCGTACCAATTTTAATTCAAAGTTTTATAGATTTTGATGCCCTGCAACGTGGTGATAACGGATTTTCGAAAAAGCATGGTGGAGATAAATTTCGAAGCAATTAATTGTGCTCGGAAATTCGTTATCACCATATTGTAGGATATCAAAACCATGAAACTTTGAATTAAACTGTTTCTCGGTGTTTTTCAAAATTTCGCAGATATTCACGATAATACGAAAGCTCAGAATTTCTTTCAGGGTGTGCTTTCACCCCTAGAACCGTCTCTCATTGCCAAAACAGAAAAATAATTACGTTATTAGCATCACTTGGATTACATTCCTGCCAAGTTCCAATTTTTTTTGAATTTTCGAGCTACCGAACATCCCTTGTAAGAAATTTTTCAGAAGCAGGACTCAGGTAATTTTCTTTGAATAGGAGACATATAATTGTAGTTTGTAGAGGAATCGTTACTGGTGCAAGAAAGACAAGGTCGTTGGAAGTTAGACCATACGATAACAATTAACTTGTTCCTCCATGGCCCTTCTATTTTCGAGCACAGAATAAATATAACCCCTTTCAGTTGCGTGAGTCCAATTGTACGTGAGTAAAACAACGATGCTTCCTTCATCTTACTTTCTTCCTGTAAGCTACGAGGGTCGACTTGGAGAATCCACTGCATTTAAAACAGTACATTCTATAATTCTGTTATCAAGAGCAATCTCAGTCAGAGCAAAATCAGTTTCGAAATCTTGAGAAAGCCTCCACCTTACGAGGTTTCATTCACTCCAAGTTATGCAACCCTTAAAATCGTCGAAACTTTCGTTCCACCGAATTTTCCCTCGAGATAACGATACTGTACTCGAACTGATTACTACAGTCATTTCGCTCGCATAACGTTACCAGGAACAAAATACAAATTCCTTTCCATCGAATAAAAAAGACCCCTCCCAAATCGCGATTTCAAAATCTGGAACATAATTGTTGGAACTGTTACACCAGGTATGTATTTACCTACATACGAGAGTTGTCTTTTGCTTTCTTCGTGGGTTCCTTCTTCTCGTCGAGTCGTAAAGCCTATGGGGGTCGCGGCGTACCACGCATGAACGGATTATATAATTGTTCTTCATTGCTATTCAATCTATTCCGGTTTCATTCATTTAATACAAGAACCTTTCTAACCATAAAAATAGCCCGTGACGATTTTCTTTTTCTTTAATAACCCAACAATGATAAATCGCTGATACATTTCTCGCAAGCGAGAACGTCAGGATCTTCTGAGTTCCTGTGGCAGCAAAATTCCCTGGCGAATGCTCGAGGAGTATTTTTGCATATTTCGTCAGTGCCAGCAGGAACAGGATCCTCGACACGGAAACGACCTGTTGTGCAATGATAACCGGTAGCTGGCGGCTAGTATCTTGTCGGACGGCAATATTTAGGGTGTTCCGTGGCTGCTCTTTAGCCACTTTACAACTGAATTCCGCCGCGAAGCTGCGGACTGATGGGGCGTATCAGACACGCGTATCCTTTTTACTGCCAACCCCCGTTGTCGGTCGCATTACGGCCGCCATAAAAGATTCTCGGTGGATAGAGCATAATGCTACTAACGCCGTGGAACATTGCGGAAGAGCAAGCCAGCTACGCCAGGGCCGCGTGCCCGTATTCCACGTTCGACGGGGTGTGCTTATAAATATTTCCAACACGGCAACGTCCGCCAATCTTTTATGGACAAATTGCCTGAACAAGCCCACGTGACTGCGTTGCACTTTCGCCAGCTGCGTCCAACTTTTTACAGATATCCGTGGGCACAAGTTTCTGCTTTAAGATTGGTAGGTTTCTGTGATGGAGTCGCGCGCGGTTCTAACTGCTCTTTAAAGGTGGTGGAAGCGTGCTGTAGGAGAGGGATGTTATTGAAAGCTGGAAGCAGGTTAGTTTATGGTTTATGAAATCCTGTGTTAGTATAACTAGAAAGTTGAAGATCCGTTTGTGTAGCAAAGAGTGACCCAAAAAAATAGCCTCTTTTTGGTCCCACGATTTTGGTACTGAATTTTATGCGAAACGACACCTTATGATGAGACATCAATCACACGAAATTTTCAAGTTGAGGTGACAATTAGTTTCTGAGATATGGGAGGTCAAAGAAGTGAAAATTCGTTAACGCGTTAGCCCATACGCTTCGATGTAGGGACATTTATGTCAGTCCGATAATTTAAACAATTATTTTGCAGGAGTTTTGCTGACTGCTAACAAAGAATTTGAACTTAGATTTTCAAAATTCACGAAAAAAAATCAAGAAATATAAATGACTGTGTAGTGGGTGCTTTTTTTAATATATCGTCCACCATATTGAATCGGCCAGTGTTAGTTTTGCTGACTGCTAACAACGAATTTTGAACTTAGATTTTCAAAATTCACAATGGTCGATTCAACATGGTGGACGATATATTAAAAAAAGCACCCACTACGCAGACATTTGTATTTCTTGATTTTGATTTTTATTTGTGAATTTTGAAAATCTAAGTTCAAATTCGTTGTTAGCAGTCAGCAAAATTCACCAAAAAGCACCCACTACACGGTTATTTCTATTTTTTTATTTTTTTCCGTGAATTTGGAAAATCTAAGTTCAAATTCGTTGCTAGCAGTCAGAAAAATTCACAATGGTCGATTCAACATGGTGGACGATATATTAAAAAAAGCACCCACTACGCAGACATTTGTATTTCTTGATTTTGATTTTTATTTGTGAATTTTGAAAATCTAAGTTCAAATTCGTTGTTAGCAGTCAGCAAAACTCACCAAAAAGCACCCACTACACGGTTATTTCTATTTTTTTTATTTTTTTCCGTGAATTTGGAAAATCTAAGTTCAAATTCGTTGCTAGCAGTCAGAAAAATTCACAATGGTCGATTCAACATGGTGGACGATATATTAAAAAAAGCACCCACTACGCAGACATTTGTATTTCTTGATTTTGATTTTTATTTGTGAATTTTGAAAATCTAAGTTCAAATTCGTTGTTAGCAGTCAGCAAAATCCCTGGAAATAATTGTTTAAATTATCGGACTGGCATAGAAGTTCGTACATCGAAGCGTATGGTCTAACGCGTTAACGAATTTTTACTTCTTTGACCTCCCATATCTCAGAAACTAATTGTCACTTCAACTTGAAAATTGATTGTGATTGATCTCTCATCATAAGATATCATTTGGCACAAACTTCAGTTCCAAAATCGTGGGACCAAAAAGAGGCTAAAAAAGGCCTCATTTTTGGGTCACTCCTTCTTTAGTTTCTTCAATTTGATTACAGTTTTGACAGCTTTCAGTTATTGAGGTGTAACAAAATTATTCACACTGTGTTTAAAAAGTGGTAAAGCTCCAGGTAGTCGGTCTTCAGCTTGCAAAGTAGGTACCTCAAGTGAAATTGCCCGAGTATAAAAATTTCCATTCAATTTGGGATTCACCATTTTGCAACACGATGATTGAATGTTAACGCAAGCAAAATCACATAGTCTCAGCAAAATTCCTGTTAATTTTCCTTCTGTCCTTCACAAGACTGAGTTTCTTTCTGAAATAAGTGCTACCATAAACAATTCAAGAAAAATATTTACACCTCGGTATTCTCAGTTCCATTGATCCGATTGTGAGTAAGATTTGCTGATCCAGATCTGAGCAAGTCGAAGCTACCTCGAATGAGCAGGTCGGACATGAATCTCCATTTGGCTGAAAACTCGAAAGCGCGTTATAATAACTCATCGGCTAGATGTAACGCGATAAAACCGACCAGCCTGCATTCCGCCTGCAATAAATAACGGCCCCGCTGCAACATTAATGAAAAACTTGGCCGCGCGGTCGCGCATAATTATGCCCGGTTCCGTTGCAGCTTCCGGTCGTCCATTCCCCGGGAAACTTCCGCGCGCTACGCTCAATTTCTACGCGAGCCTCTCCGCGTCCTCGGAGCAAGACGCGTTCATCGTTAGAAACTTCGCGGAACATCAATATCGAAACTTGCCGCGGCATTTCGTACAGCTTCAATTCCATTCCTAAACTTTTAATTAAACAATCCGCGTAAGGCTTCCATTGGCCATTCTTAAAGCAAAACTCCAGCCGGATGTTGCTTCTTTCAGTTTTAAGTGATCCTCGTTCCTCATCCTTCTCCCACGTTTCCCACATTTTTCAGTGCTTTCCCATCTCCCCCCCCCGCCCCCATCTGTTCGTTTTCGAAATTGGACGAATCGATGAATAAGCGCGCCTAGTTGCGTCACGAGGGACATTCGAGGAACGCGTTTTAAGGACCTTGACAGGGTCGTTGAATATTCATCAGGTTTCGAAGAGCTGTCGGGACGCGTGTGTTTCAATCAAATATGTGCATAGTTGCAACGGGCGAAATTAGATTCGATCCTGTGAAATGCCACGGCACCGTTCCCTCCATTCCCCGACGTGTCACACTGAAAGCTTAATTAAGATATTAATTGTACGGCTAATCACAGAGACGTGGCGGAGTCTCGACGTACTTTTGAAAAATTAATTAGTCCAAGGCCGATGCGGTGGCGATTTGATAAGTTTTAAAGGTGCCATTTATCTGGAATTCTGCTGGAATTGAAAGGCTTCCGGTGTCCGGAACCACCCATTTCGAATTGTAAAATTACAAACTGTAAGGAATCTGTAGCCGGACTTGTCGTAGACATATTTTCAAAGTTACATGATTAATTCAGATGAAAGGAGGATTATATAACCATATTTTCTTCTTCCTTGGACCTGAATTTATGTAAAAGGTTTTAAAGTATCTTTCGAAATAACGTCACGTTCCAAGATGCTGGGTCTCCGGGAAATTACCCTACTCCCCCACCGCGCCTTTTATCAAATGCGATGCATTTTTAATATCCATGAAAGCACGTTACATCGAAACGGTTTTCCGATCGTGTACAGTCAGCTTGAAACAGGTCTGAGGAGGGGAGTGGCAAGTATTCTTTTGAAATATTTAATAAAGTGGGAGAGGAGAGCAATAACAAACATGTTCCGAGCTTTTTGAGGCGAAGGTGGATGTATCAAAGAAGGAAATGGCTACGTTTCACGAGGTACGTGACTTCTCCAGGTTTCCCGCGATATTGATTTTATTCTCGCGGAGGGTTTATCTCGTTTTTAGCATGTCCGAGTGATATGAAATATTGGTCCACGTACGAGCATATCTGTCACCCTGTATTTCTGAATTTCACTCGATTCGATTTAATATATTAATGAAATCCCCCTTTAATAACACCAGTTACCGTACAAATGCGTATGGTGTAATAAAATTTGTGTTACAATAAAGCAAAAGCATATGCAATAATAAAGCAAAGGGTGGCGATAAAATTCGAAGGGAAAAAGCTATGTAACATTACGCGAGTATTTCAAAATAAATTTAGATCTGGCCTAGATTTTCGTCTTCCGTGAGACGAAACTCGGTAAGACATCTTCAGCTCTCCATTTTACCGTCACTTTTCACTACTCCTCGCTGATCGTCTCTATTTTACACAAAGACAGCTTGAGAACTCGGCGCGACTCCCAGGGACTCCAGGCGAAATATTCCCCGTACGTTCGGGCCGGATCTCGTTTTAACGGCTGTCAGGAAATCCTGGTGTCGAATCAGGCGAGGAAAAGGCACCGTCGTCCGCCACCGGCACATAGAGAGCTCGAGCGTGTTACGTGAAATGAAAATGGACATCCAGCAACGCCGGTTATAATCTTCGCCTTCGCTGGGCTCGCTCGTAAATCCTTGAACTTGGAGCGTCCTCTTCGAGAGGCGATAAAAAAGTGGCGGTCAGATCATCGTCGCCAATGAAACTCGTGCTCGTCATTCGAAACGCTATAAGATCGTGGAAACGTAGAGCGTGACACTCTTCCCAGTATTCTCCACGTGCCTAGAACGATGGCTTTCAGCTTGGAATCACTCTGGGAAGGATTCACTTCGCTTAAACTCACCCCCGATCAACGGGGTAGCTTGTAGAAAATCTGTCATAAGTACATTTCTCCCTGTGTGTTACAAGGATCCCTTTTCAACCCACTGACGTTCTACTATCGATCACATTTCTACTCTACCAATACCCCGAGCCATTGGATTTAAATACTCGATTAAGAGAACGGTGATAATCAAATACAAATCATCGAATAGAAACACTTGCACTCACTTTCAAACGTGACCTGCGAGAGAGCAAAGTGGCTCTCGAAGTTCCCAATACTACGCCTCGTTAACACTTTGACTGGCGTTGGCGTGCTTTCGCGCGCGAGGGGTTTGCGCCCCGTGCTCGACTTTGGCGGGTTTTCACGTCGATATTTCCTGGGGGGGGGGGGGCATCGAAATCACTAGAAACACGAAGATCTACGAATACTAATCAGTTCGGTGACGTTCAGCACAGTCAGTGTCACTGGGCTGTTTATTTCAGTGTCAGTAATTGACAAGTGTGAACTGCTCCATTGCTGAACAGAGGAATGATATTTTTTAGCACTGACACTGACGCCACGGAACAGTCACAAAAGTGCCCCTTCATCCTGATCCCTCATCCCCCTCAACAATGTAAGAAACCTACCATTTCCTACGTAGACCGTGCATTATTTCAAACCTTTACACCCGCCTCAGTAGAGCAAGCAATGCCACTTCCCTAACGGCAGAAAGTGGAGGCGGGCCGGATGTTGGATCGACTCACGGTGACGCAAGAGAATAGAGGGAGAGAGTTAATAATTATCCAGCCAACGGGAGGACGGCGTGGGGCCGCGAGTGTTCGCGTGTGGTCGATACGCGTGAGAACGGCGTGGCGTCACGCGACGATGCGTTCACGGAAGCCGCGCGTAGAGCCCCGGTTCTTCGGCGGCGACCCGCAGGAAACGTGTCGCACGCACGGCGGAGAGGTGTGCCCTCGCCTATTAAATATTTCAGTGGACGGTGCAAGGGCGGCCGCCACGTTGCAAGGCATTCCCTGGCAACGCAAATTGCGCCCCACGGGTGTCGTCAGGGGGCGCGAAATTGGAGAGCACCGGCGAAGATTGCTCTTCATCTACCGCTGGATGCGTTTAGCGGAGTCAACTGTAATTTGCGCCCGGCTTATTATTATCCTAAGAAGAAAACGGCGGCCGTGTAAAAGCAATTAGTGGTTTCATTAGGTCGCTCGTCGCCCACCACCTCCCCCGCCCCTCTGGCGAGTGGCACCGCGCGAAACGATTGCCGCCGAGATTGCGCGGATATAGGATACCAGTGTTAAGGATAGCTGGGATTGGGTTTACGACGGGGGCTGTTCAGGTCGCCGCTGTTTCGTCAAATCCCGGGGGTTTCTGTGAATCTTTCCTTCTGCGGGCTTGATTCCCTCGTTCAGTGGCCGGGGAAGTGGGGAATTTTAGGTGGGCGTTGGAGGATTTAGGGGCTTCTGGGTTTGGTGAATTAATTAGCAGCGGATTTTGGGGGTTCAAGCGGCGGCTACTGGAACGTTTAATTTCACGTCAGTGTGAGCGGTAGAAAATAGCCTATCCTTTTCTGGAATGGAGCAGTTCACACTTGTCAGTTACCGGCACTGTGTCAAAGAGACCATTGATCCTGGGGGCACTGCATAGAAGTTCTCTGCGGAATCAGTTGCATAATTCTTTAGTTGAACGAGGATGAGAATAATATTTGGTTTAGAAGACATAAACTATCACTTATGTTCAGCATGGCCCACATGCTTCTGAGGAAGGACCTCGCAAATCCTGAAGAATGTGCAATGAAACTTACAAGGGAAGTTAAGCAACCCGGAAATTTAGAAAATTATGCAACTGTGTGTGCAAACTTCCCTTTTTTTTTTTAGAGAATTATTGTTTAACGAAGCCTCTTCATGGATGGGAACATGACAAGCATTGCCACTCACAGAATATAAATAGCAGGGTCCTTTCACATTTTTTTATGATACTACTGTTTCTCCATAATGGGAACGTTAGCAAGTGCAATAAGCACGATTTCAGAAGATTCCAGGAATCAGGGTGTCGGGTACGTGTCCTCGACTATACATTGTTAACGAATCCTTCCAGGACCAGCTTCCATTCAGTCAAAGAACCGCCAGGAGTTGGAATTTGGACCACGTAATGTAAACTGCCAGATTCAGGGTTGTGGGATTGAAGAGGGTGGAGAAGAACGTGATTAGTGGTGCCGTGGAGTCGAGTCACGCGCCCCTTCACCGTCGCGAAATAATGTTGGAGGTGACTCGTAGTAATTGACGAAGAATCTTCGGTGGAGACTTGTGCTTAACCAACAGCGTCGCGACGCTACTCCACCACACTTGTCATAATCTAACTCTCCAATCTAAATAATAATACTTTCCTGAAACTTTTTAAAAATCAGCGTGCTACGTATGCGGATGAAGGAAACTGATAGGAGATAAAAGCGCGTTAAGAGCGTTTATACAACAGGAGGTAGAATCCAGAGGGGAATATTAAACGAAACAATTTCTGCAGAAGATATCATCGAAATTAAACTGCACTTCGCGCTGTTTCTAAAAGAAATTACCAACACCGAGGATAAGATCTGCGGAAAGGCGATTAAAACGTGGTTAAATCTAGCTACTTCTTTTCCGTAGAAATTGAATATTCAGGAGGAAATCTTAATTACTTCAGGTGCCAGTTATTTTCGCTAGTTTCACAAACTAGGCTTTCGTCTGTGGCCTGATTGCTCGTTGAGAAGAAATTATTACAACGTGACGGGTCTGCGCGATCGTTACTAATTCAATAGGGCACTCTCGTGCGTGGTCCACGAAAATTCTGCAGTCCCATATTCCTCCTTGACATCTGTTAAACCGTTGGAAACAGCTCTCTCGTTTATTCGCCCCGCCGCGCTGCCGTAGCCAAGCGTTTCGCGCTTCAGTCACGTATGGAAGACGTAAGTGGATTAATTATCTCAGAGAATATAATCGGCCGGTTAATTCTATTCGTCGGGGACGGGTTAACTACGTGACCACCATAAGTCAACGTAACCGACCGTAAATACGAGAATGGAGCAAATGCATTCCCTTTTGCTACGGGATGTGAACTTCATTCAGCTCTGCACGGTAGAAACGTCTACATTGCCATTTGTCCCATCCGTGGTCCGTGAAATTTTGGTGGCCTTTGAAAATATATGAGCGACGTCACTTCACGCTCAAGTGCATTTGACATCTTCGAGCCCTTGCAGTCCTGGTGAAAAGAAAGTTTAAATTGTATCTCAAAATTTAAATTAGAGGCCTCTACGTGTATTAACATTTCCGTATTTTGATTCGTGTTGTTTTTAATTTTGATTTAATTTTGAGGGAAACGAGTTAAACGGATAAAAATATTTTCAATGCAAATTCCATAAAATCCATTAGGTGATTATAAGAATTTATTTAATGAGTAAAATCCAGTTTTCTTTTATTTTTACAAAGCTCGTGAATTACTTCAGTCGTGGTTACATTAATCTTCTTTTTCCTTTTTCTTCGAGGGTGCCAGAGCCCCTTGCTCCTCCCCCCTGGGCTCGTTACTGCGGGTATCCGTGTATACAAACAGATTTATACATGTAAATACTTATGTACCTTGAGGAGCGAGAACACGGTTTTGGTATTCAAATGTTTTTGAGAGTTAAATTTTATTAAATGTCAATGATAAATCTTTTAGATTGAAAGCTTGAAGTATTTTTGCAAGATTTAAAAAGGACAGGCTGATTAAACTTCCAAATTGAATATTTGTCACTGTTTCTGGGTGGACAGGGTAGGGTGGTTAGTTGAGAGGTTATTTATGGAAAGCAGTCAGACCCAGGATGAAAAGTAATTGGAACGATTTGTCTAAAACTCTCTTTCGAGATATTCCTTAGGGCTGTTCTTTGCGCTTTCTGCTGTTTCTGTATTTTTCAATAATCTGGATATAAAATTTATTTCATTAAAGACTTCTTTTCAGATTGTAATTACCTATTCCGTTTTCTATTTCTCGTTACTAAAGGATCTCGCGAGTTCAACGTTTCAAGCGGGCTCTTAAAAAACGAATTAGAATACAGAATTTACACCCTCCGTGCAACAATTCTCGCCTATCTGGTAGGAAAGATTAAAAATGAAAGCGTTGCGCGGATTCAAAAGGTGTACACGATGTTAGATCTCAGATTTGATCTTAGATTTGTTCGAGTTCAATTTGCAAACGGTGTGAGCCACCTTTGTCGAGTGTCAATGGAAATAGATTGTCGAAGGCCGGCTGATCTTGATTCACCCTTTCTACTTGCGAGTGAGCCTGACCTGTGCGATATTCTTCTACTTCCCCCGTGTGTGCCGAGCAATCAGAAATATCAAAATAACATTCGTACTTAAAAGCTTAAAACAGGAAGACATGATCAAAATTCTTTAAATTATATAATACTTGTAATTTCTATATGAAATTTTTCGGACAAAGTCCTGCCCGAATCTTTTGAAAAAGATTCCAATTTCGTTCCAAATCTGAAACATACAAAAGCTCACTTTTCCTCAACATCTACACTTGCGAACCCTATGTTAATAATAAATACTTCTTCCCTTTGTAATCAATAATTCCAAATCTCGATTATACAAGTAACTATTCTATCGAGACTAAAAAGACTCCACCACACTTCCGCGCCTGAAATCTCAAGAAGAGTATCGCCCTCCTCGAACTCCATTATGCCAGGACAATAGAATCACTCTACAAAGATAACCAATCGATCCATTTTAACGATACAGGAGAAATACTCCCAATAAACCTCTGGACCCGCTCCGGTACGCCTTCTTCGTCGTTATTTACTTGTTCGGGCTGAACGGGATGCAACGAATTCAACGATGTTTGCATACCCCTGAGCAGGCCCCTTAGAAAGACAACCCGCAACAAGTAGCACCTACCGCCCGGCGCCAGGACAATCCACTCGAAACGATGCCAGTGGAACAGGACGACGATTATTCCCACTCCCGCTTCAGAATTCGTTGTATATACTTAGGCGGGCGGCGTGCACGGCCAAGCTGTGTTCTTGCGCGACGTTAACGTGCATCGTCCACGGTGAACGCGGCAATATCGTGGCAGCTTTCCAAAACGGCGACTGGAGACCGTTACAAAGGCTCGCTGAAAACGAGGGAGGGGCCTGACTGTAGCGGCTGCCGGGTTGTTATGAATTTATTAGCAATCCTTTTCTTCCTGCGCTTTTTTTAAGACTTAAAAAAACGTGGAGAAGCGTCATAAAAAATGTATTTTTACACCGACGCATGTGGGGCTATTCTATTTTTGATGGTCGGGTAGAGTGCAAAGAACGGAGCTCGGTGTTTAAATAATAACGTAGATGCACGAATGCGGAATGTGGCTGTTTGATGGAAAACGCCGACGCATGCGGTAAATTCGAAATTCTAATTATGGCGTCGGCTGGAAGTTGATACTTTACCGCGGGTAATCGACCTGGCGAATGCTAATTTTAATTGAAATGGATAAGTAATTGGTGAATCGGAGGTGTATTAGAGGCGATTGCTACTCGTTTTCCAATTCTTCTTTGGAATTTATTGGGCAGATTGTTGCTCGAAATTGTGCGTCGCTATTGGGAATTTCGGGAGGACTTTAACAAGGAGTATAATTGAAATACATACATAAATACTTTCAGGCAGAGTGTTCTCATGTTTACGTGAATTGTGTATACTGGAGGTAGGTATATAATAAAACAATTTAAAAAAAAAATTAAAACCGACTTCAAAAAAATAAAATTGCACTAAAAAGTAAAAAATAATTTTTTCCCTTATTTAATCTACGACTCTCATATTTTTTAAGTCGGCGCCAGATTTACACAGTGCAAATGATGAGGCACCGACTTAAAAAATATGAGAGTCGTAGATTAAATAAGGGAAAAAATTATTTTTTACTTTTTAGTGCAATTTTATTTTTTTGAAGTCGGTTTTAATTTTTTTTTTAAATTGTTTTATTTTTAACTTTTTAGTTTTATATATATAGACACAACATGCTGAGGAGATATGCGTGTACGTACATAAAGTATTAATAATTAGGTGACAATAGTCTATATTATTAACTATAACTGGTAAAATATTGGGCCAATATTGATGCAGTGTAGGATGGGACCACCGGGACATCGCCCTCTTTCGAATAAAAAAAAGATCATCAAATTCGGTCCATATGCTGAGGAGTTATGAGGGGGAAAAACATATAAATTATTATTAACTGTAACTGGTAAAATATTGGGCCAATATTGATTCCGCGTAGGATGGGACCAACGGGGCACCATCCTCTTTCGAATAAAAAAAAGATCATCAAAATCGGTCCATATGCTGAGGAGTTATGAGGGGGAAAAACATATAAATTATTATTAACTGTAACTGGTAAAATATTGGGCCAATATTGATTCCGCGTAGGATGGGACCAACGGGGCACCATCCTCTTTCGAATAAAAAAAAGATCATCGAAATCGGTCCATATGCTGAGGAGTTATGAGGGGACAAACATAAAAAAAAAAAAAAAAACATACATACGGGTCGAATACATAACCTCCTCCTTTTTGAAGTCGGTTAAAAATAATGAACTACGGGATTGCATGATAATAACACAGTCACCGTGTTCTACTATTACATATTGTATATAAAATATGTAACCTCACTACTTAGTATACGAAATTACGTCACGTCAATTTTTATCCTATAACAATATTATTACTACATACACTTATATTTCTATTTTAAATAAATTATGCTACTTTTACGTTATAAATTGTCACACTATCGAGTACTATGACACACCACGTGCCTTGTTTATTCCAGATAAATATAAAAATTCATTGGCTCTAACGAAAATCGATAATCACTTAATCACGTAAGAAAAACAAGTGTCTATTACCCATCGAAAGGTTGCTCCCCTATTTAAACAAGACACCACTGAGACAAGAAAGAAAGAAAAAGATTTTAATGCAATTCATACATATTTATTCAGTTTAGCAACACCAATTCGGAGAGCAGCGCCAAGTATTTTGAATAAAATATTTATTTGTATAAAAATATATCTGCTAAATATTATTTAATACATTTTTTTCTTTGTATAAATAGCCATTGTGACAATTGGCGCAATTTTTATATATCATTAGTTTTGTAAAGTTAAATATAGCAGATTAATAAATTTGCGGCAGTTTTTTTGTTCGTATTAACTTACGACAATGTTTTTAAATGGAATTCTTTTTGATGGGATTATTAATTTATATTAATTTACGACAATGGTTTTAAGCGGGTATTAATTTACGACAATGTTTTTAAATGGGATTCTTATTGATGGGATTATATACCTGGCGCTCTTTTTTATACCTTTTTTTAAAAAAGATAATTTTGGGGGGATTTAAAAAGTCACGACAGATATTCCAGAACTCTATTGCTACATATTCTCCACCCCTGACTCAGTTCCATAAAACACGCAACAGAAAGAGAGCACTATATCAAGAACTCATCAATTTCTGGTTACTTTCGGGACACGATATGATTCAAGGCAGAACTGTCTTCCCTTCCCTCCACATCCCCACTCTTTCTACCCTCTTCACGCCCCACTCTATCCGTAATCACCGCACAATTTGTGCCTATTCATTTTCCTCTATCCAAGCCTGTTGCACTTTAACTTTTTTTTCCATTTTACTCATTTCACTGCTCTTCCCATTTTTTCCCTTATCTCCACCCCGCACTTAATTCATACTGACTTCTGTTTTAATTCCAGCCCTCCTTATCTCTCGTTCCTCCGTCCAGTTTCTCGCTGCACCTACCATCCGCCTCTACTTTTACTTCTTTTCATCCGCTCACACTTTTGTGTCTCTCGTTTCGCCTTGGCCTACTTGTGCCCCGTCGCCCTTCGCCCCAGTTTCGTCCTTTTCTTCATTCTGCAGCCTGTCCCCGCGTCTCGCCCCCCCCCCCCCCCCGCTTCCCGTTCGACGTCCTGCCCGGCGAAACGGGGAGGCATCCATCATTTTGTATCGAATGAAAACAGCGGAGCGTCGGACCCTTCCCAGGGCACAAGAATCACTTGGCCGGTTATTCTATTCCTGGCTCGGGATCGCCAGGATTTACCAGCACATGTCGCCGTGAGGCGGGATGCTGGCGGAAGAGAATAGCTTCCGTTGATCGAGCCGCGCGCGCGTGGAATCAATTTCTAACCTGTTGGGAGGACAAGCTTCCCCGGTGCTGGAGAAACATTCGACGGCCGTGGAACGACCGCGGAGGAAAGCCAATAATTGAACGGTTGTCTTGCTCCGTTTATAGTTTCCTTTTTCTATCGAGCACAAACCGTGGGACAAGGGGAGGATACCGGGGTGTGCTTTAGCCATTGCTATCGAAAGGGCGGCGCGTAGTTTTTAGCGGAGCGTAGGAGACACCAGGATTTCCTACCGACGCCCGCGCTCGTCTCGCCCCTCGATTCGATTTCTCGCCTGGCGTCGAGCTGAGGCCATCGCTCCCGCGGGAATTGCCACCTGAACGCAAGTTGCCTGGCGGAGCAGGGAGGGAGATTTGGGAATAGAGCGAAGTTTTGGAAATTCTTTCATGAAATATAGGCGCACATAAATATTTCGTGACTGACGCGTTGCATATCTCCACATACGTATCTCTATTTCCAATAGTTTACGTTCCGAAAGTCGTTATGGTCAGAGACAATTCTAGCACGATTCTGGACTCCTCCCCAATACACAAAGAATGTTCCACGTCAGCCGCAAACAATGGCGTGTTCTTCGAGGCTTCATATAAGAAGAAATTGCTGGCACAGGCTACCAGTGCTTCCACCAAGGCGGAAGCAGCTTAACGTCGTCATCGCAGCGCACGTCAGCCTCCAGAATCCTCGTCAAATTGAATCGAAGAAACACGTCCGCGCGAGGGGCCAGCCGCGCGCAAACAGAAACGGTGTTTGTCTTGCATTATCTTAGCTGCATTTGCATTCTTATTAAATGCGCCCGCTCGGGCGACGGACACGTACCAAAAGCATGAATAGAAATGGTCGCATTAATTTTTTTCTCCATCCTCTGGCGGCAGTTATCTCCGCGGACAGAGTGGCAGCCGAGCGCGCCGCTTTCATTTCCGGGAGTAATATCAGCTTCCATGCGTGCCTCTGCTATGTGATCCGATGCTGTATAGGAGCCTGCCTCTAATAAAGCGAATTGTACGGCTCGTTCGATCGCCTCGATGCCCACAGCTTTTCAGCGCCACGAACCAGATGCGACAGAGCTTGGAGATTGAGGAGCACTGTTTTCTTTTTTTTTTTTTACAAAATTGATCAAAGTTTGGGAAATTTATTAGAATGACTACGGAGACATTGCTGTGCGCAAGAATTGTTTGAAGGGAAAGTTTTTGAATCGGGGAACTAGGATTTGCAATTAAATAAGGAGGCAGGGTTGCTAGAAGTTGAATTGCTATCAAGAAATCTTTGATTATTCATTGAATCGTATTGTAAATCCACGACACATTTCAAGAAGTTGGTACCCTTCGCGAATTTGCGAGGCCTGTGTTAATCTTTCGGTGTAATTTTAATTCCTCAGGCGACTACAAGCATTGCTAGTAGTACGAGTCAATAATATTGAGCACTACTGGCAAATCGTGTCGCAGGCAGCAATTTTCTAACAACCTCCGATTCAACTTATAATTCGATGGTTCGATTACTTTATTCCTAAAAGCTGGACAGTAATCAGCGCTTCTTTAACGATTTCATCTAGCGTCCAAAATCGGGGATCGCGTGGCTGAATGCGGGACTCGGTGGTACTTGCAAGCGTGACGCATGGCTGTGTGTTTCATTCTTCATCAGCGTCGGATATAAAGCTTTCGCAAGTACGTTCGTAGGAAATGGAAATACATGTGTATTGACCAGCGGTATCGGCGCTCCCAGGGGCCACGATACAATCAGCCGCAGAGTAATTTCTGTTTGCCCTTAGAATTCATTTCCCATTGGTAAGCTGGCTCCAGCGCTGAGTTTCGCTGAGTAATGAACGCTCCACTATACCACAGGCATTATTACGCTTCGAGGCAAAAGTATAAGACAGCCCCTGACTTATTGTTACTCTTGGGGGACAAAGGATTCAAATGGTAGCGATAAATCTGTAGCTGTATTGGAAATAACGGTAAATATTTCTACGGTATTGGGACCTACTATTGTCACAAGTGTTTCATCAGGTATAGGTGTCTTTTAAATAGAATCAACTGGTTGATATCGTGTTAATTTTCCTGCTTGAGTGGCGGAGCCTGTATAAGTTAATAAGAAAAGAAGTGAAATAATGGGGATAGTTTCTTACGGTGGCCTTAAGGGGGGAGACCACTGTAAAAAATTTGAGAAATCGATTTTTTCTTTTTTACATTTTCTGAAAGACGTACATTTCAAGAATGCTGTCTCCAATTTTTATGAAGAAATTCGCAAAATTGACGGAGATATAGTAATTTCTGTGAAGCGGGGTCAAACGCGCGACCGAGCCGCGCGGAACTTTGAACGCGTTTTCCTCAGAATGATATTTTTCAACCGCGTTGACAGTCTACAGAGAAAACTATACGTCCAATTAACACGATCAAGGACATTTATTGTACGGAAAACCCGTGGCTATTACGTGACGATCAGTTTTTTTCCATTTTCGACCTGCTTCTATTTTTTTTTATTAACATTTCCCTAATTTTGTACCCAGAAAAAATGATTTTTTTTCAGTGGTCCGCCATTTTGTAATTTTTTGCAATTTTGACTTTTTTTGATCGTCACGTAATAGAGGCAGGCTTCTAGTTTCTAAATATTATTGTGTTTTTGAATTCGGATTAACCATATGGCCTGGGCACTGTCAACGCGACTAGCATGTTTTTGCCGCAGCGCAATTTTTGACGAAGAGTATACAGGAAACGGATTTATGAATTTGATTGAAAAAAAAATTTTCTTACCCTTCGATATGTACACTATTAACTATACTAAGCAATAAATTGATTTACTAGCGTTGTTTGGTTGAAATAAATTCCCGAAAATACCCTTACATTTCGGACCGTTACAGTGGTCTCCCCCCTTAAGGGGTCATATACATTTCTCGGCGCTAAAACGTGGTCAACGTTTGGAAGGAATTCAGGGATAAACTATTAGTCCGATTGGTTTAGTTCTTTTTGCATTTTATAGATTATAAAACAGGTATGAGAATTTGAAAATTTTTAAAAATGTGGCGTCCACGGGCAGTAGCGTAGAACATGTTTTCTGGCGCCGCCCAAAACGGTGGGCATGATTCAGCCCGTACGAGTGGTCCCAAACAAAAATCACCGATTTTTTAACAATCTTTGGGATCATAGTTATCGGGTGACGTCGCCATTTTTTTCGGAAAAAAAATTGTAGAAATGGTAACACTTTGAAGAAAACGGTCGTGATTTTCGCTATAAAAGTTGTACGTTTTTGCTTGTTATTAAAAAATGGTTCAATTTAATTGAAAAAGCTCGACGTCACCCGATAACGAATCTTATGTAGAATATGTGTGTAAATAATAAAGTTAATCGGATGAACGGTGAGGCAGTTATCATGCCCACCGTCTTGAAGAATGCTGTTTCAAGAAAAACCCACATTTTTAAAAAATTTCCAATTCTCATACCTGAGGTATATACCCATAAGTATATAAACATATACCTATAAAACACAAAAAGAATTAAAAAAATCGGATTAATAGTTTATCCCTGAATCACTCGCAAACATTGCCTACGTTTTAGCGCTAAGAAACGTATATGACCCCTTAAGTAGCCAGTTGATTTTGTTCCAATTAAAACCATCACTGTCCTCCATTACCTATTTATTGGGCCACTTATTTATTCCCAAAATGCATAGAATAATTCTTGAGGTATAGAAGTAGGTCATAGAATGCACTATTCAGAATTAGTTATTATTGAACAAAATCCATCAGGGTGTGACTTAGAGGATCCTTCATAAAACTAGAATTTTCATTTGTGATTTCCAATTCTATATAAAGACGCTTCCTTGCGTCTATACGGATATCATGGAAGGTAGTTTGTAATTTTCCAAGGTCACGTTCCAGAATAGGGGAGACCGGGGCTAAAAGTTCCGATTTCAATAAAACATAAGAAATTACTGGAAAATAATGTAATTATTCTCTTCACTGTTGACTAATTTCTTGTTAAATTTATTATATTTTATGGTTTTAAGCTTGTATTTAATATATTGTAATAGGTTTTTCATAAAAAGTAATTTATTTGTGGCTGGTCGAAGCGGAACTTCTTACCCCTTTATGGGGCAAGTTGTCATCGCATTGGGGTAAGTTGTTACTAAGATATAAGAGTTGCCTTTCAATGAAATACTTCATTTTCTAATGTAATAAAACAGAATTTTATTAATAATGTTTATTTATGAAGGTTCGGATCAACAAAAATGTATTATCTTTAAAGGAAACCAAAAAAAATATAATAACCATAAACATTATCTTTGATATAAAAACTAAAATCTACAAATCAGTCTTACATTCAACTGTTTGTGGGTCCCTACTATTTGAGATTTGTATTTGTAGTCTACAGTGGCTTCTTGTCCAGATTGTAGTTTTTTAATAACTCTTAATAGAGTCAAGTGGCAGATACTGAATTCTCTAGCGACAGTTTTTATCTTTATGCATAACTTCGATGGAAATGGTGCCCCTTTCTGCCTTTCATTCATATGTTCGCACCTTAAAGCACAGCAGGAACAATTTATACATTTGCAGGGGGCAAGTTGTCATGGTAACAACGTGCCCCAAGTCACGGTAACAACTAGCCCCTATCGACACATGTAGCAATTTGACAGACTATTCCGCTTATAGGGGAGGGTTGCCTATATCGTACCACTTAAGGGGTCATGCTCAGTCAGGAGGCCGAAAAATGGGGTGGTCTTTGGAAATTTTTTACTCAAAAGCTATAACACATTTCTCAAAAAATCTTTTTTCCTTTTAAGGATTGCATCTAGTACCGTGCATCGTAATTTTTTTTATTTAAAAATATTTATCAATAACTAAGTTATTGTCCATCACTCGAAGGTTCTCTAAAAAAAAAAGGCTTCTGCGGTGACCACTGTTGCTCGAAAGTCGATCATCTAAAATAAAAAATTCAAAAGAATTTACTTATTATATTATATTATCTAGTATTTGAACGAAGGATTTTTTATCCGATGCTTAGTTTTCTTTTAATTGACGAAAATCAGGCACAATTTATGATAAAAATTGAAACTTTTACTTTAAACATCAGCCATTTTTTCCCAAATCAATATTTCGAAAAATCCTTCGTTCAAATACTAGATAATATAATATAATACGTAAATTCTTTTGAATTTTTTATTTTAGATGATCGACTTTCGAGCAGCAGTGGTCACCGCAGAAACCTTTTTTTTAGAGAACCTTCGAGTGATGGACAATAACTTAGTTATTGATAAATATTTTTAAATAAAAAAAATTACGATGCACGGTACTAGATGCAATCCTTAAAAGGAAAAAAGATTTTTTCAGAAATGTGTTACAGCTTTTGAGTAAAAAATTTCCAAAGACCACCCTTTTTTCGGCCTCCTGACTGAGCATGACCCCTTAAGACATTTTACGTTATATTTCATATTTGGTACTAATTTGAACGCAAATGACTATTGGATATTGTAGCTTGATCTTTTAGACACCTACTATTATATGCTTAACCTTTTGTTCGGAACAAATTAATTTGTTATTAATCTTTAAGTCACATACTGTAAAAGGTACGATTTAGGCAACCGGTCTCCTAAATCGTACCCCTCGGTTTCCAAAATCGTACCTCCACTAAAAATAGTACCAATAACAAATACAGAAGAAAATATTCAACATAAAGTAATGATTATTATATAGTTGTATATACATATGTATATGGATCACACACAGGCCGCAATAACCTATGTACATGATATATGTACATAACCTATATAACATACGAGTTGTCAAATCCTACTGGTACGATTGTAGTGGTACGATTTAGGAAACATGATCAATTTATTTATAAATATCAATTTAAACGTTATAACGAATGTAATATGTACTTAAAATGAATGTAAAATATTCTACATTAAACCCACTTTTAGAAAAATACAAAAATACAGGACAAAATTGCATTGTTTGATTATCATCAGCTAAAATAAACTGGTAAAAAGTTACATCGATCATACCTGATTTTTTTGAATGTTTATAGCGCGCACAAAATAGGGCGTAAGCTCAAAAGGTTTTGTTTCTGTTTCTTATTTCGCATTTACTTTATATTTTTATTATCAGATGTCGCTTACATTTCTTAATTACTGCGAAATTGATGAGGTACGATTTAGGTGACCAGTACGATATTGGCAACTCTCTCCTACATATACTAAAACGATAAACACTGTTACACCATGTTCTTAAATGTCATTCGATCCATAAGAACGAATCAATCAATAATATCGACGTTAAATAATCGAAATAGACCAAAAAATAATGATAGATAAATATTTACTTATCTGGTACTTGCTTACAACCACACGATTCGCTGTCGCGGACGCTATTAAAATGGGCGACAGAGAGGCGTGATCAACTCGCACGGAAAAAATAATTTAAAGTACAACGCTCCTTTCATTTTGAAGATAGAACCATCGGAACAACATACCCGCGGAACTTTTAGCCCCGGTCTCCCCTACCACCAATTTTTCTATTATTTTAGCTTTCCACAAGCTAGATCTCATATTTTTAACAGAAGCCACACTTCGAAATGAACGACCTATGTAGAACGCGAGAATGGCAGTAGACACAGGGTCATAAATACTTTATCTTTCCACCAAGACTAGCCACCGAAGTGGATTCGAAAATCCATTGATCACGATTTACCGCGAGCATTTGTGGTCGCGTAAGAGAAGAACGGTTCGGGTTTATTCGCGGCGTTATCCTGCTCTAGCTAACTTTATTCTCGGCGTCGCGATCGGTGGTGAGATCGAGCAATAAAGACGATCATAGGTCGGGATTGATGAACTCCGTGAAAATGCCGGACTATTAGTTTCTCGTTAACGGTGGAACTGTTACTTCGTCGATTTATCACGTAGAGCGCATGGATAGTTTCAGCTAGGGCGATTTCGAAGGATCGTCGAAGAGGGCGAGTCAGCAATAAACGAGGGATAATTGAAATCCATAATTGAAAAGCGTATAGTTCAGGCAAAAGATGAAAGACGAAATGTCAAAGTAGGAAATCAATTCAAACAGAACTTCTCCACTGAATTATCTACTTTGATATTAATAGTTTTTAAATAAAAAAATAAATAAAACTTCTAGTTAAATCGCACAGAAAATTAAGGTACCCCCTAAACTTCTAAAATCAATTGAAGTGCCACACTATTTTACCTTGCAATTAGTATCGAGCTCGTTAGAATTACTTATCTCCAATTTCCTCTCGAAGATGACTGCTACCACGTAAATCCTAAGACAGGCCCTTCAAGTACACAAAGCAGCTTACATCTACAATCTTGAGGATCGCTCGTCCTACTGGAAATCCCTATAATTAATTATAACCCATAAGGGACCAAGTTCCAAGGCTCGGCCCGGATCTAGGATAGAGCCAAGCTAGCCTGGATTACGATCAGATATTCCGTCGCAACGACGGCTGTAAGCCTCGTCAGCGTACATGAATATGAAACACGTCGACAGGTCAGAATTTTGACTAGTAACACCACTTATTCCAATTGCGGGATTGCAATTCTACTTTCGCTCGCCGCTCGCATTTTCTCAAACGCACCGCTTCCTGAATATTCACGGTCTCGAAAAAGCGTCACGCTTTTGGGGAACGTACCGCTCTCGTTCCCTGAATAGCAATCCAAGGATATCGAGCATAATAATTATTATGATTACCGTGCTCTTTCCCCTGTCGAGCAAATAAAATGGCGAGCGATTGGAACTTCTGCAGCCAATACTCTCAAATAGTTTTCATAACTTTCTTGAGAATAATTGAATCTGCGTATCTCTTGAATAATTTTCCCAAGTTCCTCCTTGAGGTTATTTAACAATTTAGACTTTTATATATCAGTGACTACAGATTCATTGCTGCTATCTTTACAAAAGTACAGTAGGGGAGACCGGGGCAAGTTGACACAGACGAATTATCTCGACACTGTATATATATGTAGCTCCTTGTGTGCGAGATATGTGAAGCTTGTTGTTCAATTCTTTACTACGACCTAACGTACGTCTGTGTACCTTAACATTTCTAACTGCTTTCGTTTCTATAGAGGAAAAGTAAATAGTTGTGCTCACATTCCAATCCGTCTTGAGACGGGATAGAGAATTTTATCACTCAAATTAATTCGGCATCACATTGAGTCCTTTGAAGGTAAGGTAATTACGTTTTGTTATTTTGTTTATATGCTCTACATTTTTTTATGCAGATGTTTGTACGTAATGACTTCCTGTGGGGTAAGTTGATATTTTTTTTCTGGGGCATGTTGATACAGTGTATCAATTTTCCCCGACTACTTTTAATTGGATTTTTCCTTTTATTTCTTAGAAAATGGTAGGAAATTATGTCAAAAAACGAATCGCGGCAAAATACCGCTAAATATTTTTCAAAAAGCGTGTGCCGGTGTATAAACGGAGTCAATGTCGTTACGTCAAAGCGCGAGAATATAGGGAATAGATAAAATGGCTTTATTAAGACACATTAATAAAAAGAAGCAAGCACCTCGTGTTAAAATGAGATATTCCAGACATCCATCCTTTACTCATTAAACGGATATTTTACAGATGTATCAACGTGCCCCAGAGCAGTATCAACTTACCCCGCAGTGGGGTAAGTTGATACATTTTACCATCGTCCAAATAACATTTCTTCATTCATTTTGTATGTATTTTCTCAACTTTTCATTTACAATATATTAAAGAGGAAGGACCAAAGTATATTTTAGCATATCTGTTATTAAGTAATTAGTTCAAACAAAAATGAAAAAAATTGAAAACTGAAAAACGTATCAACTTGCCCCGGGTCTCCCCTAAGCAGTAAATATTCCCAGAGGAAGTAGGTAGGTATTCCGAATATTCGAGGAAATAGAAAAAGAGAAGCTACGATCGCATCAACGAATTCGCTCGAAATTAAATGATCCTCAAGTATATCAGCTTTGACAAGAATTTATCGCCGCAACTTCCATCTTGTACTAGCAAATGAAAAGTGATTATTATAGATTATTGTTGCTCATAGAGCAGCGCAGAAGTTTGTAAGATTTATATTTCTTCCTAAGTCGAGCTCCAATCCGACAGCCCTGGCAATAATTCAACCCCCTTTTAACCAGATCGGATATTAAAATGGTCCCTCGATAACTCGCGGTCTCCTCGGATTACCGAAGTTGAACAATTGGTATGCGGGGTTCGTGGAAGCCTCGCGCATCCGCTTAACGAAATATTTGGTGTACGAGCAACTGTACGAGCCATCGGCTTCCCATTTCGACGCGACTACTATCGGGATGCAGGAATTTCACTAAACCGTGGAATAATGGACGCCGTCGCGATCGTACAAAGCGCGGCTTTCAAGGCTCCGGAACGTCGCGGCAAACAATTCTTAATTACGAACTATTAAAACTAATCTCGCCCGTCCTGCTGGCTCGCCTCGTCGCCAGCACGGAGCCCGTGAATTTACAATTAAACGTTCAAGTACTTAATGGAGCGGAATCGCAGCTCAGCAGCGTTTGCTTCGCAATATTTTCTGCCGGTTGTGCTTCCTGCGTGTACACGCCAGTCGAGGGAGGACAAAGAGGACCGTTGGCTGTCAGCCTGAGAAACTCCCAGCGTCCTTTTGAATATGCAAACTGTATTCGAAAGTCCGCAAAAATCTGCGGGACGATGCTCACTGGAGAGCAAGGTGGGTGGACAGTTTCTGTGTAACCGGCGAGAGAACCCCTTTCTGCCACTGCCTTTGAATGTTTCTGGAGGGGGGGGGGGGGGTGAACAATGGAGGGAATACGGGGACAAACAATTCCAGCGAGGAATACCGTGTTTTCGTATATTGTGTGTAATTATTGTGCATACATTGCGTTTAATGTATGGTAACCTCGATTTATGGGCCCTGATGGAGATGTTTTCGCGATGACAGAAATTATGTGTCTCGACACTTTAGGTGCCATAGTAGGTCAGAGATGGGGAAAATTTTATTTAAATAAAATTTGGAATAACGAATAAAAGTTAAAAAAATTATTCGTCATGTGTCGAATTTGTCGTCATCGTTCGACGAATATAGTTAATTTTTTTATTCGTCGAACGTTTCAACTTCAGCGTCGACTAAATTTTTCAACCTTAACTTTGACGTCGAATAAAATTAAAGTTAAAGTTAAAGTTAAAGTTAAAGTTAAAGTGAAAGTTAAAGTTACAGCTAAAGTTAAAGTAACAGTTGCAAAATTTATTCGACGCTGAACCTGTAACGCTCGCCGAATAAAAAATCTAATTGTATTCGTCAAATAATCTAACGTTAAAGTAACTTTTATTTCATTCGTTATTTAAATAATTTTTTATTTAGTTAATCCCCAACTCTGTAGTAGATGACTCGAATTCGTGTCGATCTTTTTAAGTTTCCCAACTATTGGTTTTTTGGAACTGTCACAACGGGTATAGTTTTATAGTTGATTAATACGAATGAAGTTGAATCCTTAGACCCGCGCAGAGACAGATCAAAATTGTTAAGTGTGAAGGCTGATTAGAGCTGACACTGACTAGAAATTGGTATCCGTCATCTGCTCGCTTGGTAGAGATACAGTATTCTTTCTGAAAAGTTTCAAGGAAGTTCCAAAAATACTAGGTGGTGGAAACTTGCGATTTGTGAAGCTTGACACGCTAAGATTTTATCAGCTTAATGCTCTATCCAAGAAATTCTGTAGACCTGAACCTCGAATTGGGGATCTTTTCTGAACGTTACACGTAGACTTCTCAAACTTCGCAGTGTAATTGAGATGTGGTGAATAATTCCACTTTAGCAGGCAATCAGAGGACTTAGTCACATCACTAATTTCCCCTATTAAAATCTTGAAACTAGTTAAGCATCAAATTATTAATGTTCTCGATTAAGCTATTCAATACCCCCGAATCTAGGTTTCGAATCAGAATTCTGTAACACCAGCCTTGCGATACTGATACTTCCTACTTGCATTAAGCCAGACCCTGACCTGAGAAAACCACCTGGGATCATCGGACTCCCAGGAGCCGTCAATATCCCATAATGTTGACCCTGCCGCAATCAAATTCCTCAACATAATCATCAGAATTGAATTTCACAACTACGTTATCGCCAGTTTAAACTATTAAAGTGGAGAACGTTTACAATAAAGTCATCGAACGTATCATTTTTATGTGATCCTACAAACCAAGCTCAGAATTCACTTTGTACAAAACTTTCGCCGCAGAACGTTGAGCTCCAGCAAAATTGAGGGTGATAAAAACTTTTTTAAAAACCTCTGCTGGTTTTATAGGAATTTGGGCTTCTAAATGCAAAAATCACCTAAGAGTTACTCCACCACGTACAGCCTTTCCACAACTTACTTTAAAGTTTCTACGTTGTAATATATGCGATTCAATAAAATTATTAGTGAAAAATTACTGGACTCACGACTTGGCAACCTAATATTTTTAGTCTCCTAGGAATTTCTAGTAAGTTCCAATACAGTGTTTCCCAATCTTTTTTGAGGTGCGATCGCCTTTTATAATATTGAAATAACCTGCGACCCACCCCCAATATAAGGTAAAATAAATTTAATAAGGTAAAGAAAAGACATTAAAAATAGGTATTTCAGAATATAATTCTAACTTAATAATATTAAAAAAAAAAAACTGTGGGGACCACCCAGAAAACCCCGTACGAAATTCTTATCGTGTGTTTCGAATTCAGCACACAAAAATATATTAGAAACATCTAAAATATTGAAAAAGTTTTTTCTCTGCAGGCCTATGTTATTATTAATACCACCACTTGATTACACATTAAACCCAGAATGCTGTAATTCTATAACAGCGAGCGTCATGATCGTAATAGCGAGATACAACTACACCTAAACCCTAAACATGTGAATTAAACCTGACATACCTACCAAACAAGCCATCACACGCGCTGCTATACCACTGCATCGCAAATGAGCGTATTTATCAACGCCTGCCAGGAAATTCCCCGCAACGCGGAATCGTAAAATGGGCAGGCGCCCTGGACAGCCGTGATTCGACCACCGCTCCTTCGCCGGGATCCCCTTTTCCAGGGGCCTTTACTCCTGTTTCGCCGCACAGTGGGGCATTTCGGGTCGAAACGCGGCGCTAAGTCCTTTTACAAAAATATTGCCAAACTGCAAATTTTTTTTTACAGGTAGTTGATTGTGTATTTGGGTGATAATGTAGGATGATTGTTTTTCACATTCATTAATTTTTAACGCGACTACACGGTTTTGAAAAGGACAACCACGAAACTCTTCAGAACTTGTATTGTTATTTATAGTTTTGTTGTTCGTTTAATTCAACTAATTTTTGGTGGGATTAAGTGTTGGGATATGTATTTGAAGTGTGCCAAATTTTATTTTGATATCTCTGATATTTTTGGAATTATGCCTTACTGAATTTTTCAATTTTCATTGTTTATTTTGAATGGGAGTTCAGTGGAGTTCAGTGTTCTTACTGGTCACATTGGAAAGGGCGAAGCCTTACCTTTATCGTACAGAAAAAATTGGCTGCTACTAGCTGCTACTGGGGTAGTGAGAGGGGCGAGGTGTCTATGACGCGTTCTTTTTTACAAAAATGCCTTTCCTGCCATTGAAATTCAAAGTAAATGAAATATTTGTGAATTTGTTTCTATATGAAATTGAAAAGCTAGAAAGATAGTGTTTGTTGCAAATGAAAGATCACTGATTGAAAGTATTAAAAAAAGACACCATCCCTCCCCTCGCTATAAGCTCTCATAGGTTGCTCGCGGAATAAGTAAAATTGCGGTGCCATAAATTCCGCCTTCTATGCTTACCTGAAACATAAAAACAAATCAAGACATTAAACTTTATTACATTTTGTTTTGTTGATCGAGTCGATTCTTAAATTTCGCATTTCAAATAAAATGGCGCGCCATTGCGAACTGTCAAACCTATAGGGTGAAGCCACCAGTAGTCGACCTTGTGTCAGTAGTCGACCACTTCCAGAAAAAAAAACAGGAAAAATAAGGTTTTTAGAAGTAACGACCTTTTGAACAAAGTGCAGTTCTCTAACTGCACTCTATCTACACTCTGTTCAAAAGATTGTCACTTCTAAAAACCTTATTTTTCATGTTTTTCTGAAAGTGGTCGACTACTAATACATGGTCGATTACTAGTGGCTTCACCCTACTTTCAGTGTCGAAAATCGATACCTACAGTTGTGACAGTCCGCCATTTTGTTTTAAATGCGAAATTTAAAAATCGGCTCGGTCAACAAAAGAAAATGTAATACACTTTAATGTCTTGATTTGTTTTTATGTTTCAGATAAGCATAGAAGGCGGAATTTATGGCACCGCAAGGGACCAACTTTGAGCGATTATAGGGAAGGGTGACAGGGTGCCTTTTTTAAATAAAAATTCTTTTAATACTTTCAAATAGCGATCTTTCATTTGCAACAAACCCCATGTTTCTAGCTTTTCAGTTTCAGATAGAAAAAAATTCATAAGGACTGCTCAATTTTCAGGCCAAAAAAGTACTATGCCCCCTTAAATAAACAAATTTCATTAATTTTTCTGTATCAATAGGACCACAAATATACGCCCCAACTGAATGAAATCAAAAAATTAACGATAAATATATGATTTCAGTCAGAAAATGTTTTGTGCCGCGTTTCGACCCGTAATGCCCCACTGTGCGCCGTGACGCGACGCCCGGCCCGTATTTGTTCTGCAGTTTATCGCGAACGGATTTACCATGGCGTGCAAACAAAAAGCCTGGGACGCGCTGTGCAAACGCCGGCCGAAGTTCGAGCGCGGGACCGGTCGCGTCCGGTGCCGGCACGTTTGTAATTTCGCGCAGTTCGACGAGTTTTATGGCACACAGTCGTCGCGTCGGAAGAGCGCGAAATTGCCGGCGCGCGCGCTCGCCCCTCCGGAGCTTGTAATTGCCGTTCGAACGGCCTTCGACGTCTCTCTGTAATTTGACGTTGTTAAACCATCCGACACGGTCTCGTCCCGAGCGAAAGGATTAAAGCGTACGGAGGCTGGCAAAGAGGGGTCCGAAGAGGAGCGATAGAAACAACGGGGCCTTTAGCCGGGGCGTGCCCTTTTGCCACGAACTTTTCCGAGTGTCACTCTTCCCTGCGGTGTACAGTTTCGCGGAGAGTACAGTTTCCGTTGGCAAGCTGATGACGCGAGGGGAGTAAAACTATAACCCCGTTTGGTAAATAATTCTCAGCGAGCGTGGCGCGATAGGTACGGATAGAATTCCCGGAATTCACGCGGCATTCTTCGAGCGACGTGTAGCTCGGGGGAAAAGTAATTTCAGCGAGCTGATGACATTTAGAGAGCTGACATTAACGCTGTATAGGCCAATTACTCTGCGTAGCAGAGGTTCTACGTGGTTCGGGTCTCCAGAAGACGTTTGCACGATCGATCGGCGGGAAGCAGTGTTACAGCGGCGTAACTCGATTTTCATGAAATTTTACTGGCTCGTTCCCCGTAATCGCCGGCCCGCGTCCTCCGCGTTTCAATCAGTCGTTACCGGCTCGATGATCGTAAAGCTTTCGCCAGGCGGAACGAACGTTCGCTCGGTTATCGCTTATCGAAAGTTCGATTTCCGTGTAACGCGATGCTAATGTCTGACGAGCCGCGGAACATCGGCCGCGAACACCCGTGACTTCGCCCCCCCCCCCCCCCCCGAACTCGGAACGTACTCGAGAGCCATCGAGCCACCCCGGTCGGGTAATTCTCCCATTAGCTCGGCAAGGATCCCCCCGTAATTCCCTGGGCCCCGGCCGCGAGCGAGGGGACATTTTACGCGCTGGGGGCCGCTGTCCCACCAATTTCAATCCACCCGCGCCCACGTGGATAATATCTGTCGCCTCGATTGCGGAATAAACTCTCGCCGTCCTAAAAGTTTCCCGAGCGCGAAATATATCGCGCGTTACACGCCCCGCTTCGCGCGCCGTTACACGGCGCAGGAACAACGTCCTCGAGGCGACTCGAAAGCTATTCCCCCGCCTCCCCTTTTCGTTCTGGACCTCGTCATTTCTTGGCGGGGACCGTTTCTCGTGGAATGCTGCTGGTATTATGTGAATTATGTTCTCGAAGGGTTTGTAAGGTTGAGTAACGCTGGGTTAAACGACGTGTAACTGGCGACTCGGAACTCTGTGTAACTATGGGGTGTGTTATCGATGGTAGAGAAGTTATTAGTTAGGCATGGACATAGTGATGGATAAAAGTATTGGGACATTTTTAGAAACCATTTAAAATGATGAAATTTTCAGCATGTATACAACTCAGTTAAATCTACGAAGGGGATTTTTAAATTTTCATTACAAGCTCGGATGAAAAAGTTGAAGAAGCGACCTCCACTATTTTCTTCGCTATTCCGACCTATTGCAATTCTTTCAAAACGCCGAAACACGTCAACTAATTTATTTATTTATTTATTTATTAACAGACCCATTTCTTAGCAGAAATTAGTAATAAACAATACCTAGTAGAGACGGACATTACACAGGAAAGAAAAAGAAATACAAACGAAATGTGTAGAGTACAATGATTGTGGAACCCGAGGAATGCGCACAACTATCCAGACATAACCATATGTGCCACTGTTCTATAGAGACTGGTCTTAAAAGTGGAAGGAGAGCCATGAAAAAAATCAATCTTCGTATAAGGTAAATGTACCAATACCCGGACGCTTAAGGGGCTTAAGGAATAGCGGCAAAGTTTGTCTCCTAATTTAATTTGTAAAACCATCATGAAATAAAAAAATGTTGTTGAAATGTGGAAGATAACACAATATTATACTGTCGGAAAATGAAAAAAAAGTTTATATATTATAATAGACGTATTTATTAATGAAAATACGAAAACATGCAGATGTCCCAGTAAGCGGATAACCTAAAACTGCATCTCCCGATATCTGAATTATATCGTCCCAGTAGCCGAACATACATACAGTAAATAAACTTAGACTTGTTTAAAAAAATATTAATTTTCTTGCAAGTTTAACCATCTTAAACTAAATTTAAATCTATTTACTATTATAATAATGTATTATTATAATATATAAATAAGAAATGCAGTCAATATCTTCTTAGTAAATGACAGAAGTGTCTTGACAGAAGCTTAAGAAATTTCTCGAGATCTGCTATGCGTACGAAGTGTGTTACAAAATAATTATTTCCATCTAACGATTTTTACTTTTCTACAATAATAATTTTAATTAATATTGCTAAATACTTATGCATTATGGTACTATTTTTTGTTTTTAATTACATTAAAAATTAATCTTAAAAATAAATAAAATTCGCATTACTGTTCAGGTACTGGGACACGACCGGGCACTGGTACATTTACCTTAATATGTATTTGCCAGATTACAAATTCGACTTATGGGGTCGGTAAGACCAAATCTGGAAGTGTAGATGTGAGGTCTAAAGAGCAGTGTATGCCTGATAGCACGTTCCGGAACATTAAAATTAATTAAACTAATGACACGCGGGGTACACACCAAACCATTAATGATCTTCAGCAAAAAAGTCAGATCGTTAGCAATCCGTTTACACTCCAGTGACTAAATGCCAAATTTACGCATAATCCGATCATAGTCGTGATCATAACGAAGAAGGGGTTGCCCCACTTTATAAGCCAAGAACCGCAAAAGCTTCTTGTATTTAATCATTTGGGGAGACCAAATAATGGGCCCATACTCAAGGTGAGGCAGAACTAGCATGTTATACAAATAAAGCAGGGTATTAGGATTGTTGAAATTGGAGCACCCTCTGCTAATAAAACCCAGCATTTTATTTGCCCTAACCGAAACATGGCGAATGTGCTCTGCGAAGGATAATGAGAAGTCAATGACAACCACTAAATCGCGGGTAGATTTAAGGGGTCATGCTCAGTCAGGAGACCGAAAAAAAGGGTGGTCTTTGGAAATTTTTTACTCAAAAGCTGTAACACATTTCTCAAAAGATCTTTTTTCCTTTTAAGGATTGCATCTAGTACCGTGCATCGTAATTTTTTTATTTAAAAATATTTATCAATAACTAAGTTATTGTCCGTCACTCGAAGGTTCTCTAAAAAAAAAGGCTTCTGCGGTGACCACTGCTGCTCGAAAGTCGATCATCTAAAATCAAAAATTCAAAAGAATTTACGTATTATATTATATTATCTAGTATTTGAACGAAGGATTTTTCGAAATATTGATTTGGGAAAAAATGGCTGATGTTTAAAGTAAAAGTTTCAATTTTTATCATAAATTGTGCCTGATTTTCGTCAATTAAAAGAAAACTAAGCATCGGATAAAAAAATCCTTCGTTCAAATACTAGATAATATAATATAATAAGTAAATTCTTTTGAATTTTTTATTTTAGATGATCGACTTTCGAGCAACAGTGGTCACCGCGGAAGCCTTTTTTTTAGAGAACCTTCGAGTAATGGACAATAACTTAGTTATTGATAAATATTTTTAAATAAAAAAAATTACGATGCACGGTACTAGATGCAATCCTTAAAAGGAAAAAAGATTTTTTGAGAAATGTGTTATAGCTTTTGAGTAAAAAATTTCCAAAGACCACCCCTTTTTTCGGCCTCCTGACTGAGCATGACCCCTTAAGAATAGAAAGCTGAACACCAGAGAGAGCATAGGAATAGGTAGACGGATCCCTGCTACGCGTAAATTTCAAGACATGACACTTACTAATAAAGTAACCCTTTTAAGTAGTTTCTCAAAAACACTCAAGCCATTTGGACGATTTTTAAAAAATTTTATTCTGTTTCAAAAGTGTACCAATACTTTCGTCCGGCACAGTTCGTTTTGAACTGAAGGAAGGAGCTAACAGTGAGACTTTACTTAAGTCTGCCGAAGCAGTTTAATACAAAGAATCTTTTGTGAACGAATATGGGAGTGACTGTATAGCGTGAGAGAAAACAATTGAAACGAAACGAGCATGCAACATCAAGGAACGTGTTCGTCGCATTTGAAAAGTACGCATGAAATGAAAGCATTAAAAATTGAAACTTTGATTTGCCTGACGTCGCTGCCACTCCCGTTTGCATTTGTGAATTCTCATTATATAAAAGATCGCAAAACGTCGCTCGCCACACGAACGAAGGGGATGAATTTCACCCGCTTGCGTCGTAAATCTAGTTGCATTTGTTTCTGGCATTTATTATGATTGCAATCGTAGCCTGGCTTCCCAGGACCATATAAATCCGCAGTGTGCAGGTGGATTCGGTTTCCTTATCACGCGGGAAACTTCGCTTTATTAACAACGAAATTAATTATAAAAATAACTGCTCCCGAAGAAATATTACCTCTTCCCAGAGGTACGTCAAGTGGGCTGAAATTCTGCTTATTTTCTGCGCTAATGGGTTTCCGGGAACTTTGCATATACATGGAATAGGGATGAATCTTTTCTACCGCGGAGTCTCGAACTTGAAACTACCCTTCGATACAATTCTTTGTAACAAAGCTCTGTGGCTTCCCAGTAACTCTGTACTTCAAAGACTGCTTAAGCTTTGAGTATCAAAACTGTTCTATTGATAAACGAAATACTAACTGAAGAGAATTCCGTTCTCGAAGCGACGATTTACTACCTCTAAACACGAGTCTTCGCAGACAATTAAATTAGGTCGGCGAGAAAGTTCGTTTGCTTTATTGAATCGAAGTTTTTTTAATCAGGGTATTTGCTTTGGCTATTTATAACCGTTTGCTACTTTTCTGATAAAAGTACAAGTAGGTGTAGTAATAACACAACCGTACACTTAAGCGGACTCTTCTTTCAAAACGCTCGAAAAATAAGGGATTTTTATGAATTTTTTACAGGAAGAGGTTATAAGATATTTTAAAAAATGTTTTTGGCTTTTATTAATACACTCGTTAGAGTACAAAAAATGCAGTCTTACTGCTGCAAAAAGAAATGCGTAAACGGTGACCATAAAATTTACTCACAAGATCGTCTGACATAAAAAATCGAAAAAATTTCATAAAATTTATATCAATGACTATCGCATTATCCCCTGCCGCAGCAAAAAAAACAGCAAAACTACCATGATTGGTACACATTCGGACGAAGTAGTACAAACAAATGGGTAATTTTACGCACAAATGTGCAGATAAAAAAAAAACTCCGGTTTCAAAAAATTATATTGGAGGATGATGCGATAGCGAGACCAATTACGAATCGAATGCCTCAAGGTTTTTTTTAATCGGTTCATTAGATCTTCTTTAATCGTGGTTGCCGTTTAGGCATCTCTTTTTTGGTAGCGCTGCACTAAGCGCCACATAGAAAATACCTCAAAATCGAAAACATGAAACAAAAATTATTTTTTGTTCCCTAACGAGTGTCTTAATAAAAGCCAAAAACATTTTTTAGGATATGTTATAACCTCTTCCCCTAAAAAATTCATAAATATCACCTATTTTCGAGCGTCTCGACCGCAGGGTCCCCTTAAGTAGGTTCGATACCAAAGTAAAAATTATGGGAAATCTTTTAAAAGTGTTCTAATCGAATGTTCAAAGTGTAGTCCGCATTGTATCAAAATTTCAAGTCGATTGACCGCACGGTTTTTGAAAAAATTGAAATCAAAGTTGCACTCTTATACACAGACTGTTATAGGAGAAGCGATACAATTTCTATAAAATGTTACACAGAGTCCATAAAAATGATGAGAAAGTTCTAGAAAATGCTGCAATGAAAAGCTTAAATATTCCTGTGAAATTTTAAAAAAGAAAATCGGACATGAACCGTACCGATTTATTAGATAATTGAATAAATAGACAGCAATGTGCTCGTATTTTTGGAACTGGCTGAAGGAACTGTTTGAAACGTGGCAACGCTGTACGCCGGGTAGTCATCTATACAACGTATACTTCTACAAAGCATACAGTAAAAATTGGTAAAAACGAACGTGCAAAAGGACAAGCCACAAGTGTGAGATGGATGGAGAAAAAACGATGGACGCAAAGCGACGTTGCCGCATTTCACTCACATATTTGACGCTACTTTTAATGAAAATATTGTGTTTCTAGCTGCATTAAACATACGTTTTGTTTAAGTGAATTCCAAAACAAAATGTGTAGTAATAATTTTATTAGGAATAGACATATAAATAACATTTTTGTCTACATAATTTTTTTTTGTTATCTAAAATTGGTATCACTGCAAAGCTCCCATGTATTAGCATAGGCTTACCCCTCTCGCCGCCTGCCCCCCGCAAGTGAGGTATCGAAGCTCCTTAACATCGCCCAATAATGAGCGAACGAACTTTTGCTCCCAGCCACTACCATTAAAATCCCATCTTCCATCATTTTCCACTTCACTGTAGCCACTAATTACTCGCGTACCCTTCTAAAAAAAAGCACAAGCAACCACCCCGGGGGACTGACTATCGTCACGCACAAGTCATCCCTAGAAACCTCCCTCTACATCACGATACAAAACGTTGCGATTCAGCCACGCTCCTATTCGAACAGAAAGCTCCCCGCACCTCGCTCCCAGCCCCCCCCCCCCCCGCCCCCAATTCCCAATCCCAATTCAGTCACGCTCTCGCAACAACCCCAGGCACCTCCTCGCCCCATAAACTACCTACAATAACTCCAACATTTATACCGCGTGGGGCAAAAGCGTTAATACTGTATAATCCCCATGCAGCGAACTTTCGCGGCGCGTACCTACCCCTCTGTGCAAGTGCTCAAGCGCCGCGAGATAAGCGTGCAACGGTTGTTATCAGCGGCCAGCGCGTTGGCTACCGTCAGCATCGAGTAGCCTCGGAGCGTTTTAGAGGAATATCGAAAGGACCGGGGCGGTTTCAAAGGAGAGCGTACGGTATGAAACGGGCCTCTAACGTGGCCCGGACCCTATCGTTAAGCCCGGGCTTGTTGCGGATGCTGCGCGGTGGCACTCAGGCTAATGCTTTAGTAGCGGCCGTTCCGCCGTGGCTCCTCGCCTTTTTCCCCTTTTCTATATTTTGACAAACGTCGCGGCTGCCGACCGGCTCACGTGTGGCCGATAAGTCCTCTCGCTGTACCTCGGCCAGCTAAATGCCTGGGCTCGCGGAGCTAATTACGCCGGTGACCCCGATTCTAAAGAAATTAACTAATTGCTCTTTCGTGTGCGGAAGCCGGACGGAGACGCTGGCCTTTAATTGCTTAGTGGCGAGATTACTTGGGAATTTGTCCCCGCCTGGGACGTTGCTGGAGTTTTGCTTGAAATTATTTCAATGCCTGCGATTTTTGGGGTGGTATGATTTAAGGGACTAGGCAGTCGAAAAATCGATTTCGTTTTTATTGCATTTTCCGAAAGTACCTGCTATCTTTCCCGAATAAAGTGCCGCTTGGTTTATATTAAAATTCGCAGAATTGTTGATTTGACAGCTGAAAAGATCAAGCGGCAACCTACACGTCGCATTTGCCCAGAAACTTTAAACGCGTTTTTCTCGAATCTTTTTTTTCTCTTGGTTCAGATCGACTTGAATAAATTACAGGATGTATAAAGTGTATGCCATTTCCCGCGCAACCTATGATATGGTCCGTGAAAATTCGAGATTTTCATAAAAAAAAATTAAAAAGTCGCGGATTTTTAGTAACCCGCAAACACGACCGATTTTTTCTTGAAATAATCACCGTTTTTCGGCCACCAATTTAGTAATTCTGTTTTAATTTTAGTTTTTGTTGGTCGCGCGGGAAACTACGGATGTAACAAACAAGAATCACACCTTGAAATTGGATTACTTTTTAAGACCAATATTACAGCAAAACCACGGAAGAACGTTAAAATGTTTATCAGTCAGCACCGTCATTTTTAAAACGCATGTATATTTCATATCAACTTTTTTCAATCTTTATGATAAGAATAACCATTGGATAAAAGGATACATTTGGATTTGCTTTCATTTTTGTACAAATACATTAAAAAGAAAGTGTTCCCTTCACGGAAAACGACTGCCTAGTCCCCTTAAGTTAGGTTAATGTTCCTGTTAAGGATCGTGCTCCCTTTGCTGGGTATTTGTTTGTACCTGTTTATTGGGAGATAGAAATAAATGGATCTATTGAGGAAGAGAGTGGGAAGAAAGTTTTTCGAAAAATTTCGAAATTTCAGGATGAGAATACAAGTAGGATACAAAATGAACTTTTGCAGAGAACTTTACTTTAATGATTTCTGTTATAGCTAAAAATTGATTTAATTTGATAGATAAAGAGTTCAGTCTTCAGGATAATACGCGCTCAAAATGTATTTTTTTTTTAATCGATTGTATACTTCAAGGTATCTACTAATGGTGTCATTTATTCTGCTGAAAATGTGACAGAATATCGATGGCTTAATGCACAAATATTGTATGTCCACTGTTAGCGTTTTCGAGAAAAACAGATTCTGGGGGCATGCAATGAAGAAAAATGTTATTTTTGACAAATTTATGAAGTAGATATAAATGTGATTTTTCTACAGCGTAAAGAAACAGTCAAGCACTATTTGTTGCATATAAAAACTCAAATTTCACAAAACGTAGACATACAATATTTGTGCACTAAGCCATCGATATATGTATATTTAGATATCCTCTAATTCTGGCGCTTCAGACGGAAGTAACAGGGCAATGAACCTACTATCGATTGTATTTTCCATACACCCGTAGTGCAATTTACGAGAAATGGAGAATATATGCCATTACGGGTCGCTTGCCATCCGTATATCCAGCAAAATTTTAACGAAGAAACAGGAATTAGGTATCTCAGGGGTAGCCGATTAAGGACCTATCCAATTACCGCTCTGAGGAGCACGTTTTAACGCGACTCTTTCAGCAGAAGGGACACCGCGATAAAGTAGAAGCCAAATAACTCGACTCAAATTAATTAGTCAATTATATATTGAAAAGTCTTTAATTGCCATTGAGGGTTTGAATTCGAAATAATTATTCAAACAACTGTATTATTCCATATTTAAGTCAATTCCACAATTAAGTCAATCAATATACATTAAAGCTTCAACTAGTTAATAAAAAATGTCCTCGATTACCATTAGACATAGTTCTTTCTTAAGAAGCTGCACCAATTAGAGCCAAAAAATGGTGAAAATCCGGAATTTTAGATTCTCTAGCCTTGGGTGCCCGAAGCTTCTTTCCTCCGCGTCGTTTGCACGAGCAGAGCGATCGTGTAGCTTTAATTCCGAGGTCCTCCGAGCTCGAAAAAACACGCGGAGGAAGCTAATTCCTTGATATGCACGAAAATGATAGCCGCCGAGCGGAAAATGCGAAGTATATTCGTGCGGAAGTAGTAAAACAAGGATACGCGCTGCGACGTTGATTACGCCGCGGGCGATTCGTTTTTATCGCCCTTGTGCAATCGAAATTGCTACGTTCTCGAGCAGTGTTCCTCAAGTATCGACTAGAGCGTGCATCAGAGTGTTTAAGGAGAAGAGCAGAGTCTCCATTATCTGAAATAACAGAGAGTTATTGTAACAGCTGCATAGCTGTTTAAATAAGGGAATTTCTTTTAACAGGATACTTACTCTTCCATCTTTGGTCGTTTAATACTTTATGGAAGTAATATACGCTGCTGATTATTTTCTGCGACCACGTATTGTTTCTGGTACCAAAATTATTACAAAGCTTGCAATGACGTTCTTCTACGTTGGATTAAGAATCAGTGCACACGCGTATGCATAGAACTTGTTACTTAAGAAATCTTTAAAAGGAAATGGTTGGAATAAAGGGAACTGTAAATCATTGTCTTGGAACTTTAGGATAACCAGTTATTAATATTTGCTTGGAACAAATTATTACTATACAATTAATTATTAGCCCCTTCTGTTTCTATTTTTCTTTGGCACATGCTATACTCGTCAAGAAAGTATTGTAAACTTATTTGAAATCCTGAAATGGCTTGTGAGTTGTTATCCAAGAAGGGTAAAGAAAGATAACAATAAGTAAATAATGTCTGCGTGAGTGAGCAGATACTCGCGATCGATGGCGTATGATCATCAGAATTGGAAGATTCTTAATAATTTTTCGGTCCCGTGTCTTTTCGACTGTTGGATTTTATGAAATCATTTTGAAATACCTGTTCGTCAGAAATTCTGCTCGCCTATTCAACCCACGCCGTGGTTGGTGGTATTGAAAGAGGGAAAAGCAAAAAACGACACGTTTGAATGGGAATTCACATGTAGGGGGAAATTGTACTTGAAATTCGAATCGCGAGGGAACGAGACTCAACATTTCGTTCGGTGATATACACGGCGCCGGCGACAGAAAATCGACTGGCAGCGCTCAGCTCGAGTTTACTGTTTCAAGCTGAAACACCGATTGCGTTTTGCACTGAAAAAAAAAATTGTATAATACAGAATCTCGTCTAAAACTTTGGTATCTAACGGTTTGTAGTAAGACAGGATCCAATCGTTTCTAATCGATCTACAGTGGCGTGCAAAAGTATTCGGCCACCCTTTAAAATCGCATAACTTTTTTCAAATTAATCCAAACGACTTGAGCTTTTTTGAGAAGCTAGAGGGATTAGTTTGCTAAGGGACGTGATTCGTCGTTTTAAAAAAAAAATGCACTTGGTCGGAATAGCAAAAAAATAGTATAGGGCGTTTTTTAAACTTTTTTTGCGAGCCTGTAATGAAAATTCAAAAAACCCGTTTGTAGATTTAAGTGAATTATATAGGTGACTAAAATTTCATCAAAATCGGTTAACGTAGCTCTGAGTTATAAACGCTTAAAGGTCAAAAATAGCGAAATTCCCGAAATCAGCGATTTTCGACCTTTTTCTGCGATCTTTAAGCGTTTATAGCTCAGAACAACGTTAACCGATTTTGATAAAATTTTAGGCACGCATATAACTTACTTAAATCTACAAATGGGTGTTTTGAATTTTCATTACAGGCTCACAAAAAAAAGTTTAAAAAACGACCTTTACTATTTTTTTTTTTTGCTATTCCGACCAAGTGCATTTTTTTCAAAACGGCGAATCACGTCCCTTAGCAAACTAAACCTTCTAGCTTCTCAAAAAAGCTCAAGTCGTTTGGATTCATTTTAAAAAAGTTATGCGATTTTAAAGGGTGGCCGAATACTTTTGCACGCCACTGTATGTCACAGCAGATAATGAAAATCTATGAGATATTTCTGCGGTCATTGAAAGCCACGAATTTTGCAGAGTACTCTTCAAATTTCGGTCATACAAAGCTAAAATGATTCTTTATCAGGTAATAAAATATATCATTACAAATATCACTACGTTGGAAACGATATTTTAAAAATATCAAGCATTCAGCCCTAGTACTCGCAAATTTCATTTTTTTTCTGATTCTCTTGCAGTCAGTCCATATTTTTAGAACTCAAATTTTTTAAAGAAGATTCAAAGAATATTACGGTATTTTTCATTACAGTATAACGTAACACTTTATTCGTATATGTAATATACTCAATTTTTTTACAATAAATACTATCAAATATTTTGTCAAAAAATTCTTTGAAATAACAGCGTCTCAATTTTTAAGGAAGCCCAAAATAAAAGCCGGGGCTTAACACTTTGGCAACCTCAACAAAGTTCTTGGCAGTAGCACAGAATCCTAAATTCAGGCGTAAGGAGATGCAAGACTTCGGTATAGTCGTTGTAACGTCCACGAAACGTTAATAAGATAACTGTCTTACGGAAGTACGAACGGCTGGTTAATTATTCGAAAGTATTGCTGAAATGCTGCGCGCGTGAAAGCCCTTTAACTGCGGCGAAGCTCGTCGCAGGACGAGGTTCGAACAAAAGTTCAGAATGGCGGTGGTAACGGGACGATGCAGGCCGACAAACGGCGGGAAGGTTACAGTCGCAATGGTCCTGGGGCAAAGAAACGAGCTGAAATAGTGGAGATATGGAACGTGGACGTATCCTCGAAAACGAAGCTGCGACAACTTCATTTTCTGCTCATGGCGCAATGGAACGGAAGGAGGCTGCGAAGTATCTCTGAAAGTGTTGCTCCAAAGTAGCATCAAACGACAAAGATTTTCTTTCACTTCATTTTGAAGTTGGAGAAGACAATAGTTCTAAGATCATTCTTTATTCCATCCGTTTTAAATTTTATTCGATTACATACAAATCATGATCTTAGTATTTCGAAAATAGCTTCGTCACAGATGATACCACGATCTGCAATCTTCCTACCTAATTCAACTAATTTACTAATTTAATTAGACACCTTATAACCCCATACTAAATCGATTTCTTTTTCATTAATCTTCACTAATTTTCACTAAAGGAACCTAATTCTCTAATGATCGAAACGTGACTCGGCAAGCCTGTGAAGGTAAAATCCGTATCTAGATCACTTAGCATGGAGACCCGAAGGGTTCTTGCGCCGAAGAGGGTGCTTAATCGTCCAATATTTGACGTTGGATATGGATCCGGTGCGAATCATTAATGAAAAGGGGATACCTGATGAAATGATGGCCCCTATTCGTGTCAATCTAACGAATAAGCTATTCCTGGGATGATGAATATTAACCCGTATTTTGCACAGATCCGTTCACCGTGACAAAACGTTCAGAGGAGTTACGATCGACGGCAATTTTATTCCCGAAGTACCTTGCCGGTTTCAGGGCGGCAAAGCTCATGAATGCCCGCGTTTATCACGAGGATGGTAAACGAGGTTAAGCCTGGCAACGGTATTTTACGGAGCTCGTTGCTCGTACGCGAGCCAGAGTGTTGTTAGCGTGAATCCAGTTCAACCGGGAAATCCATCTCAGCGCCTTCGATGGCATTGATCGCCGTATTTTTCTGTTTCATAGGCTGAGACAGATTATGTGAACGACTCGTCGCAACTTCCTGCCCCCGCCGTGAAATTGTATGAGCCACGCGAAACGCTTTGGGAACAAATAACTATTTCCTGTTGGTGTTTTAAATCGGGGCAATTTGTTGGTAGGGTAAATTAAAAATTTTGGAAATATAGAATCATGTGAGTTAGGGTGTTTCAATTTTCCAAAGGTGCTATTTTCATATAATTTTGCTCGCCCCCCTTGGTTCTATTCATCTAAGTGATCTGTATGCCAAATTTTATAATATTTAGGGGTTGCACAGTTTTATCACTAGGGTAGGCTTGGGGCGGTAGTAACACTTTGGATTGGAAATACGATTACGCAGGAACTATTACATTTACGACAAAAACCCTTATACGAAAATGTTACTTACTTATCTGGCATTATTGAGTTACAACAGTTTCACTGTATGTCAAGTAATATCCAAGTGAGACGCGGAGTGTTACAGCCCTAACGATACAGTATAAAGTGTTGCAACCGTATCTGATCTCGGGTCGGTTGTAACACTACATGGATTCCGTGCAAACAAGACAATATTATTCGCTTTCTTTGACACTATTCGGTTGTGTTACGGCACAACCGACCCCGACTGCCGCTGTTACAATCGCCCCCGACCATGCTTTTGAACTTCAATTATAAAATTGTGACTAACGAGACACTTAAAAGTGCTAGGTAACGATCAGTATTACTTTAAAAATGGTCAAATTACAGATTAAAAGACGCACATACTTGCAAAGGGAGTGTTTACATTAGATTCATAAGTCAGTAAGAAAAAGTTACTTTAGGCTATCGAAAAGTTATTTTGTTCACTATCCATGCCTATTGCGTATCTATACTGCTAGTACATGGATGTGTGTATTCCAAATGTCATTGTTTATCATATGTATATTTAAAATTGGTGTTAATATTCATTATATGTTTTGAGATTCAACACAATTGAAGGGTTGGATGCAATAAGGGGACTAGCGCTCGAAAATGCGAAAAAGTATTGTCCAAACGCTAAGAAATATTGGAAAATTAAATGTTGTTAAACTGTATTTTAAAAAATATAATGTTATAAATTTTTTCTATTTACAGTTTTTTTTATCGAATCAAAAAAAAATTTCTTCGACCAAAATCATTATTTCTTTAAACATAAATTGCGATAACTTGAGTAAATATTAACGGATCGTTATGAGACTTGAAACATAAAACTCAGAAAACTCTAGCGAAGCCGTAAAATGTATGCACAAAACCCTTATGTTAAAAAATGTAATAATATTTAATTTAAAAGTAATACTGGACATAACCCATGTCTTTCAACGTTCGCCGTTAAAAAGTATCGAGGGAATTTTGAGATACATATAACTTGTAGCGACAAAGTTGTTCCTTAATATACAAGGAAGTTTTTCACTAATTTTCACACTGATTAATAAATAATTGTAGAAGATATGACGATATATATAATTCTCGCTCGACGCCAACTGTCAACGCGAGTGCTAAAACTGCTAAGTAGCGCATTATACGCGGCTGCTGACTGTTGGTGGCGCGCGACATTTATATACATCGTCATATCTTCTACAATTATTTGTTAATCAGTGTGAAAATTGGTGAAAAACTTCCTTGTATATTAAGGAACAACTTTGTCGCTGCAAGTTATATGTATCTCAAAATTCCCTCGATACTTTTTAACGGCGAACGTTGAAAGACATGGGTTATGTCCAGTATTACTTTTAAATTAAATATTATTACATTTTTTAACATAAGGGTTTTGTGCATACATTTTACGGCTTCGCTAGAGTTTTCTGAGTTTTATGTTTCAAGTCTCATAACGATCCGTTAATATTTACTCAAGTTATCGCAATTTATGTTTAAAGAAATAATGATTTTGGTCGAAGAAATTTTTTTTGTTTATAATTTTTATCTCGAATACTAATGATTCGATAAAAAAAACTGTAAATAGAAAAAACGTGTGTCGTGACGGGCTTTATAACATTATATTTTTTAAAATACAGTTTAACAAAATTTAATTTTCCAATATTTCTTAACGTTTGGACAATACTTTTTCGCATTTTCGAGCGCTAGTCCCCTTATTGCATCCAACCCTTCAATTTATATGTCACAATCGCCCCCCTGTTACTACCGCCCCCGGTCTACCCTACATATTTTCGCTTTTTCAGGTTTTAAAAATGTGGGTAAAATAATAAGCTACAGAATTTTTATAGGTGTGAACAATAATAGTAGTAATAAAATGTAAATTTATCTAAATGTAAGTCTTCTTTGAAGTTTAGTTTCTGTTTTAAGGACTTGAGAATAAAAATAATTATCATTGGCAATCGTGTTTCCTTAGCCTCCTACATATTATTTAGTGTGCAAAGTGTGCAACCTCTAAATATTACCCAATCTTCCTAAAATTTGTCAGATATTTTTTTTATATTAATAGTAATCAGGGGACGCGCAAAGTAAAATGAAAATATAATATTTTAATTTTATCCCTATAATATGAAACACCCTAATGTGAGTAGAAAATTTACATAACACTTCGATGTTTCTTCGTGTCTATGAAATACGTATGAGTTAGGTTGAAAAGCAAGTTGAAAAGAATATTTTGAGTAATGAATTTTTATAATTCAGCACATAAATTGGAGAACAGTTCTTTAGGAATACTTAATTACTTTACTTCGCTGTTGACCATTCCCCTTATCACTACACGCTGAATGTCACCAGAAACAGAAATGTTGCGACAAAATTGCATAGACTCATAAGTCACAGCTATGATTACGAACCTTCTAGCACACTACAATTTTCATAACTCCTTTGTCAGCCGAAACGGTCTCCCAAACTCTTCCTACTATCATTTCCAGTTTCCTAAAATTAAGAAATTAGGATCTCTTACTTCGTGAGATCGAGAAATTAGGATATCCTGTTTCTGGAAATTAAGACACCCTCGAATGGCCCACGCCCCATCTCGCAGTTCCCCGCGCAGCGTAGATAAAGTGCCTCTCCCGAACTTTCTATCATCGACGTTGTTTCGTGTCGGTTCCGAGTTAAGGTGCGAAAGGGGAAGCAGACACGCCGTGTCAGACAATCCGCATTCATTTCCCTCCTCGCTCGTATAATTCATCGACGCGCGGAAAACGAGCCGGGTTGAATGAATTAGCCGAGATAATGACTCGTATAAAATTTATACCGTATCGTTTTTCCCTCGCCCCGCCCGGTAACACGAGCGAGATCCTCCATTTTATACGGCTGCGCCGCGGCACGGTATCTGTATAAATAATTACTGCAAAACACGGGCTGTACTGCACCATGGGGAATTTAGTGCCACGATACCGGTGGTCAGCCATACGAGTATGTATTAGCTGGACGTATTTGCAGTCCGCGGTCGCGTGCTGTTCCCGATTTTCAATTAAACTCAGACGGCTGCAAGAAAACGCGCGGATGAGAATGACCGCGGCAAACATTTGTCTGGTGAATTAGCGTGCGTAAAGTGACGATAAGATCCTGGGCATTATGTTCTTTTATCTCGGTAGTAACCGTCCCAGTGAGATCGGTGACAGTAAGTTGCTTTTATTCCTGAGATAATTAGTAAGCGGGGCACGAAAAGGGAATCAGTCCTCATCTACGAAGAGTCTTGAGAATGATTTAGGCTAGGCTGCGAGAATTGGCGGAGGCTTCAATGAAATATCAATGCAAGAAAGTTTCACAGAACGTGAAGTGCAGTGTTATCCGCGATGCTTTCATTTATGCACAATATTCTCTGACAGTAGGGGAGACCGGGGCTAGTTGACTAACGAGGTTAGCTGACTAATTCCCTTTAATTGTATTATGGAATAAATTATGCTGCGATTCGCGATATTGAAGCATATGAATGACCAGCTTGCCACTTAATGTGTCGCCGTGACAAAAACTTGCGTGTTCTACCAGTGAGAATGGAAAATCTAAAAAGGTCGGTGGGAAGTAAATATTTTTGTTCCGACTATTTATGAATTTTTGTCCACTGAGTACTGCTTGATGTCTTTTCATGAATATTTTGTGGAAACTTGATACGCTGACTATAATTTACGGTATTTTATTTCATCCGGTGCGTGGAGGTTTTGTACGTACGGCCCTTAACGTGTTAACAATGTCGGACAGGGTTACTTGAGTAAGCATAGGAATCCACTAAAAATTGCATTTTTTATTCTCAAGATACAGTCGAGGCAAAGAGTTTAGCTGCTCAAGTCCACTTCCCCCACCATAAAATCCTTCCAAACTCACCCCTACCAGTTTCACACCCTATCCTCCCTTCAAACTCTCAGGCCTTCCAAATAAACCATAACAAACAACTACAAAATAATTACAGTATCTAGCACCATGATAATTAATGAAAAAAATAACACTGTGAAGGAGTGAAGAAAAAATAAAAAAATTTATCGGTCGTAGTATACATATGTACGCGTTTCGTATACTATATTGATGGAATTGGCAGCGTATATATACACCTTTCTCAGGTAAAGGGTTAAAACTGAAAAATAAATGTCAAGTCAACTAACCCCACAGCCGGGGTTTATTGACTTAATCGTCTCACTACTCTAAATACAATAAAAACTACAACCCAGACTGAATTAAAACGATTTTCAAAATTAAGCCAGTATACCTAATGAAATTTGCAAACTTTTGGTATGCAGCAAGTCAACAAAATACCAATGGTCTATTTATAAAAATTAGAAATGTTAAAAATTAGTTAACTAGTCCTGCTCTCCCCTACACACTGTTTTTGGTGACACAGTAATGGTGAAAAGAAAGAAAGAAAGAATTAGAGCTTAGAATTTATATTTCATAGATAGAGCGGTTAACAGAACAGTTAAAGTTCGTGAATATTAAAAATGAGTTTTAAACTTTCTTTCGACCGGCACTGTGGTACTTACTAAGTTTTACATTGCGGCAAAGTATCTTCTCCTTGTTTCTTTTAGTAAACGAACGAATCACCCCTCTGAATGTATAATTGTACATTTGCAAAATTTTTAATGCAAGCTTTTCATAAAGCTCGTAGAAACTTGCACATTTTCGAGTTAAAGAGAAACATGGGTTAGGTTTTGGAGTTTGCGGGGGCGGGGGGGGGGAGGACTTTATAGTTTGAATATTTCTCCTGGTAATTCGAACCGTGTGGCGTGGGACAGGGCCGATGCTAAATCCCAGCTTACCCCGTTTCTCAAAACCGAGGCAAATGGAGAACGATCGTATCTACGGCAGTGTTAATTAAGCCGTGGCACTTCGAACAGTACGTGATATGTGTGATTTCTAGTGGTACTCGTCGGTTATGAGCATATCACCGAATACCTGCGTTTCCACTAATGAAGTTGTTCAAGTCCCATACGTCCCGCAATCATCGATCAATCAACGGACATTTTCCACTATTCGTCTCGTGCCACAGCAATCAACCCCTGAATCGTTCGTTACATAACTTATTAACACCGTAACGATTTTACCGCTCGAATAAATCCCTTCAAAAACGACATCATTGAGCGTACCTACGCTCAAAACCAAAACACCATATACATAATATACACTACAATCAAAAACTACTCCATTCCCCAATAAAACCTCACCAATCCCCAGGAAGGAACAGAACTACTACCAAAATCACTTTCCCTCCAACCGTCATAACTCATCCAAACCCCACCCTGTCACCCACTAACGCACTGCACGACGAGCCATTCATCTCCGAGCAAACCGAGTCCTCCTATTCAACAAGCAGTTCCTCTCGAAGCGTGGGACCTCGAAACGGCTCCATCGACCCCCAAAAGAGAGAGAGAGTAACTTCGGCAAAGTGCTGCTCCGTTGGAGCAACGAAGCTGCAGGATCCGATTGCGGATCTGATCCCGATTGCTCCCCAGCCCGACCGAAAATTACGCCCCCCACCCCCCTGGAAACGAGCAACGTGGTCACGGTGGCGCGACCCAGGGAAATTCGACGTAAAGATAAACGAACTAACTCTGCCCCCGTGCTGGGGCGCCGTCCGTGGCCAGATCGGCGCTCGTAATCCAGGATGAATTCGTGTGATCACGATCAGGATTATGTGGCCAGGTCACGTTATACGAGGCCGAAGGTCTCGCTGAACGGCCGGAGGAACGCCGGCGTGCGGTGTCTGTCGGGCGGCCGATCAATATTACGTACACAGGGGTGCCGGGAACGGCGAGGGTGAACGGCGCGCAACCAACAGGTGAAGTTACATGGTGGAAGAAGCAGCCACTACGAGGCCAAGGGGAGAATATAAAATTACCTTGGCCGGATAGAGGGCTACGCGAGCCGAGTCAGCTCGCCACGGGTGGAGCACTTAACGGACTATACGGCGGTACGGGTATTCCCGTGGCTTTCGCTGTTCTGCCGAGGCTCGAGCTTCCGGTGCCACCCGCTTCTCGACGACGCACTCAACATTCACTACGGGCTAATTCATTTTTTCTTGCTTCTCTCCCTTTCTTTTTTTTTTTTTTTTTTTTGGTCCAGGGTTTTTCCTCGGAATTGGTGGTTTTAAGAGGCTCGGGGTGTTTTTTCAATAAATTAGAATGTTTATCAGGGATAAGTTACTTCCGGGTGGTGTATGACTGGTATGGGTGCGGGTGTTTCCGTGGCTTTTGCTATTCTTCCGTTGCCACCGCGGCTTGACGACGCAAAGAACACTCGCTATGGGCTAATTTCTTTTTCTCTCTTTCTTTAAAAGTTTTGTCCAGCTTGGGTATTCTTTGGATGATTTGGAATAAGGTGTTTGTGGATTAAGGTGTTTATGTGGGAAGTGGTGATGATGATTAAGGGGGGGAGCCCTATTTAGGACGCTAGTTATAAGGTGATTTTTGGGAATTTTTTTCTAAGAAACTGTTAAGCCGATCTTTTCCAAACTTTCAGGGTATTTTAGTTCACATTCAAAAAATAAAAATTAATTTTTACGTTACAAAGTGTTCGGTAGAAATAAAGATATATGAACACGTTCGTTAGGACTCGCGCGCCGAAGTTGCAAATTGGCGGGTGTAATGGTGGCCCCATTTCTTTCCTGAAATAAAAAAACAAAGGATTTTCTTATTTCTAGTATAATTACATTGTCGACGAACCTAAGACATTGATAAATAAATTGAATTGGACAACTATTTTTCCGTAAATAGTACGAAATATCTTGGGGCAGAATCGTAACTTTTTCTTTGAAGTCCCACCAATTTGCCAACTTTCAACTTTTTTTTTTGTTTGTTAGGTTCATCGACAATGTAATTATACTAGAAATAAGAACATCCTTTGTGGGAAGAAATGCAGCCACCATTACACTCGCCAATTTGCAACTTCGGCACGCGAGTCCTAACGAACGTGTTCATATGAACGTATGTTCACATATAACGTGATCATATATAACTAAAATACCTTGAAAGTTTGGAAAAGATCGGCTTAACAGTTTCTTAGAAAAAATTCCAAAGTATCACCTCATTCTTAGCCGTCCTAAATAGGGCTCCCCCCTTAAATGAAATGTGAGCTTTTTGAATTCGAGTGTATAATGTATACCTATACTATAATCTTTCTTTATGGAAGCAGAATTCAGTTTCCGAAAAACTCGGAGCTTAAGGGGTCATTCTGGTAATCACGCCGCAAAATTCGGCATCATTCAGTTTTTTTCTCTCAGTGAATACAATGAATAACAAGTCAAACTTTTTTTTTCATTTATTAAGCTACTTATAACGTATACGGAACAATTTTTTAAATACACTTTTATTTGTGTGTTTTCAATGTTATTTGTAGTTAAAAATCGCGCCTTTGAAAAGGCGACGGGAGTGTTTTCAACTCACAGACTCATCTGAAACAAAAAAACCAAACTGATTCTTAATCATTATGAGTACCGCTATCGCAGGTGCCAGAATTAGCCACGTAAGTCAAAATTTAACAAAATTGTGAGCATTCAAACTTCAAGTAAAAAATGGAAAATTTTGAGACTTAATAAATGAAAAGAAAGTTTGACAATGTTATTCATTGTATTCACTGAGAAAAAAAAACCTGAATGTTGCCGAATTTTGCGGCGTGATTACCAGAATGACCCCTTAAGATGAAGCTAAAGATCTCGAGGCTTCCTTAATTTCTTCAGCAGCTCTGTTTCCAAGCACTAATTATTAAATTCCATAACCATTTCGGGGAAATGTCTATTCGATAGCTCCCCATGAAGCATCAGCTGCTAATAGTTTTATTTTCCATACCATACTTCATGAAAGTTTATGCAAACCGAAGACGACACTGAAAATCACTTCTTCGTCTCGATCCATAGCACAAACTGCGAATTGTTGTCTCGCAAATACCAGAATTCATTCCACAAACAGCTAGTCGACTAATCATTAATCTTAAGCAACCGTATCCGCGTTTCCATTCCCTCAGTCAGCGCCCAAATTGCATTTCATTCTTCACCACGAACATGCTACAACAACTTTGCACCACATTAATTACAGTCCCCGACATATTGTTTCGCAATATCGTTTGATCGATCGAATAAAATCCCTTCGCAGTGACTTGCCAACTCTAATGTCTTCACAATGTGCGGCATAAATCCCCTGGCAGTTCTAATCAGAGGCACTCTGTTGGATTTCTACCTCGTTCATTGGATCCACCAGCCACTGGGCTCTATTGAATGCCACATTCAAACCGGGGAACTGAATTCAGGATTAAAAGAGTATTGAAATTGCGAGTCGTCAATTTCTTATAATTTTAATTTATCATATCAATGGGTGGCCCTTTGATACATACCTATTTAGTATACTTCCCCAAGGAAACAGAAGTGTGATTATCAAGTAAACTGTAATTGTGAATGATAGAAGGGTTTAGGTAACTTTAGTTCTTTTTATTATTTTTAGTCTTAGTTTTTAAATTTAGGTATATAATGGTTAGGCTTATCAAGAATATTACTAATCTTATATGTATTATTATATTATTTATTTACTATGAGTAATAAGGACGTAATAATAATAATAATAATAGAATACATTTTAAAGTTTAAATTTAAAAAGGAACAGCTGTAAAAATCAAGTTGATTATAATATAAGTTAGCAATAGTGTTTAATGTGAAAAATTTCGATCTTCCTCAGTGATCTAGAAATAATATGAAACGATGAGTATATCTTATTGGAATGCAATTGTAATCGTGACTCGGGGTTGGTCTAACAAGCACATCTATCTACGTATGCAGATGCCCTTTTCACCGTGTGTTTATTTTTGCACGGACCGTGGGCGAATTCTTAGGAGGTGCCTCCGATCTGAAGCCAAAGAGCAACGATGCCCCGCCCAATGAAACGATGCACTTCGAGGTAATGGAAAGGTCCAGTACAAATGCTGGTTCGCACGGAGAAAACGCCGTAGGAAAAACTAAAGCTCTAATAGCATCTTCATTTGCTTCCCTTTCAATTTGCATAAAAAAGAACTCGATCTACTCAGATACCTAAGTACTCGGGGCTTTAAATCTCGTGAGACTACTTTCAGTCTCGCGCAATTACATTTTTTTTTCACCCAATATTTATATCTTTCTGATACACACAAAATTGAGGACCTTGCAGCAAGAAAGGTGCAGCTCCATTTTTGACAGTGAACATATTTTTTCCATAAATCAATAAATTGTGTTCTTTATTGTTCATAGTTATGAAAGAGCAATAATTTTGTCTACACTTTAGTGGAAGTCAGGGGCAGCTCCGGATTTGAAAAATTCGCCAAAAATAGACATAAAAACTTAACTCAATAACTACTACTTACTGTGTGAAAACATATATTTTTCAATAAATTACTGTTCTCTTTTTAATGTTAAGTAAAAGCAATAATTTTATAAATATTTTTTTCTAATTTACTCGAAGGTGGTAAAGATGGAGCTGCACCCCTCTTAATGCAAGGTCCTCAATTATTCCTCAAACTACTATAGATAGAAAACTACCCTTCGATTTAAAAGGGATAATAAAATATTGCCCTTCCAAGATCAGACTACTAAATTTCAAAAATGTATGTCGAAGGTGTCCAAGCACCCTCCCGAGCGGTGATACCTTCACCCCGCAATAATTTTCAATTTTAATCTCGTATCCCCGAAAGCACGACGCGGGAAGCACATTTCACGGAGTCTCTGAAAAAAAAAAGCGGTGGGCGAAGGGAGATAGTGGACCGGCCAGCGAAGGCGGGTGATATTACAGTCGAGGTCGTAGTTTCTCTTCCGTACTTTCTCTTCGTTAGCATTTGAATCCGAAATCCTCTCAGCGGCCGTCGCCGGGGCGAAGTGTGCCATTAGTTGAAACCAGGAACAGTTTGCTTGACTCGATCTATTTTTTTCTCGGGCAGAAAAGCTCGCCCACCATCTCGCGCCACGCATTCACAACTTCTTTCCACTTATTATGGCTGACGCGCCGCTGAAGGCGGCTTTTTGCAGAGTAGAACGATTTCTCGCGAGAGGATCTTCTTTTGACAGCCGGGAGAGAGGCTCTCATCCATTTTTACTGATTGCTGCCACCGTGACGCGCCTCGGAGACTTGCGACGCGGCTTAACAAGACTCTTCATCATTCGAGTAGCCGGGGGTGTGCGCGCAACACTCTTCCTCCCGCACGAACACGTGCAATTGTTGCTTGAAAATTGTTTGGTGCACGTTCACAGAAGAAATTTACCGTTCAGTTTCACTTTGCCAATCTTTCTCTTTCAATTTTAAGTAAATTCGTTGGTAATGGATTTATGGGTTAACTATAATTCTGCTCTTTGTATGCAGGGTCCATTTTGCTCCAATATTTTATTCATGTACAATTGCGGGGGTCCATTAAGATGGAGCTTATTTTTCAACTATGAAAATATGATCTTCTAACCATCTCAATTTGTCCCTTTTTATTCAAAATAAAATCGAGCAGAATACGAGCACAGTTGACCTATATTTAGGGGTAGCTCAATGATGGTGGGATTTACAATGTACGTGATAATTATATGGAAGAGCCTGGAGCACTAGAAATTTTCTCGAATGCATTTTTAAAATGTAGATTGTACCCTGACAGCAGGAAAGAGACACTGTCTGATACCTGAGCCTCTGTGAACAATAATTTTACCAAATTATCAAATGTAAATGTAAGTGTATAAATTAAAATATGGGCATTATATGTTGAATTTTCATACTCACTTGAGCTACCGCTGAACATAATAATGTATTGTCCAAAATTTTTATATAGTGTTTGCATGTCTAAACGAACAAATCGGGGTGGTAAGACCTATAAAAGCATATTTAATTTCTTTGTTAACTTTTAAGATCCACCCTAGGGTCCATTTTGCTATGTTGGGTAATCATCTATTCCGCAGCACTGTTTAAGTTAATTGAGGCAGTCGGAGCAACAACGGACTAACCCATATTTTTTTCAACATTGAGTTAGTAGCAATAGCGTATTCCAATAGGCTCTACTAATCATATAAAATAGGGAACAAAAATGTTTTTTGTTGTGGGTTGGTCCGTTGTCGCTCTCACTGCCTCAATCGAATCAAGCACGCGGGGAGATGCTGTAAATATTATTCCAAGCGAGCATTTTGCGCATCTTCCCTGCGCCCTGTTCGGTTCCCCCACGAATTATTTTCACCCTATTCCCCCCCCCCCCCCATTTTCCCCACTGCAACCTGCACTCCAAGCAATCGCGAGAAAGTTCACTCGTATGGAGATCGGAAGATTTATCCCAAAAGTGGCCAGCAGCTCTTTAGAAAAACGCACGACGCCGTAAAAATGCGAATAGGGGGCCAGTGACTTACACTAACGACTTTGCCGTCCCGCTATAAACCGTCGAAGACGCCGCGCGAGAGAATATGTAACGGGGCCCCGTGAACGATTATGGCGCACCCTCTGGCGCCGTGTACGCTTTCGGTTGTAACAAGAACGCGGGGACGAGGAGGGGTGAGAAGGAAGTGCATCGAACGAGGCGACCGCTATTCAACGCTATATGCACATGCACGCCGAAGGGGAGAGCGAAGCAGCGAGGTGAAACGCATTCAGCTCCCACGATGCGAGCAGAGAGCCCGAAATTTTCAGATTTTCCCGGGGGTTGGGGCCATGGCGCGGCGGTACCTAGATTCTAAGGGTGCAATCGTACAACTTTGATAAGTTCCTTTCGCTCTGATAAAGCGCGAAGAGGGGTGAAAGGGGCGGCGCGGCGAACGACGACGATCGCTGCGATCTTTTCCGTCCGTGGCGATCCAGTTTCAGCGAGGACCGATGCAGTGCGCTGCATTAGGGTATCGTTGGTGGAATGGGCGCTGGGAACTCGGAAATGAGGCAGTCAGAGCAACAACGGACTAATCCACATTTTTTTCGAAACTGAATTAGTAGCAATAACGTATTCCAATAGGCTCTACTAACCATAGGGTAAGTCCGGGAGAGTTCGACCACCGGGAGAGTCCGGCCAGTGTTGATATTTTAAAACTGGCGCAAAAGAGAGTGCTGTGTGTCACGAAAAAAATGCAAATGAAGGCGCTTGTTGTTTATCTCACATTGGCCATTGTCACAAATCCATATTTGAATTATAAGATATAGGTAGTTAAGACTTTATGCGAGGCTGAAAGCTTTTAGACCAAGTTACAGTGGTGGTGATATTTGAAAAACAGGTAAGTTTATTTACACTCTTCCGATATTGGAGGATATAATATGCATATAACTACAGTGTAACACCAACAATACGTACGTATTCGTTTTTAATTTTTTTTGATAAGGTGATCGATCACTTTCTTGATTACCCGTAGTGGGCAGACGGTCTAACCCCGACATGCGGGTGAGACCGACCAGTTGCAGTGCCAATGTTTTTGGTTGAAAATCAAAATAAATATTTGAAATTATTGCACACTATAATTTATATATACTCAAAATTGCTTGGGCTTTGCTTTAATTTGCACAAAACGACAAAAATGTGAAAAACAACGATGCTACAATTTCTTTTCCAAAAAGTGGTCGAACACTCCCGGACTTACAATATAAAATAGGGGAAAAAAATTTTAATGTGGGTTGATCCGTTGTTGCTCTGACTGCCTCAAATGTAGTGGAGGGTTTGAAGACAGGGGGTTATCGAGTATTGTTTTTAAACTCCGGGACTTTCACACCCTGTGTGCATTAGGGATAGGCATTTTGAAAGAGATGCACAGGAGTGATCGAAAGAAGGTTTAAAGGTGTAAACGGTGAGGAAAGTAAGATGGTTCCGTTGGAAAGAATTATATCTTAAAATTTATTTCTCGTAAATTGAGGGTAGCGCAAATAAATCACTGACATAGAAATTAAGGCGTAGCATTAAGTTTAGTGAAAATATAAGTTTTAAGGGGCCACATGTACCTAAGACTAGAAAAAGCAAAGTGAACTTTGACAATTTTGTTTCGTTGGAAATATTTTTTAATTTGAAAATCTTTACATGCATTTTAAAATACATACCTTAATCTAACAATTGTGTAAATTTAATTCGAAAACTAAGAAGATTGAATATGTAATAGCAATTTCCGTTGCAGTCCGCAATTTCCGCAATATTTTCAGAACAGCTTCCGTGGTAACCAAAACATCCCCAATAGTTTTTATCCGCAACAGAAAAAAAATATTCTCTCAAAATAACATAAAAGAATCTATTTTTTGTCGCCGTTTGGCAAGATGACAGCCATTCAAATACAGATGTGTCATTTCGCAGTACAAAATCGCCCTTTTTTAATGTATAAAAAATGAAATATGTCGTTTACAAAACAATCGGCCGACAAAGACTAAATAATTCTATGAAAAACCTCTGTTCCAAATTTCAACTGAATCGGTCCACTAGTCATCGAGAAATATTGGTGACCGTTTTTCACAAAACCATTTTGAGGAAAATGCTATTACGTATTCACTCTTCTTAGTTTTCGAATTAAACTTACCATTAGAATATGTATTTTCACATGCATATCAAGACATACATAAATTAAAAAATATTTTGAATAAAAAAAATTGTTTAAATTCATCCCGGCTTTCTGGTCCTTCCTGTATGTAAATGTTTGCAAAAAACGTATAAAACTACCTATGTTCTGTTTCCTTTTTCTCAGTACTGAGTGAACATATTCCAAAAAAAATATTTTTCCACATTTTCCTCGCAGGTTTCACTGCAATTCAATCGAAAATTTTATTTTTAATACTGGTCTCAGCAAACCTTGTATATTTAGGTTCTGCAAACGCTCAAAACTAAGATTATTTTACATATTCTTTTAAAATCGGACCATGAGATTGTAGTCGAATAATTGTTAAAAAAATTCAAAAAGGAAATTATCGAAATCTCTCCAGTAGTTTCCGAGAAGATGGTGCATACACGAAGACAAAAAGGAAACACGATTTTACAGGAGAGCGCTTTTCTCCCGGTTCGTTTGCATTGCATCACGCCCGAGGTGCTTGCGTTTGAATATATTTTTGACGCACGTGGACTTGTACGAAAAATATCCTGATCTGCTCGAAATATCCATAAAGTGTTTTACTTTCTTTTAGTAAAAACAGAATTTATTGAATTGTCGGCCATTTTCAACTGTACCCTCCCCATTAAACTTTCTTTTGACCACCACCGTGTGGCGGTTTCTGTCCACAAAGGTATCGTTCCACGGTCCACTTGAGTAAGCTTCAAGTAGTTCCTGTAGGTGTACTTGCGTCTGCACGTGTGCCCGAATGCTTACAGTCGATCGTAGGCGGATTGTAGGCGTAAAGCGATTGCAGATAAGCGAAAAGTCGAGAACACCAAAGGTCACCGACACTTTGCATTTCGACTGGACTCCACCTTCGAACGCTTTGCGTAGGTAGAATAATATTTGCCAATTTAGGTCATCGTCTTCGATTAAGTAACCCTTGAGCTCACCTTCGAAAACCCATTTCTTTAAGCTGTCCTTTACTAAATCACGATGAAACTTCCATTACGCTACAGATTCCTGCCCTACAATAACCGGTATCCGTATTTTGAAATATCAGGGTCAGGTCTCATAACAGCAGGGATGCAGAAGCTCGCCCAATCATCCCTTAATTTTGTATTTTTTGACGCAATGAAATCGTTGTTATCCTTGTTATTATACACGAATGCGTACACTGTTATTTTCGTGTCAGATCGTTACAATGGGAATTAATTTCCCCACACGAGCAATTACAGTAACAGGGGAGGTGTTTTACTAAAACATACCCCGTTTGGATCACACAACGTTCGAACGCTAGAGTACATTCAAATAGTAAAATATTCCAACAGCTGAGGATCGGATAATGAAGGTACCGCCTTGCTTTGAAACGAATCAAAATCGCTTAATTATTGTTAACAGTTGCCACCAGCTGCGCTGTAATTAATCATGTTTGCGCATGAAATAGAGCAGCCACGTGTTGACTATTTTCTCGTTTAAATCGCGATATTGAATTCTGGAACAAAAGCCGCGGAGAGCCGCGAGTCCCTTTTGTCCCGCGATTTTTAAGATCCCCCCAGTGGATTGGGGGAGGTGGTGGAATCCGATAAAGCATTCGAACGCGTCGGTTTTTCTCGTTCCGCCGCGACGAGGGAACAGAAATGCGGTTTAGGGCGAAATTGAAGGAGCTGCCAGGGAAAAGTGTTCCTTTTCACAGAGGAAATAGTTGGAATAAGAAAAATCTATTCCCGATTTAAAGATGGAGAAATTGTTCTGATTTGCAAGTCTGCGAGAATTCTTTTAATAAATTTCCAGACTGAAGCTTTTTGATCGGAACGCCAAAGGGTTTCGATAATTTCGCTGCGGCACGTAATATTAACTGGACAACATTCTGCATAAATTTGAGTTAAACGGGTACACACACTTCTTGGTCCAAAAGATTCAGCTTTTTATTCGATACAGTCGTACCTTCCTTGACTAATCTGAAACTTTCAATGGTTTTCCCATCGAGATCGTCGGGAATTAGAGCAAGTGGAACCTGGATTCGAGTATACAGAATTTTCTTTTCGTTATTTCCCACGCTCCCTTCGATTTCACGCCACTTTACTAATCACGTCGAATCACATTTATTCGGCATCCCGTTGGGAGAGGTGAAAATTTGGAATGAATTGAAATTTTAAAAATGTCCAACCACGCCCGCTCCCTGGAAAAAGCTTTCACGCCTGCAATACGGATAACGAGCAACGACTTCCAAATGTTTCAAGACTGCAGCAACCAGGTCGAGGGGCCGCTAATCGAAACATCATCCAATTAAAGCGGATTGGAACGGTGGGCCAGGGACCAATAAATCGACAGCGTATTTTGTCGGAGCACCCTTTCGATGCACAAGTGCGCGATACAAGGGGATAATAAAAAAGCAGGTGCAAAAAGTACGAATACCTGGAAATATTGTTGCGACCTGATTGGTAAATCCGTTGTAGCAACGACCAGAGTATTTCGCACACTCGACGTGCGTGTGTGTTATCCATGGGCGAGGAAATATTCTGGCAAATCGGACAAAGGGACTTTAGGAACTTTCTCCAATTAGAATAATACTGCAATTTCTGGCGCGGATGAATATGTATGAAATCACAAAGGGTGTGCCCGTTGGGAGTTTAGGTTCAAAGGGAAACCAAGGGTTGCAAACCCGACGCCCAAAACGTCGAGGTCGCCCGAGTGGACACAGATCTCCTTTAGGTCCATGGAACCCCGAGCTGGTTACTCTAGGGAGACAAAGCGACCGCTACAAGGTGATGAAAGTTGATTCCGGTAGCTTGAGAGTCACGCACAGTGGTTCCAAATTGCTAAAAAGCGGCAAACCACTCAAAACGTACTTCAGTTTAGTCAGAAATCGGTACTCGGGGGTTTTTAAGGGGTTCGCTGATTACGAATCTGAAATTCAAAATTTTTAAGACAAAATGGCGAATCCAATGTGGTGGACGCGTATATCAGAAACATATATAATTTCATCTGAACTTGGTATCCTACAGTTTTCGAGGTCGCTGATTACGAATCTGAAGTCAATATTGCAAAAGAAACAAATGGCGGATCTAATATCACTGGTATAAACGTTGTTTTCAAGTTAATTTTTGTGAAAATTGATTATTTTCCGATTTTTGACTAAAACGACATAATTAGAATGTCAAATTTAATATGACGACGTCAATTTCAAAACTTTTTGAAAAATTTATTTTTTCCGATTCTAGTGAAAAAACTCAACATTTCTGCGTTTAGTAGGTCACGTAGTTCAAGTATATTGTCGAAAATAATAAAAGAAAACTATGGATTATAAGTTTGTTTGAAATAACGAATGCTGTTTTATTCATATACTAAATACACTAGGCACTTTATTTTAAATATCTTAAAAAACCGCAAATTTTCTCAATTGGATATCATACTTGACATGCTACTCTGTATCAAGAAACTTGTTACAGCGTGACACTCGGTGACACCCATCTTTGTTTTCCTTCCGTTTTATTAAAACATGACTTACAAGGGAAGATCCCGAACCCGGAAATTCAGAAAATTCTGAAACTTTGTGAATATGTAGGGAATTTGCTCCTGATTAGAACGCAATTTTTGTTTGCTGCCTAAAATCACTCGAAGGGTGTGTAATTCACCCCTGAAAATCCGGTTATTTACCAATTTTGTGTTATAACTCGTGAACTGTAAAATAATTTTTCTACCAAATGATAGATCTAATTAAAAGAAGTAACTTTTGTCTCGAAACTTTTTTTCTATCTCTTACAGTTCGCGAGTTATAACACAAAATCGGAAAATAGCCGAATTTTCAGGGGTTAATTCCACCTTCTTAGAGTGAATTTGGGCAGCAAATAAAAATTGCGTTGTAATCAGGAGCAAATTCCCTACATATTCACAAAGTTTCAGAATTTTTTGAATTTCCGGGTTCAGGATCTTCCCTTGTTAGATTTATGGCACATTGAGAAGGGAATTGCAAGGGTATTCATAGATATTTTACTTTGTTTCTGTAGAAAATTTATATTTATAACACCTACCGTAAACTGGGGGAACATTGGCATGTTTTCGGAATATTTTGCTATATAATGTCAAAATTAATATTTTTACATTTGCTTTAAGTATCCTATCATAACATTGCATCCTTTGTAAATGCACTACAAGTGTCAAAATGCATAAAATTTTTGTCCTTATCCTTCTTTAATACATGTTAAATATCTGCCAATGTTACCCCGTAACCGGGTAACATTAGCACATCATATAAATAGCATTTACAGCTAATGTTTTACCACATCTAAACTTACAGTAACACTTAAATTTGTTTCTTTTCATGTTCAATGCACTCTATTTTATTTTTTTATTTTTTAATTTTTTTAATTAATATTTTTAAATTTGGTTTAGGTATCCTATTATAACATTGCATCGTTTACGATTGTACTACAAATGTGAAAATGCATAAAAATTTTTTCCTTTTCCTCTTTAATAGATGTTAAGTAGATGCCAATGTTACCCCGTACTGCCAATGTTCCCCCAGTTTACGGTACTTTAATGGTAAACTGTTTCACATATGGATCTCTTCGGATAAACTTTCTCTGACCCATTAAACATGCTCCCATTTTCAAGACATTAAGGAGCATGAAATTTCGTCAACTTCGACGGCCTATATCTCAATAACCAATCAATATATTTAAGAAATTCAAGCGGCATTTGATGCACTGATATATATATACAAAAAGTCTGCTATAATAGCAAAAAGCTGCTATATACATCGAAAATTGAATTTTGGCCAGCTTTTGTCGATTTGGGACCACTGTGTCACGTTTGTCCGCGCCGTGGACCCTTGAGATTATGGAACTTTGTACCAAAGACCCAGGGACGTAGAAGTCGTAACGAAGAGTTCTGGGCCCGTCGAATTCAACGTTGACAATTTTAGAAGCGTCTCTATTAACGACTCGACGTTTTAAGAAGTAAATATTGGTGGGTCATTGAACCAGAGAACGAAATAGCAACAATTTCAGAGACGTGGATCCAATTATCGTTAAAGGTAACAATGTATAATAGAAACTTAGTATTGAGAGAGACTTGCAACTCAATATTAGGGAGCTACTGTCATGAAGATCGCCGATAGCAACCTTCTGGGGCCATGGAACTCTGCATCAACGAGTTTAGAGGCATAGAACACGATAGTAACGATGTGGAAGTAGGGAAATCAAAAGCAACTTTCCAAAGCAGGTACCCCGTTTTCAAGTAGGCAGCAAAAATGTAGACGCCAATACTAACGACTTGGAGTCATAAGATAATTACCAACAAATCGAAAAACTCGAGGTCCATAAACCGTCGGTATCGCAGAGACTCTATCATTGACTTATACTACTGAAATACCTTTAGCTCTAGAAATACTTCCGCTACTCTGCTCATCCCTTCCCATATCAAACGATACCTTGTGCTCTTGTCACCAGCATCTTAATCCACCCTATTACCTATACAATAAATCTAAATATTTGTAACAAATAATGCTAACATACCGTGCCATCATTTCCCCGAAATCCTTGAAATTGCAATCGTCCTCAGTCCTTTCCTTCGCCGGAATCCTTCAAATGATTCCTTCGCCTCACAGATTGCCCAGAATACACCTGGAAATTTTACTCTGTGACCTTGGAGCCCCTATGAGCTGAAGCTCGTGATCATTCGCGTCTACTCGCGTCCCACGAGCCCAATATCGTTCGCGTCTACCTGGACGATGCCAGATTACGAGACTATCGCATTCCACCGCTGCCACAGTCATCGGTATCGACGTAACATGATCCCAGGTTTATCAAAAACGGGTCTCACGAGCCCGAGGTCGTCGCTATTGAGTACCACGATCCCAGAGCTGCCAGTATCGACTAGGATGACCTCGAGGTCGCTCGTATCGGCACGCATGATCCGGTAGTTGTTATCCTCCCTTGACACAATTGTTATCAGTGGCTTGGTGCCTCCGTCGAGGTACACGGGCCAGCACTCGTGCTACACCGTCTCCCCTGGCTCCCTGGATCCAGTTGGATAACAGGCTTTGTAATTACCTTTGACAACCCCTTGCTCGTTCACGGACCCCGTGTTTCTAAAGTCCGTTCATTAGGCGTCGTTTAATTTCCACGACGATTGCTTCACACCCTGAACAATTAAATTCAACGCGGATGAGATTGCTCGCCGTTAATTTCGCGGGCGCCCAAACCGGCCTGCATTTTGCTTTCTCCCGCCCCCCATTCGCCACTCATTTTTCACCCCGACTTCAATCAATCGTACTTACATCCATTGCAAAATCGCAGGTACTATGGAATCGGATAACTAAATTACTCGGAATAAAGTATCCAAGTGTTGCCGCGCGAGTGGCGGCTTGATGATGGGACGAAAGCACACCTTTCACTCAGCCCTCGCGCAGTTTCTAAGGGGAACACCTACAACGAATGCTCAGCAACCCTCTAGACTCTGCAGACTATTCAAGGAATCTTAATCAAGTCGCAGACCGCGGTGGACGATTTAATTCACCCCTACATCGCCAATATTCCTGTTAACGTGCCTTTTAATACACCCCGATCGAAAACCGTCTATCCAGACCTCGCTGAGCACAACTCCCCCCGCGATATACGTGTACCGCAGCTTCCGCGAGCTCTTTGTGCCCCGCTGAAAAGAGAACGGTACCTCAACAACCTCGTTAATCTTCGGTTTTTCGAATACGCTGGACCAGCCGCGGCGCGTGCAGCATGCTCCGGCCCCGGTAATCACGGGAATGCATGCCCCCGTGCATCCGCCTCCGCGTTTCTTTATCAGCTTTGGCGTGTAATTCATGGTTGGCGTGAGACGCGGCTCGCGGGGGAACGGGAGTCCGAGCGGATTGGCGTTTCCACCGCGCCTATTCTCGACCATCGGGCCGAATTGATACGGGACGCTAGGATCTCCCGATGATACGGCCGCGTATTTGAGTATGGTCGCGGCGGGGGGGGGCGGGGGGGGGGGGAGAAGGGTGGATGGAATGCGCAACGCTCGAGGGATGCACGCTGTTCGCGAACAAAAAACGCCTCTGATGGATTTTGATCGGGAAATATGAAACCGGCGTTACGTGAATAACGCGGAATCAGCCACAAAGAGGATCTTGTTTCGCGTAAGGAACGATTGTGTAGGAATGGGTACGCCCCGGCGGGATAAAAGGGTGGGGTGCAATAGCCACCCAGGCTTGGCACCGGAGGTGGAGATTTTGCGCGTTCCTTTGGTCTCCTGCCCCTTTTTTGTTTGCTCGACGAAACGTTTCTGTTGCTCGAGTGGAGGGTATCTTTTATCGGGGGGGGGGGGGATGTGTTTGGGCTCGTGGGGGTAGTGCAAGTGGGAGGGCGCGGTCGGTCGTAGAGGAATAACTGGGAAAGATAGAGTGAAGTTTCTAGAGATAAATATCTGGTTTTGGAAGAAATAACTTCGAAGATGTGTTAGATACCTCGTGTACGGTGTTAAAAGTAAGGGTAAATCCGGGAGGCGCGGTCGACCTAATATAAAATGGCTATTAAAACTAATACAGATATTACTTATTTTATCAGGACGAACCTAATATGCGCAGAATTGTATGCTGATTCAGAAAAACTGGTCGATATTTTGCTTTAAAACAGTATTTACTGTAAATCGGGTTGAAAACTGAAGTCATGACATCTGACCACTTCTCCCGAGGTTCCGGGAGAAATGGTTTTCGTCGTTGGCAGAGACCACTCACGTAATTATTCATGCAAAATTACAAAGGGTAAAGTAAAATTATTTATGAGTGAATACAACTACAGATTCATTGATATTTAATTTGTTTACGCTAAACAGGTGAAGAGCTCATCAAAGATTAATAAAGGTAATTTAAGTGCCAGCAACAGCGGTTAGACTTAATTTGTGAATTAATTTATTTAATTTTTTAATTGATGTGGTATGGAATTATTTAATTAAATTAATTTTATTATGGTGAAATATTTTTTTGTTAATTGATTAAATTTTATTTTATTAATGTTTTTAAAATTTTAGAGAAAACTAGGATTAAATACCCTATTATGAAAATGACTTTGTTTGAATTGATTAATAAATGTAAATCATTAAAATTAATAAATATTGCGGCTTTATAATTTATTTAGAGGAATTTGTGTGTCAGTTGATAGTCCACAATAGGATGTACTATAATTAGTCTTTGTGTATTGCTGTTTGAAGAGTTTATTTATATGTTATTCTTGTGATATTAAATTGAAATAGTAATTCAAGTCAAAATGCAGGATATTAAAGATTACATGAATTACAATAAATTTAATTTTTGAATAATTTATTTTAATATAGTTTTGAAATTGGATTTAAAAGTAAGTTTATTTAATTATGTTTGTTGAAGATAATTTTGTTTAGTGTACAAATTGCCCGTCATTCTCATTATAAGTGAGGGAAGTCGTAACATAGTAAATGTACTGGACAGTGTATTTTTTGAAAAATTTTAGTTTAAGTAAAACTTTTCTTTTACACTGAAACGATAAAATTTAATTTTTTGAAATTTTAATTCAATATTTATAAATTTATTGTTTGTATGGATATTTATTTTAATAAAAATAATTTAGAAAGAGAAAGTGAACTAGTACCTACTGGCGATTAGCAAGGCAAATAAATACAATAGTGAATAAATAAACTAAGTAAACAAAAATAATAATAAAATGATAATAAAAAATAAAAAATAATAAAAAAATCATAACTCGACCATCTCACCTTTCTGCAGCGAGAGATGGTCTTCTCGTTAGCTTTGAGAGGAAGAGTTAATATGGCCAAATACTTTGGCTGCAGTGTCCCTCAATATCTCTATTATCTTATTATCCCAAATATTAAACGAAAATAAACTTAGAAGTATATTTTAAATACGATTCTGTAAACCGCTGGTTGACAAAAGAGGTTAAATGTAACCTCAATTTACATTTTATAGCTTATAAATCCAGAAGAACACAGAAGGAAGCAAAATGACGCTATTCATTCAACTGTTTGGCTTCTAGAAAAGTAATTGGTCTTCACTTTGACGCATTTTTACGTATAGAGTCTGGAATATAGCGACTCGACTAACTCTCCGGCCCGACCGCGTCTCCCGGATTTACCCTATAGTGCACACATTGCAACCAGACAGAAATAGTAAAAACGAATCTTAAGGGGGGAATCCTATTTTATGGACTAAAACCATAGGAAAATTTGGGATTTTTTTTTAAGAAACTAGCAACTTGATTCATCTGAAATTTGGATTATGTTTCTATGCATCTTTGAAGAAGTTGTAGTTTCTTTTATGTCAATTTTTAATAATAAATATAGGAGTTGTGTACGATCCACCAACACGCCACGCAAAATTCGTCGTCAATATTTACTTCCGGGTATTCTGAAACAGAAAAATGAATTTTACTTTATACATATGTAGATTCAGTTTGATGAGAATTAGTGGATAGTGATAAACATTGGGTAAAAGGAAACGTATGCGTTTGCTTTCATCTCCTTGTAATTAATTCGCGAAAAATTAATTCATTTTCGAGCGACTTGACTGCCTAGTCCCCTGAGCAATCAACGAAACCACAAGGGACACTTATAAATTTATAGACAACGTAGGAAGTGAACGAGTACGTGGAAATTAATTAACACTCACGCAGCAGAGCGATCAATATCGCGGTTGACACTCGTGGCGCAAGGTTTTGAGAAACGCCCGCTCAAATCCATCAGACCTTCCCTCGCAATCGTTTCTGCCGAAAAACCTCCTCTTAAGAGGGTAGGTCACCCTCGATAGCCCTAAAACAGGCCTTTTTTCAAACGCAAATTGTAAAGTGGTAAATAACAATAGAGACAACGTTTTTTCCTAGTTTTAATCGTTATTCTATGAGCTTTAACACAAAAAAAGAAAAGTCTAAATATCACTATATACATAAAAGTTGTGAATAAAAACGTAAAGGCATATCCGCGGTGCACCGTTTGATGGTGTACATAAAATCTCGAAAACCACTCCAATGATTTGGATGAAAATTTAATGAGACATGCAGAAAACCATTCCCTAAGATGTATCGGGAGCAGATTTTCGAAAGAAAAAATAATACAATTTTTATGTTGAGAAATACGATTTTATCGATTTCTTGGATGAAAAATATTTTTTATCTTTTTTTTTTTAAGAATTTATCTCGAAATTCTGCTCCCGACACATCTTAGGGAATGGTTTTCTGCATGTGTCATTAAATTTTCATCCAAATCATTGGAGCGGTTTTCGAGATTTTATGTACACCATCAAACGGTGCACCGCGTACACGCCTTTACGTTTTTACTCACAACTTTTATGTACATAGAGATATTTAGACTTTTCTTTTTTTGTGTTAAAGCTCATAGAATAACGATTAAAACTAGGAAAAAACGTTGTCTCTATTGTTATTTATCATTTTACAATTTGCGTTTGAAGAAAGGCCTGTTTTAGAGCTACCGAGGGTGACCTACCCCCTTAATTCCATACTCAGAGAATCCTTTCGATGCTTTCCAGCACATATCGACGTGAAAACACGCTGAAATTCTAGAACGCAAATCCCTCGGCGTTGAAACACGCCCACGCCACTCAGAGGCGTTAACGATGTCGGAATAAAAGGAAACACCTTGCGATCCTTCCGACCTGTGCGCGAACCTAACGAAGCAATTCTGCGCGGGACAAAATTGAATACAAAACTACAGATACTCCACTCCCCACAGTGTTCTCTGATAGCCGAGGACACGTTGCTTTCTCTCCAGAAGTAAGTTCAACGGCCCCACTGTTCTGCCAGGAACAATTATCTTGGTCCGTTCCGCCCGTCCATTTTTAACAGAACGTGATCGCTTATCCGAAACAATCAGCGACAAAACGTCCCGCACTTGTCGCCCCGCGACCAACGCCGGCTCCGCGGGCGCGATCCATTGTTCGGAGCTCGCGGCCGTGTTTCCACCGCGTTATTAAAACGGAGGGCGGCCACGCCTGGCGTCTCGTGGACGTCAGAAAACAGGAAGAGGAACGGGCGTTGCTTGAACGACGTTATTAAAGGACGCTTTATCCGGCGGACGAAACAGGCGGGCACGGTTAACGAGCGGAACACAGCGACTCCCTAAGAAATGAATACGGAACGAAGGCAGGCTTAAGCCGGATCCACACGCATCAGTTCCGCGACACGGCTCGGCGTCGTCAGCGTCAATGACCCTTTTGTGTCAGCGTCACTAACTGACAAGCCTGAACTGTTCCATTTTAAAATACGGAAATGGTACTACTTTTTAGAAGTTTTACCATTTAGACCGAACCGTCACGGGACTGACATGTGTGCGCAGACCTTTAAGGCGAGTCGCCGTGTCCTGGACGGGGTAATACCGTTTCGGACCGTAGCCCCGTCGAATAATTCAACGAAGGGCCGCGCTCAACGACCGAAACTTATGCATCTTAAATTCGACGTCACTCGCAGCGTTCCCTCTAATTCAGACCAATCCGTGGGATGGATTATTTAGAGCCTAGAGCAGTGATGGCGAATCTTTTTTAGAAGTGGGTTAAATTTTGTTCATTATTTTTTTTAATAGCAGCCCGTCGGTCACTAAGTCAGTGGCGTCACTTGGAAAGGGGTAGGGTGGGGGGTAGTCAAAATGGGGTACCAATAATTTGGAAACACCGAAAATTTGTTAACAGAAAACTATGTTATACTTTAATTTTTTTAATATTTTCGATTGTCTGTTCTCTCTTTTATGATATAAAAAATAAGTTTATAAAAATCAACGCGTGGGTCATTTAAAAAGCCTTCGTGGATCGGTGTCTGACCCGCGGGTCATAGGTTCGCCACCACTGGCCTAGAGCTTAGACTGTGAAGAAAAGAGTAACGGGCAGCGTGGAATATAAACAAAAATTAAATCCGACTTCAAAAAAATAAAAATGCACTAGAAAGTAAAAAATAATTTTTTCTCTTATTTAATCTACGACCTTATATTTTTTAAGTCGGCGTCAGATTTACACAGTGCAAATGATGAGGCGCCAACTGAAAAAAAAATATGAGGGTCGTAGATTAAATAATGGAAAAAATTATTTTTTAAATTTTAGTGCATTTTATTTTTTCGAAGTCGGTTTAAATTTTTTATTTTTAACTTTTTGGTTTTATATATATATATTGACACAACATGCTGAGTAGATATGCGCGTACGTACATAAAATAATAATAATTATGTGACAATAGTCTTTATTATTAACCAGAACTGGCAAAATATTGGGCCAATGTTGATGCAGTGTAGGATGGGACCACTGAGACATCGCCCTCTTTCGAATAAAAAAAAGATCATGAAAATCGGTCCATATGATGAGTTATGTGGGGACAAACATATAAAATGAAAAAAATACCTACGGCTCGAATCCATAAGCTCCTCCTTTTTGAAGTTGCTTAAAAATTATTAGACCTCGAATGTCCGGATCAATGTAAGGGGTCGTCCTTAAATTACGTAAGGATTTTTTGAGGGTAGAGGGTTGGGAATTTCTTATGTTTTCTTACAAGAGGGAGAGGGAGTCGGGCGGCGCCTTACGTAATATTTTTTTAACCTAATTTTCAATAAATACTAATTCTATCATTAATGTTCCAGAAAAGTAATTTTAGTTTGAATTTCCCGAAACCGAATTAAACGAGTTATATAAATATTTAAAAGAATTTTAATAACTGAAAAAAATGTAAAAAATATTACGTAAGTAAGGGGAGGGTGGAATATAAAATCTCATGAATTTTTATATTTGGGAAGGGAGGGAAGGAGTAAGAATTCGCCAAAATTACCGTTACGTAATTTAAAGGCGGCCTCTAACTGCCCTGCGTATTTCCGAAGACTTCCTTTTTGTGAGAACAATAATTCATTTATTGGATCTCTTAAGATTGATTCGTTCGTGTTTAGTATTACGCTTTGGTCCGAAATGGCCCAGACTCCGCTGCCCGGGGGCAGTGGTCGATGGCCGCAGGAAACAGAATATTTTATAGCGACGTCTATCCACCGTCGCTGGTATGTCCGATCACCCGAGGTCCCCTAATTAATGGTGTAAATGACGCGTTTCAGTGGTTCGCTCGATTGTGTGCAATCAACGACGCGCACGATGCAACTGCACGGCTTGGAGGAAGAGTTCATCGTTTCGTCGTGGCCGTTTGTCTGTCTGACCTCCTTCAATCTCGGTTAAATGAACGTTCGCCCTGCGGATGCGTCGCCGGCAATTGCCTTCGCCTCGGCGACTCCGCTGGGAGGCTAAGTAGAGCGATTTTCAGTGTTCTTCAGGTTTGGTGGGCTGTTCTTGGCTGGCTCACTGAGAGGCTATCAGTTTTGTCTCGAATGGAACAGGAATGGAAGCAGGGTTGCGTGGTGGTGTGAGCAGGCGCGGATATCTGTAGACTAAGTAGGCTGTGCAGCCTAGAGTGGCATCCTATATGCCTATTTCTTCAGTATGTGAATAAAATATTAAACATAATTTAATAGAAAGGACCAGTTTTTTTATTTTGGCTGCTTTGCACGGATGATCTTTAGACACAGAGGCTTGAGACAACTTGATAAACAATTCACTTCATATGTGAGTTGTCAAATTAAATTGATTTTAAAATTGTCCCACCTCTGGCATTAAATTATTTGATGATATTTCGCGAGAAAGGGGCGCCAAATCTCGGTGTGTATTAATAGCAATGGGTCAAGGAGGTTTTGTGATGAAAGAAAAGTTGTAAGAGATGGGTGCCAGAAAATAGTTACCATCGAAGATTGCGAAGAAGGCTTTATTTTGTGGGTACAGTGGGCTCAAAGCAAGGTCCAAGTTGACAGAGTTCTGATGTCGTGCAGAATTGGAACTGCAACTGAAGTAGCATGAAGTAGAACGAGATTGAAGTTGAATTGATACTAAATTGAGTCTGAAATGGTAATATACTTTGAATGGCGAATGTGCAGCTTTTTGAGGGCTGTTTGTAGTATTGTTAAAGGACCCAGGGAGTTAAGAGGTTTTGCGCGTACCCTTTATAAGAAGCCATTCCATTGGTTATAGGAGCGTTTCGTCTTGAAATATACACGACTAACAGTTTAAACCCGATTTACAAACGTCAAATTGCTTGATCCATCGTAAAACTTGTACCTAGGAGACCGAGAAAATTGCATTTTATACAAATGCGTTTTAGCGATATGGGAAAGGCTTAACCCTCGAAATTTATGGCGACGTTACTCCCACCCATCGACTCTTATCAAGGATTTTACGGCTGGATAATAAAATGCCTATAAAATCTATGACCGAACGACGAACATTGAAATATATTGAATTTAAGCCGTGCTAACACTATTTCCGCGGAAACCGCCACTTTCTTACGAGCTACGTTATTTCCTGATAAAAGAAACAGAAATATATTCAACGAGCTTAAAAGTACATTATCACCGATGCTTACAGCACAAAAAATAAACTTTCATTGTTCCTGTCTTGAAATTCTTGAGGGTTTACAGCAATAAGTAAACATCAAAGAAACACTTGAATTTCGTGTACAATATCACTTACATTTTACAAATAATAACACATACAAATAATGTCCACAAAAAAAGGGAGGAATCTCCGCTCGTCAGGGCAACACTGTACATCTGAGGACCTCTGAAAATTCGAAACTACCAGAACATCCCCAAATAAAACAGACTCGACAGGATCTTAATAGCGCGCCGTTGAATAATGCATCCGTGTGTGTCAAAGTGGGACCCAGATCCGAACGTTGGACCTGCAAGTTTCTCCCTTCCTTAGTCGTGGATGTGCAGGATCAGAAATGCTTTTCTGTAAAACAAGAGAGCACGAGAGAGCCGTGGGATCCTCGAGAAAATCGAACGACATCGGAAGGAAGACTTGAACGTCCCCTGATCTCCCAGTTGTGACGTCAAAAATGAGGCAGACAACAAAGTGACACGGTTCCTCGTACGAAATGCACGTATCCCGCACAGACATCCGGGAAAACTATGGGGCCGTGTATCGATCATCGAGGAAGCTGCCATCGTTCGATGCACTTTGTCAGAAAGAATGCCAGATGTGTCGCGGGATTGAAGGTGGATGGTGGACCGCGAAGGATCGCGAAATTATTCGCTGCACCGCGTCGACAGACATCGCGCGGCTGTTTGCCCGCGCGCGTACAAACATTGCAAGTGTTAATTTAGAGGCAAGCCAGTCTAATTAGGGCTGGAAGCTACACGAAGCTGCACAGACTGGAGCAACACCCTCGGTATTTCCCATGTGCATTTCCAGCTATAAGTCACGAAGCTTGCTTTACTGTTGCATCCTCCAGTTACGAGCTCGTTTTTCACCGAACCTGCGCTTCGGAACCTGTTACGCGTATACAGGGTGTCCCATAACGGGTCTGCATGGAAAAATAAATCGAAAATATAGAATAACATTTTTTGATATTGCGAAAAAATTGACCTATGAATTTTAGAACTTTTAAATTTTTTTTAATTTTTTTAATTTTGTAAATTTTTTAAATTTTAGTAATTTTAGAAATTTTGTAAATTTTTTAAATTTTAGTAATTTTAGAAATTTTGTAACTTTTTAAATTTTAGTAATTTTAGAAATTTTACAAATTTTAGACATTTTAGAAATTTTAGAAATTTTTAGAAATTTTAGAAGTTTTAGAAGTTTTAGAAGTTTTAGAAGTTTTAGAAGTTTTAAAAGTTTTAGAAGTTTTAGAAGTTTTAGAAGTTTTAGAAGTTTTAGAAGTTTTAGAAGTTTTAGAAGTTTTAGAAGTTTTAGAAGTTTTAGAAGTTTTAGAAGTTTTAAAAGTTTTAGAAATTTTATACATTTTAGAAATTTTTAAAATTTTAGAAATTTTTTAAATTTTAGGAAATTTTTTAAATTTTAGTATTTCCAGAAATTGTAGAATTTCCAGATATTTTAGAATTTCTAGAAATTTTAGAATTAAGTGAGTTACGACAAAATTTCATTCTATGTTTTTGAGTTGCTTTTTCATGGGGAATCGAGTTACAGGGCATCCTGTATATGTATACGTTCGAAAGTTTTCGAGGCAGCGAGAGCCGACGTTTGTGTCATCGCAATTTAATCCATGGGTAGTTTTAAATTCTTTTATCGGACTGGGGATTATGTTTCAGAGGAATGTTTAATTACGTTCTGATTCATGGAGTAATATTTGTAGGTACATGGTTTTATTCATATTGAGGTATCGAGAATGTGTTTTAGAAATTTGACGTTGAATTTTGGGGATATATTCTGTTTATCTTGAAGATGAAAAAATATCACCCAAATATGGATATGGAAATGCTGCTTTCTCGGGATGTAGCTACAAAGTTTTTATTTATCTCAGACTGTTTGAAGAATATTTAAGGTAAACCTAAGAGAAGTTCGGGCAAGCTCTCTTTTCTCGTGGATCTAACGCGTTGTCAATGTTGTCACAAGAAAAGCTACCACTGATTTTTTACTCATCAAAATATAAGTATCCGCAGGTAAGTATAGAGACCTGTGGAGGTCTTCCTTTGTGCGAAACCTTGCCATCAGAGATCGTTCTTTTCTTTCCCTTTCGCTCCACTCGACAGAAAAGGATCTCCGCGTCAAAGTAAATTTATTCTCCAACGTCGCATCTGCAACAGTCCTTCGCTCGTTTAATTCATCGTTTTTCATACACAGTGAGCCACAAAATTATTACCACGGGCAACAATTGGCCAGCAATATGGAAACTGAAAGGCCAACAAAAGGGCTTCAATATTCTCCCCCATTAAGAAGATAATTTAAATCCAATTTCATAATCCCTTTTTATTCGTCCATTTATCCCGCGCATTCCTATCAAATTTTACAGAACGTTCCAAGCAAAAAGAATGAAAACTTTTCGAATTAAAAATACTTCAAAAGTCTCCGGAAAATCGCGAAGGAAAATTTTACGCATTTTAACTCCATCTTCCTCCGGACACGATTTCCCCTAATGCATCGCCGTACTCGCCAGGCGCAATTAAATTTTCTCTTTTACACAGGACCCCGTGATTTGCACGACCGGGTGGAAGCTTGATTTCGAGCAAGATCGAAAGGCGGAAGTCAGCAGTGCCGTGGTGTTTTAATTGCAGGCGACGCGTGGCTATCGGTCCGCCGGGGAACGTGACAGTATTGTTAATTAATCGATCCGGCGTTTCGAAACTCGTTGGCATACAAAGGAATCGCGTTGCATTTCCATGGATCTTTTATTCATGCGAGACCCGCGCTTTGCAGCGAGGCGTAGACGAAGGAAAAATGCGACGCGGAGTTTCCACCTGGCGAAATCATTTGCGGATCCGTTCGTTATTCTCACAGTTCCAGTGCTCTCCCCATCGCTGGGTCCACCCTCGTCAAAAGGGGTTACACGCGCATGGACGGTTCAAAAAAAGGAGGGCGATTATGGAATGTTTTTTTCTAGTGCGCTACGCGTATGCACGGGTGCTGAAATATTTCGAATCGAATTTTAGCTGCCAAGTTTTCCAAATTTCAGGCATGCAGCCGTTATCCAGCGGATATGTTCCTCCAATTGTATTTTCTTCTGGACACAATGGGCTTCCTAAATGAAAACACTTTTTTTAACCCTTCGTTGACACACCTCTTTTTTCGATCAACTTTAACACACCTGGATGGCTCACACCCAGAACAATTTTTGAACGACTGCCATTCTCATCTGAAGAATCCAATCGTTATGAAAAAAATCATGGGTCAATTTCATGGTCTGTAGAATGTATTCCAATAGTTTTTTGATTGAAATTTCATCACAGTTCTTGTAAAAAAAATTTAGATTACCATATGTCGAGAAAACACGAAGAAAATCTTCAAAAAACTGTAACTTTTAGAAATTTAAATATTAGAAGCTAAAAATCTACAGAGTTATTGCTCAGATATAATATTTTGAGAGAAAAAATAGTTTGTAAGTTGGCTTTGGAAAAAAGGTATTTATTTTGCATATAAAATGTACAGAGCGTCAAAATCAGCTTATGGGCGGCTCACACCCAGAGTGTCAACGAAGGGTTAAATCGTATAATATGTTCCGCTAGCTTAAAGTTCCCAGCGTTGCCCGGGTTATGTATATTTTTTTGATGAAGGGGTGGGAGTTTTTAAAAAGCTTTCTTAACGAGCACCTACTTAGGGGCTGAAAGGAACTACGTACCAAATTTCCTGTTCATAGGATCAGTGGTTCCAGAGAAATCGTGATGACTGAGTGAATGAGTGAGTGAGTCAGTCTGTAGTATTTGAATTTTATACATAGTGTGTTTATAAAAATGTGGGACATTTTCTCAGGATAAAAATGCTTATAAATGTTAAACCATATCGGACATATGCGAATACCAATTTGCTTGACTACCTATTTCTATGAGTAGAACGCACCCCGAAAAAATGGCCCACATTTTTAACCGACTTCAAAAAGGAGGAGGTTATGTATTCGACCCGTATGTATGTTTTTTTTTTTTTTTTTTTATGTTTGTCCATCATAACTCCTCAGCATATGGACCGATTTTGATGATCTTTTTTTTTATTCGAAAGAGGGCGATGTCCCGGTGGTCCCATCCTACGCGGAATCAATATTGGCCCAATATTTTACCAGTTATAGTTAATAATATAGACTATTGTCACCTAATTATTAATACTTTATGTACGTACACGCATATCTCCTCAGCATGTTGTGTCAATATATATAAAACTAAAAAGTTAAAAATAAAACAATTTAAAAAAAAAAATTAAAACCGACTTCAAAAAAATAAAATTGCACTAAAAAGTAAAAAATAATTTTTTCCCTTATTTAATCTACGACTCTCATATTTTTTAAGTCGGTGCCTCATCATTTGCACTGTGTAAATCTGGCGCCCACTTAAAAAATATGAGAGTCGTAGATTAAATAAGGGAAAAAATTATTTTTTACTTTTTAGTGCAATTTTATTTTTTTGAAGTCGGTTTTAATTTTTTTTTTTAAATTGTTTTATTATAAACACCCTGTATACAGAATTTGTTTTCTAATGTCTAATGTATGTGATAACTCCATCGTTTCGTAAGAATGGATACTATGAAGTATCCAAACACATCCCACCAAAACCCCTGATAACGTATGTACATTTCCCTACCCCATGCTCAGCCACCTCGAGAAGCACTTTGAGCGAAAGCTGCTAGCCAATTCACCGCCGCGCCGCAAGCACGCGATAAACAATCTCCCGCCTTCGAATTTAACACGTTCGGGGACGCTCGATCCCGAATTCGTCGACTATTTGCAGCGGCTGCGATCAGGGGTCGCCTGTATATCGATTCAAGGGATATCGCAGAGTTTTACGAGCCCGGCGAACGATCGTTCAAGCTGCGAGCCGAGCTTTATTGCGGTTTACACGGAATTTAAGCACCGAACCGGTAATGAGATAGCGCGCGGGTCGTGGGTCACAGGCCGCAACCAGATAATGCGACGGAATAATGGACCAGCAAGCACAAGGGCGGCTCGTTAACACGTATTAACGTAAAATCCGTATCGAACGAGTCCGAGGTTCCTCGGTGGCCATTCAACTTGGGAGGTCCACGGAATCGGAAGCTATAGTATGAGGGAGAGGTGGGATGAAAGGGGCACTTTTGTTTGGGACAAGATAGCGAAGCAACTAAATAACCATTCTGGTTCTAATTGGTAATATTAAAAGGTCAGATACAGTGGCGTGCAAAAGTATTCGGCCACCTTTTAAAATCGCATAACTTTTTTATAATTAATCCAAACGACTTGAGTTTTTTTGAGAAGCTAGAGGGATTAGTTTCCTAAATGATGTGATTCGTCGTTTTGAAAAATATGCACTTGGTCGGAATAGCAAAAATAATAGTAAAGGTCGTTTTTTAAACTTTTTTTTGTGAGCCTGTAATGAAAATTCAAAAATCCCGATTGTAGATTGAAGTAAGTTGTATACGTGCCTAAAATTTCATCAAAATTGGTTAACTTTGCTCTGAGCTACACACGTTTAAAGATCGCAGAATAAGGGCGAAAATCGCGAAATTCCCGAAATCAGCGATTTTCGCCCTTATTCTGCGATCTTTAAACGTGTGTAGCTCAGAGCAACGTTAACCGATTTTGATGAAATTTTAGGCACGTATATAACTTACTTCATCTACAAACGGGTTTTTTGAATTTTCATTACTGGCTCACAAAAAAAGTTTAAAAAACGCCCTATACTATTTTTTTTTGCTATCCCGACCAAATGCATTTTTTTTTAAAACGACGAATCACATCATTTAGCAAACTAATCCCTCTAGCTTCTCAAAAAAACTCAAGTCGTTTGGATTAATTTTGAAAAAGTTATACGATTTTAAAGGGCGGCCGAATACCTTTGCACGCCACTGTATCTGAATATAATAATACGTGATACCTAATTACCTACATAATAAGCTTCCCTCTATATTTACCTGCGTTACTTTTTACTTTTTTTATCTTGTTCCTTAAGACATGCCTAGATATTTATGAATGGGACAGTGTAGTAAAACAAGGTAATATTAATATTATTTCTTTAATTGAAGAGTCCTTGTAGTAAACTCAGTACTATTTATAGTATTACCATTAGCACTTTTGTGGCTTCTTTTTTTTTAATTTTAGCACAATTGTTTCCTGCAAGAACTCTTCAATTATTATTTCTCCAGGCGACGAAATCACAGGTTATTGACTTTTTGTTAAGTTACATCAATACCATGGCATTGGTATTACTTCGTTTTCCAGGTGGCATATTTAAACCGTAAATAAAGTTGGAAAATATTCGAAATTTGAATGCATCAGGATCGCAAGGAGTAAAATTTGATTCAACGGAACAGAGCTCGTTTTTAATTAACCAAAGTTTCGTCCGGAGCTTAAAAAAACTGTAGAGGGAGATCGGTTAGCGACAGTTAGCAAAAATAGACACGAAGCGGCTAAATCTTTCTCCCTACCTCGACGGACGAAAAATGATGCGAACTTTGGGAATTTTTTAAAACTAAACCATTAAATGTATTTACTTCCAGCTTTGTGGCTTCATTTGTCAATCTTTAGAGAACATGAAAAAAAAATTGTATGCAAAAATAGTGGTTATATCCGGAGTTATAGTGCTTCAAATAGAGCGCCTTACAAAAATCATATGCGCATTGTTAGCGTAAAATCAGCCGCTGTAGTTGTCTGAAATAGAAAATTTAAAAATTTGTGTAATCTGTATGAGTGTGGCTATCGCCTGAAGTAAATTAAATGAGAAATACTGAAAATTAAAAAAAAAAATGGCAGCGTCTAAAGCAGACATCGATTTTTGAAAAAAAATCGCTGGTTTTTTAAGTCGCAAAAGTCTAATTTTTGTAAAAAGCGACTTAGTTTCAGTAAGAACGAGAATGGGACATTTACTGAAGATATATACCAAGTTTGAAATTTTTTAGATATGCCAACTAATCCGAAAAAACATCGTTTTCAGAAAGACGCGTTTAAAGTTTTAGGTACCGTTATTTTGTTAATTAAATTTTGTTTAAAATGTTGCCTAGATATGTACAAATATAGATATAAAAATTTCAATTCATATAATTCGAGGGTTTCTCTTAAAAACAAATCCCAAATATCGCATTCCTTCTCAGACCGTCGAAGTAGGGAGACCCCTTAAAAAGTGATTTCCCGTAACTATGTATAATTTATATGATTTTGAAGGCGAGGAATTAATGCGAAAGCTATAGGTGTACTTCTGAAAAGAAAATAATGAATATTCATTCTGTACGCTCCTGGTTGAGTAAAGAAAGCAGAAAGTGTCGTTCTTCGGTGGATCAAGATCCGCGAACTTCACCTCTAACTCGCCCCGTTCAAATAAAGGAACACAGAAATCTCTATTTATCTTCGAGCCGACTTCCCCCTGGCTTCTGTTTCCTTTAGCGTTCCTTTTTCACGGGGAACGAGAACATTTTCCACCCGGCGCAGCGCCGATGTTGGAATCTTCAGCGCCGATCGATGAGACTGAACTATTCATGCGGATGCTCCCACCGCGGAAAGATTCTCCGCCGGCGCCATTCCCCGTTCCTCTTAAATATTGCAAGCAATGATACGGAAACTTCATTACATCTCCGCGTTCCATCGGAATCACCTATTTTCAACCGACTTCCGCGGGAATATCGAGATTGACCGTTGCGAAGGGCGCTTTACCCTCTGGGTACTCACCATTCTGGAGGAAGGAGACAGACGAGATTTTCTTAAATGTTTATTTACAACTGCAACAAACCGTTACAGGATCTATCAACAGTTCTGTCGCCTCTTCTGCGCCCTATGCGAACTTGACATATTGCGCCTTTTATTTATCATTTTTGTAGCTGAAAACATTTATAGTAGGGGAGAGCAGGGACAAACGTAACACTTTTTGCATTTGGCCTAGCTGCCAATTACCTCTTAAAGATATAAAAACGAAACTTATACCTTAAGATAGTGTGTTTCTTGGTCTATCATTTGACCACAAATTCAATCTTCCATGATAAGTAGTCAAAGAGTTATGGCAATGTTCCGCAGTGACTGTCATTATTACTTTTGTCCTGCAGGGGTAGGACGAAAGTAACATACCATGGGAACGAAAGTAACACTAAATATTTTTAGGAGAATTAACCCGCGTCAGGCGGCATAGGTACAATTGTAACTTTTGCGTTTTTAAATTGCGATAACTTTTTTTCGAGAAGCCGTGGAGGGCTGATGTTTCGTGACATCTCTAATTTTTTGGTCTAGATTATGCAGGCCAAATTTCAGAAAAATATCTCTACCCCCTTCCGAGACAGAGGGTCGAGTCGAGGGTTGCATCCATAACAGCTGCATAGACACAATTACGTCCTCATACTAGGGATGTGCGGGTAATCGAATGTATCGGGTACCCGAGCGGTCGGATCGGGTCGGGTAACGTCGGGCGGGCTCGGTCGGAGGCCCGGAACAGACGGGCCTACGGGTAGCCCGATTGTGTCGGGTAGCTCGATTAATTCGGGTAGCCCGATTGTGTCGGGTAGCTCGATTAATTCGGGTAATGCGGTGCTTGATAAGTTGATATACGTATTCAGCTTTTTTTAAACAACCGAGTACTCGGCAAGCATGTACAAAATCCTTACATAATAAACAATATGTAACTTTATAATAAGATAATTTTCACGTGGAAAAATAATGCTTCTAACGGATTTATTCAAAGTGACCTTCATTCGATACCTACCACCTGTATATTAACTTTATATATAAGGTGCAGAAGTTGAATTTTTACTTAAGTGGAATTCTCGCGTAACAGCCCCCAAAAGTAAGTAATAGGTATGATTTTTTTTTTAAACTATTGTTAATAATACATTAAACTTCCTTCTCTTAATATCGCAGTACTAAATACATGTTTAAAAACGCATATTATCTGGATGTTTCATAGTATTTAAGAAAACTATACAATCATATGAATATGCTTTTTAACGTATTTATTTTAAATTAGCATGTTAAAGGACGAAGCTGTTGCACATTTTTCGGTAATATCTTTGTCCGTGTACTTGTTCCATTGCATGCCTATTTCCTGTATCAACTGTAAGATCATTGTTTATTTGTATTCATAAATGTTTATAAAAAATGTTTCAAGTGAAAATTATCTTATTCTAAAGTTGCATATAGATAAAGATTTTGTACATGCCGAGTACTCGGTTGTTTAAAAAAGCTGAATATGTATATTAACTTATCATGCACCGCGTTACCCGAATTAATCGAGCTACCCGACATAATCGGGCTACCCGATACAATCGGGCTACCCGAAGTAATCGGGCTACGCGACATAATCGGGCTACACGACACAGTCGGACTACCCGTAGGCCCGTCTGTCCCGGGCCCCTGCCCGAGCCCGCCCGACTTTACCCGACCCGACTCGAGCCCTAAAAGTCGGGTACCCGCACACCCCTACCTCATACATTTTGTATGAAGATAATGCAATAAAAAAAGAATACAATTTTTTTTTAATGATAATGTTATTTTATTATAAAAAAGTAAAAAATAGATTATTTACATTATAAAAGAAAATTTAGGAAATTTTTTTTATTGATTTTCATTGAGACTAAATGTTATCCATTTATCGTACAAATTATACCGATAGGGAGAATATTCGTATAATATATGTGAGGGTGCAATTGTGCCTCTGCCGCCTGTTAACGTTGTAAAATTGTGCCGCCTGACGAGGGTTAAGTAAAAACACTTCTTCCAAAGCAAAATAGGATTTTTTATTATCAGAAACGATAGAAACAAACATTTAAATAAACATATTTTAAGTAGGTAACGATAAAAAAGCATAACCAGCTTCAAACATTTCTTTGATACCGTGTATTTGATTTAATATGGAATCTCGTGTAACGGCCTCAAAAGTAACTAATATTTATGATTTTTTTTTTTAAAAACTATTGCTAATATTGGATTTAACTCTTTTGGGATATAGGGAGGCATCTTTAAACTTATAGAAACTTTTTTTATGTCGATCCTTCTTATTATTTATTCATCATTGTGGAAGTAACATGTTACTTTCGTCCCCGTAGTGACGTGTTACTTTTGTCCCCAGCCATGTTTTCAGCATAGAACTGTTATAACGTGCAAACTATACAAGACTTATTGAAATCAAATGCAGGAACTTATAAAGACATTATCTAAGAACGCTCTAACAAATAATTGGATCAATGTCTATAGTTTAACTATGAATATTAACAAAAAAAAAAAACCAACAGAGGAGACACTTACCTGAATGATCGAAATAACGAAATCAGCTTGCCCACGGTATACGAATCGTCGCATTGCTCAGCGTCACTCCGTGAAAGAAAAGAAACACTAAACACGCGTAACTGTGTAAAGTAAACGTTTTGGAAACTTTTGTGGAAGGCGGGAGAAGGCGTGTTACTTTCATGACGCCGTTACGTTTGTCCCCGCTCTCCCCTACAACTTGTACTATTTCATTTAAAACTTTATTTTAAAAAATGCCAACGACGAAAAGACCATTTCACGCCCCTTGTCAACTTTACGCTCTAGGCAGCTGTCTAGTTTTGCTTATAGGGACTAGCCGGGCTTGCATGTGCAAGGAAAACACTCGGCAGTGTGCCCGTCTTTCCATTGATAATTAAGACGACGAACTCTTGCGATTGAATAATCAATACCAATTTGTTAACTTCTCTAATTCATTGCCTATCGGCGAGTACCGAATTCCCGAATTCTCTACAATGTCTATAGATCTTATTTTTATTCTTTTAACTGGCATCGTGAGAATCCTTTGACTCCAATTTCTGCACTGAGGATTAGGGGTTACCACCCTCATGAAACTAAACAGAGAATTTTGCAATATTTTATATATAATTATTCTCTAGTTACAACTTCCACGATACCTACCAGGTGCTTTTCCTTAACAATCTCCTAAACTATCTACCATCCCTCATAAAATATGCTTGCTTCACTCCAATACATCACACTACTTCCCTTAACAGCAACGCAAACAGTCCCCAGTCGCCGACATCCCAAAACACACATCCTTCGTCAATCTAACGGTGAAACCTCCCCATTTAAATACCCCCAACCGCACAGCCCGGCTGCACCCCTATACTCGACGCAGCGTTTCTGCCATCAAATTCTACGACCCAACGGAGCCAGGCAATTGCTAGAACGAAAACGTATCGGTACAATGGACCCGGGGAGCATTGGCCACAGAGTTGCGCCGTTAGCTGACCCCTTGTTTAAATAGTTCTATTAATTGATTGTCCGTAGCGAAATTGTTTCCGAATCCTACGACTCGAAGTTCCTCGGATGTTTCAATTCGCCAACGGCTCCGTTCCGCGCCGTCGAATCGCTTCTGGTTTCCCGCGGTCTTCCTAGGTTTGCTCTCGCTTAGAATAGCTCCGCGGCAAGTGGGAGAGCGTCTCCTGTTCGGCAAACACACGTCCCGTCCTGGTTTCACGATCCAACACGGTGTCAGTTGTCTTTGGTGGGCTGAAGGCGCGGCTTCATTAACTAATCTTAAGGCGGGGGCGCCGTCAAATGTTTCAACAGAGACGGCGGTTGAACTTTTCGAGAAAACCTGCGCCACCCTGGCTCGGCGCAAGGCCACGGTCTCTGGGTGTTGTTTCTCGGGGGGTTGTCCGCAATTAGGTCGCTGAGTTAACGCCACACGAGAAATATACTCCGAGAAGCTGGGGTAACTCCTCTGTCGGGAGTTATTATACTAGGGAGGCGATGGTGTTTTGTAAAGTTGCTCGCAATAACATTCCCAAGGAGCGCGTAACTTGAATAGTTACTCTTTATTTCAAAATACAGTGCCAATAACATTGCATCCTGTTCCTGCTTGCTGTTAGCAACGCGTTTACTTTTACTATCTATATTACTTAACGTAGAATAAATAACGAACAAACCATTGAATTGTAATACCTACAGTGGTTTATTAAATTTATATTTTTATTCCACTTCTGCCCAGCACACTCTCCACTCTTGCGTTGAAATTATCCCTTAACAGTTAACACGTACAGCTTTCATAGAAAGGGAAACGGAGTACGTCTCCATTTCTACTTCTACGTATACTTGATCAATAGCAGGGAAAATGGCGAACTTCTCCTATCGGGGATACTCGGTGACTCGCCTAAGTGCATCCCGATAAGATGGACGAAAGTTAAAAGCCCGCGGTACGCGTCGAATTGAATTTTCCACTCCCAGCCTGCCCCCTTCGCGGTGGATTCAATTAGCAACGAATCCGCGCGGCGACTTCGGGATTCCGCCGCGAACAATGGAGCGGCGAGGTGTCTCCGCATGGCAATGCGTCGCGAAGAAAGTCCGCCCTTATGAATCGCAATTACTACCATCGCGGGGAAAAATAACGCCGCCGGTGCGCTTCCTCCCTAGCCGTCTCTTTGTCGCGAAAACTCGTGGAGACCGCGACCTTTGTGTCGTGAAAGGGAACTTTTCTCTTCGTTACGTGCTCGACGGGAATTTCCAAGCGGTGATTTCATGTAAAGCAGAAAAATTACGTGACAGGCAGCAGATTGGCGTCTGTTCGTGACGAAAATTAGTTTAAGGACCGCCAGGATTAGAGGAGGGGGGGGGGGGCCGATAAACTCGAAATAAAATTGAACCGACCACTCGAGGCCGCGAAATTTCCCTCCCGAGTTTATCGTGTTTCGGTACTTTGATTATTAATGTCATGCCAATACGGAGCTGTTAATTTAACTAAGGTCGAAACCATATATATTGGCCGGTGAGTTTCGTGCGGGGCATTCTCCCACCACACAGTTTGCCTGCCCCGGTGCTCCTTTTCTCAATGTTTTCTGACTCGCTCTCGTTCCATCTCGCTCTCGCCTTCGCAGAACAAGAGTGAGCCAGAAGTGGTGGGGATAGTGCCAAGCTTCTGGCGTGTAGGCCAAACCGAGCTGTCAGCGTAGATATACACACATCAGAATAGGTGTGCGTTAGCTCCGAAAAAATTCTGGAGCTTTATGGTCAGAACATTGATTCTTTCTCGATAGCTTCATCTCGTATTAGTCTACGCATAGCTTCGTAACGCACACAACTATTACGTTAAGAATAAATAACAGCCAAACGGCTGGGTTCAGGCGGAGCCGAGCTGCGTTCCCGTTACCCCGCCATACCCTTCAGGTATTTTTGGCTTCGACCTTAGGTATATTTTAGTGCATTGATGTTGGACAGTGATAGGAACGGGACACCCACTTTTGAAGCTCCTTCTGTTTCAAATATCATCGCCCGTTTTATGAAGTAAGACAAATTTCAAAGGAACTCTTGACATTTTTTTAAAACTGACTGTGTCGATATAGCCAGCGACTTTTGAACCCCCCTATAAATTGCGCGGCCATCGCAGAGCACGCGGCAGATGGGATTACTTGGTGCTCGAATAATCGTGCACCATATAATCTGAAAATGATTTTAATCCCGTGGGCGTGTTAACGGGACGAAATAGCTATCTTTAGCGAATCGAATAAACCACTCGTCAGCCTTCATTCTGATTGCTTGTTTTAAATAGCGGCAAGTTAGCTGACTGGCGTGGGATTTGTGGCAGATTTAACTTATCCCCTGTAGCTTCCGTTTAGCGGGAATTTGCAGATCGGAACGACAGATTTTATAGGGGGAGCTTGACGATAAACGGTGGGAGCACGCGCGTACGCAGCAGCTGGGTATCGTACGTGATCGCGGTTATCGTGCGCTCTCCTGCACATCGCGTTGAAAGATAGTTCTAAATAATATCTGACACACGTTAATATCGAGGTGCCTTAGATGGAAGTAGGTTAACTGGCAATTCGAGGGTTTACGGTCCCGTGTTATTTTCTGTTTCCGTGGTGGCAATTTGCCCTCGGTGAACTCCTCACCCTCCCATAGGCGAAATGCACTCCCGCGGCAGTTAAAATCATTTCGCAGATAAAATCTGTCTTTTCACGGAACGTTGGCCCTGGCGATTTACCTGCTCGGCATGCATGAAATAAGAATATTAATCACCTTCTGGCTTAGAAGCTCCATGGAAACGGAATCTACGAGTGAGATTTATTTTCACAACCACGCGAAAGGAAAGGTATTGTTATATGTACGTGGTAAATTAATACGCTTTTCTTTGAGCCACGCTAAATTTGCTCAGACTCGTATGAAATATTCAAAGACAGTGTGTCCTAGGCACAACCGAGGAGGGAGTGATTCTAAATAAAAAATTAAATCGAAAATATAGAATAATTTTTTTTTAATTTATCAACCAACTTTAAACTGAGACTGATAGATAAGGAATTAACATTACACGCGATATGAATGCTATTTGGGCCAAGTTACGCAGAACGCTACCAACTCTCAATGTTCTGAAACTGAGTAAATTTAGTTTAAGATTTTAATTGTTAGAGAAAAGAACCTTTTTTTCTACTGGGTATATCCTATTTCTTGTTATTTTTCTACAATGTTTTTTAATGGGTTATTTAATAGTAAGTAGGATAATTAATATTATTCTAAATTTTCTGTAATTTCTGTTTTTTAAGCCTAAAATTGAACCATGGCTTGGTAGTTTTAGTAATTGTATAACGTAAGAGTTCTTCTATGGGTTGGTAATTTGTTGCAAAATAAAGATCCCAAAATTATGGGATCCGTACTGTGTTTAACTGATTTCTTGTAATTTCGAGGGTTGGTAGCTTTCTGCATAACTGGGCCGATTTGTAAAGACACGTTAAATGCACATTATTTCTAAAAAGAAACCTCAAATAACAAAAAATTATTCCATATTCTCGACTTACTTTTTCATGTAGACCTCCTCGGTTTAGGAATCGTCTTTAAATTGCGTAAGGTTTTTTAGCAGGGAGGTGGTCGCGAATTTTTTACGTTTTCTTAGAAAGAAGGGAGAAGGAGTCGGGTAGCGTCTTACATAATATTTTTTAAACCTAATTTTCAATATGAGTAGCCAAAAAATAATGTTTCGTCGCACACGCGAAACCGAGGTAAATGAATTAGGTATATAAATCATTAAAAGAATTTTAATAACTGAAAAAATACAATGTAAAATATATTACGATAAAAGGCCGAGGTTGGAGGGGGGGTGGAATATTAAATCTTACAAATTCTTATACCAGAGGAGGCGGTAAAAAATCGCCAAAATTACCCTTACGTAATTTAAGGATAACTTAAGGGGTTATACCTAGTCAGGAGGCCGAAATAAAGCGAATATTTGAGAATTTTTTTTAAAAATGTATAAGCATATATTGGTACAGAACTTTTTGTATTTAAAAGAGTAACATTTGAGGAACATTCAGTAATATTTTCGTGTAAAAGTATTCATTTATAGGAAAGTTACAACCGATGTCTGATAAGCACTTTTTGAAAAGTAGTTTTGCGGTGAGCACTGCCATTCGGAATCAGATTGTCTGAAATCGAAACACCAAAAAGATTTCGTTAGTATATTAGTTTATCCTCTGATTAATCGATGGAATTTCCGAAATATTAAGTTAAAGCAAAATAGCGGCTGTTTAAACCTAAGGTTCCGATTTTTGCAAAAAAAAACGGCCGTTTTTCGTTCATAAAATCGAAAGTATATATTGAAAAAAGAAATCCTTCGATCAACCACTAGATTTTTATATCTACAATAAGCCCACAAAATTTCGGAAAGATTGGTGCAGTAGTTTTTGAGATATCTTGCTCACCGTTATCAGAAAGGCTTCTTGGATGTCGTTATATTTTTATTATAAACGTGAATATTTTTCTACAAAAAAATTACCAAGTGTTCTTTAAATGTTGCTCTTTTAAGTGCAAAAAGTTCTGTAAAAATATGTGCTTCCGCGTTTTCAAAAAACAAATCACAATTATTCGCCTCTTTTCGGCTTCCTGACTAGGTATAACCCCTTAATTCAAACCTCGACCGAGCTGCTGAAACTTTCCTCCAGGCCCCTTCGATCGCTCAAACGTTATTCAAACGCACTCGCGCTACTCTATACCTACAAAGCCTCCGAGTCATCCCTGAACTTCATTGCCACCTGAGAAGCTCGAATTGCGAGCCTCGGAGCGAAATACCTACAGTCTGAACGATGTTGCGAGCCAGCAGGCGGCAAGGAGATTGCTAATAGCGCAGCCGCCGTTCCTTGACCGTACCAAGGGGGGAAGCGGGCGCGTATTGAAAGCGGAGCAGCAATAAACGGTGGCTGGGTGACGGCTCTCAAGCCCGGCGGCCGTGCAGCATCTCCATCGTAAGATCTCCGATGACGCGGACCGCCGCGTTACCGCGGCTGTCGTCGTGTATCCCGTGATTACCTTGACGGAAGCTGCCCATTAGTCGGGCAATGATGATGCCAACGGACACCCAGGTCACCGACAACTCAGCCTAGCGGTGCCGAGCAGAGGCCGGCACTGACGACAGCTTTCATTTCTCTCCATTGGTCCCGCCGTGCCATCTCGACGCCCATCGTCGAGCTAAGTCGACGCTCCTTCGTCGCCCGGAGCACCGCCAACCTCCGCTTCCGAGATCCACCGCGAACGGGCCATTCCACCTCCTCCTGCCGTCCGCAGAGTGCTAACGGCGACGCGACATTCGACGGTGCTCTGGACTTCCTGCCACTTCCTGGGCCATCCGCTGAAACGGTCCCCCGCCGTTCGCGTCCCCCGGAACCGTCCCGCTCAATCTACACCACGGAGCGAATCGAACCGTTTCGTATCGCTCGTTTTTCGCCGCCGTCCCGATCGCCCAGCACCGCGCCGTTTCGCCCACTTTCGACCGAACGGGCCCCAGGCGTCGACGATCACCCGCGTACCTACCGTGCCGAAGCCACCGTTCCGATTGGAACAGTGCAAGGTGGCCGCTGTAGCGGTGGATGCACGTATTGCGCCTGCATACCCAGTGGCGCGTGGACCGTTCATCGCCCCCCCGTTGGTGTTTGCCGATGATCGACGTGCAACCTTTCGGCTAACCGGACGCGATCGGTTTTTCGTCCCCGGAGGAGCGGCGATGGGAGGAATGCGCTCCGGTTAGGGGTCGGGGGGCTACATTCCCTAGTCGGCGAGTGACTTGATGGAACCGAAGTGAACGCGTGCGGAAATAAAGTGCAGCGAGTGCGGGAGGAGCGCGGTGAACGTTTCCCTGATCCGTGTCGACTTTTCGTCCGGTGGAAGCGAAAGGAGCGCTCGCCCGGCGCATGATGCTCGGTTGATCGCCGCGCGGTATCGAGGGAAAAAAAATTGTGTCGTCGTGACCCCTTGCGTTTAGCGTCCGCCACCCGCCTCGATCGGCGCAATTAATCCGACCGAACGGATAAGTTTCTTAATGCGCAGTGGCATCACAAAGCGATGACTAGTGATTCCGTGGGCCCGCTTCGTTGTCTCGCGTCGCACATTTGCAGGAAGTATTTCGCGAGCGACCGAGGAAGTAACCACGTGCCTTACATGGACCGGTATGTTTATTTCCACTTGTTTCCCTCCATTTCTTTGTGAAACGCGGCGATTCGTTGTGTTTTTCTTTTTTACACTCTCGTGGGATGAACACTAAAAGGGATTGTGTTTAAGAAACTTTTGTGGGATTGTGTGCAGGAACTTTTTACTTCCCGTGTAAATTTGGAAAAGTTAGATATCGATGGCTTAGTGCACACATATTGTATGTCCATTTTTAGCGTTTTCGAGAAAAACAGGTTTAAAGATGCAATGGTACATAAGATTCAGGGGCATACAATGAGTAAAAATATTATTTTTGACACATTTATAAAAAAGATAAAAATGTGATTTTTATACAGCATAAAGAAATAGTCGAGAACTATTTATTGCATATAAAAACTCAAATTTCATAAAAAGTGGACATACAATATGTGTGCACTAAGCCATCGATATCACACATTGAATTGCATTTGTGAGAATTGAACTGAATCTGAATACCGAATCCGATTGGATTGAGAATTGAATATTCGTGAAAAATTGCACTGTGTGTGTGTGGCTTCTTTTGGTAGCCATCAATCAGATGCTATTTAGTGCACAGAAAAGTGTAAATGTGATTTGAACAGCTCAACATTTATTAGCCATCATTCTTATTAATATTTCTGTTAAAGACAAGTGTGGTATGCTTGAATTTAAGGGCCGTCCTTAAATTACGTAAGGATAATTTTGGCGATTTCTTACCCCCTCCCCCGCCCTTACCTAATATTTTTTACATTGCATTTTTTCAGGTATTATTCTTTTAAATATCTATATAATTCATTTAACTCGGTTTCGGAAAATTTAAATTAAAACTTCTTTTCTGGAATATTAATGATAGAATTTGTATTTATTGAAAATTAGGTTAAAAAATAAGAAAAAGAAAAGAAAACGTAAGAAATTCGCTACCCCTTCCCCCCCCCCCCCAAACGGCTTACGTAATTTAAGGATGCATCGGACGTACAGTATTAGACAAAAGTAAATGAAATTTGAAATACTTGAATATCTACGTCTTACGCATAGTAAATCTAGATATAAGGAACTCGAACGACAGTTGGAGTCTTATTTTTAATCCTAGGAAGGTATTTTTCACTTTACAAATGCTTCCTCAAGCATTATTTGCTAAACTCTTCGCAGTGAAAATGCCCAGAATTTACAATTTTCTCAAGTAATAATTTATTTCTTTAAAACGGTGTAGTGAAAACAATTGAAACTCGGCAGATATTTTCATCTACCCATATACTAAAAAAATTGAAAACATTGGTACCATTTCTTCAACATTTTTTCAGCTGCTTTGTCTGTCAAGATCGTCTCTTTCCATAAGTGTACGTGTAAAATCAGTGAAAATTCAAATCGTTATAACCCAGCAACCGTTTAGTGAATTCGTTTAAAATTTTTGGAGCACACCAGGAAGATTAGAAAGAACAATCTCACAAATGTTCATCAACTTGGTACCATTTTGAAAATAGATCCAACCCCTTACGAGAGCCTAGTCACGTTCGACATCCTCTGACCAATATAGGGGCCAGAACTGTGAGTCACTGTATTTTACAGCTGAAATATGATTACTTAGTATACCCAATTGGTAGCATAAATTTGTGAACACTGCCTGGAGCTGTGATCACTCACGATTGGCATACATTTGAAATATAACAGGCACGTATGCACAAATTTTCGTTTCTTTGTACCATCAATTCGTTCTTGCAATGTAGCTACTACCTATAAAAAGATCACAAAACTTGTGCCATTTTTCCAGCGGGGTCCTCGATTCTAACATTCATTCCGAATTGCCTCCAAACAGCCAAAAATCTCAAGTGCCTGAGAAATGCAATTTAATAAAAAGCTTTAAAGGTGCAACACGGTCACAATCACTCACTCGTGAACTACAGCACTCGAAAGTCAAGCACTCAAAACTCAGGTACCTGCTCGAAGACTTTAGACACATCCACGCTTCTGATAAATTTTCCTCGCTTCTTTCAACTCGCCTCTCCCTCAGCAGAGTGAACGATAATAAAGTGAATTACGACTGTGTTTACCGAAACAATTTCGTGATCACCAGCGCGCGTAGCAAGTAGCGACAAAACGAATTCCCCGGGACGCAATTTGAACAGCAAACATTCTGTCGACAAGAAACGCTGGTGGTTTATGTTCCTTGGAACAACGTTTCACAGAAATCGTTGTTATCTAAAGAACAACGTTACTTTCTGTAAAACGAGTAGTTTTACTTGGAACACGCTCGTCGCATTTATCCTTTGTCGAGCTTCCAACGCTAGGAACCTTATGAACTTGAAATCATCGAAGAACGGGACCGACTATGTCCCCAAAAATGCAGGGGAACGATGAAGTGAAACTTGTCGATAGCAAAGGACGATTCTGAAGCTACACTTTGCATAATTTATTTTAGGGAATGGTTATTAACAGTTTGAGTGGCGGGAGGCTTTGAAACCTCTCCCCTCGAATTCTTAGACAAGGGACAAAGGAACTGAGGAACACCCCTATTTCAATTTATCTCTCGTTCGTCACCCCACCCAGAAGCCACTAAAAAGTTTGGGATTTTTTGTTCGTATAAATACAAATATTGGGCTTGGATTTTTTACATAGTTTTAAAGCAATCTTTTAGAAATTGTTTTTTATGGAAAATTGTACAAAATGGCGGCGAACAAAATGTCTTCCCAGAGTACTGCAAAAAAAACTGGCCCACACTCCCGGGAATGACTGGATCATCTGAGAAGGAAATACAAAAGAGATATATAAACTGGAATATATTCTCTCCAATATAGCGTAGGATTTTATTGATATTTCAATTATTCGACTTTTTACAAGCATTTCAGTGCAAATTTTTACGTAAAAAATTAAAGTCAGTTCCTCAAACTGCTACAATTTCCAAAATAATTCGAATTTTGAGAAAATCCTACGCTACATGGAAGATAATATATTCCAGTTTATATATCTCTAGTTTACAATTTCACTATTTCCCTACTGTTAGCAGTGAACGAGTTTAACACTAGAAGTGGGGGCAAAATGACTTGCTTTTGAAAAGAACATTCATTTAAGGTATTCATATATTTCCATAAATAACAAGTCGCTTAACGAAAGACATGCATTTTTATATATTTTTCTGCTCTATTCAACTTGCATTATTTTCCTTTTTTTATGTGAAAGTCGAAATCTTTATCATCAGTGTCAGAATCTGACGACTCATTGTTGCTTCCGTTGCCTGATTGTGAATATTCTATTTCACGATCTAATGAATCACTTTCATCACAGTCAGTGCCAGAACATTTTTCGTCTAAATTATTTATCCAATTATTCCATAATTCGTAGGTAATTTAATGTAAGCATTTCTTATAGATCGCGATAGAAAATACAATTCCCAATTTCAATTTTTTCGATCTTTTTTTATCAACAAGCGATAGGCATGAAAAAAGTAAACGAAGCATGTAACAATTGAGCAAACTTAAATATTGCTTGGCCTTTTTTGTACACATATGTACCGAAAAATAAAAAGTCTTCTAAAGAAGTATTTCAACTGTACGGAAATATTATGAGAAACTTTTGAAATGAAAACTTGGCCATCTCGGTACATGTAAGTACGCTATATATATACATTTTATAGAAAAAACAAGCAAAGAAAAATTTGAGAAAATAAGGTATTCTGAAAACGAGTAATGATTATAACAAATGACGAAACGAGTGATTTTTACCCCCTTGGAAGATCTAGTGTTGAAATGAACAAACTTTACACGTGCAATTTCCTCGGCAATTGGAGTGGGTGGCTACCAGATAAAATACAGCGACTAGAAAACAAATTCTTCAGGACACAAGCTGCCAAATGTGTCCTTGACTACTCATTACGGAGCTACGCTTGCTTCGTCACGTTTTTCCACACTCTTTTGACGAGTTCTTGACTCGCCCGCAAGACACTCAACTTCACCCCCTCAACGTGACTTTTCCTTCGATAAATTTCTGCGAGGGATGATACAGAAAGATTCGGTAGTCCCAACTAACGACAGCGTCATCGGCTGTTTTCAGACTCGGTGTACCGGTGCACCGCGGAAGAGCGAACAATGGATATGAGAAGAGCAGAGGCTAAGTAGCAGGCTGCAGGTACAGGACCAGAAGGGGGCGAAAGAGGAGGGAGAGAGAGAGAGAGCGGACCGAAGGGGGTGGCCGAGACTGAGAGACAGAGGCAACGACGAGGGCGAAGGGAATCAGGCGAGGTCGAGGGCCAGGAAGGATCGTCCTCCGTGGTGGAAGCCGCGGAGAAGCGTAGGTCGAGCGAAAGGCTGGACAGAATGATGAGGAAGAACGGCTTATGGACGTTGGTCTGGACGGTGTGCCTGGTGATGGGCCTGAGCAGCGCGCAAACATCGCAGCTCTGCCCGTCGCACGCCGAAATCGCGCCCTGTTCCTGCAGCGTGAAAAAGTCCGGCCTGGACATCGTGTGCGAGTTCACGGACCTCTCGCACATCTCCAAGGTAATGAGCACGCTCAAAGGGAAACCGAACACCGTCATCTTCTACCTGAGGCTAAGGCACAACAGCATGGCGAAGCTGCAGCCCTACGTGTTCCTCGGCCTCGACATTCGCCACCTTACCATCCACAACAGCAGCCTCGCGGTGCTCGAGGAATCCTCCCTGAGCTCCATCGGTAAGTCCCCACTTGCTACGAAACAGTTTCAGCCGCTTCTAATTGCATTCCACTTTTGGTATCCTTTAGTGATCGCCTTTCTGGTTCCTCTGTAAGTAGGTACATAGTTGGGAAATAGTATCCGAGCGGCATTTTAGCAGAAATTTATTCTCGCTGCCCGCCTACTGTTTGAAATATCCTAATTTCACGGGGAATTTCCGTTGGTCCCCAGGAAGTGGCCTGACGCAGCTGGACCTGTCGCAAAATGGCTTGCACTCGGTACCGTCGGCCGCGTTACGAGATCTTCAGCATCTGCTTATTCTGAACCTGAACCGCAACCTGATCAACGGCATCCACGGGAAGGCTTTCGAAGGGCTCGACACCCTCGAAATCCTTTCCCTGTACGAGAACAAGATTTCCACCATAGAGGAGGACGCCTTCAAAGGTCTGCACAAGTAAGTTGCCCTCGCCCCTCCTCCCCCCCCCCCCTCCCGCCCCTTCCAACGTCGCGCCGTAATCGCGATCAGCCGACGTTAACAAGCACAGAGCTGACAGATGGAACTTGAATTTTTCCAAGCCACCATTTCTCTGGCGCCAGTAAACTGTAAATACCCGTGTCAATTATAGTAGAAAGCTGCGGAGACTGAATCTGGGCGGGAACGAGCTGACCAAGGTGCCGACCAAAGCGCTGCAGACCTTGGACATGCTGAGGAAACTGGAGATGCAGGAGAACAAGATCACCGCCATTCAGGAGGACAATTTCCAGGGTACGTTCTCGTGTGTTACCTCTTCCTCAAGATTTCACATAATTATAAGAAAGAACGAGCGTAAAGTACCGTGTAACTTTATCAAATATCTAATTCGAGCATTTTTTTTATCATGACTCCCCTTGCACGCCATTTCCACACTTTGTCTCCAAAAAAGAGCTGCATAATACAAATCACCAGTTCAATCATTTATTTATTTATTTCTCTGGCACGGATAAGCAGGGACCTCAAACCGGTATGATTTTGATACCGGTATTACGTCAACAAAGCTATACCGAAACCGATATCGTACCAAAACAGATGAGTACCGAAATCGTTAAAGAAACCGAAATAGGCGAATACCGAAATCGTTAAAGTAGGTACCGAAACCGAAATAAATACCGGTATTTTTCCGGTTCTTCTTTCGGTGACATGGTATACTCCAAGTCATTTTAGAAGGAACCCGTTTCGCGCATGTAGAATGAGCTCATTGGCTCCGAGGGAGCGTTGGTTGGGTTATAGCCAATAGTAACTTGTTTCGGCACCAATGAGCGCCAACATGCGCAGAACAGGTCTGAACTTGTCTGTCGGTGGGTTACTTCTTAAATGACTTGTACAATAGATTAAAGTAATATCACCATAACCCTTATTAATTCGAGCTGTAAAAACACCGACATAACGTAATATCTTTTCATAAAAATACCAATATGTAGTATACGTTTAGCGTATAGACTCTTGTCTAAAAATATTTTGTAAACTTAATAAAATCCGAACACCGAAAAATTACCGGTAAATATAGGTAAATATATCGGTATTTGTATATATCGGTATGACTTCATACCGGTATTTGCGTATTTCGGTTTCTATAAAGGTTTGCAGATGGAACCAAAAAATACCGGTATCATACCGGTATTTTCAGTTTCGGTAGAAGTCCCTGCGGATAAGACCCATTTAATAACAGAAGTAAAAGTAATACAGAGTACAATCATGTACACACTATTCGAATTAATTTCACTTTCATTTCGTCGATCCTACGTTTCCTCCACCTTGAACGCGCAGACACTGACGAGATTAGACAGAAAGGGGGAGGGGGGGGAGAGGGGGGAGTTCAGTCACCCGTAATTCGTTACGAAAGGAGACAGCATTACAAACGTACAGAGCGACGAGCTCTTCCTCTTTCCAGCTAATTGCCAGTATCTGGATTGGATCTCGATAAATGAATAAATGACCGTACCCCCCGCAGGATTGAAGAGCCTGGATTCGTTAGGATTGGCGCACAATCAGATCCGCGCGGTGCCGGCCCGCGTGTTCTCCCAGTTGACGCAATTAAACTCTTTGGAGCTAGACGGAAATCAGATTACCCACGTAGATCCGGACGCGTTCATCGGTCTCGAGGGTAAGTGCAATTACGATTTCATACAGGTTCCTTTGAACCGTCTATTACCGACCCGCTTTATTATCGCGTACGCGCAACGATACGTGCGCTAGGCTCGAACAAAGTGAACGTACAGTAACGATTCGATGGAAGTGGCGAAAAATTCCTGTTCGACGGTCGCTATTTCTTATCCTCACCGCCTGCGGTGACCTCCCTCGGACCTAGCCAGCCGTGAAGGATAACAGGCGGTCGGTATGACGTTTAAAAATCAAAGCGTGCGCTACGATGAGTTACCTACTAACGAAAAATTAGACTCCCATATTTTTGGTTTTATTCTTATGGGAATACATCTTTAACACCCATAGTTCTGCTGATGAAAAAGAATCGAATCATTACTGTATTAGTTGGTGGGAAGCATCGACATCCTCGTGGATTAACGTGGGTAGTTTTTAAAAAGCCTTGGAAGAATTGTTAGTGTCCCCGAATGTTTGCTCGGGGCGTGTTAAGCACTTGGAGGGGCGTCTTTGGAAAGCTTGCTGCGCTGAGAGTGTTAATATCGTGTACTTTCAACCCCATTGCAGAGAATCTGCAATACCTGCGGCTCGGCGATAACAATCTACACTCGGTGCCCAGCGACGCACTGCGCCGTCTACATCGATTACGTCACCTCGACTTAAAAGCCAACAACATCACCATGCTTCCGGAGGACGCGTTCACCGGATACGGGGATTCTATTACGTTTCTGAACCTCCAAAAGAACTTGTAATTTCCTTCATTTCGTTTGACCCCCGCCACGAACTGTCTAATTCGTACACACTCGCCGAACGCATTCTCACATTCTGTTCAGGATCAAAGTGTTGCCTCCGTTGGTCTTCGAGAACCTCAACTCCTTGGAAACGTTGAACCTGCAGAACAACAAGCTGTTGCACATACCGGAGGAGGTGACCGAGAATATCGTCGACACCCTCCGGCACATCGATATCACGGGTGAATATTGAATTCTTATTTGGGTCCCCTTGCGATGATCAATTCCACTTTCGAAAATAGAAGTAATCATTGCGCGACAAATCCTCGGAGGAATGCTGTCGACTACTACGAGTTCATTCGGATAAGCAAAATAAACACGTGCTTAGGGCACCATAGAAATTTTCTGCATTTTAAAATCTATTTTTTTTCTCTTTTTTTGGAGATAGAAGTGCCCCGGACCTCTGTAAGTCCATTAGCACATACATACATTCTTGCCAACATGGTACAGATAAAGCAGAAATTACTATATTACATGGAAAGTTTATAAAAAAAAATCCAAGTTTTGTTAGAAACACTTTTCACTCAAATTATCGGAAATGCCTAAGGAATCATTGCGTTAAAGTGATCACCTTTTATAAGGGGGCCTCAAAATATATTAACCCCTTGCCCTACGATTTAAATTCCGACGGCCGGCGTATAATCAACACCAGAGGTGGGGTCACGCGTCGAGCCGTTTCGCGGTTCGGCTGAATTCTCTTTTCGAAGACATTTTTAGAGGTATTCTTCTAATATATTTAAAAATATATATCTGAACGTGCGAATGCGGCCAAGAATAACACATAACTGAGATAAAAAAGACTTCGGCGAAAATTATCCACGAAAATGACCCGTGTTGTTTACGTTGAGCCGTATCTACAAACCACTAGCCTGACACGTGTTGTTTACGTTTAACCCGAACGACGTACCACGGCTCTCACCCGTGATTTTCATGTTTAGACCGATCGCATACCACGGCTCTTACACGATATTATAGGCAAAGGGGTTAAGGGCTTAGGGCCTCTAAAGGTCTTAATCCCCGGCCCTGAGAACAGGACAGAGATGTAACAATAGGAAGAACTTTTATTCCTCGTAGACGATCATTTTTCTCTCCTGTTTTTCCCCGCAGACAACCCTCTGGTCTGCGACTGCGAGCTGCGATGGTATTCCGCGTGGCTAGGCAACCTGCGCGACAAGGACGACGAGAGGATGTCGAAGAAGAGCACCGTGTGCACAATGGTCCAAGAGCATCAAGAGTACGTCGTGAAGAATCTGCCGCTGCAGCGAATGGGCTGCGTTGGGAAGAACGCTGGGCGAACCTCGTCCTCGGCTGGCAAGAAACGCCTCTACGTAGACACGATGGTCCACCTGCTGGCTGTCGCCGTCGCTGTGCTCTAACTGCGACCAAACGCGTCACGTACTACCATCGACTCGCCCCTGGAAAGCGAGAACGTTACCAACGGCGTTACCCGTTCCCTTCATCGCTCGAACTGCCCCCTAGACGAATTTATCGCTACTGCATCCTCGATCGATCGTGCCACGATCGCGGAGACGCGGCACGATTCAATCGACGATCCGTTTCTATCGCGGAATTGCAACTCTGCCGACGATCGCGTTGCCCCTGCATTTTCAACATCAAATCCCGCGGTCTCTACGATTACCCGTTGATTATCGATGGTTATCGATGAACAGATAAGTCGCTGGCAAGGATATACGCGACGATATCGAGGACTGGTCGATTGGTATCGATCGGCGATTCAAAGATGCACGTTCGTTATTGGAGGATTGGTATTGTTTGATTTTTAATTACTTTTCAAGCTAAAACAAGGATGATATTATAATTTTGAAGGGATAGCAGCATTGAGTCTTGCTACAGTGCACTTTTTCTGTCTGACGATGAAAGTGAATTGGTTGTGGTGGTATATGAAGATTTGAGGTTAGGAGGTAATCGAGAAAGTATTGTAACTTTCGACAGTTTTTTTCGTAAATATTGAGGGATAAGTAACTGGAGCAACAAATAGCTTAATGAGTATTGGGTACTTGTGTGGAGCAAGCACAAGTATAATAAGAATAATATTAATGTCTTCATTATGCAACAGATATAAAAAGGACACGGTGCAAATAGATATACAGCAATGCGTAAAGTGCGAGGTGTAATCGTAATGCTGATGTCAAACCCAACCTCAAAAACTATATACTTAATAAAACGAATATGCCCTATGATAATATCGCGAAACAAAAGAGGCTAGATGCGTTACTTTGCCATTACCTTCGCGATTGGCCATTTAAAGTTAAAGTAATAATTTCACCATGAATTGTTTCAAGTTCCTCAAAAATAACGCAAGAAAACAAGTCCAATGGATTAACAATCGACGAGTGTCCCGAGATATCGATCGCGTGTCGAGTACCATTCTCCAGACTCGATTGAAAAAAAAATCTGTTCCACTCGATGACGAATCGATTCACGAGCACGGTTAAATACGACGCCTATAAAGCATCTCGATCGCCACGTCTGATCGGTCGAAGCTTCGATCGCGACGTTCGATTTCACAGGAGCTAAGATAATGACCGAGGACGAAACGGAGGTCGCGTTCGAAGTATACCGGAGCACGAAAAAAAAGAACGAAGAAAGGATCTTCGATCGTGACGTACGACAGAACAGGGTGAAGCGAAGGCTCCACGCTCGCGTCAGTCGCACGAGCCTTTTTCACCGAACGTTACATATCAAGATCGTTGCCAAGTGTTTTCTGGATGTCTGTTAAAAAAGAAAAGAAACTCGCGGCGAGGCGAGTATATACTCGTAGTATACTCGATAGAGAACTCGAATGTCCGTAGTTTTAGCTGTCATTCTACGATCGGCGGACATTCGTATCATACATATCAACGCGTTCCGGAAACGTTGGAACGCCGTCGACATTATTGATGTTGCACTTCGTACGCCACAATCTTTCATAACACCAGAGTACAGGTGTACACATCTAGTCGTACTTTTAGTTTCGCTGTTGCTGAAAGTTACGGCGGGAATTCATTAACCAGATGGATCGATCGTGCTACAGAATTCCAACGAAATCTATTTGGATAATTAAAAACGAACGGTTTCATTACGTTCAATTTTGAAAATTGAAGATCCTAACGCCGCGAAATATTTTGTGCTTGCCACTTGGCTAAAATTGTAACGATTTAATAATTTCGGCTAATCTGCTCCGTTTAATCGCGTCTTGTATTTTACGAAAATTGTTCAGCGATCGATCTTCGAGCTGTGTAGATCGCGCAGCCTCTTGGCCGGCGCGACGTCTCGAGATCGTTGAGACGGTTAACTCGATCCGCAAAGCAGCGGGGACCGGTCGAAATGGAATAACGACTGCTGATGGAGCGTAATGTACTCAGCAGGAAACCGACACTTGTCGATTCCGATAGAGCACGATCATTCAAACGGCTCGTTTGCCTCTGCTCCGTGGCTCTCTACTGCACCCTAGACACCCGACGCTTAAGCGCTGGTCATAAAATTACGCCGTCTTTCAGCAACGCCGCCGCGATGAGTCGGCGAACGGATGGTGTGTACGTCGCAGTTGACGCTTTTCTGCACCCACTAACGTTAATTTCAACGGCTACGTGCTTCGGCCCCCCTCCCCTCCAGCGGTGCACAGATTGTGACGTACGAACGCGCCCGCTTGTGTATTACCAGTCGCGAAACGTGTTCGACAGTATTTAGAGCCGAGGACGCCTGGCGTTCGAAGCTCTATTATATGAGTGGAATTAGAGCTCTCATGAATCGAGAAAAGTATTAAAGACAAATCCAGCACGAGATATTATTGTATCGTCGTTGGGCAGTTACGATACTAAAAGTATACACATCGATGTTTAAGAGGTTAGGGAATACTATCGTCGAGCACCTTTCGTTGGCCACATACGCCGCGCGAAGCATTATTATTATTATTGAAGACACGTTCACGGAACGTAGCACTGTAAGAGCATTCACGTGGAAAGTAAAATTGTGTTTTACAATTCGATAGATGGATAAGAGTACGATAGCGTTTAAGTATTAATATTACGAATAATAATTGTATATCGGAGGAAAGTCGATCGACGACGTGACGCGAACTGTCGTTCCCATGAAAATCGAAGGAAAGGTACCGGAGACATTTAACGATTCATAGTTTACTAATTGTTCTGTATATAAAGCAGGTACAGCCTCGTTTAATCTTCAACGAGGATCTTTACTTTCGTCAACGAAATGTGTAATTAATTCTGCAGGCCGATCCACGGACAAGTATACATGTGTAATGAGTATCGCGTGGTTGTGTAATTACATTCCAATGAATTTTGCGACGCCATTTTTAGTAGAGTCTGGCCCAATTAGCCGCACGATGCTTTACGTTTCTTCGAAACGATGAAAAAGGAACACGATGAAAGTAAAAAAGTACTCTCCTTCGGTCAAGGGACAAAGGTGCGTGTCGACATCACACACAACATACACATATCATTTATACGCCCAAATTTTACCTGTAAGATTAACGGTTAATTATATCGATCTAAGGCTTCACCGATGTAATCTCTAAAAAAAAAAATCGGATACATATCGTCAACTCCGTATGAGATTTAAGAGAATTTATTTGTTAATATATATATAATATATGTACGTTACATATAATATATATACACATTATTACGATCGTCAAAGATATATTATATACCTATATATTATATATATATACATATACGCATTGGGTGTTTTTTCTAAAAAGTTTCGTCGATAAGAACATACGAAGTTGCTGTTTGCGCGCTGTCGTATCACAAGCGAGCGACACTCGGCTATTCTGCCGCGGTCCCTTCGAGGCGTGGCCGTTTCTTTCATTCTCGCGTTCAATTCGCCGCGTTTGATAACGAAATATCCACTCAGATTCGCGCGATACGCCGAGCGCGATTCTCAGCAGGCCCTACATTTAGCTGAGGATCCGCGGGAGGCATATCAGCGATCCTTTCCGCTGAAATACAGTTTCCACGAGGCGATCACTCGACCACGAATACACTCGCTCGGGCGGCAGAGCGCAAACGATTCCAAGTTGCAAAAAAAAAAACCGATATCGATAGATGCAAGAATAAAGGAATAGTCACGTTAGCATAGATGCACTTTTACAGTGAGTCAGGGGAATCGAAGGGAAGTAAACGGAATTATTTACATTCTATCGCAATAGCCAGTTTATTGTTCCATTGATTCTATCTCGCCGTCTACCATTCTTCCTCCTGGCGGCGAAAAATTTATTTACGCCCTCGCCGTACAAAGTTGAACAAGCTGAGATTAAAATGTCTTTATGATTAGCGCGCGGTTCTTTTCATTCCGGTCGGTTATCCATTGTATTCGCTGGCAGGGAACGCGAGACTCCTGGCTCACGTAGTGGAACATATCCTTTAGGTGATCGTAGAACGATGAAATGGGATAGTCGCTAACGCGCATCTGCGTCGGAGGCTCCCAAAGAACCATGTCGAGACATATCTCTGATGGCCGTAGTTGTAGTCTCGCCGGCTGCGTTGTTATTATTACTAATTATTATAAGCGGTATTTTTGTACAGTGTCTTACAGTGGTCGGGTCGTTGCAGGCGCAGCCGACGAGCCGTTCACGGCATAGCCATACATATTATATATATATATATTTACACACATATATATATACACACATGTAATAATATACGTATATATTTATTTCGATTATAGCGCGTAATACTCTGAGAACGTTTTTCTTCGGATATGTGCGTGTAACTGTTTAAGTAAACGTGTCTGTAACGAGAAAGATAGGGAAGAGTAGTGCGGGAAAAGAGAGAGACAAGTAAGTAATGGTCGCTGTCTTTCTGTCTCTGTTTTTCTATTGAACCTCGACGAACAGTTTCGCTGATGTATATCTCGGTGCTCTATCTTCTGCTATCCGCTTGTACACGCGTCCGAGACCTCGTTCGAAACTTGCCCACTTTAACGTACACGCTGGTGTATCTCACGCACACACACACACACACACGTACAAAATAGATGTACACGAAGGGCATAGGCACGCATACGATAGAGTAATGAGTTTACATTGTACCGCCTGTGTACCTGCGTATGTTATCGTCTGTTTGGTTAAGGCTAAGTAATTAATTGCGTAAGGCACACGAAGTCCATGTGGAATACAGATACGAATGGAAATAAAGGATATCGGTTCACCGGCGCACGTGCATAGGACACATACGCTGCTACAGTTTCTGGGCATTGATGGCCGCAGAGAGTGTACACACACGTATATACACACACAGAAACTCCATGCCTAAAACGACATTATCGGTGTTACAACGTATACATATAAATATATATATATATATATAAATAATGAATATTATGTAAACACACAGGTACGCGTAAAGTTCGTCTGTATATGTCTATAAATATTGTTACATATATGTATGGCCATTATAATGATAATTATCGCGTGATATGTATTACGATACATCTCTTTCTCGCAAGTGGCCCGCGATACACGGGCATCTACTCAGATTCTAATGTCTATATGTCATTGTTTATTATGTCGTTAACGATTAACGTGTATATGTGGAACTTTCAAAATGAATAAAAAGTACCTAAGCAAACAATCGTGGGAATGTTTTAGATTTCTCTCCACTTCTGGTGTGACCTCGATACATCGATGCTCGGTGGGTTGCCTGCTGCCAGGCGCTGGGTACTTGGTTCGTCGCCGTACCATGGGTTGCCTAGGAAAAGAGCTCGGCGATCTATGTATATTAGGGTGGCTCTTATTTACTCTTGGTGAAATTTTTTTTCAAGATTTTCTTCGCGGCAACCCCAGAATAGTTCCGAATAATAAAAAAAAATCTGTGTTTAAGTCCGATCGGATAACGGGAAAAGGGGCCCTTGAGCATTTAAATAATTATGAAACAACTCACAAAGTCGATTTTATAGATTATCCTCCAAGTTATTTATTACATCAAGAAATATGTCCAACAAAAGTTATAGATCGAGACAAAGAGCATCTTTTATGTTCTGTTACTTTTTCTCGTGCGACAAACGATTTTCGAAAAAAGTCCGAGAAACAAAAAAAAATTATTTTTCAAATTTTGAAAGTTTAGATCTTTCTCGAACACTTTTTATTTATGAAACCGAAGAAAAAAAATTGTAATTTTTATTTTCGAGGACTATTTTTTAAACATTTAAGGCAGGGCATATATAGAGATATGCCAAAGAGAAAATTTTTTTTCTCCACATTTTCAGTATTTGATATGTCATGAATGTTTCCTGAAAATTAGGAACAAAGATATAGATATTAAGGTAGGCTCTCACTACGCCTGGCCTTATGAAGTAGATATTAATTTCTGTGTAATGAAATAAAACCTAAGAAGAATGAACGTCGTCACTCGAATATATTCAATATAATAACATTTGGTAAATTATAGTTAAATTATTTTCGAGCTATTCAGAACGTATTTGAAAACTGTGTTCGATCCCTCGAACGATTTCTTTAGCAGGCTACTATCACTTCAGGTCATAAGACGACAGCCATATTCAACCATTTCACTGTTTTCACGTGCTATAATGTAAGGTTATTTCACGTGTATCGAAGAATTGTAATTATTGTTTACGAGCGTAATTGAATTGAATCGGCATTATTATAACTCGTAATTTTGTACGGTTACGATAAAAGGTAAATTATATTATTCGATCTACTCAATGCGAAGGAAATAAAATTTCATCGATCGAAATACCATTTCATTCACCTTTATTTTGTATTGTAAATAGTATTTAATGCAAGAATATATCAGACTAACTAAAATTTTTAATAATTTCATATTTGTAATACAGCCTATATCAAGCAATATCAGATTTTCATTAAATATATACCTCCTATATTATAAATCTGTTTAGATCATGACTCGATTCGCAAGAGCCACAGGTTCGAAAGCTTCGAATGAAAGAATGCCTAACGATGCTACTCCATGGCATGTAATGAAGCAACAGTTGGCGCAGAATTCATCCAAGCAACAGGAACAGCCGGGAAAAATTAAATCCGTGAAAGAGCTCTTGCAAGATAGCGGTGCAGCTAATACACGACATATTAATACCGACTGGGCAGAGTTTGAGGAAACTTCTATGAAGAAAGTCAAGGATTCGACAGCTAAGCAAAGCAAGAAGAAGCTAAAATCATCTTTAAAATCTGAGAAAGTGTCTTCAAATGCAGCTGACATTAATCAAAATGAGAAATATGTGGGTAATGTTGAAGCTGAAAAGAAATTGCCTTCGAAGAGGAATATCGATGAAGTTGATAATTTTACGGCAGAAGTAAAAGTTAAGAAGTTTAAAAAAGATAAGAATCCGTCCAATAATGTAAGCAGCAGTCAGAACGAAAAGGGCGATCATTCTGTTGACGAAGTCAAGGTAAAAGGCACCGGAATGGATGCAGAATGTGTTAAATTGAAGAATAAAAGAAAAAAGGATAAACACAATAATGGAGGGTTTGTAGAAACGTCGATAAAAGATAGTGATGGTTTGCAAAGCGAGAAGGCAGAAAGCAATTCGTTAGCAACGAAACAAGGGGAGAGTGCGGTGTCTAAACGTCAGAAACGTAACATGAAAAAGAGGAAGAATACTAGCGGGACTATGGAGGATACAACAGAAAGTGGTAATCATAAAATATTTGGTAAGAGGAGGAATACCGACGCTAATAGTAATGACAATAGTATTAACGGACAGGATAATCAAACTAATAGTGCAAACGGAAGAAAAGAGAACAGTCACGACGCAACAGCATTTAACAAAAAATTCGCAAATAAATCAAACAATTTTAAAGGTTTTCCCAACAGATTTGGTCCGCAGAAGTTCGAAAGTGACCAGAATAATAAAAGAAAACCTGCTAAAATTCGGGATAACGAAGAGCACAAAAGAAGAAAGGAAGATTTAGGTCCTGTGAGAATAATGATCAATGGCGTCGAAATAGACATCGTCAAGTTTGATGGGTTTCCGATTAAAAAAGAAGATGCCGTAAGATTAACTGACTTGAGACACAAAATGGTTATGAAAGGTGAATAATACAAAAATACATTGTAAATGTTTCCATTATCTCGTTTACCCTTTTATTTTACATATCTTCACAGGCATTCCAAAGAAGGAGATAGACGCAGCGCTCAAACTGGAAAGGAGGAAAGCTGAAAAAGCACTGGCACGAATCAGGAGATGCGTTTGTTTCCACTGTCGTAAAGCAGGGCACAATCTATCGGATTGTCCTGAACTTGGATCTGAACAAGCGGCTACTGGGATCTGCTTCAAGTGCGGCTCGACGGAGCACACTCATTTCGAGTGCAAAGTGGCCAGACCAACAGAATTCAGATACGCGACCTGCTTCATTTGTCGTGAACAGGGGCATATTGCTAAGCAATGCCCTGATAATCCTAGGGGAGTCTACCCTCAAGGAGGTTCTTGTAATGTTTGTGGCGACATCACACATTTAAAGAAGGACTGTCCGGACTTGATTGCAGAAAAGGAAGAGAGTACTATTACGTTAAATACGATTACAGACGATAATATAGAATCCCTGGAAGAAAGCAGGAAGACTTTCACTGAGAAAGATGATAAAAAATCTAAGAAAGTAGTAAAGTTTTAGTAAAAGAGCCTGACGAAGGTAAATACTGTACGATATTGAATCCCCTTGTATATATCTCAATAAACTAAACGCCTGCAATGTAAACATAAGTTTTATTGAATGATACATGTGTTTAACATGTATATACATATACACTTTAATGTTACTTAAACCACCATCTCGAAAAATCTGATATCAAGCAAGACACTATGAATATCTTCATAATTTATTTACTGCCTATTTACATTATATTCGAATTTATAAATCAATTAAAACTTTTTACATATTAGTTGTACAATAAAGATTGTGAAATTATCTAGTTATTTAAATAAACTTTCCTAAAGTAGAGAGATAAATTATTTATTTAACTCTGATATCAGATTTTTTTTGCTCTATGTACAGAAGACAAATCACAAAGATATATTTAGATATTCGAATATTATCTGTACATAGTAGTAGTAGTTTGTTATACACATACATCAACATGTCTTGCAAAACCTTTTAGTATTAATTTAAAATTTATACTTTTCTTTTGTAATCGACTCCTTATGTATTTAAATGACGAGTAACAAGTAAAAACCTGCGACTAACATCCCGCCGTTTTCCCTTTTGAACACTCGAAGTCGACGCAATGCCTCGATGTTAAGTGCTCGATTCGCACAATCTCTGTTGCGAGTCATTGATCTGTACAATTTGTATACTTAAAATAAACATTATCTCCGAAGTACGAATTCTATGAATATATAATATATATTTATATTTGTACCTCTATATTACATTTGTCCTTATACAGTCCTATGTATAATATATAAACTCTTTATATTAATTTCCTACGTATAAGTTATATATCACCCCTAATGGCAGACAGATAGTGTTACTACTGCAGTGTGACGATTAATTCAATACACATGGGAAAGTAGTTATGCATCTGTGCCCAACAAATGTTAAACCGGTATATATCAAAGAATCATTACCTCGTTAATAACTTTCATCCTCACCGCAATGCCATTCGCTGTAGGGCTACTTCGTTAACTAATGCTTGGTATTGACAATTGTGTATGTATCATTCAAAGTACGTAAACAACAGAATAATTAAATTGAATCTAACGTTAATGTGAATGTAGCTTATTGCAATGCGTAATAAAAAGATTTGACCATTCATTATGACAATAGAATTCTTGTGATAATATATACCTTCGTGGAGTAAACGGGGACACGTACGAAATGAAAAATTTCTAGATTCTTCATTTCCAATATACACTAATTTTTCCTTCAAAAATTGATCACGTCGTAGATAAATAATCATTGACAAAAAGAACGATTGTTTAATTATAGGCGGAAAACCAAACTTTAAACAATAGTGCGCGAGATGTGAAAAGGCAACGTCGTTCATCAATGATTTAAATAACTTGTTTCTCTTTTTATCGATAATTCGAACTTTTTATCGTCTCCACCACTGGTCGTTATCAATGAATGTATCGTTTTAGGAAATCCCAACGTTCTTGTCTAGTATTTTTGCATGATGAAATATCTAGTTCTTAAAAAGAAAAAACATCGTTTCTATAATTTAAGATACATACGCGAAACTGACATGCAATATGAAATAATCTGCCATAACATAATTCTACTTGACTCGTAAAATTAAATTTATCGAATTTCACGCACACTATTTCCATATTGCTAATCAGTGAAAGAATAATTCTTGACATTCCATACAACTCTCTTTACCTATTGTCCGTTATAGATGCATGCATTTTTCTCTATAACAAAAGAACTCTCGATAGTGACGCTAACACAGATAACTAATACGGAACTCTTTCAAAGAAACATATCTCTATCACGTAGCAATACCATTTCCTAGATGCACCAAAGTTATACCTCTTTACAAATTCAGCCTCTCGATTTCGAACAAAATCGTAATTTCCCAAGTACAAATGACGAACTTATAAACGTCCTGTCAACTACCTTACATAATCGTGTTACAAATGTTAATATCATATTGCATTCAACCGTGTCATTTTCAATTTCCTTTTGTACAAATTCTTCTACAGCAAGACGCTGCTGATAACTTATCATTCCTTTCTTTTCGTGTCGAAATTATTAAACTTTCAGTGATAACGAAAATAAGTAATAAACTCTGCCAACTTTCCTTAATCGTACATTATAAAATATAATGTTTCTAATTAAAAAATAAAATAACACGTAACGCTTGCTTTTGGAAAAAACGCGAGGGAAGAGCTCTAGCAACGATAATAACCGGTTGAATGTATCATGGTTCTATGATTTTTACCATCGTCTTTGGTACAGAACACTTCATGTTGCAGCTTTTACGGCCGATCGTTAAATTAAGAGGTGCCAACGTCTCCAATTTTCTGACTTTGGGACACGCCCGTGAAAATCGAAAATCGCCAATACGTTCTCTCTGCATGTACCTGCTAGGTAGTTTCAGCTTTATGAGCCGACTCTATGATTTCCTTCAGACAACGACCGAACTCCTCAATTATCAGTCTCTGTGATGTTTCATCGTCGAACATGTTGCGCTCCGCGTCGTCCGCTTGCGCCATCAAGCACTGGCACGTTATTTCAACCACTTTATCGGTCAAAAAGTTGAACGGTTGCCTGAAAGAGAAATGTAAAATTACATACTTCGATGTCAAGGAATTCGTTGATCCTTTCCTTTCTACTTCGTAGTGCCTTTGAAAATTACCTTGCGCCAGAATTTGATGCAGCCGGTGGTCTAAAAGCCATTTCCGACAATTGTAATTTCGCTTTGTTCAATGTAAGTTGCGCCGTTCGAACTTCGGCTGCTTCTGCTAGATCCTTCAGAGATTTCTTTTCTAGATTCGGCTCCTCTACGTTACGACACCCTATACATTTACAATTACCAGAGCAGGGAATCTTAGCCTAAAAAATGTTTCAATACGTTAGATAATAATCTCGTTATCTTAGAGACATATTAGCGTTAAAATTTCTGTCTGTAGTACCTCGTAACATTCGCAGTAATTTTTTAAACATCCGCTGCGTTTACAATTGCATCCCTTGTTGTGTCTACGTATATCGTCGCCAGTCTCGCGGCCTTTACCGATTTTCGGGCGAAAAGCATTTGGATTGCGCTCCAGGCAAGATTTGATGGCCCGTTGCCTCTCTTCTTCATTCCCAAGATTGTTAGAGCAATTATTGCAGTTGCACATGTGACAGAACTCTCCGTTCGCGAAACAGTCGCAATATCTGCGAGAAAATATACTCATGGCTTACCGGTTTCACTCAATAAAACATATGCCAAATGTTTACTTATTAGCGACGCGATTGAACATTAACTTACATCGCGAAATAATCTTTCGGTCAGAGATACATTTTAATTTTCATCGTGGATCGTCACTTTTTCAACTGATATGACAGAGAGAGAAAAAAAAAGCAGACGGCGATGCCTGATGCTCAATTTTTGAAGCACAGACCGCATTAACAATAATGACAATAAGATTTAATGACACCAGTTTACGTCGTACTTACAATTTCAGGCATTGAGATTTCGTACAGTTACACGGTTTTCTCGGCCTAATACCATTGGGCTCGACATTAGCGTAGGATCTCTGCGAGCTCTTGCTCTCTATAACGGATCCCACAGAAAACGTTCCCGAGCCCTGTAAGGTTTGTGAATTACCCAATAAACTAGGCGCAGCTTGCTGGGATTTTATTTTCACTTCGTCTGCTGCCTGTAAAGAAGTGATATTACTGTAGCGAAGTGTGTTTGTTAAAGTAGTGAATTGTACTTGAATTGATCGTATAATATACTGAACCTGTTGCTGAATATATTGAGCTGGTAGAACTACGATATTTCCCATATTTGAATTGGTCGAGAGGACCGCCTGCCCTGATGCTAATTGACTCAAAGCCGACGCTGGAATGGCCACTGCATTCTTCGACTGGCTGCCTACTGTCGCGGTCGCGGGAATTAATAACCTCTGGCCGCTACTTGTCAACGCCTTAGGTGCGACTGTCCTTAACGACTGATTACCGGTATTTAATGGAACTACCTGTATCACAGTCCAAAAGATAGCATTGCACGTGACTCTAACAGCGTTTATTAAGAATTACGTTTCATGTAATTGTCACCAACCTTGACTATCTGTTGTTGCCCTCCTATTTTTTGACTGACCCCAACGGTCTGCAATGTTGTTTGTGACTTTGTTTTACCCACTGTAACAACGTTCGTAGTTCCAGATGACGGAGTGCTGACTAATCTTACATATTGCACCTTCAAAGAGAATACATGTATAATTTTAATATCAAGTCATTGTATAGAGCATCAGTTCATCCTGAAGATTCTATTACATACTTGTCTTCCAGGCATTTGTATTTGATGCACTTGATTAGAGCCAGTGACGATATTCTGATTAGCTGGTATTCTAATAACTTGTCCACTTCCAAGCACAGTTCCAGGTTTTAAAGAGCTCTGAAAAGAAATTGTGCGTTTAATATGATACTAGCTTTACTACTCGGCTTCGCCCGAAATTTAGATACTGATTTTATAAAAAAAAAAGAATTTTTTTTAGTTTCTTTTTGTGAAAATGGTCACATTCACCCGGAGTAGTCAAGCATAATGAGCTGAGGCACATTTCGTGATCCTACAGTTTATCGTTCGAAAGTTTTTAGGCGACAGACACACACACACACACACACACACAAACATATAGAAGCTTTCTGCTTTATATATTAAGATTAAAAGTACTTAGGAAGAAGATATCAACAATGCTTCGCATTTTATGAAAAATATAAATTTCGGTACAAATATGAACCAACCAACCTGGCGTATAATCACTTTTTGCGGACTCTGTTGTATAGATGATTTATTGGAAGAAAATGTGGATTGCTGATTTGAAATCGACGAGGATTTAACTTGCGTATTCAACGCCGGGGCTGGTAATATTTTTGTAGGCGATTTGATAGAACTGCTTGGAACTATAGTCATTTTAGAAGACTGAGCACTCGACGATTGCACTAATTTATTTACAATTATTCCCTTGGGAAAGAAGAAACATAGATTTATTATTCTCAACAAACTGTTACGTTTTATTTAATGTGTACATTCATTATTGCACTTTTTGGCGAGTAACTGGCGGTAAGAAGAGGTTTCATGCACTTACATCAATACTCACTTGCTTTTGCGGCGAGGAGGGGAGAATATGTTGAACTTTGTTGGTAGAAAGTAATCCCATTTGCTGTGCTTGTGCTAGCGTTATAGTTTTCGTTGGACTTGTAATGTCTTGGCTCGACACACTGTTATTTAAAAACTTTATTGCCTGCTGATTTTCATTTTGCGAACTAGTTATTAGAACTTGCTGCCCCGACTGTCCTTGATTTCCAGCTAATATCATCTTTGTATACACCTAAAATAAAACGTAGGACGTTTATGGGTTAATTTTGAACACTTTAAGAGTCAAACCTTGGACATAAAAATCTTACATTTCGACTTTGCGAACCACTCTGCGCAGATCGTTTTATCGCCGATTGAACTGTTTTTGTACTCTGGACAGTTCCTAACGTGATATTGCCCGAATGGCTGGTTGTCATTACTGGCTTATTGGCTTGTGCTGATCTTAACTGAACAATGTTACCATCGGCAGACTTTGCTATGAGAGTCTGAGCTAATGACTGTAATTGACCAGCTGACGCCGTCGACGGATGAGAAATTTTTAAAATTTGGCTAGCACCTTGGCCACCAGCAGGAGATACTATCATGATAGATTGACTCTGCGTTGCTTGACCAACGTTCGACTTCACCTATTGTCAGATTTAAAAATAATGCCGTAACGGGCACCACTTGCATAAATTTCACAGATTGCAATGATGTATCTCATACCTGTACAGCCGACGTCGGAAGCCTTTGCAAGGTCGGCTTCGTTTGGAATATGATATTTTGATTATTCTGATTTGCTGTAGTATAGATAATATGTTCCTCATGAGCGTGCTCCGAAATGTCAGCCATTTCTACATCAGGTACCATCGTGTCACCCTCGATATTACGTTCAATTATTATATGCTCCTCGTCCGTTGTCATAACTTCTTCAGCATTCATACATTCCAGTTCAGCTTGGATGTTTGCAAACGCTTCAAAGTCATTGGACGAATATTGTTCGGTAGTGTGCGCCAGGGTCAACGCACTCAAATCTCCATCGCCAAGCGTGCGCGAGTCGAGAGCTAATGGCTCGACCAAAGCTCTCACATTTTGCCCTTTATTTACAGACATGATTACGTCCCTATTGAAAACGTTACTTATTACAAAAACTTATAATTGTATGTGCACGAGTACGCGCGTAATACTTTGTAGACGGATCTTTATGCCCATCGCATAAAGTTCAATTACGCAAACTCATAATACTCTTTATACAAGAATTTGATATTTCATCTGCGCATTCAGTTCCCACTAAGAAAACCTTTCACTGTCATGAGACGATTACAAGTGAAACCAAATATCCGAATGTTTAATATATATATTCTTAAATAAAGCATCTTCTTAAAAGCGATATTGCCACGGAAATCATTAATATATGACTAGAATCTACAAGTCAATTACATAACTGAGTACGCAACCAACATGCGAAACAGAGACTCATAAGTGTAATACTGTGTGCTACAATGAGATTATCAAATTGTAAATTTTAAATCATTCTAACGATATTTAATGACCTATCATAGCATACGTTCGTTCGCACGTAAAACGAGCGTATCCGTGTTAAAAAAAGTTTTCCAGATGTCTGTATCTTCCATCATAAACATGTACTACATGCATAAGCAGGTTAGAAATTCATAGAATGTAAATCGCCTTCACGCGAAGCTTCGGGCGTCGGGAGGCTACGAATGAAAAGGATACCGCAAATCAACAGAGAAATGCAGAACGTTTTACGAAATGACGTGAAAACGGAGTGAATCTGTGAGAATTTAAAAATTCAAAAATTCAAATCTTTAGGGAGCGAACCCGTACACACGGGAGCCTATAGGATTGCCTGCGCGTGCACACAACAATGCAAAGCTCGAGTAAAATTAAAACTTTCGAAAATTCGAACGACAAAATTTGAATAATGAAGAAAAATTCGAAGGATAGTCTACTTGGGAACATTAGCGCCATTTATTACTCGAACGCGCCATTTTCCACGGACTGAATTTCTGCCCGTGTTTTCACGATCTTAATGGGTTTATATCAATCCGACATTGACGCATGACGAAAAATGAGACGCTTAATACGTCGAACGATAGTAGAAAATGTACTTCACTCCAATGTTCGTATTATAATCAAGCAAAATACAACTTAACCTATAAGTTATCAGTTCATATCAGGTACGTACAGTGCTGGGTGGGGGCGTGCCACGAAGCTTATTTAAATTACGATGTAATATTCGATAATGATGTTACCGTGCTTATCGCGTATTCGGGTTTCATTACACACTGCCTCGGGGGTTATTTAGCCCGTTTTCTAACACATACCTGAGGGTTCTCCCGATGGCTCGAATTTGTTCAAAATCACGCGCCCACCATTGCTGTCCCACAGTGCACTACGCACCGCTGTGTACAAACAGACCCAAAGGTCGTCTAGCATTAAAATCTCGAATTGTAGCGGGGACGATAGGTGCGTTACAATTATAAGATCAACTTTCCCGCATGTGCAGCTCGCTCTGGCACGAGCATCAACGATCAACCTCTACACCAACACCAGCCAACACTGACCAATATTTTCGCGCACTTTGCGAATTTTCGATTTCGCCATTTTCACTGTTCCGCGGCTAAAAACACGTCAGCCCTTAAGCGCCCTCTTGGGCTAATAAAAATGCAAGTGTTCCGAAAACTCGAACGTTTTGAATGCAACAGCATAATCGGCTAATAATAATTTTGCATTGTCATAAATGAACTTGACGAATCTCGTCGATAATTATTCCAGAGAAATCGTTCGCCCGATGAACAAATTAGTACTCCGTTTTTTTATTTATATCGCGAAGAAATTAATACCAACGGCACGTAAATAAATTATGTAGATATGAAATACGTCACACCATTGCATCGGTGTAGAAATATATGATTAATAGCGTTGCAGTCGAGTGATTGTATTAGAGGCATTACTGTCTTTAAAGAAGCATCCAAGTAATTATACTTATAGATACTAAATTATCATTCTTGTACCGTTAGTAGAGCAAGTTCGCAACTGTTATAGAAAAATTGTTTCAAGTTTATGATACGTTTATTCTTCAAATTCACACGATTTCCATTGGAAAGAGAATGTAATCTTTGATTCGGAAATTTGAAATTCAAATATAACGAAACCTATTCTCGAATTGGTCAATTTTGGCGGCTGTTGTGCGATGTCACCAATAACCGCGTATGTACAATTATAGTGCAATAAAATTATATTACGATCATAATAATTAAAATGATACTTTTCGATGTAACATTAAAAATCGTAAACATTTTCGAGTATAAAGTAAAATATAGTGTCTGACAAATATTACGTTACAAACACGCATTATTTTCCATTTCTGCAAATCTCTTGTACGGACGAGTGTTTTGATTGTCAGTTTTCAAAATTGGAGCACAACTCGAGCCCGAACGTCGCATTTGCGCAATCAAAAATACGTTACGCTATATATTTACCTCTATGGCGTGCGAAACAATAACATATCGTTGTGCTTTCATTTGAATTGTTTTCAAACACTTTGTTAACACTTTGAATTGAAGAGCAATAACCTCTGTATTCAATCACAAAGCTTTCATGCGAGTTCACACTGATTGTATTGTCACTAAATCAAGGATTATTCGGTATAAAGTTCGTCGACAACGAATCTTAAATTCTATTTCACAAAGCGCCATCTTTAATCGCACATTCTGTAAAATTGAAGTATTACTGACTTTATGGTAATGTGTTCTTTCAAATATAAGTAATATCGACATCGACGAATATACTATTCGATACGCTATACGAAGATATACTACCTTCAAATATACGTGTTCAATAATTAAAGTCTGAGAAGGATATGTTTGATTTTATTTAAAAATAAATCGATTCGCAAAATTCAGTTTCATTGTTTCAGAACCATAAGGTGGCATTCATAATTCGTCGAAAACGGTCGAAAACCGCGCTGCGACAACAATGTAATTTTCGCTAATCAGTTTCCGTAGTTCATGATCGTAATACACACAAAAGTATTTCTGGTTATTCATGTAGAAAAGATGGTGGTTACGGCAGCCGCTGTACGTCAACAACTCACGAATTTAGCGTATTCTGGTGGCTCCCACAAAGATCAAGCAGAGAAGTAAGTCTGCAACAAGCTTGATTACGTATTTTTTGGATTATCCGGTATAAACGGTGACGCTTACAGGTACCGAGCGATTTTGGACTCAATACTGTTATCATCCGGCGAAGAATTAGTCGATGCTTTGAAGATATTTATTGAAGCAAGTATGTCGCTTTTCTCCGATTATATGCTTACTTGCAGCGTGCGTACAGATACTTTCTTTAAGCACTTGTATGGCAATAGTAATTCGTGAAGAGCCATTGTACGTTCAGTGTGTGAGAAGCATTTTACATTTTACATTTTACATCTACGATACCCTCTTATACATATACATAGCTGTCAAAATACATGTTTGAAGTGTTATTTTTATGTGCCGCATTATTATCGGTATAACGCTGCTAACCGGCCATGTTTATATACACCGTTTCGAAATGCCAAGCATAGCTATCAAGTTCTTTGGATGTTTCTGTGACTCGTTCTGAAAAGATATTGTCACGAAAGTGAATAATTTTATTTTTCAGTTGTAAATGAATATGTAAGCTTGGTAATCTCGAGGCAAGTTTTAACAGATGTCAGTAACCGTTTGTTATTTCTGCCGGATGAGATATCGAAGGCTGTCTCGCATTACACATTGGATAAAGTAAGACGTTTCTTTCTGACATCGGTGCGAGTCAGGATTGTATATATAATGGTTAATCTGATGGAACCCTTCGATTTTCTAGATACAACCGAGAGTTATATCTTTTGAAGAGCAAGTCGCTAGTATAAGGCAACATTTAGCCGATATTTATGAACGTAATCAAAATTGGAGAGAGGCGGCTAATGTTTTAGTTGGAATACCATTAGAAACAGGACAAAAGTAAATTAATAATATTATTGCATGTTATTAAATCAACCGAACTCTTGGATCACACAATGATTGTGTGCACATTTGTCCGCAGGCAATACACGGTCGACTATAAACTTGAAACTTATCTTAAAATAGCACGTTTGTACTTGGAAGATGATGACCCAGTACAAGCTGAAGCATTTATCAACAGAGCATCCCTTCTCCAAGTATTGTACTACATAGACTTGCTTTTCAATTCTCATCGACACTCAGTTAAACAGTTCTATTCCTTATTTTCCCCAGGCCGAATCCAAAAATGAACAGTTACAAATTTACTACAAGGTCTGTTATGCCAGAGTGTTAGATTACAGAAGAAAGTTTATCGAAGCAGCTCAAAGATATAATGAATTATCATATAGATCTATAATACACGAAGACGAACGTATGACTGCCCTTAGAAATGCATTAATCTGTACAGTACTAGCTTCGGCAGGCAAGTATCGCAATTTCTTTCGCACGCCTGCGCGTACAAAGTAGGGGTGATCTGTAAATGAAAATTTCGAAATTAGGACAACAAAGAAGTCGTATGTTAGCCACCCTGTTTAAAGATGAACGCTGTCAGCAACTACCTGCCTACTCGATCCTTGAGAAAATGTATTTGGATCGGATCATTCGACGCTCCGAATTGCAAGAGTTCGAAGCTCTATTACAACCCCACCAAAAAGCGTGTACAATTGATGGGCTGGGATCAACTATTCTCGACCGCGCCGTTATAGAACATAACTTATTATCTGCTAGTAAATTATACAATAATATAACGTTCGAGGAGTTGGGCGCATTGCTGGAGATCCCCCCGACGAAAGCAGAGAAAATTGCTAGCCAAATGATTACGGAAGGCCGAATGAATGGATACATCGATCAGATCGACTCCATCGTACATTTTGAAAGTAAGTTGCAAACAGGCGTGTATCTAATTTTCTTTTTTAGCAAGAATGTCCTCTCATTGCGATTCATTTTTCACGTAGCACGGGAAACTTTACCAACATGGGACAAGCAAATACAATCCCTTTGTTATCAAGTGAACCAAATAATAGAGAAAATCGCTCAAACCGAACCGGAATGGATAGCGAAAGCAATGGAAGATCAAATGGTGCATTAATATAACTTTTTTTAAATATTAAATAAACACTCACATAGAACATAAAGCATTGGACGTTCGTTTGTTAAATATAATATTAAAGAATTTGGAGGCGATGACAGATCATTATTACACTTCTCCAGTGACGTTGGTGTATTATACGCGAAGTAACATTTAACATGTTTCTTGATTATTTTCTTTTCTCTCTTTTTTTTTTACGTTAATATGCATTAAGTCAGTTTTTATATGATCAATAAATAAATTTTGAGTTTTCACGACACCAAGTATATCGAGCAGAACTTATAGAGCATTGCCTGACAATTTTGGGCCTCGCCGCCGTTATTAGTCTATTATTTATAAAAGCAGAAAAATAAATCAAGTACGAAAGTACGTGAACATAAGTTTATTAATGAGGTATACCTAAAATATCATTATAAAGTTTACACAAAGAATATTCTAGCTAAGAAAATAAGTTTCTTGTAAATAAAGCATTCACACTCTACATAGAATAAATTTTCCCTTTATTCTAAGAACTAGTCAAAGCTTTGTTCAGATTTTTCTCAATGTTTAACAATTGTTGATGCATAAGAGAATAAAGTTTTACGAGTACAAACCTCTTATCGATTATAATGGGCTACATAAAGCAGGATCATGGAATTATTTGTAACCAAGTGTGTTTATTTATTTCGCATTGTAGTGGCTCGAGAATGTGAAATGTTCGTACAAGATGCCAGACTTGAAATTATTGGAATATTGTCTTTGCAACTGAATATAGATTCCACAATAGCTTTCAATCTTAAAATAGCCACACTGGCAGTATCGTTTCGTACGTGTTATATAGGCAGGAATGAGTTGTTGATTATATTTTGAAAATGAAAACTGACTGATATACTTGACGCTAATATTGTTTAATCCCAAGTCCCTGTATGTAACTATGTATTTATTTTGTATGTATAATATTCAGTGCAAGGATTTTTACAATAAACCCGATCGTTAACATTACTCGTATAATTATAAGAACTTACGTGCAGCGTACTGGTGCTCTTTTTTTTTTAGCTTTTCGAAGTAATCATAAAGTTTGAAATTACTTTATAACACGATAACATTTATTATTGATCAAAGTATTTGAACATGTTTCATCCTAGTTTAATTTCATCGGTGTTCGTGATCGACATCGCTCTGTGCTTGCGTACTTTCGTTTCATATATACCTTCAGAGTAATTAATCTTTGACTTTATTACGAGACCAAGTGTTTGCAACAGGAACTGGTAACAGGTAACACACCATATCAAGTGTAGAAGAATTACAGAAGAAAGAATACATTTCTATTTCACCTGAAAATCGTGAATCGCCGTTGTTCATAATAAGATACTGTTATCGTAGCATTTTTACACTCGTAATCGTGTATGTTTTAAACTAATATCCCTTTAACTAATTTTAAACGATGCATGATATTTCGTGGCATCCGTTTCGGGATAGACCTATCTACTCGTTATAGGCAATACTTTATCTGAAGCATGTACTGGTGGATGCTGTCTTTATGACACGAAGGTCATGAAACAATTCAGTGGGTCAAGTCCTTTTGTGTCCGTAACGATTCATATTTAAGCTTCAAGATTTAATGCAACACCAATTTTGTGCCCACCGGAACCGAAGTTCTTTCCGTCAATGTTTGTGGAAAGTGTTAAAGTTACACCTAAAAATATAAATCACATATATCGTAGTCTGAAAGCAAAGGATCTTCTCTAAATCATTAGGTACGTTAATACTCTAGTAACTCGTACACGCAAGAATTATTGAATAAACAGAATATAACTTTGTAATTAATGGAAGAAAAGTAATTTTCAGATAAAATTAAATCCGGCTTACCATCGCGTAACTTCTGTTGATATCCCAAACCAACTTGAAGATGAGAATTCACTTTGGCTCTGATACTTGCATCGTTGTCAAGATTGTATTTTGTACCAATTCCAAATTGTGTAACGTTATTACTAGAATTCCAAGCCAAATTGATTGCTCCCTGCAAGTCTGGTTTGACCATATGATAAATGGAGCCACTGAATTCACGCCCGTTATCTCTAATGGAGTCCAACATAGAATATCAGAATGTTAAATGAAACATAAAACTTTTATTGCTTGTCTTGCAAGTGCATATAACATTCATACATACACTGCTGTATGAAGAGCGAAATCAGAAGCAGTAAATCCAAGGGCGAAATTATTTTTCGTAAGCTTGTTTCTCTGCGTGTCGAAACAAGCTTGATAACCAGCCAACCATCCTACAATATAATTACAACACTTTATTATCGAAGGAAGTTTTCTCCGTTTGGGTTTATTACGTGCGCTACCATCTTACGCCGATGTTCTTCTGGAATGTCTGTGGCACAGAGGAAAGGAGGGATAGGCTGAATTGGAGTTACAAGGAGTCGCACAGAGGTAATGGTACACAAAATATTAAATATCTAAACAATAAACATATTTAATAATTTTAAATTTAAAGTTCAGGGTTATCGCTAGAGCTTATTATTGCATATGTGTTACAGCATTAAGGCGAGGTGTACAACAGACAAGAGTAGTAACATAGATTATCAAGGGATCAATAATACATATTTTTATCTTACCTTGATATCCTACGACAGCTGTTGCATTGATAAGAGGACCGGTAGAAAGGCTAAGATCGAAATCGGCATTCGCAGATACATTTTCATGCTTGTAACTTGTCTTTAACTTTCCAGTCTTGGTCCTATGATAGTAATAATAACAGAAAGATAATTACAATTTCATTTCACAAATTCTTAACGTAATTAGTTATTTCGATTCAATATCCGTGTCAACGAGAGACTTGGTACTGATAAGATTAGCGATGCAATATTTTACCCTGTTTGCGGGGAGAAGGTGCAGCTATAACCAAGGGTAAGACCATTGAGCAATTTATCGGCAAGAGTAACATCGGTAGCGAGTGTGTTATCGGTATTCCACTTCTCGCTAAACGTTAGCCCATAATCTTTAATTTTGTATTTGGTCTCCAAGGTACCAAACACCTTTCCAGTATCTTGATTCGACACCCCACCACTAGAGAACTCTACACCAGAGCTAGTCTTTGTTTTCACATCTAATTTAATTAGACCAAAGTGATATCCTTGGCCGAATACATCTCGTGCACTTTTGCCTAAATCACCGTAAGTTGGTGGGGCCATGATCTACGAGAACATATCATACGATTACGAGAGATGACATTATGCAAGAAGTTCTGTAAGTGGTGTCGCGACCAAGAAGTTAACGATGAAACTGAAGAAACTATCGAACAAGTTTTCTTTATATAAACCTTAGACTTGCGAGCATAAATTCTATTAAATTATAAGACATAACTGCAAAGATATTACAGTGGTACAATTGTTTGTTTAATATTTTAACATCGCTAAATCTATATATATATCACTCTGTAATTACATATTTAAGTATGTGTAGCACTAAAGAATTCTAAGAATAATAATCCTTAACCTAGAAGTGGTACCTAAATAATCTTACAGATCCTAATAGCAATAACATGTTATATTCAATAAAGAAAGATCTAATCACAGTTAATTCAGAATCGCTAGATTTCCTGACGATAAGATAAGTAAAAGGACGAGACCACATATGAGTTAAATTGCCAGTATTACATTGCATAATTATTAAAACATATAGTCAATGTTATAAACTGCAATATAACAAAATTATATCTGTTATCACGTATTATTTTCAAACTATATAAATATACATATATAACACAAGGGACCTTGATAATATGTACATAGAACAAGCTAGCGAGGAAACCAATTGTTAAGAAACTGTGAAACTAATCGAATAAAAAAAGCTAGAAACGAGACAATTGGCAAGGTCTGATGCGATTAACAGGGAAATGATTGTCAAATTATCCAGTTAACAATGCACGTTTATAAAGATTCTTGCAGAAGAAAAATATCGGAATTACATGGACCTGTTAACGCCATTGTTAATCAGAAACAACGAAATGCAGGTCAAACAATGATGCATCAATAAATTTTCAGTGATGTAGAGCAAAAATGGAGTGGTATTGACCTGTCCTAGGTATTACATAAGACGTAAATCAGCGACTTCAAATTCCCATAAATCATTTGTATTGCGAAACGGTGGACGCGAGATCGTTCTTGTTTTAACGAGGACCATCGTTCCCGGGGCCAGGATGCTCTGTACAAAATAGGCGGACAGGTTCGCACGGGCCGAATTAACGGAAACGATCGCGAATAATACCGCTAGGCGACAGCCGACATTATCATCGTTGGCCCATGCCGGCATAGCGAAAATGTTTAATATTCTACGAGAACTACGCGGATCCCGGTGCGTTAACAAACATTCCAACATGAATACAAGGCTGGTAGATAATGCGGCTGGCTGGTACTTACAATTTTATGTTATAAGACACGAAATAGCGGAAAACTGCGTAGCTTCGACTCAGAATTGCGTACGTGAGACGGGCACACCAACTAACGGAGAAAGATATGACCTGCGCGCAATCGCGCTCGCGCATGCGCGGAGCAGTGGATTCTAAAAAATTGACGCCTATTTTTGCGCGAAAGTATCGATGATGCGTATTAGAAGAAATTATGCTACACTCCTATGGGAATATCCATCTCGTATCGAGCAATGCCCGTTTAACCGTTTAATCGATGTGTTGAACTACTTTCTGGACGTTACGTAACCTCGCCGACCACCCTCATAGACGTGGATTTCGCACGTATCCGGTTCACCTAGCGCCGTTTATTGAACTTTCGAGGGGCCGATAAGGATGATGACGCGAAGGATACACTAGTTCTGTGTAATTACACCCACAGACATAGTTTCATATGCATCTCACTGTTCGATATGACAACTAAACAAAGTACAAAAATTCAGAGCTTATCGATTGTAAAATATATCCTATTACCAAGAGAACGATTTGTATTCCTATAGAAACTTTATTCTTACAAATGAGAGAGTCAAAGGATCGACCAAGAAATCGTGCGATCAGCAGAACGAAAGGAAACGTTCCGTTTCGCGTTTATATACTTTCGGGTAGCAAGAACGATTTATTATTATTCCAGATCGCTTTCTTATAGTCTCCCTATTCCAAATCGGAGTCTGAGCGAGATGCTACCGCATCGAAGCAGCTGGAGACCCCCAGCTTGGCCTACAGCGAACAGTCTAGAAAAAAAAGCAGCGTGATCCACGCACGTAAGACCATCCCGCGATATTGTCGAAGTGCTTGGGGTCTCTCCGCACGCTTCGGGATCCAAAAATACATCGGGCACGCAGCGCGGTACTACGCTTTCCACGCGAACCGAGACGCTTCGCGAAAGACGACGACAGTACGGTCTAGATCGTACCTTTTGGCAGTCCCGGGCGCGGTATATTTTTAATAAGGCGAATATATATATATATATATATATATATATATATATAAAGATTGCGCAGATTCGATTTTCAGTCGGCTCGAACCCTTCCGCATCCGTGCACCGAGAAGATCGATTTCGGACGCGAAACCCACGCACCGAGAGCAACCCGATTAGAACTGCCCTATTGTCAACGTTTATCGATCGTTGATCGACCATGTCGCAACAAAGTTCGGTATGTTTCAGGCGTTGTGCAGTAAAATCAATCGCACAGATTTACTGTAAACCTGGCTCGTTCATTTGTGATTTCGAGGAGTGTATATTTCTTGAAAATGATCAAATCGATACGGTAGGGATCCATCGTCATCGCGAACTGCGGAGCGATAATGATTTCCGATGGAGTTTTTAGTTTACTCGAAATTTCCAATTGCTTTCTTAATATAACGGAGCAATGCTTAACGGTGGCTCCGTGTCAGAAAGGGAAGGAAGTCGATCTATAACGCGGGAGATGTATCTAGTTCTTACGAAATTCTAAATCGATTCGCGTGAGAGTACCTACGTATAGATACAAGATGCTTAAGAAGGCAGCGTTTTCCGCATTGAGTTTATTGCGTAAAGACGATGGTTCGTTTAAACGCATATATTTACATCGGGACGAGATCGATTTCTTCCGTGGATCTCTTTCCTCATCTAATGCCAGCATGTATGTTAACTGTAAATAGGGCTTAAGATATTATTATTATTAACTCTCTTTTATATTTCTTCTGTTACTTTCTGTTTTTGTTTTAGTGGTAACGCTTTTTTCTCTACTCTGCGCTTTTTAAACCATTTTATTCAGCTTCGATCCTCTGTTTGTTTGTTTGTTTGTATGTATGATGGTTGAAATCTGGCAACTCAAATTTAACCCACTTCCAACTATCCAATTGTCTTGAAACTTTGCAGGCGTGCGTAGTTTGGATGACAATACAATAATTAAAAAAAAAAAATTAACCCCGAGCGGGTGAAAAAATTACCCAGTCATCAATAAATATAACCCATAACCGTAAATCCAAACGACTTGAAATCAGCCACTCGCGTTCTTTAGGAAAACGACAAAAAGTTGCTGCGTTCGGGTCGCTAGTCGCATCGCGATTTGAAATTAAATAAAAGATATTTGTAATGAAGTCTGAGCTGCGAAATGTAAATCCATAAATACTAAAAACTAGAAAATAAAAAATATATAAAAAAAAATTTGTATGTTAAACGATTTTATTAAAAATGCACTAAAAACTAAAAAATAATTCTAATTTAATAATAAAAAATAATAATAATTTTTTTATATATTTTGTGTACCTACTGCTTCTGTCACAAAATGGGTCTTACCCGTTCATTGTAAATAAATAATAAATAAATATACACAATGGTACCCCATGCTGGTAAACAAATTGTTCGATTCAGGGAGGAGAAATTTACGTTGGGCTTGAACATGTAGGGAAATTAACGTTACCCTTCGTCTTTTATAATTCTTATCGCGTATCCGTATCACAACTATGTTATTATGCGTCTCAACGCGCATTTTACGAGATTGAACAATCACCTCTGTACAGTTGAATCATAGTACCTACCTACAGTGAGTAACGAAAATATTCGGACACTTTTTAAAATCGCATAACTTTTTTAAAATCAATCCAAACGACTTGGGTTTTTTTTTGAGAAGCTAGAAGGATTAGTTTGCTAAGTGACGTGATTCGACGTTTTGAAAAAATTGCAATTGGTCGGAATAGCGAAAAAAAAATAGTAGAGGTCGTTTTTTTTCAACTTTTTTATCTGAGCCTGTAATGAAAATTTAAAGATCCCGTTTGTAGATTTCAGTAAGTTGTATACATACATAAAATGTCATCAAAATCGATTAACGTTGCTCTGAGCTATAAACGCTTAAAAATCGCAGGATAAGGTCGAAAATTGCGAAATTCTCGAAATCAGTGATTTTCAAAAAGTTTTGCGATTTTAAAAAGTGTCCGAATATTTTCGTTACTCACTGTATATGTTGAATGGGTAGCGTAGAAATTCAGTATCAACGCACAATTGATTATTTACTTGCGACAATTTTGCTTTCAGGGAGCTGCGTCGGAGCTAGAAGGTAAAGGCGTGGTAAAGTTCAAAATTCTTCTGAATGATAGAGTCGGAAGGTAATTGAAATGGATATTTAACTACACTAGTTTACAGTCATTTTGAGCAGCAGATGCCACTACTTTTTTTTTTATGTAAAATGGCCCGCTGATTCCGAAAATAAGGTCCAAAAATTTTTCTATGGATACGTTTTCGAGATATCGACAGGTGAACTTTTTACCTGTCTGTCAGAAAGATGGTCCCACTTAATTGCGAATATCTCGTGTTGCGAATGACCGATATGGTCGAACATTATATCAAATTAAAGATAATTGAATTACCAACAAATGTGCCTCACAACATTTTCAAATCCGTTCAAGAGTTCAGGTGAAATCGAAGGAAATATGTGAAAAAAGTAAGTTTTTTTCGGCCGATATTGAGATTGACAATTCATTTAATCATCTGGGAAAAATGGAAATCACAAGAATAGACCCAGTTTCTCATTTCTTACGTTGAGTCTGCACTTTTACGAAGAAAACAAGCTGCTACTGAAGAAAATCTATGGATAAATATCGAAGCTAGAGACAATTGTGTAAAAGCACTTAAATTTCATTTTTTCTTGGTTTTTGTATTTTTTTAAATTTGTGTGTGTTACTTAAATTTTAATTCATTCTGTACATTTTTTTCAAGTATTTTATTAATATGTGTTTGTTTTAGAAATAGTAAAAATACACTAAAAACTAAAAAATAATTATTTTCTTGTACTACAATTTCGATGGTGTTTTTTCACTTTAAATAAAATCGTGGAGCATTTTTAATAAAATCGTTTAACATAAATTTTTTTATATTTCTACTCGTAGTTCATTTTCTATTGTATGGTTTTCATTTTTTTTTATTTTTCCAACAGGCGTAAATAATATGACCGTGAAGATCCATTTCTTGTATTCTCACTCGAATTTTTTCGCAGATAATCTTGATGACGTAAATGACGAACACGGAGAGAGATTCCATCAGGATATAAAGTGTATTGAGCGGCGGTATTTTGGGATGAAACAATGATGGGAGATTATTTTTGTTTCCTCATACGAGAAACGAATGCCAAAACGAACAAAACGCAAATAAAGAGTCAGAACTATTTCTAAAATACACATATGTATATTAACAAAATACTTGAAAAAATGTATAGAATGAATTAAAATTGAAATAACACAATAAAATGAAAAAAAAAACACAAAAACCAAGAAAAAATGAAATTTTAGTGTTTTCACATAATTGTCTCTAGCTTCGATATTTATCCATAGATTTTCTTCAGTAGCAGCTTGTTTTCTTCGTAAAAGTGCAGACTCAACGTAAGAAATGAGAAACTGGGTCCATTCTTGCGATTTCGATTTTTCCCAGATGATTAAATGAATTGTCGATGTCAATTTCGGTCGAAAAAAATGACTTTTTCACATATTTCCATCGATTTCACCCGAACTACTGAACCGATTTGAAAATTTTGTTATGTACATTTGTTGGTGATTCAGTTATCTTTAATTTAATATAATGTTCGACCATATCGATCATTCGCAACACGAGATATTCGCAATTAAGTGGGTCCACCTTTTTAACAGACAAGTAAAAAGTTCACCTGTCGATATCTCGAAAACGTATCCATAGAATTTTTTTTAGACCATATTTTCGGAATCAGCGGGCCATTTTACATAAGAAAAAAATAGTGGCTGCTGCTGCGCAAATTTCTTTTTTATTTTGTAAACTAAATAGTGCTATCGATAGAATTTATCTTCTATACATAAGTATATACTCGTTGTGTCACTGGTTCATCGGTAAGAAGGGCTTTTTTGAAATTCCAACCCGAAGGGTGTAAAAAGGGGTGAAATATGTTTTCTCGGACTCATTATTATTTCTTAGACCCGATTAGATATCAACTTGGTTTTTACTTACAAAGGTTACCCACACAAATACCTAAAAACCAGATTCAGCATTTTGCCCTAATCAACCCCTAACGGGGTGAAACGGGGTAAAATGTGTTTTCACGGATTCCTTAATATCTCTTAGGCCCAAAGCGAAGCGCGGGGGAATTTTGCTATTCTTAAATGAAGGTGTTTTAACCCGTAAGTAGGCGCATGGGGTCAAAGCTACTTTGATCGCTGAAAAAATACAGAACGCATAGGTTCGAGATAACTTTATGAGATGATGTTATTACAATGAGAAGACTTTATTTGAGTTTTGTATTTTTTGTAAAAGTAATAAATGTTGATTAACAAATATACTTGTTTTTACTTTTCAAAACCATTTGATTTACCATAAATATAAAAAAGAAGTTGGGGTCCTTGCTGACCCCATGCGCCCAATTGTGTGATTTTGCCAGTGCGCCTACTTAAAGGGACCTTCCGGTCTAGAGCCCCAAAAAATAGGTGATCTTTATGAATTAATTAAAGGAAAACTACTATATATAATTTAATGGGACTTTTTGCATTGTATTAAGGATGTCTTAAATTATAGAAATATATTTTTTGTTCTATAAATAATCATTGCAGACGACACTGAGCAGTCGTTAAAGTCAAGGCGTCAAAAAATTGATCCAAATCGGTGGGACCTGTATCTCCAAAAGTTATTATCCGACTCGACTGAAACTTTTTTTATTTTGAACAATATACTTCTGGCTAGGGGGGAAACCGGAAAAAATACAAAAATTACATTTTTTAGAAAATAACGACACTTGAAGTTTGAAATCACTTTTTCCCTATATTTTTCATCATTTCAACGCCTTTGAAAATGATAAATTTTCAATTTTTTGTAATTTTTTCTGATATCCCCCCTAGCCAGAAGTATATTCTTCATAATAAAAAGAGTTTCAGTCAAATCGGATAATAGCTTTCGGAGATACAGGTCCCACCGTTTTGAGAACACTGTTCCGAGAAAACCGCGTTGAAAGTTTTACGTGGGCACCGAGTGGTCGGTTGTTTTCCGCTACTCAAATGCCTATAACTTCAGAAATTTTACGAATTTCAACAAATCCTTTTAAACACGTATTCCTAAAAGGTTGAACAGTCGAAAAATGAAATAAAAAAAAAATCGGCTTTTAGACCGGAAGGTCCCCTTAAGGGTTAAAGCGATCCACCAAGAAACTTCGATTGCCTCCATAATCCTCTTTTTCCAGATACATGGTGGCGAATAAAGAGCTGGAAGCAGGCGAGGAGATCATGACGACGATGCCTTTCGTGGTCGGACCAAAGTCATTCACTTACCCCTTGTGTCTCTCGTGTTACACCCATTGGCCGCCGACGCTAGACGATAAACCGCTTTGTTCTAAATGCGGGTGGCCCGTCTGCTCCGTAGAGTGCGAGAACCAACCCCAGCACAGAGATTACGAATGCCAGGTACGGGGCGCGAAAATGAAGATCGATCAATACGCGTCTCCTTTTAATAAATCGTGGACCATGTATTTACAGATCTGCAGATTATAAGGAAATACAGAACAACGCTAGATAATAGACTTTATAACACTTTGACTGGACTCGGGGTGCTTTCGCGCACAGGGGAGTCGCACCCCGTGCACGGTTTTGGATAGCGTCGAAAGTATCTTTGAGCAAAAGCTTCTCGATAGAAACGATACCTAGCTGGAGCATTTTTCAAACCCCTGCGCCACTCAAAGTGTTAAGGATGTGTTGGGCTTATTTTCAAAATGGTACCAAGTCTTATGAAAAGAGACGATCTTGACAGATAAAACGGCTGAAAAAATGTGCAAGAAATGGTACCAATGTTTTCAATTTTTTTTGTACATGTAGTATATGGATAGATGAAAATATCTGCCGAGTTTCAATTGTTTTCACTACACGGTTTGAAAGAAATAAATTATAACTTGAGGGAATTGTGAATTCAGGGCATTTTCACTGCCAAAAGTTTAGCAAATAATGCTTGAGAAAGCATTTGTAAAGTGAAAAATACATTCCTAGGAGTAAAAATAAGACACCAACTGTCGTTCGGGTTCCTTACATCTGGATTTACTATGCGTAAGACGTAGATATTCAAGTATTTCAAATTTCATTTACTTTTGTCTAATACTGTACGTCCGATACATCCTTAAGGGTGGTAGGTTACCCTCAAAATTTTTGAGAATTGGTTTTTAGGATGTTTGCATATTCCACTAGCCACATCTTTTCTACATACTTTAAGCGCAACGGGGCCCCAAAATTCCAAAAATTGAAGGAATTACAGTAAAAAATGTACGAGCCTGCACATGAGATCACATAACGATGTCCAACTTGAAACGCGATTTCCCAGAAACAACTTTTTCCAAAACGGTGAACATAAAATCTCGAAAACCGGTCCAACGATTTGAATGAAAATTTACAGGGAGCTGCAGAAAACTATTCCCCTCTATGTATTGGGAGTACATTTTCAATATAAATTCTTAAAAAAAAGATAAAAAATATTTTTCCTACAAAAAAAAAGGGATAAAATCAGAAACATCCACATGAAAATTGTATTAATTTGTTTATCAAAATTTTGCTTCCTGTACAAGATGGAGACTGTCTTACAGATTATAAAAATGCCTTTACTTTGTGTTTTGGGTAATTCACCTGTCCGAAATCGTGTTCACCATCAAACGGTGCATCGCGTGCACGCTCTCACATTTATATTTATAACTTTTTTCCCTATAAATATATTAAAAAATGTCTTTTTGCGCATTAAAGTCAACGAAATGACGCTTAAAAATTAAATAAAAAATTATCTCTATATTCATTTATGACTTCAGAATATGCGTTTGAAGAGCGGCCCGATTTTGGGCTGTTGAAGGTAACCTACCCCCTTAAGAGAGCTGGAATTGTAATGATTGACCGTGACGATTACTATTGAAACTTTAGCAACGCATCTAGTTTGTATATAGTTGGAATCAGAAGCAGCGATGGGCAAACGTTTCACTTGCAGATATTTGCACAAGCCAACGAAAAGTTCAACGTGGCAGCAGCGTTAGAAGAGACCAACGAGAACGGAATACCGCAATTGGAGTGTGTAACGCCGTTGAGGCTGCTCTTGGAGTCGGAGAAAAATCCCGAGAGATGGAACAACGAAGTGAAGGACATGGAGGATCACAATAACATAAGATCCCAGAAGGGGCATTGGAAATCGGATCAGGTGAACGTTGTGGAATATTTGAGGAAGCAGCTTAAACTGGACAGGTAACGATTGCTTGCTCGACTAACTATATTTGAGCTTATAATCTAAAAGGTAAACTATTCTCATCTTTCTGCATATTTCTGCTGCTTGAGTATTCTGATTTAAGGGGGTATTCCACTTTGAACGGTCGAAAAATTAAGCTATTTTTAAAGATTTTTTTCTCAGTAAATACAACATATAACGAAATAAATCTTTTTGGTATTTATTAAGCTACTCTTATATTATTCAAAAAAAATTGAAAAGAATATTTTTAATTTGTGTTACTTGCTTTTTTTACAGAGTCAATGTGGCACCTAAATAAAAACGGTATGTTCGTGGTGCAGGTGATTTCCCGGCTTAGGCTTATCTAAAACAAAAAATTCGAAAAGATTCTTAAAACTGTATGAGTGTCGCTATCGCCCGTAGCTCAATTAACAATTTTTGTCGAAAAATAACCGAGATTTTTCTCAGGAAACATTCGAGAATGCACCATTTTGGAGAACTTTTTCCTTCAAACCGGCGCCATTTTGTTATTTCTCAACAAAAATTGTTAATTGAGCTACGGACGATAGCGGCACTCATACGGATTAAGAATCTTTTCGGATTCTTTATTTAAGATAAGCCTAAGCCGGGGAATCACCTGCACCACGAACATACTGTATTTGTTTAGATGCCATATTGACGCTGTAAAAAAAAACAAATAAAACAAATTAAAAATATTCTTTTTAATTTTTTCAGTATTAATATAAGAGTTGCTTAATAAGTACCAAAAAGATTGATTTCATTATATGTAATATTTACTCAGAAAAATAAACTTTAAAAATAGCTTAATTTTTCGACCGTTCAAAGTGGAATCTTCTGTGGATCACTTGGCAGATCGTTGACGAAAAAAGTGCCAAGCCACGATATCGGAATAATAATACTGGTTGCAGATTCTCAGAGGAACAGATACAGACAGCTTGTGGAATTTTGGACATAAACTCTTTCGAGATTCGAACGGCGACCGGATACAGCGCGAGGGCTATTTACCCAACAGTGGCTCTAATGAATCATTCTTGCGTCTCGAATACGTGTCACAGCATTTCGCCGACTGACTTCAGGTAAAACATTCTCACCACTATGCACTAGCACTCCATCGAATTATCCGGACGATGCACAGTGGGGTATTTGGCCTCAAAAGCTGGCCAAAATTCCAGATGCTTTAGAATTTGTTCAAACTTTATATATAAGGGTTTTTGGGATTGCTGATTTTGAATCTGATGTTAAAACTTCAAAATTCCAAATGACAGCCCCAATATGGCGTCAATAATTGCAGAAAATTGGCCAAAATTATTTTTTGTTGTTTAATGAAAAACAAAAATACTTTATTGATCTTAAAAAATATATTTGTGTCACAATAAAATAAATGGATGATCAATCAGATGCAGTGGCGGATATTCAAGGGAGAAATACTTATTTTAATTTGCAAAATACTTATTTTAACTAAGCAATATGAGGGAAAATATGATAAATTGATACAAAAAAAACAGTTTTTCGTTTAGCAGGAAAATATCGGAAAGGTCCCTGGTTCATTTGTCAGACCCACGCCCCCCCCCCCCTAAGAAAATTTTGGATTCGGCTCTGCGCCCCCCCCTCCCGAAAATATTAAATCTGCCCCTGATCAGATGATGATATCCGCGGTTCCATCTCGCGTCAGAAGACACTTCAGCTACGTCATCTTCATCATGGGAACACGAATGTTGTGTGTCCAATAGGGTTTGTCGGTTTTTAAAAACCGGGTTTAACAACCGGTTTTTACTTATAAATTTGTAAAATTCGAAAACCGGTTTTTAAATTTAAACAACCGGTTTCATATACTAGAATTAATATGCAGAAATGAATTAATTATTTGATTAAAAACGTTAATATTTTCACTTAAAATCGCCTCGGACACAAACATATTGTAGTAGGTAACAGTTTATTGTAAAACTAATCTTCATGAGTTTATATTTTCAGAAAAATATACTAAATGGTTGTAAGATTTATAAGTTGGTACCACCTTTTAAAAGATTTATATTTTGTACGAATTTTAGTTATTTTAGTTTCTTTTTCATTTGGTTTTATATGCAGTCTATTTTATTGTGTTATATTTTCGTAGATCCATAAATATTAAATGAACTCAAATATTGTACGTAGGTATTTGTACGGATTTTAGTTATTTTAATTTTTTTATTTGGTTCTGTTCAGGTACATAGAGTATATTTTATTTTGTTATATTTTTGTAATTCCATAATATTTGAATTATATTTTATGTGAACAATCGAAAACCGGTTTAACCGGTTTTTTGGAAATAGTGGAATTCGAAAACCGGTTTTTTCAAAAGTCGGTTTTTGTATAAACCCTAGTGTCCAAGGACCTTTCCTAGTCACCAGGAAGAATCATTTCTATGGTTTCTTTGAGGAAGGGATTACTTGTTTTTCATGGTATGGGTCTGATACCTGTTAACACAGGAATGCGACCGTGCAGGCGTACGTGAAACGCTGCAACACTCGATTGTCATTTCTAGCTGAATTAGCTATAAAACTTCCATCCGGACGAATCCGAAACCAATTTTTTTTGCATTGTGATCACAAATCTTTATCAAATGTAATGACACCAGAAAAAAGCATCCGGACTCACCCGGAAGTATAACAAAATCGGTAATGAAATCTTATAATCGTAAAAGAAATTTACTGAATTCTTGATTATCTTCAAACGTTAATAACTGTACAAATATATATGATGAAAAACTAAAACCTGTTCGAAATTGCAGTATATACTTACCTGAAAAGCTTCCATAATGGAAGAATTCACACAATTTCCTTACAACATGTAAAAATCACTAATAAGCCAACGATGTTTCAGAGGATGGTTAAGAAAGAAATACGTGCTCTAAAATCTCCTAACTTTCGACGAAGCCCGTTGCTTCGTGAGTGCACAAATAAAAAAAAAACAATATTGCTACATTGTTCCTCGCATATTCAACTGCTTCGACTTACGCGAAATTTTTGAAATCGACTTTTAGCCAGCTTCTGAGGCCAAATACCCCACTGTGCGATGAATATAATCTCACAAAGCCATGAATTTCAAGGATACATTTTTCAACACTCGCTAAACTTAGATTTCCCAAGTGAACTGCGTGAAACGCACCACTTGCGCTCAGAAATCATTCGTGCCCTAGCTTCCATCGCGTGAAAAAATTAATTAAAAGCGTCTTCCCATTCTGTCTATAGAGTAAAATTGCGGACGACAATGAAAATCCCTGCGGCTGGCGAACTTTACGGAAGCTACACGCACTCGTTGCTTCCGACGATGCTTAGGAGGGAGCACCTCCTCGAGGGGAAGCACTTTGCATGCGCTTGCCCGAGGTGCTCGGACCCCACCGAGCTGGGAACCCATATGTCATCCTTAAAGTGTAACAAATGCGATAACGGGATCGTCTTGCCTTTGGACTCCTTAGGTAATCGTCGTGCAGCAGCGACGAACGTCTACTCCGAAATAGAAACCACCTCACCGCTAAACGCTCTGGCTATAAAAATTTCGCAGACGCCGACAGCCCGTGGAAATGCACGCACTGCGAATTTTCGACCAGCGGACAAGCCGTGCGAAGAGTGCTGCAGATCATACAGGCGGAAGTGGACGCGGTGGAGACCATTAGTGGAGCCGATGGGGCAGACGCTATTCAAGCAAGGGAAACTGTTTTGAAAAAGTATCACTCCGTTCTGCACCCCCGGCATGCTTTCCAGACGATGCTCAGGTGAATGTTACTTCGTTAACGGGTCATTCTGGTAATCACGCCGCAAAACTGGGCAACATTCGGGTTTCTTTTTCTCAGTGAATACAGTGAATAACAATGTCAAACTTTCTTTTCATTTATTAAGCTACTTACAGAGATGGGCAAAAAATTATTTCAAATAAAAAATTGATTTCGAATAAAAGACAAAAATTTTATTCGAGACTAAATAAAAATAAAAATTTCAAGTAAAAGTAACCCAGAGTTATTTGTATATCAAATAAAAATAAGCCAGAGTTAGCTTTATTTGAAATGTCACAAATAATTCTTTTTGTTCGACGTGAATTTATCCGACGGCCACAAATAATTTTTTTGTTTGACGGGAATTTATCCGACGGCCACAAATAATTTTTTGTTTGACAGGAATTTATCCGACGGCGTCAAATAATATTTTTATTTGACGGGAATTCATTTTAACCGTCAAATAATTTTGTCGTCTTTTCATTCATTTGTATTTGAAAATTATTTGAAGCTCAAATAACTCTGGGAGTAGAGAGCGAGAGAGAGCGGTAAGCAGGAGAGCATGGTGCGAGGAGGTAGTTGTTAGAGCGAGAGGGAATGGGAGGGATCGAGAGGCCCGGTCCTAATATCCCCCTCTCTTTCTAATCCCCGTTCCCTCTCGCTCTAACAACTACCTCCTCGCACCATGCTCTCCTGCTTACCGCTCTCTCTCGCTCTCTACTCCCAGAGTTATTTGAGCTTCAAATAATTTTCAAATACAAACGAATGAAAAGACGACAAAATTATTTGAAGGTTAAAATGAATTCTCGTCAAATAAAAAAATTATTTGTGGTCGTCGGATAAATTCCCATCAAACAAAAAAATTATTTGTGGCCGTCGGATAAATTCCCGTCAAACAAAAAAATTATTTGTGGCCGTCGGATAAATTCACGTCGAACAAAAAAAATTATTTGTGACGTTTCAAATAAAAGTAACTCTGGCTTATTTTTAATTGAAATAAAAATAACTCTGGGTTATTTTTATTTGATGACAAATAAAGATAGTCTCTTTTATTTGATACGTTATTTAAATAATTTTTTATTCAAATAATGCCCATCTCTGGCTACTTATAACGTATACGAAACAATTTTTTAAATACACTTTTAACTGTGTTTCTTCAATGTTATCTGGAGTTAAAAATCGCGCCTTAGAAAAGACGGCGGGAGTGATTTCAGCTCACAGATTTATCTGAAACAAAAAAACCAAACTGATTCTTAATCATTATGAGTACCGCTATTGCAGGTGCCAGAATTAGCCACGTAAGTAAAAATTTAACAAAATCCAAACTTCAAGAAATTTTCCATTTCTACTTGATGTTTGAATGCGTGCAATTTTGTTAAATTTTGACTTACGTGGCTAATTCTGGCACCTGCGATAGCGGTACTCATAATGATTAAGAATCAGTTTGGTTTTTTTGTTTCAGATGAGTCTGTAAGCTGAAATCACTCCCGCCGTCTTTTCAAAGGCGCGATTTTTAACTCCAGATAACATTGAAAACACACGATTAAAAGTGTATTTAAAAAATTGTTCCGCATACATTATAAGCAACCTAATAAATGAAAAAAAGTTTGACAATGTTATTCATCGTATTCATTGAGAAAAAAAAACCTGAATGTTGCCGAACTTTGCGGCGTGATTACCAGAATGGCCCCTTAAAACGATTGCAAGCGAGAGTAGGTACTTAACTCCTTCAGGCACTTTCAATATCCCAAAGTGACTGTATTATTCTTCATAGTTAGCTCTGCCGCCGCTCTGGGCAAAAATCATTTTTGCCGCCCTGTAGATTTAATCATAAATAATCATTTAAAATATAATTTTTAACCGTGAGTGAAATTTTTTGGGGCACAGTTGAAATAATCGATTCAATTCCTTTCCCAGGCACTCGTTAACGCAGATGTACGGCCGCGTCGATGAATATCTCCTAGACGATTTGCCAGACGTCGTGCTGGAGCATAAGATCGATATGTGCAGGTTGCTGCTTCAAGTATTGGACGTTGTAGAGCCGGGTTACTCTCGTATTAGAGGTAAAGAGTGCTTCGCTGGTTCATGCGACCACGTTACCCATTCAACGTTAACACTTCCACTGGGGCTAGGTTTTGAAAGATGATCTGAAGATCGCCACTGCCGAGAAAGCGTTGCTTAAACTCTCCCGGACAATAATCTCGATGCTGAATTATTTGAAATAAAAATTTGTGTATGAAATTTTTATTTCAAATACTTTTTTTGCCCATCTCTGCCCATTTCCCAAAGGACACCCCAGGGCCCCATCTTCCAAAAACAATTATGGTTTTATCCAAACACTATATGTTTTTTTTTTTCATAATTTTCATACCACACGCGCGTAAATTTGTCTGTAATTCTGTTACGCATTCTGAGTGTCCCAGAACGTTTGTCATCTGGGTCTTTGTCCTTAAATCCGCCACTAATGCTTTCCAAAAAATATGAAAGTAAAAGCACGCGTCGTGGTCCCTCGGCGTGAAAACACAGCCACGCCAGTCAAAGTGTTATCATTCGTTAGAAATGTACATAGAAAATAGCTTGGCAAATGTCGCGAAGACAGAAGAGATAACACTTTAGTGCGAATATCGCGAATTAGAAAGTCACTTACAAGTGAACGATTCCAATTTTATCAAGTATTTTCATGTCTCTTTCCTGTGATCCAAGGGATGACGCTGTACGAGCTCCACGCGCCGTTGCTTTTCGTCGCCAAGACACAGTGGCAAAGTGGAGTGATCGACGAAGCCGCGTTGAAATCGAAGATGATAGAGGCCGCCGAGATTTTGAAAGAAGCCATGAAGATCTTGTGCTTCGAACCGCCGGAGACGCCCGAGGGGCAGATAGGCCTGGTCGCGAAAGAATCCTTGGCCGAACTCGAGCAATCGATCAATGAATTATAAGGAGTACCCATTTGTAAATACTACTAAGTTTGTACGAACTTATTCCTTTGCTAATAAACGTGCATACAAAACGATACTATACAGTCTTCGCAGAACTATCGCCATTAGTTTTAGTTTTACTTAATAAAAGATATTTAATTGAATTCATAAAGAAAGGTTTAATTTTCAGTTGAATCTGAGTTAAAAAATTAAGCTAAAAGGGGTACTGAACCCTAAAGAAAGTATTGAATATCTCTATTGCGGTAGAGCTTGCGAAAAATGTTAATAAGACGAAAGTAAAGGCGTCGATAATGTTAAGGGGGGACTTACATGGAAAGATCCCGAACCCGGAAATTCAAAAAATTCTGAAACTTCGTGAAAATGTAGGGGATTTCCTCCTGATTACAACGCAATTTTTGTTTGCTGCCCAAATTCACTCGAAGGGGGTGAAATTAACCCCTGAAAAATCGGCTATTTTCCGATTTTGTGTTATAACTCGCGAACTGTAAGAGATAGAAAAAAAGTTTCGAGACAAAAGTTGCTTCGTTCAATTAGATCTATCATTTGGTAAAAAAATTATTTTACAGTTCAGGAGTTATAACACAATATCGGAAAATAACCGGATTTTCAGGGGTCAATTACACCCCCTTAGATTGAATTTGGGCAGCAAACAAAAATTGCGTTAGAATCAGGAGGAAATTCCCTGTATATTCACAGAGTTTCAGAATTTCTTTAATTTCCGGGTTCGGGATGTTCCCTTGTTAGAAATTTGCGAAAAATCGATTTTTCGATTTTTATATTTTCTTGAAATACAACATCTTGAAAATAGTTCCTGAAAGTGTCAAGTTAATCTGACCAAAATTGACAAAGTTATGCGCGTGTAAGTAGATAGGTGTTCCTCGGTGTAGCGCTCAGACCCAAAACTTTAAACGCGTTTTCCTCGATACAGTAATACCACAGACGAGGTATAGGATAGACCTATCACCTTATGGATGATCGTGTCACCATCCAAACTGTGTTACCGACCCATAATTTGAGGACTGAATGTAGTGGCACAGACGAGGTATAGGATAGACCTATCACCTTATGGATGATCGTGTCGCTACCCAAACTGTGTTACCGACCCATAATTTGAGGACTGAATGTAGTGGCATCTGCTCATGAACAGCGTCCAACTCAGCAACTAATGTGTTGAAATGCTGAAAGGTGTGTGTGTGTGCTTGTATACGTGTGACTTGTTTAGAGTGAGAGAGTTTGACATAGAAGGCAGGCTTTTGTTACGCTATACTTTATCTCGGTTTGTCAACGACTCACGCGGATGTCTCTCCGAAAATCCATTTCGGGGATCAAGACACTATGGAGCTCAAAAATGATATTTCTTCAAAGCTCGTGCGAGCTATAAATTGCACGATGACATTGTTTATTAGCACTTTGCGTGTAGTAGAACCCTTTCACGTATCGTACCCCACAAAGTATTAAAAATTGAAGCTGTTACTGACATTCCCGCAAGTTTCTAATGCACTGTTTAATCAGTCTAGTGAAGTAATAATAATTGGATTCTATTTGTAATTCTTAAAAGCCTCGCAGAAAGTTGCATAATGCACGAGTGTCGTGGGGTGCTTAGATGCAATTGCGAATCGAGTTACTTTTCAAACACGCATTGTGAAATAAAATTTTGTCTAGCAATGGATATTGCTATATAATATTATTTCTGGCCTCGACGAATTTCAAGTTAGCTGGGAGTCGGCCGAGCGCGACAAAAACATCAACAACCTCTACCAAAGTCACTACATCGCCGAACGGTGTGCCCTAACAGTTCGACGTTGTCCGCGACGGTGATCGGATCACTGAATATCTGTGCAGTCACGGTGGATATTATTTCGTCATTTCACGATTCCTGCATCAATTCCATCAATTACTGGACTATGTGGAAGGCCCTTTAACAAGATTCTACCGTATTACACTCAGTATCTAGAGGACTATTTTGGAAACACTTTATTCGAGTCTGAACACATCTTCCCACTGTTGAGAGATGTTTAAAAGCGTGAAGTGCTTTTGTAATCGTGTGCAATGCGATTGTAGAGTCGGTGCTTATTTCGCGATAAAGTATTTCGTAGTGCACAGTGGCCCTGCGTGTTAGTAACGTGAACGGGACCGTAGAATCAGTGTTTTAACGCATCTAGAATTAATTCAGAGCACCGGTGCTCTTATTGCTTCTTCATCGCGAAATTAATACGACATATTTGTGACACGTTCTATTCGGTACTGACCCTGCAGCTGCGGGACATTGGGCTGCAGATCGAATAGCTACTGCTGAAGGGGGATGCTTGTCTGCATGGATAGCAGTGAGACTGTTTGCAAGGAACGGTGAGTGATAACTATTTTTTCATTCTTTCAAACTTTCTGCATGCCATCGAACACAATGATTGCTGTAGCGAGCATAGTGACCACGAATACATACTTAGTACTCGTGAATAGTAACATTAATGCGTGTGCTTCCAGATGTTTAATACGCGTAGAAACATACAATAAATAAATTTTAAATTCGCGATAGAAGTTTTAATATCGCGTTTCAAACATTCTAAACTAGATTTCTTCATTTCTCAATCATTTGGGACGCTTAATGTATCGAATACGAGTTAAATTTCTGAAGTTGAACTCTTCCGTGTGAGATCTTTCAAATCTTCTCTCTTAACAGTAATTACATTCGAGTCATTAGAAATTGAGAAATTTCAACTTGCATGGGAAACAGTTGAGGTCGACGGCAACCTCTACCAATGTGACAAAATTGACGAAAGGTGTGAGCAATCAGTTGGACTTTATCCGCGATAGTGATCGGATCGGTGAATATCTGTGAATGTCACAGTGCATATTATTTCCTGATTTCTCGATTGCTACATCAATTCGTTCGACTACTGGACTAAATACAAGAGCGTTTAACAAGATTTCACTAGAATATACCTATCATGTAGTAGACTTTTTGACAAAGAGTTGCCTAGTCTTTGATCACATCTCGTAGTGATAAAAATACGTGTAGAAGGTGCGGGGTGCACGACTGTAGTTGTGAAAAGTGAAAATTTTGCAATGGACATTGCTATATAATATTATTTCTGGCCTCGACGAATTTCAAGTTAGCTGGGAGTCGGCCGAGCGCGACAAAAACATCAACAACCTCTACCAAAGTCACTACATCGCCGAACGGTGTGCCCTAACAGTTCGACGTTGTCCGCGACGGTGATCGGATCACTAAATATCTGTGCAGTCACGGTGGATATTATTTCGTGATTTCACGATTGCTGCATCAATTCCATCGATTACTGGACTATGTGGAAGGCCCAATAACAAAATTCTACTACATTACACTCAGTGTCTAGAGGACTATTTTGGAAACACTTTACTCGAGTCCGAACACATCTTTCCATTGTTGAGAGATGTTTAAAAGCGTGAAGTGCTTTTGTAATCGTGTGCAATGCGATTGTAGAGTCAGTGCTTATGTCGCGATAAAGTATTTCGTAGTGCACAGTGGCCCTGCATGTTAGTAACGTGAACGCGACCGTAGAATCAGTGTTTTAACGCATTTGGAACTCATTCAGAGCACCGGTGCTCTTATTGCTTCTTCATCGCGAAATTAATGCGACATATTTGTGACACGTTCTATTCGGTACTGACCCTGCAGCTGCGGGACATTGGGCTGCAGATCGAATAGCTACTGCTGAAGGGGGATGCTTGTCTGCATGGATAGCAGTGAGACTGTTGCAACGAACGGTGAGTGATACCTACTTTTTCATTCTTTCAATCTTTCTGCATGCCATCGAACAAAATTATTGCTGTAGCGAGCGTAGTGACCACGAATACATACTTAACCCTTATGTACGCAACCGGATACCCGGGTACTCATTTCTATGTTTCCTTTAACAATTTTTAATGTTCTTGTAAAAATATCGACAAACCGCTTCGGCTCCCCATTCTGTAGACATTTTTACGTCGATTTACGTTTTGAAAATTAAAATGTATTCATAAAATTTTAAATAGTAAAACTTCAAACTTATATGCACGCTTGTTGGATAACCGGGGTACCCATATAAGACAAGCTTGGAGTTAGCTGAATTGAGGGCTCGGATGCAATAAGGGGACTAGCGCTCGAAAATGCGAAAAAGAATTGTCCAAACGCGAAGAAATATTGGAAAATTAAATGTTGTTAAACTGTATTTTAAAAAATATAGTGTTGTAAAGCACGTCACGACACACATTTTTTCTACAAGTTACACTTCTCAAGTTTAATTACATTCGAGTCATTAGATTCTCTTAATAAAACGTGAATGGAAGGCATTAATTTATTACGGATTTTCAATTATATAAGTTAAAGTTCTTTCTCATACAAATAATAATAACTAAGATTGACAGTTGATATTTGTACTACTTGGTCACTATGCTCGCTACTTCTACTTTTCTCTCTCCGTACAATATTAAAATCATAATGCACCGACATTAAAAACACTAGTGGCAATGTTACGAGAAATAAAAAATGCCACTATTACCTCCTCGTATCTGGACCTCACATGGTGCTTTTATAAAATAATAGTATAATAATAAATGACAGCTGCCAAAGTGGCTGGTGTTTAAACTTAACTTTCTTTCTCCCAAACATTAAAATGACTTTATGCTACTAAACCTAAAGTTTTATATATCGCGGAAGAACATGTCCGTGTGCTTAGGTTCAACTAGCCATAGTTCTAGCAATAAGTCTTAGCTTAAGAACTTTAGTCGTAAGACTTTTTCCAAATTTTCAAAAATGCGCAAATCAGTGGTCGAACATGGACCAGAAATATATTTCGTAGAAATGGGTCACTTTCGTAGGTACCTCCATGTTGGTGTGCTCGGACAATTGGTAACGTTTCCCAAGCATTGCGACTTGCGAAACGGAATCAAAGACTGAAGCCTACGATCTAGGTTAAGGGCCCAGATCGAGCCAAACTTACGTTCAGTGACTTTGGTTCGGTCTCGGTAGCTAATCAGAATTTTATTCTGTTTCGGGTAGGTATTTCTTCGATGGTTTTGTATGACTCGGTGCCCTTGTCATGCATCTCATCGATCTGTTTCCATTCCCTGCTCTTATTTATGTATCTCGACGATGGTTTTGCATGCTCGTGCGTGCTCATCTATGTATAGGTCGAAATTATCTCGATTGGCACCAACTCACTAAGTGTTTTCTTAATTTTCTTCCAGGCCGACCACATCATTACAAACATAACGTAGTTGATTGTTTGAGCTTTTCTGGTTCAGCCCTTCGCTGGGAAAAGACTTAATAAAATAACACATTTAAAAAAAAACTAGTGAAAAGTAATATTAATAGTGAAAAATGATAGTGATAGACGCTCAAAGGGGTCACTCCTTTCTTCTATCAATCTTGAGAATCATTAAGTGCCCAATGTGGCTGCTCGAAATTTTTCTTAATGTCTGAATTGCGTGGCGCTCCATACGGCTGCCTGGAATTTAGAGGAAATTTTTTGGAACTTGTTTAAATACAAATTGTTTGTTTCAGTAATAGTGTTTGTGATCGCCCGTAATGCGATCGTAGAGTCAGTGCTTTTGCGCAAGTAAAACTAGTCGAGAGCTCCGGTGCTCTAATAGCCTTTTCACCGCGAAAGTAGAGTCATGCACGAGTCCAACTAGAGCTGCTGGGCTGAGGGCTAAATGGGTGCTGGTCAGAAGGGTGCTGGTCTCGGTGTTGCTGGTCAGGGCTTATGAGTTTGCAGAGATGCAGTAGTCTTGATGACAGCGAACGGTTCGTTACTTTATAATTCTTTGAATGTGGGTGCACGCAATAGAACAAAATGGTTTCTGTAGAAAATGTAGCGTAGCCAGCTCTTTCGATTCTGGCCGTTCCAACACAAATACGCGACAAACAGGAGCCCATTTCACATGGTCGGTATTCGTTTCGGGAGCTCTTATGCAATATTTCGCGAATATGGTCTAGGGCGTCTAGGCAGTAGCCTCATGACGTGGCTCTTTTCTAAACCACATTCACGAAATATTGCAGAAATGTTCCTAAAACGAATGCCAATTATATGAAATGAGCCATTAACCGCTGCACATACGTGTTGGAAAGAGCAGTATCCAATGAGCCGACCATACAAGGTAGTCGTAGATAGTGACATGCATGTGTCTGTCTTAAAATCAGAAAATTAAATCAATACAACAGTTGCTCGCGATTTTTACAATTCCGATTAATAATTCTAAAAATAATCGAATCGATCGAGTCGAGTAGAGTCACGTTGAAAAATTTGAAAAGGTTCCAAGTGGAACCAATCTTCCTAGCAATCTTGCAGTCTAGCAAGATCCTTTGTGATCGCGCGTAATGCGATCGTAGAGTCCCCGCTTTTTTCGCGTCCATCTACGTATTTTGCAGAGCACCGCGGCTCTTAATTAGAGTAGTACTACCGTGAATTTGGAGTCAAATTTTTGCGTATCTGTGAGTTGTCCAGAGCACCGAAGCTCCAGTTGAAATTTCTTCGCGAAAGTAGAGCCACTTTTTTGCGCGTGTAAAGTTCGTCCAGAGCACCGGCGCTCTAATTTTTTTTTATCGCGGAAGTAGAGTCACATTTTCGCTTAGCTTCAATTTTCAGCGTAGACTTACCAATGAGATTCTAGGCCCTAGAGAGGTCCTGTCGTGGGCCCTGAAGAAGACTCAAGACATGGGCCCTAGAGAGAGCCTAGCGCGTGGGCTCTAGAGAGGGTCCAAACGGGGGGCCCTAGAGAGAGCCTAGCGCGTGGGCTCTAGAGAGGGTCCGAACGGGGGGCCCTAGGGATTGGGCCCAAAGAATGGGCCTTAGAGAAGACCTGCAGCATAGGCCCTAGAGAGGGTCTAGGGTCACCATGCTAGCTTGGAAGATAGCGATGATGTCTGGGTGGACCGTATTCGCTGACCGGTGAGTCATATTTTGTACTTGCATGCGATAGTAGACACGAGTACCTTGTATTCTTGGATAGCAATCTTTGTGCGTGCAATTTTGGAAGGGTAAGCATCCTACCTAATTGCACGCAAAAAGGCTTTGACAAATGAGTCCATTCCGAGAGCAAGGAATGTAAAATAATTGAAATGGCGCGTTTAAAATACAAGAGGGCCAAATGTTGCTGCTCCTTTTTAATAAAATAACACATTTAAAAAAACTAGTGAAAAGTAATAGTGACCCCATAAAAAAACTTCAAAAAAGTAAAAAAATTACGCCAAGTACATGAGATCAAATAAATCACAAAAAAATAGAAGATAATAATAAATCACAAAAAATAGAAGATAATAATAATTACAAAATAAAAAAAAGATGTGAAATCAAAATGAGCTGCAAGTACATAAAGGTGCTTTCCAACTGTGCTTAAGATGACACAACTACATATACACAGCTAAAATGCTGTGTTCATACATTCCATTACTCATATCGCGGACATTTTAATTAACCCATCAAAGAGAAAAATGTATTAAATAATATTAAGCAGATATATCTTTATACAAATAAATATTTTAATACGAATAAATATTTTATTCAAAATACTTGGCGCTGCGAAACTGAAAAAATGTTAATTGTCTTAGTATTAATAATTTACAATAACTCCCTTACAATCTAAAATACATAAACATATACATTAGAAACGCAGTCAGATTTATTCTACATCATATATATAATTCTAATATCATACGTAGCATATGCACATACACACATTCAGGAACGCACGCACAAGAAAGAAAGAAAAAGATTAATGCAGTTTATACATATTTATTCAGTTTAGCAACACCAATTCTGGGCGCAGCGCCAAGTATTTTGAATAAAATATTTATTCGTATTAAAATATTTATTTGTATAAAGATATATCTGCTTAATATTATTTAATACATTTTTCTCTTTGATGGGTTAATTAAAATGTCCGCGATATGAGTAATGGAATGTATGAACACAGCATTTTAGCTGTGTATATGTAGTTGTGTCATCTTAAGCACAGTTGGAAAGCACCTTTATGTACTTGCAGCTTATTTTGATTTCACATCTTTTTTTTATTTTGTAATTATTATTATCTTCTATTTTTTGTGATTTATTATTATCTTCTATTTTTTGTGATTTATTTGACTTTATGTACTTGGCGTAATTTTTTTACTTTTTTGAAGTTTTTTTTATGGGGATCTCACTTCTTTTTACAAAGATAATTTGCATTGGGAATGACCTCAGATAATTTTTAATATTATATTTATTATTATCTTCTATTTTTTGTGATTTTTTATTTGTTCTTCTATTTTTTATGACTTATTATTATTATCTTCTATTTCTTGTGATTTATTTTTTCATGTACTTGGCGTAATTTTTTTACTTTTTTGAAGTTTTTTTATGGGTTTTATTTACTCGTGCAGCAGGGTTACTTTCTCTTTCAGCTGTTGAAATAATTCTCTTCGTCTGCATCGTTAACTGAAAAATAGGACACATTTACTAATTATATAAATTATCACACGTGTTCATTGTCAAGATCATTGAATGAATAATTGCGTATGCAAAACCCTACCTGCAAATTTGTGCGTACATAGTCTGACGTAGATCACACTGCATCATCTTCTGCTTAGGTTATCTGTAAATATATATAAAAGCCACATTTTAGTTATATACAACTTAACGCAGTAGAACTTACTTATATAGAAATAGAGTAGTGAGACTTTTCCTATAGTGAGTGTAGAGACTACATAATGTGTCCGAAGGAGGTAAGAGCGTATGACAGAAAGTCTTATTGCAGAAAATTTAAATAAATGCTTATGGTAATAATTCAGCGAACATGAACAAAGAGATCCAATATTTTCAACACACAATTTATTGGTGTTGGAATAAAATTAATTTACTATATTTATTGGTGAATTGAAATATTGTTAATGGGAATCTAAAAAATGAATGAATTAATGAATAGCGTGGCAACTGCTGTGGATTTTATTAAAGTATTACGAATGTTTTTCACAAAAGATTGAAAAGCATTAAGGGAGATGTGTTTTCAGCGTACTTTCTTCACTAATGTGACTTGCTCTACATTGCAAGCAGTCCACCATAATCTATTTTCTTAATAATTCTTAATGCTATGTCTTGACAAATTTTGTCGATTTACTTGATTTGACAAATTTCCAGAAACTTGTGCGAAACAAGATGCTCTGTCTATCTATCTAATCTTCTCCGGAGAACCTCCAAGCCTGTGCATCCCCTTCATATCTATCCATCCAAGCCTGTGCGTCCCCTTCAATTCTATATCCAAGCCTGTGCGTCCCCTTCATTTTTATCCAAGTCCTGGGCGTCTCCTTCATTTCTATAATATTAAGCTTTACATAAAAACTCTAAATTGCTGGTATAAAAATATCTGGCAATTTAAATGCAATAGTACTACTGGCAAGAAAAATGCCTTTAAATTTAGAAAATATTGCAGGCGTGATGAGATATTAATGAAATAAGTTTCAGCTTAGGTTGGAATAGCCGTTTCTCGAGTAAATGATAGTGGTAGCGACAGTCGACATATACAGGGTGTTTTTCCTGTACTTGGCGTCGAGACGCTACCGCGTCTCTAGATATTGATAGTGATAGTGAAAAGTGATAGTGACAGAAGACATCTAAGTAAGCCTAGGCTAATTTATTATAGTTGAAGTATTTAAGGCCCCATGTAAAATCGCCAAGTAGTCACAGAATTTTATTAGCTTTGTTGCTCGTTTGCTGGCTCCTCATCTCCGGTGAGGAGGTGGCCGCTGCTTCCGTTTCCGGAAGCAAGCGACTGAGCATGGAATTAGTATGGGTGGATCAGTTTTTGATCCCCTGGTGTTCTTGTCGAAAGGGAAAAGTTTCGGGCGTAGGGGGTGTACATTTTGGTGCACTGCCTGTGTAAGTCACCCGGGCCGATTACCCAATCTCCGCGTAAAACGCCTTGAGTCAGGTCAAGTGTTTGCTCCTGTCGAGTCACATCGGAGCAAGAGGAATCGTATGGGAGACGCCAAGCGCTTTTCCGTGAGTAGTGTAATTATTGTCACAGACGAGGTATAGATAAATAAACCGGAATAGGACAGAAAGGTTAAAAGGCAAATATGACATCGTTTTATTTTCATCCTCTTTTCTCTTCCGTTGAACGGAATATGTTCATAAGACGATCTTTAAATTGTTACTCTAACAGAAACATTTGTAAATCGCGGGCTCCGACTCTCAAAAAATTCTACTTTTACCTGCGCTGAATTGTAGTTCCTACCACGCGTACCGTTACAATCTGTTTCGAGACTTGACCGGTAACGTTGCATGCGACACTAAAATGGTAAGGGGGTCTTAGGAACCCCCAAACCGGTGACAGGAAAGTACATTGGTGATAGGTCTATCCTATATACCTCGTCTGTGATTTTACCCGTGTTGAATTCTAATTCCTACCACGCGTAGCGTTACAATCTTATTTTAGACTCAATCGATAACGTTGGGTGTGACATGAAAATGGTAAAGGGGCTCGCGAGTCCCCTGAGCGTGTGACATAAAATTACATTGCGTGATGGGCCTATCCTATACCTGGTCTGTGGTAATACCTCGTTATTGTCCCGTTTTTACCATGCGTAGTACGCCCGGTGACTATCCCCACCATTTTTTGGAATCCTTCGGCCGAGAGTGAGAGAACGAAAGAGTCGACGGCAACTTCGTGTCATCTGTTTCGTTCCCTCTCACTCGCCCGAATAGTGTCCGCATCACGTCGTACGCCCGCCGCCAACCCCGTTCGTCGGGTTTATTACGAGGAATTACTGTATCATGTTTTCAAAGTCAGTGACACAAATAACTAAAAAATTAATGAACCGATTTACTCGAGGCTTTGCAGGTTTATTTTAGGGTTAAGAATCTAAGCGCTACCGGGAGCTTTTCCTTTTTTGCCTACATTTTTTTTACACTCGAAAAACGAGCGATTTTTTGCCAAATATCGAGGCTTTAACTTTGCACAGCTACCATTTCGTTTCAAAATAATTTTTCCCATAATCGGGCCCGATAGCGCCCAGATAATTTCATATATTATCTAAAAAATTTCGAATTTTCAATTTTGGATGATCCTGCACCGAGCTACGGTTGTCACCGTAAAGCACCTAAAAAAAGAGGACGTCTCGGGCATCGCCTATAACTCACAAACCTTTCAAGACTTTTTACCACAAAAAATACTGAAATATCCGTAAGATGTACTCTTTCCAATATACTAATGTTTAATAATAAAAGTTTATCGGTTTTTCTAGAAAAAATTCCCAAAGAGGCATGTTGTTTTGACCGTTCCAGGTAGGCCTCCCCCCATAAAAACCCAGAAACGATAATCTTGAGGAACCTCCCTTTAATTATACTTCCCTCTACAAACTTTGCAGCCTTCCATTCTTATCTCTGTCTCGTAAGACCAAAAGCAACGGTAAACATTCGATAGTTGCAATTTTAAATGATCCATCCTGCATTTACTAAAATTCGTTCAAGTCGAATTTATACGTGCGACTTAAGGGAACCTTCCGGTCTAGAGCCCCACAAAATAGGTGATCTTTAGGAATTAATTAAAGCAAAACTACTATATATAATTTAATGGGACTTTTTGCATTGTACTAAGGATGTCTTAAATTATAGAAATATATTTTTTGTTTTATAATTAACCATTGCAGACGGCACTGGGGAGTCGTTAAAGTCAAGACGTCAAAAAATTGATCCAAATCGGTGGGAACTGTATCTCCAAAAGTTATTATCCGATTCGACTAAAACATTTTTTTTATTTTGAAGAATATACTTCTAGCTAGGGGAGAAACCAGAAAAATTAGAAAAAATTAAAAATTTATTATTTTTAATGGCGTTGAAAGGACGAAAGATATAGAGAAAAAGTGATTTCACACTTCGAGTGTCGTTGTTTTCTAAAAAAATATAATTTTTGTAATTTTTTTGATTTCCCCTAGCCAGAAGTATATTCTTCAAAATAAAAAAAGTTTCAGTCCCGCCGATTTTGAGAACACAGTTTCGGGAAAAACGCGTTTAAAGTTTTACGTGAGCGCCGAGTGGCCGGTTGTGACCCATGCATTTGTCGCTACTCAAATGCCTATAATTTCGGAAATTTTACGAATTTCAACAAATCCTTTTAAACACGTATTCCTAAATGGTTGAACATTCGAAAAATGAAATAAAAAAAAATCGTCTTTTAGACCGGAAGGTCCCCTTAATTTTTGGATGGTTCGATCCAGAGCCGGGCTGGGTCTAAAAATATTGGAGACAAAGGGGGCCCACCCACAGCTATAAGGCTATTACTTAATTTTGATACGAAATAAATAAAATTATCAAAAATACATAAGTGGCAAAAGTGTATATATTTTATAGTAATTACAGTATTTCAGGGAGCCCACTTGTCATCGGGCAGACTGACACCCTGGCCAATCTTGTCACTGGTTCGATCGCACATAACACCCATATATCGGATGCAAGGCCCATTTTGACCCACAACTCCATTCATACACATTTCAAAACAAGCGTTCACTTTAGATTTAAATCTTCTACGATCTAAAATTCTCGTTTTCAGGAAGTAATGCCGATCGTAAAATATGTAATTTGATATTTAAAACGGGTCAAGATCGACCCTGTATCCGCCAGGCGAGGGTTAATGGAAAAGGGAAAGCCCGATTGACAACACAAGTAATTAAACGCCGCGTGTCATCGGATTTTCTAAACCAATGACCGCCGATCGTTCTGTCGCGTGCGCCTGGCAAGCAAGCTTTGTACTAACATCTAATAATACAAGCGCATCGAGAGCGCACGAAGGAGAGAAAGATAGCCGCCTCTCCCGCTGCACAGCTTCCTGTATTTCGGTGTCAGTTACAAAGCCGCAGGAAATGGACAAGAGGACGGGACTCCCACGAGTCTGAGTATCGTGCGAAACACGGTGCACGTTACCGAGGGATATTTGGAGAAGAATTTTAAGAAGTGTACCCGATCCCGAGCATGGCGACGGAAGGGAGACCGAGGAGCAGCGGGACACCCGCGTTGAAGTACAAAGTTGAACGCTCCGAGAAACTCGGCAGGTATAAACACAATACTCCGCACCACTCGATAATTATAGAGCGTCTTCTATTTATAACAGCACCGGAGCAACGCCGTCTTCAAATGATTGCCACGCGCATTAACAGCGCCGCGTTAATGAGCTGTAGCCTCGCAGGAGCACAGTTCTGCTCTCTTCTTTCCATCTGACTGTAAACGAATGATTTAATATTAAATAGTCAACGGGTTGAACTTAATTTTATAAGGTATCTACGAGCAGCGAAGGATCTTGCGGCCGGTGAAGTGATACTTCGTGAAAAACCGATTGTTGTTGGACCAACGACTTGCAGCAAAGGCTGCATCTGCTTCGCGTGTCTGCGCTTGTTGCCGAAGATCAAGAAGGGAACGCAACACGTCTGCTCCAAGTGCAATGTTGCGGCTCTGTGCGGCACCGCCTGCGAGGTAATAAGTTCACGAACAAATGGAGCGTTCTATCCAGCTTCAGATTGAGTAAATTGAGACATAATCTCGACACTACTCGAATATTTACGAGTAACTGGAGTTGGAGATTCGTTCGAACATATTCGAGTAGTTCCAAAATTTTCGAGCTGAATATTTATCTCCAAGTAACTGGAAGGACGAAAACTTACGAGGGCTCGAATATTCGAGCCGTTTGAGTTTTTCAAGTAGCTCGCATTTTTTTTTTCAAACGCTTCGTCGATTTCAAGCAGCTCGGAAAAATTCAAACTCGGCTCGAGTACTCGCGCACCCCCCAGTGAATACTATCCTTCCAGGAACAGCCGAAGTATCACACAAAAGACGAATGCGACCTGCTCAAAAATAATGAGAATCTATCGACAAACGATATACCAGACATCATCGGTGTGCTGTCGCCTCTAAGATTATGGCTTCTGAAGCAGAAGGACTCAGAGCTATGGCGACAAGTTGAATCCATGGAAGCTCACGTGGATGAAAGGAGGAACACGCCCGTTTGGAGAGAAGGGGAGGTGAACGTTATAAATGTACGTAGGATTGCGGAATGCTTAATAATTCCCCATCAGCGCGCGATAAGAGTTGTCTATCGGCTTTCAACAGCCGCTTCTATGAAATTTCAGGTGATGAGAACTCTTCGCCTGATTCCCTACAGCGGCTCAGAGACATCGGAGCTTCTGCAGCAGCTCTGCGGGATTTTAGACGTGAACACATTCGAGCTGAGATCTCCAGGAGGCCTGGACGGGCTTCTGTTGCGAGGCTTATACGGGGAAGCCTCCCTCATGGCTCACGATTGCACGGGGAACACACATCTCACCGTAGACGACAGCTTTCAGCTCACCGTGTACGCCAGTCTACCGATCGCGGCGGGGGAACCTATTCTTTTCAATTACACGTCGTCGCTTTTGGTTTGTCAGTTTTATAATCGAGAGGGAACGATGTCGAAGCTCCTGAAATTAGTATGGTAATTATCTAATTACGTGGTTATCAGGGAACGTCCGGTAGGAGGGAGTATTTGCGAGTAGGAAAGTACTTCGATTGCGAGTGCTCGTTGTGCAGGGACCCTTACGAAATGGGATCGTACATGAGCAGCATTTTGTGTCCGCGGTGCAGGGAAGGTTATATGGGGCTGAAGGATCCTTTGACGATTGATACGTACGAGAAGAAAATGAACTGGGAATGCGAGAAATGCAGAAGATCCATCGGGGGCCGGCTCGTAAGGACTACCTTGAACATAACTAGAACACTGATCGACAGCACGGACGACTACGACATCAAAGTTTGTGTCCTGTTGTTAAAATTCGACGAAATTGTTCGTTCCGCTTTGTGAGCTTTCTATTACCTCTGCTCCGTTATCCAGGGCCTGGAAACATTGGTGACGAAGCTGTCTCGATCCCTGCATCCGAATCACTTTTTAATGCTGTCTTTGAAGCAAAAGTTGCTGGCTGCTTATAGGAAAGAGGTGGCGTCGCCGAATCCGCAGAAGAAAATTCTGCAGAGGATGTTGGACACGTGCAAGGAAATGTGCAGTGTGCTAGAGATCGTTGAGCCAGGTATCTCGCGACTAAAAGGTAACTTTGCATTTGAAATCTTATCGGTGTTGTAGGCGGGTAAGTACAGCGGTGGTGAAAACAATATTTAAATTCATATTTGCCTCGTACATGCCTAGCATAATTAACTTAACGCTAGGCTTTAAGTGTCGTTATCGCTGGCATATTCTGGAGCATAAATTTTCAGGTATAATTCTCTGCGGTGGAGTTACATTAATTTTAGCAACGTTCGTAGTTCAAGCTTTCGTTCGACCGCTGCTGTAAATTTAAGCAATATTAATATTCGATTGTTTGCTAATGAATAGCATTTATGTTAAAGGGATAATGCTGTACGAGATGCACTTACCGTTCGTGCTGCTGGCGAATCGCGCGTACGCAGCGCGGGAAATCCCCTCAGCGGAGCTGGCCTCCCGCCTCGAGGAAGCCGGAAGTATATTGAAGAGATCTTTAACGATGCTCCTTTTGGAACCAACGGACACGCCGGAGGGTAAGCTGGCTAAGCGAGCTCTGCAAGAATTAAAAGCGCTAAATCGGAATATAGCCGACGTTAAAACGATCAGTACAATCGAGGAGGCGCGTGCCCACAATAAAAGGAAGTCGCCGAAGAAAAAGTCCAATACGAACAAATGAACGTTCAAAACCAGCCACGCATGGCCAGGAAGCTTGGTTACTTCGATATTGTTAGCTTCTCAATTTCGTTGTTAAAGAAGTATTATTATTTTATACCGCTGTAAATGTTTGTATAATATGTTTATTTCCTTATTGTTTTTTCTTGTGTTTTTACACAGGATGGCGTTTCAAAAGCTTATTTCGCTTATATATTATTGATTTGCCCAACGGAAAAAAACTTTAAAAGATCCCAACAAACAAATTTTTCTTTTTCCCTCCTTTCTTCTCTCTTCTCCTTCGGGTCCCAACAGCAGCAGCGCACCGGGAGAAAGGGTTTTTTTTTTGGCGTGGGGTGCGCGCGGTGGTTTTGGTCGGTCTTCTTCTTCTCTCTTCCCCGGTCGGTCGGTCGGTCACCCATCTTTCCCCAGTACACCCCGCCCCGTGATATATGCTGCTTAACTTCGGTGATCTAACGAGAACCGGTGTTTTCCATCACGGCCACTAGTTTGTTTGTATAATATTAAATATTATAATGGATGTTACACTAATAAATGTATTATGAATACTTCCTGATCCTACTTCCGGTTCTTGAAACACTCTGAAGGGTGTAGTTAGTATTACTATTTTCTTCCTTACAATGTCGGCTTTTTTATATCGTTATAAGTTTTTGGTAATTCCGAACAGTACTTAATATCATGCGTTTCATCGTATATGCAAAAGTACTACCTTTGGTATATTTCTTCAGCTGTTTGTTCTATAAACATAACACGGATTTCTCGTATCTCTCAAAAGATTAGTGGGATATTATCATGGACATAAGAATATAGAGACGGAGCACTTACTGAAGGGAGTGTAGCAGTGCAGGGGGTGCGGGGAACCATGGTCCCGTGGTATGTACTCTGGTGCCGCATTGGCGATTGGTTGTGATCGCGCAAGCGCCAACCAATTGGACCAATTGGAACCAGAGTGAAAGACAGAACCAATCACCAATGCGACACCAGATGCTCCCCGAAGCTGCTTCACTCCCCTCGACTAAAGTCGCAACTATTGCTCTGAACGGTATTCATAGTTGCTACTGATTCTTAAGCAAATGCTTAAGCATTCGGCATCCTTTACTAGCTACTAGGTTAGTAGAGGATGCCGCATGCTTAAGCATTTGCTTAAGAATAAGTAGCGACTATGAATACCGGCCTATATTCCTATGTCCATGGATATTATACATATAGCGCCGTGGGAGACTTTGAAACTAAAACGAGAGCGGGAAATCTCTGCTCCATTTGAATTTATTAACTACCTGGACGAGCACTCAATGGCTGGACTGTCGGCGAGGGAAACGAAGGATTGGAGGGGAAAAGGCAGAGGTTCAGATACGGGCACGTCGGTTAGCTTCGGATGCATTCGGCATGCATAACCATTGAGTTACCCGATTTACCCGCATCGCCCCCCTTACCGCGAACCTTACCACCCTCTCAGCTTACGCTCCGTCTATACATGCCTATGATTGAGACACGATTACGCATTTTCTATCGTCTGTAACAAAAGCCTAAAATAATCTTTTGTTGACAAGTGCGACATCAGCGCCGCTCGCGACTTGACTCAAGAGCTTATCTCTGGCCACGGATTCGTTGTAAGTTGTAAATGCCAAGCCTCTGTGTTCACTTACAGCAAAAACCACTATGTCACTTCACTTGTTACTTATCGCACCACGTCGCACCGTTGCGTACAATTGCGCACTATGGCGGCCGGTTAAAACATAAATAGTGCGCTTTAGAAGTATGAAGTTACAGAAATTTTATTCTTCGAGGATTTAAATTCGCAAATTTATCGCTGGCCGACATACTATTTTATAGTACACAGGTAATATTTCAAATACTTCGCGGAATCTTGTAACATAACCTCTATGGTATAGGCACGAAGAAAATAAGTAAATAAATTGTTGACCTACTATCAAATATATATTACGCAACGTATTATTAACTCCTACAGCATGATACTGAGAGAATATAGCGGTTTCGAATGAACGAAAATATATATTTAGATGTAACGAATGACCTCGCTTTCAGTAACATATTTTAAAACTGTTTCATTCATTTTAAGGTATATCTAACATGTTCGATCAAAGCATCATTGGCATATGCTTCTCCATCTGTTTGGTAGTGGTTTTCAACTTTTCTCTGCATCGTATAGAAGAAGGTCATGTTGGTGTTTACTTTAGGGTAAGTAATAATCTATCGATACAAAATGATACAATCTAACAATGTATCCTTGATTGTTATATGATACAGGGAGGTGCGTTATTGCCTCAAGTAAGTAATCCAGGATTTCACATGATGATACCACTGTTAACGACCTATCGCTCGGTTCAAGTCACGATGCAAACGGACGAAGTAAAGAATGTACCATGTGGAACCAGCGGTGGCGTGATGATTTACTTTGATCGAATAGAAGTTGTAAATATACTAGATGCAAATAGTGGTAATAATTTCACGCATATGTACTTGTGATTAAGGAAACTGAAGGACAAAGTGTCGCAATATCATGTACTAATCTGCTTTTTCTTTACTATACAGTTTATCATATGGTGCGTAATTTCACCGCAGACTACGATCAAACGTTGATATTTAATAAGATCCATCACGAGTTGAACCAGTTTTGTTCGGTACACACGTTGCACGAAGTGTATATAGACTTATTCGATCAAATAGATGAAAACTTGAAAACTCAACTGCAAAAGGACTTAAATGACTTAGCACCTGGCTTAAGCATTCATGCCGTCAGAGTTACGAAGCCAAAAATCCCAGAGACTATTAGAAAGAATTACGAGTTAATGTGAGTAGAAATTTAAATCAATTGCGGATGACGCAGCAACGATAATACATATGTATGCATTTTCTCATAGGGAAGCGGAGAAAACAAAACTATTAATATCTACGCAGCATCAAAAAGTAGTAGAGAAAGATGCCGAAACTGACAGGAAAAAAGCCGTGATTGAAGCAGAGAAGGAGGCCCTAGTGGCGAAAATTCAATATAGTCAGAAAATCATGGAGAAAGAATCATTGCAACGAATAGCATCTATCGAAGACGAAATGCATCTGGCTAGGGAAAGGAGCCGTTCCGATGCTGAATATTATCAAATGAAAATGCAATCGGAGGCTAATCATCTCCTTCTTACTAAAGAATTCTTAGAACTGAAGAAGTATGAATCGCTGGCCCAAAATGCGAAAATTTATTATGGTCAAGATATACCAAAAATGTTCACGCATGGGGGTTGCTCAAACGATCCTAACATAGGTATCAATGTAGGTATTGAGAAGCAGTAACCATAGAAACGAACGTTGTCTCTTTCCCGCTTCGTGATATATTATGAAGTATTTACCACTTTAGTTATATTTAATGTGTATTCGCTTTCGAAATGTAATAATTGTAAAAAGTTGTTGAAATGAGAATTGCATTTAAACACTTGTTAACTTTCTATTTCAACGAATAAAACTTAACTAGGATTCATGCGATTTATGTATCTGGACCTCAGAGCCAAGGCGTATTAAGTCCGCTTTTTTTTAAAAAAACATTTCACGTGTTTCCTGTATCAAATTTCTCACTCTATCGGAAATATGTAAAATGTTTTTTAAAGAAAGCGGGCTTAATACGCTCTGGCTCTGGGGTGCAGATATGTATAATTTTTCTCTGGTCGAGTCGCACTAACTTCAATAGACCTTTCTAATTAAAATGTTACCAATGATTGTATTAACAGCACATTGCAATTCTATACTCGATAATACACTCGGAGTTAATATTACTTTACACACCGTATTTAAAATATTTTGTAATCTTTTTTAAAACAAATGTAATCGATTAACCTTGTACAACGTAGAAAAAAGTGCGAGTTCAAATAAAGTTTAAATTTATCAATAGCTTTCCCTATTTCAATGAAATCCTATTTCTATCTCGAAATTATTATAGTCGACTGCAATTAATTTATTAGGTTACGTCTGATTACCTTTCCGAATTCTTATCGAGTAGATAAATTGTTTAGGCCGTGCACAGTAACTAATTGCACGCGGTACAAATTCAAACGGACCAATGTAAGTTTAACGTGTTTTCGCGAGTTTGAATAGGATGCGCGCGCATCATAGATCTAGTTACGTGTACATACACATTTTGATACAAATAATGATAATTATATTATAGTACGTGCCTTACATATATTTTCCGCCTTCCAGTGCATTTCTTTCGGTAGAATTATTGTTTTCCAACGAAAAAAGATAAGTTTATAGTAATATTTATATTTTTCCGTGTACAATTATAATTATAATTACGATTTCAATTATGTGTTTATTTCTGTTTATGTACATGTAGAACGGCAAATGACTGGCATCATACGTCAGTCAGCTGCAGCCTTAGAGCATATAAACATGGAGGAAGCATGCAATGGGCGAAAATGTAGACGGCGGCAGAAAGAGAAAAATATACATGGGGGACACCCTCTCTTTCTAACATAAAAAAAGACGTCGCCCCTGAGGCTAGAAAGAGAGAGGGTGTCCCCCATATATATTTTTCCCTTTTTACCGCCGTCTACATTTTCGCCCATTGCATGCTTCTTCCATGTTTATATACTCTAAGGATGCAGCAGTTTTCGGCGGTTTTCGGTAACGCGAATTGCATCATTAACAAAAAAAAATGCTCTGCAAATGAATAATTTTCGAGTATTTATTCTTCTGAGAAGTTGGAAAATTAAATTAAAGAATAATTGAGTGAAATTAGAGAATAATTATTAAAAATAAAGTAAGACCGCCACACACTGGGATTTGAACTGCCGACTTCCTGATTGCGACTCATATGCGCGGTTTTCGGCAATGTTGATTGTTGGAGGAAAGAGCCGTACAAGCAACGCACGCGGACAGGAGTAGTTAGAGATATCTTGTGCGCAGTGCGATGAGAGTAGGTAGATAATTGGTAAGTAAAATGTTGCATTTGTCCCACGTCCCACGATTCTGGCATCAGCGGCAGGATCACATATAACCAAAGTTAGTGGCCCCCCACCTGTCACTATCCTCGTCGCGCACACTTCATTTCTCTTTCTCTCTCCCCTCTTCGCCGGTCCTGGAACAACCTCCACCAACATCATGTGTTCCTATTAACTCTGCTGAATTTCTGTTCCTATTGGATACATAACTTCGTACGCATGATAGGGTGGATGTACCACAGTAAATGAACACGTACCAGTGATTGAACATTTTTTATTAAAACGAGTAAAATAAGTTATTAAAATAATAACTCGTTGTTGGACGTTGCTGTGGGATTACATTCTAAGATGCAACTGCAGAAGGGTATAAATTATTAGCAGAATGTGTATAATTCATTGAAAAGCGGGAGTATTTAATAAAGACAGGATGTGGTTTGTCGTAACTCGTAACCGTGAGCAAGAACTGTTAATAGCTAATTAAATAGAAACTAAATAATTGCAAATATGGAATGGGAAAATAGCCAAGGGTCTATACTTTAAGATACAACTGCAGAAGTTCATAAATTATTCGTAGTATATGAGATGTTCATTAATTTGTGATATTGCGTAATATTTTGAAAATTGTGGGGTTGCTTTGAAAGTAAGCCACCTCCTCCTATATTATTTTGTGTTCCCATTAACTCTTCAGAATTTCCTGCTCCAAAATGTGTCTGGGGCGTTTAGTTCGTGCCTTACGTCGCTAGGTGGGTTCTAAGCTTCACGGTCGGTAAACGCGACAACTGTTTAAAACACTACTCTATTTCGATAAATTCATTTTATTGAATTATGTACATATTAATTTAACTACATCAAAACATTTACAAAATCTATCGTTGAAGGTACTCGGGGATCCATATTTTCAGTTGCAATTGCAAAACTATTTCCACGAAATGTATAATTCAGAATACTTATCGTAGAAAACTTGGCAAAGTTGTTGCCGATAGCTGTGACAGCACTCTGTTATCAGATGAAGCTCCAAATGTACATAAATTATTTCTAGTTAATTAAATGCTTCTGTGAAAGAAGAGACAGACCCACACTGATGAGCCTGGCGGTATTAATTTGCCTGTCATGAGTAACTTGAGAAGTTTCTCAGATCCTAACAATGAAGTAATAATACAATTCGAACTGTGCCAAGGGCAGGTTACATGATTGTAAAGTGCTCGATTGGTGGTCAGAAAGCTAACGATGAAGTTACGGATGCTGCTTCTTAATTGTGCACCTGTGGATTCATTTTGAAGAACAATGTTCTTTCGACACAACGCTGTCTCCCGGTTGCAGGAGACTGAGCACGGCGGTTTCTATTTTTCTAATAACCCCGCGATGATTTTATAGGGTAATCGAGATGGTACATTAAACCTTCCTTCATCCAAACGTATATTTCGCAACATTCAACAGCGTCTTCCATTAATCAGTACCTTTAATAATCCAAGCTTCCTCCCCAATATCCAAACACTTCTACTAAAGGAAATACTACCCGCAATTACTTTTTCAACGCAATAGATAGATGAATAGACGAACAGAGAGAGGTTCCTCTATATATGGCAATTACTTTTTCCACTTTGACATAACAATTTTAAATGCTACGCATATAAGGAGAGATCTGCATTATTATAAGTAACTGACTTATTATACCACTCGTCCTTGGCACGAAGAAAAACTAGAATGGAACAGTTTCAGCGTCCAATTATCGCGCGTCTCTGACATTGAAGCGCGGAAAAACATCTCGTGGGAAAGCCTCGCCGCCATTCATTCCGTTGCACGGAAAATCGCTCGGCCGCATTTGCATATATTTTATTGACAATCAAGATCGAGGTGTACGCTCCAAAGATATCGTATTACGCTTAATTACCCCGCCCATTACTCCCTCTGTAATTATATTCCTGGGGAATGGTGGGCGCTATCGAGATCTCGTGTTCAACGGTTTCAAATTTCACCTGCATTTGCACCATTGTCCAGGAAACGCACAGAAAGTTACGGAGAAAAAGAGCAGGAGAAGTCGAACCGGAAGAGGATGGGCACGATTTTAACTGGACGGCTGGCGCAATAGAAACAATTCTGACTGGCGTTGCTGCAACGTGCGTCATAGGTAGTGCCGTTGACAAATCGACAGCCCGCCGTCGACGCGAGAACCATGAGTTGTTCAAACGCAGCAACGTGAAATTATGTGCTGCGAGCGACCATGCTAATTGTACACCTTCCAACTGCATTATCCTAATTACTAGTAATTGCGAGGAGCGGCGGAGCCACTTTTACTGACGCTGGCTAATGATCATCAATGAAGCTGGCACAACAGATTAATGAATTCAGTGTTGGAAAGAATTTGTCGATTTGTCCCTTCCCCCTGAACAGCCTTCAATTCATATTCTCTGAGAAGAGGGTCCGCGATGTAATGCAGATTTTTAATAAACAAATACTGAAGCCACTTGTAGTGGAAATATAGGCACCCCCTTCTTTCAACAGTTGCGAATTGAAAACAGTTTGCCCTATTGCTATCTAAATGACTATTCATCGATCAAATCTTTTCTCTTAACAGAATTATTATACTATTTACATTATGCATATTTATAACGCAAGTCAGAGTTGAATAACGAGTATTAGGGGACACCGAGAGGGGCCCCTTGCAAAATCGTTTTCTCGGTGATTTCACGCGGCGCCTTTGCTGTCGTCGAGCGAGGGGGAGAGGCGGGAATGGAGAAAAAAAAAGTATCGTGACTATTCAAGGATTATTCCACGCGATCTGCTTTCACCTTTTCACGATCGTCGACGGACCGAAGCGGAGCAGGGCGACGACGAGGAGCCGGGAGCGAGCACGCGTATGACGCGGACGCGTAAAATTCCGTGGCGCGAGATAAAAGGTTTTCGAAGGCTCGGCTGGGTTGCTCGTCCGGTTAGGACTTTGGTAGATAACGCGTAGCGGTTGTCCCAGTTTCCAAGTCAACAGGGGACGATAAAGATCGTCGCGTTCGGTAACGCGAGCATCATTCCCTTTAACGTTATACCTACGATCCGCTGGATCTCCGCGGCGATTAAATAAAATGCCTCGCGATCGCGTTGACTTTCAAACGCCTCACACTGGCGAGCTTCCTCTCCCTGGATAGATTGCAGTGCTGGGTATCCTCGGCTCCACTTGTACGATTCTTCTGAGCTATCCACAGTGAATCTCATTCTACGATCCTCAATCTTCTCCGCTTCTATTTTAATTGCTCTTCTTCCCTGAAATTCCAATTTTCCGTTCAGACGAAAATAACGTTACACGTAATTCGGGGAATATGGATGACGAGGGTGCTAAAATATTCTTGTATTTTCCTGGATGGAATACAAGTACGAAGGCATCTCCTTGCTTTCGATTGTTAAAAATATCGACGCGAAAACAAGCCCGTCAGAGCGTGTGAGAAATAATATTTAACTGGGCGAGTTTGGCGATGTTGACACGTGAAATTTGCATTAACTCGAGAACTCGGGCGGTATAAATATTGCCTGGTGTCCCCTTTCACTGAACCGACGGCTGTGTTTCAGATGTGTACGCTGCACAGGCAAACGTAACGTTTTAGCGTAATGAGAAATGGTCCCTGGCGCGTGTGGGAATAGGTATGCCGGGCGATGATTCAAGTAGATCGTAACGCGACGCGATTATATCCGGTTAGACGCTGTAAAAATATTACATCATCCCCGTATCCGGCACGAATTCACGCTTGTTTTGCTTGCACATACTCGTAGCAATTGTGACGTGGTTCGGGGCACCGACACGTGTCGCAATGGTCTTCTTGTAGGCATTGAACATGTAGAGCGTGATAAGAGGTTGACTAGAAAAAGCGGAGCGATGGTGGTTCATTTGTTACCTCGTTTCTAAATTGCTTCTGAAATCTGTTCCGCTTGGACCATGAATAAAGTAGGGAAAAAGTAAAGCTAGGGGTCCTGTCCAGGAGAAGAAAGATGGAACCTGTATCTGTGACTGGTTTTCCTTCCCATTGTCAGTGTTTTGTAGAATACCCTGGGTTTTTGGCTTCCTGCAGCTTCGCTGTATGTATTAGCATTGATAAATTATTCAGAGATGTACCGGATGGTAGTAAGTTCAGTGAAATTGAAGAGCGAGGTATAAAATACTCTTACAGAGAAGGACAGCGTGTACTCTTCCTTGTCGACTAATCTTCTACGCTTACTCGCTGTGCTTTATGATCCTCTACTCTCACCATACCTCTAATTTCCATTAGGTGAACGTATATAGCTGTGATATCTAATTTGAAGGAAGATGAAAGCATTAGGTGCCATTAAAAAGGAGAAAATGGGATTACAGTTCCCCCTCACCTTTTCAATCTTCTAGAATCTCCATATTTTATATCCCCACATCTTCGCTATCCTCTATCGCCACTTCAGTTCTTTAGAACCGTGCAGTACACAGTGTATAATTTAAAGGAACTTCTACCATGTGATGTTACTAAGGAGGAGAAAGTAGAATTAGTCAAATTTACCATTGCATCCTACTTCTGTCCCCCCAATCTTCTAGAATTGTTCTCCATGCTTTATATGCCTCTATAATGACGCAGCCAGCTTTGTATGGAGAATATATACGCCAATAAACTTTCAAAACCTGTCACGAATCCTTTCTTTGGCCCAGCAATTAATTTTAGAATAGTGTGATCACAGCACGCTAATAAATCCTATTTCACAATACATCTTGGTCTAATCCTTTGACCATTAACGATCCTCCCCTCTCCGCTAACTTCTCTGAAGTATCTGGAAAGCTCTGTGCACCTATTACGTTGCTAAAACCCGCGGCACGCGACAGCCGGCTGCAATTTACGTCGCACCTGACATTCCCAGGTCCACAACAATGTTCCACGCCGTGTGGAGTCACATGGGTGACTCAGAGCACCCGTGCGTTTCCCTTTTTCAGAGGAGAGAGGAACGATTATGTCCCGTCGCGTGCTCCTGAAATGGCACGAGTAGAAACTAAAAACAAACATATAGCTGTGGTTCTCACTCGCAAAACTATAGGCGCCGTAAACTCTTCCTCCTTCCTCGGCCCCTTCAGCTACGCTCACTTCCTGCGATACAGCTCCCGACCTTACTGAAAGTAGCGAAAAGGGGAGCGCACATACGATGCATAATTGTTTCTACATTATCATCGCGTGGAGCTTCGTTTCGAGGCAGCGTACGACGACACGTGCGAAGGGATCTGCTTCAGATCACTTCAGTCTTTACTCTTCCACTCAGCCTCAACGCCGTTCCTCCGCAGTTTCTCCTCCTCTTCCACGCGGGCAAGGTCTGACCGCGCGTCGTCATCGGTGGCGTTTTCGTCGGTTGTCGGCGAGAAACTCGACGCCGGGGGAGAGCCGCCGGAAGAGAAAGCGAGCGTTTCGATGCAAGCGGGAGGGAACAGCTTCGGAGGAAGCTCCCCGACGGTGGCGGAGGTAAAAGCGTTCTCGCGCGGTGAAATCTGAAACGGGGAACGAAACGGAAACGGTCGGCGAATTGAACTTGGCCGGCGAAAGGGGCGATGTTCGTGGAAATCGTCGGGAGGCACGAAGACAAAGAGGTAGAAGTCGCGCTGGACGGCTGCTGAAGTGTTTTTTTTTCCGCAGAAATCGCCGGAGCTGCGGATGAAGGGAAGATAATTAGGGATGGTTAAGGTGCCTTCTGAAGTCGGGAATTCTGTAGGAATCAGTAGGAAATCACTTGAACTCGAAGTGATTTCTTGAAATGGGCAAGTCTAGTGGAGGAAAAATTCCAAAGGCTTCTCGAGTAAGGAAGTTCAAGCTGTAAGGAGGGCCAAGGGTCAGCTAGCAGCTGGAGTCCAAGTCGAGGTAAAGGTTCGAGAGAAGGTTGAAGTGGGGAAAGCAGAATTCCCCAGTTTTCAAGCTCTCGCGTAATTGGATGCTCGAGTGGAAGCTGAAGTTTTAGGAGAGTCAGAATCTCAAGCCTCGCCTGCCAGGCGAGCGGAGGCCAAGGGCAAAGCGGAAGAAGCTGCTCTAGCTGCAGTGAAGGCGAAGGTGGAGACAGAGTCGCGTGCCCAGAGATTCTAACACTCTTTGGAATGTTAATGACCAGCTCTCATATACCAAGCGAGAGTAAACTACTCGGTATTGAATAGCAGCAACGTCCATTTCCCACGCAACTCATCCACTGCACCCCTAGAAGCAAAGAAATTGATTGCAAAAGTAGCCATTTATGGTCAATGAGCCACTTATTGTTAGTGGCAATCCTGCTGGAACTTGAATGGTTCCAAGCATTAACGGATCCACAGGGGAGGGGGGATGCTTTCGAATCCAGTTGAAGCAGATGCTTCCAGGCGATACTTATCCTATAATAAAGAAGACAGTTACTCCAGCTAGTATAAAATAAGAGAAGCGATTACATACGAACCGAAATCGCAAGGATGACATTAAACTGTTGCAGCAGATGAACGCTCGTTTACCTTTTCTTCCTCGTACCTTTCTCTTTGCCCTACCAAAGCGCCCACTCGTCCCCCTGGGTATTTCCACCTCCAACTTAAACGTCTCAACGCTCTGCAAACACATCCAGGCGCGCAACAATTCGTGGAAGAACGTTATAGAAACATAAACATTCGCCATCATGAAAAGCTTCCTTCCAAGAAAGCTTGATTACCAACGCACGATCCTCCTCACGAGAGGACGACAGGCTCTAATACTCTAATGCCATAACGCTTGAAATACCACGAACTTGCTCCGAGTGGATGATTCAGAAGGTTACAGTCTCTTCAGTCTTCACTCGCAGCAACAGTGCCAGTGGGCAACTTTCCCTTTCTTCTTCACTTTCTTATCGCATGATTTTACGATCACACTCGCCAATTACCATTCAAAGCCAATAAATATACGAGCGATCGTTCCTAATCTATCCACAAATGCTACTGTTTGGAAGCAACTGCCCCACCAAACGAGTACCCGAGAATAATTTCCCTAAAATTCGATCAGAAGTGCGTGAAACTAGCTTATTACGCAAGCGTTATTGACTGTAAGGTAGCTCGTCTTAACTTCTTCCTACTTGCTGCCTCAAATAACCCGGAAGAGGCTCCCTACCCCCCCCCCCCCCCTTATTATAGCCTAACGATCGTTTTCTTGCGCGACACACTCGAGAACAGGGGCCATGCAAAACGGAATCCTGTTAATTAGCGACTACTACGAGGCACTTTAACGAAACAGCGAAAGTTGCAAGCTCCGGTTGAGCCAGGCTTTTAGTATCGACCTCGGGGGTGCTCGTTGATCCTAATTGACGGTAATTAGGCTGGTTGCCCGCGATACGCTTTTACAAGTGCTCGGAAGCGTGGAGAGATTCGGTCGCTCCCTGTCAGAGGAGTGTGACAAGCGGTGTAAAAATGATAACACGGCGAACGATTGGGGGAAACGAGTTCGCCCATGCTCTCTTTCCTTGTGCAACGATTTCGTGTCATGCGACAGGATCACGAATGTCGTTAGCCGCCTTTGTTCGCAGAGTGGGCGCACGTGGACGAATTACAGTGGGCAGGGTAGAACACGCGACAGTGGAAGAGCCTTGAAATTGCGTTCTATTGGGACTGAATTTTATTAGGTATATTCAATTCTGTTGATAGTAGCCTTGGCAGTCGCAAGAAGCTTAACAATATTAAACGTATCCTGCTTGGTACAAGCATCCTTACTACCCTTACTCGCCACCCACTAACGCCAGTGGCGCATTTAACGGGCGGCCCATAAGCAGTTGCAGAAGGCCCCCTAAGGCCCCATCTCTAAAAAAGATTATTATTTTATTCAAACACTATTTTTTTCTGTACTACTACACTTGGCCCGTTTTTAGTAAGCTACCTCTTCATTTTCCCGAAAAAATGGGCCCCTGCCCAAAAGGCCCCGCCGGGCTCTATCGTAAAAAACATTATGACTTTATCCAAACACTATATTTTTTTCTGTACTACTACACTTGGCCCGTTTTTAGTAAATTACCTCTTCATTTTCCCGAAAAAATTGGGCCCCTGCCCAAAAGGCCCCGCAGGACCAGCTGTCTTAAAAAAAATTATGATTTTATCTAAACACTATATTTTTTTCTGTACTATTACACTTGCCCCGGTTTTAGTAAAATGGGCCCCTCAGAACGTTCGCCACTTGGGCCCTTTTCCTTAAATCCGCCACTGACGAACACCCTTGCAGACAATTCCTTCAAATTTACTACGGTCTACTACGGATTACCGAATGACTCGGATAAAAATCACCCGCCAATCTGAGAATGACTGTTTCCATATCATAAAATCTGTCCTCGCAGTATAATGTACTCTGCGATCTCTGACATTCGATCATTTACACCTGCCCGCTCACCTTCTCCCTCCGCCTGCTTCTCCATATTTCTCTCATTAAGAACAGATTAAATTTAATTAAGCAGATGAAAGAGGAGCCCCACGGGACTGGCCTCGGGAGGTGACGAAAACCTGAACGGAAAAATACCCATGAAACCGAATCGTAACCCACTTTGTCATACGTATCGCGGACAAGAGGAATGCATTCGCGTGGACTCGATCCGATTTACATGCCTCGATGGTGTGCGCGCGTGTAAAGATCTGCGACGCTGCGTACTACGTGCATACACGCGCGCGCTGGCCGTGTGGAGGCAGCTCGCCGAACGGATCCATGCCTCAGGACGCGAACGATTCTTTGGTGACTGGTGGTTCAAGAGGTGAGAGACCATAATGTCTGGTGGGGGGCAACGGGGACCCCGCCCCGTGGATAGCTATAAAATGCCAGCACGGGAATCAGGCCCAACCAGTCTTAATCGGTACACGAAGGACCATTTTTTTTCTCTCCTTCCTACGTCGACAGGCTCGGCTCTTTGCTCTCCTTCCTCTCTCTCATCCCCCAAGACCATGAAGCTGGTCCCGATCTTGTTGCTTGTCGTCGCGGTCGTCTTCGCCGCCGAAGAAAAGGAGGAGGAACGTCCGAAAACGTACAGAAGGCTCATTCCCGCTGACGTCCTTCGCGGTGAGTCTCTATTTCTTCCCAGAAACATTCTAAAATGTCCGAACCATTGTAATCTGTCGGGAGGTGACAGTGGTACCGCTAGAGTTGTTTTTTATTGGGAGTTCAAATGAAGGGAGACGAGAGGACTCGTTTGGTTAAGAGGAGAGAGTGAAACGGCACTCTGGGGTTACTCGAGGGAATGACGAATCTGCTTGTCTCCTATCTCTGCTCTGATTGACACTAGTAGCACATGCTTTTGAATTACCTTAATTTGTAGAAGCTAATAACTTTTCATTTCTTTAGTCTAAGGTACACAGTGTTACTTCCTCGGGGGTGGAATTACAATTGACAATATTAAAATATCATTGACAGCCCTTTTTGCTTTATATTAACGCAAGAAAATCGTAAAACCCACGGTTTTCAAGTAACAAGTACATACACCATTGCATTTCGGTCTTGAAAAAGACCGGAATTAGCGAACCGGTTATGCGTGTAGCCTTAAAGGCGCGCTTCAAGATTAACACGATCTCCAGTTTTCCGCTTCCCACTTTCTTCTTCCACCTACGTTTTTTTCCACAATTTGCATCCGACAGTATTATTTATCATATGGGAATATCCTTTTAACTTAGCACGACGCATGCTCAGGAAAGTGGGACGATTTTGGTCAAACTTCTCGCCCAAAGATATCCCGCTTTCTTAGAACGAACGACTCATCGACAGGTGAAATTGCTCGAGGACGCCATTCGTTCGTCATCACCTAAACAGCATATTCAAAGCTGTAGTATTTGTCCATAGACTTCATTAAATTATTATCCAAGGAGCCGGTTCTTCTTCTTCATCCTCCACAAACATCTTACAGGGGTGAAACATGAGTAGCCATCCAGACAAGCCCCTTCTCATTAACTCCAGCAGCAATTCCTGCTTCTTCGACTTTCCATTTGCAATTAAAGGAGGTCCTTGGAAGCGAGGCTTCTTTTCACCCTGCCCATTGTGTTCACCCGTCCCCTCGTTGCTGCGCCCATCGGGCCGTGACCGCGCGTAGCAGTCAGACGCCACCCACCTCCTTTCCTTCTTCACCAGACTGACGGACGACAATCATTGTCTACACAGGCGGGTCCGCCAGCTCCGTAGATCCCGACATGCCGTCACGCCGTACGATTTAGCCGGACACGCGATAGGGAAAAATAGGAAACGGTAGTCGCGTCAAGATCAGCGCCGATGGAACGCGTGAAAGTCCCGTGCGACTCCCGTTCTTCTTGACCATATCCCGCGAGACCCGGTCCACTTGGTTTTCTCGAGCGGCTCCTCTCTTATACGGCTCGCGCATCGTGGCAAACGGAGCCACGCGTCCAAGGTAAATTACCTTTTGCGAAATCCAAGTCCGCAGCCCTGGAATCGCATTACGAGGCACTAAACAGCGTCCTTCTCGCCGATCGTGCCGCGCAAATTGACGCTAATCTGTTTCCTCGAGATCCAAGAATCGTGTATTAATATTCAACGAGAGAAGAAGGGAGTTAGTTAGTGGTGCGACTGAGCGCGAGGGGATAGTCATTGGCGATCGAATCGGGTAAATAGCAGGAAGCGAACCGGTGCAGCTTACCTCGCGGAAATTACCAGCGACGTCGTGGAGTGCCTGTTTAACATAGCGGCAAGACTCGCGTCATTATTTCTGGATAATGGTCGCTGCGATTAATTAATTGGACAGCAGTCGTATCCTTGTTGATTCTGGTCCATACCACGCGAAGCACCATGGCCCAGATACACCGTATTTTTCGCACCAGACCTAGATTCCGATGAATAATCGCGGGAGACATGCCATAGCTGCCTTGGGTCCGAACACGGTGCTACGTTTACATTTATGTATAGACGTGTTGTGTCGCGTGCCGGGCGTTCCACGGACGCTAAGGACATAAGCTGTTTATGCGCGCTCGGAACAAGGATAACGAGATTAGATCGCGTTACGAAATTCCGACAGAGGGGGACACAGCGGCCGTTTCTCTTCGTTTTGGAATTAACTCGCGTCCTCGGGAATAATAGTGGCAATCAGTATTTCATTCCCCAATTCGATCCTTCCCTTTCTTCTTCGTTCAACTGTCCCTTGCTACGTCTTCTTTTGCTACGCTAAGGCTAATTAATAAATAGATATTATGCAGCACCGAAGGCACTGAAATCTCGGGTATATACCAAATGTGGATGATTTAAACCTTGAAAGTTATACACCCAAGTCCCGTAATAATTCGAGAATACTAGCTTTTCTTATCGTCCCACGTATCAAGTTTCCAGTGATCCATAGCCTTCGATCGACAATCACGATCGTTACACAGTAATTCTATTATTCGAAGTGGCAAGCAAGGATGCAATATCGTTGTGGGAATTAAAAGTCAAGTTTCTCGGTCACGAGCAACTCCGTCGTCCGGGTGTACCCGTTTCGAAACAGGACGATTGCAGAAAGTAGGACCAGCTGGGTTGGGTCACTGGCAACGACGAAAGTTGGCCCCGAATGAGAATTCGTGGAGAAGACTGCACCCGTCCTCCGGTCGGTAAACTTTCGAGCGAATCGTTCCACCCTTCGATCACGATCCCCCCCCCCTCTCTTCTGTGTCGCGTAATTCGCGTGATTACACGTTCCACGCACGCGGCCACTTTATCTTTCCAAACAGGACACGCACGACTGGCCAACCACGCGCAAATTGCACGTTATTACGGGGAAATATCATGCATTCGTTGAAACAGCCCGCGGATTTGTTAATCGGATAGATAAACGACGAGTGGCGTAATTGCCGCTTATCACCGGCTCTCCTCCCTCATTAACGATCAGGTTGCATTCGCCGGTGTATTAGGAGCGCGATAAGATTTCCAGACTCGGATAGCCACGAAGCGCTGAGGAAGCTTACTTCTCGAAATCAGACCTTCCTCCGTAGCTACTTTCTTCCCGCGTCCATAAATTTCCCTCGCACAAAGCAGACTCGACTTCGATTTCACATTCCGCGAGGGTACATTGTTTGTTTCGCGATTAAAGTGTAGTGAACGAATGTAACGTTACACCTACCGCCTACCGAAAGCTGGCCCCTGCAAGCAGGCGAATCTTAATGTCGGTGAAAGTTCCAGTAACGTCCACTATAAATCATGCTTCCTCGCTTCCACGAATAGTACCCTTCCCGGCGCGGATCACGGTAAGTATACAGCGGGCCGTTTCTTTCGCGAGGATCGCCGCCGATTGGCGGCACCCTTTCAAGAGCACACGCTGCGCGCAATGGAGCGCGAACAGCAGTGACGTATTTAGTGTAAACAGTACCTTGGGCAGCGCTGCACAAGGAGCTGTTTTCGGCGCCTAGCGGCCAGCAACCCGCCTGTCCCATTGCTAAGGTCAGAATCGGTGAGGAGAACTGCAGTAGTGTATGTGCATTTGGTATGATTTGACCTAGCCATATGTACTTACGCTACGAGCACGGTGTAATAGACAGGTGTTCCCGACTCTGTACCTTTTACCCCAGCGATTTTGTGTGCCGATTTCTGTTTAGTTCCCCTGGCCGTTGCGAGAGGCGTCGTGACTTAGAAGGTATATACATATGTATTAATGAGACTATAGTAGTAGAGATTTTAGTGGTATTACTGGGCTTGCCAAAAACAACAGGCGACCTGTATATATATGTAAATGCCTTTACGACATCGACGAAATCTGCCGGCCGCCAGAAGAACTAGGACGAAAAAGTCACACATTCTGGACAGGAGTCGGACACCTGTCTATTGCACCGTGGCTACGAGCCTACGAGCACGCATATACACTACTGCAGTTCTCCTCACCGATTCTACCTTAGCAACGGTACAGGCGGGTTGCTCGACGCTAGGCGCCGAAAATAGCTCCTTGTGCAGCGCTGGCCTAGGGCAAGCGTAGAATTTGAGCCCCCCCCCCCCTCTCCACATGCATATCATTCCAATTCCATCTTTTCTGTTCTACTTCTTTGTTAAAAGTGTTCATCACACAAAACATTTTATTTAGAATTTAGATAATCCTTTTAAAGAAAGTGGAGCTAAAGGGCGGAAGAGACGAAAGTTGGAGGCAAATGAAGCCGAAAAGTGCAGCAAGTTTTTTCGAAGCTTCTCTAAAGAGACATGCGATGTACACGACTAATAAGCGTAAACTACGAACATTGACCATCCAAATAGATTTATTCAAGAAACACTATTTCTTTCGGCTTTTCGCCGCCAGCTGACCCTTCGCCCTCTTTAAAGCTTGAACTTCCTTACTCGAGAAGCCTTTGGAATTTTTCCTCCACTAGAGTTGCCCATTTCAATCCTACCGAGTGCATGTCATTAGAGTTCAAGTGATTTCCTACTGATTCCTACAGAATTCCCGACTTCAGAAGGCACCTTAACCATCCCAGCCGCCTCTTACCGCGCTAATAGCGTTCGGCTCAGGTTTTCTTGCTGCCGTAGTTTTACAATGTTATTAAGGAAATTACACGGCGAACCGTGAGGACCGGCTGTCTCTTTCTCCTCTCAGAAGCCCGATTTCTCAGTTAACGTGCGCAAAGTGTGATGCTCTCTCTCTTCGAGGCCCATGGTTTTGCTAATTAATTGATATCGATTGCATCTGATAATGCGAGCCTTTCGAGGGAAGAGAACGGGAAAGTAAATTGCTTGTACTTCGTTTTCGCAATGGCTCGGTTAGATTTTGTAACGCGCATCCATCTTAGAGCCGACGCTCCATCAGATATATGTTAGATTTGGCGCAATCTCCGAAGAAAGAACTTCGGTGTGGGTAATCCTTGGATACTGAATGCAGAGACCGAGCTCCTCGAGCTACTTTCTTAAGATCCAGGTGTCCCGCGAGCATCGGCGCCTTTTAGCGTTCGCGTAAACGCCCATTATGTTAAGCCAGCGGTTTAACACGGTGGCATTGACGGAACGGTAACAGACACGTCATTGTCTGAATAAATCTAGCTTCTTAGAAGGCAGCGAGCTGTGTGTGGCCAAACGGTGGACGTTGTCCACTCCCTTTTGCGTCCTTTGCTCTCCCTCTTGCGCCACCTCTTCGGCATCTTCTTCGTTTCCTTTCGTCCTTGATACCTGTTTCATAGACGAGCATTGGTAGGACGAGAATAAAGTGACTTTACTAGCTTTAAGCGACTTACATAGGATTCTAGAGCACTGAAAAGATTGAATATGAATTTCAGTAGATTATCCTCCACTTACTTTAAACAGTATTAAATTTACAGCGAGTTCTCGTCATCAATCGTCGCAGAATTCTATAGTGAATAAAGAAATTTAAAAAAAAATTAAACCCGACTTCAAAAAAATAAAATTGCACTAAAAAGTAAAAAATAATTTTTTCCCTTATTTAATCTACGACTCATATGTTTTAAGTCAACGCCAGATTTACACAGTGCAAATGGTGAGGCACCGACTTAAAAAATATGAGGGTCGTAGATTAAATAAGGGAAAATATTATTTTTTTAATTTTACATTTTATTTTTTTTTTGAAGTCGGTTTAAATTTTTTTATTTTTAACTTTTTAATTTTATATATATTGACACAACATGCTCAGGAGATATGCGCGTACGTACATAAAATAATAATAATTAGGTGACAATAGTCTTTATTATTAACCAGAACTGGCAAAATATTGGGCCAATGTTGATGCAGTGTAGGATGGAACCACCGGGGCATCGTTCTCTTTCGAATAAAAAAAAGATCATCAAAATCGGCCCATATGCTGAGGAGTTACCTATGCTGGGACAAAAAAAATACAAACGGGTCGAATCTATAACCTCCTCCTTTTTGAAGTCGGTTAAAAAGGAACGGGAACTCGGATTGACCTAGCCAGAGTTCGCGATAATTGCGCAAGAGGCAGGTCTATGTGACAGTGAAAGTGCTTCTCCTTGAAACTTTTCGCGGTGTGCCGACGACAACACATGCGCGCTAGAAAGCGACGACACCTTTCGCGTTAGGGCGTCGCGGCAAATTATTCGGATAATGCACTCGTTCACGCATCGTGCACAGCAGCGACGGCATCGCCGATGGAACGCAATCCGCGCGAGCCATTGGTCATGTAATTAGGATGAGATTTTACTTTTGCATCATCGCGGTGAAAATCTGACGGCGATTCATCTGGAATGCGAGGAATTTTAATTGGATTTAATTGGACACGATGCATCGAGTAACTTGTAGTACCGTCGAAAGGGTATTGCGATATCCTGGTATGGGGATATCCAAGGGGAGTACTTACACGATGGTATCTAATCGTGCACGTATTCCACGTATCCCACTGGCGCGCGCCTCGTTCGTCTCCAGTTCCCTGTTGCTTAAAAATCCGTTGTTGAATCGGCGGGATCTTCCGGGTAGTAGTGACACCGATACCTTTCCCCAGAAAGAAAGGCGCCGCGGCCCGTTTTGTTGCATAAAACACCATGTTGCGCAATAAAAGCTAGTGTTCCAGTTAAAGCAGCATATCAATCCGACACCTTTATGTAATACATTTTATGTAATTCGGGAACACGCGCTGCGCGAACGGGTTTGCTGTAATTGGCGAAGCTGCGGACAGCGTCGCGATCTTAGCATAATGGTGTTACAGCGTTCACGAACGTTCGCGGTAACTCCGAACTATCAGTGTTAGCGATGCATTCTGTAGAATTCGTTCCAAGCTTTTATAATAATAAAACGTGTCAAACTCGATACAAGATGTATCATGATATTCTAAATTTAATATTCTACTAAATTCTAACGAATCTTAAAATCTGATTATTACCCATGCAGTCTCGCAAAAGTGTTAGAAACCTTCTTTACTAGCTGTATCTTCATCGATCTCGTTTAACTAACTCATTCTATCATTTGAGAACCAATGTAAATCCAACCTGGATACAAAGGGACATTGGTTAATAATTCTGTATTTCTAGATTTCCCTGGCATGTGCTTCGCCTCGACCAAATGCGCCACCGTCGAGCCAACGAAATCCTGGGATCTGTCTCCGTTCTGCGGGCGATCCACTTGCGTGCCGGCCGACGATAATTCCGGTCGGCTGTTCGAGCTGGTCGAGGACTGCGGACCCCTGCCGAAGGCCAACCCGAAATGCAAACTCTCCGAGAAGACCAACAAGACCGCCCCTTTCCCCGACTGCTGCCCGACCTTCGAGTGCGAGGAGGGCGCCAAGCTGGAATACCCGGAAATCCCGACCCTACCGCCGCCCACGGAGATCCTGGAGGCGGAGAAAGCACCGGAACCGGCTCCAGCCAAAGCTTAATTCCAGACGTGTGACGTGGTCTCTGCAAAGCAAATTGAACAATCAACTCGATAACGAAACCGTTCACCAACCGTTTCCTCTTTGTTCATTTTCTTCATCGATCGCTGTACTACCGACGAGTTCACATTTAATGATCAGAACATAATCTGAAGGACAGTATCTTTTCCTTATCTGATTCTTAAGGAAACATAAAAAGAGAAAGCTAATGATGACTCCCACACCTAAAAGGACAATTCGTGGAAGTTTAAATTCAAAGAGACAGTGAGGTAGATTAAATTCTTGGATATTATTCGGAGAGTAATAGCCGTGGTTGAAGAGTATTTGTGAGTAGATGGAGGAGATTGTAATATCAAGGTAGAAATAGGAGGAAAAAATATTCTTTTGTATTCCATCGCGAGGCCACGTCGCAACTTCCTGCTACCCTTCGACGCGATTCGACTTCCCGAGAGACTGAAATTCCATTGTGTATCATTTATGTACTTCCATTCTTAAGTCGATATGAAATTTGTGAAGCAAAGGTGGAAAGGGAAAGAAACATTAATATCGACGATGTGAAGCCTCTTCAGTCTCCTAGTCCCGGAAATGAGATTTAGATGTTCCCGCCAGTTTTCATAACTCCGCTCGTAACGATTACCCCGTAGAAAGCTAATGCCAATTTCTATCTTTTCTGGAAGAGTAGAGAGTTCTGCGTATGTAATGTAAAGGAACATGTGTGATTGTAATTTTAATGTGATTAAATTAAAACCTATTTAATTCAACCACCGAAGCTCTCCGTTCCACATCCCCCACCTAACCCACGCACTGGTCGTTTGAAAAAGAATAGAATAGACAGAAGTCGTAAAATATAACAGCACTGATCGGCAAACTTACGACTTATTTATCACTCAAACACGATGCTTCTTACTTTCAAACATAAAAGAACGATTATCTCAACTAAAAATACAAATTATAGGCGAAAGGAAGCTTACAATTAGTTCTGTAATAGACGGAGTCCGAATTTTCCACTTGGAAAATTGACTCAAGGTTGCAACGAATCAAATTTCAATCTCACATTAAATTAAATTAATCCAATTTTTGAATCGTCAATTACGTTCGAAAGTTCCTTTAATGGCGCCGCTTTCGTTTCGTTACAAGGCTGGAGAATATCTTGCACAGATTATCGAACTTGAAGTCAAGTAACTTTCCACTGTCGATGTTTACAATTTAATAATATGTAACTCGTAATTAATTAAACGATCGCCGTTTCACTGGTAAAATCTGCAAGGAGCTGTTTAGCCTCGTCGCGTGGTCCTTGATGTTGGTAACATAGACGAACGGAGAGGTTTCGTTTTACTGTTACATATGTTGGCAGCGCGGAAAAATTGCTCCTGGAAAATTCGCAATTTAACCAAATTTAATGGACGTGAGTACGAGCGTGAACTGATTAGAATAAACGTGGACATTGGAGAGGCCGTGTGCTCTGTTGGAGGAATCTGTCGATAATCCGCAACGAAGATGAGTGAACTGGTTTGGGGAATAAAAAACGGTGATTTGGAGCAAGTGCGGGATATCGTTGAGAACAAGGCAAATATATATAAGACGTTTTATCATCTTTCACTTTTGTTGCTGTTTGATCGTCGGCTAATCAGAAACGTCATAATGATACGCCTTAGAATTTCCCCACTTGTCCCCTACTGTAGTACATAAAATTGTTATGCAGGAAAAATTGTTATTAGTTAATAACCAGTTGGTTGATATAACAGTATGATAATTTATTGGTACTTTTTTCCCAAACTCAACACACACGCACACGTTTATGCTGCGATCGAATGAACTTTGAGTCTTACAAAAATATGTTTCTGTTAACAGAACATCGATGTGAATCAAATAATCGACGGAAGGACACCACTGCATTATGCAGCTGATTACGGCCAAAATGAAGTGGTTAGATACCTTTTAGAAAAGGGCGCAAATGCAAATGTAAATAGCTGATATTTTTTAATTGCGATTTATCAATTTCTCCATGTGATATCTATCGCCTCCGTTTAATTACAAAGGAAGTTTACAGTATGTGAAGTATAAGATAGATTGATATAAATGTATTGATTTGTAGGCCACGGATAAACATGGTATAACAACATTACTGGCGGCAATCTGGGAGGGTCATACGAATTGTGTAAAATTATTATTAGAGAAAGGAGCGAAACCGGACGGATTAACGCCGGACGGCACCAGTTACTTGGATGCTGCCGAGAAAGAGGAGATCAAACAGCTGCTTAAACTTCACTAGCACAAAGCCAAACAGAACACAGAGCGATAATTTTTGTTACTTTAGTATTTTAATGTTCCTCATAGGAGTATCACCATTGCTTTCTCTTAATTTCTTGCATATGACTAGACTATCATATTTATGCACTTTAAATTAAAAGAATATAGGTACACGAATGTAATTTTATAATAATATATTGCACGTCTGGAGCGTATAATCATGAACTCATATTCTTACACGGTTATTCTTAGGGATTCGAAGTATGTATAATTTTCAGCTTTAAGATCGTATATCGTACAGTTTGGTTTGCAAAACTGACAGGAACAAATTTATTTTTAAAGCATATAACCACATATAGCAAAAGATATTTTGATACATTCGTAAGAAGCAGCGTCGTGTTTTAAATATTTGTTATTAATTTATAAATGTTGCGAATGTCCTTTTTTTATCGACTTTTTTCTTTATAAACCACCATCGAAACAGTAACTCTGCTTTAGTTTAATAGTTTTGCGGGGAAGAGCTATAGATATATGGAACAGTAAATGCTCGGTTCGAGATATACATACATAATTTAACTGAGTTTCGAGAAAGACATGTATAAATTATAGGAGATTAAAGAGCTACTATCTTTATGGTACTAATTACCTGGCATGTCTCTTAAGAGGTTTTAAAGGTGTACAATAATCAAAAATAATAAGCCAATGCATCATTGTTATGTATATCGTTGTATTTTATTAAACCCATATTTATCATTCATTCGTTATCCAGTAGCAATTGTAATATGTTAGTATAGGATTCTCAAGCATCGTCGAACCATCTTGCGATGCCAAAATTTATTTGTCCGATGTCAATTACAGAGAACGCAAAGACTGTATTACCTTCGTTAGCTATCGAATATATACCTTCGCAGATATCTTATGTTCCACGTGTAATAACGTACTGAAATGGCCTCAGGAAGCAGCATTACACTTTGCAAAATGTAATACAGTTTATTCCATATCACTGGTCTACTTTATTTTGTAAACTAGCTGATATTTGAATGAATAATAAATGCAACAAAAAATCACCACAGACGTATTTCTCCAAAAAAATTTCTGCTCTTAAGTGAAAATAAAAATACCTCGTAATAATAAACTGTAGAGTAATACTGTGGAGTGGGTGCTTTAAAAAAGGGGAGGGGGAGGGGGAACTTGAATCCTAAATTTGTTATTCCTATGTGTAAAGTATTTCGTTCATTATAAAAGTCGTCCTCTACAATTGGACGCGCCGCATTTGCATATGATAACTTTACCAGGTATGCTGCCAACATCGTAGCTGTAATTCCACGTTAACTCTTGGCCTGCTCTTATGTAATTCAAAGCAAAAAATGCCACCCAGGGGAATCTCAAGTCGTGGGTGTCGACGAAGACGTTTTGCACAAATACGTTTGGATCGCACGAATGCTGAAAAAAGATGAATTGAATTGTCACCTCACCCCAAAGCTTCGTGCTTTGAGTTAAGTTTACTGTCGCCAATTGGCAGTGGTAGTGAAGAATTGGAGCGCAACTTACGTTTAAATAACGCCCGATATTTCCAGTCGTTTTAGCGTCCATTATATAAACGGCCTCGTCCTCCCCAAAGAAATCCCTCACCGACTTAAACTTTGGTCTTTCCAACTGCGCTGGCTCCACTGTTGGATCGAATCTACTCGGCTCGCGTCTACCACTTCTGGTCTCTTCTTCGTCACTCACAGTGATTGTATCTTGATCGTTGGATCGACTATCGTGATTGGAAGGTTTCGCGAGACTCTCGGAATTCTTAGTACCACTCCCGTCTTCGCTGTTCTCTTCGGACCCGTCGTGGTTGTTGGCCTCCCCTCGTTTTCGCTTCCTAAGTCGCTTCCTAAACAGACATTGCGTGACCTCTGTACGATCGACGAGCAGATAAATCGTAGCGCACAGGGTTAATAATTCGCCTTTTATTATTACTTACCTAATGGACGAAGGTTCCATTGTAGAATTAACGTCGAAATTCACATACTTGGTGATATCGAAGTCTTCGTCTGAATCGTTACCATTCGTCTTCGTGTTATCTTCATCGTCGCTCGTCAGGCATTTCTTTTTGTCCTCGGGAGTGGACATTGGCATTTCTGGCTCAAGAACGTCACTTTCGTAGCCTTCCTTGATCCCTTCCACCACCTCAACGTAATCCAATTCAGCCAGGTATTCGTCTCCATAGTTCTTGCCACCCTCATTGGCTCCCTAGTATGCAAGGGAGATATTACCACCCTAATACTACTTCGCGCAACTCATATTATCATTACTCAACTATATTGCCACTGTTTTACAATTACCTGCTCGGTAAGTAATCTGCCAGCGTATATACAAATAAAAGATCCAAGGGGAATGTCATTTAAGCATCTTATGCCCCAGCCCCGAGGAGCTGTTTTGAATACTTGTAACTTTAGTGTCAACGGATGCTGCACCACTCTGTTTAGACAAGTCTTTACAGCGCATTTGCATCCCGAATTGCATTCATAGATCCCGGTGGTCACTGGCTCCGGTAACCGTTTGTACACGTAACCCACAGACGTGTTTGGTACTCTTCCTCCAAGAGTCGCGCCCTGTATCGTTAATTGCCAGCACTGACACTTTGTCTTGTCCTACGAAATGATGGAGCCATATGAACGGATCAATTTATCTGTCGTCTCGGGGGCACATCATCCTAACGAAACTCTAAACCTACTTGACAGTCGTCTTCGCAATCACAACTGCACAGGAAATTGGGATCTAAATTAAGGTCTACGCCTTCTGTCGGCTCTCTTTGAGTGCTGTACCTAATTGTATCCGGTTGAGTGTGATCCAACTCATTGACGCACGGTATCGGTACATTCTCCACACCGTAGCTGAGATCCTTGAGATGAAAAGAAGGTAATTCAATTACGAGGCGAAGTCACAATTATCGAGCTTCATTTACCTTTATATTAATGAAACACTTGTCCAGGACGAACTCTGCCAGACAGTGTACCCAATAATCGAAATCGAATAGATCGACCGACATCGGGCTGCCTGTTTTGCGGAGGTACAGGTGTAACTCTTCCATGTTCCGTAGCCTAACACCACACGGTGCTTGATACAACGTGATCTTCTTGCCCTTGGGGTATTTGCAAAGTTGGCGGTTCCAGCCGCACAGTAATGGTATAGAGAGAGGTGAATATCCTCGTAAATCATCTGGTGTAAACGATATACCTTGAACACATTGAGAGCAATTTGTAAAGCTGCTGGTTCCAGCCGCAGAGTAATGGTAGAGAGAGAGAGAGAGAGAGAGAGGGGGGGGGTTATATCCTCTTAAATCATCTGGTGTAAATGATATACCTTGAACGCATTGAGGGCCACATTTGTGTGGAACGAATTCCTTTGTCTGAATCTTGTTCTGCGTTTGATAGTACTGAAATAAAATGCAGATAAATTCTTGCACTTCTTCGGGGAAGATTTACAACAGCGGTGGCTTTATTTGACGTACTCACAACTATGCTATGCGAAGGTTTGGTTTCCGAGGTATGGTTATACGCATTCGTGTCTACGACAGTTGGCTTCTTACTGGTACTCTTTCTAGCAACAGCGCGCGACTGCGGTGCAGTCGAAGTAGATACAGTTGTGCTGCTCTCAGTCGTCGTAGGAATTTGAACTTTCTCTACCTCGGGAACTCTCTCTTCTTCTGGCTCTATATTAGACGTATATTCCACGTAGGGTAAATTGCTTTTCTGGAATATACGTAAACCGATGTGAGATCGGAATTATGCTCGGTAGGAGGTACGATAGAAGAAAATAGTTTGCATACATTAGAGATGGCAGGAAGCCTATGCCGGCTTGGCGTGTTAACGGAAGCATGATGCCCTTGCTGTCTAGCGTTGGCTTTTAAGAGCTCGAGATACAAGGGCCCCAATCTAGCGGAACCCCTATAGATCCATTCTGTTCTACCGTCGGCATCAAAATGCATTTGCACTAAGCTTGCGTCAACCTGCACTACCCTGGCAATCCACCATTTGCCGTTCCATTCTGTTTTCACTATTTGCCCTGTCTGCAACTTCACCATTGGCCTCTCAGGGTACGTGTCGATGTACTTTTTCACGAAATCTTTGGACTCGTTGGGAATATCTTCCCAAACCTTGACAGAAGATTCGGCAACTAAATAAATGTATCTGTGCTCGACGTATTGAGCATAGCCGTCGTCAAAGAACACCAAGTACCTAGAGTGTCGTAAAAAGAAATTCCCTTAGCACTGTGCATTAGAATCGAAGGGTTACACAAAAGATATACCTGTATTTATTTGTCGCTTTCGGTGGTTCGGCTATAACTCCGCTATAAAAATTACTAGACGAAACGTCTCTAAAGATTGCTACCACTCGTGTACCGACTGGAATTATCACTCGACTAATAGCGGCGACCGCAAGCTGCTTGCCGAAAGCAGACTTGACAACTGTATTATTATACTTCTTTTGCAATAGCTTCACGCGGCAGTGTACAGGATTTTTCGCAACTACAGTTTGCACCTAATAAATAATGATCAAAACACGTTAGATACGATTGACATATGTGATTAGTTGGCAAAATAAAAACGAATGCATTAACCTTTCCCTTAATCCACGGCATAAGTGGATGTTTCATAACGAATACATGGCTGTCCACTTCGATCGGCGGCTTCACAAGCGGACCAGTTGGAGGCAAGTCCAGAACTGCGATTTGCCTATTCTCTTGTTCGATAGGTAGAATCTCAGGCTGACTGTCTTGCAGTATTGCAGGCGAAACTCGCACTTGGGTAACCTTCTTCGTTGCCACCAACGGATAGAGAACGTTATCCGTAAATCCATCGTCTAGTTGAAGCTCTTGAAGCATCTCAATTTGCGGTCTGAATTCGTTGTATAAACTATTCCGCAGTGTATCCATAGTTCGCATCAAGTCTCTAACCGTTTTATCCAAAACATCGTTCCCTCCTGTTGCAAAAAATTATATCATGCGACGGGTTAACAAATACACACACTGCGAAACAATAGCCTACCATCTATCTTGTCCCATTGATCTTTCAACAGACAGTGTGCCTCCTTAATTTGATAATCAACGTCGTATTTAATAATGACATTCTTTAATGTACTCTCAAACATTTCCTCGACACTCTCGAGCATGTCCTCTGGCAAATACTTGTCTGCAATAGAATGCGCTGTAACATTTATCGATAAACATTATGGTAAAAGTTTAATCTCACCCTCTTCGTACAGATCTTTCTTCTTCTCATCATCCGAATCGTCGCTATCAGAAATTTCTACTTCCATCGTATGATCAGGAAACTCGCATTTCAACAGCGGCTTACGTTCCACGAGAGCTGTGACTAATTGCTACAAACATTAACGCGAAATACAATTCAATGCCTTTAAAGTATTACACTCATAACATAAGGTAGCAAGTGTCTCCAAAGAGTTATACCTTTTGGTGGTCTAACGCTGCGTTGAAACACTTCCTGCATATCATACGTTTCTTCTTCTTCTCGGTATTCACTCCGTAAAAGCCGCACGCAAACGAAGGCGCAGATCTCATGTCCACACCAGAGGAGCATTGAAAGTTTATACAATTACTGTTACAAATTTTAGGGCTCTTGTTCTCTTTCATGTTATCCTCCGACACTTCATCGTCCGACACAAGCTCGATAACCTCCATCCTAGGTAACAGTAACAACAATAGTACAATAATCTTATTACCAATTAAAGGAGAAACGAAAACAAGGTCTTGTTTCTTTACAAAATAAGCACCAAAGAAAGACGATTTGACGATAGAGGTTATGTACGCACAGTAAGAGAAAGGTTATACATTTGAAGTGCAAAGCGATATAATTATATTAAATCGAAAACTTTTCCATTAACGACACGTTACACTCTTTCTCGATGAATTGTTCAATACATTTTCTCAGCGAAACATGTTTCCTTACCTATTACAACTGTTTTGCAATTGGTTTGATTTTATTCCACGTAAAAACGTTTCAACCCTCCATACCGCGATCAACGCGGCGCACTTTTTTTCACTACGTTTATTTACAGTGGATAATTGTATTAAAAAAGCGTTAAATAACACGTTTCTATCTATATATATATGTACTCTATTTATTTAAAAGCAATACGAATCAGCCGGTTAAATCGATACATACTTCCTATCGGAGCGATTATAAATACCCTAGTGGGGAAAAAATCTGTCGCGCGAGTTTCAAAAAATGAAATTGGCGTCGAGTTTGAAAATCGTTTACTATAATCGGGAGTAGATTCAATGATTTCATGGAGACTTTTATATTAGAAGTATTTTCTATCGTTACGAATTAGGAACAATACTTTATTGTTACGTTTAAGATAAAGTAAAAACGCACTTGGTCTTGAATATTTCTTTTATTTTTATTTTATCATATTCAATCAATATGTATTGTATCTACCTAGCCATTAGTATATTTAAAAATCACAGTCTTAGTTGAAGAATTGACAGCAGAAAATACTATCTGTATACTATCCATATAGTAGATGTTTACAATGTACATAGTTTGTTTCTGCATACATACACACCGTATGTACCCTAAATGAATAATTATGTATAGCGTGTTTATGTACAGTAACTTGGATTACGCTGACCTACACTTCTCATTGGTATGCACTGTTGTGCGTAATTAATAGCGTTTGCCCATTTTCCACCAACAGAGAATGCTTTTATTCATGATTAAGCAGACGTTCGAATATATGTTAAAAAGTAGATAAGAGTCTGTTGAAACTTTATCTCGTAGACCGAAGCAATTCCGCGGTAAGTCTACTGCTGTTCAAAAGCTTCGATTATGATGTTACTATTTAGTATAAAAGAAATTCAAGTGTAATACAGAGGATCAGCTGTTTTGTAAAAATATCTTATTGCTTTGGGATATTCTTGCGAGTAGACATCGAGGGTGGAGTCACTCTTACTCTATGCGCTAGTAGTATACTTGATTTATACACTAGTTGATGGATATTTCCTTAGATATCTGTGCCGTTAGATCTGTACTCTCAGTATAGTCCGAAATATCCGAAAACAACATTCTTTCCACAATGATCTATAATGAAATATACCATTTACGTTGATGAAAAACCATTTTACATTGCAAGTTGAACTGAGTCGTTGATGAATTGCTACGATATATTACAATATGCAATGGTATACGTTCATTATGATTCTAGTACAATAAGTGTGTATCCTACTGGAATTTCCATATATATTAAAAACATTCGAAATGAAAATTTAAAATTAATAGATTAATCAATGAACAATTGTTTGCCGTATAAACGATGGAAACTGGGCATTACATAATTTAAAAAGGCTACTCTCGATTGGCTAACTAATGAAATAAATCGATCGTGTGATAAAATAGTATGCAAATCAATTTATGTTTCGATTTAAATAACATGAAATGCATTTTCGAGCATCGTCCGATAATCATTATACCATTATTTAGATAGTGAATATTTACAGATTTTCATAGGAGAATTTATGTAATAAAATATATTATAAGGACAGAGACCCGATGAACCAGAGTATTAAAAGTAGTTAGCCCAAATAGAATAGCCTGCATAAATGAACATTTTAGATATCTCTAAATAGTACGTATTGTGTATTTACATTGAATTTCGTTATTTACACAAGTATAGAAGTACCGCTACTTCTAGCGAATTCATCAAATTAACTGAGGATTTAAATTGGAATACTCGAATAGAGAAAGATTGCTAGTACAAGAATCCGATTCTGCTTGCAGAATACAGCTTATATCTAATACGTATGTCATTTCCCGCCGTTTGCCTTTGCGTATTTCGTAAGGTATAAAAAATCAGCTTAAAAAATATCATACTTGAATGGGATCAATGAGCCTGTCAAAGAAGTAAAAGAATAAAATTATCCAAGTATCGCTTTCTTACAAAGAAAGAGGGTTTTCGCACCGATGCGATTAAATTGCAAGCGAAAAGATACATGTATAAGGTGTATTCTGCAAAGTACATGTTGCAGCTTGCACTGCAGAGAGAGAGAAAGAGAGAGAGAGAGAGAGAGAGAGAGAGAGAACGTATTACTTATGCATCCTTCTCTCGCTTATATCATAAATAAGTGAATTTAGAAAAATATTTTGTTTAGATTATGTGAATTAAATCTTCTATTTCATTCGTACGCGACACTAATATAATGTCTTTTATCTAATCATTATAACATAATAATATGTGCCAGCCTAGTTACAATTTTATCTTGCATTAACTAGCGATTACTACGAATGCTCGTCATATTTTCATTTTTGTTCCTGGAATACGAATAGTTAAAAGTACCTTCCGTATTCGACGATATAAAAGCAACTCAACTCTTTGGTTACACGAGGAGAGCTAGGTTGCATACTTTCCTTTTTAAACGACAATTAAATGCTTCGCGGGGCACAACAGGATGGAAAGCACGCTTCCCTTTACGCCGATGCTCAATACCTTCGGAAATCAGTAAGATCGTTGACAACGAAATCACCGAGCAAATCACCGTTCGCTCGCGGCTTCCAACGAACGTAATAAACGATTATTTTTTAAAAAAGAAAGATATACAATCGTAACTCAGTCTGTGTAGTCTTTCAACTACAAACGCACGATAATGTGTTTGCACTATATAAAAGATTATGTATACATTTCTAACTATTAGAATTAAATTATTCAACAACGTGGTTATTTGTACCAGAAAAAAAGAAGGCAATTCTTTCAGTCCCGATTGCGTAAAAGGAAAAACGAGAATTAGAATTTCTGTTAAAGGAATATTTACAGACATGGAATTCTATATAAGTATATTGATCATGAAATCAATTGTTGGTAATGGCAATCGAATACATATATAGTAAATCCCATATAAAACATCCCCCGTTACGTGAGAAAGATATACATATATAATATATATGTATCGTGAAAATGCTTGCCATCTAATCCGGTACAAAAAGACGCTTTTCATTTACCTAAGCTAAAAAGGGCACCTGATGATTTTAAACAGTAAATTATGAATTTACTACCTATTAACTTCTAACATGAAGACAAACATTCTACAAAAAGGAATGGTGTATGTGTGTGTATGTGTATGTGTGATGTACGTTAACGGTTAAACTTTCATGAAAATCGTCCTGTTTCGTTAATACTTAAATCGTTCAAAAATAGCAAAACGCGTCGTTCTGCTTTCCATGGGGTATAATATATGTATAGTATTTATATACCTTTCAAGGTCTCGGTATCAAGACATTAAAAGAAATTTCCATCATGACTTTTCCCGTAGTAGCTTCACGTTACGCGCAAGTGAACGCGAGTCAACGCAAGTCGTCCTTTCTTCTTTTCTCTTTCGATTTATGCGTTAAAAATGATCATGGAAAAGAAAAGGAGAAGAACCGAAAAGTGAAGCACACTGAATGTTACACGTATGAATGTATCGATATAAAGAATGGTATGCTTAAAGTACCGTTCGTGTGTATGCAGCATGCATGTGCAATACTGTAATAATGAGTGGTGTGTGTGGCACCAGGAATGTAACGTAACGTATAAGAAAACATTATATTATATGCTGGTTGTCGTCAAACGGTAATGCACGAGATCAGCTGCTGACAAAGTTGACTGTACTGCAATTGGTCCCCACTAATTCTTCGCATCTTAATGCCTTTTACCTCCTTCTCCTCCGATTCACATACTCTGAGTTCGATTTGAACACCACCCGGATATTCTAAACTAAGCCCACTGCCTTTCACTTCTTCCCTGGAGAAGATAAATCCCTTTGGCGGGGCTCTCGCGTCTATGATTTGTTTCACACGGCCCAGTATAGCCTCGGAGTTCAATCTGCTCGATTCGTCCGACAATGTGACCTCGACTTCCGTAGGTATTGACGTGTTCAACGGCCTACCTATGCCGCGCGTGATACTGGGCCTCGAGGGGTCACACGGCTCGGAGATGATGAAGCTGGGAAGAGGGTTATAGTGAGGTAACGCGTCTTCCAGCGAATCCGGCGATGGAGATGGCGAGGGTGAACAACTGATGAGCGTTACTTGTCCTCCAAGATCCGTTACAGATATTTGAGGTGGCACCTGTAACAAATGTTCGTATTACCAATCAGCTTTACAGGAGTATCCGGAACATAGTTGTATAGAAAGGAAAGGAACTCAAGGCACAACCCAAGGTATGGTATTGTTTACAGTATTCTCTATGACAGTGTAAGCTCCTGATTATCGTACAGCCACGTATAATAATTAAATTATAATATATTTAGAACGCATGCGTGTCCTAGAAAAGCAAACGAAAAATATTCTGTAATATGTACTCGTATGTGGTCTACGAAAGTAAGTGATTACTTACTCTTGGTAATTCCACAGGATGTTCTTCCTGAATCATGTCCAAAGCTGGACTATTACTAGGTGAATAACTAACCGGTGTCGTAGCTGGTGATCTATGATGCCTTAATGGACTCAAATCTAATGGTGTTGCCGGTGGTTGCGTTGGAGTGCCATGAACAATGCTGCCCTGCACTGCTGCTGTGGTCAGCCCACTTAAACCTATCAACCAAACAGATTATGTGATGGATGTTGTACTCCCATTATCTTGGACATTAATGAGCACTTGACGAGTAATCCAATCTTAAAATTCATTAGAATCTTTTCTAGATTTTAATAGAAAGAAGGAATATTTGTGAACATTTGTAATAAGCAATACCTTGCGTGATTGCTGCCACCCCTCTCTCATGTACAGGAGATCCAGGAATACTTGCAGGACTATGCGATGGAGATGCTAACCTTTGTAATTGTTGATATTCTTGCTGAAGCGCCTGAATTCCAGGTCCAGGGGGACCTGAACCTTCTGATGCTCTCCGAACAGGTGAGTACCTTTCTGTGGCAACATGAGTGCTTGGCTCCTTGTACGAGTCTCTGTTACCTACTGCAAGTAACAGAAGAGAATATATTGAACTATTCGATTATTAAGCTTCCACGCAACACACTTCTCTATGTATTGTACAATATACGTAAACATGTAAGCGTGTTAACAGTGGATATATAGTACTCGGAACGAATTCCTTCTAATGAAACAAAATGCAAAGAAAAACCACACGAAAATTACCAGTGCTAGTATGATATAAAGAAGTCTTCCTGTGATGTGGAAGCGTTGATCCTCTAAGGTGTGTCGGTAAGAGCCGTGATGGAAGGTAAGCTCTATTCATCCTAGCTTCCACCTCCATAACCATTTCCGGATTTATAACTACATGCATATTACCAACCAACGAGGCATGGCAGTGCAGTGGACACAAAAAACCATGCAAAATCAAAAATAAAATCAAATGAAACACCATATGAACGCTAAAAACAGAATATATTAAAAAGAATGCGACGAATGGAGTGCACATGTGTGCTGTTTCGAGAAAACGATGCGTGAAGATAAATAGTCGTAACGACATATTTACATCGTAGTATGTGAGAAATCAAAATAATACGATAATTACAGTGCTCGTCGAAAGCGTGTAATTGCGTGTATATGTATGTGAAAAAGAATAATATACTGGACACTTTACAAGTATTGTCTTTTCTTCGTCTATATTACTTTTCCGCATCGGATTAATCTTATTTCTGGCGATGGGAACATCTATCATGCAATGTAATCGTACCAAAGGAAACATACCAATTTACAAATACTGCAACAGCAAAAGGGTACGAACAAGGCAGTGACCATACTTACAGCTTCAAAAACGAAGAAATATAGCAAGCTTTCAAGACTAACTGATATAGCAAATCATAATAATCAAATCTCACTGAGGTGATATTAAATACAATGTAATAAAGTGCACAGATAATGTGCACACGAATACCTTTAAGATATAACCCACAATACCTGGTCTTTGCATGACGGCAGTAAGACCACTCCGTCTTCTCCTGTCGCTGCCCCCAGTACCACTTCCACTGTTATTGCCATTCGCATCTCCACTTCCGCTATTTACTCCTACGTTTAAGGACTGAGTGCATGGCACAAGCGTTGGACTTCCAGTCTGCATCTATACGTGACACACAGCACGCCTTAATATCACCTCTAAGCAATTTATATTATTCTCCGCCGGTATCTCTCTTACAGGTTGCAAATGTTCCCTGCTGCCAGGTTGACTCCAGCCTCCATCTTCTCCGCCACTAGAACTACTACCATGTTGCTGGTAAAAAACATGAAGATTAGCTCCACCATCCGAAGCTCTTCTTCCGAAACATCCCGCTGCAATTGATCAAACATTCATTGCGAATTGAAAGGAATCGACTGTCAGAGGCGCGAAGGTAATGTCTGTTATGTTACTCACTCGCTCCCATAACTGGAGGTGGTTTTAACAAATGCTGATCCTTGATTTGAAAGTTCTGAGGGGGTTGATGTTGAACTAAAGGAAGGTTTAACGGCAGATTTGTATGAGGTAACACTTGCGGGTCAGTGTTATTACACTGTAGTATAGGAAGAAGTCGCAACGCTGGATCGCCCGCTGTATGATTATAATTATATGGATATTGCGTGGATGGCTGATGCGCTGTATCGCCAGGTCCGACTGTATGTCTTCTTGTCGTGTGATAAGGTGTACCGGGGCTAAGTTGCATTCCACTCCTTTCTTCCGTTTCTGCTTCTGTATCGCCGAACTTTAAAACAAAGAAAACCAACGGAATGTAAGATCGAATCTGAATTAGAGCTGTTCGAGTACTCGAATATTCGAGTAGCTCGACATTCGAATCGAGCCGGGACTCGGTTTCCGAGCCGAGCCGAGCGCTCGAATGAAGTGAGCGGCTCGATTAAAAAGCGAGCGGCTCGATCAAAGCGAAGTTCGCACAAGCCCGAGGGGTTTGAACATAGTTAGAGATTCTTTTAATAAGAAAACTTCAAGATTATAAATTAATCAATACCCACTTGGAAACGGTTTAACCGAGCCGCTCGGTTCTCTCTAATCTGAATACCATTAAAGTTCAATGAAATTACCTTTTCCAATTGATGCGCTCCGTCGGGAGCATAATCCCCTGTTATACTTTGAATACTGGGTAAACTAGGCATTGTTGGCTCTAATTGATCGACAAGAAGATTATATATCGCCGATACATGATCGAAAGCATTTCCTTGAACTGCTTTTAATAATGTTTCTGCACTAAGTCCGGGTAATCTTAACATGTTTTCTATTACTAATTGATTTAGCTGTAGTGGCACGCTTTCAGAATTACACCTATAAATACACAATCACGCATTTTCACGATGCCATTTTTAATTTCCACAACGTACGATCATTATAATATATTCCTACGTACCCTCCAGGTTCGGGTTCTGTTACGCCATCTCCATCCATCCAGGAGTGCGCTAAAATCTGCGAGATACTCAAACGTCGTTCTGGTTCTACTACTAGCATATGTCTAATCAGCTTTTCGCATTCTATGAAGATAAATATGTTATCAAAACACGTACGAAATAATAATACAATGATATATACGACGCATCGAGATTATATACAAAGTAGACTATTTACAGCATAAAATTTTATACCTGCGGACATGAAAAATGGTATTCTGAATTTCCCTGAGATTACTACAGAGCGTAATTGTTGCATTGTGGGTCCATCGAATGGCAATGCACCACAAACCAATACGTACAAAACAACACCGAGACTCTAAAATCAATTACTTGGTTAAATTCATCAGACTGGACAACGATGGTATGTATCGCAACATACCCATACGTCAGCTCGCGGGCCATCGTACTGTTTCCCTTCGAAAATTTCAGGAGCGGCATATGGCGGAGATCCGCACCAAGTGCTAAGCGGAACACCTGGAGTGTATTCGTTACTAAATCCAAAGTCTGCAAGTTTTATATTATTGTCTGCATCAAGGAGTAAATTCTCAGCCTAAAATAGTAAGATATGAAAATGCATATAATCATGTAACACTGACTCCATTTCCTTAAACCCTTGATACCTTAAGATCTCGATGAACAACTCTTTGCTGATGGAGATAACGAACGGCGAGAACAATTTGACGAAAAATCCTCCTCGCTTCCGGTTCTGGCATTCTTCCATTCCGCACAAGATGATCGAATATCTCTCCCCCGGGAGCATATTCAGTGACTAAATATATCATCTTTTCTGTCTCCATTACTTGATATAACCTTATAATATGTGGATGCCTTAATCGTTTCATTATGTGTACCTCGCGGAAAATCTTGGCCAAATTTTCCTCGTTTAATTTCGTCTTATCTATTATCTTAATAGCCACCTGCAATCAAAGCCCAATTATTAATAACTGGCGACGAACCAAACATATTTGCTGAAATGATTAACCAACAACAGATACATTATTATTTGTTTAAAGAATCAAGGATCGATCCAACACGTGATTAAATTAAAACAGGCACCTCTTTTTATCTGTTACAACCTATGAAACATTTTCTCAAATACCTAACACACATTAAAAGCTTCTAAACTTCGGATCGTCACAAGTGACTTACATATATTCGTAAAACAACAAAACTATAAAATAACAAAGTGTACTCTATATATTAATACAATCTTTCAACATTTTTCGGGGCGCCCTAAAGGAACCATTAAACGAATCAACACTACATTTCTTTACATATCCTCATTAGACAAACCATGCCGTCAACAAAGTAAACCATCGAGCCAGGTACTGCGAATTTCAAATTGATCCCTGCGCGAAACAGAACACCCAAAAACGACAAAAACCACGCAGAACGAACAAGGCAGTTAACAATATATGAAAAAAAAAAAAAGAAGAAAATGTTGCATACACAGATTCATATCTCGTGGACGAATTTTTATACAGAATAACGCGCGGTGTGTTCGTTTACATTCGCACAACAACATTCGATCCGCAATAATTGGTAATAATTTGAAAAACATGAAAGAAACATATTTCAATCGATGTAGCAGTGTCTGTTGGTAATATCGGCTTGCTGGATGTTCCACGGGCTTGTCGGTCCCCTCCGTGTTGTGACATTCTATCGTCGCACAGAGAGTCGTCCGAAGCCGTAGAACGAGACGGAATTCGCTTATCCACGCCGTAAAGCGAGGATATAACGACAAAATGACGGATTCCCTGTCTGCGTGAAAAATGCCTGAACAGCGGGCTCACCTTCGATTTCGTTACAACGTGCGTAGCCATTTTAACGACGGCGAAATTTCCCTTGCCGATAGTTTTCTCCAGCTCGTAATAACCGACACGGATAAGTTTATTGACAGAAAATTCCTGCGAAACATCATTGTGCGACGTCGTCGCGGATGCCATTTTTTCATCACTCGTCTCACTCGACTCGTTACCAATCACTTACTGCTTAGTACACCGACATTTCCGGCAGAGGTGCCACCGGTCGCCGACGTCCCCGCCATCTAGGCAAGCGGTTGGAATTAAAAAAACATGTTTGCGCACACAAAGATAATTGAAGGTTGCCGTGGTTTTCCGGGAAAACGCTGCGATGACATTTCGCGTGAAAGGCACGTAATTGTTAAATAAATGAGATTTCCCAATAGAATGTATGACGTCCGTTTATTTCCTAATCAACCACCGTTTGTTTACTTTTTACATGGTCACGAGTTCTCGAATGTCGTTTCCCGATGTCGCCATCAGAGGGCGGCCGACGGCAGTTGATTATTATAAATATTATAATTTTTTTATTAGAAGTTGATTCAAACAATAGGAGCTTGTTCAGTTTCGAGCGGCTTCGTTTCTGGAAGGCGGGAATTGGGGCTGGGTTATTTACGAATATCCAATGCGTAGAAGATGTATAATTCCTCTTCGTTCTATTACTCTTCGATTTGGTTTTAATTTCAAATAATATCGATGTTTTTACTCATAATTACGTTATTCTATATAATACCTACTTGAGTAAATATTTCTATAGTTTTGAGTTCATTGATCTTGTTTACTTTGGTTTGTGGACGTTGCGGGCACCGCATCTGTATACTTATGTATTTACTTTGGAGTCGAATAAAAATATTTTAAATACGCTTGTATATGTGCAAAGTATAACGGTTGTATTTGGGCTTAAATGATTTAGTTTATTTCTTTATTTCGTCGAGAATGATAGGAATGCATTTAAATGCGCGAAACAGTACTTCTCCGTAAGTTTACATTTCGTTGTATTCGAAACGCCTCCTCTATGGTTATGCAAAGTGGGTTGCTTTCGTGTCATCTCCATACTCACGGCATTCCACCGCGAAAACTGCTACGTAGACGAAAACAGATTGCAGAGGAGTTGTTAAGATCTGTGCTTTAATAAAAATGCCATGGACAAGGATTGCGTTGCTTCGACGAATATAACGCGATTCATTTAGCCGCGTACCGGCGATGTGAAAATATCGATCGAATGGAGTAAATACTTTTTATTTATTTAAAAAAAAAAAGGATAACTTGCGAAAGATGGAAGAAAGTTCAGTATTGTGGATGCTGTCCCTGGTAATGTTGATTGGCTCCTGTATAGCAGGATCCTTGCCCCTAGTTATGAATTTGTCCGAGGTAATTCTGCTCTTCTTCGCATGATAGACGGAGAGATAAGAGACTCTTTTTTTCTTTATCTATCGTTTCCTGTAATTGTCACGCACTTGAACTACTGGTTACAGATCCTACAAAGAACTTCATGACCATGAACATCATGAACCTTTAATCTTTCTAGGACAAATTGCAACTGGTTTCGGTACTCGGTGCTGGGCTTCTAGTAGGCACCGCGTTAGCCGTGATTATACCCGAGGGTATAAGGGCATTGTTTACCGGCGAAAGCAATGGCGATACAGGATTTCACAGTTAGTACCTTATAGTAATCGAATCATGCAAACTCTACGTTCCTTTTTTCTTCGAAGAATATTAAGCAGCGCGTTGATATCTTCGACTGATCGATTTATTGATGAGAATGTCTCGGGTGTTAATTTTTTATTCTTAATGTGTTCTTGATCTTTATGTTTTTAGATGATCCTCACTCCTTAATAGGCATTAGTTTAATACTTGGTTTTGTATTTATGCTTCTGGTTGATCAGTGTTCAGCTAGAAGGAGCGGAGGAAGAGAAAGGAGTGTTACCGCCACTCTGGGCCTTGTAGTTCATGCAGCAGCTGACGGAGTAGCGCTAGGAGCTGCTGCGACTACATCGCAGGCTGACGTAGAATTAATTGTATTTTTAGCAATAATGCTGCATAAGGTAAAAAAAAATAGATCGAATAGAGGTGAATGGAAAATATAGAAGAATTTCGGTAATTATTTAGAAGTTTTCCATCCTCACCAATTTCAATGATTTTTGGATATGTTATCAAGATCAAGATTCTGAACAACTTTTTCCTATACATGTTACCGCCGCACGACCTTCGTTTCCGAGATATTTGCGAAAAACTTCTGTTGATTTATTCCGATGCAACGCATTCCACTTTCCAACTTGTCCCGGGTATTAGTATTGGTTGGGGCTAGCTTAGTGCGTGGGGCGCGTAAAGCATGGTAGGGAACCGATGTGAGTTTAGAGATTTCAACCAGAAACTTGCGGATGCCCGTCAACACCTCGACTCATATCGGTTCGCTACCATGCTTTACGCGCCCGCAAGCGGGCGCGCGCCCCCCGCACTAATCTAGCCCCAACCGATACTAATACCCGGGACAAGTTGGAAAGTGAAATTCGTTGCATCGGAATAAGTCAAAAGAAGTTTTTCGGAAATATCTCGGAAACAAAGGTCAGCTTCGTCATTTGTTTTGTCCCATGCTGGCGCATACGCTGTCACGGACGCGTACTCTAGGTAGGTATACGGCAGAATACATTGTAGTAGTAGCAGCACTTTTTCGCGAATATCTCGGAAACGAAGGTCGAACGGCGGTAACATGTATAGGAAAAAGTTGTTCAGAATTGTGTCCCCGACAACATATCCAAAAATCATTGAAATCGGTGAGGATGGAAAACTTCTAAATAATTACCAGAATTTCTAATGTTCATTAAATAAACGAGTTTAAAAATTTCTTGTAGGCACCCGCTGCGTTCGGCCTCGTGTCATTTTTACTTCACGAGGGCGTAGATAGAAAAAGGATAAGTAGACACCTTTTAGTATTCTCTCTCGCTGCGCCATGTCTTGCTCTTGTAACATACTTTGGTATCGGGAAGGTAAACTGTTTTGTAGTTTAGCAATACGATCGATACCGTTCGTGTGCTTGAAACAGGTTAAATGTTAATATAATCTTATCTGTTTCAGGAAGGAAAAGAAACGCTTAGTAATGTCAATGCGACTGGCGTAGCAATGTTATTTAGCGCAGGTACATTCCTATATGTGGCAACTGTACACGTTCTGCCAGAACTAATGACAAGAAATAGCAACTATACGCATCTGCCGACTGCCGAAAATGTGACAGTTTCTTCTCCTGGTCTTAAAGTTAAAGAAATATTAGTTTTAGTGATGGGCTCATTTTTACCCGCATTAATTACAACTGGCCACCATCATTGATCGAATATCGTACAAAAGAACGTATATACTCTGTACGTGTAACTATAATTATAGTATACAACGTGTTCACTATGTATACTATAAAATATCCCCCTCATTAAAGGGTATAATTTTCTAACAAGCTCTATGATTTTTATCTGAGATCATGAAGTGATGTACGGGGGATTTGTCGATTTAGACGTCCCCTTCGATGAATATAAGTGATACACTTTCATGTAATGTATATAACTGTAGAACGGGTCATAATCATTATATACATTTGTATAAATCTAAAGACAGAGGTATAGGATACCGAACTATATATGTAAAGTAATAGAAAAGAAGCACTTTGAAATTTGAATAAGTTTCCATGTTTCAATGATGCCTCTTAAACATTATTTATTAGTAAATGAAGTTTTTTATACAGTAAATTTCTCTCTTTACATATTACTTCATGTTGTTACTGTTACAATATACTTTTCAAAGTATATGTAAAAAAACAAAATATACCTTAAGAACTATATTTCATATTCTTATTTAACAGTTCCTGTTTGACGCTAAATATGTACATCTTCGTGAACTAAATTTTTACTTGTACAATATGCAGAAAAAGAAGTCTTATTATTATCTCTGTACTTCGACTTGGTCATTCTTTAATCATTCTGTTGACAATCGACGTCTGGCATTGATTCTTCTGCAGACATTTTTCAGCGACGTGAAAATATTTAATATCCCCGCGGGGCTGTTGAATTTTCGAAACGAAGAATTACGAGGAGACTGTGGGAGAATCGAGATGTGTATAGAAAGCAATGTGTAAACGTGACGTGCGTTTGGTGAACGATTATTTTCAGATAAGAGTAGTGGAGTGCTTTGAAATTCGAGCGCTAGTATAGCCGGCGCGTGTGTTCCGGAACTTGGGGTGACGATCGTATCCTTTGTTATCACAAGCCCGTGGTGGGCATACAGCTGTAATTCACAACAATGGTGGTGCCGGTCGTGTTTTAGGTTAACCGTTGCGTGGCTTCGAGTAAACTTTAGTCCAATTAGCGTTGTGAAAAATGGACAATAGGATCACAATATGTGACCCGGACGAAGAAGAAATCGACAATGAGATATTTGGAGATATTGAGCCGGTCACGTGGATCAACGACGATCCGAACTATGACTTGGACGAAATCAACATGTTCTTCCATAGGGTGGACTCTGATCAGATTATATACGAGGAGAAAAAGAAAAAATGTAAATTTATCGGTAAATATGTTATGGGTGATGTTCTTGGTGAAGGTAGTTACGGGAAGGTGAAAGAAGTGCTGGACTCAGAGACACTTTGTCGTAGAGCCGTGAAAATTTTAAAAAAGAAGAAACTTCGTAGAATCCCAAACGGAGAGCTTAACGTTCAACGGTACGATAAACAAAATATATTCCTTTGCGATTCTTCCTACCCTTGTTGGAAGGATTCTTATAAAACTATTCGTCGTTAGTGTTCTATGTTAGGTTGGTGCACATGAAATGTTGTTTCTCCGATCAAACTTCAAAGGCATGTACTTGGAACATTTCCTAAATTCTCATACATTTCATTCAGATGGGGAGTAGCAAATTTGTTAACGGAAGGTCATGGGAATACAGGCGCGATGATACACCCCATTCGTTGTGCTATTAAATTTTCTCTCGCGAATCTTTGTACGCGAGTTTTATGTTATCGAATAGGAGAATCGATTACGGCCTATTCGCTAATGCATTTCTTGTATCGCTATACCCTTTTCTAGATATTCAATTCATTTCTCCCATTGTTTTCTTCACTTTAGCAGTCTATACGTGTTATCCTGTATTACATTCAAAGATGATGAAGACAATAATTTGTATGCATCAACTTGATATGTACATAGATTGCGATGGTAATCACAACTGGGCAATTTATGTATACTACATTAAGTAGTGCTATTTGTCCTTTACTTGAAAAGAAAGTAGAAGGCGGAAGTGTACTTTCATGATTTTATAAGCAGTAAATGCAATGTAAATACTTGGAATCGTGTCATTCTTATAGCATACTATTTATAACAATTGTTATACAGCATCAGGGACTTACCGATAGAATTTAATACGAATCGTTATGTCCTTTCGTAGTTCACATAACATTTTCTTCTATAAATGATCGATACTCGATATGTAAAGATAATATATAGCCTTTCTGTTTAAGTCTTTTCTATAATTACTTTCTGCAATTCTAAATACTATTTGTTCACATTCGTTAACAGGGAGATAAAACTATTAAGGATATTAAAACATAAGAATGTAATTAACCTTGTAGATGTTTTATATAATGATGAAAAGGAGAAGATGTACCTAGTTATGGAATTTTGTATATGTGGATTACAGGTAAAGTTTAAAAGCCTTATATGGTCTATTTCAGAATGCATCGCATATATACACCAATAACGATAGTCGATAGTCGATTATATTTGTAGTTTCAGATATAGTCCTTGTGAAAACTAACTTAGTGTTTTTTAAATACTCGTCACAGTTTTATTAAGATTCGCTTGTGCCATTACATATTTCTGAGAAACATAAAACAATGAATAACACAATAGTTTTGTACAGTTGAAATGAATCTGTTACTTTATGCGAACGTTATGTAACACAATAGCTTGCATGAAATTAACAACAATTAGATTTTTATTTATTAGACCTTTTACAGGATATGTTGGGAAGCACGCCGCTCAAGAAGCTTCCGCTTTGGCAAGCACATGACTATTTTTGTCAGTTGTTGGATGGTTTAGAATATCTCTATAGTAAAGGAATCGTACACAAAGATATAAAACCAGGAAATTTGTTGCTAGCTTTAAATGGTACCTTGAAGATTAGTGATTTCGGTGTTGCAGAGGTATATATATTTCGATGTAGCCTTTCGATCTTTATTCTTCGAAGCAGTCCACCGAAGACTATTTTAAGATCTTTACAATTCTGTATCTTTCCATCAGGCATTAGATATGTTCTCCGAAGACGACACATGTAAAATGGGACAAGGTTCGCCAGCATTTCAGCCTCCCGAGATTGCAAATGGCTGTGAAACGTTTTCTGGTTTTAAGGTAGATATATGGAGCAGTGGAGTTACGCTGTAAGTGGATTTTATAGTAAAAACCTGATTGCAGTATACGTTGTTGATCTGTTTTAATTAGAACTTATTACTCGTTCCTCTAATAGAAATATACATATTTTATAGGTACAATATAATAACAGGTCAATATCCTTTTCAAGGCGATAATATTTATAAATTATATGAAAATATAGGAAAGGGTGAATATACAATACCTGAAGAAGTAGAAGAGCCTTTGAAATCCCTTATACAGGGAATGTTACAAAAAGATGCGGATAAAAGATTTACATTAAAAGAAGTTAAAAAGCATCCGTGGACTATATGCAGGCATCCTAGAAATCAAGAAGAAGTGCCTATACCTCCTCTTAAAGGACACAAGTGGCACAGTATGACTGTATTACCGTACCTGATGGAATATCATTACGGGGGTGACGACAATCCTACGTATTACACCGAACATCAGTTGAACGGTATGTACGTTCTGCGCTCTTACCTTGCATCATGCAGTATGGTATTACAGTTATGTATCGAAGCTTATATTTCCATGTTGACATAGTATTTAATACTTTATGTATGTACCCCCGTAACTAATACGAAGGTAAGACGCATGCATGGTTAGTTATTTAAAATACTTTTGATATCGATACATTTGCTGCTTGAAGTACACAGTTCGACAAATTTGGACTTTTTTCGGACTTGTAACATTCAATAGCCGTTTCTTATAGATTTTCGTGCGCTGAAAACGAATCCGCAAACCGTTTGTCGCCATCACCCTCAGTTTTTGAGAAATTCGATTTTGAAAAAAAACTGCAAATTTTCGACTTTGAACATCTTTTGTGCCGAAATGGTAATAGTTATTCGGTTGCTCGTTGCGTCAAATTATTCTATGAACCCTCCCGAATACAACGATATATGTTATTATTGCATTATGAACATTTAAATATGTTTAAACAACGATCAAAGGGAAAAGGACACCCGAAATGCACCCATTTTTGCAGATATCTTTCAATTTATTTCCAAAACTAAGGATCTGGGAGAAAATCTGACTATTCCACGCGATGCAGCAGACAGTTTTCCTTCGGAAAGCGTCAACAGAAGTGGTAAGTTGCGTTTTGTTTTCAATACAGAAGCGAAATAGTTTGGCTAAACGCGCGGTGCCGACAGCGGTAGTCACGCGCGTTAAGCGATTGTATTACGCTAAGCGGCAGTGGATTGCGCGGTGCCGTTGACTACCATTGTCGACTCCGCGCGTTTTGCCAAACTATTTCGCTTCTGTATTGAAAACAAAACGAGACTTACCACTTCTGTTGACGCTTTCCGAAGGAAAACTGTCTGCTGCATCGCGTGGAATGGTCAGATTTTCTCCCAGATCCTTAGTTTTGGAAATAAATTGAAAGATATCTGCAAAAATGGGTGCATTTCGGGTGTCCTTTTCCCTTTGATCGTTGTTTAAACATATTTAAATGTTCATAATGCAATAATAACATATATCGTTGTATTCGGGAGGGTTCATAGAATAATTTGACGCAACGAGCAACCGAATAACTATTACCATTTCGGCACAAAAGATGTTCAAAGTCGAAAATTTGCAGTTTTTTTTCAAAATCGAATTTCTCAAAAACTGAGGGTGATGGCGACAAACGGTTTGCGGATTCGTTTTCAGCGCACGAAAATCTATAAGAAACGGCTATTGAATGTTACAAGTCCAGATGGCTGTCGAACTGTGGTATATTTACGTCTGAGAACAACCAGCATTCTTATATTATAGAGTATCGCTAAAATTATTACAAATAGGACGATAACATTGCTTAGTGTACATGTTCTATCGGTTTCATTTGTACCTATGTTTTAACAAAGTGTGCACAGTATCTGCATGCATTCATTTGCGAATTGAAATATCTATGATATCTTTAATTTTCTTTCTCTTAAAAGAATAATTATTGAAACAAGTAACAAAATGAAACATTCTGCGAAGAGTTGTATAAAAATGTATCAATTCCCCGGCTAAAGATAATTTCTCATTTTACGTATCGTAAAATAGGTATATGATCGGAGAAAGTACTTCATCTAGGCAAATTTTAATCATAAAAAAAAAGAACAAAGTAGATAGACAATTCAATAAAATATAGCTTTTGCTTTTTCAGATTCTAAACGGAATACTGAACAATCTTTTTCAAATCGACTACTAGTATTCTTATCAAAGACATGCACCATTCTGTAACAATGACACACTTGTATCTGCCTATGATGTTGCGAGCTGACAGAAACGGGTACTCTCTATATAGTGTACACCCTGTTTTTACCCCTATATATTTTATAAAATGTACAATGTTATATAACGCGAATATTTTAACGAAATCTTTAACTCGACAATGTTCGCTTTGAATAGCCCTGCGCATAAGCTTTTGCAATGTGCCACGCATGTACTAAATCGAGCGGTAACGTGCGACAATTATAGGAGAAGAATTTTTTTCTTTTTTATTTCGTATATTGCATGATTAAGCATAACTGTCGGTTTGATTTACTGATCTAGAGTTACTGAGAGATTTGAAAGGAATTAACCCTTGCAGCAGAAGCATGTAACAAGTGTTAATTGAGTTTTCCCCTTTATCTAGAAGAGAAAAGGCTCCAAGAGATGGACAGAACCAGTGAAGACCAAAAAGTCACGTGGAATAGTCATAATAGCAAACCAAATTCGCATCAAAGCAAACGAAGATGGCGCAAACCAATATCATGCATTAGCGTTAAAAAGTTCCCATCTTGCAAGCCATCGTGATTTCACTCATTGTCACGCTTATTTTTTTATTATATACTTTTCTGACCACGTCAGACACAAAGTTTCTCTGCAGTGGAGATGACTGAGAGTTTAAGTGCTAAAACGCTAGACGGTCGCCTAGCCGCAGCTCGAATTGAGTATAAAATTTCAACTAATTCATACAAAAAAGAAAAGAACATTAAATGTAAACATTTGTGATATTAATATTAAATAGTCATAGTAGATAATTCATCATGCTCTATTAATTATGAGGTTAATTACTCTACATCCAAATAAAGTGATTTTCTTTCACGTGCCATAATGAAGTTACAATTATTAATGGTATCTGTTGTAGAAAATTTGTTTTCAAAACTCTTTCTTGCCGTCACTTTTTCATTCACTTAGTGAGAAAAAAAGCTACGCAAAGAAAGCAGCACAGGAATTTGTGAAATTACTTTTAACAACGATTCTTATTATCTTCGCTTGTTGGGATAGAAACTCACGCTACTAGTAAATTCAAGATGCGTCACCCTAAAAGTAACGTGCGTAGTATTTTTATTAGTTTCGACGTTGTTAAGCGAATAACATTGTGTTCATTTTATTCCTAAATTCGAAAGCCTCAGCTTCTGTTTATTACAGGAAAGTCTTCACGATTCTCGATACGTTACTTGTGACATAGAAACTCTGTATGGTCAGTCCCGGATGTATGCGTGCTGGTCAGGTCTGACCACTCGCGTACAAAGAGAGCAAGGACGGACTGGGATACGCCAAGGGGTGAGTGAGGTTCCCACCAGTGCGCGGATAGTAAAGAGTGGCAATGTCTGCATATGGAATAAGTCGTGCTTCAATGAAAATTTAAACTCGTACAGTAGAGCGCCAATTATCCGAACTGCTTGGGACCGAGGTGGTTCGGAAAATGAAGCATGCATGTACTTTACACAGTTTATAACTACACGAATTACACCTAAAATTACTTGCTAAATACAAGAGTACTACTGCGTTAATTTATATTACGCAAAAGTCAATCAATCAATCGGTACCGCTACACTGGTTCGAAGAAATGGTGGGGATAACGATGATGCAGCACTGGTTCGGATAATCGACGGTTCGGTTAATCGAGGTTCGGATAATTGACGCTTTACTGTATTTTAAATTGACGAGTTGTCTAAATACAACGCCAGATTAGAAGATGGTGTTTGTACTAATTTTTGTTGGAAAAATCTCACTAATCCATTTTCATGAAGATCTAATCGGAAAATATAGATGCTTGAATTTTCATTGCACGCATCCCACGTGCTAGCTTTATAACTCTGGAGCGTTGACGCTTGGTTGACGCGCAATTTGCACGTGGTCGAAGGGTTGCTCGCGCTCTCGCGCGGCTTGGCGAAACATGTGGCGGGGATGGTCGGCACGCATACAAGGAGGGGAGAACAACGCGGGATCACTTATCACTTGTAGTTTTGCGTTGTGTGGTCGAAAGGGACCCGCTGTTCGAGGAGATAAGTTGCTTGGTGCTGGTTGATGTCAAACGCGTGTTACAAACATCGTTTTTAATGGACACTGAGAAGTTTCCTCCAACATATGTACATGTTGAGTATTTTATATATAATTGTTTAGAAAACATGATCTGTGTTGGTAGATTCTGCATATATTATAGTATTATCATCGTGAGATGACTTGTGAACACTTGACACAATGCTTGTAACATGACTTAATACATAACAGATATCGATTCTCCTATGATACAAAAATATAAGGATTGTTTCACGTGCATACTTACAATAGATATTAACAAAGCGTACTTGAGTATTATTAAGGATAAATACGGTATTGTTGATTGTTTGAACTTTGTACCAAGTGTTCAAAATTCGTGCTTTAAAAGTATATAAAATATTGTCTATGTGGAGTGATAAACCTGGCATACGTTACAATATCTTTGTATGCGAACATGTTAAACACACACACACACACACATACACAGAGAGGGGGGGATTTCAAGTACGAATTGTAACTTTAAGATTTCAAAAAGAATACGCGTTCGACCAAATTAATTTGGGGCAAAGATGTATTGTGCATACCTGACACGCTTCCACAACAGAATTATTTATTTTATAAAGGAAATATTACCAATTGCTAAAGTTTAATGGAAGTTTTATTATGGCAAGAATAAGTAATATTATTTTTAGGATAAGGCAAGGTCAAATGATATCGTCAACGATATACATTCTAAGCACTCTCATTTCGTCTGCGTAATTTATGTATAGAAAGGAACAAAAGCGCATAAAGGCCGTCGCCCATTTCGCCGAAGCGAAGCGCGGCGATCAAAGCGAAAATGTTCGTCGGCGCTGTTCTGTCATATAGGCGATGCGTGGTCGCTGCTGTTCTGTCGTATGAGCGATGCGTGGTCGCCGCGCTTCGCTTCGCGGCGCTTCGGCCTAGTGGGCGACGATCTCAACAAAAGTGTTGGAAAATTACGTGTCGTATTAATGTTCGAATTATAATTAGTACAAAGTTGAGATCATTCTTTCTTTAAAGAAAATTAAGGTGCCTAAATACTGCCAAGTACTCGAAGCACACGGAAAATAGTGGTGTACTTTTTTCTGATTGTACATATTATAAGTATATATTGTCCTTATCTTCGTATAAATTGCAACTACACAAGGTTTATAGTTACGTTCGGTTACGCGAGTAAGGACGGAATGGAAATGATAGTACTAGTTCGTATCAGATTTATGTGATAATCTGAATCTTGTTTTTTCTTTTTGTGAAATATTTTACTGTAAGATTGATTACGTACGATATATCGCAATAACATATGGAGCGTTGAATAAGAACTGCATGATAATGACTTTATGACAAATTAAAGTGTGTACATTGATGATGAGACGCGATAATGAAATTTGTATATTTTCTCTGTTAATTTCTTTTTTACTTCGCGTACTTTTCAAATTTAGAAATCTACAGAATAAAAATTATCAAAACCGATATCAGACTCGAAGGGACGGTGAATTTATACACACAGAAATATATGCGTATTGTGTTTGTATATCCGTGGTATACTACGTTCCCTGAAATATCTTTTTCATATACATATTTAAAATTGTCTATTTCATATTGAAATATATCGCGACACGCGACACATACACACGCGTAATAATGTGTTAACAGGCTCAATTTAATTTAAAAGTTACCTCGTCGATTTAATTACAGAGCTCACGTTCAATTACTCTTTGCCATTCTAATTGTAAATTTATGCAAATATCGCGGAGACATGGAGCCTTCGTTTGAGAATTAATGAAAATATTAGAGTTAATAGATCAGTTCCTCAAGTTTGGTCAGCCATTGAATTATTTAAACAAGCCTCTGTTGTTCCCGTACGTTGTGCTATGATTCCAACAAATTTCAAAGTATACCGCCAATAATGTGCTCGGCATTAAATACACTTGTACGCATAATAAGTAGTATTACTATGAAAACGACGAATTTGCGGCGAACAATTGTTTGATACAGTTGTAGGCTTCGATTAGCTTGAATAATTCGAATCGGTATGTTTAATAAATAGAAAAGTTACAAGCGCACACAAGGAAGGAATGTTGTTTAAAGAATTTACCGAGATATGTCGTTGCAAGGCACTATATATTCAAGAGATTACCTGTATAAAAAGTATATATTATCATATAGGATTATAATTACCAATGTTTGTTATAGAACATATAATATTGAGATGTACATTATGTGTGAATGCTGTTTTCCCATTCGATCACTGCCCTTCCTGGTAGGGACGCGTTCGAAATATATTATTCAAAATTACTTCCCGATATTGTTTTGCTGGCGATAGGCGCGAATAGACGTTGATTGTAACTTTCAGCTGTAATATAATCCTATTTATACATAAACAATGAGAACGAAAATTACGCAGTTTGCAATTAAAATTGTAAATATCTTCTGTACGTTATGAGTCTCGGTAAGAAAATATATTTTAAATCCAGATAGTACCAGATGACTACTTTCTTCGATCGATTCGATTCTATTTACTTTTCCATACATTTAACACATATTCGTTAGATTATGAGTTTTTTATTATTGGATATTAATACATGGATTACAATTCATAAATACAGAGATATGATCCATGTCGCAAGCGTTTTTCAAGCGCAACAGTGCCTAATATGATGTACAACTTGTTTTTATAGACAATTTACTTTTATATACATATAACAAACCAGACGAACTTTTCAACTATCTGACAGTATATATATATATGTATATATAGTACATGGATAAACCCCAGCATAAAATAAATTATAAATGAAACATTTCTTTGGAAGAATATACTTGTACACGATACGTTGCCTAATTCCGGAATCAAACGTTGATTCGCTTGAAATCAAAGTATTCGTATTTCTTTCTAATTCTCATTGAGACACAGTAATCACAAAATAAATATCTGTGTACATCGTACATTCGGAATGTCTTTGCAATAACGCAAGGTATTGCATTATTATGCAGTTACTAACAAACAACAGACAACCAAATACATACATACATTTACAACGAGTATCTTGATAAACTTTTCTAGTAGTAATAGACACACAGATAGCTATACGGATATACAATAGATACAAATGGAGGCATAAAAATACATGTTTACATTATATATATAACGGGTTCTGCACATAAATAAATAATTTAGTTTACCATTGTAACAATCGTTAAAAACCCTTTATTACTAATACGAAACAAATCTATCACACTGTAAAACATGGCAATAAATTTAATTGAAAGGAAGCAGTCCTCTGCAAGTCGCAGAAATTAATTTCTTTTCTATATGAACAACAAATGCACAACTATAGTATTATTATAGTACATGAATCGCCATTGCATTAAATATAACGAAGCTTTCGCTAAAGCTCCTGTAATAAAATAAATAATTTGTAATTTACGAGAAAGTGTACTGTAAATATTCCATTTCAGTTTCGTCCAACAAAAACGTTTCTTTCTCGACTATTATATCTTCTCTTCCATTTTTTTTTTTACATTTAAACTGTACATCTGTTATGCGACTTTTGTTTCTAAATTATAAGATTTGCTTGAAAATTTGGAAACTACGTATAGCAAATTATCAAGTGCAGATACATAAAAGAGTATCGCGTCACCAAAGGAATTATGAATACTGTATGTTTGGCAAATACCTTGACTTATTAAGGAGGTATTCTGATTGGCGAGCGGGGAAAAGAGATGTTTTTAGGATTTTTTTTGCAGGAAAAGTATGCTGACGAACAATTTGAGATTTTAATACAAGTTTGTACTATGTGTTTGCTCTATTTTCACATTTTCTTTTTCTGTAATTATAAACACAGTCGGCTCGCAAGTGCCCCCAAAGTATGGGTCGCGTGAAAATCTTTTGTCGCTTAGGGACAACGTGTCCCCCCACCTCCATTTTACCTGAAATAAAAATTTCGTGTAAATTTTTGTTCAATAAGAATATGATGCGGTCTGGTACTAGAATGAGCATCGTAAGACACAAACTTTAAAAAATGTGCGGCCATTGAAAGATAGAATGCCAAATTTCGTTAATTAAAAGAAAAATGGTTCACATTTTCAGTTGATTCTAGTGCCAGACCGCGGCATATTCTTATTGAACAAAAATTTACACGAAATTTTTATTTCAGGTAAAGTGGAGGTGAGAGACAATGTCCGCAATCGACTGAAGATTTTCACGCAACACATACTTTGGCAGCATTTGCGAGCCGACTGTATTTATATTTTCAGAAGAAAAAAAAAATTAAAATATAGTAAACACATAGTACAAAGCTTATATTAAAATCTCAAATTTTTCGCCTTGATAAGTTTCCTGCAAAAAATTCCTAAAAACGTCTCTTTTCCCCGCTCGCCAATGAGAATACCCCCTTAAACCATTTTCTTAAATCACTCAAGGGGAAATAACAAGAAATGCAACTTATTGTTACTGAAACATTACGAAAAGCATTTGCGTAATATTCATAAATAATTCAAATGCTTTTGCTTATTTTCGTCTACGACACGTATGTACTCTGCAACAACAATTTCATCTGATCTGCAACTCATTTTCGCTTAAGCTGCATTTAAATGCAATTCGGTCGGTTACGTATGCAGTGTGCACTATTCTTCAATGAACAACATCTAATTCATTTCTACATAAATAATTACAATATTGAATTAAGTACTTATTACTCTAGCCCACCTTCTTCTTCTAATTTCGACAGGAATTTCGGAACTCTGTAGTTTGATTCCACTTGGCGCGTCATATCTATCAGACCCAGCAACTTCTTTATACCGATAAATATTCTGCAACAGGCCATATAAAGATTATACATTAATGTTCATCCGTTTGTGTAAAGGATACTATTCTCTAGTAATTTATTATGAGAGCTATACCGTTTCCCTTGAAGTTTGGCGTGCAAGTATGCCATTTCGTCTTTGGTGAAGAGATCCACTTCTTCAAGAACGCGTAAGAGATGGTCAGGTGTCGACAAGTTTGGTACATGAAGATTTGTACTAAAGGCTGATAACATTTCCATATCGTCCAATACTTGCCTATGGGAATTACATTAATCATGATTATTGTTCTTTTAATTACCCTGATTGCTCGCAACAAATTTTACTAAACGATAAGCGTCTTACCTGCGGCTGGTAGTACAAAGGATCAATAATTTGCGACCACGTGGCGGTTGCTTTTTCAATAGAACTAAAAGCGCTTGTAAAGTCAAGTTGGAATATCGTGGCCCGATAGAACCGTAATCTAACAAACGCTCGATATTGTCCACCAAAATGCAACTAAGCTGCGAGCGATACGCATCGTCGAATATCTATGGAAAAGATTCATTTGCTACCGAGTTAAATTCTCCGTTTCAACTGTTGGAGAATATCCTTAAAGTGTAAACGTTACCTTTCGGATCGAGAGGCATTTGGCAGATTCGGTGAAACCGACCATGTCCTCTGGTGTGCACACTTTGACGAGCGGGAAGTCGGAGTTCTTGGCTATCTGAGCAGCCAGAGCTGTCTTTCCACTGTTTGGTGGCCCTTCCAGTAGAACCGATACAAGACCAGAGCCCTCGGTGGAGCGAGCCTCTTGAATGTAGAGATTGCCGTCGGACAAAATTTCTGCCACTGGCTTGCCCCAGTTGATAATTCCACGTATGAGGAGATGCTCCAAGGTTTCTGCGCTTGTACCAAATGCCTAGAGCGCGCAACATAATGCAATATAAGGCTTTGTCGCAGTGGATACTTGCCAAACATTATTTGAACTTTTTCCTAAATCACTCACAGGTTTAATGTCGTTTTCTAGAGCATGTAGGAAATCAGTTCTCGAAACCATAAGTTTCTCCATTGCGGCAGGATCCACTTCGACCTTGCTGGAAGCTTTGATCAATCTGTTCATAGCGGTACTTTGCGCAGCTCTAACTAAACCTTCCAATTCTGCACCGCTGAAATTCTTTGTTCGCCCAGCTAGTTCCTTTAAATCGACATCGGGAGCAATCTTCTTGTAATCTCTCATTCTGGACGTATGAATGTTGAGGATCTGGCTTCTTCCGTGCTCATCTGGTAGACTGATTTCCATTTGCACCTTTAGAGATATAAAAATCATGTTTAAGTAATGACAATTTGAATTATTTCCTTCAAATCGGATAAATCTTTCGTTTATAATTAAAAGGCACCTCTAATCGACCGGGTCGTAGCAACGCTTCGTCAATCATATCTCTTCTGTTGGTCATGCCAATGACAAGGATATTGTTTAATTGCTCGACACCGTCGATCTTTGCAAGCAGTTGATTGACAACAGTATCGTGCACCCCCGTATTCCCAGCTACGCTGCCACGAGATTTACAAATAGCATCGATCTCGTCGAAAATAACTATATGCAATCCACTGTTGGGTCCAAGCTGAAAAGCAAGTTTTATTTATCAATGAGAACACTGTTGCAACGGAGCGTCTCTGTTAAGGGCTGAGGTGTTATCTTTGTACCCTCTTTTCCTCGTCTTCAGCATCGGCGAACAATCTCCTAATATTAGCTTCGCTCTCTCCGACATACTTGTCCAAAATCTGAGGACCATTGACGATTTTAGGCTCCCTGGCGTTTAACATGGTCCCTATCTGCCGTGCCATTAACGTTTTACCGGTACCAGGCGGGCCATAAAGTAAAATCCCTTTCACGTGCTTGCAACCCAATTGAGTAACGATTTCTGGCGGAAAGACGCGGGACGCGAATGCCCTTCGGAAGATGGCGCTAAACTCTGTGTCCAGCCCTCCGATTCCCATTTTCTGAAAGTCCCAGTCTGGGTTGATAATGGACTGTCGCACGACCTTCCCTTTTGCTTTGCCGACAAGATTCAAGCTTGAGTTCTCGGCTTTTTCAAATTGAATAACGCTATCGCCCAGACAGCGACCCATTTGAGTCTTCTTGGGCACTGTGTTCTGGCCAGAGCTTATGGCAGAAAGATCAGCGGCTTCCAAGCTCTTCACCACGAGACCAAGCATCTTCTTATCCTTGAACTGAAACACCAACTGCTGACCGACAGTGAATGCCTGCCCAGAGAATTGTAATAAGAAGTCCTTGGCCATTTCATCGGTATTATATGGTTCCAAAGTGGTTCTAAAACAGATCGCGTTACGTTGTGTGTATTGATTTTTTCAGAATATTCCTTTAAATTCTCACGCGGACAGGTAAATTGACATTATATACATACGATTTCTTTTGCAAAAAGTCAGCTTCCAATACAATATTGCATAAGCATTCTGTATTCGAAGTCGGGTTGAAGTGATAAGGTCGTACTTCGATATCCTGATTAAGGGAAAGCGTGCCCCATTTTCTTTGGGGCAAGCTAAATCCCACGGTTCCCCTAGGTACCTCATGGTGTCTTTTCACAGTGAATACGAAATGATGATTCGGTGTGGTCGTGACCTCGATATGCCTGAAAAGTGCAAGCCATAGCAATTTCTATTTCGAACTTTTAATTTGAAATACGTAGAACCATTAAAAACCAACTGCTTCGATGCTCTAGCATCGCACTCGTACAAGTGGAAATGATGTACCATAATTTAAATGCAGACTGTCGAACAGTAAAACTCGTATCAATTACAAGTGTCCACTCTAATAAGATTATTATTAAAACATTGATGGTTAAATAACATTCTGCTGCAATTAGTCAAAAGTTTCTCTAAACCTTACATATCACGTTGAATCGTTTAATTCTCGAATCCTATTATAGCTATTAAATCAATGAATGACAAAGTAACTTGGGTGTACCTGACATCGTCCTGAAAGTCATCTGGATTGATTATAGCACAGTTAGAGATACTGAGTTCATCTGTGGGGCACCTCACTGCTTTCATCCTCTGTGAATGAACGAATTTCATCGCTTAAACATCGAATAATACTTGACGAATGCGTGTGAACTTTCATAGGGAAAAGTATTGATGAGGCTTGGGTTGAGGAGGGGGTAGACAGAAATAGTTCTATTCGAATGTGTTTTAAATTAAATACCTCTTATATTTATTGCGACCAATGCACGAGGCGACAGATAAATCGAGATAATAGTCACTTTTTATTCAGACTTACCATTGCTGACATCTTTTTTGACAGAATGTTGTAGACACAGGCCCCTACACAGTATGGAACCTGCAATGCAGGATATTAGTCGGTACTGTCAGCACGTCCAATCGTAGAAACTTAAAGGTAAACGTTGTAGCGCTAGAGACTTTGTTCGTATTCGGTAAAAAACCGTCAGAAACTCTTATTTTAGCTTTTAATATTTTTCATACAGCTTCTCTTGTTATCGTTAATGATAATCATAGCTTTCATATAAAATTAGATATTTAGAACATGGACATAGGAATATAATTAGGAACTTGCGACGTTTGGCGAGGGGAGTGAAACAGCTTTGGGGAGCGTGGGACACGGTCACGTGTACTCTGGTGCCACATTGGTGATTGGTTCTAGCCTAAATGCGCGAAATTTCAAGATGAAACCTTTAATTTCTTTACAATTGTAAATGTACGATAGAATGTTTTCAGTAAAACAGAGAAACAAAATGTTTTATTTATAAATCAACATACTGAAATGTTAATGGTGATTGATACGTCAGAATTAAATGGATAAAAGTTTGAATCTATAGATATGAAAAATCTTTATTGTTTTCGTTTGATATTTAATTTTGCAACTACGCAACTTTGCAACTTGCCATCGTAGAGTTAAATATTGGTCATAGTTTTATAATGCAATATTAAAATTTTTATTATAAAATGTTAATCTAATTACCTAAATATTGGTAATTTATCCTTTAATAAATTATACAACTGTTAATATCTATTGCATAAAGAGATTAGGGTGTATTATCAATAATTTTCATAACACAATTTCTTTGTATCAATTTTATTATGTAATACACGTACATTCATTGGCCCTTAAATAAGATGAGCTTATTAAATACCTGTCGCATACTCATTGACGTATTAATAGTTAATTCCATCGTCTTCAAGATGGTGCAACCCACTGGATCACCGAATAACGTGTTCTGAATTTACATTCGTATTGAAAGATGAGACATGTAAAGTTCTCCTTCACTTGTTTTTAAAGCTGTTATATACGTTTTACAAGTTTCTAATTTATTTCTGAACATTCAGATATTTTTCAAGCATAGTGCTTGTTTAAAACCTGTTTGCTTCAAACTTTTTGAGTTTAATATGTCGAATAAGTCATTAAAAATATTTAAAAATTTAATCGTGGCGCCAGCATTTTGAAAATCATCCAGTTTTAGTTTATCTTTGCAGTACTGCAATGAATCTGCCACCGATCAGCTTAATATTTAGGCAGCTAATCTGACCTTCAACTTTTGTTTATTGTAATTAATGTGTGTTGTTCGCAACTTATTCCCTAAATGCATACCTTCTGTTGCTTGTAACTTGTGCAATCTTTCTAGGTACTCCCATTTGACGATTTGGTTATGTCCGTCGATGAAACTTTTGAAGTCACCAAATGCATTTCTTATTTATTTTAGCATATGACACGGATCTGGGAATACCACTATTGGTTCATTATTCCCTGGTTGTTGAAATGTCGACTGCAACGATAAAATTTGTTTAAAATCACATCCCAACTGTTGCATCATGGCAAAGTTAGTAGCTGTCCCATCACACGTTACACACACAATCTGCATGCCTGCGCCATGCAAAGAAGCAATGCATTGCAAAGTCAGATTTTTTTGATCTGCAGTCATTTTATCAATTAAAAAATAAGCTACTGGAATTTTCCATGCACCATTAATGCATACTACCATAAAAACTAACATTTCCTTTGCAATTGACGTATCAGCGGTAAGCTATGTTATCATCCATATCCACATACCCATTAAATTTTGTACCATCATACTCAATAGGTTGACGGATAGCCATCTCGTCAAATACTAACAATCCAAACAACTGATAATCAACTTTATTTGCTCTTTGCTTGATAGCATTTACAGCTTTTAGCATAATGCCAGGTTTTCCTTCAATGCTTTAATACCACGTCGAAATGGTTTTGCAATGTGGTAAACAATTATCAAACTCTTTACGTACATATTTATAAGCTTTTGGAGAATAATTGTGTAAGGTCAGAGCAAATGATTTAAGTTGATTATTAAATTGTTTCTTTACACATTTTCCTCTATTTTTCTGCAATTGCCTCTCTAATATCTTAGAATTTGGGCCACCTATATCTTGTAATATTTGCAATTCCTTGGTCTGTAACATATTCTTCTTCTTCAGTGTGTCAAAAATTGCCTTAAACGAGATAATTTTGCATTCCTTTCGTCGAACCTTCTGTTGCAAAAGTTTGATTTTTTTTAAATAATGGTTCTTCATGTACCGAAATCTTTTATGGAAGTGTTCTTCGTCAACAGAGGTTAGTCCTCTCTTCGGTGACATACTTGTTGACTGATCCACAACTAAAAAGTTTTAAAAATATAATGTATAAAAAAACTGACATTTTGTAGAAAATTAATATACAAATTGTATTAAATAAGATTAAATATTTCGTACAGTGACTGCATCCAGGGATAGGAGACGTAGCTCTATCTATTTTACAAGAATTAGATTCTGTGGAATGTGATTCTAGTTTACAAGAATTAGATTCTGTGGAATCTGATGCAATAATTACATCTTTTCGAACATCCTCAACAAGATCTAAACAAGTAAACAAAATATATATGTATAAAGCAATTACAGTATTACAAATAATGTATTACTTCCCAATCCTAATAATAATAACACTATTTAATACCTATACATGGTAGTGCATTTGGTCGAAGTCTCTTAATACCATGTAAAATATAGAAGGCATCTTCTGCAAAATGTATGGAACAAATCCTTGCTCCAATTGCAACTGATTCCGCATTTAGCTCTAATATGCCTAACCAAAGCAATTTTAATTTTTCATTTTTTGGAAATCTATAAAACAAGTAATTAAATATGTAACTTTATATCAGTTGCCCAATTTTGATAATACTATATAACCTTTACTTACCGGTGATATGAGAGATTCATAATATTCTTTCCTTTCTTTTGTCCCAAAACGGGACGACTTGCCGTACGATTTTTACAACTTTTTACAATGCACAGTGGCATTGTAAAAACAAATATATATCTCTTTTTTCTCAAATATGCTATAATCCACTGAGGCTCCTGCTAATCTTACTCGATGAGAATAAGAATGCGCTTGCGCTATCACAACCAATCGACAATGCGGCACCAGAGTATCACGTGACCATGGTTCCCCGCAGCCCCCGAACTGCTTCACTCACGTCCAGTGATTACGGGAAATTCCCTAAGAGTCCGGACTATCATTGTAGGGAGGGGGACGCATGCGCGCGATGACACGGGTGACGTCGACCAATCAACGCTAAGATGGGAAAAAAAACGGCGCCACCGTCAAGTCAAGCCAAGCGACGGTGGCGCCGTTTCGTATCCGATCTTGGCGTTGATTGGTTTGATGTCACTGCGTCATCGCGCACATGCGTTCTGCCTCCCTACGATGTGAGGCAGAAATCCGGAGGGTATTACCTGTGAACACTGACCGCAAGTGAGAGAAATTCTAATTAGGGAATCGTACGATGCCACCAATTTCATGTGCTCAATGCGCGAAACGGAACAGACCCTTCGTAAACATTTAATGTGTAATATGTACGACAGTTGGTACTAGATACGGAATACCCAGAAACTTGAATTCGTTTCAAATTTCGTATTTCTCGTTTCGATTTATTGGGCGTAAGTTTGCAAATAGAGAATATTCAGTTCCGATCACTCGCATGCAAAATAATTCATAGAAAGGTTAGGTATATTCTTTCTTCTGGATACATACGTTAATTAATTCATAGAGAGTATCATTTAAATTACAAATAGAGTAATTTTAAATTAAATATCGTGTTACGCCAAAGACTACGCATAGAAGTGTGTGTTCAACAAGTGCGACATCAGCGCCGCTCGGGACTTTACTTCGAATCTTACCTCTGACCACGGATTTTGGTGGGAGTGCCCAGCCCATCAGACCCTGGAGTGCGCAGCCTCTAGTCACAGATGATTGTGAAATGAGAATGTAAACAAAAACACGTACTATAGTTATTAACAAAAAAAGGATTATAACTGGCGAGAGAAACATTTATTAGTTCGACTTGATGTAAAACCAAATGGCTGGAGAACGAAACATTCTTAGTTTACAATTTAATCAAGATGAAGGTGACTATTAATTAGTTGAGCTGTCAAAAACTACGACGAACTTTGTTTTTATTACTCTCAATTGTAGTAGTGTTTCTGCATTGTTTCGAAACTTTGACCAGGTTAAAAATAAAGACGGAGAAATAGCCAGCAGTGAATCACATTTGGTATACTTTGTTTCAGAAGAAGAAATAGCAAAATTGTATAGAGGTCGAAAAGAATTTGTATGCAAACTAAACTTCTCTGTTCATAAGAATACTATTATTAACTATTACACTAAGTTAATTATCGAAATTTTAAAGCAACTATTATTAACGACGATGTCTTCTCATCGATGTTATCATCTCATGTTTCTTTTATTTTTTAGGATGTTTTACATGTTGCATGGAGTCTGGTTTGAGGGTATATAATGTAGAGCCGTTGGTTGAAAAAGCACATTTGGAAAATGATGTGATGGGGAGTATAGCCATTGCAGAAATGCTATGGAGGACAAACATTATTGCCATAGTAGGCGGCGGTACGAGGCCAAAGTTTGCAGAGAATACAGTACTTATTTACGATGATTTATCTAAAAAGTTTGTGATGGAAGTTACGTTTACCAGCCCTATTAAAGCTGTTAGATTGCGCAGGGATAAGTAAGTTCATTGATAGAAGTAACTTGTATCTATGGTATGTATCAATGATGCATTTACTTACCTAGGATAAATTTTACAAAACAGAATGGTAGTAGCGCTTCAACACGAGATACACGTCTTCTCGTTTCCAATGCCGACGCGAAGATTATTAACGTTAGAAACAAGAGATAATCCGAAAGGATTGATAGAAGTCGCTACTTTATCTACTGCGCAGAAGCAGCTCCTTGCTTTCCCTGGTCATAAGCTGGGCAGCGTGCAACTAATTGATCTTGGTGCTACAGAAGCTGGAATTTCTAGCGCCCCCGCGACTCTTGCTGCCCATCAGGTATGCGCATCTTGTTTAGGGAGAGTTAAATACAGTGGTATGCAAAAGTATTCGGTCACCCTTTAAAATCGCATAACTTTTTTAAAATTAATCCAAACGATTTGAGTTTTTTTGAGAAGCTAGAGGGATTAGTTTGCTAAATGATGTGATTCGTCGTTTTGAAAAAAATGTACTTGTTTGGAATAGCAAAAAAAAAGTAGTAAAGGTCGTTTTTTAAACTTTTTTGTGAGCCCTTAATGAAAATTCAAAAAAAAACCGTTTGTAGATAAAAGTAAGTTGTATATGTGGCTAAAATTTCATCAAAATCGGTTAACGTTGCTCTGAGCTACACACGTTTAAAGATCGCAGAATAAGGTCGAAAATCGCTGATTTCGGGAATTTCCGCGATTCTCGACCTTATTCTACGATCTTTAAACGTTTGTAGCTGAGAGCAACGTTAACCGATTTTGATGAAATTTTAGGCACGTATACAACTTACTTCAATCCACAAACGGGTTTTTTGAATTTTCATTACAGGCTCACAAAAAAAAGTTTAAAAAACGACCTATACTAATCTTTTTGCTATTCCGACCAAGTGCATTTTTTTCAAAACGATGAATCACGTCCGTTAGCAAACTAATCCTCTAGCTTCTCAAAAAAACTCAAGTCGTTTGGATTAATTTTAAAAAAGTTATGCAATTTTAAAGGGTGGCCGAATACTTTTGCACGCCACTGTAATGGTAATATCGTCATGTTCCCTGTGTATTTTATGTTTGCATACAATATTCTTAGGGTGCATTGGCTTGTCTCGCGGTTAACAGCAGCGGAACCATGATCGCGACTGCTTCTGCGCAGGGTACTTTAATTAGAGTGTGGGACAGTATACGTAGACATTTATTAGTGGAATTGAGGAGAGGCGCCGATTCCGCCACGCTTTACTGGTGAATATAACTTTTAGTTGTTAAGGAATAAAAAATTTAATTAAAAACAACCTCTGAACTACATTTTTAATATATAAAAGTTTCGTGTAACGTATGCTTCAGCATTACATTTAGTAGAGACTCGGAATTTCTATGCGCTTCCAGTGACAAAGGAACGGTGCATATATTTGCATTGAAAGACACGCAACTGAATCGCAGATCTACGTATGTAAATAGAGCTTGAGTTCTTAGTCATTGCAGGAAATGGGCTGACGAAATTGACGATCTATTTCTTTGTAGTTTCGCAAAAATAGGATTCTTGGGGAATTATGTCGAAAGCCAGTGGGCACTGGCCACTTTCACTGTACCACCGGAATGCGCTTGTGTGTGTGCGTTCGGTACCAGGAACTCTGTTATAGGTATATTGAAGGCAACAAACGCATCGGTGTTGAGTCAATGTAGAATATTTACATTATTTATATACATTATTTTACAGCTATTTGCATGGATGGGACATTTCATAAATATGTTTTCACTGCCGATGGGAATTGCAATCGTGAGGCATTCGATGTCTTCCTAGATGTGTGCGATCACGACGATTTTTAACATAGACTGTACATTATGTTTATAAGATTCTATGCCTGTAGGAGAGTTTCTAGTCACGTTAAATAAGAAACTTCTTACAGCGAATGTCTGTACAGCGATGTAATTACATTGATAATTGTAAAAAGAGTGCAAGTCACTACATCTATTGTCTGTTTAACATAATATACTGAATGTTCTTTAGCCCATTTTATATGCACGAATCTTTAGTGACTTATACCCTTTCCAAAACCAGCGGTCCAATTATAGAATATAGTAATAAAGATTTAGTTTATACAATAAATATCTCTTCTCACCCACCTTCTTCTATTAGGATCGTTATCAACATTCGTTTTCGCTTATACTTAGAGTTTCCTGTCTGGATATTTGCCCTCTATCTGCTCTCGTATTTGTCCTAAAATAGTTTTCATACTTACCAAAAAGTCGTACTCGTTGAAATATTAATTGAAAGAAAATTGATAACCGTAGTGGGCTAATCATACATACTGTATGGTTCCGGATTCATCATAGGGCTTAATATTGTGAAATAAGAATGTAGTCCAATAAGTCCCACGAAACATCCTATAAATGCACAATATCGCCAACCTGTTAACCCGTGTCTCATTGCTCCTGAAACATAAAGAAATGAGCTCGAAGAGGACTTCAAGATCTATGAATCTACATTTACAGAACAAGAACTTATTTATGTTACAAAGCAAAGCCACGTGAACTGAAATATTAAATGAGATTACATATTATCATTTCTTATTGGTGTCTCAGTAAAATTATATTATTCCATTTGAACAACTTGAGATTCTTACCAAGAAATAACTTTCTTTACCTATGAAACTGTACCTTGGGTTATGTTATATTAATACTCCGCTAGAGGGCCAATGAGGTATACACTTTCTCGCTAGTGACCGGATAGATGTTACTTAGTATATATACAAGAAATAAAGAATGGCTGTCGTACTTGCTTCGGCAGTACATATACTAAAATTGGAACGATACAGAGAAGATTAGCATGGCCCCTGCGCAAGGATGACACGCAAAATCGTGAAGCGTTCCACATTTTTTTGTCACTTTGATAGTTAGAACATATTTATATCATAACACCCGTTAGTTTAAATTAAAATGTTTAAAAATACTTTTTACTTTCTATTTGTTATAAAGCGTAAATATACAAAATCTCAATCATAAACAATTATATTTTAGCAAATACGATTCTACTTCGAAATAAAAACTTAAAAGGACAGAGTTAGTTATTGGGAGACGGTAACGTTAGATGAAAACTGCTGGCAGCGAAGTAATAGTTAACAATCCAGGGTGCATAATAAATAAATAACGCCAATCTATCGAAGATGCAAGAAATCCTGTATTTCCGGTCGCGCGCGCTGCTCCTCGGATTTTTAACAATGGAGCGCGTAATTAATTCAATTTCGGTTTAACAACAACACGAGGAGAAGTGATGTTGCTGTCAAGAGCCGTATTCTGCAACGGTACAAAGATATGTGATTAGTGAGACAAACGCAGCAACAGTATGGCATGATCGCTCAAATATCTGCATTCCACCTATAGGTTGTTGTACACGAATGACACTAAATTCTTTAGAAAAATGTTGAAGCAATGGTTGTCGAATTTCGCTCTAGCCGGTACCATTAGATTTCTGTTAATGAACTCTGAATATCAGAAAGTAATTAGCGATCGCGTGGAGGTTTCCACCGCTCTGAACTCTTGGAAGAGAGGTTAGGATGTACATGTTAATTTGCTGTGTAAAATTTTGTAGCAATGACATGAATGTGTTATAATGGTTACAGCACGATTATGGCACGAACAATGATCTATAATATACTGATATGTTTATATATACACGCCAATTAGTGGTCATCGTAATAATGTGTCAACGACACAGTTCTGTTGGAAAATGTTTTATATTAGAATGCTCTATTTTTCTTTTAGTGACGGAAGGCGTGCATTTATACAACTTTGGCATTGACCCTTATTCGGGAGATTTATTTCACGAAACTCCCATCGGTTTATACATTTTCAATCTTATACAGTGGTATTTACCTCATTGGATATTATTCATCTTGTTTATCTTCACTGATTTGTTGACCGCTTTACTTCTTGCACTCACAGCGAAACATTATGCGACTGAATTGGTTAGTTTATTATTGCTTGTGGTATTAAAGCTTCCGGGTTCGAACGCGCTGTGCTATAATATAACATAACATTAATTGCAGGCGTCTAGAAAAGAAGAAAAACTGTGCAACGAAAATGCACAGAGCGACGATGATAGTTCTGCGGTATCCACGTCCATGATGTATGTCTCAGCGGGATATTTATTTAATCCATACATAATATTAAACTGCGTCGGTCATACAACGACGGTATTCACAAATTTATTATACTCTGTAGCATTGATTTCGTTGACAAATTCTTCTATATTCTGGAGTTGTTTATCGATCTCATTGTTAACGTTACAAGGGCTTTATCCCATTTCGCTCATGGTACCAGCAGTCATTTACATTGCTCGTTCTAAAAGTACAAAGCAGAAAAGGAACGTCGTAATCCTTATCGTCGCAGTATTCACGAGCATGTTAATGGCTTTACTTTGCATTTCCTATTATATCATGGGAAGCTGGTCCTTTGTTTGCAGTACGATTGGGTTTATCTTAACGGTGCCCGACTTGCGACCAAATATAGGACTGTACTGGTACTTTTTCACAGAAATGTTTGAGCATTTTAGATGGCTGTTTATCGCCTCTTTTCAAATAAATGTCAGTTTATTGTACATAGTACCATTGGCATTGAGGATAAGACACGACCCAATGCTGTTGGCATTCTCCTATTTAGCGATCGCTGCCATATTTAAGTCATATCCTTGCATAGGAGATGTTGGATTTTACATGTCTCTACTGCCGCTTTGGAAGCATTTGTTTCAATGTAAGTTTCTATTACGAGCCATATATTAATTACTCGTCGGATATAAGGCACATGAAAGATTTCTATTCTTTTTCTAGATACCCAGCAAGGATTCATCGTAGGCTGTTTCATGTTATTTTGTACAGTTTTCGCACCCACTGTTTGGTACCAGTGGATTTACTCTAGATCGGCGAATGCAAACTTTTACTTCGGGGTGACGTTGGCATTCGCTATAGCACAAATTTTTCTATTAACAGATATTCTTTTCGCGAGTGTGAAACACGAATTTGCTATACGCCATGGTAACAATAAGGATGTTGGTGACAGTAAGGCGAAGCTACTTTTAGAATAAAGTTGTATCTTACAAAGTTTAGCATTAAAACTCTGTTTACCAATGTTCCAAAATCGAGAGAAACTGCATTTAAATATCGGTAAATTAATTGCTTTGAACATAAAGGAGGAGTAGAGGGGGAGGACATTTGTTCATAACATCTTTATTTTAGATTTTTTATTTTTAACACACTCGATATATAACTGTTTATTCAAATTGTATTACCATAATTGTATAAAAAAGTGAATAGATGAAATGTTTTCTATAAATATGAAACAAACTCTATTATAATCGCTTTTGATTTAATGTTTGGGAAATTATTGATTATTCAATTTCCCGAATACTTGGTACTGGTACTAGCTTGTCGTAAAAAGATAGTACATTGTTATATTCTATAAAAAATAAATTCAACATTCTATATAGTTTTCATGATTAGTTTTTTCGTTTCTCTTTTACGTACGTATATCTAAATTAACGTTACTCGATTTCTTCACTGCACACACACACACTATTTACTTTGGTTTGATATTGCATACGTATTTAATCGTAATTTAATCTTGGGAATGGCGACCTTTCGATTTCTCGGTTCTAGAGTTTGCATTCCTTTGGACGATATTAATGTCCATACATGCATTGTTTTTGTTACAATACTCCCACAAAGCGTTCCAACAGCTGTCTTTACGCAGAACCGACGGGTTTCCTATTACGATCAATGCATTCTTGGCTCTTGTTACGGCCACATTAAATCTCTGAAATCAATAGAATTTAGACTTTAATTCCTCGAAATTATTATACGAGCGGATAGATCATTCAAATTAATAAAATACTTAAGTTTATATACCTTTCGATTAGACAGAAAGCCAATGTGTTCTGTATCGTCGTGTTCAAAGGATTTTGTTCTCACAGTAGTTAAAATTATAATTTCTTTCTCTTGCCCTTGGAATGTTTCTACTGTTCCAACAGTTATATTATGCAGTTTAAGCTTGTTTAGAACCTTATGGATCATAATCTTTTGTCGTTTAAATGGAGTTATAATGCCGATATCTTGCTCTTGAATCTGACGCGTACCAAGTTTACCAGCCATTAGTTTCTTTGTATAATACATCACAGCCGTAATTTCTTCTGTATTATAAACACTGAAAATTAAAAACGTGCTGTTATTAAATTAAACGGGAACTTTATTAAATAATATCGAAACATTGTATCGCGATTACCTCCCAGATGAGCATCTTATTTCTTTGCCCTGAATAGCGAAAAATGTTATAGGGAACGTTTTATTTGGTAATACTGACAACTTTAAAGATAACTTCATGTCCGATTTGGCACAGCATAATAATTCATTGTCGTAAAATAATTTATTTGGTATATGTAAAATAGGCTTTTGACTTCGGTAATTGCGAACTAATTTCGTTATATAACGTGAATTATATTTATTTTTCACTTTCTGATACGGTTCGCATTCCATTAATCGTTCCATAAGTGACCTTCCTAAAAAATATAATTAGATCTTACAGGACTCAAATGAAAGTTTATGCAAGTTCAGTTTGACCAAGCAATAAAATTTATATTTACCAAGCAAATGCTGAATTTTTTTACATCGAACTACAGGACCAAGTTGATGGTGATCACCAGCGATGATAACTTGGGCGTGCAACGTACCTTTCGGTACTTTACTTTGCGAACTTACTATTGTAAACGGAATCAGTGATTCCAATTCAGTGCCTTGGCTTGCTTCGTCGATGAATATGTACGAGAAATGGTCATATTGTAAATTGAGCTTTACCAATCTATCAGAAAACAGGTCACGGACATTACCACATAAACAAGCAGTGTCGATTAAACTAAAGTCAGAAGATATACCTTGTGCACGTTACCAGCGTGGTGATGACAATCTTTTTCAGAATAAAAATCTGCTTCGGCAAGGCAAGCCACACATCATCGATGAAATTTGAACTAGGACTAATATCTTTATCTATATCCTTCCTGTGCATATTAAAGCAAACAAAGGTAATAAACTGGCAATTATTTATAAAAAGGAATGCCTCACCTTGCTTTAGATTGCGCATACATCCGAAATACATCTTTACTAGGAAGTATCGCTAATAATCTTTTTGCAATTACATCCGCTGCTACATTGGAAGAGGCACATACTAAAATATACTTGGTCCTCTGTTGCCTCCTGATCTGTGAATCAACGAAACTCTTCAGGCTCTATGTGCTAACATAGTGAATTTTCTTTCAATAGCGATTATTATAGATTATACCTGGCAAATGGTTTCAACCAACGTCGTCGTTTTTCCGGTGCCAGGTGGGCCAAATACTATGTACGGCGCAGGATATGCCGAGTTATTTAAGATATTAATTACCGCCTGTTTCTGTTCTGGATTTTCCACTATACTTTCGTGAATCCAATTCAAATTGCTACGTCATAAAATAAACAGAGAAGAGCATAGAATAAATATAAAAGAATAAATAGCAAGGGGTAATTTATTATCTGATGAAACTTACTCGTTTGGTAAAACGTAATAACTTGTATCCACTTTGGGATACATGAAATGGGCCAAATTTTGTGTATATATAACATTCAGAACGTAATGGAAACACTTTATCTGCCATCTGGAGGTACAAAAATTAACATTGATGTCGCGACCAGAGATCTCCCAATGTTTTCTAAAAAGATTTCACAAATAGCCATTACTAATTATGTATCAACATACTCTGCACTTAATCTTCTAATTTGGCAGAAAATTAACTCGTGTACTTACTCGCTCAACAAAGCTACCGATATTTCCTTTCCCTTGATATCTATTATTTTACTGTGATATATGCAGCCTGTACCTACCGGCTGAAGTTGTACTGTATCGCCGACACTAGTAAACGGATCGTCTTCGTCTAAAGTGGGTACCGTGATAATAAATTTGTCACCCGATCCCTTGAGCCGTTGCTTCGTTATATTATGCTTTGCAGCGATTAATTGAAGTTCATGATCCTCCATATATAATAAAATTTTATACATTATCTCGTAATTTTCTAGCGGTATTGTCTTTACATTTTGAAGATCATTAATAAAACGTTTATAATTTCTACATAATAGACTTTCCGCGAGACCATCTTTCGAATAATTTTTCAGTGCCTGGCGTAAAGCAGGGGGCAGCTTAAAGTTGCTGAACGCCAATGCCTTGCATGTACCGAAGCTGGTGCAATGCCTACGACAGAGTGAACCATAGAATCTTTTTAATTGTATTTAAAGATCACAAAACTATTCTACTTACGTGCTTTTCCCAACAATTGCTCTGGTCTTGGTTTCGATATTGCTCGCCATGTTCGAAAAATTATATACTGATGGTACTAGTTGTGTTTATCTTAAACACACAAAATAAAATGTACCAGGAACTGTCATTAATTTCGTTAAGATCCAAGTGACGCAAAGATTATGCATTTTTACTGTTCTTAATAAGATAATGGGTGTACCTAATGATATCATTAGTCATCACAGTCATTACTTACATAAACTTACAGTTTCACATTTATGTGGTTTCCATTAAAGTTGCAATGCGAAAACAATGATCCGACACACACTACACATTTCCCTGGAATTACTGCTGATTGAATTGAAGTCATTCAATGGGTTTTCCTGAGATTTCTTGTAAACAAAACTGACAGTTTGGCCATGCCAACCCCAAGTCTCAACTGATCTCAACCAGTGGTAAAAACCATTGAAAGAAAAAACATCAACACGTTGTAAGGAATGTACCACGGTCAGGTAATGTTTACACATAATGTTAGAAGTAATGAAGCATAATATAAACAAGAAACAAAAACTGTAATCGTTCTCATTAACCGTTGTTATTGGTACTTTTAATTCGGGGTGTCCCAAAAGTCTTCATTTTCATAAAGTAATTAGTAACGTAAACATGAAACAAAAGGTTTCACAGCATAATTATATACTATTATTGCTATAAAGTGTACTTTCTGAAAGTACATATTGGGTGCATTCAGCAGACTCAACTGTTGAGTGATTTCACTAGATTTTACTCTGAAGTTGCACGTGCATTGGTCGACGCGAGTAAAATCTAGTGAAATCACTCAACGGTTGAGTGCACTAAACGCACCCATTGGGTCATCCTGCAAGTTTCCGCGGTTTGACGCTCGTTTGACGTAAAGAACACAATTCCACTAAAATTTAACATTTTTATTTAAAATAAGCCCTATTATATTTCACACACTTTTGCCACGCAAATGCCATTTATTCCACGTGTATAAAAGTCCGTATCTCGGGGATTGCGAAACTGAGGCATCTTTGAGGTTTGAGGTTTAGATTCCCTGGCTTGAACTTCGCAAGCCATTCTTTAACTATTCTATCTTTTGGTGCGTCGTCACGGTCATCACCAAAAGCTGTTTCCGATGTGGCTCGGTGCCTTAATTTAAAATCGTAAAGAACCAGATGTCGAAAATCACATCTTTCCATGTTTACGCTTGATATACGTGAACCTATGCGAAGCACTCGAAGTATGCTGAACGAAACAAGATTAGCTAATCGTCGCTGTAAATAAAAGAAAATCGCGAATCCGGGAGAGCATTTTAGGGCGAATTCCACTTACGCCCAAATCGCCCGTGATTTTCGTTAAGCTAGATTTTCCTGTACGCGACTGGACGCAATGTCAAGAATTTCAAAGTCGATTTTCTCGAAAATGAAGCGCAATATCAAAAAATTTTATTCCTTTTTGTCGATTTATTCATTTGTTATAAGTCAAAAAGGAAGAGTAACTTTTTGTGATATCGCGCTTCATTTTCGAGAAAATCGACTTTGAAATTCTTAACGTTGCGTCCAGTCGCGTATAGGAAAACCTACCTTAATGAAAATCACGGGCGATTTGAGCGTAAGTGGAATTCGCCCTTAATGTCCGACGAAATCTGTAGCCATCTACAGAATTACAAAATATATAGCGCTAAAATCAAAAACCGTGGAAATTTTCAGGATGACCCAATACAATCTGCCTTAATTGCGCAAATGTTTAAATATGAGATTTTGTTATTGAAACAGGGTTTCCGACGGTTTCCAAATAGGTAGAGAAATTTTGATTAAAAAAGATTCGGCAATGCAAAAACGAATTGTTGTTCGTAGCCACCTGGTAACCATTTAGAGAGGTTGTCTCGTCGTAGTTATCCACAGAAATTATGCACAGAGTGCCTCATGCATTTGCGTGCTTTTTGGTGTATTTGTGTTCCCGAGAATCCCGACCCGAGTGTTCCCGAATCCCGAGTGACAATTTGACGTGATTTGACGGTGTGCATGTGACGTCGATACTTCGTACTGTGTTGTACAAAGTATGCTCCACGATTTAACCGTGAGAAAATGGTAACATTGCACTTATTCATGATAAAAGTATATTAACACGTACATCTAGAGCGTTGAATGCGAACAATTTCATAGGCTGCAGAAGTAGATACGCGAAATTCGATTGTAAATAGCCCTCTGCTAACTCCTACTTGGTACATACCTTTATTTGCACCTGTTACCTTCTAATATCTTGTTGGCTCCGAAAGAGCCAAACCGTCATCTACTTGGAAACCGATGAAGCCTTCTATATACTGACGTTGAAATGTGCATTCTTCGCTGAGAATTATGTAAACGAACTTGCAGAAAATATGAAACATAGATGTTGGCAATGAATTGAATGTCATGTATCTAATGGTTTTGTAATTTCAATTGCGATCGACGTAACAAGCGAAGCATATCTGGAATGCTTAATTGGTTTACAGATTTCCCATGGTTTTAGCAAAAATGTCAGAATCGGCAGATAGTTCTGCTGAAAAGATTGACGTTGTCCTTCCCAGGCAAGGCTTGCTGTATCAGGAGGAGAGTCTGGATTACATACTTTGCAAACCCAAGTTAATCCCGTTGAAATCAGTTACGCTAGAAAAGTTGGAAAGAATGCAACGAGATGCTGAAATGAAGATCCGAGAAGCTTCAGAAGGAGAGAAAGCAGACGACAACGAATAGGATGTAAAAATTTACTGGGGAGAAATGTAACCGTCGCAAAGATATCCTGTGATAGAATTGAAAGCAACCAAAATGATTCTCGGAGCATTCTTGACGGAAATTGTGGTAGCCTTTTGTCTCGCTGCGACTTTGTTATACAAATATGGGAATATTTTTCGACATCATATCATTGTTACGATCTCCGTGCTCATAGCATGGTACTTCTCGCTGCTAATAATATTCATACTTCCTTTGGACGTTTCATCGGTAAATAAAAGTTTAAGGGAACGGAGGATAGTTCTGTGTCCCTATAAATACATAATCAAATTGATCAAATTGTGTGTGATATAAATTAATCAAGAGTCAATGCTTTCTTACAGACTGTTTTCAGACAATGCATCGAGCAGAATATTCATAATACCACCAAAGCCAATCCTGATAGTACAACAGCAATACCAGTGCATACTTGCAAAGAACCATGGCCTAACGTTCCAGACAGCGTATTTCCAAATTTATGGAGAATTGTATATTGGACTTCGCAATGTTTAACGTGGTTGATATTACCACTTATGCAGTCGTACATAAAAGCCGGAGATTTTACTGTTCAAGGAAAATTGAAGTCTGCTTTGATCGACAATGCCATATATTATGGGAGTTACTTGTTCATATGCGGTATCCTTTTAATATATATAGCGCTGAAGCCTGGCTTAGACCTCGACGGGTAAGTACATATTATCAAGTCGAACGTTGCGAACGCACGTTACACGCACGTGTCTTTTGTTATCAGTCAGAAGCTAAAGGCCATAGCGTCTTCGGCGTCGAATACGTGGGGTCTGTTTTTGCTGGTATTGCTGCTCGGATATGCGCTCGTAGAAGTTCCTCGAGGATTATGGAACGCTAGCAAGCCTGGATACACCTTAAATTATAGTTATTTTAAAGTTGCCAAGTTAAGTTTAGACAAATATGAAGCAGAGGAAACTGTAGACGATATACTTGAGGTAAATGTTCTACACGAGTTATATACCACAAGCTTTTCCTTTTACGTCATTATTTAGTTTGTTTTTTAGTCTTTGCAAGCTGCTACGGTATCTATTGGACCAGGGCATCCCTTCCACTGTAACTTGGAAACCATTTTTCAAAAGATTCCTGCAGAGTTGAAGGACAGAATGAACAGAAGGCAGTTACCAGACGACACACCAACCGACACACCTTCTGAAAAGTCTTTGATTCGTCTGCACAGACAAGTTTGTCATTACCTACAAATGCCACGTATATTTCATATACACGCGCCCATAAATCACTTTTATTCCATTTCCAGATTATAAAAGCATTGCAGACTCTACAACGTATAGAAACTCAGTGGGGGATTTTGGTTGATAAAATAATCAATCTAGAAGATGTAGCGAAGAATCAAGTTAGTCATGATAAGAGATTCAAGCCAACTTTCCCTACGCATCGTTCATTCCCGCTTCGTATTATTTATAATCCAGTTATTGGTAAGTAATAAATGTCAACGGCCCGAGACAAACTTTAACTATTCTTTTCTGACTTTTCCTACAAATTTTAGAGTGGTACTGGAAGTGTGTCATAAAGAGCTACGTTCAAAAGGTAGCAGCCATTCTTGCCAGCTGCCTCTCGATAGCTGTCGTTTGGTCAGAAGTAACATTTTTTAATAAATCCCCGGTGCTATCGTTATTTGCTCGGTTCTTGAACCTGGCCAAGGGGAGCTATGATTATTTTACAATCGAGGTGAGAATGCGCAATGAAATGCAGAACACCGATAGCTCAATTTCTTTCCCTTGTTGTATCAGAATTGAAATATTTTTTTTTCAGTTAATATCCACGCTGGTAATCGCGTACCTGTGTTACTGCGCTTATTCGACAGTTTTAAAGATTCGTGTCTTGAACTTATATTATCTGGCTCCGCATCATCAAACCAACGAATATAGCTTAATATTCAGCGGCATGATGTTATGCCGCCTTACGCCGCCCATGTGTTTAAACTTCTTGGGTCTCATCCACATGGATTCGCATATAATAAAAACTCACATACTAGAGACTCACTACACCCAGGTAAATATGTCGGCAACGGATTTATAGCCCTCTGCGATCGGTGTAATCTATCCTGTAATTTATCCACTCAGGTAATGGGGCACATGGATGTTATTTCTATTATATCCGATGGATTTAACGTGTACTTTCCAATGGCTATTTTGGCATTTTGTCTAGCAACGTATTTCAGCATAGGGAGCCGATTACTTTCCATGTTGGGTTTCCAACAATTTCTCGGCGACGATGAGTTCACGACGGATCTCGTCGAAGATGGTCGAGAGTTAATAAAACGAGGTGAACTAACGTTTCTGTACTTGTGTGTGTTATTGTCGCTCCACTACTCGTGCTTACGTGCGGTGTCTTCACAGAGAGGCGCAAACGGCAGAGGGCAGAGGATTCGATGTGCAGGAAGCGCGAGCTTCAAGAAAGATTCAGCAGCTCCACGACCGCGTCCCGTTACAGAACGTCTCGGCAAAGCACCGACACAGGTATATAGTAATTTTACAAGGATGGCAAGGGTGTCCGACTCGTGAATTTGTGATTAAACAAATCTCGCGTGTTGCAGTGCGCCCTTTAAAGCGGGACGAGTCGGTAGAATCGGCTAGGGCCGGTTTGCTGCGCGATTTCGACCCCGCAGATTATTATATCGGCATGACATCCGGCGTCGATGGTTACGGTGCAAATAATAGTTTCGATAGAGACTATCAAGCGGACGATTTCTACGAAGAACGTATAGATAATGCAAGAGCATTTAATACAAACACAAATCGTGTAGGACCTCCGCCAAGAGGATTGTTCGACGATATTTAATTGTAGTCTACGATGCTGTTTAGTTTCTGCCTCGGTAATAGATTACTAAACGAGTACATTTGTATTTAACAATACTCACGTTTCAACTATGCGCTCTTGGCGCGTAATAGAGTTTTTTATAAGGTTCAGAGGTTGTGAATATAATTGAAATTCCACGGTAGGAACGTAAGAAGAATCGTGCTATCGTTAGTTACAGTATCAATTGAAGGATAACTTAAAACGTAAAGGAGCCTCGATTTCACTTACCTCGATAACACTTATCATACAGCTTCTGGAGAAACATAGGAATGGCATGCATATGTACGCATAGGTTGTCGCTAAAATATTTCCACGAGTTTGATTTACTTCACGCATATTTGTATATTTGACATACTTTTATATATTTTTGACAAATTTTTACTATCGATAAGCTAATGAACACATGAATTGTGTACGAATTGAGAAATGGTAGGAATAGTTTTATTCATCTATTGTAAAGTGTTATTAAATTTCATACAGTATTTGATATATTTTTAACAATATATGCATAGCATATCTAAGCGAACGTAAAATAGTGGGGGGACAAGAGATAGGAATACAAGTAATAATACAGATTAAAGGATTTAAGTAAGTTCTGAATGCTGCTTACTCGGTCTCCTTTCTCGGTTTTAAACATTCGGAGCTCAACGCGTAACAGTAGGCACACGGAAATGCGCACGGTTGAAGTCGTAATAAAATGAAAATAGAAGGAAGATGATTTTAAACATTTATGCGTGCTCTTGTATTGCGCATCGTAAAAATAGAAGTAATTTATTGATTTATCATACGTAGGATAATTAACTGATGTCACTGCATAGCCTTATATAAGCTGGCACTTGAAACTCTTATCGAAATATTCAGATATGCCTTGATAGATAATGAACAGTCCATTGCATGATTACATTGCGTATGAATGAAACTATTTAAATATTTATAGCAGCAAATGCAAACAAATATTTATCTTCGTTATGAACGTTTAGCGTTCAGTGTTATTGTTTCAACGGAATTTCAGTGAGTTGAAATTTATGCGTATATTTATATTTATTTGATGTTACCCACCCTCAACAATGTTTTAGATCTAAACAAAAGTTCTAAAAAAATTTTTAGTAAACAGTAAAGGAATATTTATATTACTCGATTAGGTACACTGAAATTTATTTATGTAGTAAGTGCATGCTATATATTATTTTGTGTAGTACAATAGACATACAAAGGTGTGTGCATCTTAAAGGGGGAAGAAATCAATTGCCCCTCCTGTATTATGCAAAACGACATTTATGTATATCAATTTTATTGCAAATATTTCATACAGATACGAAAACAATTAAGAAATGTGTCTAAAATATACGTGCAATATAAATGGCTTCACCTAATAAATATTTCATGTATTAACAAATAGAGAGTAACAAATCTCAACAACCGCCTGTTTTCAGTTAAGTTCGAAGTATCCTTGTAAATTTGAGTTCGCTCGATCACATTCCCTTTCTCTCTCTTTTTTTTTACAATTTTTAAAACATGTAAAAACAAATAGATGCATGTTTAACCAGTATACGTTTTTATAAATTTTTGTACTGTTATGCTTTTAGTAAAATCGCAGGAACACAGTTTCTTTTAAACAAAAAGGTATACATACCCTACATAATTATGCTGAAGCAAGAACAAATGAGTACATTTTAAATTATATTAATAAACCATAATGAATTACTAGAATAAGTATAATAGGCAGTACAATAATTAGTGGCAAGCACGTTGACTAAGCTCGTATTAAATTTCTGAGAACTTTTTATGCGACAAACATTTGAGCAATCGTGCTCTGTAAACATTCAACACTGAACTTAACATGTAATATAAAAGCCCGAAACAGTTCGAGAGTATTTAATAATCGAGACATTCTTTCGCGCGGATAACAAGTTTTTAAAATGAATCATTCTAGGTCAACGTTCAATAATTATCAAACATATAAAGATTTACACATTCAGTGTTGTTCCAACAATTCTTTTAATTAACGCCAGCAAGTGTCCTTTGTAGTTTAAACGCCGATTGTACATGGAAGCTCATCCGATTTCGCCTGATCATTCTACATCGATCAAGTGAAATAAACTATGTAAAATGTAACTGATGCTAAAATGAAGAACGAGAGAGTATAGGCGGCCACTATCTTCACTAATTTCATGTGCTCCGAATGCGCGATACGGTTCTTCCCCTGTCTGTACCTAGGGTCCGTTAACTCTGGCATTAATAGGAGAGGCTCCAACAGCAACAAACTGGATCTATTTGCTCGATAGTCGATCGCATCGTCTTGCTTAAGACCCTGCGACCGGAAGACGTCATTACGGTAGTTCATCCAGTTCTGCAAATCGGTATCGTACCCAACGTGTTTTATAGAGCTTAAAATCTTATTGTGATCCATGCGAAACGTGGTAGGCGCTACACCGCTCTTAGATATTCTTGCGTAAAGGTTGCTCGCGCAACGGTGGTACAATTCGGTGTTCACCGCGTCCTTGGCGCCGCAGCTTACCAGAAGAATATTTGGTTTCAGTGCTGTCTTCAAGTCAAACACGTCTCGCGGCGGCCCGTAGAAAGAAAATATACCGGAAGCATCGGTTTTCGTATAATTATAAACTACCAAGCAATGCTGAATGTTATCGTACTGCGAGAATAACGTAGTGCCGCCACCTTCCCCATCCTCCGGGCAATATTTAAAGCACAGAGCATCGTCTTGCTGCATCAGACGAATTTCCCTGGCATGCAATGATTTCCTCCCGTATATCAAATGATCAGAGTATACCGGACTGTCCTGCGAGCTGGCGCACTGCTTGCAGATCTTTCGCCGCGGAAGGAACAGCGTATTTATCAAAGTCTTCGCCGTCGTGGGGCTATATTTCTCATAATAATCCATAATGTCGCACTCGAGAGCGTTGACCTCTTCGTAAACGTGATCCACTTTCGACGAGTATTTTATATCCGTGTCCCCTCTCGTGACTAAGCTGCTTTGATCGATCGGTTCTTTTATGAATTTCTGTAAAGGTTTGTTCGAGTATTTCAAGAGCTCGTTACCATACTTTAGCTGCGCCAACTTATGAGGCTCCCCTCCCGATGTCGTTGAAAATTCTGAGGCGTTCGGCAAGGTCTGGATCGCTTCTAAATCGCTGGTAAAATTAGGTGATACGTACTCGTGCTTGTCGCCCGGCTCGCCTCCGTTCACCTCGGGTTCTCGGATCGGGGAGGAGCCGGCCTTCGCAGGAATCGCATCGGCCGTCACAAATCTGCACGGTGGCATAGCTGTTCTGTCTATGTGCGAAATACCATATGCGTGTGTTTCCGTGCATCGTGTCGCTACAACTGCGTCGGAGAGGTGCATCTTGTCGTCGTGCCCTTTGCTTCTAACCCTACGTTCTTTCTCTAATCGCAAATGTTCTAAGTGTAACTGGCGGTGGTGAACACACGCAAAATTGTATCAGTTCGTTCTCTCGATCTCCTCAGAGCGTAACTCCCGTTTTATTTTGTCCAGATCGTAGAGGACCTGAAACAGGAAACGTCGGGGCGTGAGGCGGTTAGTTCTACGGATGCCTGGTAAATATTAGCAGGCTGGATGCAAACCTCTAGTATGGAGGAACCGCTCCAAGCCTGAGTTCTGCAGCTGTCCTTGCAGTATTCCCCATCTTTGTTGGTAAGCTCGGCGAGGCCTCTCCAGTGGTTCGTTGATGCTTCTATAAGGTGTCGTGAAATGATAGCCTCGACAGAATCGACCGTACGGCGTAGCTCTTTTTTCCCGCCGACTAATGGGGCAAAGTATAGTTGAGCTCGAAGGAAGTATCCCATGGGCCAAACCCACTCCTGTTGGGTTCATAATAAATAGATTACCTTCGTCTTGGAACGTTTCAGGATTAAATATACTTTCCAGACCGATTACTTACAGGGCCCTGATGATAATTCCAGCCATGAGCTAATTTAGTGTCCCCGCTGTCATTAGAATTATCATAATACCCGTCGTACGCCCAATCGGCAGGATCTAATGTCTTCATTCCAAGCGGTCCTTGTAAAATCTCTTCTGCTTTCTTCAATGCTGCCCATGCGTGTTGCGGATTAAACAATTCCGGCGCCTTTACAAATAACAATATTTGAATGTTTCGCGATCGAAGCTCGCGTTATCGAGAAATTAACTATGAATGTGAAACACTCACGACCACCATTGCAATCGGAAAGTTGGGCCGTAGTTGATAATCTGCCCATGCTTGCGTTGCTCCGTGGCTGTCTTTGAATATACCACGACGATGAATAAGTTCTGGATTCAATTCTCCCTCTGTTGGCGTTTCATTCACGTAAAAGTACTTTTCAAAGTTCAGTGAAATCTTCTCTGCCCACTGTTTGTAACTCCATGTTACGACAGACCCTGCAATAATTCGAAATCGTAATGAAGAACGATTATGAAAGCAGATAGATAAAGTACCGTGTCTGACCGGAACTGTATCGTACCGTCACGGTTCTTTCTTTGCACGCTGCCGTGGGGGAAAAGATTCTGCTTGTACAGTTCAGCCAGGAAACTGAGGATACTCTTGCTGAGTCCCACTATTTCTACAGCTGAGCCATCTCTTGGTGTAGCGGGTTTCCCTTTGTTGCCAGCCTTTTCAGAGGATCCCATTTTGTCCATCCATGTGCCACAATTTGCATCATTCCCTCCGAATATAAATCCAGTCTCTGGATGTACTCCGATTTGATTATTAAAGCCACGGTCAGTCATGTGTTCGTCGATCTGTCGGCCAGCGTTCCTTTCTCTAAAGCAAAGCCCTTGAAAGTGTGTCGAAAGAGCCTCTTGGATGACATCGTGCAGGGGTTGGTCCTGAAAGTGCATCGCGGGGTTTAGGAATCAGTTTGTTCGTGCTAAATTACTTGTACCTACCACTTCCCCTGCAGGGAGCGGAGGAGAATCGTCAGTCGGGAACAGCCTCGACACTTTATCCGTCAGAATTTTCAAACCATTTGGCATTTCTTGTATGTAACATTGGATCGTGTACAACCACCACCACAGAGCATCTCGGCAATTGTATCTTAAATTATATTGAAACGATTGTTTGGAGATGAACAGAAACGATTGGAGAATAACCAAGCGCAAAGGTTTAATCTTTACCTAGCATTTTTTCCTTTATCGAGTAGATTGGGAATAAGACCATGTCGCAAGGTTCCTGCGTAACCAAGAATAATGAATCTGGCTTCCGTGTATCTGCCAGTTAGTATAAGTAAACCTCTCAGAGCAATAAACGTGTCTCTGCCCCAATTTCTCATGTAGCCAGTCGTAAAGTGTGGCAAACCAGCGGAAAGCGTCATGCATATTTGCTCACTTTCGCCGTTATATTGTTTAATTGTTGGCTTGGGAGGGTCCAGATTTAGAGATAAATCTGGCAACGGGGCTGATCTCACTATGCCTCCCACTTGTATCGAAACCAAAGACAGAGTCTTGATGAAGGTAGAGCCATCCTTAACAAAACTGAAACCCCCACCAGAAAATTGTCAAGCGTTAAGATGGAAAATTAGAGTCCATGTAAGACTACGCACCTTGACATCAAACTGTAACATTGTTCGAGAAGAGTGATATAAACGTTTACGACTATGACATCAAAGTAGCTAGGTACTAAGTAACGAGGTATTAGTTTAAATGGCTCGGTAGCTTCTTCGAGCCATATTCCAAGGGCTTTGGTCCCATCGTCTTCTTTCAATCGTTGCCATGTGTAGTCTGTGTGGTATTTTTAAACAAATGTGCTTTTCAATCGTATACCGTTTGATAAGAAATTTAAAGTCGAGTCTAATATACTTACCTATTAGCCAATTACCCTGTCTAAGATTAATGCATACTGGGTGACCAAGATCATTATTTGGACGAATATCAGCTAATAAGGAAATGATACCTGCAAAAAAGATTCTCTAGTTGGCATATATAGTGTATCATATAAGTGGAGGAAATATACCTTGGAGGCCTGCATAGACGAGAGGGCCGTATCCAGGAATATCGTAAACGCCAAATCTATTCGATGTTTCGTCGCGTTCCTCCTGATCACACCTATACAAGGCTTTGTTTAAATCGACCAGGTCCATGCGAGACGCAATAACGCGCAGATCTGAACTTTTCTGCGATGTGATCACTGAGATGGTATTATGAAGCTTCGCGAGAGCAGGTTTTATGTTGGCGTGAAGTGACACTCTGTGAAATTAGAATGTGTCAACATCCGCAGTGATTAAGTATAGCTTTAATCCAAGAAGCATTACCGAATAGCAACGACGGAGCCAGGCTGGAAGTTTACGAAATTCAGTTGAGTTATCTTGGGATCTCCGGAATCAACTTTCTCCAAAATTTCCGAGTCGCAAATCTGTACATGTTCTTTGAGACTTAAAACGTACTCGGACAAACCATTTATGTAATTCTCATCTTTCGCACAGTTTTCTGGGTAATGGAAAGGTGAAGTTCCATTCCTGAAAACGGCATGTTATTGAAAGGGCTTTGCTATATGTGATAATTATTGAGAAATGTTCAAAATCTTACTTTACTCCCTCATGAGACAATGATGCTTCCAGAATGATTTCTTCCACCACACCTTCCACCCGTAACGGTTTCACGTGTCTTCTCAAATCGTTGGCGTTAGGATCTGGATGCTTGAAAGCTGTGAAAGCAACCAAGACTACGCTGTCATGAGTTGTTGAAGAATGTCTTGTTACGGCTACCACATCGGTGTCCATTTGGTCCACAAAAATCTACGATTTCAGCAATTAAATAACTTGCACCCCATGGATATACTTTTTTTCGTACAACATACTTGAGAGAACTTTTGTTGCCCAAGAGTATAGTGCAGATCGTTCAGCACTTTCTTCGCTGCAATTATGCCAGTTTTGGAACTTACGAGCCCAATACCGTCCACCAAACATTCATCGTCTGTCCAAGCAGAATATTGTCTTCCTTCATCTACCACGTGTATCTGTAGAAATCAACGAAACTCCCTCTGTGTTACATCAGTTGCTACGTGTCAGAAAAAAGCATAATGCAAGAGCTTACGTGATGAGAAACTAGTTCATCGTATCCACGACTGCTGCCACTGCCGCAAGCTGCCATTGACACGAGCGCAGCACTTGGAAGTAAGTCGAACACGCTGCGTTTCTCCACCGGGCTAGGGTTGTCGTGAGTTACGTCTAAGAAAAGTGCGTGCGCTATACTCGGTACCAACGGACGTTTTCGTGACTGCAGAAAGGCTCCAACTGGTTCGCCTCCGTACCGATACACCAGCCGACCTTCTTCGTGGCTGTCCCACGCAGACATAGCTTCTGTTTGCGCGAAAATAGGGAGCCAAGCATTCAATAACAATGTACATTCTCTTGTAAAGCCTTGATACAAATCTACAGACCTCGAATCAAAGAGGTGATGCCAAGTCGATTAACAAATATATTGTCCTTTTGGTCAGAATTGGTAAATAATTCTGCAACCACGTACAAATCTGGGCGGACCCGACGAGCAACATCGAGCATATACTGAAAATTTCCAAGATGCGTTAAAGAGAATCTAAATTTATGTATATTATAAACTTTATACCTCTGCAACTGGAATAGGCGTTGAATGGCAATTGTCTAATCGAATACCGTCGAATATTTTAGCTGTCTGTTCAACGTAAGTAGTCATATGTTGCCATAGGAAAGGGCAATCTTCTGGCTTATCACCGAATCTGTAATAAATACGATGTACCGCCGTCAACTTTAGCGCTACTTAATAACATAATACTAACTTTCCAAGAGCAGTTGCGTTACCTTAACTTCACGCTGTCACCCCAAGCAATAAGCTCTCTTCTTATGTAAACGTTACAATCGGGATCCGCAAAGTTTTTCAAAGGATCGCCGTTCATCACCCAGCCGTTATGAGCCATTAGATAGCATCCAGCGTCTGAGAACATTGTTGCTTCTCTTTCAGTTAATGTTTGAGGCGCCCCATAATCAGTAAAATATCTGAATACAGAATTACAATGATGTCAGCATTCTTTAGGATACCTAGATAATGATAATAAATTTTTGTGGGTAAAATATACCTAGGAACCAGTGGATTCCTCTCACTTATTTCTTTGAGCCTTGGTCCGTCGGGTTGTACTCTAAAATATCTTATACCAGCAATAGTATTCTCAATCGCAGCGTTCAGATGATTCTGTACCTCGTTAACGATTACGTCATTGAGTTCTTGTAACTTTTTCCTCAGGTCTTCGGCGCAACGCTTTAGACGAGTTTCTTCGTCAAAGCAGTCAGCTCTGTAACGGCAATGTAATTAACGATGTATTGAACGAACAATGCCGAGGAAACAAATACGATTAAACGTGAAAGTACGATTATTACCTATATACATTGTACTTTCTCAATGCAAGTTGCATATTTATAGTTGACTTTAATCTACGAAATTGTGGGTCTTGGATCACTTTAATATCCTCCAGTATTGGTTCAGTAATATCCTGAGGCATTTGATTTCGTGCTGTATTCAAAAACTCAGCAATAGTTTCATTCACATCTAATATGTATAATTCATGTATCTTTATAAGCGGTAGAAAATAAGTGTGAAGTCCATGACGAATTGACTGAAATTATAAAGAATGATTATTGTAGTTATAAAGTTCATTATTATTGCACATGGGCGTCCGCAGGGGGGGGGGCTTCAAAAGCCTCCCCTTGGCTTTTGAGAAAAAATCGCTTATTTTTCAAAACTGATCTTTATTAAGTTTATACTAAAAAAGGCAATATTTTTAAATTCCGGTTTTAAATTTTTAATTAAATTGGCACTATAAAATGGGTTAAAAAAGCAAGGGGGGTATATTTTTCTTTACCATCATCCCAAAATTGCCCCCCCCTCCCGCCCTGGAAAAAAGTCTCCGGACGCCCCTGTTATTGCACATAAATACTGATATAACGGATTTGTCTTACATTTAAATGTTCCTCGGTTTCAACTACCGAAGGAATGCCTTTAAACTCCCAGTCTCCAGCTGCCACTTGAACCGTTAGTTCAAATAACGCAGCATCCAAAATATATGCAGGTCGTAGATGAGGACTATTCGAACAATTATATGTACACTCTGGATGAGACACTAAGAAGGAACTTTCGTTTGCAGTATGATTTAGAACAATATCACATATACTCAGCATCTGGAATGTTCAACGTTAAAGGCTTTGTAAAAGGCGCTACAGAAAAAGTTGATTATATGAAGGCATATTACTTACATTCCACTCGTTACGCATTTTATTAGCGAGTCCTTCGACATCATCGTACGTAACTGATTTCTCATCATCGTTAAAGGAAGGATTTAATTTCAATTGATCGCTAAGACTGTAACACGATTTAGAATATCCCAATTCCTAAAATATAGGCATAGTACAAATAAATAATGTATATTCTGTTTTGTATGTAAAATGTATAGTTTTGTGCAGTGAATATATTACCTGAATCGGTGTAAAATGAATTACGTTGTATCCAGAATTTCGAGCCACGAGTAACTTATCTTCCCAGGTGGAAAACGGTCCCAAACATTTCGCCAGAACAGTTTGACATTGTATACAGTCCAATGGTAGAATTTCCCCATACTCTCCTACTTTAAGTTCTGGATCCACTAGTAGGTATCCAGACGCGATGGGTTTTACGCCTTCGGAACTAAAGAAGTTTGACGTGTTCGAGGCTATCGATGTTCAATATTCGCTCGTACTACTCGTAGAAGCTATACTCACCTAGGATCCGTCAGATAATAATGGAATGAACCGGCCAAAGAGAGACATATGCTAGCTGTTTCATGCATCCATTCTAATGGATAATATGTGTGCCTCTCGAATTTCTGATTCTCGCCTAAAGGATGATTTATGAAAAGATCGAGTGTCTTCCCAAGCAGAGAGGCACCCAATCGAAATTCCACTCTCCATCCTGTTAACAGTTACATTCGTTTCATTAGTTACACGAGCACGGCAAGTAAATCAAAAATCTCCCACTTACCTTTTTTCAGTCTATACAGTATACCATCAAGATGTTCTCCATTGTTTATAGTTAGGACTCTTATTTGTTCAGAGTCGTGACTTTGCGTCGATGACACGTGTTCTGTCATATTATCGACTACTGCCTAAAACCACAAATTTTATAATATAGCGTCGCAGAATCTCAAAGCATTCCATGGTCGTTTACAACATACAGAATTTTCATTATTTTACAAATATATATCGACATGAATTTAATATTATTACAAACACTACTCTGTTAATTTTTTTAGATTTACACCCAAGAGTTATAACTTGCAGAAATTAAGATATTCTATGCAAATATGAAATATGATCATTGTATATTAATAAAAAAATTGTTGATATTTCCATACTTTTACAACATTTACACATTAACACAGTATATTATACCGCTACCGTTGTTAAAAACAATGTACAGACAAGTGTCTGTAATAATTACTCAACAAATACACCGAAGTAAGAAAATTTACTGAATAGCAAATCGTTGTAAAACCAGTAAGATGATAAATCTTCTCAAACTAGACATGCATTACGACGTAGAAGAGACGATACTCTTGGAAGGCAAATTCCCTCTTGTGAGATTAGTACTTACACAGGGAACGTGGTAAATGGATCAATTCTTAGCCCACAAGTCCCTTAATATAAGTTAGCAGCACAAAGCAGCCAGCGAGCGTACAAAAAGCATGGTATTACATTACAGAGTTACGCTGGCATGAACATGCATAAAGCTGAGAGCTATTCTCATTCTACATGCTTGGATTACCTCTTTGTAACAGTATAGACAGAAGCAGGCTTCCTACCGCAATGTTAATTGTGCGTTTATTACTATTATTCTCTTCTCACCTACCACACAATTCAGTTCTAATAAATTTAACAGACAAACAACCGACGCCACAACAATCCCAATGTTAAAGTATTAGTCTGGAAATATAAAGAGCTTCAAGTTCCTACAGTTAGGACTTCACTCTGCTAATCCTTCATTGTATTGAATATCGTAACGCATTTGCGATAGCTTTAGACGCAGATGATCTTTAATTAGATTATCATTGTTATGCTATGCGGATGTTGCAACGATGATCCATTATCAATAGTAATTAAGCGAGTTATGATATTCTTATCGCTCAAAACAAAAGATACATATGTAAGGGGTTAATAAGATTTATTGCTGTGTCTATTTCAACTTACATAATACCAAAGACATTTTAAGTAGTGACATTTGTAAAATTGCTGAAGAACACTTCTAAGCTTCCGTATTAGTGTCCTTGTCGCATTTCGAAAGAAGTTACTTATCACAAGCACAGAGCCCATTCTCAAAATAAATATAAGTCATATGGCAGAAACCACTTGTTACCAAGTGCAACGAATTCTTTAAATTAGTTTTATATTATCACAGTTCTTATCACGTTACTTTTTTTACTTAAGCAAAGGCCATGTCTCTGCTACCTACAACAAATATAAAGGAGAGCTGCTTGAATATTTTAAAAAAAATATGCCATTAAGTTACTTTTAAAAGCAAAAATTATATACCTCTTCTATTTAATTAACAGTGCGAATATAACAAGCCAGATGGACTAGTCGCTAATATTTATTATTCCAGCTGTTGTATTAAACCAAGATGATATTTCAGAAAACTGTTTTATTCGATTACTTAAATATACAGAATATATAAATATATATATAAAGATATAAAGTATTCACATTTACAATGCGGTAATTGTTGCTTCCATTTTCTATGCGATTCTAAAAGAGGACACTTATGCACAGAGTCTGTATGCGTACTGGCAAAAAACACTCAAACGGAATCACTGATTAATTCAATAAAACTGCCCGGGCAGAGATTAAAGATTCATAAAGATTAATGTAAATAAGAATTAAAAATAACTTTATCAAAAGTTAACGTGACACAAACATACTTGTTGAGAGCTGAAATGTGTGTCAATAAGAAATTATCCTGATAACAATATATCGTATATATGTGTATGTAATGGGTTAATAAATGCAAACAAAGTCGTAATTAATATTTCGCCTCATGCAATGTAAAAGAATGTTACGACGGCTCCTTAGCAAACAAGCATTACAAAATTTTCCTCTCGTATTTATTTCTCCTACCTGACTAGTCTGTTATTGTAAACTTTTTCAAACTGAAAGTCTTATGTTCTCGTTCGAAAATAACAATAGAAAACTGTAAACAAAGTGTCATCGAGCAGATCGACAAATTGCTAAGCAGAATCTAACGTGGTTCTATACAAGTAAAAATATAATTTCAATCACTGTACGATGTACTATTTTCTAATATAATTAAGTGATTCCTCTTCTCGGTCTCGTCCGAAGTTGACCTCTATAATAACAAAGGCAAACTTTGAAGGTCACGAAAAATAGAGGCATGGTTCAAGTTAAAGGGACGAAAGAAGCAGACGACAGGTTGCAGTTGATGAACAGAATTCGAGACCATTGATTGGATGATCGTTCACGGCAACTTCGTGCACGTATTTTGAATGCCTCTTCCCCCGAAGAATTCATTTCTAAAATCATTTCGTTACACTTGCATCTCCGGTCACAAATTTATATAAGCAATAGTATAAGCATCGTTAACAAACGACATTTTACTAAAATATCGGAAGCACGCCTTTCAAATAGCGATAGGTTATTTTATTCCCAAATCTGGCTTTTTGTCTATAGTCATATTCGTCTGTTAATTTGCATCGAATTGTTAAAACAATATTCAAAACTGTATTCTGAACACTAACAGAATCATATCACAGTGGATATTTGAAATGCTACCTTAAATAGGCGCCAAAGTGGATGTAAAATTTTGAACTACACAGGAAACGTACAATAATCGTACGCGTCTTCATATGTTAAGTGGGTTAACCCTGTAATAGAATACCAAGTAGCTGTATAATATCGCCGGCACTTGTAACAATACTTTTCTCACGAATCTACAGAAAGGGAACATGAGCAATTCATAAATGAATAATGATAATCGTTTTTTTCAGTGCTACAACTGATCTGAATATTACGAAGATACGGTTGAAGATGGGGCATCGTCGCAGGTGGTATTAGATTCGTCAAATTCTCGGGAAGAATATGAAGGATTAATAATTTTTCAAGCGGGATTACGTTTGTGTACATGATAAGAGTAACTAGAAACCGGTGATATTCCTTGTCATCTGCTGTCATTCGCTTTCTCTTTCGCACATTATTTCAAAATGGCAGCCGCTACGGACGAGCTGAGTAAGTAATCTTGAAAAGAAATCAATTTATTTCGCGGAAAAACGTTTCTTTCGGCGATGACAGAAGCTGCATCGTAAATTACACGTTCGTTCGTCCAATGGGAGCATTATTGCCAACGATAACAGCATATTAAAGATATCCTGGCTTTGAAAAGAAAGTCAATTGTCATGCCTTCTTGTAGAAGGCAACTTCAAATATATCGTTTACTTTTTCGTTCAAATTCATGTTCAAATCTCTGTTTTATAATCTCCCTTCTACACCTTCATGCCTTTCATTCTCTGTTGGGCGTGTGTTTAGATCTGACAAGTAAGCTACAGCGAATAGCACACTTGTTTCCCTTTCGTCATTTAAGCCTTTGCAATGTCTTCTTAACAGTTATTGTATCGTGCGAGCAATAATGTTTCTGTTGCGGGCGGTTAGATCGCTACCTAACGTATCGGTGACCTTTAAAGGAAACATGTATTTCTTGGTATTTTTGTTTGAAACGAATGATACTTTGATATATTCGCTGCACGTTACAGCAATTAGATAAAGTATGTTAATGCTACCGAAGAATAGTATAATCGCGATGTTTATAAATAAATTTGTACATGTGCGATTATGAAGCATTATGCCTGTAATTTATTGTTTCATGACAGTTTTACTAGAGCGAGTATTCCTTCGTCTGGGATTCGCGCAGTCCGATGAGCAGCTACAGGCGGCAGTCTGCAAATTTTTGCCTCCGGTTTTACTCAAGTTGTCCAGTGCACAAGAAGGCGTCAGAAAGAAAGTGATGCAGCTGCTAATCCATATAAATAAACGAATAAAAAGTAGACCCCAGGTCCAGCTACCAGTCGAGGCACTTTTATTACAATACCAAGACCCTGCCGCCAGTTCGTTTGTGATCGTACGTCGCTGTTAACAAGTATCGATTCAAGTAATTCTTCGTAATTTGGGAATTTATCTTTACATTATATGTTTGCAGAATTTTACAATTATATACATAAAACTAGGGTACCCTAGAATGGAAATGCATAAACAGACTGAATTAGTTCCGAGTGTCTTAAACGCTATAGAAGGAAAGCCATTATCGCATCAAGATAGGTTTGTCGACAACTTTTCCAGTTACGTTAGTTTAGAAATTCGAGTAAAGTACACGTGATATTTGAGTCTGCGAATAATGTTTCAGTTTACTGCTTATAATTATGCCTGCCTTGGGTCATATTAAGGTCCCACTGGATTCAGACAAGCGGGCATCACTTCTTGGCTTGCAAGATAAACCTTACGTAGCGAAGCAGTTAATCAATTTCATGCTCGATGTTCTGCTGTTACCATATGGGTAAGATTATTTATTACGCAATTCGCGTAAGAGAAGATATTATAGAACACTGTTATTCCAGGTCTGTAGGGCAGACGGAAAATCAGCAACCAGGTCAAGCTATCGATTGGTCACAGTTCCCTGTGCCGCCAGGATTAAGTGAATATGCATTTAAACGTGTAATAGGTGAAAATCCACCGACAGCGGAACAGCTTGAACAAACAAAGTTGGGCATCGTTAAGTTCCTTAGCGGAGGATTCTTTCCCGATTCAGACATTCTCATACACTTGATAGTAGCAGCCGCAGACACTAGATTCAGCGTCGCTAATATGGCAGATTTAGAATTGAAAAAGATCGTCAAGTATGTTTTAGAATGCACTTTCATCGCGTTTATATACAAACGTTACATTAGAATTTTTGTGTACTCACCGAGCTTTCTCTTTGTTCAGTACATTAGACTGGTCTTCGATGCAATTAGCCGCTCCACTTTATACATTATTTTTGGGTACCGATGCTTTGGCCACGCAGAAGGAAGTCAAGTCGGAGATGAAACGATTGCCCGCAAGTACTCGAATTCGTCTCAAACTGTTGCACCACCTTTGTCGCGTGACTAAAGCTGGTTTCATCATACCGCCGTGCATTCAGGTATGTTTTACGGTACTGTATTATATTTTAGGATACTTACTTTTGACTAATATGCAGGTAGTTTTCGATTCGCTTTATGGAAAGAACACAAACTCCAAGTTGAAGTCGATGGCATTGCAGTTTACGTCGAACATTGTCCAGCAGTAAGTTTCACGTGGTACAGTCATAAAACTAATAGAGACAAACTATTCATTGACGGATACACGTGACCATGTGTTGAATGCTTTAAGGTGCAGCCTTGCTCCACTAGCTCGTGTGGCTGGGGTTATTTTAAATGGCATGATAAAATTAATTTCTGAAGGCGACGACAGCCACAAAGTAATGGCGTACACTGTTATTGGGCAACTAGGTCAAAGAATTCCATCGCTGATCAATAAAGACTCGAATTTGCTACGTAATTTATTTGATACACTTATATCGGTAAGTAAGTAAAATTAAAAGAGCAGTAAGTAGAAATATTCATGTGGTAAGTTCCTATTTTGAGCCAATCTCTTACGATGTTCAAGACGGAGGGTGAGTTGCGAAGAGCAGTGCGAGACGCGCTGATATCCGTAACATCTGCATTTGTACTTGGCAGAGACGACGATACTAACATAGCGCTGATGAACGATTTATTATCCGCCTATATGGAGTCGCCGGAATTTAATGTTAGGCACGTATACATCGGTCCAAGTGACATGGTTCATAAATCCAGAAGCAGTATGTTTGTATCTATGTGTATAAGTCACTTTTCTTTACAAACAGATTCGTGGCCATGCATTATGCCGCGAATATATTCCCTCCTGACGATGCACCCTCTCGCTACTTGTTGTTACTAGCGTGTGGAGATGACAAACATGAAATAAGTACAGAGGCTACAAAGGTTTTGTACGATGCTGTGCACAAAAACGAGGGCGATAAACAGGATAGTAAACAAAGTTTCTTACCAGATTTTCAAAAACTCGTTATTTACATTTACTCAAAGATGCAGACGAGAATGCCAACTTCCAGTAACGGGAAAGTTAATGTCGGTAGTAAAGTGCTTCCTTACAGCGTCCCAATATTCGCAAAGGTAATTGACTTCAATGCCAAGATCCATCCGCGTTCAATTTGAATCGCTCATTCGGTTCTATTGAAGAAAGGAGTAATTGAACTTTTTTCATTACAGATAATTACTTATCTGCGCGTTTGTTTAGCAAAGAGTGCTAATGTTACTGTATATAACGAGGCATTGCAGCACCCTTGTGAAAGCACACCGCTAATTGCGCGTTATTTAGAGAATCTGTATAAAAGTCAACCGGAAACATTGAATAATTATCTCGATATGATTTTAATTCTTGGTCATGCTTCTGCAGGTGATGTATAGTGAAAGATATTAAGTAGAATTACATAGTAATGAAAGTCACACGATAACGTTTTATATAATACAGATGAAACATCTTTGCAAGCCTTGTTGGAAGTGATTGGTTCCATCCCGCAGTATATAGCAAAAGTTTATGAGAAAGAGTCGTCGTGGCTTTGTACTTTACTTGTGTCCGCCAAGCCCGAAATAAGGCAACTGGCTGCTAAAATTTATGGCATGATAACGGCTCAGCTCTCCGCGAATGACTTCGAAGCACAGATTTCCGAGACCATGAATATGTTGAATAAGAAGAACTTGGAAGCGCAGCATGGGACGATATTGACCTTAACGTACATGATGGAGAGGAGATTAATTGCTAATAAGAAAGATGCAAATGACGATACGTTTAATTTAGATATTTATATTAATGTTGTGAAAATCATATGTACGTATATATCGTTTATTTACAGACGCAACGTATCTTCAGATATTTGTTTGAGTATATATTCTTTTAGGCTCTTTCCTTCGCAATAGCACGATTTTGTTAATGGACGCTGCGATCCAAAGCATCGGCATTTTGGGAAAAACAAATAGTTTACCGCTACCCGAGGATGGCGAAGTCGAGCCAAATAAGAAAGCAATTGTAGAAATATTATTCTCCGTATTGAACAATGTAAAATTAAATACCAAGGTTCGTTCCCCGACAACTGGTGTTACTCTTGTCCGAGTTGTGTGAATATGATAACCAACTTTATTATTCACAGATGAAAGAAAAAGCTGCGCTGTCGCTAGGGTATTTGTGCATAGGAGAAAGCTTCCCGCATACCTCGGAAATAATGAACAAAATAATTACGACAGTCAAAGAGGTAATTACGAAGCGAGCCCTGAATTTCGTAGCCGATAATTTTATGAGCGAGTGAGTTCTCAACTCGTTTTTATACATCTTTCAGACAAAAGATATCGAGATCCATTTGAGCATGGGAGAAGCATTAGTTTATTGTGTTCAGGGCCAGGCATCGCCAGAGGCGCGGGATGCTTGGACAACTTTACCAAATGAACATAAAGTACCTTATAGTAACACCAGCACAGAACTTTTAATACATACATTAGACGAATTACTTAGGATATATAAAGAGCCGCATCCTAATTTACGACAGGTATTGATTTGGTATTACTTGTGAAGTTACGGTTCCTTCATTTTCTTTATTGCAAATATTTTTTATAAGGCGGTCTGTGTGTGGTTATTAGCACTTTTAAAGTATAATATCCAAAGGGAATGTATTAAAGAACGGTTTTCATCGTTGCACCACGCGTTCATGGATTTCCTTTCGGACGACAGTGGTAAGCCAAACCGCCGTTCCCTAGCCTTTGTGATACATTCCGACATCATTTCGAATGATATGTATCACTTTCATTATAGACATAGTACAGGATATAGCTGCGAAGGGACTCGGCGTGATACACATGAATAGCACGAAAGAGGAAAAAGAAGCTTTGGTTTCTAGCATATTAGAGCAATTCACGCAAGGTCGTAAAACTGTGCAGCAAGTTACGCCCGATACGAAGCTATTTGAGGAGAATCAATTGGGAAAAACTCCCTCAAAGTAAGATGAATACTCAGAAACTTATATTTCATTGCGCCTCCGACCTGGTATGTTCCGTTCGAATAGTGTAAACAGTATTTTATTTGCAGTAGCAACATAACGACATACAGAGAAATTTGTTCCCTGGCTACGGAATTACAGAAACCGGATTTGGTGTATTATTTCATGCACTTGGCGAATCATAATGCGGTATGGACGTCGAAGAAAGGCGCCGCGTTCGGGTTCGCGGCGATCGCACAAGTAGCGAACGACGAATTGAACAAATATCTGCCGAGTATAATTCCACGTTTATACAGATATCAGTTTGATCCGACGCCTAAAATTCAGCTGAGCATGTCTAGCATTTGGCGCGGGATTGTCCCGTCAACCACTAAAGCCGTGAGTAATGTCGTATGCGGGGGGCAGCGCCGACTCCCTATTTAATACGTTGTTATTTACAATAATGTTTCGCGCCCCGATAGATCGAGCAGTATCATAAAGAAATATTGAACGATATAACTGAGAATTTAACGAATCGCGAATGGAGGGTGCGCATCAGTTGTTGCAACGCGCTTGCGGATCTGTTAAAAGCGAACGTTCGCTTCAATCTGGCGGAATCCGCGCCCGAGTTGTGGAAGAAGCTGTTCCGAGTAATGGACGATATCCACGAGGGTACGCGAATAGCTGCAACGAATACGACTAAAGTGCTGAGTAAAGTGAGTCTCGCGTGGAAAACATTCGACGGTTTCGTTATCCGATGGTGCGAGGACGTCTAGAAGCTGATGTTCGTTTATTAATACAGGTTTGCGTTCGATACTGCGACGCGTCTTACGGTAAAGAGGGAGAAGAAGTTATACAAGCAGTGCTGCCTGTGTTACTGGACATTGGTATCGTTCATGTCGTGAGTACCGTAAGGACGGTGTCCCTGCAAACGGTGTCGCAATTAGTTTCCAGAGCAGGTAGTTTGCTTAAGCCATCTCTAGTCACTCTAATCCCCGCTCTTCTGACCACCATCGGGGAATCTGAGAATCCTAATTTGTCATATTTGAGCAACGTATGCGGAACAGCGGTAGAAGCGAGGGACGCTATCGATACTATCAGGGCCAATGCTGCCAAGGGGCATTACTCTACCGAAACAATAACGAAAGTGAGTTTGTTTATCCACAAGCGAGTCACGCAAAGGGTATGCTCTACTAATCCTTCGCGTTTATTTCAACACAGTGCATACAGCATATCGACGCGGAGATTTTAAAGGAGTTGATGCCAAAAGTAATAGAATTAATCAAATCTAGTGTGGGATTCGGGACAAAGATTACTTGTTCGCACTTTATTATTCTCCTGAGCACTTACTTGAAACAAGAATTGCAACCTTACACGAGTAAGTAAACGAAAAAGTGCGGTGTGGAGTATTTGGTGGAGAAGCCTGTAACTATAAATGATCCTAATTGATCGTTGGCACGCAGGTAAACTGCTGCCGCCCCTAGTGCACGGCCTGTCGGATCGGAATTCCATTGTCAGGAAGAACAATGCGAGCGCTATTGGACACATAGTTGGGTCAGCGAAAGAAACGAGCCTCGCTAAATTATTTGAAACGCTCAACACTTGGTACATGGAGAAAGGTGCGTAATGGCAATTCGTGAATGTCTGAGTTTAATCTCCTTCGACTTTCAAATTTCAGACGATTCCATGAGGTTGGCAATCGGACACACGTTACAGGCTATAAACAATTACAATCAAGAAGTATTAAGGAATTACTCCAACATCGTTATGCCGCTTACCTTTTTCGCGATGCACGTGCAGAAGACACAAGGTCCGTGCCCAACATTGAAGTTTAATCCACGAATCATGTATATCTGCTAATTTATTTGCGATCTCTATAGAAAACGAGCATCTGGTTGATTTATGGACTGATGTGTGGAACGAGATAACTCCGGGAACCGAGGCTGGAATTAAGCAGAACTTGGAGCCGATAACAGAAATACTGCGGCTGTCTTTGGAGTCGTCATCCTGGAATACGAAAGTGCAAGCAGCTAATGCGGTGCACACTCTGGCTCAAAAGTTGGGCAACGACATCGATCCAACTGTAAGGAGTACTTTATTGAAGGTGTTGACAGACAGCATACGCGGAAGGACTTGGGATGGAAAGGAACGTTTATTGAATGCTCTCGCTACGTTGGCATGCAATAGCAAGTACGTGTGCAAAAATATACTCGACTTTGAGCGGGATATATCCTACTAGAATAATGGATATTTCCTTCGTTCTCTCCCATTGACGAGTGTAATACTTCAATTGCAGGCAAGCACTCAAGGAGGACCCTGAAACGACCATGATAATAGTGCAAGCGTTGTATAAAGAAAGTAAGAAGGAGGCCGTTGAATATCGCCGTCACGCTTTGCAAGCGTTCGCCATGGTCTTGCACGAATTAGACATCGACAGATTCAAAGAGGTATACGACAGCGCGCAAGAGATTTGGACAACGGTATGTACGATCAATTCGATGTTCAATATCGTTGGTTCTTTCGCAATATTGTTACACAAGCGTTGTATGCCATAGTTGCAAAAGAAAGATCTGAATGAATCTTTGATATCCGAGGAAAGAATAAAAAGGGACAACGACATTCTGAAATTGAACGAAACTGTCTATGGTGTACTTGGGAAAGCATGGCCATCTTGTAGAGAGACTCAAGGTAATCGAACTGTGCTCGAAAGAACGCGAAATACTTGCATCATTCCGTAACCGTTCTCTCTGTTTAGACAAGTACTGTGTAGAGTTTGTTACTCGTTGCGGTACGATGCTCCTCACTCAATCTACACCTATACAAATATCGATGTTGGCCACGCTTAACTTATTCGTAGACAAACTTGCCTTGCTCAAAGTAAGCAATTCAGAATTGACGATCAAAGAGAAGGAGATGTTGGATTTGGTCTGCGTTACGCTTAACAACATATTGAACCACAGTATGGGTACGTACTCAAATACGGATTCATAAATGGAATCGATGACACGAGTGAAATCTAATATGATTTTTCTCGTAGGTGTCAAGTACACTAGAATAAGGAAGGAAGCCTTAAACATAGCTCTGTCTCTTGGTAAGAGGTTCCGAGACACCAAGAACACTGAGCAGTTCGATCGATTGGCTGTAATGCTCCAAGATTATATGCCGCAATTAACGAAGGATAATGAACCAGAGATTCGAATCAGGCTTATGGATATCAAAGAAATATTTAAACTATAAAAACAATGCTATCCCATCAATGTTATGTATCTTTAAGTTAACGATTTCATTTTTAGTCACTTCAGAATAACGATTATGCAAATATGTAATATCTACGAATGTCTGTTCATTTAATGATACTTCATTATAAACGTGATTAGTAAGAACGATAATTGTCTAATAATATATAATTTAAATCTCACTTTAGTATTGATATTTTTTGGTAATTTCCTATTTTTTTTTCACATTATACTGTAAAAAGATAGGAAGATTATGTTTATACACACGCTCGTTTCCTCACGAATTCTGCGCGATTAATATATTACGCAACTCGCAAAGTTCGCGAATATTTTCGCTTTTAATAACGTTAGAACGGTTGAATTCATTTGGAAAATGATTTTTACATGTTTTTAACATATTTTCGCGTATTTGTAGGTAAGTAAAATAACGTGCAATACATAAGTAACGAATATAATTACATATTGTGTATCGTTTTTACATAAGTAGTTATTTATATATGCCAGAATCAATTATAAAATGAAACAGCATAATCTTGGACTTGAAATTTGACTGATTAAATTGTAAGTATTTATATTACAAATAAAAGTACAGTGAATGAACTTTATATTCAGCTCTGATATTACACTTCATACATATAATGTAGCTTTAAAACGATCATTTTCTATTATCCATCACTTGAAAGTTGACAAATTAATACAGCTTCCACCGTAAAAAGTTTATCTAACTTAATGTTTTATTTAATTCAATTTTTTCAGTAAAATTGCAGCTCCTGGATACGATTTGGATGCTAGATTAGCCTTAACTATCGACAATCTATCGCGCAAAGTATTTACAACCGACTTTGATTCATTTTCTAGTAGTAATACTAACAAAAAGCATCCTCTGTTATATTCTATCCATTCCTCCATAACATTCGTGTTTAAATGATCAGCTAATACTTCCCCAAAGGTGGGTTCTTCTTTACCATGCATTTCTTTATCATTCTGTATAAGTTTCTTCAGCATCATATGTAAACCAGCATGGTCGACCAGATCGTACTTAACATCTCCATCCTTAATTTTTCTTTCCGAGTCTGTAATGAATCTTGCGATGGATTCGCAAGCTTGTTTGAACTTCTCTCCAGTGGCTGCTTTCAGTATCGCCAAAGTTACCATCGCAATGGAGCTATTAGATATCCAAGTCGCGGTATTTTGTGTTACAGCCTTGAGCAGCGAATCAAAGATTGTGTCGCGAAGCTCTTTCTCCCTGATGTCAGCAGGCTTCTTACTGACTTCATTGTTATCTCCTTGTTGCAGATATTTAACAATGCTAGGAGGGAAGTAAAGAGAACTTCTCCTAGCTACTAGGTATAAAATTACGTGCTTCCCATGCTCGTTCAGTGCTATGTCCGTCAGATCTTTCTCAATTTCCACGAGAATAATTTTCTTCATCAGAACAGTGTCGTCTACCGAGTCGAACAAAGCCAGTAATATCAAATACCCATGTTCAGACATCGAGACAGTTTTAACATTTTCCTTTAGAGCTTTCATCATAAGTTTTCTGTCTTTGTTCGTGCCGTACCATATACACTGTACGGCGACCTTTGCGCCAAGTTTGGTCGAAGACAATTCCACTACCAAGCTTCTCAATGTAACTATCATTTCCGCTCTATCTTCGGTGGAGCATTCATTCAAAAACTCTAAGAGAACGTAATGCACGAGCGTGGAATTTAAAAGCTTCTTGGTCAATATTCTTGTTAAATTTCCTTTTACAGCGGACAATGTCGCTGTTTTCATGTTATCCGCAGTTTTATATACATCGGATAAAGTTTTAATTTCTTTCTCCTTAGCCTGTTTATACATATCGCCATAAAATTCTTGTTTATAGTATATCTTCTCCATCTCTGTCGCATATGTGGAATACATCAGTTCCAAGAATGGTGCGCTTACAGAATTGCTCATTAATTTCACAACGTTCCCGTAACAAGTGGATATGATTTCCTGTTTCATTTCTCGAGAACCCCACTTCAATATACTCTTCAAGCAGTTCTTTGCATACTTTGACTGGATCATGGGTAAGAACGAGGGCTTCAGTTCGTTAAAGATAGTCTGTCGGATCTCGGGGCTAGAGTATTTGATCATCCATTGAACGATGCGAGACATGTCGTGTGTCAATATTATTTGACTGTAATGGGACTGCAGTAAATCATGAATTTTTTGAATTAATTTATTACGCTTCAGTTGCGTGCAATCAGATCTACGTAACTTTTCCCCAATTTGTTTCGCTATGACCAACGAACTATATATGTCGCTCAATTTTTTAGCTTTATACTTCTCCTTCAACTCCTTCCTCTCCTTCCTAAGTTGAGCCCAATCTGGTTTCTCCGTAGAATTCACTGCTTTATGATTCTCCTTTGTACCTTTAATATGACTATGGTTCTCCTTGCCAACATTTGTCAAAGCTTTCTCGTATTTTCCCTTCTTTACCTTCTTAATCTTAGGTGTATCCTCTGTTGGATTTTCAGTCTCATTATTCACTTCATTGCCATCATCATTCGTTGACTTCTTGTGCTTCTTCGCACTCTGTTCGGAATCAGATTTCACTTTCCGTTTCGCCATTTTATAATGCTCTAAATTAGAAAACAGAAACGCAGAATAAAGTGAATGAAAGGGAACGTGTAATTACATTTTGACATTACTTTATGTCTACGCATAATATAATATAATTTGTTCCAAAATTGATGTCATCAACTATCAACATAACCAACAAAAGCTTGAGAAACTAACCTACAGATTACTTCGCGGTAATCGAGTGTTTTCAATTCGTAAGTATTTATAAAAATATATCATATCACTCTGACGAATAAACAGAACTTTAAAAGTAAATGGAATCCTTTTAAGTACATGTTAATAACAATATCGGCTTTCACATGTGCACATACCTTACACGCACGATCCACTCACGTGAATAGTTGTATGCACCGAACAATGGTTTGAAGATGATTCGTTACTCTGGCCGTGTCGATTAGTAAAATATATTAATTACAAGTTTAAAATATTTAAATCTCTTTAATCTAGATACAGAAACGTAACGAATCTATAAAAATTTGAGTTTTATTTGGTATACGTAAACTTCAACATTTGAAATCCCCACGATCCCCACCAGCAGTGTTCGCGGGAAATTCCCTCCGTAGTCCGGACTCTCATCGTAAGGAGGGGGGACGCATGCGCGCGTTGATGTCAAACCAATCAACGCCAAGATGGGAAACGAAACGGCGCCACCGCCACCTTCCGAATCATTTCGAATTCGTACAGTACTTTTGTAGACGCTACGCGATACGTTTGTGAATTGTGCCGTTTTTCGAGTTATATAGTGTTTTATTAAAGTTCCAATATGAACAAAGAATCAGGTAAGACAAATATTTGATACTTTTGCATCAGTATAATTTTAGAAATGAGCATTTCTTGAAAAATTAAAGTATCTTTTTGCACAAGGATATGCTAAACATTATGTTCATTACTTTCTTCGTTTAATATTGTTGCCGGGGTGTTTCTTCTTTGACCATTCCGGTTTCTGATATTAGAGATGTACTAATAATGGATATTTTATACAGGTATTAATACCAGTGTTGCTGGACCCAGCGATGCAGCTATTAGAAGCTCAGATGCAGAGAGTGATTCAAGTAAGATATATCTTTAATTTAACTTTTTTTTTCATCGATTATTTTATTAAAATTGGTTTTCAATATTGTATGTATAATAATTAGTATTTTATGAGTAGGCAGTGAACACATCCTCGCCGTCCCCGCTGAAAAGAAAGTAAGGAGGCAACAAGCATTTAGCGAAGCTTGGCTGGAGGAACCAGAATTGAAATTGTGGCTTGAACGAGTTCAGGACACCCCGTACAAGGGAAGGTGCAGACTTTGCTCCAAATGTATTACAGCAAACAAAACGGAGCTAAAGAATCGTGCAAACAGCAATGCGCATATCACGAACATGCGACATAGGGAAGGACCGCTGACAAGTACAGTTGAAAAGACTTTTGAAGAGCAAGTAAAGTTGGCAGAAATGTGAATATGCATGGATGCAGTAGAGCGTAATAGATCATTTCAATCCTACTGCCATTTTATTAAAATGCTGCAGAAGGCATTGCCAAGGCCAGACATACTCCCACACATGACTCTAAACAACAAGAAAATGGGAGCTATTGTAAAAAATGTAATAAACAAGTCCATTATTGCAGAAACCACAGAAATATTACAAGGCAAACTTTTTTCTGTGTTGATAGATGAAACTACAGACATAACTGGCATGAAAATTTTATGTTTTTAATACGGTATGTACACAACGATCAGATACAAAGCTATCCTAATAACAATCTGCCTGCAGTCTGCCAGCAGATTGACAGCAGGGTCTGACAAGGCAGGGACTGCCGACAGAACCGTAGCTGAATGCGGACGTAGACGGCACCGGATCTGCCGGCAGACCTGGTTATCAGGGTATTTACTTAGATTTAATTACGATTTCGGATGATACAGCAGACAGAAAAGTGTCCCCCCCTTTTTACATACATTCTTTGAACAAGAAACAATTTTGCTTTGAGCGAATAAATTTTAGTTGGAGGTGTGCGTGGATAACGCAAATGTAATTAATATAATAAATAAATATATATTATATGTTTTGGTGGGGAAGGCACACAACAACAACAACACAACAATACACACCCTCCCGCCCCGGGGGTCTTGTCAGAAGACAATCTCTCATCATTCATCATCACATCATCAAAAATCTTCTCTCTCTCCCCAGCAGCATTTCTACTATATGTATGTATTTCCATACATCCGCCAATCGATGCACTTGGTGGTTTTTCACCAAAGACGCTGGGACGTGAGATACTGGACGGAACGAGTATATATACGGAAGGAGTGGTGTGTGACCACTTGTGAGAGAGGGTCGGGCGTGGAGCGCCGAGCGGCCCTCTGGTGGAGACGGCACGTCACTCCAGACTGCCACAGACTATAAAGTGCAAAGTTTGAATTAACAATGGTACGAAATGTCTCTAGATCAATCGCGCGAGTCAATACTTTCACTGTCACCGTAACATAAGTCGTAAGAGTAGGTCAATGCCACGTAATGAGTACAGAATTTTAATGCGAAACATCGTTATCGCCCAGTCATCGGTAACAAATAGTCCAATACATATGCGCACACTCTAAAGGTCAGGCAATCGCATCGCCGGTAAATTAAATTCGAATAAGAAAGCAGCTTATCATTGTACTGTAATGTCCGTATATTTCAATGTACTTTGCATTTTCATCGCCGATAACATATCGCTCTGTTATTTACACAAGTTAGTGAAAGCAGCTAATGAGTGCAAATAAATCGAGTACAACGTTAATGCATATATGAAATTTATTAGTCACCAATCACAACAGCGCTTATACTCAATAGCAGAAACCAGAGTATAATAAAAATCATATTGCAGCCGTTTACTTATTATGTCCGTTATGCACGTGAGTTTCGCGTTTACAAAATATACCATACTAATAATAACCATTAACACATAACTATATCATTGCGGAAGTACTATTCAATTAACACAAGATATCCTTTTAATATATAAATTTATAATGATTTAATACATTTCTTTTATCATTTAATTTAGTATAATAACATTAATGCGCTAGTTAAAATAAAATGTAATAATACAATTTTACGTTTACAATTATTTCGTGTATAAATCACTGTGTGAGTGAGTGGATCCTGATCTTTCATCTCGTATGCGCCGTTCTTTCCCGCGGAATGATTGGTTAAATTCATACAGTTCATTGCCCCCCCCCTCCCGCCCGCCCGGATATTGTATTATATAAATGTATATCGTTAGTTTTATTTACTTCACATGTTTTCTGCTTTCCCGAAAGTGCGCGCGCTCGAGCGCGCACAATCCCATGATCCCGCTTGAGCTTCTTCGAATGAATCCCCGCCTGATAATCTAAACTGATCCTCGACATAACGTAGCAACATGCCCACGGGCATGTAGCAAGCTAGGATTTCCAACACAAGGTAACTGGATCGCTTTAACAATCTGTTTATTGGTTAAGAAGTGTTCTGATCTCTTTGTGCATATGGCAAAGGAAGTCGACGTAACTGGGACTTCCGTCGTTCCCTCTATCCTCGATCAAGAAATGACGCAACACCATCTCAAGCTTCTCCCGCTGTCTCACTATGGTTAACTGGAAACATCCCATGTATCATGAGCATACTGAAACTTTTATACGTACTTCCACGCCGGCCGTTTACTTACCCTCATGCAACGATGCCTTTCCATGCGCACGCGATTAATGATATCCGTCACACGTTTGTTCAATGGAGTGTCTAATACTGGCAGCGCGGTACGGTCCGTGTCGACTTGAACCACTGACGGAACACCGAACACCGCCTGTACCCACTGCGGAGAAAGTGCCAGGCCTAGCCACAGGAACATGTGGATACTGTTTTCTAGAAAGAACGCGAATGCCAACGGTGAATGCACAGCACGGCTGGAAGGAATACAAAGGAGCGTTGAATGATATATTTACCAAGTAAATATGCCCCGTCGTCCGCGAACTTATCGATAGAACACCGCAAGATCTGTGGCAGCTCCGTGTCTTGCGGGTCGACGTCGTTCAGTGGAAGTAATCTCGGATAAGTATACACAACTGATATTGAGATAGGCATCGTCGTAACAGCTTGCATAACAAATGATCTATCGTCAATGGTCATGTCGGCACCTGGAGAAGTTAATTAATGGTGTCATTCCTAGCCGTGTTTGTGGGAATAATATTGGACTCATCTGGCTCGGCAAAAGCTACACGGAGCAAATAAAGTGCAGTCGTACCTCCAGTCAACGCATCGCTCTTTAGCAACGAGTTGATGTAAAGTGGAAGCAATTTCATGCACTCCGGTAATATTAATTGACCAGCGCTAGATGGTGAAGCGCAATGTTTCCGATAGGCAGCCAGCATATTCGCGCATCGCGCGACCAAATTGTCCTTTACAGTTTTCGGTGTCGAGTCGATCAGTTTGAATACGCCTAAATGAAAGTCAATTTCAATTGGACGTATAATATTCCCAAAAGCTTTTTCATTAAACGAGTCATCTTACTCTGCTTGGAGAAGTAATTCATAATAGCATCTAGGTCGCAGACGCGGTACAATTCGGCCATTTGCGACGAGGTTTTTAAACTAAGGTTAATGATACGCAATCTTCTAATTCCGCTGCAAGAAGTGTACAACAAAGCTGCTTGAATATATACACCCTCATCGTCCGTCAGCTTGTCGTCGTGCTTCACTTCTATAGCAATGGCCTGAAATGTTTCAATGCAACCATTTTCATGCAACGTATAACTGCGCAACGAGATCGTACGATATCTTACGATAGCCTTACCTTATTGCAATCTATACTAGCTAACTCCATATCCGTCGTGTTCGACATGAAGAAATGTCCAAAGAAATCGGTCGCTCGAACACCGGTGGACGTGCGCACACGCATAATGGCGTCGAACGCGATCGGTCTGTTAATGTTATTAATAACATCTGCAATTAAACGATCGCCATCCACGTCGGCCTAAGGAGCAGGATATACAGAACATGTATTTTAATCTTGTACGCCGGAATATACTTCGTGTCAAAGTCTATTACCTGGAAATAAGTGTACTTGTAAACTTCTCCGCCGGTCAGTCTGGAAACCTGACTTATTGTTGCGATATCTACGTAGGAATTATTAAAAATAAACAGATCTACGGAACAACCCGCGTTTACGCAATCTTTCCCCAGGTTATTGTAAACGGTATTTTGCGGGGCTGAAAAGAGAAATTAATTTTGTATAAAGGATTAATTAAAGTAGTTTGTATTACATAAACAACTTACCTAACACGGTTTTCTCTTTTTCCGTTCCAAGTACTTTGCGATCGTCCCGATTCTTTAATTTACCAGGAGCTTCGGCGATGGGCAAAGAGGAGTGGAAAACCATCAATTTCCCAGCGCAGTCCGAAGCCTTAAATACAAGTTATTATAGTTTAACCCACCGAGTTTTACTTTTCGTTATATTAAGACTGCTTTGACGCGCGAAAAGAGTACCATTAAAGCTTCTAGTCCAGCTTGTATCGCAGGCGCAAGGATTGTCTCTGTCTCGCGAGTATCCGCGAACATAGCTGGTATCTGTGTCATTAAACCGTCGATGACCGACTCGCTTTCCTCGACGTCGCACAGGAATCCATCGAGAAGTGGCATAAACACATCTTGTATATCCCCCACGACCATCATTTGCGGTTGGGCGAGGCAAGGGTTGATGTTGTAAAAGTGTACCGTGTTATTGTACGTTATAAATCCTACTTTCATCTTAGTTTTCGATTGGCCGACGTCGACAGGCAGGTGCCGCAAAATCGATTTCATTTCCATACAGAGTAGATTAACTAAACCAGATTTGACTGTGTTGTACGACACGTCGATCACGAACACGATAGCTGGTGGTTTGGGGAAAGTGTTGTCCTGAAGAAGATTTCGAAATGAGATCATCACTCAGCTATGCGACTATTCGTCGGCTGTCTAGATCTAAATCTACTTCTCTTACTCTGCAGTAATCTTTTGTAGCGATGTACTCGTACGTTCCCAGCATTAACTCTGGTCTTTCGTAGCGATCCATGCGCTGGCCAGTATGATCCAAATGTTGGAAGTAGTCGGCTGGAACTGAAATGGGAGAAGGGAGTGAAGGTCGTGCTTGAAAGATACCTGGAGAAAGGAAAGAAATGAATACACTCACCTTCCGTTGTAGCTTTACAAAACATGCACTGGAATCTTCTGCCAGCGTCGATAAATTGCATAAAAGGACTCATGTACGCTTTGCATCGTATGCAACGAACGGGTCCAATCTCTCCCATATCTACAATAGGTGGCTCGTACTCGCCTTCTGCTACGCGAGACATCGGGCTCACTATTAGCCCAAACGGAACATTCGTCTACGAAGAAAGATTATTGTGCAGAGGAAATGAAAGCGAATCAACTACTTTGTGTACCAGACATTCGATTTATACCTGCTTTATAATATCTGCTGTGGTAGGAACAGTGTACATAGTGGACCTGATATATCTAGGGGACGCATTTCCTTGATCATGCGTCACGAATTTGGTAGTTACTAACGGTGGAACCAATCCCTTCTGATTTGTCACGAACACGCCGCTTCTCGTGCGTTGATCATCCTGCATTACTTGGATCTGCATAAATAATTGCAAGCGTCAAAGCAGTTTCAGATTACAGTGATCTTTAATCTAATGTCTTACAGGACTTGGCATCTGGTCAGGATCCAATCGCCTAGCTTGCTGCGGCTGGATACCAGGTTGATATCCGCCTGCTGGAGCTGGTGCGCCACCCTGATACGAACCTCTCGGAGTGCTGTACATGTCCTGAGACAAAATCAAGTCTAACGTAATGGAGAATTCCTGGCATGCCTCAAACCCCTTTACATCGTGTTAAAAGTAAACGTACATTATTGTAGCCTTGATATCCAGAATGTTGATAGTTTGGCATTGCACTGGGAGGACTACGATTCAGCCCTACAGGACTTCCCATGCTTTGTCCCTGCATAGGTGGTCCAGTTGCGTATTGTCTTTGACCTTGTTGAGGTAAGTGTGCACTGGGATTCATCGTATCTCTGATAGGTTGACCGGGCAATGGAGGTTGTGCTTGCAGACCAGATAAGTTTTGTTGCCCTAATAATGGCGGTCTGTTGAAGTTCTGTTGATTCGTTAATGGAGGCGGGGCTGTGTTCTGTTGACCGGGCAATGGAGGTGGATGTATATTCTGCTGACCCATCGAGGGTGGGCCAGATAGAGTTGATTGGCCATGTAAATTAGGCATGGGCATGTTTGATGGCTCCGAATAGGGATGACCAAGTTGTTTCTGCTGTCCCTGTAACGGGGGATATTGCTGTCCAGGTATAGGTTGCCCTGGAAGCGGAGGGCCAGACATATTTGGCTGTCCTTGCATGGGGGGGCCCGATAAAATCTGCTTAGACAGGGGAGGTCCAGCTAGAATCTGTTGTCCGAGCATTCCTTGCGCAAGTGTATTATTATGACTTTGCAACGGAGGTCCAGGCAAATTTGGTTGTCCTGTCATGAATGAGCCAGAAGGATTCTGTTGTCCTGGTAACGGTATATTAGACAAATTCTTTTGCCCCTGTAACGGTGGAGCCAGGGATCTCTGTCCCATTGCTGGCGGTTTCGGAAAGCTTAGCTGCTCGACAGACGCGTCTGCGATGTTCCCTTGACCGGGCTGGTGTTGACCGTGCGTTGGCATTCCTGGATTGAATCCTTGTTCAGGATAAAACTGGCCAACAGCGGCTCCTGCGGCGTGTCCCGAGAACGGGAGACCAGGTTGAGGTGCAGAAACGCTTTTCGAAGTTGCCTTTTGCTGTTGCATGTCCTGACTAGAAATAGGTGGTCCGGATTGTCCACCAGGGTCAGTTTGTCCGATAGGACCTGTTACAGTAAGGTATATACAATTGATGTGTTATCAATTACGCAACCTAATTACTTTGCCCTTCAACACTAACCAGTACCTGGTGACGCTGCATCTAGCGCATTATTAAACCCATTAATATTTGAAGGCGCAGATACTGTCGGACTACTTCTTTCAGGCAATGGCGGTGGAGGGAAATTTTGCTGCACAATAAACGATTTACTATGAAGGATAACATACTAAACGAATGGTGGTTCTGGTACCGTCACTTAATTTAAATTTCAATTACCGCCGATGGTGGCCTCTGTTGATCCCCCAAAGACATATTCGACATTTGATTAATCATGTTATTCTGACTCGTTGGCGGCGGCATCATATGTGGACTATTTATGGATTCGTATTGAGTATTCCCTAAAAAGGAAGTACTGCTTTCAGAAAAGGTGGACATACTTCAAGAAAATTGAGAACAACAGGTCGCGTTCTTACCTTGTGGTTGTATATTGTTCATATAATACGAAGCTTGAGGTTGATGTAGATTGGTAAGAGGAGGTCCTTGCATAGGTTTCTGTGGCGGGTAAGTTTGAGAATTCATTGGGGATCCCTTCAATGCATTTGGCGGAACGTTAGAATTTAGTTCTCCGAACGGTGATGAAGTTGGAGGTGGGGGAAAGTAGCTAGGCTGCTGTTGTGCCTGCTGCTGCTGTTGCTGTATATACTGAGGATTCATTTTTTATCCTAAAGAGAAAAGAAGAATAAGTGTCTTGGAACAAATGTTATACAAAATTACACAAAGGATCATAATTTCTCTTTGTTCCCATAATTTACATATGTACCCTTCCACCAAACATTTATTGCTAATTTATATTCACATTTACGAGCGCTATGCAGCTTTAACAAGCCTGACATACATAGGATTAAAAACACAATATCGAATAAGTAAAGTTGCACAGTGTGTTAACAGATTGCAAGAAATATGCACAGAAGAGTTACATTTACCAAAAGCGATACGCTCATCGATCAGGTGACATTCACCCAGCACACGAACTCTATTCACAGAAAAGCACGGGCAACATGCTCACTGGTGCGCTAAAAATCTGTAAATCAGGCCGTGAAGTTCAAAATATGCTGCACAGTGACAGCCCTAAGATAACCTATACAAATTGAACTTTGCGATTAACGCGAGCCCTATCAGATAATGATTGCGCGTGGCATTTACTTGTCAGCCGTCCAAACCCACTAATGGTGAGCTATCGTTAAATATTGTCGCCTTAAAGCGTTAAAAAGTGAACAACCCATTTTGCACACGATATAATCCTAACGCACGGCACGCTCGGGGAAGGAGCTCGCGGGGCACTTGCGAAACGTTGGATACTCACGTTGTGTCGTTAAACGTATTTGAATCATAACAAAAGTTAATATTTCCGCAAATGTTTACACTAAAATGAAGAAAATGTATTTCGCTGCAATAGTGATTGCTGCCGATGCCACGTAAGGCGGCATTGCGCATGCGCCTGGCGCACGCTGACGGACACGTCATGATAAAAATTAGAACGCTGGTAAAAGGGAAATTTAAATAGACACGCGGGCGTATTTTCCTCCAGCATGCATTTATTTCCAAAGAGAAATGAGGAGACAAGCCGAGGCTGCAGACAAACGGCGCGTGGTCCACGAAATATTCAGTTTTTACAAGCAAATTGAAATAAGCCTTGTAACTTTATAATTAATCGGTTGGTACCCATCAGCCAGCGCATGATTTAAAAGGATTACATTCATGCTTTCGCTGTCTTAATTACGAAGCTGCGCTCGAAGCCACTTAACCCTCCATTGAGGTCGGAACACGCTGTCGAGTGTATTTGTTCAAGTCTACTGTAAAAATGAAATGGAATGGGAAGAAGATTCGAATTATTCGATTATATTGAAAGAATTACCTGCATCGTTTGCTCGCGGTATACATGAATTATATAGACGAACTTTATTGCATCCATGATGCCCCATAGAAAGCTTAGTACGATATCGACTGTGTAGTCTTGGTTCTCGACATAGACGATACACATATGCAGACAAACGTAAACGATATATAGTATCGATAAGATCGTGAACTGAAATCCATACGTCTCGTTTACTAGCGACACCGTTTTGCACAATTTTAGTTGCAGCAGTTTTATTAATTTCAATCTGTAAACTAAACGGCAGTCTGAGTAGTTTGTTTTCGTTCGAAAAATTTGTAAAAATGACTACGAGCCTACCATTGTTAACGTCAGAGGATTCGATAAGAGAATCTAAGGTCTTCCCATTCGTAATGATGTGTTCGATCGAGTTTATCGTCTCGAACCTAAATCTGAGTTTATTTATTAGCGAAGCGAAGGAACATATCGTGACTGTATTTACGAAATCGGGGACTCGATCCAGTATCCACGTAATAACGTACATATAGGTTCTATCGCTATCTAGTAGTGCATAGTAATCCATGAGATTGAACAGTATGACGACGAATGATGCAGTCGCAATTTGAACGACATCGTTTCTCATACATGCCACGTGATCGATCTCTGTGTTCAAGTACTTGACTTCTTTGTCGAAGCTGTCTATATTCTCGAACACCCTTCTCACTTTAGAGCTGTGGCGCATGCTTGATGTCGTTATCAGCGGCAACAAAAAGAGGTTTATGAAATATCGAAGTTTTCGGACTTTGATGGTGGTATTTATGCTGGAGAGAGTGTTCAGCATGTTCAACGCGTAATCGTTTACATTTTGGAACAGGGTGTAGTATACAGATAGGAGCGTCGTTGCGTAACCGTAACTGACGCGATCATTCCTGCGAAATTTCATGGGATATATTCCTGGAAAGGAAAAGAGTTTATAAATAGATATCTGTTTCGTTGAAATAGTAATTGTATTTTAATTATAGGAGGTCAGTGCATCGATACAGTAATGCACTGTTTACATTAGACGCCCTGTAGATTTAAGAGCACCTTTTTAGTCGCTCAATTTTTGAGCAAGGAATTCTGCAAGCAGTTTCTTACCTAAAAGTTTCGTTACGCTCAGTAAGAACCAAGACTCTTCGTAGACATTAGAGGGGTGAAACAGTTTCATGGTGAACTATTTTTCGCTACAGTGGAATCGCAACTGAACAGGCTTATAAAGTGCGTCGTATTATATTACGTTCGTGTTTGTCAATAATTTCTATTGCATGTTAGACGGTCTTACATTATTAATTAGGAATTCTGTTCTGTGGGAGATCCGCGATCTGTTACGGTAGAGTTTAAATCTGGATCTCTGACTGATTGGAAGTATTAAGTTTCTGCGTTATGTTATACAGTGTTTTATATAGGGAATAATTGTATTGTATAGAACTACGGATAAGTTGTAGAATAGATCTACTATTTAATGTGAATATAAAAGCAAACTATACTTCTAAGGATTTTTACAAATATTCTTGCAAGTATTTATTTAAAGTTTACACAAAGTCCAACTATAAACTATTTAAACGTTATAATTAATACTTTGCAATACGTGGATACGTATAAGCATTGACATGAATCGAACGTTTAAACATTGAGAATGAAATGAAATTCATTCGGCGGAGAAAATCATTTCAAAGTCCAAGTCCAAATGTTACTAATTGCTTTATATCTCGAGTTTTATCGACGATAGTTAATAATTATTTATACTGGGCGGTTAGTGTAAATGTTGTTAACGTCATTTTTCAAAGTAATATCGTGGATTTCTTCGATGATTTTTGCATGATTTGTTTTGGTTCGCGCATTTGTTCGATGGTCTTATACGATTTATTCTATTTCACCCATTTCTTCGATGATTTTTACACGATTTATTCTATTTCATGTATTTATTCGATGGTTTTTACGATTTATTCTATTTCGTGTAGTTCTTCGATGGTTTTTACGATTTATTCTATTTCATGCATTGCTTCGATGGATTTGCATTATCTATTTCATACATTTCTTCGATGGTTCGCATGATTTGTTCCTTCTCATGCATCTCATCGATGTCTTTACATTTCCTGCTCTCCTTCGTATATCTCTACGATGGTTGCGCATTCTCGTGTATGCTTTTTTTAACCGACTTCAAAAAGGAGGAGGTTATAGATTCGACCCGTTTGTATTTTTTTTCGTCTCCGCATAACTCCTCAGCATATGGACCGATTTTGATAATCTTTTTTTTATTCGAAAGAGGGCGATGCCCCGGTGGTCCCATCCTACGCTGAATCAATATTGGCCCAATATTTTGCCAGTTCTGGTTAATAATAAAGACAATTGTCACCTAATTATTATGATTTTATGTACGTACGCGCGTATCTCCTAAGCATGTTGTGTCAATATATATAAAACTAGAAAGTAAAAAATAAAAAAATGTTAAAAAATTAAAACCGACTTCAAAAAAAAATAAAATTGCACTAAAAAGTAAAAAATAATTTTTTCCCTTATTTAATCTACGAGTTTCATATTTTTTAAGTCGGTGCCTCATCATTTGCACTGTGTAAATCTGGCGTCGACTTACAAAATATGAAATTCGTAGATTAAATAAGGGAAAATATTATTTTTTACTTTTTAGTGCAATTTTATTTCTTTGAAGCCGGTTTTAATTTTTATGGTTCCAGATTATTTCAATAGGCACCAACCGAATAGATAAGTCTTTTCTTAGTTCCCTCCCAAGCCCATGCATTAAATTGGCACTATAAAATGGGTTAAAAAAGCAAGAGGGGTATATTTTTCTTTACCATCATCCCAAAGTTGCCCCCCCCCCCCTGGAAAAAAGTCTCCGGACGCCCCTGTGAGGAAGCAAGTGACTGGGCATGGAATCGGTATGGGTGGATCAGTTTCGTCCCCTGGTGTTCTTGTCGAAAGGGAACAGTTTCGGGCGTAGGGGGTATACACTTTTCCTGAAGGTGTACCTCAATTCCTCGCTGAGGTATTCCAAGTTACATCATTCATGCATGTCCTTTCACTATTTTATTCCTTTCACAAACAACGTTTTTGCGAGCGAATGAAATAAATATATTTTTCGTTAAATATACACGAACGGAACAGCAAGGTGAAAGGGCGAATGTGTTTTCGGTTTGTTGCCCTCCTTCTTTCTCTCCCGTTGGGCGGAGAACGTTCATAAGACGATCTTTAAATTATTACTCGCCAAGAACCATACGTAAATCACGGGTTTCCAACTACATATCTAATTTCACCTGTGTTGAATTCTAATTCCGAGCACGCGGAGCGTTACAATCTGTTTCGAGACTTTCCCGGTAACGTTGCATGTGACGCTAAAATGGTAAGGGGTCCTAGGACTCCGCAAACCCGCTAGAAGAATTTATTGAACGTTCAGTGTATTCTATACCTCGCCCATGGAACTACCGTTGCTTTTATTTGTGGGGATCAGTCGGTACTTCAGTTTGTGTGACCCAAATTGCTGTTTTTTTAAATAAAATTACTTGTAAGCAAGAGAAATTGTGCATGGATATTTTAATGCACTGAAAAATTGTACATATTGCAATAATGGTAACAGCATCGGTAACAAATTATCAATCCTTAGATTTTCTGTTATAAAGGTTGTCAGGACTGGACCCATAGGTATGTTTGCAGAAAGTCTGACTGCAGAGTGCAGACTTATGCTTGCTTATGCCAATGTGATGCTGCTGCCAATCTACTGTATATAAAGTTACACCATGTAAATAAATACAGTGATAGATTAATTTAGAGCCTCCACTTATCGTTTCTGTAAAGTTGTAGCGAACTGTAATTGAAGATGGAAGAGGACGATACAAGTAATATGAATATTTTCATATTGTCATGTTTAATTTCAAGAAAGCTTGATAATGCAACAATATGAGGGACGCTAAATGTTACCGCAACAATCTGAATCTAGCGTTCTTGAATAATTTTAGAATGCCTCGTCACGATTCAAAATTGAATGTCATGAAATTTGGTTTCGCAGATAAGAACCTTTCTACCCAGAAGGTTTTATTACCTGGTCACGATCCAGGGTGGAATGATCCTCCGAAATGGGCATACAGTGGTACCCAGAGTTCCTTAACCACTCCTACCAAACGAGTATTGAATAAAAGGGTTGCGTTTCCTTTGGCATCCACGCAAGTTGCGAACAAAGAGTCTCCGTCGCAAACTAAGCCAATGAATATACCACCGCCGTTACAATCTTCCAGTACCTCGACAACGGCGTCGCATCCTCCATTGATATCTCCTTCGAAAAGGAACACGGAGGTAGATCCAAGCGAGGTAGAAATCGATAAAGAGGAGGCATTAAACTCCGCCTTAGTTAACTTCGAGGCTGTGATCAAGGAGCACATGGAGGAAAATAAAGCGGAAGAGGTGAAGAGAAGATTAGATGCAATGAAAGCTGCGTGGCTGGAAGACAAATTAAACGATCTGATACATAGAAGCATTTTAGACTTGTCTGCAGGTTTGTCTTACACTATGTTCTTGTAAGTGGAGTATATAATACATCGCTAATGGGAGGAGGTAATAGAAAAGAATTTTCTAGCTTTACAAGAAGGAAATGTGGACAAAGCGGATCAAATACACCTCGCGCTCATGATGCAACACGCCGCCTTGTGCAGCTCTTGGATACCCGGCATTAGGCATATTATTTTAGGCTTGAAGACTAAGCTACAAGACTCAAGTGCAATGTAATCCGAGAGTTCAGACTCGCAGCTGTTGCCAGTCGGAGAGAAGGAATAAATAAAATTAAGTAGGGAATGTACATATAAATCTCTAATTCAGTATCTATATTCTCTCCGACTATCGTGTAAGCTTATCAACAGTTTCATTAGCGTTATTAATTTCAAATACGCATTAATCGAATGGGATTCCATGTAAAAACACTGCGCAGCGAAGAAACTACTGCTACTATGAATATAACAAATTTATTACAATAAAGAAAGTTCCATCAAATCTACTGTTTCACGTTCTTCGATACTTGGCTGATCAAACGGTAGAAGCTTAACAGAGAATGTGTCGGTAACTAAAAGTCTGTATATTAGATAGGATCGTTTGGCGAGTACTATACACTCAACAGCATGTTAAATACGTAACATCTTTATTGTACCATGATATGCAAGATTATCGCTTCAATTTGTCAGAATTTGTATCGCGAATGGTTCGAAACTCTGCATACCCTCTTGCTACACAATATAAAAAGCGATTCTATTACGTTAAATAAGAAAAATATATTATAATCGACACGCGTACGTCCAAGTGGATACAGGATGTATGTATATCTATATATATATTTATGCCTGCGGACTGTTGATACATCCAAGCAACTTAACCGATAATATCGATCTCAACCACCTAGCGGACATTTACCACCGCGGAATATCGATCGAGCGTGAACTGTGATCTGACAACGGTCGACGGATGCGTTTTGCCGCGTGATCAGCTCGGTGTCGTCGTACATTGTTCGAAATGATTTTTATTAATTAAAATTATAAGTATATATGCGTACAAACGAAAGTACATATCTGTATTTAGGAGGGAATTTCTTCTCAACGCTTCATAATATCTCATAAAACATGTACATGAATGATCAATAGTCGTCCAAAAATATGTATACACGCGGATGGTTCGTTTTACCACGGGCGACGAACATCGAGAACTTTTGTCCCGCTCCATTTCCCCTTGCCCCCATCGTCTCGTCCACAATCGGTTCAACGGTTTTGCGAAAAAAGATTAAGTCCCCTTTACTCATAAAAGTTTCTTGTATTTCTCATTTCTCTCTTATGTATATTCACAAAGGACAATTACATCTTACTTAAATTAACATATTTCCTTTTTCATCTAAATGTACTCTTACGTCGATAATAGTCATCGATAGCAATGATCAGTGTTTTTTTTTTATATCCTATTACTTATCCCCTATCGAATCGCTACTAAACTCTAAGCATACTGTGATTCATCGCTCAAGCACACCCGCGCTGCCCATCGGCCGTCCGCGCGCGCTTCGAGTTTCCCGCGCATCAACCGCCGGCCGATCGAAGCGCGCGTCGATCGATGACGCTGGCTTCCATCGATCCCGTCATTCTCCCCTTCCCTTTGTCGCCTGGCCGCGCGTCGCTAAAACTCGAGAGAGAGAGAAAAAGATCAAACGAAGGCAAACAAGAGAAAGGAAAACGAAATGTTTACACGCATCGTAAACGTTCGCGACGGTCGCGGCGAAAAAGAATTGTAAAAATCATTCCCGAATCGAAAACCGAGTCCATTCGCTCCTTTTTCTTTCACCTGTCCGCCGTTGCCTCGCTATCCATTTCGCTGGTTCGGGTGTCCTTCCCCGTCGCTCTTTCTTTTTGGCGCGCTATCGAACGGCGAAAGGCGGCAAAACGCTTTACATATATATATATATATATTTATAATATATTCATTATAAAACTTACATCTTAGCTTACGACCATCTATTTTAAATCGTCAAATATATTAGATTTTTCTTCCATTCGTCATTTCCATTTTTTTTTTCATTTCATCGTTTAATCTCGCGTAAATAAATATTCATAAATACATTTGGGCCCGACACTGCGCGGAGAGCTCTCTCGGTGGATCTCGCCTAGCCCTCTCTCGTCCCATTTATCATACTAATTTTCATCGAAATAACGGGGGCGCGATCGAGGGGGAGAGAGAGAGAGAGGGGGGGGGAGGGGGATGGGGACGCGTCTCTCGATCGTCGAGAAGCTCGCGGTGATTTTGAACAGATATAATCGACGTGCATTGGGATTCGGTTTCACTTTGAACCCGCAACAAAAATTCATCTTTGTCCATTTCATTACTATTCTCATCCCTCGTCCTTTCTTCATCGTCAACGATCAACGACGCCAAGTAACGGATCCATCGAGACAACAACCTCTGGGCCGTGTCGCGGCCCGAATTTCGATTTAAAATTTCTTCGTGGTTCATTTATCCAAAAATATATGTACACATATATATGTAATCGGTGTATACGCAGCGCTATATTCGTATGCCCTATTCTTTCCTTTTTCTTTACGGGGTGGAGGGGGGGGGGGTTGGTTGAGTTCGGGGGGGGGGGGGGTATATTTTGGTACCAAAGTGCAAAAATTGTGAGCGAGCCTTTTCTTGCGAATCTATTCGTCGAGTCCACACGATCACCTCGTTAACGGACACCCTTCATATGTATATACGGGCTCGTACATTGCGTACACGCGTTCGGTACATGTAATATATACATACGTATATATATATATATATAAATTTCTCAATCCTTCAATTTATATGTATATGTAGGCAATAGGCGTATAAATACGCGCGCGTCTCACGATTTTCGCACCCCGCGGTAATGATCGGTTACAACTACCCTTTTGTTTACTTTATTTTGTTCGCCATCCCTTCTCGATACTCAAGAACCCCGCGCGCCGTCGCCGAAACACTACAAATAATTACCGTTAACTATAATTATTATTTCATTATCATTATCTCCTTTGTCGATTCCCACCAATCAATCTCCCCTATCGTAACCTTGCGCCCTTCTCGTCGCGCGTAATCGTTTCATAAGGCGGGCGATTGTTTTATGTTTTGTTTCCACGTGACAGGATATACCGCGCCGTATATTTGCTGCGCCGTTCTCTATATAACTCTCATATCGCTTGCTCCGTTACCCCCCCCCCCCCCCCCCGATTGTAATCGTATCTACGATTTACGCTCGCTACGAACTATTTAAAAAACTTTTGCTCCTCCTCGCCGTCACACCCTCCTCGTTTCCCCTTCCTTTCGTTTCTCCCTTTTTTTTCAGAGTTTTCTCGCAAGGTTTTTTCGTACAAAACAAAATGGCATCTTTTTGGCATTGGAAGAAAAAATACAGTTCTCAACCCCTTCCTTCCTTTTCCATTTCTCTCACCCCCTCCCCGTTCCGCTCGCTAAACAATCGTAACCCCAGTTCCCCACTCGCTCCCGTCCACGTGAAATATCAGCAGGTTCCCTCTGTTTTCCCTCCTCTTTCGCGTTTTTTTTTTTTTTTTTAAAGATCCGTCGCCCTTGCTCGCGGCCACGACTGTCGTTCGGCGCGAGTAAAATCCCCCATCGTTACGCTCTAATTATTACCTTTAATACTATTTTGGCATCGTCGCGAGTTAGAATCCCAAGTTTACGCGTCTCGTCGAAGGGCACGTAGAAAATAGAAAAGAAAAAAGGGAAAAGGAAACAGCAACGAGCTATCCTTCTAAATCTTCCTTCCGTCCTCTATCTGTTCGTTTCTATTTCCTCCTCTTTACAAATACCGTTGGAAGCGTTCGATTCCATTCGCCCCGCTGCTCGCGGATCCCGTGAATCCCACGAGGTTCGCGACGGCCGCGCGGCGAATCCTCCTCGCGTTCTAACCACGCACGCGGAGATAAGTGTAATTCGGAAGCAGACGGGAGAGAAGCCCTGACCTGCACGCGGATTGTCGTCAGCGGATCAGAGATCAAGGGAAGATACGCGGCGGGGTTTCAAAGAGAACAGATACCGATCGTGGGAGAGCAGCTTGACTCGTTTCAACTGCGAAATTAAGTAGTGTATTAAAAACCTCGATCCTCAAAAGTCGCGAGTGAAAGTTGAACGTGCGAGAAGAAAAGGGGGTCGAGCCTGTACCGGGTGATCTATATCGATAAAGCGGCAGAGATATTGAAGACGGAAGTTCTCAGGGAGGATTGCTCTAAAAATTGCTCTGAAAAAATTCGAAGGACACTTCAAGGTCGCTGAGTTCGTAATCTTTTAAAATCATCTACCTCCGCCCTTTTCCTCTCGCTCGTGTGCACTTTCCATCTCACGATTATACGTTCTAAAATGTCTACGAGAGGTTTCAAGGCGAATTCCGATCGTTTGGGAAACTAAATCGTTTTTACCGGATCGTAAGTAAGAGATGAGAAGAGTCGCTCTTAAAACGTTTGTCTCCGAGAAGAAAGAAACGGATGTCGAACCTACACTGCGTTCCAAATAAGAGTGTACCGACGCCCTTACCGATTTGCGACCGATCTGCGCAACTCCCACGGATCTGACACACGCGATTGGTCGTAGCACGTTCCCTGCCGGTTTACTACCAATCAACAGTGTATCCCTGCGCGAAACGAGTATGCTCTAATGTGGAACGCAGTGTATTTTACGGCGATCCTTCGATCGGAAAAATCGATAGTTGCTTCTGTGGTTTCGTCACGATTTTCATTATTACTTTTTGTCTGAGGGGGGGGGGGGGATTCTTAATTGACTGACTGAGATCGATTCTCGTCCTCGAGGAAACTACTTGAAGACCGATGCTCGTCGCATCGAGATCGACGATCGATTTTTCATTTTCACGTCTTTTTGTCCCCTCCCACGACCCAGGGACGCTGGACGCTCTGGCGAGCGAGGCTCGTCGCACGGTAAAACGAAGAGTATCGAAAGAAAACGAGAGAGAAAAACGTGGAAGGGACTAGCGTGTTTGAGAAATGAAACTCGAGCATACCGACGCGCGAAACGATTGCCATTTGGAGCGGTTAAAATATAAAAGATGCGGGCCAATCGGGTGGGAAAACTGAGGCGGAGAAGGCTCGTCGGATGGACTTTCCACTCGGCTCCGGGCTGGGGCCGTCTGCCGAGGGGAGAACGAGAAGGGAAAAGAGAGATGAACGAAATAAGAGGGGAGTAGAATAGCAAATAGAACAACGCGTCTCATCAGAACTTAATAAATAATCGATTAAATTAGATTATATTACTAATTATTACTGTTTGCCGCTAATAATTATTATTACTACTACGTTATGATAATAATGAATGATAATATATTAATGATTCTTATTAATACTCCGATTGGGCGAGGGTTTGGACGCGTCGTTTAATTCCCTTCTACCGTCTCGCGCCTGCCGATTCGCCGTGCCGCGGCCCCTCCGGGCCGTCAGCCTCCGCGAAAGTTGACGGGCGCGATCCACGTCGGCGCGAGGTCGAATGCTAGAACGATTAATCCCGCGAACGAATAAATAAATCATGATCGGGCGGAGAGAGGCCACGGCGTTCGGCCGTGCCCCAGAAGATCTCGTCCCCTGCGTGTCCCTCTCGATCAGCTTCCTCTTTCCCCCTCAAACTACCGTTCTCGCGGCGGTCTACCGCCGGCGCGGCTATTATTCATCCTTAAATCCCTATCGAATCGCTACGACAAATGATTACAATGAAGAAAAGATCGGAACGCGATTACTAAAGATAGAAACGTAATAGAAGAAAAGTATATATGTATACATGTATACGTAGATCTAAGATTGATTGATTGAGGGTGGTGGGTTGGATGGGTGGTGCGTGAGGGTTAACGTGGCTGCGCGATGTCGCGGCTATTTTATGTACAGAAAGACCACGGGGATATAAGGTTCGAACGACGCGTTGACGCGTGGATCGTTTTGGCTCTGTGACTTCCTCGGACTGGCACTTCGTCGGAACCGTCCAGGCGCGGCTGGCCGTCCCATTCGTGATCTGTTTCGCGGCGCTCCCATCCCTGTCAGAGGGGACGGGGCACGCCTCTCGGAAGGCTCGAAGGATAAATATGGGATCCCCGGATCCGTGGACACCGCGGGGTCGCGCGGATCCGTCGGAGGGGGGGGGGGGGGGATCGAGCTAGACTCTAGAAGGCTTGGGAAAAACAGCCGGAAGAACGTAGCTGACGAAGAAGACGGCTACCGAGATGCGCTCTGCACGCGTCCCTGCTTTAGCTTGCTCGCTCGCTCGTTTTCGTCTCTCAGGCGATATTTATTAGTTAGAAAGATGCTTTGTACTCAGCCGACCCGAAGGACGAGGATTGTTAGTAGAATTTAATAAATCGCGTCGTGTCTAAATCCGTTCGTCGGAAATATATATATATATATATATATTTAATATATAATATATCATTCTTAATCGGTACGTGGGTACAGAGTAAATAGATCTACAGGGGGGAGGGGGGGGGGTGCAAACACGTGCGAAAATTACAAATAAATATGACGATGGATTAACAAGCGCAATGTACAATATAGGCGAACGAAAGAAAAACAAAAAGAGAGAGATTGGATGAGTGAGAGAGAGAGAGAGAGAGAGAGAGAGGGAGAAACAAAAAAATTAAACGTTGATATTTACCGTGTTAATTAATTACCTTAAAAACTTGAGATCATTTTCATGGGTACGTGTACGTATGTATATGTGTATATGTGTGTGTATGTTTGTGGCGATTTGCGGCAACATTGGCCGCTGAGTCTGGTCTAGATTGTGCAAATGACTTACAATGGATTGATTCGAAAACCTAGCACTCTTTGTGAGTGGGTGGGTGGGTGGTTGGGGGGAGGGGGGAGATAAGGACCTCTCTGTGTCGATTAATTGAACGGACAATTCGGGCCTAGTGCGTCGATGATGTAAAAAAAATCCCCGAAAACAATACAGAAACGTGCGAAGAGAATGGCAGGCGGGCGGTCGGCCCGCCCGCGTGACTATACAAGGTAGATTTGCTTTGTACAAAAATCGTGTACGTATCGTCAACACGTTTGCCTCCCCGCGCTTAAGCATCGCGAGAAGTTCCGTCGTCTAGGCGTGGACTAGCTAAATACGATTACGACTCTACCAAACACGAAACCATTTAAAAAATGTACAATTGGATACGCTCCATTCATACTTCCTTTCCTTTCGTCTGTTTACTTTTTCCGTCGCCCCTTTCCTGCCCTAACCCCGCTTGTCTCCTCTCGCCCCGCTCCACTCTGCCGAAAGTCTGTCCGCGCGGTAAAAGACGGTGGCCAATAGCTGTCGCGCTCCTGTGTTTCCGGTCACCGTGGGTTAGCCTCGATTGCGATCAGTGGTTCCACGCGGAACGCGGCTGCCTCCCGTTCGGCCGCCTCGGTACTCGATCTCCCCTCGTCTCTCGTGCACCGAGATCATCGGATTCCAATCCTCGGAGACCGTTTCGCCCTCTCCTCGTCCGCGTCCGGTCCTGTCATCTGCGGTCCGTTACGCTCGCGACATCGTACCGTGATTCGTGTAAAAGATCGATATAAAAAGGGAAGCCCCGATTAAATATTGTGTGTCCGGCGACGTCTATCATCCGTGCTTGATCCGTGCTCGCCCCGCTCGTCCCTCTGTCCTCGTCCCAAACGAGTTCAACGATTATAGTCCCCCGATAAAACGTGAAATAGAAAAATGGCAGTGCAAACGTGTGTGTGTTCCTTTTACTTTTGCTCTCGTCCGGCGAACGGCTGCACGCGTCCGGAACGGCGACGAAATGGTTCCGTGGAGAGCCCATCCGCGGTTACGGCCTCTCGGCGTTTCTCCTTCCGTTGATCCCTTCATGGAGTTCCCCTCTCGTTCGTCCCTTCGTGCCCCGGTCGAGCACTCTTGGGCGCGCGGTTCCTCGAACGTTCGAACGGTTCATCGATTGAACGCGGTGTCGCTGGTTCACGATGCGCGTCGATCCTGCCTGTTCAGCGACGGGATTGATCGAACCCCGGGCACGGTTCTTGGTCATCGATGGCTGGAACAGTGCCCCCCGACGGTCACTCATCCAATGGCCCCTCCCTCCTGGTACGGGCCGGTTATCATGCACGGGTGCATGGGGAACAGCGTGGTCCAGGTCATGGTGGTGTACGTGGGCGATCTCATCATGTACTGCGAGCTGGGGACGTTCGGCACGCGGGGAAGGGGTGTGGATTTCCCGTTGGCGGTGGCGCTGGCGGGGCTGGTCGGCGTCGACGGCGTGGATAACGGCTGCGTGGTGGTGGACGACGTGGTGGTCGCGGTGCTCGCCGCCGAGACGCCCAGCTTCCTCAGTCGCATCTTCTCCTCCCACTCGTCCCAGCCGTGCCTGGGCCTGTTGAGATTGCGATGCTGGTAGAAGACCAGGCTGATCCTGGTCGGGTTCAGGCGATTGGGCTTCTTCAGGGCCGTGGTAGCGTGCATCTCGTGCTTGGCGCACTCGAACAGTACGCTGCCATGGCCCAGCGCGATCGCCACCCCGCCCATCTGCGAGTCCTTGAAGCACTCCTCGTTGTCGGAGTAATCCGCCACCTCGCCGAGGGGCTCCGCCTTGGGCGGTGGCTCCGGTAGCACCGGGAAGTAAGGCGGCGGCCCGTAAATGTCCCATCGGGGAGTGTCCCATCTGGCCCAGCCGGGGTTCAGGCCCTGATACGGGGGCACTCCTTGATAAGGATACTGCGGCGAGGGGAAGCAGGCTTCTCGCTTCGGCTGCTGGTAGAACTGCGGCGAGTACTCTGGTGTCTGAGGGTGATACGGTTGGTGGTAGTTGTAGCCCTCCCAGGTGTTGGAATACGGTTTGTCGAACACTGGATAAGTTGGGTATCCGTATTGAGGGAAGGAAGCGTGGGGATGTCCCAAACCGGGCATAGAGTGAAAGTCTTGCACTTGCTTCACCTCTTCCGGCCACGGGAAACAGTTGGAGTTCGGATTGGCGACGTTTTGCCTGGTTTCGTGGAAGGCCTCCTTCGACTTCTCATCGGGCCACTCCGGCCTACGTTGGTTGCCCTGGTTCACCGCCACGCCACCCTGAATCTGATTGCTCGGACTGTCCGCGTAAACGCCGCTCCGCGTTGGATCCTGGGGCTTGAGGAACGTTCTGTTGGAAGAAGTTTGATATGTATTGTCCGCGGTGGGATTCTGGCTGGACGCTGTCCTAGATGGCGGCCTGCCCTTTGGCACTCGGAACGGCGAGGGGTCTGGGGGCGTTTCCCAGCAAGGTGGCTTCGATTGTTCCGGATGTGGCATCCTGTCGTTCCAGTTCAAGGCCCTGTGATGATCCGCGGCCTGCTGGTGATTCCTCTCCGCGTTCAGTTGATCGTTGAAGGCTTGCTGCTGCTCGAACTGTCTGGTTTGCTCGGGGTACCAGGAACCAAGCATGTTCCAACCTCCCACTTGATCAGACGGCGCTGGGGACATCTGATTCAGTCCAGGAGCTCTCTGCTCCGGCTTCTGCGCCCGATACTTCCTCTGATCCACCGATCCCAGATTCTGGGGGTCGTTCTGAGGGTTGCTCGGTGGCAGATGCGAGGAGCTGTGAAGCATGTGCTCCGGGTTCGTAGCACCGAACGGTTTATGACTAGCGTTGTCCATGCAGGAAGACACCGAGAGCCCCGAGAACATGTCCGCGTTCGAGTCGTTGTGCTGACCCCCCTGATACGGCAAGTTCCTCGACGGCTGACCGGGCTGAGGTGGATAGTGGCCCTGTAGCCGGTTCGCGAACTCTGTCTGCGATTTCTGAGCCTCCAAGTAGTTCTGCGTCATGGGGTACTTCTGCTGACTAGAATCCTGCGCTGGTTTCGTGAACAATTTCGACTGATCGCAATTGGGCCCCACTTGGCGTAGAGTATTAACGCCGTGCGGCTGATTCGTCCGGGCGTACGGGTTCCTTTGATCCAAATGGGCTGGGAAATTCGAGCAGACCGTCTTCGGGGACACGCTACTCTGTCTGTTATCGTACACGTTCGGATAGTTTCTAGCAGTGGGAGGGTGAGGGTAGCCTGTCTCTTGATAACCGGAGCTTCTCGGCGAGGCCATCTTCTGATCTTGCGGCGCAGGGGCACAGCCCCTGGGGGACATAGAGTAGGATGCGTCCACGGGTGTCCCTGCATGAGAGCTCCTGGGCGAGATGGGATGAGCTCTTGGAGAATGAGGATAGCAGTTTCTCGGCGAATCCATCGTGGAGTTTGGCAAATTTCGAGAGCCTGGACGGTGCTCTTCCTGAGAAACGGCGCTTCTAGGCCTTATGTCGTCCAGGCTGGTACTGTCGGGGTCGACTTTCACGTCTCTCTCCAAGCCGCCAAAGGAATACTCGCCCCATGGGTTCAACCAGTTATTCTTTCGTTGGTCGAGCCAACCGTTTCTACCCCATTGCTGCTCGTTCTGATAACCCCAACCTTGATACATGGACACCGGACTGTCTAGAACGGTAGAGGATACCTGAGAGCTCTGCAGCTGCGCGTCCATCCCTTCGAACATGGACGCCATTTCCAGGGACAGCTGTGGGTCCCTCATCTGCGGCCTCGCTGGCTCTTGATGTCCTGCCATACGACCCTGCTCTACCGTTTTCTCGCTGCTATTTTTCGAACCGTCCTTCTTGTTGCTCACCGTGTCCGGCTCGTCCTCCTTCCTCTTCTTGCCATGCCGCCTGCAGGGTTGAAGCGGAACCGATCGGATTCTCACCTCGCAAGGATACCTACATCAGAGTGGGTCCCGTGAATATCATTAGAAACGACTTACAAAGGGATTAGATTAAAACATAATGAGGTGCTTGACAGTTGCATGATTCAAATTACTACTGCTCGAGATTTCTAAGTGTCCCTCCGGAAGAGTTCTGCACCAGGAGCCTGAAGACACTCTTAGAAACTACGGATCACTCTTCCAAAAGGATACGACTGACCCCTCCAGTCTCGAGCAGTTATCTGAAATAATTATCGAAGCATTGTAATGGGAGAAGTTCTTACTTTGTTAACGCTTCAACAGCTCCAGCGCGAACCTTCTCGTCCTGTCCCTCCTTCGATCCATACTCGTCCGTAGCGTCCATTATGTAAAGCGGAAGCACGTGTAACTGTTCGTCGTCTGGTTTGGACAGAGCCCGGTGTTTCGTCACAGTCACCACCTGGAAGATGAACGAGCATCACATGTACCGAGTGTAAGGGTACGGTCAAAGCCCTGATTCGGTGGCCCTGAGGCTCGAGTTCGCTAAAGTTTACACGTGTACTAACCACAGTGCATCCGTTGTTCATGTTATGAAGGTCTCGATGAGAGTGGGCGCAAAAGTCGATGCAGGCTGTGACCCCGGAGAATGGTCGGCCGGGTTTGAAACCTAAACGGCATTCACTCGCTTCCCGTTCGAACTGTGTCTGATTATTGAAAGCCTCTGGCGCGAGGCTGAGGTAAAGGGGTGATAGAAGCGTTGCTAGGACGTGCATTCTTTCTTCGACTTCTTGTTCCTGGAAGCAGAAAATGCAACATTTTATCACCATAGCAACGAGCACTGTTATCAGATAGGGATTCTAATGCAATAGCGAGGCTTGAATAAGGAGTTAAGAGAAGGGGAAGAAGAAACAGATAGCGCCTCGATAGCAGTTCACCTGCCAAACCTCGAAACTACTTCATTGTTATCTTCAAAACTCTCCACCTCCTATTCAAGCCTGCGCACTGAGGACCTTACTATTGCTCGCATAGAGAAAAGAGAACCACTCACCTCTGATCGTACGGACAGTCGAAATTTACGGACGGTTTTGCTTCTGGCGTACTTGCAGCCGTTGTAATACATGGACCAGGAGCATCCAAAGGAGAAGCTCGCGCCGCAAGTGTCGGGATCGAGGCCCTGGCAGGCACAAGTTCTCGGCTCGTTCGTCCCGCATCTCCTAGTAGTGGGTAGACCGAACCGATTGAGCTTGTGGCTGAGGAGCGAGTAGATCCGATCGGCCTCGTGGGTCGGCACGCCCTCCCACGCGACCATGGCAACGACGATCCAGGCTGTCGGGCACTTGTGCCCCTGACGGTGTTTCACTATGGTCAGGATCTTCTCTTCCAGGCCAGAGCGGCGAATGATCTAGCGAATATCACTGACATTACAATCCCATCGCGCATGGTAGAACAGACGGATTGTAGAGGACGAGCGATCGACTGTAATTCTTTCGGGAGACACTGAAGGATATACTTGCAGGAGCATTAAACGTTTAACCGTTCAACGCGAACACAGCCGAATGAACTCCGTATATTGAAGGCCACTTGGACACTCCAGTGCGCATTGCTCATCTATATGTACGGATATTGCTCCACTCGGCGTTGAACGGTCAAAGGATCAGCTCTGAAAGTGTAGTACAGAACGATCAGCTTACCCACTTGGCCATCGGGCATCCCTGAGTGGTTTTCCCCTCCTTTCCGGTGTAGATGACCTTTTCGAATCTAATGGCGTTTCCCTTAAGGCCGGTTCTTCGTTCAAGATCGTTCCGTAGGTCTGGCAGGCTTGCAGCCGCCCCGAGGTGAGTGTAGTACGAGCCGGGCTCCGGCGGACCTTGTGGTTGAACCTCATTTTACTTACGAAACCGGGCGTTTCAACGAAAGGAAGCAACAGAAGCGGAAACATTTATGCCACGTATGTAGGTATGCCCCCTGAGAAAGGGGGTGTAAGTTAGGTTACGTGCATTCTCCTTTGGGTCACTGTATCGAGGCGCATACATTATATGATCGGTGTACATCGGCCGGTTTAATTATTAGTAGTAGAGTAGTGGCGGTAGTGGTAGTAGTTGGTTGTTCTTTAAGAGAATATTCGTCTGTCTTATTACGTTTTTTTTTGTTTCGCTATTCTGTTTTTTTTTTACTCGTGTGATATACGGATGGTTCGTGGTTAGTGTGTTCTCTCAATGTTAGTGTCGTGCTGAATACGCAATAGCAACTCACATTTGTCGGCGGGGAAGCAGTTGCAGTCCGGCACTTCGGTCCTCACATTGTTCTTCAGCTTTTCCAAGTGATCTTGCAATTTAGTCGTGGATGGCACGCTGCTGCCGGCCCTGGGGCTCTGCGGGCCCTCGCTCTTTACGTCTGTTTTCTCGGCCGCGTCGGCCAGTATCTCGTCCCTGGTCTGAAGGCCTTGGCAGCAGCCGTCCCGCAGGTGCTCGGGGGTCGGCTGCTCGGTGCCGCCCCTGCGGCAGCACCACGAGCCGATGCCCGGCGACACTTTCGCGGGCCCGCCATCACCGCGGAACTTGTAATCGCTGGCGTCCTCGGACCGTTGGTCCGGCTCGATTTTGATCTCCTTCGACAGGCAGCTCTCTGCCTTGGACGAGGCCGCGGGCGACGGCGCGCACTCGTTGCTGGAACAGCCGTAATCCACGACGTTCTCCTGCTTGATGGTCGGCGAGATGTCGCAGTTCGAGGTGTTGCCATCCGCGGCCGGTGTCTTGTCGGTGCTCTCCGCGTACGGTCCTTCGTTCTCGTTCATCAAAGGCATCTGCGGCGTCTTTGGGAAACCAACGCCGATCTCTGCCTCCTTCTTCTCGTTGTCCGCGGTCTTCTGACACTTCTCCAGGGTCCCCTCGTCGGTCTGCTCCATGCACAGTTCCCTCTGAAAGGACTTGTCGTCGATGGCCTGTTTGTCGTGGACCTTGCCTCCTTCTTTCCATAATTTTTGCTGCTCGTGCTGTCCCGTCGCCTGTTGCTGCTGCTGCTGTTTCTCACACGATTTCTCCAGCACGGCGGGCTTCTCCTCAGAGCCAAACTTGATGAAACTCTCGATAGCCGTGATGCCATTCTCCGACAGCACGGTGTTGTTGTTCAACGCGTTACCTCCTCCTGACCATTCCCATAAGCCACCACCGTCGGGCAAACTATCGACCCGAGGGTGGTGGCTATGCAATAAAAAATTACCGGTCAAAGATTCGTTGGATTGCGCCATCGTGATGATGTTCGACTGGCTGAGATACTGGTCCGCTTGCTTCTCTTGCAGTTTCTCCGTGTTCTCGTGCGACTCTCGTACGCGTTCCTCGGTATGGTACTCCCCGTTCGTTCCACTGTTACTATTCACGTGCTGGGATTGCATCTGATGGTGCATACTGTGGTGCTGTTGCTCTTGATGACTCATTTGATGCTGGGACTGTTGTTGTTGTTGTTGTTGTTGCTGCTGCTGTTGTTGTAGCTGCTGATGCTGCAGTTGCTGCTGCTGTTGCTGTTGCTGTTGCTTGTTCAGAATCATCGATTTCAGTCGGCTGTTCAGATTCACACGATTAGATTGAGCAAATACGTTACTCTCCTGAGCATCTTGGTTATCCGAATAGCCATTCGGCTTCGTGGCGTCCGTCGTCTGTTGCTGCCAAAGCACTCTTTCCCCGGAGTTCTGCATGTCCTGCTTGCTAGCCTGCTGGCCCCAGGTCGGCTGGTTCTCCGCCACCGAGCTGGGCGACCACGACATCTGGTTGTCAATCTTGGTGTCCTGCGCGGGCGGCTGCGGCTGCCACGAGGCAGGCTGATGGCCAGGCGTTCTCCTCGGACTAGGCTGCGAGTCTGGCCACTGTTGCTGAGGCTGCTGACTACTGTCGCTCTTTATACTATTCGGCGACCAGTTCGGTTGACTAGTTGGCGTGTCCGGCCAGGACATCTGGTTAGACGGCGTCAGCCTCGGGCTCTTCTCGATCTTCGTCTGTTGCGCCCATTGCTGCTGCGACTGTTGTTGCGCCTGTTGTTGCTGTTGCTGGATCTGCTGGCCAGACGGCGTTAATCTTGGATTCTGCTGACTCGTGTTCTGCTGCATCTCCGGGCTGCTCTGCTGCCAGCTGTGCTGACCGGAGGGCGTCATCCTGGCGTTCTGGTGCGACGGATTCTGCTGGTGGTCGGACAGCTTGGGCGAGTGCTGCAGCCAGCCTTGGTGCTGAGGCTGTTGCTGACTAGACGGCGTCAATCTTGGGTTCTGCGTGTCCCTCAGCTTCGGGCTCTGCCGCGACCAGTTTCCCTGAGTTTGTTGCTGCTGATTATCGGCATTGTCTGTCCACGACTGTGGCGTGCGCGGCTCCTTCACGCCGCCGTTCTCCCAGCTCATGTGGCTGGCCGGCCTGGGTAATTCCTGCTGCCCCTGCATCTGCATGCTCTGCTGCTGTTGCTCCTGCGACTTCATACTATTACTCTGCATAGCTGTTTGCTGCTGAGACTGAGGGGGCTTCTGCTGTTGGTGCTGCTGTTGCTGCTGCTGCTGCTGCTGCTGCAGCGTCCCGTCCGGCCAGCTCATAGTGTTGCTCACGTTGTTCATCTTCGCGCCAGTGCTGGTGTCGGACCATATGTGCCGTTGGCTACCGTCGGCTACAGAGTGCTGCCGCTGCATCTGTTGCTGCTGGTGCTGTTGGTGTTGCTGTTGTTGTTGCTGTGCCATCTGGGGCTGCTGCCACTGGTTCTGTACTTGTTGCTGACCCATTTCCACGTAGCCTGGATATCCGTTAGAGTTGTGTAAACTCTGTGGGCCCGGTTGAAGTGGATACCCAGGCATCTCGTTTCCCGACACGTTGCTGGCTGCGATCGTCGCAAATCCCTTCACTTGGGTGTCCGTCGGCGGCGGCTGTGGCTGCGACGGCGGCTGCTGCGCGGCCTGCTGCTGCTGCTGTTGCTGCTGATTGTCCATGTGCACCGAGCTACTGCGACTCGTGGGGGTGGTCGAAGGCGGTGGCGCCATCGTCACGTCCTGAAAATGCCGTCATTCCGTCTATAATTGGAAATTATTCGACAACGCCGGGTAAGCCCCTCTCTCTCTCTCTCTCTCTCTCTCTCTCTCTCTCTCTCTCTCTCTCTCTCCCCCTCTCTCTCTCTCTCTCTCTCTCTCCTCGGCCCGCTGTTATGGTATCGTTCCCGTTCACGTCCAAATGTGTGTTTCTTTTTAAAAGCCCTCCGTGTCTCTCTTTCTCCGGGTGTATCATTTTCCGTAACCAGTATGCAAATCCCGTTTCGCACGCGACGTCCAGGGGGAGGGTTCATTGGCGCGCCTCGCGAACACACTTTTAATTAGAAACGATTCACGCGTAATTGTACCTGTTGTTGGTAACCATTGACGTAATCCTGCCTTTCATAACCGACTGATTGGGTCGCAGTGGCGGCTGGATCCATGAATTGACCGTTTAGTGGCCTCTGAGCTGTCGATGGTACCGTTTGCGGGGCTACCGGCGGCAACGGCGAGGGTTGCCCCGTGATTGTGTATTGTCCTGTCGCCCCGGCCCGCTGAAACGCCGACTGATCCGTCGTAATGAAAGTCTGCTGCTGATACGCGACTGTAATCAGAAAGTTCGCGTGCTGATTCCACGGAACCGAGGGAATCCGCGCGGCTAATAGCCGCCCGGGGGGCCTCGCGCGCTTCTGCGCTCCCCCAGCGGATCTTTTCAAATATCGGCCCATTCAAAGGCAGGGGAATTTCGGCTAGTGCCGGAGCTATTGTCTAAAACCATTTTCAATATCACCGGGGAGATATCGAGCAATTGGTAGAGGTAGAAGTTGCGCGGGTCATCGTAAAATCCCTCTGTCAATTCCATATTGTCCTTCGGGACCATTCGCACCTATCTTGATTCACTTTTTCATAAAACAACAAAATAAACCTCCCAACGGGTTAATATATCAGATTTGCCAAAATTGAAAGTCACCGTTTAAAGTGTCAATATAGAACGAGGGCGGGGGCTGTTCATGAATTGCCTGAAATCGATTCGTTGTCCAATTACCTGGCTGCGGATGGTACGGCGTAGCGGTGGTGTATTGGGTATGATACCTCAGCTCCTCGAGCTGATTCGGTGCTGGGATTTGTTGAATGAACTGCTGAGGTGGCCATGGCGCTGCTGACGTTTCAACCGCGACTGTCCCCACGGGGGTGACTCCCTGGTGCCAAACAGTGTTCCCGAAACCAGCTGCTGGCCGGAAGCCGGCACTGGTGTCGCCGTAAAACGGCATCACTCCGGGCGACTGTGAACAGAAAAAAATCAATTTCATGCTGGCCTGTACTTTGGAGCAGAGCTTCCGGAACTTCTCCGATAAATAATTTCTTGACTAAGTAGTATGTTACTTCCAAAACCTCCCTGCAGCTTCAAAATTACCTTCCACCCTCGATTTACGTCAAAGTACAGTAGGAAAGTTAAAAATGGCCCCCGTAAATTGTGAAAATATGTGAAACACAGCGATGTAAGAAAAATTTTACAAGCTCGGCGTGTATCGTTAATTCTCTTCGGGTCGACAGACACGCCGCACGAGAATCCAATAATTCTTGGCTAAAGAGAGTTGACATCCACTGCAGGCGGCGTAGTGGGGGAGTAGCCATTCGTCAGCAATGGTTCTTTTAACTATGCAGGGCGCAGCGGTTCTCAGCCGCGACCGCCGAATCCACAGCCGAGCTCCAGCGGAACTGTATCTCGTTTCCCGAGTGCGCACGTTCAGACCCCAATTAAATAAAGAGCCCCGACCGAGGCCCTGATAGAGCCATTAATCATAACGAAAGGGCTACAAGTACCGACTTCTCGAGCTCTCATGGCCGAGCGTTACTTCCTCTCGGGCAGCAAACAATTCCCCGAGAATTGATCGACGATTCGAGCACCGCGGCTACAGGGTGGAGCCCCCCCCCCGCCCCCCGGTGGCTCCGAAATCTCGAGAATTCTCGGGAGAATCTCCGGGGAATCGCGGAAAATGCGGAGCTTTATAGGGAGCGCGTAAACGGTGGATCGGTTCACGGTTTTTCGCGCGCGGAGGTTTTTGCGCGAGTAGCGAGCGAGCACAATGAAATCGCCAAGCACGAGGAAGAACTATACCTGCGCGATGCTGTTTCGTTTATTTTCGTTTGTTTGCTGGTTAGTGATGGGCTCGAGGATGCTTCTGGTAGAATCCAGTGTACGGAGAAAGGCTTCTTGCTACTACATTAGAATCTGTGACTGTGGAGAACTTGACGTAGGTCTCCATTGATGAATCTTCGGGGATTTCGAGGCATCAAATATGGCAAGCTTAAGTTTACAGTGGCTGGCCATATTATTATACGAAAATTATTTACGAAAATTGCTCGAGTATAATAATTGTAACTCCACCGTATCTCGTGCCTAATTTGAAAATTCCTTGCCTCCCATTTCCTCCCATTCCAACCGTATAACTTGACATATTTGAGGTCCACATCTTCTCCCGCTTTCTCCAAAGCAATCCAAGCCCCCCGACCCCCAAGAAAAACGAGGCGTCCAATTTTCCATCCCCAGTTTCGACTGGTCCTCGAGCGATCCAGAGGTCTCGTCGAACAGTCAGAGCGTCTTGAGGCCATCGCTACTCCACTAGCTGGGAGAGAGCGAGAGACACAAGCTTCGATCCGCGGGCGCGTTGTGTATCGTGTCTCCATGTGTGGCTCGAGTGGGACGGTGGAGCAGAGACGGAGTGCGTTGGTTGGAAGGAAAGCATTGTGGAGGGAAACAGGGAGAAAAGGAGAGGGGGGGAGGGCGAGGGAGGAACGGAGCAAGGGAACGCCACAAATAGATTGAGAAAAAGGGGGGTAGGGAGGGCGGGAGAGGGGTTAAAAAAGAGAAGCGACGGGGGAATGAAGGAAAGAACTGGCAACTCGCAACCAGACTATAAAACTTCGCACAAAACGAAGGCAGCGCGCGCCCGCGCGCGCGATCAAGTTCGCCCGTCCTGTACACCACCGACAGGCTTTCTCGTTCTATTTCACTTTCCATCGTGGCCTGGCCCCGTCTCTTCTCCTCGCGTCGTCTCACTCTCGCCATCGATTTTTCGAAGTCCCTCTGAACGCGCGTTTAAATAAAAGATGCCCCTTTGTGCAGTTCGGGAATTCTTTCCCTCCACTCGCTGGACACCTTTTTCTTCCCCGATATTTCACTGTCGAGTCCTCTGCCATTCCTGTTATCAATCCCCATACGCGAGGCATGCCCGAGAGGTCTGCCTCGCGGGGTTTCAGAACTGTGTAACCCTGTCGTACAGGATGCTTCAAAAAAACGGGGCTTGGAAATTGGCAATTTTCTAGCTGGGGGGTGGTTAAACGATGGTAAGTGCTTTGTATAGTTCGTAGCGTAGCTATTTACATGGATCAGTTCTCAAATATTTTCCCAGTTGCGAAACACCCTTAGTACGTTTTATCCATCAAATTAAAGTTTCCATTGCGTCATCAAAGTCCGGAGCGCGTAATTAGCAGGGCAAGGTAGTAAAATTTTCGGGTAATTGTATTCGTGGTTACGGCCGCGCGGAAATTTCCACGGAAATTCGAGGATTTTCCAGCCAGCGAACGGAGAGGGGAAATAGACGGTCGATCGAATAAAATTTGGCGCGCGCGCGCGTGTACGCCAGGATATCACGGTGCCCTCGTGTATTTTCCGGGCATGTTTATCCGGTGTTGCGCAGCGTGCAGCTACGAACCGTTTTGCGGGTTATTACCCTTGTTACGCGGTACGGTTCAATTAACTGAGTTACGATGGTAATCCCATTGACGGTGACCAAGGAAGTGAAATTTCCTCGCGGAGCATCGGCTACTGCGTATTTCAAACTCCTCCACAGTCACGAAAGTGTAGAATCTTTCGACCCGTTTCCCCAGACTGGGTACGAATTAAACATTGCGTTGTCATTTCTCTTTTTTAAGAAAAGGAGAAAAAAGACTCGCCTTTTTGCGCCTCCCTTCTCAATGACCAAGGTGTTCCCGAAATTTCTCCCTTCAACGCAGGGCTGCATTAAAACCTTTAGAGGCCCTAAGCAATTGAATGATTTTGAGGCCCCCTCATACAGGGTGATCACTTCAACGCAATGTACGATTTCTTAGGCATTTCCGATAATTTCAGTAAAAAGTGTTTCTAACGAAAGTTCGATTTTAAAATTCAGAAAATTTCTGTGATGCCCTTTCTTCTGACGCCCTAAGCACGTGCTTATTTTGGTTATTGGTTAATCCAGCATTGCTTCAACGTCTACGCGTCTAACCGCGCTTAAGCGAAGGTAGAATGGCGACAGGATCGAACGAAAGGATTATATACTTGAAAACGGCTCGCGGACCTCGCGGAGCAGAGCGTCGAGCCAGAGGGATACCGAAATGTCGCGCGAGCCTTGGGAAAAGTGGGTCGTCGGTGGAGTGGCTCCAGGAGAGCAGGGAAGGTGGCTGCAGGCCGAGAAACTCTCTCGGGGGAACCCCCAAAGTGGCCGTGAATCGGTGTTTGTGGTCGAGGTTGATAGCATCGAAGACCCGGGCGTCTCGCCAACCGAGTCAGCGATCCCTCAGAGCCCACCTCCCTCGGCTTCTCCTTCGTGTTTTCCTCCTTTCCTCTTCCACCGTCTCCATCGCCGCATCTCACTCTCTCTCTCTCTCTCCCGCTCCCCTCTGTCTCTACCGTGCGAGTCTCGGTGGCGGGCTCTCAGGGGGAAAATCCTTCCGTTCTCTTGACATCGTGACCTAGGGCAACGTAAACCCGAGGCGTGATAAAACGGGATGTGCCGCGACAGCACCCAAACATAACCCTCAGGAGCCAAGCTACCTTTCTCTCTCTCTCTCTCTCTCTCTCTCTCGCTCTCTTCCTCCTCCTTCTCTCCACCCTGCCAGCACGAAAGGAACTCCGACGAGCCGTTCGTTGACCTCGACCCCTTCCCGTTCCGGCTCCTTTCTTTCCTTCCTTCGCTTTCCCACCTTGCCAGTGTCCGACCCGCGGCGACTGGTTCCTGGGGCTTCTCTCGATGATTCACGGAACGATGGACGTCGCAGCGTGGCGGAACGGCCGTTCGCCAGGGGTGTGCGCAACGGGGTGAGTGGCTTCGAGCTGGCTGCTCGAGTGGCTCGCGCGATTTTCGGGGCGGAGGTGACGGGGCGACACGCTTCGTGCAATTTATTGTTTTCTGGACTATCGAGTCGATAGTAGTATCGACACGGTACGCGGTGGGCAAGAGAGAGTGAAGGGGTAAGATAGATTCATTAGAAGGAATTGTATCTTGGAATTTATATCTCATTGAATGAGGGTAGCCAGAATCTACGTATTAAATTTTTCTTCTTTTTTATATCTATAAACCCTAATTCTCAGCCAGGCCAAATGTAAAAAATGTTACTTTTGTCCCCGCTCTCCCCCAGATATTAATCACTTTCGCAGGAATATAAAAGTGGCGTCGTAAAGTTTCCCCCGATCATTCTGAATCAGCTCAAACACTTTTTAAACGCACCCTGTGCAAATCAAAACACCACCCGACTTCGAAACCATTAATTACTACCTGCTCGTCAGTGCCGATCCCTTAACGAGGACCACTCGACCGACATTCGATTACACAGAGGCTGTGCCGACAACGCGCAGTTTAAACCGCTTTGAAAATCGAGCCAGAAATTAATTTCGACGTTCCTCGCCGCCGCGGCGCGCTGCTTCCCCCTCCGCTGGCTCAAACAGAGGGGCTGGAAATTTATCGACGAATTAGCCACAGCAATCAGTCCCGCATCGATACGTTTATTTCATTAAGCGTTCCGCGAGCGCGCACGGCAACGCAGATGGTTACGCGTACGTAACCGGCGCGGCGAAAATTCATTTATCAATGCAACGTACCCCCTCCCTCGCGTCCTCCTCCGCGCCGAACCATCGGCCCGATAGCAGCGGGACACCGTGTACCTACACGCTGTTCGATCGACACTTTTTCGGGTCGTTCGATCCTGGCACGCCCGCGAAAACCGATAAAACGGGATCGTTCGCGAGGTAAAACAGCTTTTATCGCGCTATTTATGTGCCCTGTACAAGCCTGGGGACCGACGACCGCGGTTTCGGATACACGAGCCGTGCTTTTCGGTGCTAGGGAGAGATGGGGAAGAAGGGACGCGAATTTCTGCGCCCTTGGGATCGACGGTGGTTGGATCTATATACAGTTAACTGCCCACCTTACCTAGTTAAAATGTCCTATCTAGGATTTTTCCATTTTTCGAGAAATGTTTAATATTTGAATATTTGAAGTTCCACGCGTCTTTTAATAATAATACCTTTTATTAGAAAACCCTATTTACTTCGTAGAGATCTAGAAACAGTCTAATTTATTTATTCTTTTTACAAGGACAGCACAAAGAAAATGATAAAACTTCAGTTTCATCGGATTTTTCGAAATGCTAGATAGGACATTTTAACTAAGGAGGGCAAAGTATCGCAAACGTTTATTCCGTCTCAAATGCATACGCAGTCGAACCTCGATAACTCGCATCTCGATAACTCGCATCTCGATAACTCGAACCTCGATAACTCGAAAACCTCTATAAGTCGAAAATTTTCTTCATTCCCTTCCGCTCCGCTGTAGACACCTCTACAAATCGAAATAAAACTTCCTCAACTCGGACTATATTTTGCATGTTAAATTATCTATTTCACCTCTACAACTCGAATTTAGAACTCCGACCTCTACAACTCGAAGTTTACTTCTACATATGTATTACGAAATTTCGTAGAAAGATCTCAAAATATTGAGAAAAATGTTTTCTCTGCATTATTCACGATTGGAAATGCTATTGAATTACACTAAAAGACTAGCACAAACCAAAATCACAAATGTTTTTAATATGTAATAAAGAGTAATATTTTGAGCATAAACTGTGTTTTATAATTCTTTTTATATATGTAGATATATATGTAGTAATAACTTGCAGGTATATTTGATTATAGGTATACAATAAACAATTGACCTTTAAAAATTGAATTTGTGTTGTTTTACAGCTTTACAAGCTTTCGAAAAATTAACAGTCGTTCAAAGCCTCTATAAGTCGAATTTTCGTTTGTTGAAACTCTCTTACTCGAAAACTCGATAAGCCGAAACCTCTATAATTCGAAGGTTTTTTCCCCTTCTCTTGAGATTCGAGTTATCGAGGTTTGGCTGTAGTACCTACGCAGAATTTTCATAGCGATCTAGAGTCGCGGTAGCGTCTCGACGCCAAGTACATGTCAACACACTGTATATGTCGACTGTCGCAACCGCTATCATTTACTCGTCGCCCGGCTAATCCAACCTTACCTGAAAATTATTTCATTGATATCTCATCACGCCTGCAATATTTCCTAAATTTAAAGGCATTTTTCTTATGTAAACCGCATATAAGCTTTCGAATAAGACCAAATTCAATAAAATCGGTCCACGCATGACAGAGATATCGTAATACCGTCTCATGGATCTGTCGGAAACGGTAAGATTTTCTTCTCCTCCTCCAAGAATATTTTCGTCAGTATCGTCAGTATAATACGTATATACGCGTTACACGCACACCTTCAGCCAAACGAAACTAACACATGTTTCGTTCGTCAATCGCTATCTTCACTATGGAATCCACTCCAAATTTTGACAGCTTACCGTCAAGTTATAACCTGGCGAGTGTCAAATAAGATAAGCTGTCACAATTTGAGATGCCACGTGGTTTTTACAAATATGTATCGTTGTACCATTGAATTGCAACCAAAATGCTGGCAATTTCTCAGGATGGAAAAATCTGAAAGATCCTTGCACTATTTGTGATAATTTAAATTCAAACACAATGAAGAAAATCGATATAACTGCTTCCAAACAAATTCTTATTGCAAAATTACATTTGTTCGATCACGATAGTAGTGGAGCAACAACGAAAGTGGAAATTTTCTACATCAAAGCAATACCTACTACTAAAATACAAATGGGGAATCACTGTTATAAACTTAAGGCAGCGATTATCCACCACGGTAAAAGTATTGCCGATGGTCATTACACGAGTATGGTAAGGGATAAGGGCACAACGTGGGTATCCGTTGATGATTTACGAGTAGAAAAACAAGCTTGGCCACGAAATGCTAAAAATGCATACATATTTTTCTTCGAAAGGTGTTAATTGCGGTTGTTAATACAGTTCAATGTTAAATACGTTCAGCGCCATAAGCTGCTTCGCGCATGTACTGTACACAAAGTACTATACATATAATACATAAAGATCGGCAATGCGGTGCACATGGTTTCTTTTCGTAGTTGTTAAACTTACGTAGAATTTATCCTTAATTCTGTCCCGTGAAAATTTGTAATTTATAATTAAAAATTGTCTGAAGTCATTCCCTATGCAAATTATGTTTGTAAAAAGAAGCGAGATCCCCATAAAAAACTTCAAAAAAGTAAAAAAATTACGCCAAGTACATGAAAAAATCGAGGACGGAAAAGAGTAAATCACAAAAAAAAATAGAAGAAAATATATAAATCCCCCCAAAAAAATAGAAGAAAATATACAATATAAAAAAAGATATGAAATCAAAATGAGCTGCAAGTACATAAAGGTGCTTTCCAACTGCGGTTAAAATGACACAACTACATATACACAGCTAAAATGCTGAGTTCATACATTCCATTACTCATATCGCGGACATTTTAATAATATGAAGATAAAATGTAACATCTAGACATTTGCCTAGATGTCCGCGGCCTGGAAGTCAAGAACTGTACGCTCTGCAAATTGGTTGCTATAATTTGAAATTCATGAAACACTGGGATAGCGGATGGAAGGGATACATTAATGGTATTTTATCGCACAATTTCTTCTTTCCCCCTATGTTTCTAACCCCTTTCAATTCTGCCCCCAAGGAAGTAACGTACCTATGTAGCTCATGCTCGTTAAAATATATATAATGTGGTACCCTTAGCTGCCGGCCCACCGATGCATCGATTCGGGCCTCAGCAATCCCTTCCCTGCTCCCCGATTCGTAATAACGATTTCCCAACGATCTTGTCGCGTTTTCTCCCTTCCAGGGCGACGTGGCACGGAAGATACAGAGGATTTATACCCGCGCAGGCTTAAATCGAGGGGTACGGGAAAGAATCGGCAAACAGGGGGAGGAGAGGTTGCAGGAGCAGCCCGCCCCGCTATCTACATCATTGCGGCGGTTTTATTCGCGACGCGGACGGTCGCTTTCGGCGAAAACAATGCGCCTCAAACGATTCTCGCGAAAAAGGAAAGGGGAGAAAAAAGAATACCGTGGAACAAAGCCGAGCTACACCTTTCACGCTTTTTCTCGGGGGAGCGCGCGAGCTCTGTCCGCGGCGCAGCCTCTGGGATCGAGATTTAACGTGCGCCGCGGAATTCGAGTCAATTTAGCCGAGAATTGTTTCGTTGCAACGGAAAAGAAGCATTCTGCCGCGAGAGAAAACGCGCTCGGATTGGAATTGGAATAAACACTTCTACAACGGTGGACAGCTACGAGCAAATACACCGTTCGATTAACATCCATGATCAAAGGACTTGGAATGCATCGCAGAGTGGATACAAGTTCCCTTTAAGCCTGATAAAAATATGTATGATTAGTTTGCGAAATGCAATTGATGCTGAGACTGAAGGAAGACAGACCTACGCAGCAGCAAACAGCTTTCCTCCACGCTAAAGCCTATGTTACAAGCTTGCAAACGCGGACGAGTCTCAGGATCGTCCCCTATTCGACCAGGACACGGTGATTGTCGCGGGCGTGCAGGATCGCGACGGAAGATCGCGCATGTTTCGCGGTCGGATGCAATTCGTGTGCAGGGGCGACGAGCTGCTCCACGTTTCGCGGTTTCGGGTTACTGCATAATGCTGCGCCCCGCGACGAGCGAGCGCGCGCCACCCGCTGTAACGTTGATTCCTTTATCGCCGACGATATTGCCAATTACCGTATCGCGAGGCTGACCGCGTTTACGCGCCCAGATAGCTCCGTTTAACGCGCGCGATTAACGTTGCCAGCGCTCCGAACGAAAATCTGCCCGGCCGCTCGTTTAAATGCGATCCTATGGGACACGTGTTTCAGCACATTCACCGTTTATGTTGTTGTACTTAGTTGGGGATTACTTGCATTTGTAAGGAAATTGGTGTGTTTAATTATTTATGGAAGAGACATGTGTAGGGACCGAGGAATATTGAGATCTATGGGAAAGTTCTTTGGGGATGGAAGTGAACTAGTTTGGGGGTTTCACAGATGATCTAATATCGAAGCACTGCTATTAGTGGGTGGTGAGCGACGACCTCTATTGAGTTCTCTGAGAAAATTTTGTGGGGATGGAAGTGAACTAGTTTGGGGGTTTCACAGATGATCCAATATCGAAGCACTGCTATTAGTGGGTGGAGAGCGACGAACTCTATTGAATTCTATGGGAAAGTTCTTTGGGGATGGAAGTGAACTAGTTTGGGGGTTTCACAGATGATCTAATATCGAAGCACTGCTATTAGTGGGTGGTGAGCGACGACCTCTATTGAGTTCTCTGAGAAAATTTTGTGGGGATGGAAATGAACTAGTTTCGGGGTTTCACAGATGATCTAATATCGAAGCACTGCTATTAGTGGGTGGTGAGCGACGACCTCTATTGAATTCTCTGAGAAAATTTTGTGGGGATGGAAATGAACTAGTTTAGGGGTTTCACAGATGATCTAATATCGAAGCACTGCTATTAATGGGTGGTGAGCGACGACATCTATTGAGTTCTCTGAGAATGTTTTATGGGGATGGAGATGAACTAGATTCGGGGGTCGACAGGTGATCTAGTATCGAAGCACTGCTACATATTAGTAGGTGGTGGAGCAAAGATCACTGAGGGTTCTTGGTTCCCCACCCCTTTTCCTTTACTCTCTCTTTACAAACCTAGTTACTGGCTGATTTACCTATGAACAATTCAGCGAACTTTCTAACGCGGTTGGCGTGAATAAACAGCCGTGCAGAATGCGCTTGGCGAATGTATGAACGGCACGAGTACACGAAACACCCCTTCTGGTTTCGAGTATCACGGTTTTCCAGCTGCCGCTGGTGTAACGAGCGCCCGCGAGCTGCGCGGGGCTACTGTGTTGACCGTGACACGTCGAGGACACGTCGGTTCGCCGCAACTATTTCAGGTACAACCTGCTTCGTCCGCGATAACGTTTGAACGAGGAGGCTCGCGTGGCACTTGTGGAATATGAGAAAACCGACGGTTGGAAAATTGTGGGAAGCGACCGCGATGCAGGGGGTCCGGAGGGAGCAGAGGGTAGGGCGAGCATTAGGTATAAAAATCTAATAGCGGCGGTGAAATTGGAACGTGCCTATATACGTATAGGAAGTTTTCGTCTCTGGGAGCGTGTATTAATAATTTGCGATACGATCCCGCTTTATGTTATCAAACACTCAAGCACCGCCCGGAACTTGCAATTTTCCTCCCGAACGCTCACAATAAAGAAAACCTTTAGCTTTGCAAATTTGTGTCGCTACGGACGATGTGGAGTAACATTTGCACGCGCGAAAATTGCATACATATTCCCAGAGCCCAGGGCTCTCACCCGGGAGACGTAGAGAAGCGGTATCGGGCGGCGAACGGAAGAGAAAACGAGGAATCGCGACACGGCCGTGAAAGCAAACTCGAATAGAAGACGCCGGGGGGGATGCTCTTACCGTGGTTGCCTGGCGATCCTAGCCGACCGGGGCACCGCTCTCTGCGACCGTTTTCGCGGGTTTTTCCCTCGTGACAGGGGCTGCGAGGAGATCGGCCGTCGAAATAACGGCATAACGTCGGGGGCAAGGGTAGACAACCGGCAGACAGCGACTCATGGGGGCGGTGACCGCCCGCCTACGCGAATCAATACCCGCAGGAACAGGAACCGCCGACCTACCGGTGCGAAAGAGAGAGGGTACGTTCCGTAGGGACGGAGAACACGCAGGGGGGGGGGGGCGCGAGAGAGGCTGAGGGACAGGTTGGAGAGAAAAGGACGCTGGGTGGTTGGATAGAGGGAGGAAGGAAAAGCGAGCAGTATCAAGAGGAGCAAGAGGTGGCGGAGGCGGAGGCGGAGAATGACGGGCGGAGAGGAACAAGGGGTGGCACCCGCCGACCGGAGGGGTTGGGGACGCCGCGGTGTAAGTGCCGATACCTGTCTGCGCCCCGCGATTCCTTTCCTCCCCCGTCAGCGCTCGCCGTCCCCCGGGTTCTCTCCTTTCCGCTCGCTTAAAAACCTCGCCGATTGAGTGGGAACATCAAAGAAGGCGGACCTTTCACGACGCTCAGACTTCGGATACAAAAGGGTGGCGAGATTGCTAGCTTGAGGTTCACCTGGTTCTGGGATTCCGGCGGAAATACTAGGCTAGAATTGGGTGTATGCAAAGGTTAGAGGTCTCCGCTCCCAATGCTCTCTTTCAAAGGGACTCTTTGGTTCGCTGAATAATCGATCCTGTTCTGATCTCGCGTTCTGTTCTAATTCGTCTCTCCTTGGTGTCAAGTATAAACACTAGAGGAGCATCTTCCAGCTACCGCGAAGAAAAGGAGCACCGTAGCTAATAGCTGGACACACAGGCAGAAAGAACTGGTCGCAGCAGCGACTCTTTGGTGAACAGGAATCCTTCATTTACGAGATGACTGCTCTAACCAGTTCCATTATCAGCGAGCTATTTGTAGACGCCTCTTCGCTAGCCCTGACATTCGAGGCGACAAAAAATCGAGTACAGTCAATCTCAGAAGCGTATAGAGGCTTGCGAGACACTTTAACGTGTTCCACCGGCGTTCGAACCGACGAAAATTCAATTCCAGTCCCCGAGGGGGACCTGCAGATGAACTTCCAAGATGCTGCGTTAACGAAATACCTCTAAGCCCCCTACAAACTCTGACCACGACACTAATGGAGCTGTAAATTTCGCCCTGCTCCCCCCCCCCGGCCAGGGGGGCCGCGTTCCACAGATTGAATTCAAGGGTTCAACCAGGTGCGACCTTGACGGTAGCCGATAACCGAGCGAGTCGCGGGCGAAGCTGGAGCCTGGGCTCCAGCGGCCGCCAGTTTTACCACACGGATTATCCTCGCACGTGTCCACGTGTACGCTGCCGCGGAAAACATATGCCGTACTTGCAGACTGGTTTGCCCAGTAACCTCGGTCCCGGCCAGGGGGATCGAGGTATACGGTTCGAGACGAATGCGAAGAACCGCATTCCTTCCTTCCTCCGGACGCCTGGCTGGCTCCCTGCTCCTCTTGGCTCGAATTTTCTCTTTTTCTCGGGGCTCGTAGAAAGCGAGAGGGACGTCACGAAATTCGAGGCTGGCGGGCCTCTTTCTTGTCGCTGGGCGCACACGATTTTCAGCACGCGTTTTTGCAGAATCGCTTCTTAAATGCTAGTTTAATTAATCTTTAATTGGACATACTTTAGAGTCTCTGGACCGTTGACTCGGTTTAACTTCTTGGTTCAGATTGCTTGCGGAGTCTAGTGGAATTGTAGTGTCTGCGGAGTGCAATCGAGTGTGCGGCGAGCAGAAGCGGAGCTTCCCTTGGAGGGTGAAAACGGATTGAAGTAATGAGCCGCGGTGGTCTAGGTCAAGGTCCTTGGTCAGGGCTTAGCAACGCCGTACACGAAATACACGAAGGGGTCACTGAGACAGGGAGCCGTTTATTCCCTCGAGTGTGCTTTGCGTTACATGCCGATATACCCGGCCAGATTACGGCGGGAAGGGATCGATGCGATCCTTGGGGACCAAGGCGCATGTAATCCCCGAGAAGGATTTTCAACTCTGAGCCAAGCAGCCTACTTTAACGCGCGGAAAAGAGTTCGCCTTGTTGCTTATTCTGTAAAGGAGTCTTGAGAGAAGAGAACTTTTCGGGGATCTTAAATTGGGAGGGAATCAATGCTCATCGAATCGTCGGTCTTTTCTGATACTAACTTAGAGTTTTAACTCAAGGAACATTGGAATTAATTTCTCAGGAACTAGTCGATACACGAAGCTGAAGGAAAGTACTATTTCTATAAGGTATATCTGTGTACACTTAGTGGTAGAGGTATAATGAAGTCTGGGTGTAAAAGTAGATACTCGAGGCGTCGAGGTGAGTGACTGACTCGAAGTTAGATCGAGACGGTAAGACTTCTACATGGACGTATTCGGTTTTATATTGCTCACGACCCTAAGTGTCTTCGTTTCCCACGCGTTTTTGCGAGCCCATTGTCTCGACGTCCGAAACGTGTTTACTTTAACGGCTGGCGGAGCTGACCTACATATCTATTTCGCTGACCATGCATGTAGGGCCAGTGGAAGCGAAATAAGGGAGTGGGTCGGAGCATTCAGGCGTTAAAGTAAACATACTTGGAGCGACGAGGCAAGGACGTTGGAAAAAAACGTGGGAAATAAGGAAGCGAGCAGCACCTAGGGTCGTAAGGTGTATTTACGTCACTTTTCCATTCGCTTTTCACAATTCCCATTGAAGAATGCACGAAATGGGACACCATAAACTGTTCTCAATCTGTCCTGCACTAATCGCCCAATTTACAAATTCACTGTATTTCTAATATCAAGTAGGTACGTCGAACTTATTAAAAATTGCAAAACATATGGTCACCGATAGGGTTTGTCGGTTTTTAAAAACCCGGTTTAATATACTAGAATTAATATGCAAAAATCAATTAATTATTTGATTAAAAACGTTAATATTTTGACATGACATCGCCTCGGACACAAACATATTGTAGTAGGTAACAGTTTACTGTAAAACTAATCTTCATGAGTTCATATTTTCAGAAAAAAAATTACTAAATGGTTGTAAAGATTTATAATTTGGTACCACCTTTTAAAAGATTTATATTTTGTACCAATTTTAGTTATTTTAGTTTCTTTTTCATTTGGTTTTGTATGTAGTCTATTTTATTGTGTTATATTTTCGTAGATCCATAAATATTAAATGAACTCAAAAATTGTACGTAGGTATTTGTACGGATTTTAGTTATTTTAATTTTTTTTTATTTGGTTTTGTATAGGTAGATAGAGTATATTTTATTTTGTTATATTTTTGTAATTCCATAATATTTGAATTATATTTTATGTGAACAATCGAAAACCGGTTTAACCGGTTTTTTGGGAATAGTGGAATTCGAAAACCGGATTTTTCAAAAGTCGGTTTTTGTATAAACCCTAGTCACCGAGTAACGCTACAAAGCTGCAGGCGAGTAGCTCAATTAATTATCAAAGAAACCCTAAACAGAAGTTACTTGAAACGTGCTCCAAAATACCACAGATCTTGGAAGATTTCTTCGTTCCATCAAATTGGCCCCAATTAAGGAACAAATATAGTGCTCTGAAGAGATATAGTAATGTAAAAATAGCGGAGGGTAAAGTAGGAAGCAGCTTGAGTTTCTTCCTACAGGTCAATACCCTAGGGGCATTAATACCATAAGGCTGAGGAATGTTCAGAAATATCATCGAATAATTGCAGCCTTCTAATAAATAACAAAGAACACATTTAGTAGTTTCTACCTTCTCCTGAATACACCTCGGGTTAATTACTGTATCTCTGCAAGGTATCTACTGTATATGCCACTCTTAATTTTATCTAATTTTACGACTTCGTATCTCGAACACTATACGTAATTAAACGAAACAGCTGAATTTTTGACTGCAGTGACAGGGGTTCGTTGACCCTGGCACCGCGAGCGAAGCAACAGAAGATCGTTTGGTGCTCACCATAGAAACGACAGGGGGCGGAGGATTTCCGTTCCTGAGGGCCCCGGTTTGCTGGTTCGCCGCGGGATTCAGATTGTCCTTGGATTGCTGCATGGGATCCGGCTGATGGAGCGTTTGTTGCGTTTGCTGTTGCGGTTGTTGCTGATGCTGCTGTAGCCCGCCTATGCCGGCCTGTGGACTGCCCAGGCCTGCAGGTGCGCTGTCCGGTGTGCTGACTTGCCGCGCGATCTTTCGATAACTCTGCAACAGCAACGGTTAATCTCCCATCAGAAAGAGCGAGCGCGCACGTCACCGAAGGCGGGGGACAATTTGCATGGCGAGTTCAAGCTGACGGTGCACGGTGCTTCCCCCCCACGATCGTGGGAGTAATTGCGTCATTCTCAAACTCGACGTATCCATTGCAATGTGAATTCTAGCCCCTCCCCCTTCCCAGCAAACAATAAACTCATGAAGAGCAAACTCTTGACTTTTAAGCTGGAATAATGGTGCGCGACTAAGTTCGATTTCAATTTTCAATCAGGTAGGTTGAACGACAAACGCCCGCAGAAGCGTTGCCCGTTTCGCTAAGGAGGAAAAGCTTTGCGCCCTCCTCGCTGGAATCATCGACGCGCGAGCCACGACAAAGAGGAAGGAAGGAAGGAAGGAAGATGGCAAGGATGGTGCACGGCGCGGTAGCCGGCTGTACGCCGGTGTGACCCTAATGCTAAAAATAACGAGGTGGCCTAAGTAGGCCGAGGCGGCTGAAACGGTTTCCATAGTTCAACAAGCGTCGCTGGCCGACTGCTATAAGCCGGGGCCCTTCCCCGCGGCAAACTTGATCAATTATTACGACGTCCCTCGAGCTACGCTATCACGGTGACACCGTCCAACGTTCCGCCGCGCGGATTATACGGCACGCTAACGGTGATCTGGGTAGGAGAATCTGGGTGCCCCGTGATCGGTACAGCTTGGTTCGAGGCGTTTGTATAATTCGGGGCATTTAGATGAATTCACAGAAAAGGGAATTTCGTTCCACGTGGTATAATAGAAATGGCGTTGATCTGAATCAGCGTCTCCCAATTGGTGTTCCGCGAAAAGTTATGTAATAAGAGAATTTAAATATTGATAGCACGTGACTGCAGAACTTCAAACGCGGATTCGTCAGCACACTATATACAGTGGCGGACGAAAGAAAGTTTACAACTTTTAAAATCGCATAACTTTTTTAGAGTTGGTCCAAATGACATGAGTTTTTTTTAGGAGCTAGAAGGATTAGTTTGCTAAGTGACGTGTTTCGTCGTTTTGAAAAGAAATTCAATTGGTCGGAATAGCAAAAATAATAGTAAAGGTTGTTTTTTAAACTTTTTTTGTGAGCCTGTAATGAAAATTTAAAAAAACTCGTTTGTAGATTTAAGTGAGTTATATACGTGCCTAAAATTTCATCAAAATCGGTTAACGTTGCTCTGAGTTATAAATGCTTAAAGATCGTAGAATAAGGTCGAAAATCGCTGATTTTGGGAATTTCCGCGATTCTCGACCTTATTCTGCGATCTTTAAAGGTTTGTAGCTCAGAGCAACGTTAACCGATTTTAATGAAATTTTAGGCATGTATATAACTTACTTCAATCTACAAACGGGTTTTTTGAATTTTCATTACAGGCTCAAAAAAAAGTTTAAAAAACAACTTGTACTATTTTTGTTGCTATTCCGACCAATTGCATTTTTTTTTGCAAAACGACGATACACGTCACTTAGCAAACTAATCCTTCTAGCTTCTAAAAAAAAAACTCATGTCGTTTGGACCAACTCTAAAAAAGTTATGCGATTTTAAAAGTTGTAAACTTTCTTTCGTCCGCCACTGTATATATATAAAAAAAAATAAAGAAACCGGTCGAGGTTGAGGATCCCGCGACATTTTAGTGAGTTTGGAAGGGCGTCGTGGTAAGATTTAATTGGGAGACGCTGATGTAAAGGTTTCCATTTGTAATATTAGAAATTGTCTAAGGGATTAACAGAAGAACGTGGGATAGGTATGTAGGTAGCTGTATACGTTCGTGGTTCCGATGAATACAACTGTTGGAGCGTGTCCAGGCAAAAAGAGTTTCGTAATCCTGCCGACGACGATGTTACAGAATATTACTGATTGTATCGGCCGGTGAATTTATTGGGCACGCCGTGCTGGAAATTTATGCAACGGAATTCAATTTACATTTATGACGCCCGGGTCGCGTCGCGGTTGCCGCAACCTGCCGCCGGCTGGGAATAAACAGGCACCACTTTATAATCACGGGGATCATTACTCGTCAACGAGGAACGGTACACACCGATGCGCCCGTGGAAATGATTCGCGCCCATCGAGTCGGCAGAATTAATTTCTCATTCGCGTCGAACAAAAACCACCCCTGTTCCTCGGCTAGCGTTCCTGATCCTCGGAGGCATTTAACCCTGCTACAGTCTTCGCTTCGCCTGTACATTTAACATCATACCCAGGGGCGAGGAACATCTTTCTCGGAATTAGAAAGGTTTTTCGAAGAAGTGAATCCACGAGTGGAATAAAAAAAAAACGTGGTGACCGTATTGGTAGATAGTAAAAAAAAAATGAAAACACGGTTGCGTAAAGAAGACCCAAGGAAAAGGGTTAAGGAAGTACCTTTATCATTTGTGACGGGAAACTCCACTTTGTGGATATTACGTGTAAAATAGGGGCTCCGCGATTTGTAGAAGTAACGCCGGTATAAGTGCTCGCGTGATTTGTTATGATAATAGGGAAGCATTGAGTGGGTGATATAGTAGTGATTACAGTTATCGGTTTCCACGTGTTGAGTCCAGGCCATCGACCTCCTCTTACGAGATTTCGCGTTACTTTTCAATTCCACGATAGGAATCTATCGGGCGATAATTTGGGGACAGAGATTCAGGAACGTTCAAGGGCGAAGACGAAGGCTAGAAGCAGAAACTCGCTGTTTTCATGAATCGCAGTTGCAATTGGACGCCGCGACGATCGGTTTAACACATTATCAGTCACTCTTACGTACGAGTTCACGGTTCTGATCTATTATCGCGCGCGGACCTGCGAATTCGATCTCACTTCATATTTATCGCCTCTGAAAATGCACATTCTAAAGATTTATAAGATACAATTGAGGGATTTGATGGGAAAAGGGCACATACGCCAAAATGCCATTTGAAGAAAATCGATTTCAATGTTTTCATTATAGTATAACTTAATAAGATGTAATGCAATTAAATCCAATTTTTTTTAAAAGGATGTAGTACCGTGTCCTTCAAACGTTCTGAAAACAGAAGTCATGATTTGAAAATGATATGTGTCTTTATTTCTAAGTTTCAAGCAAGTGGTTTATGTGCCCTTTTTCCGTAAATGTGGTAAATTCGTAAAAAAATTGCTTCTTTTTTTAGTTATTTAAATATAATTTTGTTTACTTAGTTACACATTTTTTCATACACTGTTTAAATAAAAAATACAAAATAAAGCACAAAAATAAACAAAACGGTAATGTTTTAAGTAAGTATTAGTTTCTTTGATTTTTTACAGAAAGCTGTCTTAGAAATCAATTTTTTCTTTCCGAAATTAGCTTCTTTATACTCGTCGCATTTTATATATTTCCTCGCTTACATAAAATCCTCTATGAAACAAAAGTACTTATTGCACGACAGCACGACATGCAGCGCGATCACGCTAAATAACAAAACGGCATCTAGCTAATCTAAATGCTAGTAATATACTGAAAATATTATATATATATATATATATATATATATATATATATAACATATACCTGAGCCGACTTCAACGATTTAAGGAAAAAGGGCACATAAGCCTATGTGAATCGTTCCGCGACGATTCAGTGCCGCCACTATGGGTAGTAAAAAATTTAAAATACTATTTCCCTGCGTTGGAATGGGCCACTTCAGACTTGTCACGCAACTGACATGTGTGAACTGAACTAACTCAACTGAACCGTCACGGAACTGATATGTGTGAGTAGACCTTAAGCCCATTCCAGTCGACATGGGATTCTTAATTTCTTATCCCCATCTACACGTGTGTACGAACCTTTACCGCGGCCTTCGACCATTTCCCGAGACCCAGCAATTCAGCTCGACGATGACTCGAGCCCACCATGACTAATTAAAGAAGCCCGTATATATCGGCTTCTGGACGCGCAGCTCGAACGTCATCGTTCCCCATCAGATAACCCGGGAATCGACCCGAGACAGCCTTGCGTAGCGGTCTGAAGTTACTCGGTGGCATGATCGAGCAGCGTCGATTTACGACGGCTCGATTTTCCGCCTGTACCTGCTTCATGAGGCGCGCGCGCGTTACCGCCGCGCCGGCCATGTAACACGTGCGTGCAACATACGCGCTGCATGATTTATAAATAGACAAGGTCTCGGGCCCACGCTAAGCCCCACGGGGCGAGAACGCGTCTCGTCACCCGCTGAGATATTTTACTTACGACACGAGAACACACGAGCGCTGGCGCGCACGTACAGCTCGTGGGCGCAACGTACTCTCACGGGGGATTACGGATCTCACTCGACAGCAACACGTGCTACCGGAGCTTCTGGCCGAGAACGATCCGGAGCCCGCCCGGAGCTGTCCTAACGGTCGCGCAACGGAAATGGCACTCGCAGGCCGAGGAACGAACGCCGCGAGTCAACAGACATTAGCTGCAACTATCAATTATGGAGCGTGCTGATCGTTGGAGGATCGAGTTTCAGAGGTGCATATTTCACGGAAGATGCCTTTTCTGTCTCAAGCTGGGGGAATTGGGAATCTTCTGTGGGTGGAAGGTGGATCTATGGTTTTATGCCTTGATAGATGTGAGGTTGTTTGATTAACATTCCGTGGTCACATTTTTTATAGTGAAAAATTGGTCATGTGGGTTCATTGCACCCCAGGGTCATTTTTCAGTTACCATTTTCGTATTTTTGAATCTTTTAAGTCTTCTACGGCTGTTATGCCTTTCTATTAGTGTTAGAGATACGACTTATGGATGAGTGGAGTTGTGACAGGTCTTAAGGATGGTGTATCTATCGTTCGCTTTTACTTTCTTCTTCATCTTTTTCAGACGATTTAGTAGTTGAAAATAGACGTCACATAAATCCCAACATTCAAATGCATTACCGCCATTAATTCCTGAGAAATGCGTCACGCGACATCCGAGTCAGGGACGGCGACAGTCAGCCAACTATTCCCTACTATTTTACGAGCGGATCCCACGATTTCGTCCGGCCGGGGCATCAAATTGCGAAGGGCTGCACGTCAAAGGGAGCCGTATTTCTCGCCACTGCCTCTCGTGCTTTTTATCAAGCCACGGGGCCCATTGTCGGCCTTATTTGCAATTCGCGATCCGCGGGGACGGCGTAAAAGGGAAACGAATGGGCACAATGGCCACCGGAGCTGGAGACGATATCGTATTTTACCAGCTCAATGTACTCGCGCGTAGCGATGGGCATTCGCGTCTTTAGTTTCAACATTTTCAAACAAACTACCACTACACAAACTCAAGTAACTACTTACCTACCACTCGACAGTAAAGTTTCTACAAGCAAGAAACAAAAAAGGTCCACAATATTCCGTGAAAGTTCGCCCGTGTCATATTGCAAAACAGTTTATTTCCTCCGTGCAATAAAGACGGCAAAAAAGAAGACGAAAGTTCGCTTTGTACAAAACTTTCTCGATTCAAAGGGGCCCTCGAACTGCCAATAACTCTGTCAATAATTTCAAGGTATCGGTGCCCGAAGGGACATTAGGTTTCGAATAAAACTGAAAGCGATTCGAGGCTGGCGCGCGATACGCTCCAAGCGACTCGACCAGCCTCGAGCCCATCGCTGAACACGAGTGTGTCCCTTTCGTGGAGCACCGGGCTTAAGTGCTCATCGATCGCCGCGGAAGATGAGTCCCCGCGATGCCACTAACGATCGCCGGCCGCGGTAACGCTCGTAAACCTCTGTCCAACCTCGACGCGCATCCCCCGCCACGGTTTTATTGTTCCCGGACGGGCGTATGTCACACAGAGCGCGTCGTTAACTCGAAACGGCTCGTCCCCCGTCCCGCGATTTGTTTTGATCGCCCGTACGCTCGTAATTATCGCTCCGATCGGCGCGCGATGAACAGCTCGCGACTCGTCGGGCGGCCGCTCGCCACCCGTAAATTCTCGGTCCAATTAAAAGTTTCTAATTGTGACGTCTCGCGAATGGAAGGCCGCCGCGCCGTGTTATAATGGGCCAGGCGTTTCAAAAGGATGCGTCGAGTCTGTGGGCAATTCTGCGCGAGAAATGTCACCGTGCTCGGGATAGTCGGAGAAAATCGTATGTTGAAATAATTTTACTGCCCCGCGCGGTAGATTATAGGGCTCGCAGTGAGGCGCGGAGAGTTTTAAACGATTTTATTCAGCTTCAAACCTCTGTTTGTTTGTTTATATGTATGTTTGTTTGGTTCGAATCTGGAAACTCAATTTTAACCCACTTCCACCAATCCAACTGTCTTGAAACTTTGCAGGCGCGCGTAATTATGATGGCAATACAAAATTACGAAAAAAAAAGCCAAGGGAGTGAAAAAATTGCCCACTCATCGATAAATACAACCCATAACCACAAATCCAAACGACATGAAAGCAACATATAACTACAAATAAAATTTAGATACTAAAAAGTAAATAATAAGAAAAATGTATGTAAAAAAATTTAAGTTAAACGGTTTTATTTAAAATGCACTAAAAGCTAAAAAATAATTCTTTTCTTGTACCACAATTTCGATGGTGCTGTTTCACTTTAAATAAAATCGGGGAGCGGGATATGTCATAACAGAATATGAATCAATTTAATACAGAATCAAGCGTCGAAACGAATTTGTTGTGACATATCCTGCTCCACGATTTTATTTAAATGGAAAAAACACCATCGAAATTGTAGTACAAGAGAAGAATCATTTTTTAGTTTTTAGTGAATTTTAAATAAAATCGTTTCACTTAATATTTTTATATATATATATATTTTTTTTTAATTGTAAGTGAAAATGGAAAGGACTCAAAAGCGAGTAATTTTCTACTGTTTAATGAAATCTGCTTTTCGTTGATAGTATTATAATTCTGCAACGCTGCACTTGGAGAGTGCAGCTATTGACAATGTTCCGTGGATGCAGGCTCGAGCCAAGGGAGATATTTTCACGAAATACTGCGTTTCGTATTCTGTGCTCCGATTGATAATTCAATTCAATACACTTGCTACATATTTGCCCAGGATTTTCCTCGCTGTGCGCTCGAATTCAGGGAGTTATCTGTAGCAGTGATGACCCAATATGGAGATTAGAGGCGAATTCCAATGGAATCGGGGGAATTATTCATTGGCGTTCGGTAAAAATTGAGCGAGCCGCGCGAAAAGCGAGTAACAAATGTGTTTATCACGTTTATCAATGCCGCTTTGCAGAGTAACCCTGAAGCAGTAACTGCGATCGTTTGTCCCACTATCGCGAGTGATTAACTCGCTTCTATTTGTGACACACTGCTTGCAAATAACGGGGATCAGTGTCTACATATTTACGGCTAGAGCTGTCGCGCGATCGCACGATAAAGCCTCCTGCAAATATAAAAACACGAAACACGATAAGGCGACTTCGCGTGCCACCGATACACGCTCCCCTGTTTTCGCGCAACGAGTCGTAAATAGACGGTTGACTCAACGAAAATAAGAAACAAAATCAATCGAGCGTAGCTCCTTTTCCATACACATACACCGAAAATTATCGACTCTTCCGTGACGCCCGGTACGCTGGAGAGGGAAGATTCGAAAATGACAAACGCGAGTTGTGCATCAGATGTGGTATCTTTTATTCAGAGTTACCTGTATGGAAGACCCAGCGTCGGGGATATTAGCATTTCCTCTCAGGATAGCCGCCCACGCATTCCATCAACAATTTCCATTGGTCCCGATCGAACGAAAATGGAGGAGGGACGGGACCGTTTGAAAGGGTCAGCGCCGAGTCTTCCGCGCGGAGGAAGAAGAGCCCGGTGGGTTTCATTTTTCTGACGGGGACGGAACGGGGAACGCATTTGCATCTCTCTGTTCGCGAGCTCATTTTTCCCTCGTCGGAAATAAATCTGCCTTGAGCCACGGAACAGGCCGCGCGGACGGTAATAAAAAAAGAAAGGGGAAAAAACGAACGGCGAAAAAGAGGAAAAAAGAACGACGCTCCCTCTTTATCTGCGCGCGTAGCGAAGCTTTTTAATGACGGGCATAAGTAAAAGCGCATCCTGCCCTTAACGACTGAAACCGGCCACGGAAATTCATTAAGGGGGCGAATTTCAATGATCCGAGTGCGTTCGTGGATCTTAAAGATCGAGACCACTGCGGGACCTTGATCGTTCTTGAACGTGGTTTTGTTGATACGATGGATATTCGAAGGAGTTTCTGTCTCTGCCGATAAATTCAGCGATTTTCAGGAATTTATTGAGACGAAAATAATTATAGTAATGGAATAATACTTTTTTCAATTTATTAAACTATATTTCTATAGTAAATAAAAAATATAAAAATAATATTATTGCTTTTCAAATGCTTTTGAAAGCGGCCTTGATGACATGTTTAAAAATTCATGCCCCGCTCGTGAAGGCGATTTCAGCTGTTAGACTTATCTGAACCCAAAAATCCAAACAGATTCTTGATCGGCATGACCGTCGCTATCGGCGGACTATAATTAGTGATTTATTTTCAAAATTAGCAAAATGTCGGGCGAAATGCAAGAAAAATGTTTTTCGGCTTATTCTTTTGCTGTTTTCGATTTTAAAAGCACGTTAGACTCAATGAAAATACTTGGTTGTAGTTCCTGCGAGAGTCACAGGTGTGCAGAATAAGCAGTAAAATTTATAAAGCAATCGGATCGATAGATTTTGAGATTTTATCTTCACTATGTAGACAAATGATGTTTCGAGAAAAACGCGTTCAAAGTTTTCATCTATAGAGGCCGAGCCTCTGCGCTCGTTACAAAATGCCTGTGTAGATGTCAAAATAATCGGAATTTTTCCATGAAAATTTAACAGTACATTCTTGAGGATATTTACTTTCGAAAAATGTTTTTTTTTTTAAAAAAAATCGATTTTTTCAACCCGTCTAACCGGAATGACCCCTTAATGAGCAGGGTAGTTTGGAAGTGAGTTAAGTAGTGCTGTAATGGTAATTCTGGAATATAAAGTATCTGTGTACAGTGGCGGATTTAACGGGCGGCCGATGAGTTGTCGCCTGGGCCTTTGCCCAGAAGGTCCTCATGGGACCCTTTTTTTATTAAAACCTGTACCTATTTTTTTTCTGTACTACTACACTGAGTCAATTTTTAGTAAACTACCTCTTCATTTTCCCGAAAAAAAAAATGGGCCCCTCAGAACGTTTGCCACCTGGGCCTTTTTCCTTAAATCCGTCTCTGTCTGTGTCTCAAGTTGTAATGAATTAAAGAAGCCACAGGAACGACAGGTAATACAGAATCCTATTTAAACAGAATACTCTCTCAAGAGAATTCAAAATCACGCTCCAGTCACGGCGAAAACTTAACAAAGCGCCCAGTCATACTGGCCCGCAGCTCGGAGTCGCTCCGATCGCGATACGAACGGTATATTCCGTTAACTGGCGTCAAGGACTATAAGTATAGCTAACCATTCATTACAACACAGCTAACCATTTCGCCATTTTATTGCTTCAGAATGGAAGCAACAGACTGACGGTATTCAGTTGCAATTCTTCTTAATTCCCTACCACCTTCGTAATACCACTTTCCCCCCCGTACCCTACTCCACATTCCCAAGCATCAATACAGGTACAATTATTACGAATCGTCCCATTAGAAATGTAAACCATGCAAGTGAAATTTGTTTCTCGAGCCCAAGGTAAGGAATCGTTCGATGAACGGACGACGCACTGGAACCAAGCCGAACTCGTTGGAAACGTCACCGTAATTCGTCCGGGGCCCTCGAGCTCGCCGTCGTGCACGTGTCCGTGTATCCATCCCACCCGGGCCGCCAGAGAATGTACGGTCGAGAGTTATTCCAGCGACGTTGCTTTATACACCACATATACACGCGTAGGTATATATCGTTACTCCCAGTGATCCCGCCTCTTTTATTACCAATTCCGCCGGAAGTTTGGCCATCGCTCCAGGTACCGTCGATCGGAACACGAGCGGGCGAACCACTCTCCGTGCCCACTTCTCCCTTTATCCCCTGCTCGGGGAGCGGAGAAAATTGAGTGCACTCGAGGATGATTATACCCGGAGGTACGGCTAGATTATTTCGGAGAAATGCACGGGAACACCCGGGGAGGGGGAGGGGGGAAAAAAGAAATCGGAGGAAGGTGGAGAGTAAAAAATGATGGATCCTTTGCGGAAAGATGATGGGTCCTTTTAAACGTCAATCATCGATTAGGGAACGCGAGCGCGCCGACCAGCGAGCCTGGATATTGCGATGCTGGCTGGCCTCTCGAAATGGCCCCGGGGTGGAGACCACCTGGGCTGTTGCGCCGTCTACTTAGCCGGGCTGACGTTAGGGTCGCGGCTCGCTCCTCGGACCGAGGGCGTAGAACGCGCACCGCGCGGCCACGTGGCGCGGACACGTGGCCGTTTATTGGAACGTGGAATTCTACTCTCGATCGGCCGCCACCAGGTCCCCGCGACCCGTTTTTATTTTTTTCGATGACGGGACACGCGTCCTCGGCGCTCCCTCTTTCGCGCGCTATATTGGCGGCCAGCAGTTTGCTCGTGGATTTACCTCGGCGCTCCGTTCCGTTTCGATTATCGCGCCGCGTCGATACCTGCGGGCGCCTGTCTGGCTTTCACGGAGCGTTCACGAGGAGCGTAGTTTTGTTACTCTTGTTTTGGTTGGATGAGAATATTTCTGTGACGAATGCGAGGGTATGAAATGAAAGCGTTTTGACGGCAGGTAAATTCTGTTTGTTTTGGAGTTATCAGTTGTGCGCGAGGATTACGTGCGCTGTTGGGGACACGCGACGCGATTAACACCTTCGACGCCATGCTGGTCAGTGTTAGCCAACGCTGAACTTTCTCGCTCGTTTCTATATTCGTATTAAGGGGATATTCTCGTCTAGAAGGCCAATTTTTTGCCGTTCCTTAGGGACGATGCACAAAAAACTACACAGTTTTCACCGACGAGCATTATCCACACGTATCTATTAACATTTTTATTTTTTTTATTTATTTATTTGTTTGTTTGCGGGACAAACCCAATTTGTACAATAGAGAAAACAGTGGCATACATACAAGAAAGAAAAGAAGAAATGCACCTTGCTTAATCTATGACAGTTTTGCGCAGATTGCTCTTGAAGGTTTGCATTGATCCTCCGAAAAAATTTCACTTAGTTGTAAACAAAAATTCAGCCATATATAATAATAATTAATTCAAAAGAAAGAAACCAAAAGGATACTTAATCAGTGAAAGAGTGCGGCTATAGCTGGTAGCAGATTTATGAAAAAAAAATTGAAGATTCACAAAATGGTGGGACTTTGAATTTAAACTCATCTTTTCCGTGCTTTTTCGTCTTTAAATTTGTGAAAAAAAATTATTTCGCCTTGATTCTGCTACCGACTAGAATTATATGTTTGCTGAAGGTGTACGAAAAGATGGACCAGTTTATGCCTACTAGAAGTTGAGATATCGTGTGCACCATCATGAAAAACACCGTCTTGAGTAGTGATGGGATGAAGTATATTGGAAGTAGGTTCGAATCTGACTGGATAGTTTCGAACAGTTTATGAGTACTTCGAAAAAGAAAAACAATACTTTTAAGTAGACTCGAATCTCGACAAGATAGGTTCGAACTCCCTATAAGTACTTTGAGAAACGCTAGCGGTACTTCCAAGTATAATCGAACCCTGATCATGTAGATTCGAACATTTTATGAGTACTTTAACCAGGATTTTTCTATTCTGTGCAATTATGTGATTCGTCTCTTGTCTTTCAGAGTTCGAATACTACTTTTACGAGATTCGATTCCTTCAAACGTCAAAGTACTTACAAGTACATTCTCTAACCCTGCTCGAATCTCTTTCTGAGATTCGAAACCAGCTTGTATAATCCAAGTACTCTGGAAGTATATAGAATGAAACGCTAGCTCTTATGACTAGTATTCGAATCCCATGAAGTGAAACTTTTGTATTGGAATTGACTCGGATTCGTGAGTACATATTGAACTTGATACCACTCTTGAGAAAAACCCATATCTCTGTTAATTATTATTATATGGGTATGACTGAATTTTTTTTACAACTTACTGAAATGTTAGTAAATACGTGTGGATAATGCTTATCGGTAAAAATTGCGTATTTTTTTGTGGGTCGTCCCTAAAGAGAATAGAGGATCTCGTCGCTCTAGACGAGAATACCCTCTTAAGATCAATTTCTATCGTTATTAATCTCTACATAATTGAAAGCATTCCACCTTCGCTCGCAGCTACTTAAGTACTTTTCCCAGTTAGTAACTATTCAAGCGCCCCTCAAAGTAAAATCGAAAAATCTAGAATCTAGAAAATTGCAACAGGTCTGAGCGCAAAGCCTCCGCTTCGATTTACAATGGTCCCAATCGCCCAAACCTTACCAATTTTCCCGCCGCCGCCACCCCCTCCCCAACAAAAGCCGCGGAATTCAAAATTCGGACTTGGGACCAGCGGTCCATTCACTGGGGCCACCTCGTTGACCGGCTATTTCTAGGCAAGGGGACCTTGAATGAAAATCTGTCAACCCACGTGGTGGTACGCGTGGCCAATGACCGCTGGCCATTCCACTCTCGATGACTCGAAGCCGAGTGGAGCTGACGTCCGCGAGGGACTCGCGGGCCTGGCTCTTATCCGCGCGAAAGCGTCGAATCGCTCTTTCGCCATCTAGCAAAATTCTCGCGTTCCTCGCGAGTAACGCCGCCGTATCTGCCCTTACATGCTTCATCGAAATCTCTTTACCGGAAGGAGGGGCTATATTAATAGCCCGTCCCACGGGAGACAGTCATCTAAATCGATCGCGGCTGACGACTGCGAACGGCAGGCAAGAAGACACCGCCGCGCGCCTTTGGTCGTTGCCACCATCGAGGATCCGTTTCAATTCTATCCAGCGATTGCCGATGAGAAATGGAGAAACCATCGAGGCTCTAACGACGGTGAATCTCGCTCGCGGGACGAGCTAGCTGCGGCATAGGACACGACGCTTGACCTGAATTCCATCGAGCACGATAGACACGTAGAACGATTGCGTAACCAGCGTGGTTGGTGAACTCCGGCGTTGTTCCGCGCTCGGCGTTGGTCCTTGGTGGGGAAAAAAAGGGCCCAGCAGACGCAGTCGTCAAGGACTTGGTTATGTAATTTTCTTATAGAAACCGGGCAGCAACGCGACTCTCGTTCTTTTGCGATGCAGGCTGCTCGTAAACACGACTAACGCTGGCGTGGGCCAGTTAATCAGCCCTGCGGATCGGCCACTACGCAGCATTTAATCCGTTGAGCGGGCGACTGGAGGTGACTTCAAAATTCGTTTTAAATGGAAAGTGTTTTGAAACAGGCTCAGTTTCGGGGGAGGTGTGTTTCTATCCAGGGTTTGTATAGAGGCAGATTCAATGGCACGTTTAAGGCTCGATTTGTTAACCGCGGGAGGACGTGTTAATTCGTTCGCTAGAAGTGCCTTTGTACCGAGCGGGAAGAGTTGGGCCGAGAAAGTTGACCGATTACAGTGCCCATTGTATTACGTCGTATGCAGGATTCAGCGTGGGCGGGACGAGTCGATGCGCTTTTAATCGTGTTTAGACAGGCATTTTTAACGGGCTCGGCGAGGGACGGGATATTTGTTTTAGTTGAAAGCGCGCGAACGTTACGAGAGAATTAGCGGGAATCTATGCGGCGATCGATCACTCCGACCAGAAATAGAGGCGATGGATTAAAATAGAAAAATTTAATAGGTCGCTTCTCGTTCGATTGCTCGTGGCATTGGAGCGTTCGACTACCTGACTCGCGAGTCCGGAAAGTAAACTATCGTTCTACTGAAAAGAAAAGAACAGAACGAACGAGAATGAAAGTGTGAAAAGATTTCGCTGACCGGTTCGCGAGAAAACGATCAGCCCGATCGAGAAACAGAGGCAACGGGTTCAAAGCGAGAAAGGTTCGCTGGAATATTTGCCGACTGCTCGCGGCAGTGGAGCGCTGGAATAACCGACTCAGCAGGAGTTGAGAAGCTAAAACGATCGCTCAATCAACGGCGAGGGGCGAGCAATCGGGGTACAAAAGTATCGGCTCGAATTCGCGTTGATCGCCTACGTTCGCCGGTACGAATCGATGGAAAAGGCATAGACGTAGCCACCGCGAAGGTTTATCGCGCGTCTACCATCTCTCTAGGTTGCCTTGAGGATCCCCAAGGCCTCCCGCCGTTTCGAACGCCACGGAACGTCGCTGCTTCGCGTTCCCCCGCGGCTCCGTTCCGCGACAGCGTTGCGGCGCGGTGCGGCGGCCTGGCGATTAGAATCGGTATCGAGGGCGTCGCGTCTAGCCCCGAGTAGCGAGAGGACCGCGAGCACCGAGGGATATCGTTAAAAAAGACTCACTCTGTACCGACGTGCCGCTCCGTCTCACTCCGGTATCCTCCAAGGTGAGAAACTCTCGGCCACTCCAACTCTAGGCACACAAGCACTAAAAAAGCACGAGCATTCGTTTCGTTCTACGATCGCACCACCGTTCTGGAGAGTCCTCGGCGTCCGCGTAACTCGTTTAATCGTCGATGCCGCGCCGTTTACTGAAATCCTTGGCTCCGAGAGGGACACGGTTCGAACACCAAAGAAGAACCTCCGAGCGGAGCGCACCGTGCACTGACTCCTGGGGCTTCGTGGACGTGTCCGTTCGTTCGTTCTGCTCGCTCTGCCGCGTCAATAAGATCGATCGAGTCCACTACTCGCGAGAGATCACACTAGTCGCGCAGCGATCCGCCGAAAAACTCCCGTGGGACGCTTCTCCGCCCTCTGCGGCCCTCCTCGCCGGTCCTCCCACCCTGCGCACCGTCTCTCCTTCTACCACGCTCTACACTCCCCCCCCCCCCCGCAACCTATGGCTGACGCTACCGCGGCCCTCCCCCACTCCTTCTCCCTAACCCCACTCGCCGCTGTCTCTCGGCCACTTCTCGCTTCTGTGTGATACCCGCGCGGGTATACGCCACGCTCTCCCGCAAGCCTCTGCTACGCGACGTCCGCGCGCGCGCTGGTACCCCGCGTACACTTTCCCTTCCCACCCCCTCCGTCGCCAGCCACGGCTCTACTGTAGCTTCCAGCCGTCCTCTTCCAGCCCGGGTATGCGGGTATGCACGTACCTCTGTCGCGCTTATCGCGGCGCGCTATCACGAATTCCGACGACACTGGTCCCGCGGTGTCATAACACCCCGTAACAGCCTGTCGCGAGCCATTAAAACCGGCCCGCGCGGAGTGATCGTGGTCGCGAGTCTTGAAAACCGCCACACCCCGCACGACCGGGGGGGGGAGGGGGGGGGGGACGAAGGAGAGATCCGTCGGTGACGGGGCCGATCACCTCGAGGAGTCGAGGTGTCCCGCGGGAACGGTCAACGAGGAACGGAGGATGTAAAGGAGGTTGGGAGAAATGGGGATATCTTGCTCTTCTTATAGGCTACCCTTTTTTCAGAGTTTCTTCTTCTCTGCCCCGCGGAATTCTCTGGGAGTTCTCTGCTCCCAGTAAGCCAACGAGTTACAAGTTTCTTTGGGTTTATGTAGATTTGTATGACCAATAACGTTCAGTTTGGCGCGACCCGTGCTGCGAACGCCTATGCGCGTTTACCAGGTATGCTTGAGTAGCACGACACGAGGATTCCCGCACACGCAGCGCGGCACGCTCGAACCTCTGGCATCGGGAAGGGTTAATGGCCAGAAACTCGGTCTGGCAGCGTTCGTTCGCCCATACTGTCGCTCCAAAGTCAGCCAACAACGTCAAGCCCCCGCTGTTTCTTCGCCGCGGCTCCTCGTCACGTGTCGCTCGGAAACGCTCGTGCCTCTTCGTGCTGATCCGCTTTCCCCTTCTGTTCTCCCTCCTGTCACTCCCCCCTCTCTTCAGCCCTCTTTCGTCGTGCGCCTCCGTCTCCGTCCGTCCCCGATTCATTCCACCGCTTTTCCTCCCCCCGGTTTCGATCTCTCGTTCCATCTCGTTCTCAGTATTCCCATTTCTCCCACTCTCTCCCCCCTCCCCCTTTCCTTCGTCTCCGTCCCTTTTTGTCTTCCCTTCGTTCGCCATCGCAACCCTCCCGCCCTTCGCCCGTACTCCTACGCGTCGCGGTGGCCCTCTCTCTTCCTCCCGCTCACCTTCCGTTCACTCCTCCCCTTCGCGTGCTCTCCCCCTCGCCGCGAGACCCCCACCAGGCACACCAACGTGGAGCCCTAGCGATGGAAACGATGCCCTCTCGCCAACTGTATCGATGCTCCCTGTTGAAAGTACCTACTCATTTTCCACCAGGTTGTACGAGTGAGCTGGTACTGGACGGGCTTCATTGCTCACAGACGATTCGAGTGCTTGGAGCCCAGAGGTGCACATAGAAATGCATGTCCTGGCTTCTGATAGCTGTGTAGTTGTTAGTAACTCTATCTATAGGTGCTACACGCTAGTGGGATTTCGGGGATGCAGTCAGTGGGCAGTTGGCGTCTTGATTATTAAGATTGAAGAGGAGTTTAAGTGATGTCAGACCCTCGAGAGTATCATAACGCATTGTAGATGTAAACGTGCGAATCCACGATGAGAGTTTTCTATCATAAGAGAAAAATCTCAGTACCAACTAAATGTAAATAATGTAGATAGTAGCGAGAGATGAGATTTTTGAAAATATATCATAAAACTAAATAGTCTCGTGAGAATCTAATTTCATGAAACTAATGACAAAATAAGGTGATAATTGTCTCGCGAGATTAAAGTCTCATGAGAGACACGATATATTTGTCTCATCGTGGATTTGCACCTTAAGAATATACTTCGTAGAGGTGAAAAGCATTCCCTCGAATGATACCTACTCCATTCCTACCCACGTTTCTCGAGAATCCTCCACAATTCCCCATTCCGAGAGTTCCCGTAACGCACTCGATCGCCTCTGACTCGTAAGTCCGGCTTCAACTGAACCGCCACTTATCAGAGCCAGCGGAGATAAGAAATTCCTGAGCGGTCACTGAATCAGTCCCATCGCTAGCTGCCTCTGCAACGCTACCGTTCCACGCCCGCCCGTCGTCCCTGCTTTTCGTTTCTTCCGATACACGGAACGTTCCCCCTGTTCGAGTCAGGTAGACCCCCCCGGGCCCCCTTCGCCACCGACAATTCCCCCCTCCCCCCCGCCGCTAGCAGTGGTGCAGCCACCACCAGTTAGCATGACGCGCTCGAAACTCTCTCCTCCACCTTCGTCGCTGCCACAGCCCTCTGTCTCTGTTCCACGGCATTGTCGTCGCCGCCGACGACGGCGGCCACCACCGGCAGGTAGCTATAGCGACGCCCGTGGCCGCGACAAAGGGTCCACGTTCGATTTACATTCTTTTCGACGGTCGCGATCGAACGAGGCACGATTCCGCGCTATTCAGTGTACGTATCGAGATTGAGCGACGGTGATCACGAGGGAGATGACGAAATAAGGTGTTGAACGTGACCCTAGTTGCTACTGCCTGAGGCCTCCAGCTGCGTAGTAGAATAAATGAGGCATTGAGAGCAAAAACGGACTAACCCATATAAAAAAAAATTAATTTCTCCTATTTGATATGATTAGTACAGTCTATTAGAACCATGGGCGTCCGGAGGGGGGGTGCAAAAGGGGCAGTTGCCCCCCCCCCTGGTTTTCGAGAAAAAATCGCTTATTTTTAAAAATTGGTCTTTATTAAATTTATACTAAAAAAGTGAATAATTCTAAATTTCGAATTTAAATTTTTAATTAAATTGGCACTACAAAATGAGTCCAAAAAATCAAGCGGGCTACTCGTTTTTTCATTACGCATATCAAAGTTGCCCCCTCCTGGAAAAAAGTCTACGGACGCCCTTGATTGGAACACATTACTGCTACTAACTCAATTTCGTAAAAAATGTGCGTTGGTCCGTTTTTTGTCTCAATGGAGGGACGAAGATGGTAGCATATTAAATAGAAGCTCTTCATCTTTCGGAAGAATCAAACCCTCATCAGTGCCCGAAAGATACACCGATACTTATCCACCCACCGCATTCATTAAGCTCCATTCCCAAAAAGAGAAACACTCGTGTTGATGAAAGCAACATAGGCCTGCATCGCCCCTGTGAACGTCAACCGGTCAGGCAACCCAGCGCCGACTGCAGCGCGCGATCCGCAAACAAAACAGCCGGGAGCAAAAAAGAACTACCTACTCTACGTCCCTCCCCTATCACGACATCGATATTTTAATTGTTCCAGCTCATCAAGGCAGCTCGATTGCATCAGCGATCGCGCTATAACGGTCAATTAGCCGTGTAACTTTCCTTCGTTCCCCTTCCACGGCCCACCGAGTTACGTTGCGATTCCCTGACGCTCGGCTGGCTGGCTCGCCCCAGCAATTTTTCCCGGAGGAGGCTTCCCCCGCCGCGGCAGGCGGGTGCGCTTCACGGAGAAGCTTGGCCCGGTTCCCGGAACGGATCGTCTTTGAATCGAGGAAACAGGGCACGGCCGGAACGGGGTCCGGAGGTCGCGGGCGGTTGTCTAACAGGAGGGCGAGATGGTTCCTCGAGGGTTCGTTTATTAACGTCGCAGCAACTTGTTGCTGGCCCCGTTACCCACCCTGAATATATACGCCCTTCTGACCTCCCCCGGAAGCTCCCCCCAGTCCACGCCACCGCCGTTCCTTTCAAGGAACCCCTGGGCGCAAAGCCCGCCTCTGCGGCCGTGCTTCCGCGTTTGCCAAATCGCTCCTGCCACTCGGGGTAATCGCGGTTGCCCTTCGAGATTCGCTGAATTGCTGGCTTCCTCGGTCGCTTAACGCGACGCTCGCGACAACTGGTTGCCTGGCAGCGTGCGCGGGGCGTCGGACACAGACATCTCAAATTTGTATCTTGGTACATCGACATCTATATCGTTTAACGGAACACTAAAAAGGCACAGAAGTGTCACCTGTGACTCCTACTCGAGGAAGTAACCATCAGTGGTCAAAATCCTTCGTTCTGACTAATTGCGAGCTACGCGTTCCGTGCACTTTGTCCTCCGCTATTCTTCCTGGGTGACGCAGACGTGACTCACGGCGGAAGTTCCTTCTCCCTCGGGAAATAAAGATTTCACTTTCGATCCGATTGCATACGCGCGAGGCTCGCAGGTGCTCGTGTTTCCCCGTCCCCATGATTCATTGCGGCATCGTAGCTCGAAATCGCGAGTTCCCTCGATCGATGGTTTATCGAGCGCCTCTACGACGCCCAGCACACGTGCGTTCCTGCACGATTCGCCCACGGAGCCACGGAACGGCTCGATATCCTTCGCGAATCCCCCCGCGGTGTTTGCTCGACGCTCCAGCAACCTAATCGAGCGTGCTCGCGAGCTTTCAGGTATCGACTTTTGTTTGCTCCGTTCCATTGACGAGGCATCTGGGCGCGCAGCTTGCGGTTCGTGCTTAAAGATTGCGAGGAGTGCGATAGAGATGAAATTCTCCGGGAAGCGACTCGAAATTAAAATCGCGATATTTTGGGATCGTTTCGGTTTGGAGGGGAGAATTTTAATGACGCTGCTCCTCAGCCGAAGGTACTCGAGATCTTAGATACTTTTAACCCTTCGTGATCACACCTTGGGGTTCACTGCACACTGCACACATTTTTTAGTTACCATTTTCGTATTTTTGAAGCTTTTAACTTTTGAGTGATAATTGTACATTCGCAATGCTCTAATAGTCTTTTTCTAGAAATGTAAATTTTAGTATGATGAGATTTGTAGCTGAAAAACTAGTTGTAGAAAAAAGCGATTTTTTTGTAAAATTTACATTTTTCAATTTTAATATTAAGGTCTAAAAATTAACAGAAATATTGGTAAAGAGAAAAAAGATTAAGGATTAAGGGTCGTTTAGTTTTCTGAGAATCTACAAGATATGACCCAGAGGAAGGAGGTTCTTCATCTCAAAATGTATGCAAAGAATGAAGCAAAATTTGTTCACCCAAGTCTTCGTTTTTTAGATAAGCGACTTTGGAAAGCATCGAGAGCTAATGTGAATCGACGAAGCTGGCTGCAACGGTTCTTTCAAGCGAGGAATATCATTCTGTTTTATCAGAGCGAGATAATGGAATCGAATTTAAGGACAGCCGCTTTTGTTTCCGTTAAACATGTAATGTAATAGTTTGTAAAACGCTGGAGTGCAGCTTATGCAATCTAGGGACTGAGTCACGTGCTCCACTAGGCGTGTTTTTATACAAGTTACCTGTCGCGAAGGGGGCAGGCGGGGTTTATGTAATAATCTAAACATAACGTGGCATGTTTCCCGTTATATCGCGGGGCAAATATTTATTCGTGTCGTTTATGGAGCCCACTGATAACCGAGGAGAAATCGTAACGTCATGTTACTGCGAACTGCATCGATCATCGTGCATTATATTTCAGGCGGAATAATAATATCCCCTCCAAGGACCATTTATTTAAAAATAAAATTTACATATTTCATTTTCTAGGAAACAAAGTCGTGGAATAAGGAAATTATTCCCCACTTTCTACATATTTTTGTAACGTCTGTTTCATTTTAACTTGGCACCCACACTGTATACGAATGTAAATAGAAATCTTCTCATTTAAATGTTAATCATTATTGAAGAATGACGTGGAGTGAAGCTGTTAGAAATCGAAGACTTTACAGCCCGCATGAATAATGACAATCTGTATTTGAACTCGCGCTGTGGAAAATAAGAGAGCAATATTATCTTATCCACGAGTCTAGATAAGACAAGGAAAGGCCCAGACGAGACCCAGGACGGAAATCGTGCCCCAATTCCACGTTCCACAGTGCTCCATTAATTGACCGTCTGATATTCAACACAATAAAACCGTGGATTTAACGACGAAAATAAACAGAAATGTAACCAATACTCAGGGAAATATAATTGTTTGCCAACTTGAAGTAAACACAAGACGGAGAATCATGCGGAAATTGTACAACTATTAAAGATCGAACATGGAAGTTTCGTCAACCTCAGAATAGAAGGGTTGAAACCATCGAGCAACAGTTTTCAACGATGAGCAAAGTAAGTTAACGCAGTCGGACGATTTACCGTCCCATTCGAAGGTAATTAAAATCTCGTTAATCGCTCAAGTTGCCCGTCGAAGTGAAAAAAAATCGCTGCGGGGTGTTGGGGGACGAAGGGGTGGAAGAAAATGACTCGCGGGGATGGGTGGAAAGTTTGCGCGAACGGCCCCATAAATAATGTCGCGGGTCCGTTTCTAACTCGATTATTTTGCGCTGCCGCGGAACTTAATTATCCTAATAACGAAAATTATAGGCAGCAGTTCGCGACGGTTCTATTACTTCGCTCGCGTAACGTTTAATGGCCATTCTTGCAGTGGAGAGAAGGGAGCAACGTAATGGCGCGTCCCGATAATGCGCGAGGTAAATGCCGATGATCGGGAACGCTCCCTCTGGCCAGAATGGCGAGCGATGTTTAAGAGGAGCGTCGTTTATGGAAACGCGAACGGTTCGGAGGCACGCGAATTCGCCGCGAATCGACCCTGAAGAGTGTCCTCGATTCCTTTCAATGCTCTGTGCACACGCCGAGGTGGATTCTTCGTCTGTGTATATAGTTTAGAAAGTCCTCTCGGCTGGCACACTTACGCGCCATCGCGATTTAGTCCCTATACTACTATTCTTCAGTTTCACGCTAATGATCCAGTTCTCTTCAGGCATTCTGCCAACCGGCCTCTTCCTATTCACCCTATCCCTCAATTTCCAGGATCTCTTTCTTATTCTTATCTTGGCCACTGATTGCTAGGATTCTTTACTATTTACCAGCTGGGTTTCCAATTGCGAGCATACTGTGGCGAGTACCATTTGCGATCCTCGCGTAGGTGTGGATCTTGGTACGATAGAGTTAAAGCTTAGGGTAGTATCTCTATCTTACCTTATGAAAGATAGGCTCGTGGTACCTGAAGACTCTACTTACAAGTGCACTTTAAGGCGGAGTTGAACAACGAGTTCTATAAATCTACAAGTGGTAGTTGTTCAAATTCAAACAGTACCGTAAACTGGGAGAACATTGACAGTACAGGGTAACATTGGTAATTACTTAACCCTTAGTATCATAGTGTAACACCCATGTTACACGAATTGAAAAAATTGTGCGCGCCATGTGGGGGCTCTTTCATAAACCTTAAAGCGTCATTTTACTATTACCATATGTAACAAGTGTCCTTGGGGCAGAAATACATTCGTAGAAATTCTACTGTGATACACTGTCTCGTATTGTTGATTACACCTCTAATTTCACCAGGGCCACTGAAAGTACCAGGTAAATGCTAATTTTCTCTCTCAATTATTTCGGTTTTCCTTTTTGAAAAAATTTGATGCCGAACATAATAATGTACGTAACACTTGTGTAACATTCTGCAGAAACGAGCATTGGCTTAACATTATAATAGGTACATAGGTGGTTGCATGGTTTAGCAGTGGTGTTATATTCACATTTTTTCATTTATATAAAAAACTGTTACACTAGGATCTTTTTGCTTATTTTTACGATGAAGCGTGGGCAAAAATGCAACGATAAGAATTTTTCTGGGGAAAATAAAAAAAATCATAATACTAAGGGGTCATTCCGGTTAGCGCGCCGATGAATTCAGCGGTTTTCAGGAATTTATTGCGACGAAAATAATTATAGTCATGGAATAATACTTTTTTTTCTATTTATTAAACTATATTTCTACAGTAAATAAAAAATATAAAAGTAATAAAATTATTTCTTTTCAAATGCTTTTGAAAGCGGTCTTGATAACATGTTTAAGAATTCATGCCTCGCTCGTGAAGGCGATTTCAGCTGTTACCTACACTTATTTGAACCCAAAAATCCAAACAGATTCTTGATCAGTACGACTGTCGCTATCGGTCGGACTATAATTAGTGATTTAGCTTCAAAATTAGCCAAATGGCGGGAAAATGCAAGAAAATTGTTTTTCGGCTTTTTTCTTTTGCTATTTTCGATTTTAAAAGTAGGGTAGACTCAATGAAAATACTTGGTTTCAGTCCCTGCGAGAGTCATAGGTGTACCGAATAAGTAGTAAAATTTATAAAGCAATCGGTTCGATAGATTTTGAGATTTTATCTTCACGATGTGAAAAAATGACGTTCCGAGAAAAACGCGTTCAAAGTTTTCATCTATAGAGGCCGAGCGTCTGCGCTTGCTACAAAATGCCTCTGTAGAAGCTAAAATAATCGGAAATTATTCCATGAAAATTTAACAGTACATACTTGAGGATATGTACTTTCGAAAAATGTTTTTAAAAAAAATGGGTTTTTTCAACCAGTTAACCGGAATGACTCCTTAATGTGTATTAAAGAAGGCAAAGGACAACAATTTTATGCATTTTCACACTTGTAATACAATCACAAACGATGCGATGTTATAGGTAATAGGATACTTAAAGCAGATGTTCATTTTTATATTATACTAATAAGTAAGTAGTTTTACTACTCGGCTTCGCCTGAAATTTAGATTCCGATTTTATAAAATAAAAAAAAAATAGTTTTTTTTTAAATATCCTAGCAGCATTTATTTGCTGGGAGTTTGTTGGGCCAATGAGGTTTTATCCGTTGGCCAACTGTTGAAGTGTCGCGCTATTTTTAAATGGGCCGGAGATTGTAACCAACGCAGGCCCAACTGAAGGTTTTTATCTATATGCCCAACAGTTTCTTTCCAAACGACGTCTTACAGACGTCCAGAAGGCGTCTTGAAGAACTTCAAAAGACGTCTTAAACACGTCTTTTTCAGGCCTGGTTTAGGGAAAGAAAAACATTCGCGGTGAGGAGAATCGAACCCAAACTTTCCGCTTACGAAGCAACCGCTGTTCGCACTTACCCAACACATTTCCTTGTAAACACTTCTAATTTCTAGTTACATACCTAGTATTAATTGTTTATAAAAACTGCGCAGTGACGCGAAATATTCTACAAAATATCATCATTCGACCTTTAGACTCATTCCTTAAAATTTCACATTCCTCTCAAGACAGACGTCCTCATTACGTATTTATAAATAAGAAAAGAAAAATCACAACTTGGAATATAATAACAGGTTTTTGGATGTAGCAAATTTTCTGACGTTTGTAAGACGACATTTAATCATCGTTGTAAATTTTTTGTTAATTAACCAACCATAGTAATTGTAGGCCCAACATTGAATATTCGTAGGCAAACTGTCGTAGGTTTTTGTTAATTAACCAACCAGAATAATTGTAGGCCCAACATTGAATATTCGTTGGCAAACTGTCGTAATTTTTTGTTATATAACCAACCAAAATAATTGTAGACCCAACATTGAATATTCGTTGGCAAACTGTCGTAAGTTTTTTTGCCGTAGGCCCTATGTTGGGAATTTGTAGGCAAAACGCTAACTCTATCCCAACTAATTCCCAACTGTTGGCGACCAAAAATGCTACTAGGGTAGTCACATTCCTCTGAATTAGTCAGGCATAATGAGCTGAGGCACATTTCGTGATCCCAGAGTTTATCGTTCAAAAGTTTCTAGGCGACAGACAAACACACAAACATATAGAAGCTTTCCGCTTTATATATTAAGATAACAAAATGTTCCAAAAGCATGCCAACGTTCCCCCAGTTTGCGGTACCAACAGCATAAAATTTTCAAGCGGTAACACAGACCCCGGCAAACTCCAATTTCTCCGCAAACTTCCACCAATAAGTCCCACCGAATCAACGTCCAATTAATAAGAACAACAAAAGTCGTCGAGCCTCCGCTCGTACCCCCAAAATTTCAAAAGCTAACATTCAGCCGAACCACTCCCCACCCTGGCCCAGCTCCAATTAACATCCAAGCTACCAAAAACACCTTGCGGCCCGCCAAAGAAAAACTGCTGCCTCCGCCAACGCTCCAGCAGCCCCCAACCCCCGTAATCGCGGCTCTTTTGAGGGTCTTCGGCCAGCCCCGCCACTCAACGATTCGATTCCTTTGTGCGCGCGTCAACGACGCGCGGCAGGAAGCTGGCCGTGGCAGCGATCCGCCGGCAACCCCCGTTTCCGTGTCCGAAACCCGTTCACGTCGATGCCAGTGACGCTGCCGCCGTTTCATCCCCCTTCGACCTCTTCGATCCACACAATTATCCCACGAATCACTGTAGGGGAGCGGAAAGGCACACACGCGCGCGCGCGCGTGCAAACACACACACACACCGAGGAAAAAAGGGACGAAGCACGTGGTTCCAGCGGGGTGGAAAGAACGAATTAGCATTTTATTTGCAGCGTGGGCGGTCGATATTCGCGGGCAGGTTCGTCTTCGTTTTCCGGGACCTTCGGAGCCCGACACATTGTTCGCGGATTCAAGATGGCGCGGCCCGACACCACCGACCACCAACGACACCCCCGCCACCCCTGTGCGCCCGCCTAATGCAATTTAGCTGCCGTCGACGGAAGGGAGGAAGAAACGGGGGGCGAGGGAGAGGAAGACGGAGGGGAGAGAGGACGGCGGCAAGGGTACGGGGAAAAAGTGGGGACGCCGAGGGGGGTTGCAAGGAGGAAGACCGCTAATTATTTCGCCAAGGGATACCATGTGGTCCGATCCTCCACCCGCGACCCCCGAAATCCACGGTTCGCGGATTCTCGCCGATTTCGGATTAAATTGTTCGGGAGCGGGGAATGCAGGCACGCGGCTCGATTGGGCCGCAGCTGCCGCGGTTTCGGCGTGATCGCGTGAAAATTCAGGTGCCGAATGAACGGCGATCGTGGGAAATTGGAGGGAATTAGAGTCGATCTACTCGGTCTACCTCTAAATAACTCAAACACTCTTAAATAGAAAGCCTTGGTAGACTTTTCCTACTTCCGGAGATACCTACGTAAAGCAACCCTTAAAGTTACGCAAATTTTCTTTCCCGTTACTTCTCAACGACCGCAGGGACGTCTATATTGTCCCCCCCCCCCCCCGCTGGAGCCAAGCTCCCTCACGGATTCTGGAAGCCACGATTTCGCCGATCCCCCTCGGATCCTTTTTAGGAAACGAGGACTGGTTAAGCTGAATCTGCCAGCTGGAAGCGGTCGTTTGGCCGGGGACAGAGTGGTTGGGAACGGGGGTGTATCCATTGATCGCGGGGCGACGCGTGCGAAATTGAAACGCGGCGAAAAAGCGGAATTGCATTCTGTCACGAAGACGCTGCCCTGGCACAGGTGCCGGTACACGTGTGCACCGCGTTGTTCCGAGGGATCGATAGCGCCGCGCGGCCACGAAGATATGGAAAGCTCGTCGAACGCGGCCGCGATATGAATCAGCGCTATGGCGGCCGCCCGTTCGAATAGGAAAAACCGCGAGGACCGTCCGCCGCTTTATTATTTATTCCGCGACGAACGCTAGAAAACCGCGACATCGGCTGCGAGGTCGATCGATGGGAGTGCAACGCAACTTCGGTCGCGAGAAAGTTGAACCTCCTCTTCCTGAGAATGAATTCTCCGCGGAGAGAGAAAAGAAATGGCGGCAGGAGGCAGGGTGGATTGCTCGAATAACCTGGAAGAAAGATCGGTAGGTAAATCCGGGAGGCGCGGTCGACCTAATATAAAATGGCTTCGTTAACACTCTGGGTGTGAGCCACCCACAAGCTGATTTTGACGCTCCCGCACCTTCTACATGCAAAATAAATACCTTTTATCTAAAGCCAACTTACAAACTACTTTTTTCTCTCAAAATATTATATCTGAACAATAACTCTGTAGATTTACAGTTTCTAATATTGAAATTTGTAATAGTTACAATTTTTTGAAGATTTTCTTCGTATTTTCTCGACATATAGTAATCTAGATTTTTTTTACAAGAACTGTGATAAAATTTCAATAAAACACTATTGTAATACATTCTAGAGACCTTGAAATTGACCCATGATTTTTTTCATAACGATTGGATTCTTCAGGTGAGAATGGAAATCGTTAAAAAATTGTTCTGGGTGTGACCCATCCAGGTATGTCAAAATTGATCGAAAAAAGAGGTGTGTCAACGAAGGGTTAAAACTAATACAGATATTACTTATTTTATCAGAACAAACCTAATATGTTCAGAATTTTATGCTGATTCAGAAAAACTGGCCGATATTTGCTTTAAGACAGTATTTACTGTAAATCGGATTGAAAACTGAAGTCATGACATCTGACCACCTCTCCCGAGATGCCGGGAGAAATGGTCTTCGTCGTTGGCAGAGACCTCTCATATAATTACCTATTCAGGGAAAAATATTAAAGAAGACAGCAAAATTATTTATGAGTGAATATAACTGCAGATTCATTGATATTTAATTTGTTTACGCTAAACAAGTAAAGAACACTTCAAAGAAAAAGTGGACTACCTACCGGGGATTAGCAAGGCAAATGAATACAAAAGTGAATAAATAAAATAAATAAACAAAAATAATAATAAAATAATTATAAAAAAAATTAAAAATTAACAGAAATAATACAAAAAATTATAACTCGACCATCTTTCGTTTCTGCAGCGAGAGATGGTCTTCTCGTTAGTTTTGAGAGGAAGAGTTAATATGGCCGAATACTTTGACTGCATTGTCCCTGGATATCTCTACTATCTTATTATCCCAAATATCAAACGAAAATAAACTTAGAAGTATATTTTAAATACGATTCTGTACGCTGTTGTTTGACAAAAGAGGTTAAATGTAACCTCAATTTACCTTCTATAGCCTATAAATCCAGAAGAACACAGAAGGAAGCGAAGTGACGCTATTCATTCAACTGTTTCGCTTCTAGAGAAGTAATTGGCCTGCGCTTTAACGCGTTTTTACCTATAGAGTCTGAAATATAGCGACTCGACCAACTCTCCGGCCCGACCGCGTCTCCCGTTTTTACCTAATAATGATCACAAGAGCGAAGAAGAATTTCCCAATGTCCTGAAGAGGATAAAATTGAGAAGTCATGGAAGACCATTTTCGGGGTGAAGTTCTATTTTTAATTTCGCGGTCCCGGTTGATTGGAATTCTTAATGAAGATCTCAACCCCTTCAGCCACCCTGCTCCTCCATCCTTCTCGTTCTCCTTTCCTCTATCCCATCCCCCCATCCCTTTTCACCAACTTTTGTTCCATTTACCCCAGACTGGAACGTAAACGCAGCTACCAAAAGGAAGGAGCATTCAAGTCCACGAAAGCGATTAAAACTAACTTATGCAATACTCATGGTTCTATCCCACAGAAACGGCATAAACCCTCGCCGTCATATACACCCTCGCGAGCCACCCTATCCCCCCAAATTCAGTTACACAATCCACTTGGAAAAAAAGAAAGCGTCAGGGGATCCGTGCGCGAGGCCGAAGAAGCTACCGGAAGCGGCCGGTCATCCCGCGAAGCCGCTGGAGAGTGGATCGCGCCAGAAGTTGCGAGTTGTGAAGAGGGCGGGCGGCGTGGGGTCTGGAGTTTCGTATCGCCGGGGATAAATGGTGGCGGATGAATCGGAAGAAAGAGGAGACGGAGGAAGAGGCACGAGCTGGTGAGATATCGCAGCTCGACCGAGGAACGCAACAGCCGCGGCCAGATTACAGTTGCAGCTGGAACATTTTAAACATGGCGGTGCAGCGCGCACAGGCGCACCCCGTCTCGATCAATACCGCGCCTCGCTTAATGTCAGTTCGCCAACTCCGTGGCTGGTGTAACTTCCAACGGACTCGTTCGAATTTTCAAGGGTCCGAGGGCTGCCATTACTCGAGACGGAGAAGAGGAACCGGGGCTTGGTACCCTTCTTGCCGAGACTCCAGAGCTCGTCTCCAAAGGCAGAGGTTCCTCGGTCCACGCGACTCGGTCGCGCGTCGCGCTTCGTTCGCTCTTACCATTCATGTTCTTCTCCCTTTTCATTTCGGGATAGCAAACAGTGCCTGGGCGGGGAAAGACGAAGGAACGAGACCCAGAGGAGGTACCTTCGTGCTTCCTGCACGGGGATGCCTACGCGAGAATCTTTTTTTTTTTTTTTGCATTCACGGAAAATGGCCTCTGCAGAAGTTGCTTTCACGGGGAGCATCGAAGCGGGGTATTGTTTGTGTCGAGCGGATCGAGTCGCTTGCAAGAGTTTCTTAGGAAATTTCTTCCTTCCGAAGGGGAAGAGTCCAATCTCGTTACACTCGAAGCATACTGTTACCGTTTACTTGGAAACAGCTCTTTCTTCTGCGCTTCCGTAGTCGATTCTAGATTCAGACCGAAGCTTGGGGAAGAAGTCGGAATCCTCTCCTACCGCGCGACCGCGGAGCAGTTGGGAAGAATCTTTCGCCGAGGCAATTGTAAAAGCGACGTGACTCCAAAACCGCGAGTCACCTTCGAGCACAGTCTGCCCCACTTCGATCTGCCCCACGCGCGACATTCAATCCACCTTCGTTTAAAAACAATCCCAACAAGCGCGAGAGGTTTTCGAGGATTTGTCACGCGAGCTGGACGGGGGGCGAGGTGGCCCGTGTGTCAGCGCGCGGAGGGCCATTCGCTCGCGCGTTACCACGTTTCTAGAATTAGAAACGTGACGGATAAGTGGCGTGCCGGAGTGCGCTCGAAAAAAAAGCGAGGAGCGGTCGTCGAAACGGAAGGAAGGGGAGGGCTGGCGAGTAAAAAGGGAAATTCGCGCGGCAACCGGAAACGAGATCCGCGCGCGAAGAGCGCAAACACGACATCGCGAGTGAAATGCACATCAGGCCGGCTTTGAAATCTCGCGCGAAAGAGGAAGGCGGTTCACGAGGCTTCTCAAAAGCATGACCCCCCCCCCCCCCCCCCTCCGTTCGTAGGCCCCGTCGTTTCGTCTTATTTTCGCGCGTACGCGGACCCTCGATGGCTTTTTAAATCGTCGCCTTTTCGCGCAGCAATCAGAGGGACCCGCTCGAACATTCGCAGCATAATCTCGGGGAGACGAGATGTAGGAGCAAGGACAAAAGGCACTTTAAGTCGCAGGATCCGCCTCTGGTACTACCGTGTCCCGCGACAACCCGGGCATTCAATGTCAATTTATGAACCAACAACCGCGCACCGAGCGATACGAACTTCGCTCGGGACGTCGTGGACGTCGCGGGCCGCTCGATAAATCGCCCGGCGACCGACGCGACGGTGGTTTCTTTGCCAAAGCGGGGTGCAACGGTTTTCGCGGAGGAACGGTAATGGGATCTGTCGCGTTTTCAAGTTCGAAAATATAATGGGAATATTATTTGATGCGCGAATTAAGGGGGAACACTACTGTGACGGCCGGAAAAGTAAGCCATTTTTAAGAATTTTTTTTCAGGAATAATTTACAGTTTTCATAGAAAATTTTTATTACCTACCTTTAGCACGCTGTCTTAAGAGACTATACAAAAAAAAAAAATAGAAAAACATGCATAAATTTTAATATATTAATTAATCTTCTAGACCCCCCCACGCGAACTGGTCGAATTGGTAACTATGGAACAGCAGGTCCGAAATCAAATTTCATTTTTTTTTATATCAACTGTATGAGTGTAGTTTCCGTTGTGCGTACGGATTTTTTTTATTCAAAACAAATTTTTTGAAATACGCTAGAAAAACTGTCCATCTTATTCGCGGATTTTCGAAACTTTTCTTCTAAAGCGCAGCATTTTTACAAAAATAATTTGTTTAAGAAATCAACACGCACAAAGAAAACTACACTCATATAGATTATAAAAAAAAATGAAATTTGATTTCGTACTTGCTGTTCCATAGTTACCAATTCGATCAGCTCGCGTGAGGGGGTCTAGAAGATTAATTAATATATTAAAATGTATGGATGTTTTTCTATTTATTTTTTTTGTATAGTCTCTTAAGACAGCGTGCTAAAGGTAGGTAATAAAGTTTTTCTATGAAAACTGTAAATTATTCCTGAAAAAAAATTCTTAAAAATGGCTTACGTTTCTGGCCGTCACAGTGGTGTTCCCCCTTAAGTTCCATGTTTGCTGGATGGTAAGTCTACAGGGGAGGAAACAGAAAGCACCAAATTCGACTTGGAGTTTGGGTTAGAAAACTGATTTCGGATCCCTTGATACGTTTATCCTTTCACCGAAATAAAGGAACTCGTCCCGTTTCGAATCGATTCGAAAGTAGAACGACGGAATAGGCGGATGAAAGTGGCACAGGTTACTCACCCTTGTTGCACCTTTGCCTCGACCCCTCCCCCGCTCTCTGAACGCACCCTCGCCGGTTTGCAGATGGTACAGGTGCTGGAACAGAAAAAGGGACGAGCCCGTTAGACGCCGTGGAGATCGTTGAACGCCGGCTTCGGATCGTTATCGCAGCGACGGTGGACTACCATGAAATCAAGGCAACCGTATCACCTCAATTGACCTCGTTAAGCCCAATGGACGCGCTAATAAAAGTATAACCTTCCAGGGCCAGGCGGTATTAGATTAGATTCCCGATGACAAAACGTTTTAGATTATTCCGGGGCGAAAGATGGCTCGCCGCGGGCGATACACTTCGATCGTCCTCGATGGAGATTAGCTGGGCTGCCGCCTCGGCTAATTAGGACGGGGAAATTACACCGCCGAGCTGAAGATCCACCCTTAACGCGGGCTAAATTGAATTTTCAGTTGGGATATCGTTGATTTATGAATTTAAGGGTACTTTTTATCGCGATAAGGAACCAAGGGGTTTATTCGATTAAAATTGATTATTAGAAACTTAGAAGCTTTTAGCTATCTTCAAGTGGCTCGTTGTACTACACTTTTTTGTTTTCGCCCTTCTTTTTGTGTATTTATAAAAATGTCGATAAGTGGAGAAGAGTGTCGTGGAACAGTAATGTCAGTAGATACCGTGGTGGAAATTCAATTTTATACCCAGTGGAAAGCGAGCAGTTTTCCACCATCGGTAAGATTAATTGTAAGACACTGTCTATGCTGCATTGGTAATTATGTAATTTTAAAATGGCACTAAGGGCTGTATTAGAATACAAGAGGAAACAGCAGAGTATATGTTTTTCCTTTTTGTTTTTGGGAATTAAACAAAGTGAACTGTCTCTTCTCGGCAGTCGTTCACTGCGGAGACCTGTGTTACCAACTGGAGCCAAGGAATGCGTACCTTCCAGCTACGTCCGGAGATGGCGCTGGCAGTTACGACTGTTGTACCCATTTTCCTTTACCGACGCTTCGCGGGAAACCCCGACGACTCCTCCGCTTGAAATTCTTTTTAAAAAATTACTTCCGCGACGAAACGCTGAAGTAATTACACGTTCGTTAGCCCTAGAGCGCGCAGGAATGGTAGAACGAAACATCGAGAATATATACTAATTCAAATTTCTACCTCTGCGCGTTGCCGACTTAAAATATCGTTCGAAGCCAGATATTTTTTAAATCAGGATCGTCACAAGACACCTGACTAGGTAGTGGAAATGCTGCTTCGTCACAGCGTGCCACGAAGTAAAACAATAATATACTCACCAAATCAAAACAGTAATAATAAAAAAATCAATCTGCATCTCCGAATATAATTGATCGGTTATTTAAATTTTAAAATATCCTACGAAAAGTGGTCGTCTAGTGGCCAAGCGAGACACGCTGAAATCGGTACCCGGAATTCGTTTGGCCGTCACGACGTGAGGGTGGAAATCGCCGGGGGAAGAGAGGAGAATAGCGGCTTCGGTCCCGGTGAAAGGACAAAGAGAGAATTTCTTTGCTCCGACGATTAATTACGCCCTCATTCCCGCCCCAAGTGCGGCTCTACCGTCGATGCATCGTCGATATTGACATTTGCCTTGCTTCCCTTGCTCTCTCGCTTTCACCCTTCTTCCTCACCCCGTCACTCTTTCTCTCTCTCTCTCTCTCTCTCTTCCCCCCACCCTCCCTCTTCCAGCCCGCCTACGATCCCCCGTTGCATACGACGCACTTACGCGTGTCCCCGTACCGCGCAAATTCAGCGGTGTGCGTGCACGCAATCTCCTCCGCCCCTTACCTGCCCCTCTTTGCCCGCTGCGTTCTCCTGTTTACCGAGAAACCGCGATATTTACGCGAGAGCAGCGGCGAACGGGGCGGCCGAGGGGGGTTGGAATGGCGCTGAAGGTGCAACGAGGTGGCGGGGTGGGGGGGAGGGGAGGGGAGGGGAAGCTAGACGAGGAAACGCGGAGGAAGGGAAGAAAGCAGCGACGACGAATCGAAGGGGTGTAGGGAGAAGGGAGAACAGGGGTAAAGGAGGGAAAGAGACGCGAGGGTCGAGCAGGGGGAGAGAAGGAATCGGGGTGAAAAGCTGACGGCGGGAGGGAGAGCGAAAGAGAGAGAGAGAGAGGGAGAGAGAGAGAGGGAGAGAGACGGAATTAAGGGGACACACCCCTGTCTTTCGAGCGTACGCTTATCGAATGCACCGACGACTACGCTTTTCCTCGTTCGCTCGCCAAGACGGCCCTGTCATGCGAGGCAGCCAGGTAGGTTGGTAGGTAAGCCGGGTAGGTTGGTGGGAATGCGCGTACAAGGGAATTAGACCATAATCGTCCACGCGTGTGCCGCGCGTAGGGGACGTTTTCCGACCGCCTCGGACCTCGATGTTCACTCGCGCGTCGATCCGCCTCCTCCTCGTCCGCCTTACACGGGCGATCATCTGCGCGCCTTCTATCGCCCTGCTACCTTCCATATCCCGCTCTTCCTATATCAATGCTTCCACCGTCTTCTTATCCTTCTTGAAAAATCTCACGAGCGCCTTGCATTTAGGGTGGATAGCTATTGGGGAGTTTTTTCAGCATTGGAATAAGATGAGGTCCGAATGTGCGACGCGGATGGAAGTGGCTGATATTGACGCTGGATATTCTCACCCCCAATTTATTGCGTACGTTGGATAAGAATTTTTTTTTCTTCCCCCTGCTGCGAGCATCCCCTTTTTCCCTTCGCCGTTCTTATTATATGTGAATATAACGGAGGTGAGAGGCGATGTTACTTGTCAACCCCTTTCTCTGACGTCTCCCGTCCCATTGAGCATCGCCAGGAAAGAGCCGGACTTTGTCGAGCGACATTATCGAAGATATCCCCCAAGATCTATGCACCCCGCTGGATCCTCTGTCGCGTTCCAAGCGCCGGTTCGATGCTTTCCTTGCCAGCCAACGGGACGGATGCACGGGAAAGCGCGTGTTCGACAGCGTTATAATTAGCTTATTAGAGGAGATGAATGCGCAACGCGTCCCACTGTGATATCGCCGCGGCGAGTTTTAATTTTAATCGCGCGCTTCGGTTTAGTCTTGCGATCGCCGCGAATGTCAAGAGGAATAGGGAAGTTCTAAAGATGCAAATCCACCACGAAGCAAAAAATATCGTGTCCCACGCGAGACTTTAATCTCACGAGACAATTATTACCTTGTTTTATTATTTTTGAATTATTTTGCCATTACTTTCATGAAATTAGACTCTCGCGAGGCAAGTTTCATGATATATTTTCAAAAATCTCATCTCTCGCGACTATGTCCATTATTTATATTTAGTTGTTCCCCAGATTTTTGTCTCGTGATAGAAATGTCTCGTGTAAAATCGAATCGGTGGATTCGCACCTTCATTGTTTCCAGGTTGGGTTAATATCCCAAATGATACCGATCTTCTGGCACGTGCTCGAAGTCACAAGCGTTCTTGGTGTGCCTGTTATCGCGTGCACGCGCTCTTTATGAAACGCTTGCGCCCGAGTAACACGTCGCGTTCCCGCCGAGGAAGAATGCACGAAGGTTTCGTGATTAAACGCGAGGAGCAGACGAGAGAGGAGCAAGTGGCTCCGATCCTCCATCAGGAGTCTAGATCAGCAATTAGAAGCACGCGCTTCGCCGGCAGCTGTCACCGATCCGATGATCCGATAAGCTAATTAAAATATTTCGTAAATACGTTTCCTTATAACTCGAGGTCGACAGATGCACGGCCGCTGATAACGGGCGTGTTACTCGCCTCGGAGCCTTCGGCAAAAGAAAGATTTAGCGTCACTTTGGCACGCACCCTTTGTTTCCCCGAATTACCACGATATCGATCGTAGAAATTCTGCTTCTTACATCGAGGAAAGAATGATCGAACGTGGCACCTTTAGAGGAACCTCGAATAATTGCGATCCATTTTAAGAACACTCCATTTTCCTCTGTTTACTAACTCATTTCAATATTGTCAATCTCGTTTCATTTCAATTTCAATTATTCACTCTCATCAATCTCCATTCGTATTACGAAGACCAGAGCAGGTATGCATAACTCTCTGAACGAAATTTATTTCGCGGCAGAAATTACTAAAGAGGGAAGTTAGGCAGCCCAGAAATTCAGAAAATTATTATAAAAATAATTATCGAAAAATCCCTACTTTTGCAGTTTTGGAGATATAAAAAGAAGACGCAACTTTTGTTTACCTAATTTTGTTTAAACTTCTTTTCAATATCTCTCACCGTTCTCGAGATATTTCACGAAAAAGAAAATTGTACATTTTTTTTCAAGGGGTAATTTCACCCCTTAAGGGGTTACCACCCTGAAAGTGTTGAAAAATCGTTTTTTTTTGTTCTGCAGTTTCTTATTACGCGAAGTTTTAAGAATAATTTAAGTCATGGTAGACGAAAAAATTCCCCAAAATAGCCGAGTTATAGACTTTAAACGAGGCGCGGATGTCGATATTCCACAGCAGGTAAAGCTTTTTTCGCAGCGTTTTTCTCGAAACTACATTTTCAAAGGTGATATATCAAATATCTCCAAAACTATTTGTCCTATTGATTTCAAACTTGGTACGCATATTCTTAATGGTATTATCTACAATGTAGCACATCATTTTTTTTCATGCGATAACCCATTCGTATATAATAAATGTTTTAAGTTCGTTTTGTCAGGTGAAAATCGAATAATTTTCTTCACCTTGCTCTCATTTGTGCAATAAATTGTTTTTTCTCAAATCCGTATGCTACATTGTAGGTATTTTATTAAGGAACACGAAAATCATCATGTTTTTCATTTCAGATGAACCTGGGCGTTATAATTTGTTATATCAGTCACGCGTGTAACGGCGGACAACAAATAACTCGGTCATTTTTTAATATTTTTATACAGTATTTATACAATATATGCACTAATACATGCTCTACACATAAGAAGAAAAGAAATAATTTTCAACCTCATAGTATCAGTAAAAAAAATTCGTCTTGTTTAGTGCTGTTTCGAGCGCCTCAGGGTGGCGTAACCCCTTAAAACTGCACTATGGCGCCAACAAAAAATAGGTTCGTCTTGCGCACGAGCTACTTTACTCGCACACAAAGTTGCATAATTTTCTGAATTTTCGGATTGCCTAATTTCCCTTGGAAAACAAAGGGTAACCGTACTTCAACGAAAAAATCGAAAGAAACGTCACACAACTTTACCGTTGATACGTTCCGAAGGCAGCCGGACAAAGGCTTTCGAGGATTCCCGGAGCTGTATCCAAGATCCGAGCGCCCCGAGGGTTGACTCCGTGTTTAAGTAGAGGTGCCCCGTTGCAGCAGAAAACGCGTATACACGTTTCAGTTTCCAAACAACGAGGGAAAGGAAACACGGCACGGTGGCAGCCGGCCCTTGTATTTGTCTAAAAGTCCCCGTCGACGACGAACATTTGCCCGGGAAGACGGCATTATAACCAAACGCGGGGCCCGTTCAGATGAAATGATTAGTGAAGGGACATCTGCTTCTGTTGACAGTGGTACGTCGCCGAGGAAATGGTTGGATTCTGATTTCTCACTGGCCGATGGCGATCAAGTTCGATAACCATCTCGGGCATAAATTACAGTCCGGCTCCTCCATTTTCCCACCGCCCTCCCCCTGCCGCCACCGCCGTTTGGGAATTTAGGGTCGAATTGCTCGTCGACTTCGATCGGCGACACGATAGCTTTTATTAGATTCCACGGCAATGGGGGGATGATTTATTGTGAACTGATTAGTCAGTGGAACTTAGTTGGATGGAAAATTGGTTACTGGGAATGTTCGGTAACTTTGTACGGCTACGATTCGATCGATTCGTGCTTCATCAGTTGTTGGAAGTTTCGAAGGGAATTCCACGAAGATGGAGGATTTATTGGAATTATTTCTTCTCCTGCTCTCCCTCATTTGGAATTCGGGGCTTTAATCCGGTCGCCCTGCTTCGGCAAACATAAAACCTTGCTCGAGAAAGTATGACAGCAAGATCCTCAGGTAGAGAGGCTATTACGAGGTTATTAGGGATGGATATATTGGAGGACAGGAGGAAAGTGTCGGACTTGGTCTTTCTTTTGAAGCTATTAAAATGGGAAAATTGATTGCCCGCAATTGCTTAGGAGTCTTCCATTATTCAAACCCAAACTATATACCTCCTCGTTTGGTCACATACGGGTACTACTTTTAGGATATCAACTTACAATTACTGAGGACCTTGCAGCGAGAGGGGTGCAGCTCCATTTTTTTTTATACTTTTTGAGTTATGACGTGTAATAGTTATATGTAAAAAAAATTCTACATCGTTTGGCGCATTAGGGTAGATGTACCGTTTGTGGCCATTGCACTGTTTTTGGCCATGTGCATAATTATCTTATTTTTAAAATGCTTGCAGATCATTATTAGGTGGAGAATTTCACATCATATATATTTTGTTTAGTATACCGCCAGAAATATAAGGTTACATTTATTGCTTGCACGGAAAAATATTATATTTTTTAAGAAGTGGTCAAAACTGGTACAATACCGTAACCTTTAGATGGCCGGGATTTTTTCATTGAAAGTGTAAATTTTATTTACGTAAAATTTATGTATATATACCACCACAATGGCCGGCAAAGTATCCAAATTCTTAGGTGGCCACTACAGTGGCCAGCCCGGCCCTCTAAAGGTTAAAGTGGCCACAAATGGTCCATCTACCCTACTTCAGATTTGAAAAATTCGCCAAGAATAGGAATAAAACCTTATCAACTCAATAACTACTACTTATTCTGTGAATAATATATATTTTCCGAGTAGTGTTCTCCTTTTAATGTCAAGTCAAAGCAATAATTTTATAAACAATTTTTGCAACCCTCTTGCCTGCAAGGTTCTCAATTAGCCAGTATCTATGCTAGCGCAGTCAACTTTTTCAGAGGCCCACTTACAACCTTCAGAGTGCAATCACGAAGAGTCGTAACCACCCTCGACAGTGATTTGTAAACTTTTGTGTATAAAAGGAGGTTGGAAAGGGGAGGTGTTAGATGGGAAGGACGGTAGACGAAGTGAGATATATAATGCTGCACCGAAATCCCGGATTTCCGTGACTGGTCCTTCGGCTAATGAAAGAATTCGAGATCGAGATCCACCCCCCCGGCTCCCTTTGTCTGCTCTTCTCATTCTCTTCGCAGCGCGCCGCGCGATTCTGTGAAAGTGTCGCGCCCATTCGGGGGTATTCACGATAAAAATGTTGAATGCGTCGCGACGCGTTCCCCAAAACGACCATTTCAATGGGCCGCGACGTTTTACGCACCCGAGGAACGCGGATCCTCGAGCCTGTGCCATGGAAATCATAAATTCCCAGGATGTACAATAGAAAACGCTATTTCACGTGTCCTAAGTTATCAAAAATGATCAACTCGGCATTTGAATTATTCAGATTCTAATGGTATGCAGCGAAAATTTCGTTTGCAAGTAATAGAAATTTCAAAATAATTATTTCAAAATTTCACTATCTTTCGTATGGAAATAATCAGGGGCGGATTTCAAGAAATATCATCAACCATTTTAATTTAAAAGAGTCGAGACAATAATTTCAAAATTAATTCAATATGGCAACTCACATATGAGTCGACGCTAATTCGCTACGTGAAAAAAAAGGGGAATTGTTTTTAAAGCAGTTTCAAGCCTCTGAGTTCAAACCTTTTCCAATTTCTTTAGCTGGAAATTTGTCGCTAGTAAATTTCTTCGACAGATTCGTGAACCTGAAAATTGTATCTCAGTTTCGTTGCTTCGAAAGTGGAGGAAGCGGCGACGGGAGATTAAGAGCGCTCTCGAAATTCCCGCGATAGTTAAAAACGTCCGCTTTCTCGGTCAGCTGACTTTATAATTTCGTCAAAGCGTATCCAGCGGGCGACAGATGGTCGGCGCGCCGTTCGAAAGAGCCGTTGCACCCATTAGAAGTGCGACGGTTAAAAATGGTAGGTACGTCCGAAGGACAGGTTATCGAGCGTACCATGTGCACTCTCCGCTCGCAACCGCGTGCATTCGCCGCTTTCGCGTTACGCCGCGACATACGAAACGGTGTCGTGTATAAAACGAATTTCCCTTTATCGGCTCGATACTCCTCGATCACTCCCCCACGTGTGCACAGTGTGTCTTACTAAAACACGACAATACATTCCCATTTCACTCTGCTACGACTTTATACTCCGCTAAAGGCGGATCCGCACGTGTCAGCTCCGCGACTGTTCAGTGCCGTCAGTGTGAGTAACTGAACTGCTCCATTGCAAAACAGGGAATCGTGCGACTCCACCTTAAGGATGTATCGGACGTACAATATTGGACAAAAGTATATGAAATTTGAAATACTTGATTTCAATTTGAAAAATTTTAAATATTTATTTTTCCGTTATATTTATAAAGAAGTGTCGTTTTTGGTATGCCATATGATTTGCTGACACTTTTGCGAATAGTTTCTTCGTCGATTATACTCTTTACTATTGTACTAGTCATTTAAGAAGGAACCCACCGACAGACAAGTTCAGACCTGTTCTGCGCATGTTGGCGCTCATTGGTGCCGAAACAAGTTACTATTGGCTATAACCCAATCAACGCTCCCTCGGAGCCAATGAGCTCATTCTACATGCGTGAAACGGGTTCCTTCTAAAATGACTTGGAGTATAGACATCTTCACTTTTTGGGGTTACGATACAAACTGACAAAACACGTAAGATGGAAATACGACATGGCATCTCGTGTCAATAAGAGGAATTCATAAATGTTACGAGTACCGATTATTAACCCCCATAATTATTGTGAATTTAATAAAAAAAAGTCGATGCAATTTTTTTAAATAGTGAATTTACAATTATTTTTTAACTTATTTGAATATATTTGTCTTATATTAATATATTCATGCAAGAAATACTTAATACTTAAAATTTGTCCGTTCTTAAGTTCGGTAACAAGAAACTACTTTTTCACGGATTTGTAGGTGACACACGTGAAAAAATTTATCAATTACTTAATTATACGTTATGATATACATCAGCGAAACCATCAGCAAGATACTTTGAATATTCACGAATCGAATTCAATACTTTTAACGCCCGTTCCGAACGGAAAAAAATCATATTTAAATATAAAGGATAAAGTGTCAATAATTGGGACTGGGTCGCTAATTAGGACATTTACCTTATTTGCTAAACTTTCGGCAGTGAAAATGCCCTGAATTCACAATTTTCACAAGTTATAATTTATTTCTTTAGAACGGTGTAGTGAAAATAATTGAAACTCGGCAGATATTTCCTTCTATCCATATACTACGTGTAAAAAAAATTGAAAACATTGGTACCATTTCTTCAACAATTTTTCAGCTGTTTTATCTGTGAAGATCGTCTCTTTCCATAAGAGTAGGTACGTGTAAAATCAGAGAAAATTAAAATTGTTATAACTCAGCAACCGTTTAGTAAATTCGTTTAAAATTTTTAAAGCACATCAGGAAGATTAAAGTCTCACAAATTTTCATCAACTACCATGTTGAAGAAAGGTCCGATACATCCTTAATACTGATTAAAAACTTCCATCTCCACCAATACTTCCATTTCCCCAGAAGCACGCACCCTCGAGAGGAGACCACCACCGAAATACCCAGTTACGAAATTCATCGAGTGTTCCGCATAGAATATATAACATCGGATTCAGATATATCAATTCCGTGAGATTTCCGCGATGTCAGTGTCAGTGGTAAAACACATCGTCTCCCCTGTTTTGGAACGGAGCAGTTCACACTTGTCCGTGTCAGCTACTGCCACTGACACACAGAGGCCGTTGCCGGTGACAGCGCCCGAACCGTCGCGGAACAGGCACGTGTGAATCCGCCTTAAGCCTGCGCCGGGAGAGATACGTCGCAAAAGGAGGCTCCGTTGACCGTGAAACGCTGGAAATTTCAAGCGGGTTTGTTGCGTAAGTGGAAGGAGCGCGGCTCGTCGCAACCGATACGGTTGGATCATCGAATTGCTCGGCGTGCGGGAGGGTAGCCGGTCCGAGGCGCAACCGTAATAATCCGAGCGAACCGCGGCCGAGCGGAGAATCCCATTTCCAGGAACGGGGGGGAATTAAGCCAGCCAGGCATTCCCGATCGGGCGAAACGAGCCGCGTCAGAGGAAAGGCATAACAATAATCCCGAATTATTTCCGCGCGGCTGGCCGAAATCGATGACTCTCGGCCACGAGTCGCGGCGTGTGCGCGGCGAGAAAAATTGCGTGCACGGTGCCGGGCGCGTGTGACCGCGGAATTAAACGAAACACGGCGAGAAACCGTCCCATCGATCGCTGCCAATTTAAACGGGACTGCGAACATTCGACGATGCTTTCTGCGGGGACAGGTGTGAAATTGCCTGAGGTTCGAAGAATGTTGGGACGTAGGTATCGCGATTGCGCGGGAGAATTGAAAGGGTCGGGCTTCTTCGTTGAGTTTCAATTGGCTTTTGGCAGTGCAGAAGTGAAACGCGTTTTGATTACTGCAATTTTATCGGCGGCACGGAAAGCTGGTCGCAACTGCGTCACAGGAATGTGGTTTTAATTGAAATCACTCTGGAATATGAGAAGTGCAGTTGCAGTCGCATTTGCATAAAAAATGCATCACGATTGTTCATTGTGCGGCAGCTGGGTTGCAGAAACACGATCGCAGCGAAGCATGCTACCGACTTCGCCAGACGCCCCCAAGATTTATTTCGAATATTTACTTCTGATGAATTACAAATTACAAATGCTTCGGAGTATCACTGTTACAGTCGCGTTGCGTTTGGCCGCGCTAACAAGTTGCAACTACGCTGTAGAAGGGCAATTGCTGCCACGACGCGTTCAACCCGTGTGAACGAATTGTAAATGCATCGCGGTGCAGCAGTTGCAGCTACAGCGCGATAACGTCTATTTCGGAGGAGTTTGCAGCTGCATGGCGTAGCTGCAATTTGGATACGATCAAGGTTTCTTTCAACGGAGCTACAGCTGTATCACTGAACTGTGCGTAGAAGCACCGTAGAATTCTTCGAAGTCGTGAAGAATTCTCCATCTCAAATAATTCCCAGAGCCGCATCAACTGTTTTGTATTATTTATACTTAATTTGGTACCGAGAATTCCGTTCGCCTCAATTTGATAGAGAATTATAAGTACCTACAGGATGAAGGCGTAATCATCTAATATTTAACACACTATTAACGTTAGCGGAGCGTGTAATATTCAAACACAATTCCCCATTAAACGGCGGCGTAAAAAAAACTCATCGACGATAAAGAATGCAACGTCCCCAGAGTTTGTTTTTCCGTCAGAAATGCTCCCCGACATTTCGCATGCGCGGATCGTGTAGACGCGGCACGGCATGGTAACGGCTTTAATAATTATTTTTACAACGTTTCCGAGTATACGCGACCTTAGTCCGTCTCGGTTGGCCGGCTTGCAGCTGGCTTCCCATACAACCCCGTGACACCGTGTACAAGGGTGCCCCATACACGAACCGGCGGCCGATTCACGCACGTAAGGGCCTGAAATTGCGGCCAGGCTCGCGAGACAGCCACGATTATTCCGTTTTCAAACAAACATCTGGGCTATAACCTGTCGCTACCAGCTACTACAACCTTCTAGAATCAAAATCAATCGCCTTTCCCTTTAGCTAAAATTTTCATTCGATAGTGGTACCACGTAAACACTGTAATTTATAATTCTACGCGGTGCGAAATAATTATTATACTGGATTCGACGCGTTACATTCTTAAGAGATCGAAGGATTGCGAGTTGAACACTTTACGCGCTACTTTATCTCAGGTATTGAGATTTGATGCTTTTTTTTTTAATAGACCAGGAAGCAAGTTCCTGAAGAGTCGTCAGAGTTGCAAAGAGGGCAATTCAGAAAACAGAGTAGGTAGCTACAAGTTCGAGAATGTTATACATATATGTATAATGAATTTCGTCGCGACACTATGGGTGACCCCGATTACTTCTCCGGGGGTGGCTATTTTCTTGTCAGCCTCGATGATCGCGTTTCTATGACGGCCGGCAGCGTCGGGTGGTTGGCTTGAGTTTCTCAGGAGGCCCACAATGGGCAGCTATCTGGGCGGCTTGTTTTTCCCATGAACAAGGTTGGAAGGTCGAGAAGGGCTTGTTACATACCCGACTGCTTATTAATCTACTCCTTAAACAGACGTCCTCTTCAACTCGACCCTCCCCTGCCGCGAGACACGTTATATTCTCGCTCAACTGCCGAGCGGAATCGTTGAAACTCAGGCCGATGGGCACGATAAAGAAGCGATACGCCGCGTGTACTGCTCGCGATCGTCGGTCGATCTTCCTTTAACGTAGGCGGAAGGGAGGGGTGCCCGTGACGGATGGAAATTTATGCAACCCCCCGGGGGGGGGGGGGGGAGAGAGCGTTTAACGCGCCCAGGGCCCTGGATTTTCTACAAATCGCTACCGCCTACTCCCGGAGTGTTTACCGAAAATAGACTACCTACGCTCCTTACCGAACTCTCGTTCCACTTCCGCCCATCGAATCGGGTCTCCCCTTGACGACATAGGTGTAGCGAAAAATCTGGAAATAGAATCGGGGTGGTCTCGAAAATTCGGAGACTCTGACAGCTTTCGACGACATTGGCGAGGTTGCTTCGTAGCGCCACAAATACTACTGGTATCGATTACCGAGGAATCGTTAATTCAATCTAATAAACTGAATCGTGAGAGAGGAGAGTTTTACAAGAGCAACTAGGTTACGTCAAGTCCTTGCAATTTCCATGTTCAATTATTTGCACTTCACAGGAGCGTATTCTCGATCTTCCGGCTTAGAGATTACGGCGCCACCGCAGAAACCACGAAGCAAGCAAATATTCACGAGCTTTTCCCATCGACCTTGCACGGAATTCACCCTCGATCGAGTTTCTTGGCGACGGCTGCCCGTTCTATTTCAGTATCAGAACAACCCCCGTAACGCGGAGTCGCAATTCACGCGTCACTCTTCTTCCGCGTTGTCCATTTTCATCGATATGCAGCCTCTCGCCATTTACTCTGATCCCTATACGTGTACCTAGGGGAGAGTTGCCAATATCGTATTGGTCACCTAAATCGTACCTCATCAATTTCTCAGTAATTAATGAATGTAAACGACATCTGATAATAAAAATATCAAGTAACTGCGAAATAAGAAATAGAAACAAAACCTTTTGAGCTTACACTCTATTTTGTGCGTGCTATAAACATTTTAAAAAAAATCAGGTATGATCGATGTAACGTTTTACCAGTTTATTTTAGCTGATAATAATCAAACAATGGAATTTTGTCCTGTGTTTTTGTATTTTTCTAAAAGTGGGTTTAATGTAGAATATTTTACATTCATTTTAAGTACATATTACATTCGTTATAAAGTTTAAATTGATATTTATAAATAAATCGATCATGTTTCCTAAATCGTACCACTACAATCGTACCAGTAGGATTTGACAACTCGTACGTTATATAGTTTATGTACATATATCATATACATAGGTTATTGCGGCCTGTGTGTGATCCATATACATATGTATATATAACTATATAATAATCATTACTTTATGTTGAATATTTCCTTCTGTGTTTGTTATTGATACTATTTTTAGTGGAGGTACGATTTAGGAGACCGGTTGCCTAAATCGTACCTTTTACAGTATGTGACTAAAAGATTAATAACAAATTAATTTGTTCCGAACAAAAGGTTAAGCATACAATAGTAGGTGCCTAAAAGATCAAGCCACAATATCCAATAGTCATTTGCGTTCAAATTAGTACCAAATAGGAAATATAACGTAAAATGTCTTAAGTGGTACGATATAGGCAACCCTCCCCTAATTGTCTGTAAAGTAGGTATCTTATTTCAGAGTTCTCGCGTGATTAATAGTAACAGCGCATATTGCGTAACGGTGCAATCTTTCGGGTTCCCGCGATCTCGACGCGAGCATCCTTCCTTCATCGACACTTTGACCGACGGCCGCCGTTTCCACGGTAGGTATCGAGTCCCGTGGAAACCGGCGGAGAAACGCGCGACGCCGCGAGCAGGTGTAACTAATGGATGTACGTGCTTTTAAAACAGCAGGGGAATACTTAATACGTGTTTTTCTGCACCAGGTATTATACCTAGTGCACGCACCGTCTGCGTAATTTCTTTATTCGACCGGTGCACGCTCGCGGGACGCTTGGCCGGCTTGAGAATCGCGATATATTTCCCTCCTCTCTATCTGCCGTCCCTTCATCATCACTTCCATCGTCTAACGGCGAATGCGCTTAAAGAGACTTGAGAATGACGGGGGATCGTTCCATTAATTAATGGCGGTTTACATTGTAGCTTGACTTGATCCCAACGTTCCCCTATTAATTTCACATTTACCTAATCCCAGAATGCTTATAAGTCCGCGTAATCTTAGCGATCGGAATATTTCATTCGCCCACACACTCACTTTAAGATTCATTCTAAACAATACCGACGTCTGTATGTGATTTCTAGAAGACTATCCCCCGTTTGGAAGATCGAGCGATAGCGATAGCTAGATCGTAATCCCCAGGAAATCCTCTTCCTTTCCGTTTTCTTTGTGCGCTTCGAAACAGTGGGATGATGAGTCTTAATGGGTCCTGCGGGACTTGACGAGTCCTCCGCTCCTACCTCTAAGTATTCGAAAGTATGAAAGTCGGCAGGTCTCAGGAGAATACGATCCAAAGACAGAACAGAGTTTTCGTAGGACTTCCCAAATTTCCAAGACTGGAATTAAAATTCCAAGTACGATAGATATCTGGAAGCTGGAGAACGGCCAGAGTGATCGAGGACGACGGAAAATGGCGGAAGCGGGTAGCAGGAAGCACGTGGACAGTCCACGTGGTCATGTTATTGTTTCGGAGCGCAAGGGTGTTCTCCTGGGCCAGGAGTAAGGCTCGGGGTATGGGTACGGAGGGTCAGCCACCCCAGAGCCGACCCTCCAGGAGGGATTTCATTCATGATCCCGAAACCCACCCCCGTGTCCCGAGAGTTTCTCCAAGGGCGGTGAGGGCAAGCGATACATTACCGAGCAGGAGAAAAGGGTAGCGGGTGACTCCGTCTCGTGGCTCGTGCCCAGGCACATGACATCTGGAAAGGGGACTTCGGGATTCGGCCATTTGATATCTTAATACAGAGGGATGCTCTCCGCGCTCAGACGGCTCCGTGAGAGAGGGAGGGGGGAGGGGCGGAGGCATCAAGGACGCCCTCACGTTGCATTCTACTTAACGCGGCCGTTGCCGGAGCCACGAAACAGACACGGGCTAGGTCAGTTACCGTCCCTTTCGATTCCAGGGTATCCCTTTCGCTCCTCCTCCCCCTACGCTTCGTTTCCTCGTGTTTTCGCCCTCCGTCGCGCACTGGCCTTCCTCGATAAGGTGTGAAGCGGGGCGTTTCGGGGCAAGGAGCTCTGGACCTGGACACGGATTTCGAGGAAGAGGAAGCTTTCACTTGTTCTTCTCACTCTCTTGCGTAATTGTATATTTTTAAAACGAATGGCATTGGGTGGTTGATGTCCTCCTCGCTATCTTTTCATAAGTATCCATCAAGATGTAAAGGGACGCGGTAGATTCTCGTTAAAATAAGTAACTACTTAACACGAAACACTTGGACCTTAGGAACTTGGAACAGTCTTCCCCCTCTTCCATTGTTAACTTCGTTCATATCTGAAGACCTTTATGAAACTGCAATGAAAGCTTCAATTTCATCCCTTTAGAAATTTATTTTCCGCTAGTAAATAGTCCTGTGACTCGGTGCAGTCCTCCCAAGGGCACGTTTAAGTAAAAAATACCGCGTGGATTTATCAAGAAATGAGGTTCCGAGGTAAGTAGATATGGAGTGCCTTTAAATGGCACGCGAGGAGGTCCTGGTCGGTCGATCTGCTTTGGTCTTATGACCTTGATATCGGGAGCGGAATGGATTTCTCTGACGCAGACAGTCGGCGTGTCCCCGACCCTGCCAACAATCGTAACACCACCCTTGCAACGCCCGCTCCCATTCGGAGAGGGCCTTTCCACAATCGGGGGTTCCGTTGCTCTCCACTTTATCACGCTTTCGTTCTCCCACACCCCGTTCTAACCGTGCTCGCTCGCTCTCTCCACGATATCCACTCTTCCTCCACCCTCATTTTTTTCCTCGCCGAAGGTGCACCCTGAGAGATCCGTAGGTCCACGCGAGGGAGGACGAATAATGGTACTTGGAGTGCCTTCGATCGTTCGCCATTTGACACGGGAGTTAGCTGAATCGAGACCTTCCCGTCGAATCGACACCCGATTCGCGATTTCCTTGCTTTCGTACGAATGTTTTGATTATCGTTCCACGAGGAAGTATACCTACTTTGCGATATATCATTCGTGGTTAATTAATAGACTAAATAGCGTGAATAACAATTTGAAGGGATGTTATTTCTGCTCCAAAGTAGGCGTCCGTCGTTGGCCAATGTTCAGTCACAGTGTCAGTCAGCATCAGGACTCTGAGCACGTTCGAAAGGATCCCTCAGCTCCTCGTAAATCACCCCCGCCCAGGTCGAAGTAACGGTACCGCAAGAAGCAGCGTAAAAAAAACTGCCGAAGCCTTGAAATTCGAGTCAGCGTGCACCGTCCGATGCACTTTCCCGACCTTCCTTTTTGTTCTTCGACGACTAATGGGGGCCCTTTGACATCGGAAGGGGGAAGCTCCGCGGAAGAAAACGGAGGGAAACGGGCCCGAGTGTGCTCTGTAAATATCCTCCGACTCCGGGCTCCTATTTCACTGATGTCGTTAGATTTCAATTTAAGCGAAACACGGTGCAGGAAATTCTCCGTGGAGCAGCGTTCATAAAGCCAAGGGAAGACGGCTCCCCGGGGAATGCCTCTCGACGATGGTCGCGGGTCCTTAATGAATTTTAATCGACGGACATGATGTCATAAAGCGGAACGCGGAAGTGTCTGGCGATGCGGGACCAGTCCACCCAAACAGCCTTCGCTCTACGGTCAAGGTTCCATCTCTCAGACGTAATATCGCCGTCTCATCCACCCCCAAAGGTCAATACACGGCCATTGCCCGTGACGGCGACTACCGCGACCCTTGGAAATCTTTGGCGCGTCGAGCACGGCCTTCAACGCCGATAGCGCGTAGCCTCGTCGAACGTTCATCTTCCACGGAACCTGATAACAGTGCGTCGAACTTCAGAAGTTCGAGGGACATCGATAGAGAACAGTCTCTAAATCGATGTGAGATGAAAATAGACAGAGCAAGCGCACAGTAGGAAATACAGAGACAATGATGAGAATAGTTTCGCCAACGCTGCAGATTAAATACCAAAGACAGGTGATAAGGAGTACCTACTCCTCCAGAGGTGAAGCTTCGATTGCCGATGTACGAGGAAGTTAGATAGAATCGTTATCTTTTCATTTGGAGTAATGCCCCTTACAGGCGGATTTCTAAAGGTCCCTTTCCAAAAAATACTCGTTCCACGTAGGTACCTACTCGATTCCCAGCCATCGTCGAGGTACCCAAAAATCTCGCATCTCCGGTGGCGAGACGCAGAAACATCCGCGCCGTGGCGCAATTTTTCAATGGCGTTGCCAGCGATCGAACCAATGAACGGGCACCCAGGAGCTGGTCCACGGTATCCTACCACACGCTGAACGATCTGTCGTCTCTCGTCTCCTCTCTCTCCGCCGCTACCGTCGGCAGCGATCATCTCTCTCCTTCTCTCGGCCAGCGTGCTGCTCCGTTCGGTCGGCCCGTCCGTCTGTCTCTCTCCGAAGCGACATTAACTGTCTACTTCCTAACTTAATCCGTAACTTCCGACGCCGCGGCAATCTGACATCCTTTTTATTTTCATTGGCTCGCTCTCGGGCCTCCTCTTGTGCGAGGGTCTCGTTCCCAGGATTTTTCTATCCACGATCGCCGAGCCGAGCTGGCTCGAACCGAACCACCCATCCTCGGCTCCGACCTAATCAATTTATATCGTTGGCGTTACATACGCGCGCTCTCCTCTCCCATCTGCTCACCCCCGCCGCTTCTCGCCCGTCCTCCCTCCGCCGTCTCCGTCCCACCGCCGGTTTTGATCGCGAACCAGCGGGTGTACAGAGAGGGACGCAGAGTCGCCCCGATAAATTGGCCAGGAGCTGCGGAGCGACGGAGACCGACATAGAGACGCTGGAATGCCGTCGGTACCGGCCACACTTCCGTTCTCCGCGTTATAGATTCATAAAAGTATAACGATCGTTACGCGCGAGGATCCGCCATTGTGCTCGATCGCTCGGGTTCGAGCGGCAACCATTGGGGAACACTTCGATCGCTCGTTGTGCACTCGCACTGCACCGAGAGAGCTCGCGTCGCGCCGTTTCGGGATGTCCTAAGTCCTAAGGGGAGGCTGCTTCCGGTCCGTGGTCGTTGAGTGCGTGTTTCGCGGAAGTTCCACTCGAAGGGAATGGGAGCTTTAGGGTGGAATCTGACGGCGCGTGGATCGGCGATCTTTGCGCGTGAATGGCCGGTTCCACGCGCCGTCAGAACGCTCATGGATCGCCGATTCCCGAGCCTGGGCGATCCTAGGCGAGCCGCGCAAAGATCGCCGATCCACGCGCCGTCAGATTCCACCTTTAGAGTGAGTCGAAGGTGGGGCCGAAAAGGAGAAAAGTAAGGAAGCGTGCACTTCTTCCTGGGCCTGCTAGTGGACTCATCACAGAGGCTTCACTTTTACGAAACAGATACACCTATAGGTTTCTTCATTTTTGAGTAATAAAGACGATTAATAATAATGGATAATCGTATAGGAGTCGGTATTCGAGGGAGAACTCGCAAGAGAGCGGGATGGTCGCTTGAAAAGTTCAGCTTGAAATGCTCCGTTGCGGCGTAGGTACTCGTTGCAAAGTTATCGCTACATCATCTTCGGTGTTGAAGCATACACTCGCGTGGAGTGTGAAGGGAAATCAGAAGCAGCCGCCCTGTTTGATGCCGAGCGGTGGCCACGTCGTCGCGTTCTTATCATTCTGGGGCGAGGAGCGGAGTGGCCGCCTTTGATCCTTAACAGACGACGGAGGGGGGGGGGCGTGGGCTGGGTCCTTGGGAGGATCTGGTTCTGCTTTTCGTGGCCGTTCGTCGCGTTCGCGCCGTCGCGAGAGACGGTCTTCATCCGTTAATTTATCGCCGAGTGGACGGGCAGATAAGGGCTCACCTGCGCGGCCTGTTTCTCAATGGTCCCGAACCTGCGCGCCGCTACTAGTGCCAATTTGTCTGCAACGAGGCAGGCAGGCTGGACGATGGCGGCTCTCGCCAAGCCTACCCTATTCTCACGCGTGCGGAGCAGCACGCGATTAACACTTTGACGCACGCTCCGATAGGCCTACCCTTTTCACGCTGCGTCCAATGACCCAAGGGGGTGCGCGATTCTCTTTCCGCGCTGCTGGACCCGCGTTTTTATTCCCCATTTCTGTTTCACTCGACCGAAACGCGGAGGACTTTGAAGCTTCGCATTGGAGTACCTACGCGTTAAACGAATCATATACCTACGATTCCTGATCCTCCGTAACCGCTCCAAGTGCCTCGGGCGCGATGCACACGTGGGAACCCAGCCTAAGGCAGTCCCTCCGCATCGCGCGGCACCGCAAGTGTTCGCCTCGCGTTATCCGCGAGACTTTACGGTTCTAGAGACGATAATTGCGAGCCGCGATCGCTCCGTGGTTACATTAAATGTCTCTGGGCCTCGCCTAATCTTTATCGCGACTCGCGTAAACTTGCAAAAGGACTTTTCTGCTCCGCGATCCACGCCGCCGGGTTGTTATCGTGTCATCGGGAACAGGCCACAGCCGTTTCGACTGTTAGTTTAATTATTTGCTTGACGCTAAACGGTATGCTTTAAGTGCATTGTCCCGGCCACTAATTATCCCGCTTTTTGCAAGCCCTTGTGTGCCGCTGTGCGTGCGCCGTACACAGAGACCAGCCAGGGACGGAGACGTAATTATGTTAATTAATACGTTAATACGCATCGAAAGTATAAAGTGGTAATTAATGTATTAATGAGTACGGGGCCGTAATACCGCGTCGCTAGGAGCCCGGCGAAGGCAAGAGGAGAAGATCGTCGGGAAAGGCAGATAAATTTAACTGACAAAGTAATTACGGGCCTCGCTACGCAATTTTATGCCGGGAGAGACGCGCGTGTACGTGCGTTATACATCTGATAAACGCTGAGAGCACATGTCACGCACACGCGTGACGTTTAACGAGCATCGAAATAAAATGCAAGAACCGCGATCAAGGAGCCCGAGGATCGCGGCTCCTCGGCCCGCGCTCGTCGATCCGTCTCCTAATTCGTCCCGCGATTACGACACTCGTAATTTCCAGGCGTTAACGGGTGCTTCGTAATTTCAGGCTGCGACGTACGGAGAGTGGTGGTTGAAAGGAGCTCCTACGGGGCGATGCGAGTAAAGAAAAACAGAGTTTGCCTGCTCTTGCTTGTGTCACTTACAGCGACTCTTAGGCTCTTACGGAATAATTTATTATGGAAGCCTCTACCTACTTTACAACCACTTGCTTCTGCTTCTTGATGGCGTGGACATTAATTCACCCAGAATTTTAATACGAAGTACCTGTAAGACTACTGGCATGATATGCTCGGAGGAACGTGACTGTCTTTCCAGGCTATAGGTTGCATATATACCTAAGTTATTATGCCAAGTAGCTGGAGGTAGTCTGAAGTGTATGTGATATTGTTTTTCCTAAATTGGAAAGGCAACAGTCGTGTTCCAACGTAGGCTGATGCGAAGTCGGGAAGAGACTGGTAAAGATATTCTCAAGTGGAGGAGAAAACAGCAAACTCGTTTCAAAGTGCAGGAGACCGTGTTTGAATCGCTCTCAAGTAGGGAAGAAAACTCGGAAGCCATTCCAAGCTGCAGTGGTGTCGAGAAGACGAAAGAATTGAAGGAACTAAACGCTCTATTATACATAAGGGAAAGTGGGGTAAACACGAACGCGGGGTAATCGCGAATGCGATGATTACGGCGTTTTAATAATTAAAAACTGATGTTCCCTCTCCACTAGCTAATAGCTTAGGTCATATCCAAAGTAATAAATACAGAACGCTCATGCTATTCATGATAAACACAATTTATTATTTTCATCATGTTTCAAGTAATATTTTGTCCATTTTCAATTGCATGTAATTACTGTTGAATTAATGATACAATTGTTTTTTTTTTTTTAAGTTGAAATAAAGCACTTTTTTACTAACATTTTGTGAGCAAGGCGTTGCTTGAACCATGATTCTAACCTCTGAAATAAATTCTTTTTTATTTTTTGATATCGTGGGGTATTGACGAACAAATCGGATCGGGTAATCTCGAACCTTCGAGATTAGCAACGTGAACCGATTTTGATGAAATTTTCAGCATGTATAAAACTTACTTAAATCTACAAAAGGGATTTTCGAATTTTCATTACGGGCTCAGAAAAAAGTTTAAAAAACGACCTTTACTATTTCTTTTCGATATTACGACCAATTGCAATTTTTTTCTAACGCACAAGGAGAGGAATTTGAAAAATACATTAGGTATAGGTTGTAGCAACATTTTTTATGGGTTAACCATTGAAGTCGCGCTTTCTGTGCGACTACTGCGATATTTAGCACTCTTAATCACGAACACCAAGGGTTTTGCTTTTTCACTATAAAGTTGATTTTTATTATAATTTTTAAAAAATTCGTCACAGTACTTTATAGATAAATAGTTTAAGTATGTTTGTAAATAATAAACAAATTCATTTCTCGCATAGTTTTCATTTTGTTTGCTCTTTTGCTTAGGTGTTCGCAATTACCCCACTCTCCCTTACCTATATCCAGAGTTGGGCAAAATGTAATCTAATTACAACTTACAAATTACGATTAAAACGTAATTGATTACACATTATTTTCTGTAATCGTTAATTTAGGTAGCTGACCATTTGGTTTCGTCAACAACCTAAATGAACGATTGCAGAAAATAATGTGTAATCAACTACGCAATTACGTTTTAATCGTAATTTGTAAGATGTAATTAGATAACATTTTGCTCAACTCTGCCTATATCCACCATCCACGAAAACATTTCCAAACCATCGTACTCGTTCAAAATATCAACAAGTTATTCAGAATAATTTTAAAGATCGCCAAAACTCCGGGGCGTAAAGAATCCAAGGATGACAATAAACTTGAACCTACACACCTGTGTATCCCTGTCCACCCTCACCCTTTATACTTCATTCATCGTACTTGAAACACTGTGGCCAAAAATTGCATCGAGAAATTGACTCGAGCCAGGGGCGAAAGAATGTTTCAGCTTCGAAGCTCCTCGATTAACTCTAAACAGCCCACTATCCCCGCGCGCAGAAGAAGTAGCGTGTCCGAGGAAGGGGTGCAGAACTAACTAACCATCCCCTCCAAGGAAATATTCGCTGTGCACACAAACGATCGACACGCGAGGCGAATCGGCCCCGACGAGGGCCCAATTACACGGAACGGACACGGTTCGGAATCCGTTGCACGGCTCGCCGCGACATTTGCATGGGGTTATGAAGAAATTCTTGAGGCGGCGCGCATCATTCGCGGGAATCCCGGCGATTTTAATTAAATCCACCGGGGTACAGCCGAACAATGGGACGGGAGAAACGCGACCGACACCGGAATCGAGCCGTCCTCGCTCCAAGAATTCTGAAGGAAGTTCCGTAAATTCTACCCTTCGACGTTTCTTTTTTCGCCGTCTTTTTTCCCCCGCTCTCTCGCTTTCGGCCACCAGCAGCGGATTAAACTTCTCCCGGCTCCTTCCACGAACTTCCTCCCCGTCGCTCGAGAAGAGGAATCATTGGTGGATTAATTCAGTCGCGGTGCAACGAGACTTTTTTTTATAGGTAGTACCCCAGAGCACTCTCGGCGGGAAAGTTGGTGATATTTGTGACTCGATGAATCGGGGGCGTTGGACAGCTGGCTGCTTTATTTTAAAAGGGAACTTTTTGCGAAGGGAACTACTTATTAGTGTTTCAGAGTTTCGACGCTGAGGTTGAAGCGTGATATTAAGTTCAACGACAGCTCGTCAGGGATATGGGCTTTCCTTCGACGTCGACACTGCTGAACTATTGACATTGAGTGTTTTGATGGAGGTCAGACGATTTTACAAACGAAGATACGAGGGCTCGTGTACCTATCTCCGCGTCGTGTTTCACTGGCCGCTATCGAAATATCGGCGGTTTATCGCGGCAAATATTTATGTACGACCTTTCTTACCTGACGCCGAGGATCGCGTCTCTATTATCGGGAATCACCTATGCTGGTCACGCGCGTCCAACTACTCGTAGATAAATTTATGCATAGCAGATAACGCGAGCGCGTTCTCTTCCCCGTTTATCGTTAAACAAACCCGGAGACACACGAGTAACCACGGAAGATGCATCGAAGAATTTTACGCCTTTACAATATTAATAACCTCCAAGAAAGATCGCGTCGCGAGATGAGAGAGTTATGGATCAAATTTCCCGCGAGCCAAAGCCAGAGACTCTCGCGAGCCTCCAGCACAGTCGAATTCCACGGAAATTTCACACTTTTGCGATTTTCATAAGTGGCACAATGGAGGCGGCTCCGATTTCGACGTGAAATGCGTAAAAAAAAAAGCTACGGGCTCGACGCGGGGCTTACGTAAGGAACGAAGAAAAGAGAAACGCGTCTCGCCCCGTTTTCTATGGGTTCCAAGTCTGTTTGTGAAGGGTGTCAAGTTCTATGGGCCGAGGTCAGTTTGGGGGACGGAATGGGCGGAGAGGTTCCCTGGGATACTGGATTCCACGTGATCCGCAAAGTGTATGCGGCCGTATGCATATGATAGACGTGGCCGCGCATAATGCGCCCGCGTATTCTTCGATCGCGATTCGTCATTGGGTAATTCGACGCGCGCAGGCGGAAGTGGCGGGGCAATTTTCTAAGAGTCCATCATTTTAACGAACGTTTCTACCTTGAATTCGAGGCAGCTGAGCGGCGAGGATTGCGTAGCTGCGGCGGCTCGGGAGGATCGCAGGCCAGAAGGCACCGAGAGAAACGGGAAGCCGCACTGACAGAGTGGAATTAAGAGTTCAAGTTTACAGACCCTTTATCTGCCTCTGAATATCCCGAGGAATTACATCGCGGACAAACCACGAGCTGCGAAATAAATGGCAAATGAATGAATAAAACATCGGAGTACGTGGTTATTAGACACTTAGGGCTCCCCTTAGCTCCGGGGCTTTAATTGCGCATCGAGTAAATCAGTTCCCAGATCACGTGAGTCACAATTTCGCGCCTCGGTGTGGCGAATGATGTAAGTAAGGCGAAAAGAATAATTCGAAATTGTAATTGCAGCGCACTTTGAGAAATCAGCTGAGGAGACAAATTACGTCCCGCGCTAAATATTCTGGATAAAAGCGATTCGAAACGCCCAGTAATTACTCTGGGTCTATTTTAAACAGTCGTTCCAATAGTTCTAATGATCAACACCCTCGAAGTTCACTAACTAGCAGATGGAATTTCTTGGTATTCCCATCGACGGACGAAAGGAAAAGGCACGTAGAAGTGGCGGGGCGAGGCACGTCGCCGAGCCGATGCGACAAAGGGACCCGAACGATTACTCTATCACAGAGAACGTGATAGAATATGCACCGCTGATTTCCTCGGAAGGGGGAAGCGTTTCCCCCGAGGCGTAAAATTTATCGCGAACGCCACGAGCAGCCGCATGGAAAATGCAAAAATGAACGTGAGACTGTGGAACCTGGTTGACCGCCGTTACGGCGTCATCATCATCATTACCGTCATCATCATCATCATCATCAATCCTTCGGGCGCGCTCTCTGTGCTCGCGCACAGACGCGTAATGTATGTCTGTAGGTTAATGCAATTCACTCAGATCTCATTGGGTGAATTGTACCGGCGGAGAATTGATTGATTGGCTGTTTCGTTTCAGCCTCGTACTATCCGAACGGCCGCGGCGACGAGCGTGCTCGCCTGTCGCGAAAACGACGCCTGATACGCCAGGACTTAGCGCGGACACGTCCGTGACCGTGACTATCGGCCACCATCTTCCTGTTCCTTCTCCCATTCCCCATTTTCTTTCCCCTTAACAACGTCCGATGACACTTTCAGCGGCGCGAGGCTCTGAAAAATGCCCCTTCCAGTCGGCCGAGCCTTTCCAAGCGATCGCTACTGTTGAGAGTTTTGCTTCACTTGCCTTGAGTAATATTAGATCAAAGTGATAATTCGTTCGCTTACTGTTAGCGATGTTAGGTGTACGGAAATATCTTTTTTTGGTAGAGCTACTTGTAGTTTTACCAGAAAAGTGACAAAAGGTCATAGAAAGCCAGAGAATATACCTACTTCGATTAAGAAAACGTGTGATATATTTTTGATTTTAACCCTTCGTTGACACACCTCTTTTTTCGTTCAACTTTAACACACCTGGGTGGCTCGCACCCAGAACAATGTTTGAACGGCTGCCATTCTCATCAGAAGAATCAAATCGTTATGAAAAAAATCATGGGTCAATTTCATGGTCTGTAGAATGTATTCCAATAATTTTTTGATTGAAATTTCATCACAGTTCTTGTTAAAAAAATCTAGATTACCATATGTAGAGAAAACACGAAGAAAATCTTCAAAAAAGCTGTAACTTTTACAAATTTAAATATTAGAAGCTAAAAATCTACAGAGTTATTGCTCAGATATAATATTTTGAGAGAAAAAATAGTCTGTAAGTTGGCTTTGGAAAAAAGGTATTTATTTTGCATATAAAAGGTAGAGAGCGTCAAAATCAGCTGATGGGTGGCTCACACCCAGAGTGTCAACGAAGGGTTAATAAAGTCTTTGGTTCAGCCAAGCAAAGTTTTACACCGACCTACATAGATAGTAATACTCTGCCCGCTGTCCACAAAATATGAGTACGGAAATATCGAAAAAGAAGAGCACATAGAAGAAAACATACAGAAATGTCTAGGAACTGGTGTACCATCATTTTTAGTATTTGTTTTGTAAATAGATGAAGAACTCTGGCGATGTTCCTACGATCCTCCTCCCATCGCGATAACTCGACAGAATCCTATAGTCACGAAAGATAGCGGGGTGGATGGAGACGGGTAATCCCACAGTCAATGTTTAAGCGTAAACGAGCGTGTAAACAGAAATGGAATAAGTGCATGCAACGAGATGCAGCTAAGATATTCCTCAAAAAACGAGGTGCAGTGGGAAAGAAACTCTTTCTACCATTTTAAGTCACCACCCTATTCCACGCTCCATCCTTTCCCCAAGCCCAGAAGTGTCAAATAATAGAATACTTCCTCCACAACCTTGCCTCGCCTTTGAAAAACGAACCACCCTCTCCTTCGCTCTCCTCGAAAACGATACATAGGTAAATAAGTACATCGTATGATTCCCATTCCACAGTTTCGACTTGCTTCGAAACAAGCAATCACCCCGCCCCCCCTTTTCACGAAACTTCCCTGGCACCCGCTATGAAGGCACAGATAGGAATCTCGAAGTCGCACGCAGTGGCTTAGCAAGATCCTCGCGACAGCGCGCGCACAATAGCTTTTCCCCGATTTCATTATATTCGACCAGGGCTTTTTCGAAGCCCGACGGCCGAGGACGCGTGTGACGCGGCCTCGCGTGCATTCACGCGGGCACGCATGCGCCCGTGCTCGGGCACAGACGCACACATTTAGGGAGGCGCGTGAACCGAGGCGGCAGATGTTCAAACGCCGAGTGGAAAACCGGTCGTGTTGATGTAGCTGCCGTCGCGAATCGCTATAAAAATATCCGGCATTGTCTGCGATGCCTAAAGCCCGTAACGGTCTACGGTTCAGCCACCGAAACGCTTCTTTTCTCGTCCACTTCTTTCTCCGCCGGTGCCCCCCCCCCCTCCGCCCCTCTCCAACGTTTTCCTCCACCGTGAACTCGGCTTGTCGCAGATGCACCCTGGGGAAAACCTCTGTCGGGCGGGAAAAGGTTGCGCGATTCCCGGGCCCCCAGTCTTCTCCCGCTTCTTGTCGCAAATTTCATGAACGAGACGTGGAATTTCACGGCTGAATGAATTTTGAGAAGGGATACGTTGAAAGGGGATACACTACATTGGGGGGGGGGGGGGGGAGATTTTTAAGGTTCTGGGGCGTTCATGATCTCGAGATGAATTTGGGTTCTAATCAACGTGTTACTTTTGGTAATTTTGTTAATAACGTAATTTTGGTACTTTTGTTAATTCCATGGAGGATTGTTTTGGTAGGTACTTTTGTTAATTTTGTTATTAAGGTAGGATATCTGTTCTCGTAGTTGACAGTGTACCAATAGTTGACACTTTTATTTTCAGTCGCGAATAATAAGCTTTCTATTAAAAAAAATGTTTTTGACTAATGCGCTGTTTGAAAAAGTATAGTTGACACTTTCATTTTCAGTCACGAATAATAAGCTTTCTGTTAAAAAAATGTTTTTGACTAATACTTTTTCAAACAGCGCATTAGTCAAAAACATTTTTTTAATAGAAAGCTTATTATTCGTGACTGAAAATAAAAGTGTCAACTATTGGTACACTGTCAACTACGAGTAAAGTTACCCTAACTTTGGTACTTTTGTTCATTCTATGGAGGATAGACCGAACCAGTGCGCCGAAATCATTTACTTCTAATTTAAAATTTTTCTACAGTCGAAATTTAAATTATATTATCTATGGAGGATTGTTCAATAATGATCTAATTTCGTAGTAGAAGATGGAAGTGTTACTGTAATATTACAGAATTCTGGGAGAAAGTGGCTGGCACGGGAAATTGTAAAGTAGTTAGATATCCAGCGAACCACCCCCGAGACTAGCGACAGCGATGCGTGCCCACGTCGCAGCTAGTGACGATTTAGCGATCCAAGGCAACGCAGGATGCATCTAATCCGTTTAACATGACAAAGAGGACCAAGCTCGACGCGCGTCATCGATTCTGGGGCAAAATGCTCTCGCGGTAGCAACAAAAGGCCAGGTATATCTCGGGTAATCGGTACGTCGTGGAGGGAGGGGCTAACGAGTGAGCGAGAGAGAGAGAGAGGAGAGAAAGAGGAGCCCAGGTCAGAAATATAATAATTGAAGACAGCTGCTCTCGCTGGGAGAGGATCGGTTGCTCCTGACACCCGTGCCAAATTGAACGACGAGCTGCTCTATATCGATTTCGATTATGTACTTATCTTCACTTTTCATTATAGGTACACTCTCATCGATCGACTTTCTCCTGTCGCCGATTTCGAAGCATCCGATTATCGATCGGGCTGTTATAACATTTTACTCCAAAATTCTACTTACAATTAGATGCCACAGTGGCAGCAATATTAAAGCTTACGGAGACCTTCCGGTTAAAATTGTTCAGAAAATCGATTTTTTTATATATATATATTTTATAGCATAACATCCCGAGAATACCCTGTGAAAGTTTCACACCAAAATTCGTAACGGTATAGATTCTAGAGTCACATAACTATATAATTCAACCTCCGAACGCAGGTATGAGCCGAAAATTCCTTGAACACGTTTTTCTCGACGCACGATATTTCGAAACCGTAACCACGATTTCAGAAGAACTAATGAACCGATTCGAAAAACCTTGAGGCATTTGATTCGTAATTGGACTCGCTACCGTACCATCCTACAATATAATTTTTTGAAACACGGTTGTTTTTTTATTTGCATATTTGTGCTGAAAATTACCCGCTTTTTTGCACTACTTCGTTCAAATGTGCACCAACACCGTAGTTTTGGTCCTTTTTGTCCCAACAAGAGGTGCTGCGATAACCATTGGAATAAATTTTAAGAAATTGTTTGAATTTTTTATATTGGACAATCCTTCGAGTCAATTTCGTGGTTACCGTTTTGGCATCTCTTTTTGGCAGCGCCTGCTGTAAGCGCCACCTAGAAAATGCATCAAGACCGAAAATATGAAACAAAAAATATTTTTGCACCCTAACGAGTGTATTAATAAATGTCAAAAATGCTTTTTAGCATATGTGTTAACTTCTTCTTGTAAAAAATTCGTGAATATCTCCTTTTTTTGAGGGGGTTTGACCGGAGAGTCCCCTTAACGATGATTGCCAGTTAACAAACGCTAGCCAAAAATTACTCAAGCTCCAAATGATCTGCAAATGAAGCTGCATGGGTCTCTGGCTGCTGAGGATTAAAATATATTCGAAGTAACTCAGCCCACCGCCGAAACAGTTTACGCTCGCCGCGACTCGCGCGGTTGCAGCGTCGACGAGAAATTCTGGTAATTGAAATAAACATCCGGCCGCATCTGCGCTTCCTCCGTTGATTCCTGGCCCCGTGCTTTTCCACGGGCGCCGTAAAAGGAAATGGATTTCCTCCACACGTGGTCCTCGTTTCGGCCCCGGCGCAGCCTCCAAAAGCTCACGAACGGGGAACATCTGTCCGAGCTGTCTCCGGAACAGTTGTCGGCCGATGCGCAGCCCATTATACACAGTGTTCCAGAAACGGTGAACGAATCGATTTCGTCCAAGCGAGCTCTAATCGCCGGCGACTACGAACCTCGAGCCGCTCGTGTAGCAGCCTGGGTTCGTTTAGAACGCGCTCTCGCGACCACGGGCGAATTAATATTGCTCGGGCGATCGCTGATAAATCATCGAGGACTTACAGGCGGATTAACGAGGGAACCCCTGGGACCAGATGTGCCAGTCACTTCTAGGAAAGATGGCGGACGACTAGCGACAGCCTAAATGATCCTGCGCGCACCCCTTCCCCCCCCAGCTCTTCCTCTCTTTTTACACGAGCCGTGCCTCCGCACGGTTAATTGGCGCGAAGAATTCGCGACAGGATCCTCGACATAGGGGAGAGGAACTATCTGCTCTAAATCAGACTCGGCGAAATGGTCGCGATCGCAATTTTGAAATAGACTTGCGAGAGATCTATGATTCCGATAATCGCCGATTCTGTATAAAGCAGATTCGTTAAGAAATCGCTGCAACCCCCTTTTCCCCTGTTCAATATCGACTCCCATGGAACTCGCTGCTCTCCATAATTCTTACCGCCGCTTCCAGGAGCTATCAATAACAGATGTCTCGAATTACCCGCGATCCGATTAAACGTATCCGATCGGGCGGGGTGGAGGGCCGTGTGCAAAAGGGCTGCGGATCCGTAGCCCCGGGCTCCGAGGCGTAGGGGACCTGGCCCATAAATTCCAGAAATCTAAAACCGACTGGGACGGCGGGAGAATCGGGCCGAGGTTCTCCACAATGTGACGCATTAGCCACGGGGAAAACCCCCGTGGAGAGGCGTCGCAGAGGACGCGTCGCAGAGGACGCGTCGCGCGCCTAAACCACCCCGTGGCATCCTTGCAACAGAAAGGATCTCCCATGGTAACCATAGTAACTCTGTACAAACACGATGGCTGACGGAGCTTCCGGTTTCGCCGCGACAGCTGCGGGGATCTAGTTTCTCTAGGCCTGCAACCCAGCCGACGGGGCAGAGGCTCCGGCTCGGCGAAAGACGCCGATGGAAAACGGAGGATCGATCCCCGGGGCAACGATCCAACCTTTCTGGCCGGCTTGTTTACCTTCCTTCTAGAACAACTCGCGCCGCGGAGCTGTGATTAATGTTTGCCACGAAATCGAAATGCGAGGCCGGTTTGATGAAACGGAGACCGGGGCCGATCGATCCTCTCCGACGGGGTGAAAGGGTAACCTTAAACCGTGCGTTTTGCTCGTCACTGTACCCTGGCTCCTTCATGGTCGCGTTGGAATAGGGAGTGCGTTCGAATTCGGGGTGGGGAGGGGGGCAAGAATCGATCGATCGAGTTACTTGGCTCGGGGGTTGAAATCGACATCTAAGTAACTGAACTAAGAGGACCATTGACGACTATGCGCTCCCCGAGCACAAATCCTGAGTAGTGGAATATTATTTGAAGAATGTGGATGATATTGAGGAGCTCCTTAATCAGAGGGAAGCTGATAACAGTCACCCAGGAGGCGATCCAGCAGATTATCAGGGGCGATCGTAGGTCGCGCGCGCGAGCGCGTCAATCGGTACAGGCAGGCCTAATTGGAGCGGGCTTGATCTATCCTCATGTAAATGAGCGTAATTAGCGTGCGACATAAATCAAGGCAGCGGCAGGGCACGATCGATTAGAGCGCGAGGGGAATCGGTCGCAACGAGGGGCAAGGGAAACCTGGTCGAGCAGCCTCTGACCCGATTTTCCTTCCGAATAAAACTAATGGCCATTCGTAATTGGAATTAGCCGCGGCTTACTTCGCTGCGCGGCGATGGGGTGCGCGCCACGGCTTGGGCGAAATTAAAACCGCCATTGTCGGATACAGGGGGGTGCGACTGTCGCTCCAAGATCGCCGCTGGACTCGTGATTAGATCCCTTTGACGAGCCTCCAGCTATTAAACGGGATTTGACCGCCAAATTCAATGGCTAGATTGATGGAAGACAGTGTATCCATGGACAGGGACATTGGGTAATTTATGATCTACGATGCTGCTGGGACATCGTTCGGTGTATTCGTGGAGGAAGCGAAGAACTGTCTGGAGTCTGGACTGGTTCCCCAGCGAATAGCCAGCTCCATAATTGCGTAAAATGTTTTATAAATAAGCGTCGCAATAAGTTTCCTGGAAAGGATAGTGGGCTTTCGTTTCTTGGCGAAATAAGTCGCAATGATTTTTCTGTAAACACTGGCCGCTCCAACGATTTTTTCCTGGCTGAGTCACCGGCGACCCCAGCTGATGAACTCACTACACGTACGCACCTCTACGTTGCAGCACTTATCGCTTATAAGATTGTGAGTAAGAAGGAAATACAATGGATCGAATTTACTGCTGCGTGCTCGAAACTTTGAAATATAAATGACTGGATGAAACTCGTGTGTTTTCCGGGAAAATGGAATTCTTTAACGCTTTCTCAGTGGAGCCAGGTTACGCCATGTGCCCTTTCCAGAAGATTTGAAAGTCTTGATGAAAGTAGGAATATGAGCTCGTAGAAAGTACGGAATACCGAGTTTGCTGCTGAAGAGAAAATGGAAGTTTGCAGAATGCTGAATGTTGGAGCTGGCGAAACAGAAATTGATTAATTCGACGAAAACGAAGGATAATTAGTGGCCAGTGTCTCTAATCATCGAGGCGGCGGTGTCCGATTGGTCCAATTAAGAGCGCCGATTCGAAAGCCCTAGGCACTTTCGCGCGAGTAATTCCAACTCCAAGTGGAGCGCGTGAATCGCTCGGGAGCTCCCTTCTCTCCCTGCGGGGCGAACGCTCGGTGCCATGGTGTCCCATAGCGCAAATAAATCATACGTAAGTACGCTTACGCGTTATCGCGCAGCCGGCTCGGCGTCCTGGGCGATCGGGAAAAATCGAAATGGAAATGGAAAATCCGCGGATCTGGCAGTGAGTTTGAATGTGACAGAAATTATTACGGAAAGGGAGAGAATCATGAGAAATTTTTTATCAAAATTTTATAAGAATATTTCTGTAACATGCAAGCAGTATCCTTAGTCGAACTATTAATATTTAAAAAGTCTCCGTCTTGTTCAAGGAAGCACGTAGCAGCGATGAACTCATAAAGCCAACAGATATAACATCAGTCAACGTCCTTCAACCTAACGCCAACCGTTTTTAGAACTCATATTTTTCCTCCAGATTTTGTCAGCATGGCTTGCAGATCTATCAGCTTTATGACTTTATTGCCTACGTCTGGACTGCAGGCGACCACCCGGACATTAGCTCGATCGAAAGTTCGTCACAACCCTTGGTGGTTCTCGATCTTCTCCTTCCACTATCGCGAGGGCGATGTCACCTAATTTTAAGAATATTGTCTCCACCCACTAAGACCTCCCTTTCACTTTTAAGAACTGACATTACTACTAGGATGGAACGAAATATAGGGGCAAAATATTTTTTTATTATTCGTGACTTCTAATAGTGGGCAAAAGTTGCCTTTTATAATGGTATTTAAGCTGCCAAAGTTTGAACGTGAACAACAAATTTTTTGAGGTGCCGCAAGCCTCTCGAAAATTAATATTTCAGTAAATATTAATATTTGAAGTGCTTGCGGCACCTCAAAAAATTTGTTGATCACGTTCAAACTTTGGCAGCTTAAATGCCATTATTAAAGGCAGCTTTTGCCCACTATTAGCAGTCACGAATAATAAAAAAATATTTTGCCTCTATATTTCGTTCCACCCTAATTACTACTGAAACTGAGGTGATAGTTCTCGATAAACATTCAACCTGACAGGACCACTTCACCCTGTGCCGAATTCAATCCAATAGTTTCTAAAAGTGTTAAGATATTATAAAGGCATTTCTTTTCACTATCTCAATTAAAATAGATTTTTCTATTAAATTAAAGAATTCCCATTCTCACAGAAAAAAGTTTGCCCAGGTCTTAAAGTGTCCTGTTGTAGGCAGAACGTATCCTCGCGACGGATTCTCGAATAATCCTGAGACGAACAGCAGACAGAAGCGCGCGACACGCGGTTGCGGCTCGATGATCGCGATCGCGCGGCGTTTTTAACCGACTCCGCTGGCTAAAGAAGCTCCGCCGCGGAACACGTGCACGCAGCCCCCGCGACACGCGTTCTCCGTTCCAGCCGCACGAACGGGCCCCATTATCGCGAAACCGCAACGAGGGGGGAGGGCTCGATTTAACTCGAACGCACATTGTGTATCGGAGGAAGCGTCAGCAAACGGGTTAACCGTTGATTATTAGCCGCGGTTGATTACGAGCCTCGAGCCACGCCATTCACTCTCGCGGCCCTTTTCCCTCCCCGCGCCCCGTGTCCTCGCGGGAAACCGCTTGACGCGGCGATTTTCACGCGGGGGAGGCGTGATCACCACGAGTGGAATCATTCACTGGAGTTTCGAGAACCTCTGGATGCGAAGGTTTCCGCGCTGATGACATAACTGGTGCTCGTAGGTGAAGTTCAGTGATTGAAGTAAGTACAGAGGAGGCCTGAACGCCCTTAATTTTCACGCGGGGGAGTAGTGACTACGATAGCAAATCATCGATTATAGATTAAAGAAATTTCGGTGTCCACGCTGACGAGATAAGTCGAGCTTCTAAGTGAAATTCGTCGACTGAAATCAGGGAAGATCTGAACGCATTAATTTTCCTATGGAGGAGCAGTGATCACCAGTGAAGAAGCTTACAGGTCTATGCCTAATGATTTCCACTCGCGGAAGGTAACCAAGCGGAATGTGGGATGAACTTGGACGATCAGAGCTCGGAGGATTCTTCGACGCGATGTGATTTTCACGCGGAGGGGCCCCGCCGCAGTCGCGGTTGAACTTCGCCGATCCGTGTTTCGCGCAGGCCTGTACGCCTCGAGAGCGATTATCCTTTATCGCGAGCGGTACGCGCATACCGTACCAGCTAGATTCGCTTTTATGACGTCATAATGAACCGGCAATCAGCAGCATTGTCGACATAATTCCCGGTGCCGTTGTCTCACTCGGCCACGGCCCGACTCCATTGTTCGACCCGTGTTCCTTTCGACTTTTCGGTCTCCTTTAGCAGGGCCAGCCGATGCTCCTTCGACCGTGACAAAGGGAACAGCTGCTGGGGAATGGATCCTCCGATTGTGCGCGGATGACTGTCCCGCGATAGGCGACTCGGCTCTTCGAATGTCAACAGTCGGGGAGCTGACTTTGGGAGCTGCAAAGGTGGAATCAGACGGAACGTGGCTCGGCGAGCTTGCTCGGCTCGACCAGGCTCGGCAAGTCGGCTTGGGGAGCAGGACTCGGCGAGCCATGACCGATCAGACGGCGCGTGGATCGGCGAGCTTGATCGGCTCGCCTAGGTTCGGCGAACCATGACCGATCAGACGGCGCACAGTGGTCTGTCCAATAACAATCTAGCGGGACAAAAGTCGCAGGTCGTACATAAATCATCAGTTAGGTGAAAATGTTTATTATTTGTTAGAAAAACACCGTCCAACGTTGTTTTACCACCCTTAAAACTTTCACTTCAGCCTCCAAGGGTTTTTTAAAACCAAAATTCGTATTCTGGGGTTTCTTAAAATGTAGATAGCGAATATGGACTGTATTTTGTAGAGAAAAATTGTTTACAACCACGTTATTTAGAATGAATTACACATTTTAGGTCCTGACATCGCTATTTTTCAAGATAGAATTATTTTAATTATGTATAAAAATTATGTAGAGTTGCAAATATTTGCAGCTATAACTTGTGAATATGTACTCTATAAAGCAAATAGAACAAAACAGGACAAAAAATTTCAGGTTCCATAAGGTTCCTGGATCTCTAGAGCTTTTCCAACGAAAGCTATTGAAAAATTCCATCATTTTTATGATTATATTTTAATTCTGTTCGTTGGAAATTAAAATACTCATGGCTGAAGCTTGATTTACTACTTACTTGTACCACTGCAATCGATTATTGAAAATACTAGCAATTTAAATCGCGATATAATTAAGCACTTCTGATATATAGCTGATACTGACGCATTCTAACAATCGATTACTAAGCGGCTATATTAAGCTTTATGAAATACGTATAAAGTTGCATACCATATCATTCCGATATCTCTGACTCAGTAGCTTGAGGTATGACCAAGATTCATTCATTTTGGATGGTCGTGATTTTGGACTTTTGTCTCGCTAGACCATCAATAAGACGGACGACTGTGCGGCGCGTGGATCGGCGATTCACGCGCAAAGTTCGCCGAGCCACGCTCCGTCTGATTCCACCTTTAGGTACCTGATTTTCTCTGAATTCGCCAACGTATCGTTGAAAGATCAATGTCCACGAAGGGTATAAGAGAGATAGTTACAGGGACAAGACCCACTGGGCGTATTATTAGCAGTGTTTTGTATCCAGTTGTACGAAGCGGCCTCGAACAAACGGCACCGGTATCCTTCTACATTGAACATGTGGACAGCGAACGATGAAAGGCAGATAAAGATATCAGTACCAGGTGGCAAACACGCAACTGTTGCGTATCAAACTATTCGGAATTGTATAGAACTCTACTTTCGGGGAACTAGAAGAATGTGTTTTCGTTTAATGTAGAATTGGATGGGTAACGTATTCATCAAGTTTCCAAGGGAACCTCTTGCAGCATGTCAATCAACGGTGGCTAATCTTCAAAGTCTCCACTTTGCAAGCCTCCCTTTCTAGACCCTGACATCACCTTCCCCCACAAATCTACCTTCGAACTACCAATTATAAACCACCCCCTTCCTACCGGAATACAAACCTGTACCCCTAGTTTGCACCAAAAACTCCGGAGGATATCAAGCTAATTTCCACGATCCCAACTAGACGACCCCCACCCCCACCCCTCCATAGTCACGCTAAAGCTGAAAACACAGGCGCATTAGAAGCATCCCAGCAGAAACGGCGTTACCCGAACCGAGATCTCCCCAAATCGCCAAGCAACGCCTGGCGATCCGCCCGATCTGAAATGCAACTCTCTTCCCCGGACTTGGAGTTCCTCGTGTTCCAATTCGAATTCGAATCGCGCGTCTCGGCAGCCTCCGAGGAGAAACCAGTTTCGGACCGGCGCGTCTCGAGCGTCGGACAATCGAATATTTATGCGCGCGAGTTTCTCCGGAGCGATCGGCGACGGAGACGGACAGCGGGCGCCGCGATCGGCGGAACGGAGGAGCGGGCCCCGCCGTTTCTGGCCACGGGGGACGGCCGGCGTAACGAGAATTCGCGTGGGGATGGCGGAGTCGTAGAAAAAGGGATGAAATGATGCGCCGCTAATTCCGTTATGGCCCCTCGGTCCACGTCACGCATTGTGCGCGCACACACGCGGCGCGGTGCACGTGCACCCGCCGAACAGAAAATGCATTTCGAGGCGTCCGATTGTGTGCGCGCGCGCGCGCGCGCGCCGAAGCGGTTCATCACGTATGTATATAGGACAGAGGCGGCAGCTGTCAGACAGCTGTAAGGGCCTTTTTACCTGCTCCATCCAGCGTGTGTACGAGCCCGGTAGCCGAGTGCGTCGGGAGAAAAAAGGAGTCCGAAGTGGCCGAACACGGCGGTCAGCGGCGAGGACGAGGAGGACGAAGAGGAAGCGCGGCGACAGGGCGCGGAGCCAGCCCTAACAGGACCAGCGGCAAACAGCGAATAATCAGCTCGCCCTTTCGACGACCGTCGGAGCTGCGTCGTAGGCCCTTCGAGTCGATGGCTGTTGCTCGATTGGCTCGCGAAGCTTGACGGCGATTAGGCTAATAGACGTGAAATTGAACGAGCCTTGGACCGCGGGATGAGGACCCCTTTCCGGAGATCTCGGTGCAGTGAATTTGGCGGTGGCTTTAAACTTTAATCCTCTGTTGTGACTACTGTTTCCCACTTTCTGGGACTCACGTGGGAAAGTTTGAGTATATCAGTCGATATTGTTTCTAGGCATAAAGTTTATTAGGATAAAAGATTGCGGACTATTCGAGGGAATTTCCCTGCTTCTACGTTGCGTAGATAGAAGTATGTTATTTTCTTGGCAAATTACTACCTACTATGTTTTTGTTATCGTACATGCCTCAAGTTCGGCATAGGTTAAAGCACGGCGAAGGAGGTGAAGGGGAAAAGAATATTTTCCCAATTTCTGGAATTTTCGCAGCCGCCTAGAGCGCCGTTCCATCAGGCCGCGTGTCTAATTCCGCGTTTGCATTCACCTTTTCGCTCGGTTTTGCGTTTGCGTCGAAGATACTACATCCGGCAGCCAGTCGGATCGATACAAGCGTGCGAGAGCGCACGGAGAGTCTCTCTCTCTCTCTCTCACTCTCCCTTGATTCTCTCTCTCCTTCTCGCCGCCAGGCCGTGGCACCGACCCTGAAGCCAAGGCAAGACCTTGAGTTCGCGCGTCAATCCCGTGAAAGGGAAACTCAAGACACCCCGTCCGTCGAAATTCCTCCTGAATTCTCGCGCTAAAAACCAGCGACCCCTAACGCAGCTGCCTCGAAAAACAGGCGACGTTCCCCGTGTGCCGTCGAAAAGAAATTTGTATCAATCAACGCGTGAAATAATTGGAGTCAGCGTGGACCAATTTCTTAGTTAATGCTCGATGGACTTGGATGCTTAAGGATAAAGTATTAGAAACCTACCTAACCAGTAATATCAGCGCCCCCGAAATGGACTCCCAAAGTCACCCCCGACCGATCTCACGGAACCCCGAAAACCCATATTCTACAATCATCATAGATCCTTCTTCCAGCATTTTCTGAGCCCTGACGCCATCCACTAACAAAAGATCCCTTCCCCCCCGGGCTCAAACCTGAAACCACCGCCCCCATACGTTACGAACGACTTCAGACTCGAAAGAATCTTGGGAACAGCCCCAGAAGACCGTCAACCACCATCGAAATAGCCAATTCGAGAAGCTCTCCTGGTCGTAGAGAAGCCAAGCGAGCGTGGGAGCGCGTGAGCACGCTTATAATGCTTGCGCAAGGTCGCACGATGCACGCGCGTGGCCGTGTGCGTGAGCCTCGCGGATTCGTATGCCCTGTAAGGCGCGCACGCGTGCGCGCAAACACACGTACGCGGGTCTACGCGGCGGCATGAGTCACACGGGATCGTTTGAAATGCGCGCGCGTCCACGGTGGCCGCGAGCGTAGGTACGTGTGCGTGCACGCACGCTGAAAGCCAGCCAGACCCTGAGGAGACGCGTGCCCTGACGCATTAGAGCTGCACGGCTCAAAATCGATATGGCGAATCCAGCCGGATTATATCCTTTACGGGGCTTCGCGCAATGCTCGTAATCCCCCGGTAAACCGCGACCGCAGTTTAGCCCGCGAGATGATATTTAGCGCGAGGCACAGCCTTCGGGACGCGCATCGGCTCGGGATTAGCCGATAGCGATTCAAGCGGTCGAGATAGCGCGCGTAATGGAGTAACGGATTCGTGGTGCGACTCTCCACGGTCGCGCCGAAATTGCTGGCTCCTGGGGACGGGGTCGCCATTTGGGCGTCGGTCCTGGGGGCAAGATGTCAACGGTGGTTGAATGATAGGCGGTTTCTTTTAAACCACTGCAGGTAGAATCCTTATAGTTAATGTTGTTGGAGGGTGATAGGTGTAAGGGTGCTCCGGAGAGCTACGATTTCTAGTCTTCTGTAGAGTAGAGTGAGGTAAAAGTTCGTAGAAGGTAAAAGTTTGCAACATGCGAATTTCATTGTTTGAGTTGTGGCAGTTGCCAATGGTGATTGACAATCGATTGGCTATCAAGGTAGAGGCACCAGTGTCGAATTGTGTAGCTGTGCTTAGTTTTGTTATCGTACAATGGGGTAAGTACTGAATTCGTTAGTTCTGATGTAATATTCTCATTTTTACGAATCAATATTATTCCTATGAATTGATCAGTAAATATTTTAATTAATATGTCGTCTGAAAGAGCTGAAATTCTTCTATTCAAATGTATTCATAGAAGTTCGCAGTTCTCCTCACAGATGAGGATTGATTAAACAATAGAAAAGTAGCTATGAAGGTAAGAGTTCGCACAATGCAGTGGGGCTAGTGTTCGAATGCAGACTCCCCTTTTAAAAATCAGCTGGAAGTAAATGAAGCAACGACAAGAAAATCTGAATGCGAACGTGCAATGAAATAATTAGAAAAACAAAAAAAAAATAGCATCTACTTCTAAAAATTTTTGAAACGAATAAAACAAATAGGTTCCGAAAAGAGAATAGCCCAACCATCAACGTGTACGGAAAAAATAATTTGTCCTGCGTGTGAAGAAGAATACACTGATCCTCCAGAAGACTGATGCCTGCGCAAACTACGAAGGTGGGGGTAATGTTATGTGCTATTACTGTTACCTTGATAAAAAAAAAATTAATTGTAAACTATTAGTCGTTTTGCTATGTTACCACAACTATTGTACGTTGGAAAATAAAACACTTTTGTGAAAATTTCTCGTTGCATTCTTTTACCCCATAACATGCGAACTTTTGCCGCACATATCGGGTAAAAGTTCGCATTTGACACTTTTTGGAAATATTTATTTTATATAGGTATGTTGTGACAGGTAAATTGACATGAAGTCACTAGCCTATCGAATAATAAGGGTAAGTAGTTATTTCTAACACAATGATATGTGCTCTCAGTGTAATTCCAAGGATTTTAGGGAAGTCTAAACTTTAAGCGCACTCTTACCTCATTACTCTACAGTATTGTCTTGAACTAAGGAAGGGGTTTCTGTCTCGATCTAAGGTGAGCGTCATCCCCACTAAATCCTCTGTTTTTATTATTATGATTATTATTATTATTATTATTATGATTATTCGTCTTTATTACTTGGAAACATCAAAGAACAGTAATACAAAGAATAGCGAAGTAAAAGGCGAGGCTGCAGTACGATACTGTTAGAAGCTTAACCGTAACTAAATGACTAAAACTAAACCTAAAACTAGAGAAAAAAAGTGAAAACGGGACATACGTAGCCAAGAGGATTTTACAAAAAGCGGAGATATATGATCAAACTTCGGGCACAATAGGACAAACGCAGACAGGAATTTTGAACACGCTGAACCAAGGAAGGGAGACGAGAGGTAAGAAAAGGACTATATACAACATCGCAGTAGTCAAACAGCGATACAACCAAGGATTGTGATAGGAGAAGTTTCTGAGAAGAGGAAAGAATATGCCGAGAAGGATATAAAAGACACGGACCATTCAAGGCTTGGCGACATATAGTAGACGCATAATTTTCGAATGTAAGAGTAGAATCCAGAGTGAGTCCCAAATTCTGGACTTTACCACCGCCAATGAAATAAACTACTTAATAGATCATCGAAAGGGGCACTCAGCCTCTCTCATTCTACTCGACGAAGCAAGCCGGAAAGTAAAGCTGCGTAAAATCACGAAGCTGCACGGGGACGGCACCGATGTGCAAAGCCAAAGACCACCCGGGAAAATACAGTGTCCCGAGCCCGATCAAAGAAGCCAGGGATAAAACGGGGATTAATAGGCCGACGGTGCCTAGGCTACCTGTCAACAGTTCTGGAAAACGGCAGGGCAGAAATTCGTCCCCCACCCCCCTCCCCGTTTCGAGCGGCCCCCCGAATCGTGGCAACGTAACAACGCTGGCAACGCAACGCCGCAAGCAACGTCGGCGTATTTTGCATTTTTCAGCTGTAATTGCGCGGCGCATTGGGGGTGAACCCACCTTGTCATTAGGTGCACGTGAACGGTTGCACGTGCACGTATATCGCTGGCGTGTCCTGCTCGCGACAACGGTTCCGACCTGGCGAACTATCGACTCGCACCCTCTTCCTCTGCGCCCCCGATTCTCGGAAACAAACCTGGCGACTGGTCGAAGATCCCTCCGCCTGGCTGCTTAAATGGTGTCGTTAGCGACATCACCGTTCGCGGTACTCGTCGCCGGCTCCACGAAATAGGTAACCACGATCGTTACGCGAAATTGCCGACTTCCTCGTGTAACCGAGGGCTGGGAGCATCCAGGGAATTCAGGGATCGATCACGGATGCGTAAATCTGAAGAGGTCGAGCGAACGCGCGTGGGCGAGAGGGTAGGAATCGCGGCGGAGGATTCTGGACTGAGACTGTGTGCTGTCGCTTGATGAGGGTGCCAGACTCCTCAAGCAACGGCAGTGTCTTTGATTTCGAAGGATCTACTAATTTTTTAGCAAGACGCTAGGCAAGAATTCTGTGTCACCGGAGTCATTATTTTAGAGCTCTGGAAGGGCTTTCAATGGACCTCGTTATACCAGATGAACAAGTTGGAAGGATCGCCAAAAGAAGACGACGGCTAAAGGCGGATTCACACGCATCAGTTCCATCAGTGGTCAGTGGCAGAACATATAGTTTCCTTGTTTTGAAACGTAGCAGTTCACAGGAAGTTCACGCTTGTCCGTGTCAGTTACTCACGCTGACTGCCCTGAACCGTCACGGAACTGATCCGTGTGAATCCGTCTTAAAGGTCTGCGCACACTTGTCAGTTCCGTGTGAGTACCGTTCCGGCGTACCAATGGTAAGAAGAAGAGACCCTCTACGCCCCTCTTCTTTTTACCACTGGCACGCCGGAACGGTACTGACACGGAACTGATATGTGTGTGTGCGCAGGACCTTGAAGCAGTGCGATTCTCCACAGATGATCCACGGAAGACTGACGCTACGATCGGACGCTCCAGCGCTGCCGAAGGGGTGGCCTATGCAACGGGGCAGACTCGAGAGCCTCGCCTCCCAGAGTGCTTGCGGAATCACCTTGAAAAGGGGGTAGTAATTCGGTGCAGCCCCGGAAGTCCAGGTTTCCCGATAAGCGCGCCACTTATCGGGGCACCGGGCGGGGGAAAGGAAAACGGTGAAAGTGAGTCGCGTGGGACAGGTGGCGGGGGCGAGGTGAGAAAGCGGAGGCGCTCGGACGAAGGAGGGCGATCTCGCAAACCGAGGCGGCAAGAAGGGTGGGCGGACGGAAATTCGACCGTGGAGAGGTGTTGCGTGGCTGTATCGAACGTAACCCTTAGTCTTTCGGCATGACGGCGAAATTCGACGCGTTGGACGGGTCGATCGAATGCGTGCACAATTTTCCGCGTACGTTTCGTTACGTGCGGCGCAGAGCGAGAGCCAGAAGCAGAGCACGAGCGACAGAGAGAGAGAGAGGGGGGTTGGGCGAAGGGCGGTGGGGTAGAGGGTGAACTAGGAAAGAGACGAAAAAAGAAAGGGAGGGGAAAGAGGGAGGGCAAAAAAGGTGCAAGAAAGAGAGCAGTGTCTATTCCTCTCCTTCTCCATCGTAGACGCGATTGTACGTGCGCGCGCGCGGGCGGGCGGGCGGACGGGCAGGCACACGCTCGTCCCGTGGTGGTCGATGGTGTGCACGCGTGTGTGTTACGGGGAGGCTGTGACTCATCCTGCGGGAGAGGGAGAAAGAGAAGGAGACGGGGGAGAGGATGGGGGAGAGAGCGAGTCCTGTTCCCGTGGCAGGAAGCAGCGAGTGGGGGCGGGGATCGATATATCGACTCGAGAAACGTTCCTACCGCTAGCAGGACTGCATAGATTCAAGGTCCTCTTTTTCCCTGCCCTCTCTTTCTCGCGGGTGTCTCTCTGCCTCTCTCCGACGGTCACAGTATTTCTGTAGCCGGGGGAACAAATGCGCGCAAAACTGTAAATTCCGTCCGCTTCCAGTTTCGTTCCTCTCGACCCTGGAATTTCGTCGCGAGACATTTTATTCCTTTCCTTTCCCCGTTTCGCTTCTCCTCCCTTTCTCGGTCGGTTTTAGAGCAGACCGAAACATTCGACCGTAGACGGAAGCGGCGCCGCGGATCGAGGACTGTATCGCGTCTTAAAATTACAATTACCTCTTCCTCTCTCTCTTAAAACACATAATAACAGGCGAAATATTGTCTGTCGAAACAATACACGGCTCCCAACTACCATCCCCTCGCCCCAGCATCCACGGGACGCTGCATTTCCGGGCATGTTATTCACAAGCGCCAAAGGGTCCCTCGATTTTTCCAGTTTACAGGGTGTCGGGGCACGAGGCTACAGAATTCTGGAGCATCTAATGCTCTCTGAAATGATTGGATGTTACACAGGGTGTCCTGTAACTCGAGACCAACAAGCGCGACCAATTTTCAGTCTCGACCAAAGACTGAACAAACTAAGTAGAATTCTGTTACAACGCCAGAACACAGAATGGCACTTTACTGGACGGACGCTAATACTCTCGTCCTCCTTTACATAACACTCTCTCGAATTTCAAACAAAAATTACTTCTCGCTCTAGAATCTCACCGCCGTTTCTTTCCCCAACAGCCCGTACGTTTAACAGTAAGAACCGACTGTCAAGGACTCGCTACTGAGCGGTACAGAGCCGCCAGCCTCCCCTGAAACGATCGATCGGCTGCTTCCCAGACGGCCGTTTCGCTCGTCGGTAAATAGCGATTCGTTGGACTCGCGATCGCAGAACTGTTCGAAGGGACTTCTGCTCCGCGAGACGTCCGACCGGAGCGGCACGCGCAGATCCGTAAGATGGCGCGATGACGTCAGGGGAAGGGACAAGGACGTCGAGGGCATCCGGTAGTGTTCGACGAGAGGACACTCTCTTTCCCGTTTTTCAGCTGGCCGATCGATTCGCGCACGCATCGCGCCCATTCGCCCGTAGAACTGGCGCGACTTTTTCGAGGGAGAAGAACGGACGCGAGTCGAGCCCCGCTGCTCCCAGTCCCGCGCAGTGACTGCCGGTCCTTTAAAATTGGATTCCCGAATAGCATTACGACCGGGGACTTATTGTGCCCGCCAGGGGCTCTCAAACCGTTTCGACCCTGCCTCCGGGATGAAACCTGGCCCTGGCACACTCCTCGCCTTTGTCCCAAGGGAAAAATCGATTCTAACGTCTAGCGTTTGAGAACATTTACTTTCTTTTTTAATACGGAGTCTCTTGTGCGCGCCAGGGGCTGTCAACCGCTGGTTTCTGGTCCTTCAGGGACAGAGTGTTTGGGAAAGTTGTTTTTACGTCGATTCTAAGGGTTATCTTGATTCTTCTGCGTGGAGAAGGATTGTTCTTTTTTTCACTGTCGACACTGACATGGTTTATCTGTGACGTTGGGCGTCAATACGTAATTGTGTAACTCGTTATCCAAACGAGAAGACGAATGTATCGTTATTGACAGGGGTAATTAAGATTCGTTCCGAGAAGAATGATATCGCCGTTGTGAATAATGGTAATTGAGATTTATTTGAGTAAGAGGGTCGTGGAGAGCGATAGTTGCCGGGGAATATTGCTTTTTGCCTTGGACTTTTAGTTTTAGACCGCTCCTCTTTCCTCCGAGTCGACGTATTAATCTAGAATTTTAAACTGTTCGAAATTTAATGCTTCTAAACTATCCTGAACAAAGTACACAGGAAGCTTCGGCTAAAGAATTAAACCCTGTAACGTGCAGAATTCCATTGGAATCACCATCGATGCACTTTCAACGAGCCTCACACCCTCCACTCGAATTACAATTACACGACAAACGCGCGCCCAAGCTCGGTTCCACCCCAAAAAAAACCCTCCGTTCCCCTTCGAATCGAAGACTGTGCTCCCGAACGCGAGAAAGAAGCTCGCGGAACGGCGGATATCAAGCGAATCTATCTCGCGTTACAGGAATCTAATTAGCGGGCGAAAGCAGATGGCGGCTCGGGTTTCGAAGGGCATTTCGCGAGCCTCGGAGAATCTGGGCACGACGAAAATCTGGCAACGGGATCTGCGCCCGTCTTTGATTCGCCATCTGCCGACTCGTGTTCGCCGCCGAGAGGCTGCTCCTATTTGTGAAACTGGTTAATGTCAATAGATCTCGTCCACGTTCGGTCCAACAGGATTTAATTTTAGTTAATCCTGAAATGTACATCTGTGTTGTGCGCACTGAATATACTCAGTCGCACGCACACACGCACACACACAGATGTACCTACACGTGTGCAGAAGCAGCGTATCGATCGAGCGACCGGCGGGACCGTTTTTCGATTCGTCGAAGCAAGTCTGAATCCCAGGCCGTAGTAGCGTGCGCGACACCAGAACGAATTCGTGGCGACGCACCACCGCCATTTCTCGCACTGCTTCCAGAGCATCTGTCGCTTTAAGTACATCTGCTCGCATTTAAATGGAGCGTTTCCCGATAATCTTTATGCGCCGTGTCGACGAAGGAGCCCCGACTTCGGCGCGAATTTAACGACGCTTTAACAACGCTCCGCGCCGCCCCAGACGCAGGCGAACTGGTTCTTTGTAGCCCGGACCGGAAGATCGTCTGTCATTATGAAATGTACCGAGCCGCTCGGCGTCTGGTGCCGTTGGATGATCGAGGGAAGGCTGCGTGAATGGACCCTGTCGTGCGCGTTTCTTTGGATACGCACGATCGAGGAGAGCGGAGTATACCTACGCGCAAATCTGAAAGAAGGCTAAGAAACTTCCGCTGAGGATCAAGTAGTAAGGAACTTATCTATTCCACGAAATTTCTATTGCTAGGGGTGGTATTCAGGGGTCTTGTAATTTTAGGTGGTAGGCTTTGGCTTAGGGTACTTTTATGTTGGAGCTGCGATAAACGATCAGAGCGACGATAAGAGCGAAGCGTCGAAATACATTATATTGTTTTATAATGGAAGTGTTTTTATTTTGGAGTAACGAGCAGATCTACGTTTTCTAAGAGATGACCAACGATAAAAGCGTTGGATCGACGCTCTTATAGGTTCTTTCCTAGCTCCAACATAAACGTACCCTTAGTCAACAGATCGAAATTGTGTGGTTTAAAGTAACAGGGAGGATGATAATTTAGTACAATTGATTAGCATCTTGAATAAACTACACAAGGATCGTCCAGGGGCCCCCGCTGATAGTGGCGTGGGCCCCCTCTGCCGACGATTAGGAGGACGTTTAGCAAAGCACTGGCTCCGCGCGCGGGCGAGGTCGTTCGAGTGGAATCCTTTAAATCTCGACGCGACATCTCGATCCTGGCGGGGTCTAACGACCACGAAAAGTGGATTTCACACTCGGCTGATGAAGATCGTCCTCGAATCTCCGTGGCGCGTGCACCACCAAGGACGACGATTCCCTCTGCGAGGTAGCCCGTGGTCGATCGTTACTCGCGCGATTTCGCCGTGTCGCGACGACGGCGCCTTCGCGCGCGCGCCTCCATCCTCGGGAAAATCAAGTTTTCCACTTTCCCTCTGGGCGAAACCTTTTACCGGACCGGGACGAGAGAAAGGGACGTGGGTGCGGGGGAGACGGCACTTGAGGGAGGGGGGTCTATCCAAATTTCAAGTCTTAATCGAGTTAAGCTGGAGCGAAGCAATCGACTCCTCCGCTGTTATTCTCACGTGCTTCAAGATGGTATACAGATATCCGTCACGGTATTTAACCTTTAGAGGGCCGGGCTGTCCACTATAGTGGCCACCTAAGAATTTGGATACTTCGCCGGCCATTTTGGTGGTATATATGCATAAATTTTAAGTAAATAAAATTTACAATTTCTATGAAAAAATCCCGGCCCTCTAAAGGTTAATTCAACCAAAGCAGGGATATCTGTGCTAATTTGAATTAGTATAACTGTATAAAGTGTTCAACTTTGAACGTCCCTTTGACTGATGCACAAACGAAGGGAAAGAGGCAAAAACGGGGAATGTCATAAAACAGCTTTATCGAGAAAATTAAGTGGTTTGTTCCAGTGCGGAGTGGACATTACCAAAATTTTAACGTTATCTTACGGGGGCATTTGAACTTTACACCCTTTGCCATTCGACAGTTCTGTAGTCCCAGTTGCCAACCACGAAATTTATGCTGTAAATCGTACAATCACGAAAAATGAGCATTCCTCGTTTTTCCCCTTACCATTCAAATATGGTGAAAGTGTTATTGGTGTTAGAGACAGTAGCACGAGGAACGTGCAGTTCATTAGTGAACGTTGTTAAGGTGCTTCTCGTGCAGGAAGAGTAAAAAGAAGGTGGTGAGGTAGCGAAAGAAGGGGAAGACAATAATTCACGTTTGCGAAACGGTTGAGCGCCGGTGGGGCCAGGAAGTGGGACGAATTTTTCGACTTCCTCAGCTCGATCGATCCCCCGTTCCCCAGCAGACTCTCAGTATCCATTATTACGACGAAATAGGCGCGCGGGCGCACCGCGGTGCTCTCTTCCGTCGCCGGAAAAAAAAAGGGGCGAAAACCAGCGCGACCACGGAAAATCGAAACGCGTTTAAATCGCCTCTTCCCTTGCTCCGCTCGGCAAAATTGAATCTTTTCCCGAAATCGACATTTCGTCGGGCGCCGTGGTCCGCGAGATCGTTTAATCCCACTCTCGCTATCGGCTTCATTAACTCGTTCGATTTCTGACGAGGCCTTGAAACGACGACCAGAAAGCTCGGTTGCGATATCCAATTATGGGACAGTAACCGATGCATTGAGTACAGAGTTTCACCTCTGTCCCACGTCTGTTCTACTTTAAAATCCAGTGAAAATCATGCTTGTGCTCCAAATGAAAATTTCAAGATTATTCGCGAGCACGAAGGGAAAAAATAGAAGCTAAAAATCTGCTGTTGCGGCATGAGAATCTGTTAAGTTTGGTAGCGTTGCAAATCGGAATTGATCCCTCGAATATCAACGAGAAATATCTGCCAAAGTTTCACAGGCGATCCTCGTTGAACTAATCGCTGGGGAACGAGGTGTTTCGCAGGGAATTCGCAGGTGGAGCGATCGATTCGCGAAAGGGTTGTCCGTCCCCCTGTCGGTCGCAGGCTCCCGGCGATACGAATAGTCGGCACCGGGCGGGCTTTTCGGTTCCGGTTTCTCGATAAATCGAAACTACGAAGCCCGTCAAAGTAGAAGACGAGAGAAAGAGGATCCCCGTCCGCGGCGACGAGTGTTCGGTTACGCAGAGCCGGCAGGCATCGGCGACGTTGCACGCCCGTCCGTCGAGCCAGCGATTCGCGAGATATTCGCGAGCACGCACGCGAAAACCGATAACCGCGCGATGACCGTACAGTACAATTGACGACTGCTCAGGGTTATCGGCCATCGGGCCAATCAACTCCGCCCGCGGAGGAAACACTGTGATCGTTAAGAGGGGCTCATTCACTCTTCCACGTCCTTGGATCGTGGTACGATTCGCGAAAATAACAATCGGGAGAAGGGGACATTTTGCTACATCAATGCGAGCGATTGTGAAACGTAAATTAGTAGGTAGGGTTTGGTTGTAAGCGACGGGTGATTGCATCGTACTCTAGTGATAATCTTGAGGGTGGTGGGGTCCTTGAGAACGTAGTATTGAAGTAACACCAAAGCATCCTATGAGATATTTTTAGAAGCCCAAATGAGGTACAGTAGATACCTATAAACAAATCCCTTCTGCATTTCATCATCAGCCTCCCCTCTGTGCCCGCATCACACAGCAATGCGCGTACAAGAATATTGCGTGACAGTCGTCGAGTAAAAGAAAGGTCCCCGTCGCTATAACCGTGGCTAATGATTGGAACGTCCACTGCACGCGGCGTGCCTCCCTCTCGCTCGAAAAGAGCCAAGAGTCGCAGGGACACGCGTGAACCTTTCCCCCGAAGGTGATCGATATACCCTGTCTCGAAAGAGATCCATTATCCTCATTCATATTTCAGCTATAAATTTGGCCGTTAGTCATGGGCGGAGCGCGTGGACCGGGCGCGTTTCCAGTGGGGCACACACGTTGCCCACTATCGGGCTTGGCCGATTCGGTGGTGGCCCCCACCGCGCTCGATCAACCGGACTCCGCCCATGCGATGCAGCAATTTCTGGATCCACATGCAAACGCGTGTCTGTGCCACAGGTTCGCGTAGGTCACGTAGGTACGAGGTGGCTTTCCCCGTGCCCTTGGCCTCTGCCCCGATCAATCGGGAAATGCGTTCCAGAGTCACGAAGGCCCGCGCAGCGTGCCTCGTCGGCCGCCATGGTACATAGCTTTCCGTACAAATTGGATGCTTCGAATGGGACGGTGATGATAATGGTTTCAGAAAAGGGCCCTCTTCCACCGAACCTTTTCTTTTAAGGATGTATTGGACCTACATTCAAAATGGTACCAAGTTGATGAAAAATTGTGAGATTGTTCTTTCTAATCTTCCTGATGTGTTCCGAAAATTTTAAACGAATTCACTAAACGGTTGCTGAGTTATAACGATTTTAATTTTCACTGATTTTACACGTACTCTTGTGGAAAGAGACGATCTTGACAGATAAAACAGCTGAAAAAATGTTGAAGAAATGGTACCAATGTTTTCAATTTTTTTTTACATGTAGTATATGGGTAGATGAAAATATCTGCCGAGTTTCGATTGTTTTCGCTACACCGTTTTAAAGAAATAAATTATAACCTGAGAAAATGGTGAATTCTGGGCATTTTCACTGCCAAAAGTTTAGCAAATAATGCTTGAGAAAGTATTTGTAAAGTGAAAAATGCCTTCCTAGGATGAAAAATAAGACTCCAGCTGTCGTTCGAGTTCCGTACATCTAGATTTGCTATGCGTAAGACGTAGATATTCAAGTATTTCAAATTTCATATACTTTTGTCTAATATTGTACGTTCGATACGATACATCCTTAACTCTTTTCAATGCCACGGAATGCGGTAACTTGTTACAGTGGTGCAACGATGAATGGTATGGATATACTACGGTATGATCCAACCATCATAACGAACTGAAATTTTGAGGAGTTGGGAGGGAGAGGAAGAGGACCCCTATTATAAAATTTTAGCTTCGGGTATTTGTTAGTTTCTCAGATATTATTAAAATACTTTCGGCATAACACATTGAAATCTGCCTATACAGACGTTATTAATGCAATCATTTTCTCGTCACCGTCAACTGTTTCACAGCCGGCGAAACTGCAGTCTCATTTTTAGTATTCCCAAACTCAGATCGGTTCGGTACCATGCTTTAGGCGCCCGCAAGCGGGCGCGCGCCCTCCGCGCTAACCTAGCCGCAACCAATACTAATACCGTCGGCTGTGAAACAGTCGAAACAGTAGACGGCGACAAGAAGATGATTGTACATATTAGTAACGTCTGTATAGGCAGCTTTCAATGTGTTATGCTGAAAGTTTTTATTAATATCTCAGAAACTAACAAATACCCGAAGCTAAAATTTTATAATAGCGGTTCTCTCCCCCTCCCGCTCAGCCCCGCAAAATTTCGGTTCATTACGGTGGCTTGGTCATACCGTCGTACAGCCAAAGGTATCCTCGAACTTGAAATCGTATCAAACCCCCTCCCCCAAAGTTAACAGGTTAATGGCTGAAGATAATTGAGGGCGATATGGAAACGCGGTTCACCGTGTCATTCGCCGTCCGCTAGGTGGCAAGATATCCCCCGTTCGAAGCCGATGCGTCTTGGACGATCTCGTCTCTCCCTCAATTCCGCCGCGCAATTGTCGACTCGACCACGTGTGAATCGCCTCTGGCCCTCGTAACAACATAATACGTAACAGCGCGTAAGCGGCCGCGCGTGGGCGTCGACGCGTCTTTCGTCGTCGGCAACCGGTGCACCGCCGCCGCCGCAGCCGCGACGATAACGCACAGTTCGCGAATCGTAGCAACCTTGGCACAAAGAGGCGCCCGGGGTCGCAGCCGATTAACCGGTTCGCGGCGAAGGGACGATCCTTCGGGGACCGGGTGCGTATCGATCCAATTGCGACGGGGAGCTGGCGAAGCCCGCCAAGTGGCGAACGATGTCGGAGGGCGAAGGCAACGATGCCAATTGCTGGGCCCCGGATCGCGCGACTTCATCTCCACACTCCACTGGCTGTTCCCAAATCGTTCGGTCCAAGTGAATCAGCATGTTCTACTGATCACGAGGATAGAAATGTGTTGTTCAGATAGGTGCTCGAGGGTGTCCCTTATACTTTAGAAATCGAAATTAGTGCAACATGCTGTGTGAAAAAGGAGTCTATGCAATGTGTAGGGGAACTAGGGAGTTCGCAACTACGGAATGGGTAAGTGTTCGACACTCTTTGTATAGTACCCATACTGATTAGACATCGAATATCATTAACTCATAAAGTGAACAACTGAATGTCAGTTCCACGTTGGTATAACACCTTTTATCAACACGAGTGGTAGAGTGTGATGGTAAAGTTCGACCAAACAATGCGGGGACGTAAAGTACCTACACCCAAAGTTCTAGCCACGAGGAACATCGAGGGACCCAGAAGCGGTTGCAGGGAGCGACGCGCCGAGGGACAAGCAGGGGGTGGAATGCTTTCCTCCCCTGGTAGAACGGGAAGCAGGTCAAAACAGCGTGGAAGACGATAAAAATTGGGGCATCGCGCGGCGAACGGCCTCTCGACGGCAGGTGTACGATGAACTGGAGGGTGGCCGCCTCTTTCGCGAGCAGAAAGACAGGCGAGGGCGAGCTTTCCCTCGGGATAAAGAGGGTGTTAAGATCTGCAAGGGTGTGGGTTGTTGTGACGGCGGCCCTCTATACGGGTCTTCGACTCCTGCCCATCTATCATCCGCGTCTCTTTTTCTCGATTTTCCGCTGACGCCTCGTCCCTTCTGCCTACGATTAACTACCACCAACATCGCGATCCATCGGCAAGTCGCAAATCCAACGCGAATCATAACGCATTGCTTATTTTTCTCGAAGACAGATCATCTTTGATGCTGACTCGAATCCGCGGACAGTTGATAACTGTTACTTTGAGTAACAGAAGACAGTCCAACGGTCTTTATAGAGATATTTAAGGTGAGCCATTACTTTCTCACCAGCAGTGGTTAAAAGTGACCCATAGCCACCGCTGACTGGGTACCTATAAGAGGCTCTCGGCGATGAAATATTAATCCACGAACCGGCATGAATATTCATGCACTGTCCGTCTGACGAAAACTGAACACCGTCGCCGTCTGTTTTCGCACAGTTACGTCGCAATTACGGCTAGCCGAGGCCGCACGTCGCAACCCCGGTTTTAATAGGGCGTAAAAACGAGAGGAACTTAGCATAATCGTCCGTCAGGATCATAATGGAGCGAGCACGTTTAAGGTGAGACCGTATCGTCGTGGCAGGGTCGCGAGAGAGAGCGATCGGCTCGCAGGGAATCGCATATTATTTCCAGTGGACAGGCTATCATCGGGCGGAACAACAATTTTCTCGTTTAATCGCGGCTCATCACGAGATGCGGTCTCTGCCTACGCACGACTGTCCGTGAAAGTCACGATAATAGCTGCCAGTGACTCACTTAAGGTCAGCTCGGAAAGCGGCGCGATAAAGCCGAGAACCAAGACGGTGTCGACCGACCGAAAACGGCACCGAAATACCACCCTCTAATGCGCACTCGTTATCTAACGTTCAACCGCCCCCGCGCTACTCATAGAATGCTTCTTAACCACACAACACATTCTTCCAAAGAGTCGAGTACAAGGATTGATGTGCATTCTTTCATGGCCCCGATTATAACTTCTTTAACCTCATTTTCGATCGAAGAAGGAGAAAACGAAGAAGAAAGCGAATGAAACGAGGTCCGAGATAAGCGGAGCTCGGGCGCGCGATCGATCCAGTCGCGCTGTTTGTAGATTTCCTCGGCACAGAGGAAAATATAATATAGTTGCGCGTCTGAGAGCGAATCGATTCGTCTTAATTGTCAGACGCGAGAGCGTTTATCGCGGCGGACGGGGCGAGGTGTTAGGCCTGTATCGGCCTGGCAAACAACACGTTTGTTTCTGAACGTGCTGGAGTTCGATACGCGATTATTATGACCCGCGACGAGCCTTGAACTTGCCCTACGATAAGCGGAGCTGCTTACGAGCCTGCCGTGGCTGTTTGTTGAACAGTGGCTGCACACGCCGCACGCACGCACACTCGCGCGCTCGCACAGCCGCACATCGCCTTCTGCCTCGCGACTTTGCCATTAAATTGACTCGCGTCGGGGTACAATGACCCCGTGTTGCTCCGAGTTTCCGAAACGAGCTCTCCGCGCGTATCGTTCTCTTTATGCTCTCGATCGTTCCGATCGCGGGTAACAAGTAAAGATCTTTTTACAGGAGACACTATGTTTTTTTTTTTTTTTTTTTTCAAGTAGCACAGTTTCTGACGAATGAACGTGCATGGGACAGTAGTTAATCGCGAAAGTGTCTCCGCTGGAAAATTTCTGAAGAAAGTGATAAGGAACTCCAGAGAGTGTCATAGGGGAATTGAAGATTAAATTATAAGAATATGTGAAACTGAAAGTCTACTTGTATATACAGAATCGTCGAAGTATAGCTTCGACTGCGAATATCGGACTTCTGAGTCCATCTAGTGGGAAAGATGACATTTACACGAATCGACTAAAGTTGGCAGAGAGCAATACTCCAAGATAAGAATATTAAATGTCGGATGAAATACTGATTCATCGCTTCGATATATGACATTTCGTGTTCAAATTGCGTGTACATTGTCGTTCAGCGTACAAAATGCAAATTGTTCGATCGCCCATTTGCGTACGGTTCGTACACATCGCTAGGGGCATGCGAGCAGCCGAACAGCCAGCCAGCCAACGAGCCAGTCAACCCAGCAACCCCCTATTCAATGTCGCTACAATAATAAACCACCTCGGTTATCTGTATTTCTGTATTTCCCTCTGGGATTCTCGGCACATTCAGGCATCGGGGCCAAGTTCAGACTCTATATATACACGCGGGCGTTCTGTAACGCGGCTGTGTCGGTGTTTATCCTACCCTACCATCAGTCTACGATCCGCACCCTTTCCCTACTGCGCCCAGTACACAACCGGTGCACCTGGATTTTCACGAATTTGGACCAAACCACCGCGATGTCGCCCTGTTACCCCCGCAGGGTGAATTCATTTTCGCGCCCGTTTTACTGTGCTGATAGGCCGCTCCTATCAACACGATTTTTAATGACGCACGACATCTATGGCATTGGCGGATCCAAGGGGGGGGGGGCACAGAGGGTGCACCCTTTTCCCTCAAGGGAAAAATCGCTGATTTCGGAAATTTTGTGATTTTTGACCTTCTTCTGCGATCTTTAAACGTTTGTAGCTCGGAGCAACGTTAACCGATATTGATGGAATTTTCAAAATTCCAGGCGCGCGCCCCCCCTCTGAATCCGCCAATGATCTATGGGGAGCGAGGGCTGAGAAAATCGTGGTACAACGGAGAACAGCGTTATTCTTTCAAAGAAAATGAAAATTCATTATCGATATTTTATAGTTAATAGGACGCTTCGTTATTTTCAGGGAAATATCAATCAAAGATGCTAGATCTCTTTCCTTAAATTCTTTCGAAGTCACTAACTTCGAATTAACTCTTTGAGTGCTGTGGTAGCACATATGTGTTTGTTCAGTGCGTGCAATATTTGCGTTAAACGCCCATCGGCGTTCAGTGGCTATGCATAAGAGATGGGACTAGACGAGTTCCGTACGCGACGTATGCCGAGTAGTGAAATTCTCTCTTGGTACTCGAAAAGTACTAAATTCAACGAAATAATCCATCCTTCTACTGTACCACGATTTCGGGCCCACCCCTGGGCTCGTTTAAACCGCAAAGGGGTACGCGCGAGCCGCCCCCTAAACGATCATTGATCCAACAAGTAGTACGACTCAACGACGGACCTCTCGCGTTCCCCGACAAATAGGGAGCGCTGGGTCGCGCAGCAAACAGAAGTGGCACTGACCTTTTTCTCGGTGAGCTTCTCGCACCGCCTCATCTTGCAGATCTGGTGGCTCTTGTCGTTCCTGCACGGCGCGCAGTCCCCGCAGTTGTCCTTGCGCTGGCAGCCGATGCACTCGCCGCACCTCTTGCGCTTCTTCTTGGCCGGCTTGTCGCTGAGGCCTCCGTCCCCGTCCGGGTCCACCATGCCTCCGCCCATGTGATGGGGCCCGCGGTTCGCGGTGGAGGAGACCGCGGCCACCTGGCCGGAGCTCTCGACGTTGCCCGCCCCGACGCTGTCCTCGGACTCCATCGAGCCGGCGCGGATTTTTCTGCGCTCCTTCTTCCTGCCGTCGATGCCGATCGGCCGGGAGGTGGGCGACGAGTCGAGCACCGTGGACATCGGGTTCTGGAAGTTGGCGTGGTGCAGCTGAGGGTACTCGGGCTTCACCACCGTGAGCACGGTGTGGTGAGGATGGCCGGGCGGCGGTGGCGGGAACGCCTGCACCGGGTTCGAGCCGAGCAATTGTATGTGCCTTTCGTCGAGTAGCTGCTGCTGAAGGGCGGGCACCTCTCTGGCCTGGACGGGGGCCGGTACCAGCGGATAGCCGACGCTGCCTCTGTGCGGATGGGGCGCTGGCAGCGGCGTGCCCAGCGTGTGGAAGCTGGGCAGGCCGACCGCCGACGTGACAGGTGGAGAGTGCGATATCGAGGCTGGCGACAATGGCGTGAGTGCCGTTAATTGAGGCTCCGCTTCGCTGGGAGCAGTGAATTGGCTGGCGAAGCTCGGCAGGCCCTCGCCGGTCACCGCCACGCCGCCGGCGTTCTTCGACTCCCAGGGCCTGTACTGGCTGGCGAGCACCACCTCGCCGCGCGAGTCGATCAGCCGGCCGGTCAGTCCCTCGTAGTAGTCCCAGGAGGAGGTCAGCCCGAGGCCGACGTCCTGGGGGTGAAGGGTGGTGAGTGTCGTCGAGCTGTCCATCGCGTTGTCCCCGGCGAAGCTGCTGAACGGCGGCAGGTGACGCGCCGGGTCACCCGGACCCACCGAGTTCGGCGAGGTCGCCACCGCCGCCGGAGGGCTGCCTGTTACCCTCTCGGTGGCTACGACCTCCTTCGTTACCTCGGCGCTCATCTTCCCCGCCACGTCATCGCGACTCGTGCTCCCTGCTCGCGGGAGGTCGCGTTACAGTTCGCACTCGATCCTTATCCCTCGTCTACCACGCTGCTCCTTGATCGTCTGTAAAGGGACGCGACCTGCCGATCTACCCCCTCGCTCTCTTCCTCTCTACGGATCCAGTTCCACCTCCGCGCGGGCCGATCGTGACTGGCTGCTGGTTATCGGGATTATCCGCTGCCGTCTACGCGTGCTACGGACTCCTCGCCACCTTGGCACCGTGGCATCTGGGAGAACGGGACGAATGCTCCTCCAACTTGGCTGTCGCTCCTCAGCAACTCCACGATGCGCGTCCACTTCTGGCTGCTCTCCGATTTGTCCTTGGCTTCCTTCGGTTTACCTCCTGAGTCCTTTCTATTGTCACTGCTCTATCCTTCGCGCGCGTGTCTTCTTAGCCTCTCAGTATCTCTCGTGCACTCTCTCGCTATTCGTCACTTTCGCTCTATATCTCTCTTTCTCTCAATCTCTCTATTACGCTCGCGTTCTCACTGCTCCTCTACTTCCTCTATCTATAACTCTATTTCTGTCGTTTGTACTCAACAGGTTTAGGCTACGAACTGAAGTAGATCGGTTTCTCTGGGAGTGAATTGTGTGCGCGAGTCCCCTTTCTCCGGATTACGTTGGGCGGCCTGCGTTCCACCTTGCTTCCGTCTTGTCTTCGTTTGCTTTGGATGGGACTCTCGTTTCTCGGTGGACACACTCGCCCCAGTGGGTTGCGTCCGTTCGTTTATTTTTCTTTTCTCCTTTTTAGAAAAAAAGATCGGTGGCTCTTACTTACTGCTTAATTACGTTAAAACTCCTATTAGCTTAGAAAACTTTGTCGGTCGGTTTTGCCCTTAATTAAATCTGCTCGCGAAGAGGATCGGCGGCGCTTCGTCGCTCCTTCGCTGATCAGTGAGTATCGTTACTTGCTGAGTGATTAGTAGAAAAAAGAAATGGTAGATTCTTTGGTTTACGGTTTTACCCCCTTTTTGTTTTATCGCGCAGTATTTTATACTATTTTTTTTTGTTTCGTATCTCTCTCTTCTTCTTTATCGCTTAACGTACAACAATGGGTTTTTACACTGCGCTCCTCTTTTACTTGTTTCCCTTGTTCGTCATTCAATTTGGCACTGGCGGACTTTTTTTTTTACTTCAGATATACTTTGTACACTAATTAGATACTATAGCTCTTAATCCTTTGTTTTCTGAACGTAAGCTCTTGGAATATCTTTCTTTTCTTCTCCCTTTTTTTCCTTTGTTCCTTTACGTCGATATAAACACGCTAATTACTTTTTTGTTCTTCGCGCTTCGTAAGAAAATAGAAATCACTTGAGGTTAATGTGGCTTGTTAGAAGGCGGTTGATTTGTACGATCTGAAACAGAGAAAACCAACGCGAGTGTTAGCCATCAGCAAACTCCCCCAAAATCTGCTGTATCACGCATTGTTCATTCTCCCGCGCAATCAGGCACTTTCTCACCCATCAAAATCATACATTCTTAACATTCTCTCCCAACTACGTTCCCGTGCAATTCGTTTCACGAGCACGATATGAAATACCCCCACGTTCGATTAAATCGCTTGCAAGGACGAGAACAAAACGTTTCGCGTCATTAATTTCGATGGACAGGTCTCCGTAGATTGGATCCCTGAAATCACGGCGTGACAGCAAATCGATCCAATGGGGGGAGCAGAGAAAAAGAAGAATCATTTGGAGATAAAGAGTCCAACGACGTGGCTTGTTCATTGAGCCCTCCCCTTTCTTCGTGGTCACGTGAGGCGATCGTAAGCGGGAACGTGACACGCGACTACGTGGGAACGTGTCATAGACGTTACCATAACGTGACCATCGCTAAGCCAAGGTTACTATTACGTTCGCCGTGTCTGCACACCTACTCGCTCGCTTTGATACTCGCGAATGTTGTGCCCTAGTCCCTGGACGGTTCATTCACGCTGCTTAGAGCGCTGACGATGGCTACGAGCACTTCGCGTCTCTCTCGTTTTACTCTCTTCCACTGTCAATCCTGCTGTACACAATTTCAACCCCCCATTACCACCTTCACACCAATTACGAAATTCATTCAATACACAGATAGGTAGGTACTATTCGAAGGAAAGAAACTTGGGCGCAAGTACTGTCAGGGTAATTAGATATGATCAGGGCTTTGGCCCGGAGACTCCGGGTTTTGAAGCAATTCTCCGGGCTCCGGTTTTACTGGAAAAATCTCCGGGTAGAAAAAAAATGAGATAATAAGAAATTGTGGTATTATACAATGGTATCAATTTTATATACAATAAAAGTTATTAATTAAAACAAACAGATACTTTTAAATTCTGAATTGGTTGAGCTTAAAAGAATTGCACATCCGTTTTCCGGATATTCGAGGACAAAACTTTTTTTTTGCTTTTTTCATCTCCGGGTTTATATTCGAATCTCCTGGTTGAAATGTGTGGTACTCCGGGATTTATATGGTGATAAGATGGCAACCCTGGTACTACAAAAAATGGTGGTGGTCGAAGGAAAGTTTTAAGCTTTAAAGTTTTATCTGTCATCTATTCTGAGCTACCCCCAATATAAGGGATATAAATGTTAAAATACAATCCTTTCTAGTGGGCCTACAAAATTTCTGTTACCGTTCACGATTAAAACTTTCTTTCGCTACTGTATCTAAACCCCCGCGATCAGCGGCTGATCTCATCAGCCACTCCCCGAAATTCGGATTTTGGACGGTGCTCGAATGTGGTTCGAAGCCATCGTGTAATTCGAGACGATGCTGGTCCTCGGCGAGATATCGACCGCCATTTAGGACATCTCTTTCGCTCATTCGTTCGCCCGGTGCACATGGAACGCGAGCAAGCTGAACTCGGGCCGCGCTCGCTCGCACGTAGATCTGCAGCACGCGTGCCCGTCACTCGGGTGCACCCACACGCGGGAGCGGTACCGGCGGCTTTTACACGGCTCGTGGATGTACACATAACGGCCGGGGTACACAGAGAGAGCAACAGAGCACTATCGCTATCTCACGGCCGCTTTTCCAGCGTCCCGCGCCCGCAAAACTCTCACTAATAGCTTTACAGCTGTGCCCGCCAGCCGGAGCTTTCGCTATCGTTGGAAACTTGCGCTGTCGTTTGCCCGTGCACTTTCGCTTGCCGCGCGAATTAAACCGCGAACATTGCCGTGCGACGCCACTCCGCTGCAACCTTGACACCCATGGGACCTGCGTGCTTTTAGACATCACAATGCTGAGAAGTCGTTTCGGCTTTTCCAATGGACATTAATTTTCTTGGGTGAAGAATATATAATATATCATATCTTTGTGTACACCAAGAAGATATTAGCGTCCTAAATTTCAAGTAGCTGGGTGTGGGTGATTTTTAAAAGCTTCGAGTACGAACGACGCTACTTAGTTCTCAGAGAAATCGGGGGAAAATCGGGAATTCAGCGAAGCACGTTCTCCTCAGAAATGGAAGTCACGAGACGAAGGCGCCTCTGTGGCGAAACACCTGCACAAGAGATCAGCACGCAGGCCACGGGCGATTGAACTTTCCTAGAGGTCCATAAATCTAGTCTAGACTGAATACCGCGAACTTTAGTCTTTAAAGGTCGCGGAACTCGCTGCGCGCTGATAGCGCGAGCGAGCGGGCTCCTCCGTTCCCGATCGCGGTTCCCTTCGATAAAAAGGATCGCTTCCAGCATCCGCGGTTGCGGAAAAGATATTCCGAGAAGTTCGCAATCTGTTAGCGCGGCGTACGCGTTACGAGGAATATAAATTGTAGGAAGCTAGCTGGAAACGCGACTGAAATCGATCGGTCTCGTATCGACGTCCGTCTTGCCAGGCTGACGCGAAACTTTCCGACTTCTTCGAGGTGTTTTATCGTTCTGCCCACTCTTGGCCCAGCGCGATATAAATTAAAGCTATCTGCTAGACGGGCTACGATTCCCTTCGAGCGTCCGGCGATTTCTGTGTTAAAAAACGGGGCGTTACAATTCTACCGATGCTTAGTTCGCGTTTCTTGAAATATCAAACTTGAGTGGACGATGTTCACAGTAATCTCAATTCTCGTTTAAAGTGTAATTGCTTCCAATTTGTAACAGAGCCGTGGAAGAGTACTCGTTAAAGTTGCAAACGTTTGTGATAGTAGAATGAAGTAAGCAATTGAAGAGTCCTCGTAGAAAACCCTGTGCCAAAATCATAAAAAAAATTTATCGAAAAATGTTCTACGTGCCAATGGTAGTACTACAGTATAGAATTTTATTTTTGTCACTTACAGTGCTTTCTACAAGAACCCTTCAATTATTAAAGACAGAACACTACAATGTCACAAACTCAACAATGTGGCTGCAATTTTGGGCAAATTAGGTTTAACAACAAGCTCCTATGAATCTACATTAAATATCCATTTCACCGAATCGAAACCACATTTGCCAGAAATTTTTTCACAACCGGAAACAACCTCCTGCCACGGCTACAAAGTCCCCTCCCCTCGCAGCGTGCCGTCACTCTCGCGCGCGCCGCGCTTTTCAGCCCAGGCAGCGCAGCAAGAGGAGAAATTTTTTTTCCCCCGTTCCGCAGAGGGCGAAAATTCCATCGAATCCCTCGGGTGCAGATCGATAGCCAGCCAGCGAGCGGAAGACGCGCGTTGCCGGAACGATGACGAGCCGAAGTTCCGGAAGCGCGGGGAGAGCAGGCGGCGGGCAGAGAAAGGAGAGGAAGAGAGCGCGGACGGCGAGGCGCGGGAGAGGAGAACAGCTGGCGCCTCGTCGTTGCACTTTCGTCGAATCGACCGTGCGCGCCCGCGGCTTTGTAGGAGAGGGCAGAAAAATTCAATACCGCGCTAGCGTTTCGCGGGCCGGCCGGCCAGCATTCGCAGCGTGGAACACGCGGCTCGCGCACGAGCGGAGACGGGCGACGCCGAGCGGGATGCATATCCCGTCGTCGGATTCTTTCGTCGGGCGGGAACGCAGGACGCGGGTTCCCAGAAGCAGGCGCGTAACACCCAGCTGGCCAACAGAGAGAGATCGGAGATTCCGCGCGCTTGGAATTAATATTAGACGGCGACGAGTAGAGCGCGGGGCCCATCGAAAAAAACCCAGCTAACGAAACCTGCGCAGCCCCCCCTCGCCCCTCTGAGCCTCTATGCGCGGAATATTCTCGAGTCACAGACGGGATATACACGGTGGCACCGCAACCAGTAGATTCCTCGTCCAAGAATAGGTCGAAACGATGCAATGCATTTTTCTGGCGGGGACCTTCCTTTCCGAGATATAATCGATTTTCAAACGAGTCTAACTTTCGGACTTCCGGGTTTAAGGGCGTGTTTCAGCGAGCGATTCTTGTTGGTGATGAAGGGCGAGAGGGGGGAAGGTTCTGTGGTTTTGACACGGTTTCGGGGATGGGTATTAGTTGGTACTTTTGGTAGAAGCGGGAATTGCGAAACACCCTGTATATAGGAGGGAAGGATAATTGCTGGCGACACGTTAGTCGGTATCTCGGGCGGCGTGTGCTTTTTTATGAGGAGCGACGCCGCGGAATTCTACGCGTCCCGATTCGTTATTATCGCTTGCCTGTATCGAGCAGTCACGGCTGGCTCGAACTCCTTTGTTTCACTCAAGTTCAGCGTCGCGGCGTATTATCGTCGGGCGGGGGAATTTCGTGCGGACGGTTTTGCAAAGCGACGCACGGAGGATCGTTCGTTAGTGTCCCTTGCTCCGTTTTTAACGCCGCGGCCCGCCGTGCACGCGACGCCGGCCGTGGTAGAAAAATGCCCGCGCCATTGTTCGACATCGCGATCGACGAATCTTAAACGGGGAATTCGAGACTACTTCGAATGCGCGGGGAATCCGGCGGAGATATGTGAAACGTGTCCGAGAGATCTCGTACGTGTACGGTAGTCGCGAGAGGAAATTCCAATTTGCTTGCGTGCCGAGGATCATACCCCTTTCCGCGGTACCACGAATCACACCCCTTATCGATCTATAAAAAAACTCAGATTACTTCGAAAAGAAACAACGGGTACACCAATTATAGGCGCACATAGGATCGGAACAGAGAAGCTCGAGCGATCCAGAAAACGATCTTCAGACAGAGTCCTAGACAATAGAAACCTAGCAAATGGAAGAAAAGGAACCGTGAGACACACTAGCTCGGCCAGTTTTCGCTCGCAGACCAAAAAGGAAGGGGGCCGCCGTGGAACCGGAAAAAAGATCGGCTTGAGTCAGTGTGGGAAGGGGGCGAGGGACGACCAATTATTATTCGGGGCCCGGTTCCGCTTATCGTCGTTTCCGCGGCCGTAAATCCGCGATAAGGCCTGTTTTTCGCGGCGGTTCTGCGCCGCGCGCTAATTCCGGCATTACCGCCTCGCAAAAATGGCGGCGATGCCCGCGTCCCGTTCGCCTGCCTCGAAAAAAAAGGGACCGCGAAGAAAGAAAAAAGAACGGTGCCCGCGAGGCGGCTCCGAGCAAAAAAGCTCCGGGTACACTTTCGCAGACCTCGTGGTGGCGGGCGAGTGCGCGCACCCGCGCCCGCTTCGACTCTCTCGCGGCGACAAAGGCTGCTTGATTCAAGGTCCCACGCATACACACACACGCGCGCGCGCAGAACAGCGGATCCGTAGACGCGGGTGTTCGCCCGCTCGCCCTCGCGCGCGCGCACGAATACGCGCGATCGCCCGAGCGCATGCCGCCACCGATGTGTCCCGACGAACCGGAGCCCTGCGCCTGCGAAGGTCGAGGGCTGTGAGTTTGAGGTTTAGAATATCGAAGAAAGTCCTGAGCTCGAAGACTACTGGTGAGAGTGGAAGGTAAATAACGAAGAAGAAGGGTTTGAAAGAATAGCGACGAATTTAAGATAGATACCTATCCGTGAATGTGGAATTCGAATTGGAGTAGAAAAGTGTGGTATGAAAGATCTTTGTAATCTTAAGTAGGTTAATAGACTAGAGATTTTCCAAGATCGATGAAATACACAAAGATCGGTGGGATGCAAATTTTGAAGCAGACGTAGGTATCTACTGCTTTGAATACTTATATGAAGTAGGGTGGAACGGAGATCGAAAGCGCAAAGGCGGACGTTAATGTCGCGTTTCGATAAGATTCGCGCGTCAGGATCGCGGGCGAGGGGAAGTTTTATCTGGATCGATGCGGCGATAAATATTAGCCCGATGTCTGAGGCTCGCCTCTCGCTGTCAGCCGAACGAGGCGCGGGACAATCGGGCAATAGGACGAAACATTTAGGTGGCGGGAAGGAGAGAAGAAAAGCCGACCGATGTCCAATTGATTCCTCGAAGTGTTCACAGCGAGAGAAAAACCGCAGCTCCGTGCATCGTGAAATGGTATTTACTCCCTCGTTGAGTATCAATAAATAGCAAAGAAAGAGGCCGTGATAACTGACGTCATCCACTTACTCGAGTCATAACAATACTGTTTTTGTAGCAGCAGATTACTAGCATCGCCGACGACTATAACTTATTCATCCGCTGAAAGCTACGGCCTCGCATACTACGCCATTGATAACCTCTCTTTGATGCGAGTGCCTGTCGCTGTCGGGGAACACCGTTACGAGCACCGCGAGCCACCGTCCTGCCGATTATCGATCCAACGCGATTCGCCGGCGTGCTGCGAGTCGGCTGCCGACCGGTTCGCCGTTCGATTCACCCTTAAATCACCGTTTTCACCCCTGTCGCCTGCACGCGCACGATCCACGGGAACCGGGCGAAAGCTCGTCGAAAACCGTCCGCCGGCCCTAGACCAGGTCGCCGTTCGTTCCCAGGAACAGCGGCCGTGTTCCCTCACTTGTTGCTGCGTACCGGCGTCGAAATCGCTTGGACGGGATACGTCCTGTATATCGGACGAGCGACGCGACGCTTTTACGGCACTGCGTACCGGTGTACGCGCGGCAACCGTAGTAGACGAACGCGCTCGAGTGCGCACTGATTCGCGCACTCGCGCGCGCGCACGCGTGTACACACGCTCGCCAGGGCGTCGTAAAACGGACCACAGCTGGTGTGCTACGCGACGTTGCTCGCCATGTACAGGGTGTTCGAGTAATTATCCTCTCGCGAGTCAATCGAACGAAAAGAAATTCGAAGAAGCTGGAGTCTCTTTCGCGAGGAATATGATGGTTTGAAGAAATTTTATCAAGTCGCGGTGAATATCGAATTATGAGCTCGATTGTGAGTTGTTTGAGATGGAGGACTAGAAAAACCAGGGTATACAGCAAATATGTTTAAAAGTATTGAAAATACATGGAAGTTGTTTGACTGTTCGAAAGAAATCTTTCGTGGCTGCAATGGGTAGAGAAGTAGTAATTGCGTGTGTCCACGTAAAGTAAAAATTGCGAATAATTGCAGTGAAAGTGACTGAAATTAGCTTCTCCTTCTGTATGGAAAAATATTCTATCACAATTGCGATTAATTCTATTCTGCTAAGAATCATTAACCCTGTTCGCTGTTGTGCCCCGACTATCATCCCACCCCGTATAAGGCCGGTACAGTATATGCACAAGCACGCACGTGCGCGAGTACGGAGGCGCGCTGCGGTGCGCCTGCGCGCGTGCACTTTCACGCGATATACCGCAAGAGAGTAACGTCGTGACGACGTTACGCGGGCCCGCGTACACCCTGCCGATCACACGCGACGACCGCGAGCGAAAGAGCGTCGACGATCACGGGGGGACGAGGATGCGCAGCGACCACGACGACAGCGACGATGCCGCGAAGAAAACGCGTATCGAAAAACGGCCGCCGGTAGTATCCTCGCGTGTCGAGGTGCGTAACGGTCCGGCGTCGAGGTGGAGAGGCGTAGTGGTGGGGGTAAGGGGGGCGGGCGCACTGTTAAACCCACCCACACAAGCACATGATATCGGAAATGATATAAAATTGCGTCGAGCGCGCCGCTGATATTTAAATTGGTTCGCTAAACCACGGATTAATGCGCGCAACGACGTCCGACAGCCCACGCAGCGGGCTTCGAAAAAGGGCGTACCAGAAAAGGGGAGAAAAAAAAGTATGTACAGAGCGTCAAGAAATGCTGGGACCAAACTTTCGGGAGAAAGACACGCGTGCGAATAAACGCGGGGTCCAAAGATGGGCTCCATTTGTTTGCAACTCGTGGAACACTGGACGTAGCAACTTTCTGCGAACGAAGACGAGCACCTTGTTCGTCGGTTCATATCTCTAGTACAACCCTCAGTGCAACTCTGAATATTCGAAATGTAGTAAACGTGCGAGAAACTTATGAAAAAAATTAGATTTAAATGCGACGTCGGGATTCTTTGAAATCTTTGTTATACTGGGTATTTCATGTTAGAGCTACTATAGACTAAAATCTTTGAATGTTAAGAGACTGTATGAAAAAGCTACATCAATCTTAGCACAGCGTAAATGGAGAATAACGTTTCGTTATAGAAAATGATTCGTATGTCGGAAAGAAATAATTTTTGGACACTTGCTTACTAAGATTCTCATTTGTTTCGATGAGTAGCATGTTTCTACAGTTTGACCCCAATACTTTTCAACACCCTGTATGGGGAACCGACCGATCGGAGCGGATCGTTGGAAACGTTCGCATCGATACCTGTTCGTGAACGTTGGACAGGTGTTCGCGAGGGCTGCACGCCTGCGAGCACCGTGTATTCTGTTTCTTTATCGGCGTCGATTCGAAATTACAACGCAACTACTTTAGCTAGCGATGGAACTCAAGAAGCCCCGAATCACTTCGAGCGTTACTCGAATCTCGAAAATGATCAAGTCTTAATAAATCTCCAAAGTATTAACGAGTCTTTCAAGTAAATGAGGGTAGAATCAGTAAGTTCCAGCTAAGTAGTATATACTACGCAGAAAAACAAAAGACATATCACGGTCGAACATTTCTGAGATTCAAATGACATTCAAAGCGATCCAAAACGAGATAATAACTGAACAGCTCGAAAATTTTCGACAGATCGGACAGAAGGTCCATTACTACTAACTTTACCTCCTCCTTCCTCTCCTCTTTCCCGTCTTTCTCCGATAAATAAGAAACGTTTCTCGAGACTTCGCGCAAGCTACTGCTGGCAACTGGCAACTTAAAACACCATCGGCACACGGATACATAGTTACGCACATTATTTCGCGAACTCGTTGCGAAACAATAACGATACTGAATTTAAGCGCGAACTAAGCTACACATAACCTATACGAACCCGTTCTCCGTTTCCTTCGGATCAGCGGGAAACGTAGGAGATACGAAATAGATTAGCCGGTCTAATAGATATTCCGTACCGCGAAACGGCTAATAATACGAGTTTATCAATAACCGCGCCATTGAAAAATACACGATAAAAAAACGTATTCTCTCCATTTCGTACGCGAGCAAAACAACCGATCATTTCTCGAACGTTCCGCCGCGGACTACCCGTGGCTCGCGAGAATTCGGCGGCCGATCCGTTGCGGGCGAGTCGCGGCCAACTTCGTGGCAAACCCTTTCAAACTCGCCGACGCACGTATCCGTGCGCGTTTTCGACAGCTATGACCGAACGAAGCCAAAAGGAGAAGCTAAAAAGAAGAAACAGAGGGGCAGAGAGAGAAAGATCGTAGAGAAAGAGAAGAGGAGAAAAAGAAACGAATCCGAAGAACGGGTAAAGGGGATACTGTGCGTGCCCGTAAATCTCTTGGCGCCCGTTGTTCTCGCGGTCCACGACGTCGGTTCCTTGTCCATTCCGATCCGTTCCGCCGTTCCGTGGAGCGAGTAGGCCGAAATTCGCCTCCTCCCCGCCCCCTCAACCGTTCCCCCCGGCCAACAGACCTCCCCCTAGCGCGGCTCGCCGGCACAAAAAAAGAAGGAACACCCACAGGAAAGGGAACCGAGGAAAAAAGGAAGGAGACAGGAATAGAGAGAGCGAAAGAGAAAGGGGAATTGATCGCGTTCGCGACGGCGAAACACAGAGCTTTGGGAGGACTTTGCGCGTTCGGTCGTTACGATCGTAGGGCAACTCGCTTCGGAACGTTTGAGAACGTTCGAGCATGAGATTGAAGATTTCGATTGTCGTTAAAAAGGAGAGCTGGAGCCTGCAGATTATTTCCTTCCAGTATGAATTCGGCGAGTAGTTGATCGCGACCCATAACAATCCCGAAAGACGATCGCGTGTCTACGCGCTGATTATTACCGCGAAAATTGGAAATTACACGATACTACGAGGACCGCGAGTTTCACCTTCTGCACCGTGCACACGAATATATATTGCATATACATATCAGGGTCAAATTGCTGTGGTGCTTTATCCTCGCGGTGCACTCGAGCCGTGGACGCACAATATATCCCACTTCCGATGGCACTGTAGCGTGCGCGCGGTCGTCGCTGAATTTCGACGGGGAACGATCGAAATTTCGGCGGAAAGTGCCGCGCCACGCGGCTATCGATGCACCTCTCGGAGATCGAAAACACAGGCACGGAGCACCATGGGTGGGAAACGCGGCGACACGCGTCCCAAGGAAATCAGTTGCTTTTTCGTTCCGTGGTTCACGGCACTGACGACCCCCGTCACCGACAACTCTCTACACCTTCGTTGAACGGGCCACACTATGGTACAAGTCGATAATGGTGTTTACCAAAGCGTCGTTTGCTCTAGCCGGGCCAGGTGAGGCTAGGCTAGATTCACCGACGATCGAGATGCGAAACGAAAAATAAAAGAATCTCCCTGTACGTTCTCGTGTGTAATCCTATTGTGTGGGTATATCGATACGGTGTATGTATATAGAGAAGAGAGAATGCAGCGTTAAGAACCTGTTTCCCCATACACTACGCGTGGTATCGGCGAAGCAAGCAAGCGTCCGTCCGAGCCGAGCCTCGAAAACACACCGGGAACCTCGAAGGGATGCACACTTTGGCCCGTCACTCCTCGTCTCTCACGACGACACAACGCGTTTTTGTCTGACGCACCGCGCGAGACTCGTCAAGCATTCGCAGCACGATGCGTGCACGCCGTGCTCGAGGACACTACCGTGCATCGCCGCCGGCTAGCAGGAGGCGTTGACGGCAATGGTAGTGGTGGCAGCGGTGGTAGTGGTGCCGCTGGTGGTGGTGGCGGCCGCGACGGTGGGGTGGTGGTGATGGTGGTGGTGGTGGTGGTGGTGATGGTGGTAGTAGTGGTGGTGGTGGTGTTGGTAGAGGTGGTGAGATTGTGGTAGAGGTGGTGGCGATGGTGATGGCGGTGGTGATGATCGGCGGACGCAGCAAGAAGGCCAGGACGACGGAAACGTGCCGCTGCTGCCAACTTCCGCGTACTCGTTTTTACGGATCGCGTCCGTGTGGTTTTCGTTCGTTGAAACAACGACGCACTAATGTATACATATGCATCTTTCACTCAGGTTTCCCCAGCAATGTCAACAACAACAAGACGACACAGACAATAACAACAACGACGGACGACGACAATGTCGGGCGATAACGGGGCATCTCGGTGGAGTAATTGGAACGCATCGTTTTACCAACGGTTTCGTATCGTCCACGCATCGGTACATCCACGGAAACGTTTACTGGCTCGCGCACTTACCCTTCTCCATCTCGGTTCCTTCGGTTGGCCGAACTGTTTCCGTCCTCGTCGCTCGTGCGCCCCAACTCCGTCCTCCGCGCAACGCCGCTCTTCCTCCCGGCGCTCGCCCGCTCTCTTTCTCCTTTTCCCTTTCTCTCTCCGTCCTGCTGGTAGCCGGCGAGCGGCGGCTGCTTGGCGTGCGACGGAGAAAGTAGAGAATCCGTGAGAGTGAGAGGGAGGGAGAGCCGAACGAAAGCGAGAGTAATCCTCCGCGCTCTCTCCCTCTTGCTGCACACTCCACCCGTCCGGTCGCCCTGTCGCCGTCGTCGCCGCTGTCGTTGCCACACTGCCACTACCGTTGCCGTTCGTCTGCCCTGCCGCCGGCGTTACATTCCAAATTTCTCGTCGATCGGCGGCCGCCGCGCCGGTGCGTCGACGACAGGGGACGGCGGAAACGAGCGTTCATCCACGATCACCGGTATCGCCGACACGAAACGCAGCAACTCTCGTCGCGGGCACCGTTTGACACTGTCCCTGTCGGTCTCCTCTCGTCCCTTCGATTCCCTTTCACCACGAGCTTTCGCCCCGTTTCCCCACTGTTTCGCCGTTTCGTATCACCGTGCCTATACATATACACCGGTCACCCCGTCTGTCCCTATGTGCCCGACACCGAAGCAGAACGAACCACGCTGGACCATACACGTGTGTACAGGCAGTGCATCAGAAACGTTTCCCTCTAGTCGTCGTAACGCGAATTGTCGATCCGAGAAAATCACCTAGAACCGGCGTCGTCTCTCAATATTCGAGGTTCCTACGCACACACGCACACGCGCACACGTTCTCTCTCTCTCTCTCTCTCTCCCCTCTCCCTCCCACCCGCCCTCTTACTCTCTCTCTCTCTCTCTCTCTCTCTGATTCACTCACGCGCTCGCGCTCGTTGCTTTCTTTCTTTCCTTTCCTCTCACTCCCCCGCGCTCCCCTCGCTCCGTTCAAGCTTCACTCCGTGCACACTACGCGGTATCCTGGCGATACCGTGGAAGGTGGTGCGAGCAGACGGCTCGGCCGGCTCGGCGACGTCGCATCAAAACACTGTACCTTTGGTTCGACGGACTGTCCCGTGGTGAGTGTGCTCGCCGCGCGGTGACTGTATGCTCCAAGAGTATTCTTTGTCCGTCCGGAGTCGCAGCTGCCCGCGTTTCGGCCGTCGGTCGCGAGTCGGGCCCGTTCGGCAATACTCGGGTGTCATCCCGCTCGTCATGGCGGGAACCCAGGATATACCCAGGACCATCGGTGGAAAGGGAAAGGGAACGGGAAAGGGAGAAGGGAAAGGGGGAACTCGAGCGTACGCTCGTGTACGTCTCCCTCTCCTTCCCACTCGAGCGTTCTCTCTCTCTGGTCCGTAGTACAGCGAGCGGGAGCGAGACGGGAACACGGAGAGAGGGAACGAGAGAGCGAAGGAGGGAGAGGCAAGCGGGTTAGTTGACCGAACACAAGACGGAGTACGAAAGATTTCGATGCGTTTCCAGGGTGGGGGTAGATCGCGCTACGGCGGGGAGATAGGAGGGCGCGCAGGCGCACCACGGCAGGCTGCAACCCCTCGCGCGATGCCTAAGCAACAAGGGGATGCTGCGAACCTGCTTCGACCGAACGCAGAGCTTTAGCCTTCTTCTGATTTTTCTCCTTCATTCCGCCTTTTTCCTCACAATGCCTCGCAATTCCTCGAACAAGTTTCTATTCAACTGAACCTTCATTCGAATAAATTTTTCCCTAGCTTATGGATGAAAAGAATAATTACTCGTACAATTTATTATTACTTGGAAGAATCCTCTGGAAACTAATGTAATTTATAGTTACAATGTAGGCAAAAATAAAACATCTACAGACTCTATATGCGATGACTAATTTCTTGCCACTTTCCTATCTAAATTTTCACAACTATATGTATTGTTCATCCGCTTATCGATTTATCTCGTAATAAGACAAACTACCTCGTTAATCGACTACGCGAGGTGGCAATCGTTTAAAGACTCCGCTGATAAGAAATTGCGCTCCGTCGACTGCCAGCGCGTCGATTCCTCACGCTCGAGCGGGTCACCTTCGCAGTCGCCGCGCGAAGGGTTAATCAGGTTCAGTAACCCAAATTTCGGTATGAACGCCCAACCACAAAAGCGGGCGAAAAGGACGCGGCCGTTTGCCTCGTGTCGCCCAGTAAACGCTTCCATTGCCATCCCGTGATTTCGGCCGGAGTGACAGGGGAACCACGAAGAAGGGTTGTAAGGTCGCCCCCGGGCCCGAAAAGTCGTTGATATCGAATCCGAGAGGCTCGTGGAAATAAATCGTTAGCGACAACGAAGGGGGGAAAACGGAGGAAGAACCGTCGTATCTCGGGGACGCGGATTGGTTGGTACGGGGTCCCGAGGCACCGGGGAAGCCGAGCCACGTTTTACGAGCTCCTTTCTTTACGAGTCCCGGAAAAGAAACACGGTAGCTCGCAAATTGAAGTCTAATTCCGCCGAGAAGTGCGCCGATCGCGTTTACGCAAAACGGTTCGGGGAAACGGGGCCTCGGGACCAAGGACGATCTGGGGAATTCGAGGCATTCGTTTCTTTCGGTTCTGGAAATGGCGAAACGTCCGTAGAGGACGAACGAGGCACGAAGAGACTGATCGTTCGCTGGGAAGAAAGAATCCCATGCACGAAATAATCATCGAAGGATCGTAAGACATTGCTCCTGCTAAGTGGTTCATGTGGGTATCGTCTGGTGGCTATATGTACATACGTACATCCAAGGTATCGACGCGGAACGGACCGCGGATACGGGCTGGCTTTTTTTAAACAAAAATACCCCCGTAACTGGTGATGGGTGCGGGTACATTCAGGGATTTTTAGACTCGCCAGTTAAGACAGATGTCGTTTGACTGGGCAGTATGGTCCTAGGCTGGTTACACACGATTCTTTGTGTATCGTGGAACACCCACAAAATGTTTCGCGAATGGGTAGGGTGACCTGTCCAGTGAATGAACACCCCCCAGTGAATGAACGTTGCTCATGTACCTAATACGAAAAATTAACGCCTATCGCGCTCATTTCACGTCGAAACTTACACCGAAATTTAGAGCGGACACCCACAGACGTCTCGCAAAAGCGTTTTCCTTTTTACTTATAACTTATACGACATTAATTCCGTTTATTCAACAGTTGTCCTCACGGCCGTTCATTCACTGGCAAACGCGGACATTTCTTACTTTACCAATGAACGAACAGCTTAACCGGCCTTTTTTCTCTCTTGACACTTTCGCCGCCAGTGTGGAGATTAATTTAACCCACCCCAGAAAATAAATTTCAACTATGCACGATTATGATCTTATAAGACTAGTAAAGTATCAAATCAATAATATTATTGCAATTAGAGAATGAAAAATTATTTATAGAAAAAATCGTCTAAATACATTGGAAACCTATCCTCTGTTATTATCTCCTTCATTCACTGGGGTCATTCATTAGAAATTTATGTTCATTCACTGGTCATTGGCCTATTTTTTATTCAATCCTCTGCCAAATTTTTAATGAAAGTTATCACCATTAAACATTGCTAGAATTGTGTTCCGGGATGTCTGACTTTAGTAATAAAACAGCTCGCTTATAGCAATAAAATTCATTGGGTTAAATAACGACTTTTGAATACTAATTTTAACAGACATGCAGCTTAAGTGTTCATTTACTGGACAGGTCACCCTATGACGAATAAAATTCTTATTCCGCATCTCCATTCTTTCGTCTTTTTTTCTAAGAGTCCAAGATAACGATAAATCTGCCACGAATTCCATGTACTAAACGTTGAACCCTTCCATCTGACCGATAAATCAGTCGCGTGATAGGAATTACTACAACGCGAGTCACACGCTTAATTACCCAGCTCATCCCTTCGAGAGTAGATAACACGAAACTCCGGTGTCGCTCGAAACTCAAAGGGTTGCGAAGTTGCGGCTCCGTGTAAACTTCCCCTGGCTGACGAGTCTCTTTAAAAAAAAAGGCAGGAAAAAAAAACGGCACAGAGAGGGAAGAAGAAGCAGCATTTACCGCAAGCATCCCGTCGAAGCGATTCGAGTCCCTTCTCTATGGAAGTTGCTCGCGAGTAACTTTCCCATGTGCCTCGTCCTGGAGGACTCGTTTAATCGAGAACACTCGGAAGACGCATCCACGGCGATTGAGCGCGAGAAATGCGCACGGTGGATGGCGGTAAGCGCCCCATGCGATTACCATGATAATGCTCTGGCGTATGCAGATATAAATTAATGCGTATTCTTCTAAGAAGGGTCGACGAGCACGGCACGGTGGCTTCTCTTGGCTGACAGGAGATGCACCGGGACGGTTCCTCGGGCTCCGCGAGGACCACCCGTTTCTCAGGGTCCGCGTCGACGTGCCCAGCGAACGATACGTTTTGCTACCGCCGCGCGAGACACTCGGACGGTTTTCCCTCCCGTTTCTCCCTTTGTCCCCGGCCGCGATCGCAGGCGGGAAGAATCGTCGCCGAATAAGTGGAGCAGTGGGATCGCGCAATCGCGATCCTGTTATTGTTATTTATGTTACGAACGAGGGAGGGGGCGCGGAAAAAGGATGAAGGGGAGTGGTCGCTCGATGCCGATATTGCGAAAAAAAAAAAAAAGGAAGGAAAGGAAGAAGACGGGAAGAAGAGGGACGAGAAAGTTGGGGCGCGGTGTGTATTTCATAGCGTGTCGAGGTTTCGCCAACGGCGAATCGGGAATCACGGACTTCTCCGGTACGAAATTCGCTGGAACAGATGCGACTCCCGGCCGTACAATGATGTCGAAATAAATCAGTTTATCGGGACCAGGTAGGTGGGAACCTTCGGCTGTACCTACAGTGGTCCGCGGAGCATTGTGTTGCGTCCGATCAGTGATTCTCAATCATCGAGGCGCGTCACGGAACCTCGACGAAATCGAGGGAAAGGGAGCTTTGACGTTGCGACAAACGCAGGGGCATCTTGAAAGTGTCCCTTTGTATCTGGCGCTCGCGAGCTTGTATTTCAACTACGATTAAGAGACCAGTTCGTGAGAAGCTAGGTACTTTAGAACGCTTCTGTTTCCCTCGTGGATACATCGCACGAAAGAGATGAAGAGGAACGACGAAGGACGATAGATATTTTTCAGTTGCGAGAATTTTTCGTCACATTGCTTGCAAAGAAGCAGCTGTTAATTAGAAATATCGGTCCACCTAGGAAACAAGGATTAAGGCTCAAAGAGAAACCCTGACGCGAGACTCGTTCCCGAGCGTGCTCGTTTACCCGACGTTTAGCTTCGACTAGCCCGATATTTGCCGTAGGACAAAATCCGACCGAGAGATATTATCTGTCGCTTGGATTCTTTCCAATATCGATCGGCAACGGGTAGCGAAGTAGCAGCTGCTGGGCTCGTCGCGAACTTCATTAAGATCGAGTATCATTTAATAAGTTCTAAAGGAGCACAATAACCGTCGCGACGCGCGCATTTCCTTCGAACTTGAAGAACGCTCTCTTCGCTCACCGATATTAATTTCATCGAGAAGTCTGTGCCCGAGCTTCGGACGATCGATCGCGAGGATCCTCCCCGATTTCAAGCCTGCGTCAATCGGACGCCTCGTTTGCAGTTGTAGCTTGCACCTTCCCAGCGAGTCCCACAGAACGAAATCTCCGTTCGGAGGCATCGAAATCCCCGAGCCGGAGTGCACGAAATTTCGAGGTCCCCCCCCCCCCTGTGAGAATCCCGCCGGTCTCATCGGTCTTTAATTCGGCGCAGGGAAGCTGGCTCGTTTCGATCTTGCGAGGCACGGTCACGCACGACGTCGTTCCGCGTGCCATGTGCACGGGACAAATACAGTGGCAATAGCAGCTGCAACATCGTGACACGCGTCTATTGTCGGCGTTCCGCGGCGTCGGGCAATGAAAAATCGTCCCCCCTCCCCTGGGCCCGCCGGTGTCCTTGCCCTTTTTCGTGTGGCCCACGAGGTACCCGGCTGGGACCTTCACCTGGACCACCACAGATTCCTTTTTGGGGGGAAAACGCGAATGGTGGAACCGAAGAAATATCGGTGAAGCTTTCGTCTTCGGTTGCGTGTCTTCTGAAGTTCCTGTTCTATTCGCGAAATTGTTACGCGACGGATGATAGGAACAGTTCGTTTCGCACGGACGTCGAAGGGATGAAGCTTGGGTAGGGAAGTTCGCGTGGACGTCGCGCGGTAGTGACAAGCGACGACGCGATCGGCTGCCGGTCGTGCTCGTTTCACCTAACCCTCGGTTGATTTTCCACCGCAAAGGGCGGTCAACGCCTCGGCGCTGGAAGAAAAGAGCATTTAACCCCTTTCCGATAGGGCACCGCGGTAATTCAGAGGCAGGCTACTCCAGTGAAGAGGGCACGCGCTAGCTATCCGGAGCCGCAGGAACCCCGATTCGGCCGTACACCTAAAGCAACCCCTGCACCCTCGCATCGGGGGCACTACGTCCACGAATTCACTGACTTTTCAGCGGCTGCGACACCCTCTTTTACCCCTTGGCGCAAGGTGCCTTACACTACACGTCCCGACGTCCGATTACTTCCCACCATTGTGCCAGAAATCTCGTAATTGTATAGTCAATTGCTACGTAAGTAGATTTCGACGCTTCGAGGGGATTTCACTGTCAACAATGCGCACAGTGTGTTCTTAGAAGGTCGAGGAATACTGTGGATGTTCACTCAAGTAGGTACCTATTTCTTTCTCAATAATTTGTTCAAGATAGTAAAGGATTTCATCAGTGGCTCGTGGACTTCGATTTTAGGACTTGCAAGGGAGGTTTTGAACCTTGGGAATTTTGCATTTCAAGATACCTGCAATTAGTGCCAGAGGTCCTCTGTATCGGGATCAATGTTCCAAATTCTTAAGCTGATTGTTATTCAGGAACAGCTGTTGTGCCGTACCTCGATCCGCCCAGGGTCTACGAATAGTCTACCGTCCATTGGTATCTCTTTATCAGATTCAAATCAGTGGCTTTAAAATTGGTCTTTAGTACCTACTTAAGCGGGGATTCTCGTGTCACAGCCCCCGAAATTTATGAATTTTTTTTTAAAAATCTATTGTTAATATTGCATTAAACTCTATTGGGATATAAGGAGGCATCTCTAAACTTGCAGAAAATATTTCTTTATGCCGATTCTTCTTATTATTTATTAATTATTGTGGAATCTCTTAATCAGGGGTACCACCTTGATTGCGAAAAGAAGAAATTTTTCTTAAAGTTAAATAATTTACGCTGGTGCTGGACCTAAAATTTTAATTTTAGTTTTTATTTATAATACTTTTCTCGTCGATATAAAGAATAATATGAAAAATTTCTTTAAAGAAAAAATGTACTGTTTCTTTCAAACGCTGTAACTCTTTCAATTTTTCATTTTTGTTTTTTAAAGTGGACCAATACCAGCGTAGACTATCTAGCTTTAAGAAACTTCTATTTATTTTGCAATCAGATGACTGTGATAGGTGCTACACATCCCGCCAACAGGAGTTACATCGTCGAAGAGGTGGACAAGACTCCACAATAATTAATAAATAATAAGAAGGATCGAAATAAAAAACATATTTTCTGTAAGTTTACAGATGTCTCCTTATACCTATTCCAAAAGAGTTTTATCCAATATGATCTACAGTTTTTTAAAAAAAAAATCTTAAATATCAGTTACTTTTGGGGCTGTTAGACGAGAATCCACCCTTAAGGGGTCATGCTCAGTCAGGAGGCCGAAAAAAGGGTGGTCTTTGGAAATTTTTTACTCAAAAGCTGTAACACATTTCTCAAAAAATCTTTTTTCCTTTTAAGGATTGCATCTAGTACCGTGCATCGTAATTTTTTTTATTTAAAAATATTTATCAATAACTAAGTTATTGTCCGTCACTCGAAGGTTCTCTAAAAAACAAGGCTTCTGCGGTGACCACTGCTGCTCGAAAGTCGATCATCTAAAATAAAAAATTCAAAAGAATTTACGTATTATATTATATTATCTAGTATTTGAACGAAGGATTTTTCGAAATATTGATTTGGGAAAAAATGGCTGATGTTTAAAGTAAAAGTTTCAATTTTTATCATAAATTGTGCCTGATTTTCGTCAATTAAAAGAAAACTAAGCATCGGATAAAAAAATCCTTCGTTCAAATACTAGATAATATAATATAATAAGTAAATTCTTTTGAATTTTTTATTTTAGATGATCGACTTTCGAGCAACAGTGGTCACCGCGGAAGCCTTTTTTTTTAGAGAACCTTCGAGTGATGGACAATAACTTAGTTATTGATAAATATTTTTAAATAAAAAAAATTACGATGCACGGTACTAGATGCAATCCTTAAAAGGAAAAAAGATTTTTTGAGAAATGTGTTATAGCTTTCGAGTAAAAAATTTCCAAAGACCACCCCTTTTTTCGGCCTCCTGACTGAGCATGACCCCTTAAGTGTAATAAAAACTTTCCTGCAGTCAGCTATGCACGTGAAGAATGAATTACTTCAGAATGCATCCAGTCATAAACCTGCAGTAAGCCGTCGCTAATAATCCGTTTGGGGCATCATGCAGATGTCCACATCATCGGACTCGCAATCAGGCCCGGGGAAAGTAGCGAAAGTCCCGTATGATTTTCGGATAAGTATCATGTTTCCACCTCTTCCTCTACATAGAAGTTACAAAGCAGGAGTTTTGCCCGAAACACCATCTTCAAAAGATGCACGCCCTTAGAAAAATTATATGAAATTATCTGCATCTATACTTGCGACCTGTCTAAATATACTTACAATTCAATCAAGAAGACTCCAACGCAATATTCCAATATCCTACAAACGATGAATTTATATCCAAAAGAATATTTCGGTGTCGTAATCGCCGCGAAAGTTTTCCCGCCCCAGTTTCCTCCATATTTCACGCGTCACTGCGGCGGGCAGGTATCCCCCAAAAATTAGCTGGATACCGAGCCAGGGTCGATGATTTTTTTCTGGGTTCCCTGACCCAGAGTGTGTCAACAGCTGTTCCAAATTTCCCTCCCCCTTCGGCTTTTCGCCTGCCGTTGATTTTTCCCGCCTAGCGCACCACCCTCCCCCCGATCGGGCGCGTGCCCTGTCCCGCAAAAACTGACCGGTAGAAAGGCCGTAATCCCCTTTCCTTCCCAGGGATCGCAGCCTTCGCCTCCTTCTTCTTCCACGATCGTTCTCCCTCCGGGGGCTCAGGGTGTCTCGCGTCCGACGGGGATCAAAGCTGCGTTTCCTATTTGGAAAGCGTGACATCTGGAGACTGCGGAGCCTGTAGACGGCACATCGGCGATCGGATCGCAGGATCACAGGATCACGGGGCGCGCAGAGTCCTGTTTCGATAGGAAAGAGCGCAGATGCGAGGAAGTTACGGCGGTGAATTATTGCCGCCCGTGAAGAAGGATGTCGTTCGGCTGCTGGCTCGCGGCGCTGATCGTGATACGTGCCCTTCGATCACGTACCCGCGTGAAATATGACGAGTGATTCCGGCCGCGCGGATTATTGGTCGATAGGGACGATCCAGAGGGAGAGAACGCGGCGTTCGGTATGGATTTTTAAAGGAAACCTCGCCTCAGATGTTCGACGGCCACTGAGAGCGACAAGGGGATGTTTATACACTTTCGATACAAAAGAATTTTATAGGAACCGACGAAAGAAGGGTGTGCATTTGAAACGGAGGAAGCTGGTCGTTCGCGCTTTCAATCCATTACGATTTCCCGTCGAACTGTGCACTTGAATTTAACGGTACACCGTGGCCCAGTAAATCCCACATGGGGTTGAAATCGACGCAAGACTTTCCACCTCTGTTCACTCCCCTGCTCGTTCCCGTGAAATATAGATATTAACCTTCTGCGGTTCGACGAACGTTTCCCCGTTCCGGGAAATCGGAATAAATTAAACGGTAAAAATGTTTGTCCCCGACACGCCCCGCTATGTCACGAGTCCGTGAATTTCTGATACGTAAAACGTTTCCGAACGAAGGGAAGCGAAGCAAAACACTCGGGCGAGCAGAGGGGTCCTAAAAACCTGCGAAAACCTCGAAACATTGTACGACTTTCCCTCCAAACAGGGTAAGGGAGCAAGGGGTCGAACTATGAGCTCCACACTGGGCTTCCCCGAGCCAAAAAACGAAACCCTTCTACAAAACTAGTGGCAATTAATTCATACGCATCTCGTCTCCAACGATTATCATCCCCGAGGAGGAAGCAAGGTTCTGCCAGCTTCGATCTCCACACCCCAAAGTGATTCCGTACACAAAATAGGCCCCAATTAATCCTCGCAAGACCTCGAACACGGCTCTGGGTTAAATTCCCCAAAACCGCCGACATTGGTCGCGAAAACTGGCGCGAGCCAAAGGGTGAAGAGTTCGCAAGGACCCCGCCAGAATCTCCACCGTGAGCGTCCCCTGTAAAAATACGAAACTCCGAAATCCCAATGACCCAAAGGCAACGCGCCGTCGACGCGCCAGCCCGCCCACTCAGGTCCCTCAGAAGCATCTGAAACTAATGAGAGGAAATGACAGCGCGAGTCCTAAAGTGCAAGAATAATCATCGCCCCTGACACCGGGAGGAGATTGAAACGAAAGGGGTTGGTGAAAGTGAGAGGCAAAAGTCGCGGGGACGGCCGGACCCGGCGAGTGGCGCACACATCATCCCCGAGCGGGCTGCCTCTTTGCTGTGCGTGCGCGCGGCCGCGTCCCTTCTTCTCCGTCAGGAGGTTCGTCTCTACGCACTCGACTCGACGCACCGCCGAGCGGGAGTCTGCGATCAATGCGTGGCACTGGCACCGGTCGTCATGGCAACGGTGCGCGCCACGCACAGCGTACGAACGATCCGCCTCGATCGTGCGTAAGTGCGTGCTCGCGTAGCCCCGCTGCCGTCGCGCTTCCCTGTGTGAGTCAGCGCGGCCTGTGCACGCGCCGCGCCGCCGTGTGCGTGAGCGCGCGTGCGAGCCCCCGCTCGCACGCTCGCTAACTCGCTGGATCCTCGTGCCCTGGCAAAAGATCCAGCTTTGAGTTTTTGGCAATCCACTGGTGGGTAGGAACGGTGGGTTCAACACGGAGGCGTTTCGAAATTCAAACTCCAAGCAGTGAGTCCCAAACTCCGATGTTTCTTTCGCGCGATTGGGAAATTGATTAGATAGGAGCTCGTGGGAACGACGAGTTGAAGGGGTCTGTATTGAGTTGAGTTTTGGGGGATGAAGCAGAAGCTTAGACCCGGTGTTTCATTCGGGGAAAGAATCGTAAGGAAAGGACATTTGCAAGTTCTCTAGTGCCCGCTCGAGTACATCATCGATCGAGGAGGCCAGGGTTGACGAGACGCGGATACGAGCGATTCTGCACGTAGGACACTTGTACTCGCAAGGGGTAGGTTGCGACCTGGGCGAGCACTTTTCGTGGGAAAGGAATCTGAAATGTGGGGGTTGACGAGTGCCGAGGAACCGCAGAAGACTTTCTCTTCTTCCGTGCTTAACGCGTGCAAACGGTAGCCTGTAATAATTCCTATAGGAACAATCAGTTTTTTCTTGCCAGCAGCCCCTGCCGCGTCTTATTCTTTAAACTGTTGCTCGCCGCGTAGCAACGTACTAAAAATAAAAGAAAATCCTTCGTTTCGACGCGCGCGCGGGCACGTAGCGACGGTGGCCGGGCAGGATTGTGGGCGTGCACGTGCGTAAGCACGGCTGCTCGCGAGCACAGGCGTGCGGGACACGCACACAGAAGATCCTGCGGGCCACGAGGAAAGTCGCATAGAACCGCGTGTACGAGAGGCGGGCGAACACGATCGATGCCCTGCAAACTTCGAGCCGGAGCGCGGCAACGAGCACGTGGCACTTGTGTACGTACCTATATATATTGCCCGCGCGTACACACTTCCACGCGGGCCGAGGAAAAAACCGGAGAGAGAGAGAGGAAGAGAGGCGTTGGCGCTCAGCTTCCGGGGTGCTGGTTTATCGGCCTCAGGATACGCGAAACTGAATTTTCCCCGATGCCGAGCCTTGTCGATACTGGCCTAACTTTCGGATAGTGTCGCGGGAATTGGAAATTTTTTAAAGGAAGTGCTAAACCTATTTACATATTAAGTAAAAGGATATTTTACATTAGGGAGCTGTTTCTAAAAGTTTGTAATGGAACTTAGATTAAAATGAAATGTTCCTTTCGCGGAGCAAAAGGATTATTATAATTCTCTTCTATTATTATAATTTTAGAACACCGTATTCTTGGACGAATCGATTACCAAGTATCATCGCTTGCGAATAACCCCTCGAATAGCCGTGAGCGAGATCTACGAAGCTCGGTTTCGGAAGTGGTACCGTGCCTCGTTGCGATCGGAAACCGAGTGTCGAGGACCAGGGTCCGCATCCTCGCGGTGGTCGCTGAAACATTCGGCGCAGACGACGGTATTCGCAGGGTGAGATCGAAGTGGTATGCAACGGAAGGGTCACGGATAGGGGGCGAAGAGTGGAGGCGAGTAACAAGAGGAAGCGGACCCTACCGAAAGCAAAGCACAAGACCGCGGGATGTTTCGGCTAAGCGGAAAGGGTTCATGGAGTATGGGGGTAGGTATCTCGTAAACTTGACCTATCTGACCAGGCGCTTAGGACATTGCGCGCGGTGTTAGGGAAGCGGAAGTGGGTCAAATTAAATATTAACGAAACCCTGTTAGGAACCTGCGTGCACCGAGACCGCCTCCGCCGACCTGCGAATTCACTGCCCTCGCGAAACGTGACAAGAACCGTGCGAATCAGAGAAGTGTCCCGCTACAGGTCTTTCGACTGCGTCGCGAGAATTCTATTATGAAATCGACGCGCAACTTTCACACCTTATTCCACTCACCGTTCCCCGCGTGTTTCCTATTCGCGGAATGTTCCGGGCCCGAGAAAGCCGCTCGTGGCTCGAATTGCTTTTCCGGAAAAATCTGGTTGAAGGCAATAAAGCAGCGCGTCGACGCGCCGGCAGAAGCGGCGATGGATGAACGAAAGGGTTAGGTTCGAGATTAAAAGGAAGTCAGGCCCCCCCCCCCTCGGCACCTCTCCGGCCCCCTTCCCAGCTCTCCATCAATCACAATTATATCCTCTCTCTCCCCTGCTATCGTTCATAATTACTGCTCGTGACTTTATCCCGGCGGCGCTCGACGTTGCTGCCGTTTGCTGGACAGGGGCCGTGCACGGCCCCGCTGCCAGCAAGACCCGCCGATAAACGGGGGGATAGGTGATAAGAGCAGCGGCTGGACTCGAACGCCATCGGGGAAAGTATCGGGGGGAAAGCGACTTTCGGCCTTTCTGGAGATTACCGCCGCGCGAACGGGGAGAGCCGCGGGGGCGGCTGCGAGACGAGAATTTCGACGAGAGGAGAGAAAGAAGTTCGCGGGAACCGCCCCGAGTAAAGCTCGCCGAGGAAACTTTAATCCGCTCGAGGTGCCGGAAACGCCACGCGTCGGCCCTTCCATCGGGAAGGAATTTTTAAGCGATCGCGCGCGGAGGGTGGTTCTTCGAACGGCCGTGTCGATAAACATTCGAGATCGGGGAATTCGTCTGCGATGCTGCTGGACCGAATCGTTTGAAAATGCAAGCTCGAGGTTTTAATTGTGCTACGCTCGAAAGCGAAAATGTGGCAAGCCGAAGAGTTGAGGGGTAGGATTGTTCTCGAATTGGCGGAACGTAGGGTTTGGTTATAGAAAGACGAATGGTACCTACGTACGTTTAAGGTTCTTGGCGATTGGGGTCGCGAAATTTAGGAAACGAGAGGGAGAGGACGCGGCGGTCGTTCAATAAGAGCCTGACGTTACGAGTTTCCCGGAAGTTCGGCTATAAACGCGGCTACGATAGAATTTCCGGCGTGTAGAGTTTAATACGGTGCAGTTTTATTCCACCGCAGCGGCGGTCGTTTCTGAGAATAACTATGTATTTTATTCTCGTTGCGACGTGGCGGAGTAATCAAGGCTGGGGAAGAAAGGGGTGGAAAGTTTCGTGGAGAAAGAATACGTGAAAATCTTGTTTCGGGTACGAGCGGAGTTACGTGCTTTCTTCTCCTTTTTCTGATTGCGAAGCAGCGGTAGCAAATGAACAGGAAGAAATAAATAAAAGACAGTGCCTATCTAAGAAAGTAAATGCCATGTTTCTAAAAAAACGGGGACGCAATCATGGAAGACTGAATAGCCTACGTACCTATCTACCCTCGGAAATAAATTTCTCTACATCCCCCGGCAAGTTTTGCCATTGATACGCGATACAGAGAAGCATCTATTCCGTGGCAGAGCGCGACAGGCTCCATTCGACAAATTCAAACGATTCAGGCGCGGACTACCCTCGACTGAATTGGTGGCGCGTAGGCTCGCGCGCGATCCTTCAAGATGAATCGCGTGGCAGAAACCAGCGGCGGAAGCTCGTCGTTTCCCGCTCGCGACCGTTCCTCGAGCGGCGAAAAACCTCTGCAGCGCGCAGGATAATTGCGTACGCTGATATACGGTTGGCCTATTACCACCAGGGAGCGTAATATATACCTACAGGAGGCGACTTCACCCCTGGCTCTGTCCTCCTCCGAGGCCTCGATCCTCTCATTTCGCTCGCCCTTCTCGGGGATGCGCGCGCCCTTCGACGCGGGGTGCGTGCGCGCATATAAATGGAAACCCTTCAAGTAGTCTCGGTACCCGCGTTCCCGTCCGCCTGGTGTGCGTGTACTCCCCTCTGTACGCACTCTTGGATTACCATGGAGCAGGACAGAGAGGTTGGCGGGGCTGGAGGGTGCCACGGAGACGATAGTGCACGTTGGCAGCCAGCGATGGGCGTTCGGCCTCCTTTTTCTGCAAGCTCTCGAGCAACTCGCCACGGAATAGGTACCACCGTCAAGAGTTGACGTCTGATATTGGGAAGGTTTCGAAGTCTCGAAAGTTTCGGGGGGTCGACGAAAGCAGCAGAATTCGAGGCTTCGACTGTTTGCGGAAGACAGCACCGAGTCATTGAAATGTATCGTGGTATTTTTGGACGCAGTTGGATAAATTCGTATAAATTCCACCCTGTCGGGCCACTGTCCTACTTTTCAAGATTCCTACGTAACCAACCCTCGAGATATTTTCAACACCCCCTTAACGACGTCCCCATTCAAATGCATTGAAAACACTGAGTTCAGACGTTTTGAATTGGGGAGCTACGGTCGGCGAAGGATTCGAGGTGTCTTGAGGCCATCGCTACTGGCAGCCCAGGACGAGGGTGGGAAGCGCGTAGAGCACAAGTGCACGCAGATAGTCGATGTAGGTGCGTTGCACGGGCGCTTACGTGCCTAGAAATTCACCCCTTTTTTTCAGCTCCGCGTCTCTGTCTCTCTCTTTCTCTGTGGCAGGTGGCGGGATGGAAGGAGGGTGGTCGCGGCCGGGGGAGGCGCGAGGGGGGGCACAGCGGCGGGCCAGGGGGCGAGAGGGAGGGCCTCGAGAGTGAATACGACACACGGAGCGGCACGCACAAGTACACCGTTTCGCAGAGCGGAACGAAATCTATAGCAACGCACTTACGCGGCCGTATATGCGTGTACGCGTACGCGGCCGACGCACCCCCGAGGACACCAGCGGGGAGCTTTCAATTTTTCCTGCTGCCTTCGCGACCAGCCGGAAGCTGAGGTTCTCGCGGAAGAATATACGCGGCTGCCATGGGCGTAGCCTAGCCTGCGCGTCACAACCTTTTTGGATAATTTTGGCTTCCTTCTGTTTTTTTTTTTTTTTTTTTTTTTTTTTTTTTTTTTTTTTTTAATATAACTAGAGTCACTCGCGGCGATTGAAGAGGAATTTTGGATCGCAAGAAGAAACGAATTATCTACCCCGAAATGGTCGCGAGCGGACAGATTGGACGGAACGCCGGAAACGCCGTCGAAAATATTCCGAACGCGTGCGTCGCCCATTGGCGCTCCTCAATCTAACGTAATTTTCTATGGCGGGCGAATTTTGCATCTCGCCGAATTAACGCCCGGCCGATTTAAACCCGTCCGTACGTAATAATCATCGGCCCCCTCCGCCCCTCCACGCGCCAAGCGGACGAAAAACATCGCCGATCGTTACTATCCCTCGCTTCCTGCCGCCTTTTCCCGGGAAAAGGGATTCCTTTCTCTCTTCTCCCGTCTTCCGTCATCCCAGACTATTCCTCGAAACCGAGCGCCGCGGCTCGCCGTTAATGAGTTTTCCGAAATTCGATCGATATCGCGGCCGAGGACCGAGGAAACGGAACCGCGAGGGGGAGGGTTGGGAACTCGAGCGATCGTAAAAAACCGCGTAAAACGAAGGGTGTGCGTGGCCTCGCGGTGAGAAAATTCCGCGCATCCTGCGCGTGTCTGACCTCCTGGCAGTTATCCCCCCTCCCCTACACCTACCCCCCCCCCACCCACGCCACACCCCAACCGTCCCAAACTCTCCCCCTTGTGCTTCTCCTTTTGATCCTTTTTATATCAGTCGCGAGGCGAATCGGGATCGTTTTATTTCATGGGCTGCGCGAGGCCGTGCTCGCGTCTCGGCGATATACGGGTTAACCCATATCTCGCTCTGTCCTTGATAACCAGTTACGCTCTCCCGTAAATCGCTTCCCGTTTTGCGCGATATCCTTCGAGCGTTGTATGCGGACCGCTTGGCAAACCGGCCCTCCGCGCCGGGCCTCGCTGTTCCTTTTCTCGTTTCCAGGGACGGGAGCAAGACTCGTCAAAGTTGATTGAAGCCGCTGGGCGAGGCGGTACTGTTACGGCGGGGAGAAGGGGGAACGTTCGCGAATGGCTGTTGGGTAGTTTCGTCAAGCTGGTAATTAAAAGGCAGTGATTTAACGCGACCCGCAAACGTCGACCTTGGAGCGGTTACGTTTGCGTATGGTAGTCGACGAACAGTTTTCACGAGCCGTTTAGGAGACGATCGATGGACCGTGAACTCGTGAGCCAGTTCACGTCGCAGCTTTAACGAGAAAGACGTATCGTTTCACGGTGTTTATTGTAGTAACTCGTGCGGTAACTGGAGAATTGTAATTTTAGGCGAAAATGATTGGGACTGTTCCTAGAGACGGGTGTTACGAAAACGCAAAGTTTGCGATGTCCTTCGAGGAAGGTACGGGGACTTATAATTTTCGAGGTAACTAGCGACATCTAATGGAGGAGCACGCGGTAGTACCGTTTCTTACGTTTATTGTTGACAAGTAAATGTCTGTTGTCGATGCTTTGTAACGTAGCCTTAAATATCCTAGGAATCTATTTACATAAAGGTTTCAGCGTTTGCAACGCGTTACCGATCGATCTACGCGTGCTCGTCTACATTACCAACCATAGAAATGTTAGCTTAGAATAGTCCTCTGATGGTAACTACGAAATTGCTACTGCAAACTCGATTTATAAATACTCGAATTACCTTAAATATCGTACATCGAAATGGTAGATGTCTACACTATGCTGAACAGCAAAACTACGCTACAGTAAAAAAAGGGGCTAAATTGGAAAGTAAAAGCCATTTAAGTCTGAAGCAGGTAAATGTCAAACTACTTAGATTAATTATTCGAAGTCCGCCGTGACTTCGGCTTTTGTTGTATGTTCTCCCCATTGTATCTTTCGAAGTCCTCACATTCCAATTTCTATTTCCTATATACAAGAATTATTATGCATGCTTACACACCTTCCATTGCCTATATTCTTCGCTTTTCCCTAACGACTTGAAAATCTCCTCCGTTCCCAATCCTTGAGTATCTCTCGATTCGTTCTCTAACGGATCACGAAAACCCCATAATACTGCGTTAACCGAGGATTATCCTCGAGAAAAACCTTTCCCTGAACTCCAGGCCCCCATTACGGTTCACTTTGAATAATTAGCCGTAATCTGACACGAGCAACCGTGGGGAATCCAGAATACGTCGGTGTACAATTGGTTCCCACTTCCTTCCAGGGCGACCAATCGCTTCTGGACATATTGCTGCTGACACTTGCTGCTGTAACCAGCTGGAATTGAGCAGATACCGTTGCATACGCTTGTTCTGGAAAATACGAGAAACGCGACGGTTGATTTCGAGCTTCGCTGGAAATACACTGGTTCATAGCCATAATTGTACACTCTTTAAAATCGCATAACATTTTTAAAATTGGTCCGAACGACTTGAGTTTTTTTTTGAGAAGCCAGAAGGATTAGTTTGCTAAGTGACGTGTTTCGTCGTTTTGAAAAAAAATTGCAACTGGTCGGAATAGCAAAAACAATAGTAAAGGTCGTTTTTTCAACTTTTTTTCTGAGCCTGCAATGAAAATTCAAAAAAAGAAACTTGTAGATTTAAGTAAGTTGTATACATGATGACAATTTTATGAAAATCGATTAACGTTGCTCTGAGCTACAAACGTTTAAAGATCGCAGAAAAAGGTCGAGAATCGCGGAAATTCCCGAAATCAGCGATTTTCGACCTTATTCTGCGATCTTTAAATGTTTGTAGCTCAAAGCGACGTTAACCGATTTCGATGAAATTGTCATTATGTATACAACTTACTTAAATCTACAAACGGTATTTTTTTTTAATTTTCATTACAGGCTCAGAGAAAAAGTTGAAAAACGACCTTCACTATTTTTTTTGCTATTCCGACCAATTGCAATTTTTTACAAAACGACGAAACACGTCACTTAGCAAACTAATCCTTCTGGTTTCTCAAAAAAACTCAAGTCGTTTAAACTAATTTTAAAAATGTTATGCTATTTTAAAGAGTGTACGATTTTGGGTGTGAGCTACTGTACATAGCACGAGGAGACACGTTGCGAGGCTACTCACGTGCATCTCTCGCTCTTCACGAGTTGCGTGTACTTCTGGTTCTGGTCCTGAAGATTCACCACGTACATCCAGTTCCCTTGATTGTTCAGAGCAGCCCTGGGTGTGATGAACTGCGCCTCAGTTGGACAGAGTGAAATTGCGTCTAGATTGGACTGCCTCCTTTTACGCGTCTTGCCCAGTTTGCTGTACCTCAACAATGGGTTCTCGTACGGTGTGCGAAGTGCAACTCTGTTGCTCCTCGCGTATCTAGAAATAAACGTTCCTTCGCATTAATTAACTGTCTCGCTTGAAGGTTACCAATAGCAGTAGCGATTGTTCGTAACATAATCCAATAAGGTAAAGAACGAGACGAAGATCTACCAGGGCACTGCGCGTTAGATCCAAGAATCTATTGAAAAGAATCAACATCTAGAGCAGTGATGAGCAACCCGCGGCCCGCATTTGGCCCTCCAGCCACTGACCTGCTGCCCGCAATTAAAAACGTCTTATTGTAAATCTATGTAAGAAATAACAAATTCACTCCATACATTAAAATTCTTTGATTAGTATATTTAAGTATTTAATACTGCGGCTCGCGTAGAATACTAGGTTTCTACTTTTGGCCCACTACGGGTCAAAGGTTGCTCATCTAGATTCTAGAGGATACCTCGAAGTAACAGAAACCGACCGAAGAATCCCCCACTGATACCAGCTCCAAAAATTCAAAACCACACGCTCGACAACCGCGGCAACTCGACTTTTACCACTGAAAGCTTTACGCTGGAAGTTTCACCGCGGCAGGATTTGCCAGCGCGAGGCTCTACCAACGCCATCCATCATCCTTGAAGCTCGTCGAGGAGGCAGAGGAGAGAAAAAAGCCGGTAATAGAGCGTGGCAACGTTAAACAGTATTATCAGAGGCGGTCGTCCAACGCGTCCGTGAGTAATCACCTGTTTGCCCACCATGCTTGACCCTGCCCGAACGAGTTCAAGGATCCCGGCTGAGGGTAGAAGGGACGCTCGATGGGCCCGCGTTGACTGCCAGGGTGTACAGGATACTTGGCGGTCGGCGTTCCATCGATCAGAAACGGATTTCTCTGCGGCTGAGCGGGCGTGGTGTATCTGTAACTGCGATTCAGAAAGAGACGCACCGCGTCGAGGGACACCTGGGTGGTTCCGCCGCGGATAACAGAGGGATTAGCATTCAAATTACCCATTCTGGTTGGTGTCGTTCGACGGGGATCCATAAATTAAGGCCGGCTGCTCTCTCAGAGGATACTGCGACGGCACGAATGGTATCGCTTGCGTGTGTAATTGCGGCTCAACTCGCGGGGTGTAATCGTAACCCTGGGAGAAATCCGGGATTGACCTTGAACAAAATTCATTTGCTCTTCAGCGATTTTAGTGGGTATTTACTAATTCACCACTTAAGGGGAGGGGCAATCTCGATATAATAATAATAGTAATAATTCGTCTTTATTCACCACAAAATTACATAAATAATTAAGTGACAAATAGGCGAGATTCAGCCTACCTGCTGTTTTGCAACCTAACTCCAAAACATTATCTAGCAGAAATAAAGCTAACGAGACAACAGAAGAGCGAGAGAGAGAAACGAAAGACAAGGAATGTTACGGATAGTGGACGAAAATAAAAAATATAGATGATCTACAAAATTATTCTTGTTTGAAGGCTTGATTACTATCATTCCTCGATATTCGATTTGTTTTTAAAGTCCTACTTAGGGGGTTACTCGTCCGTCGAACAGTTAATGAATATGATGAATTATCTACCTGTACACGTTGAACTCGTCTTTGGACTCGTCTTTCAGTACAGAGCTGAAGTCGAAGCTGCACTTGTCCACGAGAAACTTGATCAGCTGCCTGAGAACAGAAGAAACACGTATGTACAATGGGAGATAATACAAATTCCAAGGCGACGGAGTCGATAAAAAGAAATGGGACAACATAGTTTCTTCGCTGCATTCTCGCGACGAACTTCGACCCAGCACGATGCAAATTATCACTGACATTTGTCACGATACCGGACCCAGCCGTTGCTCAAGATTTCTCGCCGGGACTTTAATAGAATCGTTTTAAAGGCGAATAAAAAATTGCTTATCTCCCCATGCGTTATTCATGGCTTCACGGAAGCTAGGTTCTACGACCTATCCTCTCTTACTCAGGCCCATATAGCCATGTTCGGAACGGAAACAGATTAAACAGAGAGGGATAACGGGAATAGATAAAGTTACATTAACCAGCGCGCGGAGCTTAAGCTCCAGAGGATCACCTTTCGAACTCCCATCGTCCAACTAACAATCGCCTCGACGAAAGCTGCTTCAGGATGTGAAAAGTGGATTGCGCAATCCTCTATAACAGCTCAGCTCTCTTCGATCATCGCTCGCCCGGTGTGTACCTTCCCACTAGCTTTCCCACAGAGAAAACAATTTCCTCCCCCCACAAGCTTTCATCTTCCTATTCTTAAATTGCGTGTTCAACGATTTCGAAGGTACCAAGAAGTCCGCGTATACTCGAGTTATTATCGTTCACAGGTTCCGCGTACACGCGAATGGTCCGCGGACAGAAAATTTCGCGATGGTCCGGCGCTAAGTGTCCGCGCAAACACGACGAATTACGACGAGCGCGGGGTGCCGTCCGCGGTCCCCGAAACTTTCACCGCGGTGAAAGACACGCTAGAGATGTGTCTCGATGTTTAATTCATGGAATCCGCGCCTAAAAGCTGGATTCTCGCCGCTGCTCGACCGTCGGGCTGGATCACAGGCTGCATCTCGATCGCGTCGCTTCCCGTCAACGTCCACCGACTTTCGAATAGGCGTTGCTTGTCAATGGACGGCTATCGGGGGACACTATTGACCTCGAAACGACGCTTCGGTTCATTCTCGACTCGTGCTCGCTTCCCAGCGGACTCCTCGGTTACTCTGGCTGATTCGTGGCATCGATAAAACGATTACGATCAAGGAAGCGAAGGTGTGTTGGAGTTTGAGGCTCGAGGAGGAAACGATCTCGACGTAAACTCTCTCAGAAACGCCGGGAAATGACAGACAATACGGGGTATTAATGTTTCCTGTTATTCATCTTGCGTCACCACGCGTCCCCGTGCAAATGCACCGCGGAGGAATCGCGGGGTACTCGTTCATCGGCGATGAATGCGAGTCCTCGCTTATTTGATCGAAAGACTGCTCCAGTGTACCGAGCAGTGGCGCACATGGAGGGGAGGCAAGGGGCGCTGACACCCCCAAAGAGAGAGCTTTGTAAAAAGAAAAAAAAAAACTGTATATTATTCTTGAAATAAATTTTTATAATCACCTAATGAATTTGATTGAATTTGCATTAAAAATATTTTCATCCCTTCAACTCGGCTCCCCCCAAGATTAAATCCTGAGTGCGCCGTTGGTCCCAAGGACGCGAATGAATGCACTAATTTCTTAAACTTTGAGACTTCTCAGGGAGGAGCGTGTTGTATTTTGCAAGTTTCGAGGCGCTCGGCTTGAATCGCTCTAGATAAACATCCCCCAAGATTCTTACGCAAGATTTCCACGCACGACTGCTTAGTTTCCCAGGGTCAACGGAGCTTTGACTTCGCGTGCAAGTGAATAGGAGCAAGAGTAATGCGGAAATGCAGATAGAATTCTGTATCGCATGGAAACCAGCGGCGCTGAATTACGTATTATGCGAATGATCGCTGGCGACGATACATACACACGGTCTATCAGGTTTGCACGCTTGGCCTCCCGACGATAGGACACCGAATGGCGATCGGGGCTCGATCGTAGCGGTTTCGATAATTATCTAGCAGGGCATGACCGCGGCAAGGCCACGGTCACGCTACGATGATCAAGGAATTAAACGTATCGGAACCGGCGTGGCATTCCTATTTACGTCGCCGCTCCTTTTTACGTAACCGTCCGATCGCTTTCGGATCGCGAGCTGGCTTCGCCGTAAGAAAGGAATACGTGGAAACGGTCTAAAAGTAGCTCAAACTAAGTAAGTAACGCTGTTGAATATTAAGCGATTTCATTATGAAGAAAGAAAGTTGAACATCGATTCCGTGTATGTGTACCAGTAACTTTGAATACTAGACTTAGGCCGATCGCCGCAACGGAATTGCAGGGTTTTGTAATTTTTTAATCGGTCGAGTTGCAATTCCGTGGCGACGGTGGACGAACGGCCTAATGTTAATCTGAAGAATTTCCTTGAGTTATACACACGCCATTGCGTGCAATCGTTTTTTTTTGGTCAAATTCCAGTTGCATTGCGGCGATGGACGAACTGCCTTATTCGATCAGCGCCGTTAGCCCATTTGTAGATATAAATATATGGAATATCGAGAAGTTCTGCGAGCAGGCAAAAAGGCCCAACGGATGCAGAAAATCGACGAACAGCCATAATTGTTCGCCAGCCGCGTCCACCGTTTCCGTTACCGAAAAAAGCTTTCCTCGGTCGCGCACAGAGACCTAGCGAACGAAACGAAATGCACGTGACGCAAGAACGCGACGATTTGCAGGATATCGCCGGGACAATTTCGCGCCCACTGTTCCAGGACTTTCCCTTCCCGAAATTCGGCACACAGTTCGGCAGATTCGTATGCAGAAGCCGTGTCGAGAGCGTCGCGAGGAATACGAATGGCGAGGCGGTGAGTCGCGTTTCTGTAAACTCTAGATTTCTTGGACACTCGCGGAAGAAGTTTAACTTGTCGTTGAGTAATAGCTCGCCGGGCGAGCTTGGGGCGTGCTGAATGGTGCGATTGTTTCGCGAGATCGATCGACCCCGTGGACCTTTCTGCGGGCTAATTCATTTCCGACGAATGACTCAATCGTTTTCAAGCGTTCCGCGTGATCTATTGATCGGAGGATTTTTGTAGGAAAATCTTAGCAACCGTCTAGCTCGGCGTTGATTCACGATCCGAGATGCTGGCGCGTGTTGAATGGTCCCATTCTTTCGATTGTCTCGCTTGATCGACTGGCCCGTTAACGGGCTATAGGCGACCGATACCTTGAAACGATATTCCCGTCTCGTTCTTGCGTAGCTGTTAACAGCCGGTATTATCATGCAAATGCGATAATAGGTCTGACATCATAGACCTGCGATGCGGTACCCACGGGCATTGTTCACGCGTAAGTGGCACACCGAAACCACCGATCTTTTTCGCGAATCTCGCGAAAACGCGTCCGGTGGTTGTTACGTGATCGCTACCGTTTTCCTAATTCATCGACATTCGGCGGGGAAGATTATTCATCTGCGGAACCTGAAAGGGCGTAACGAAGATCACTGAATCGACCCCCCACCCCCCGATGAATAATGAAGTTTAATGAAGTTTAATAAAGTTAAATCGAAAGGGATGAATTCCTTATCGTTACAACTGAGCAGAGGTAACTCGGTTCTGATAAAAGAGCTTTGTCAGCGAGATTGCTCTGAATCCTATAGCGATACCTACCACATGAGCGAAGGAAAGATGATGGTTCCATTAGATTGTAAATTGTACGAGTACCTTATAAGGATGTATCGGACGTACAATATTAGACAAAAGTATATGAAATTTGAAATACTTGAATATCTACGTCTTACGCATAGTAAATCTAGATGTAAGGAACTCGCACGACAGTTGGAGTCTTATTTTTACTCCTAGGAAGGTATTTTTCACTTTACAAATGCTTTCTTAAGCATTATTTGCTAAACTTTTGGCAATGAAAATGCCCAGAATTCACAATTTTCTCAAGTTATAATTTATTTCTTTAAAACGGTGTAGTGAAAACAATTGAAACTCGGCAGATATTTTCATTTATCCGTATACTACATGTAAAAAGAAATTCAAAACATTGGTACCATTTCTTCAACATTTTTTCAGCTGTTTTATCTTCTCTTTCCATAAGAGTACGTGTAAAATCAGTGAAAATTAAAATCGTTATAACTCAACAACCGTTTAGTGAATTCGTTTAAACTTTTTGGATCACATCAGGAAGATTAGAAAGAACAATCTTACAAATTTTCAATAACTTGGTACCGTTTTGAAGATAGGTCCAATACATCCTTATAAGCCATGGAATACTTCTTTCACAGTACTAGCTTAAACGAATTCAACTCCTTACCGAGGATAATGATCGAGGCTTTCACAGAACGTTTGCCCAGGCTTCGCGCAATTAGGCGTGTGCCCTGGAGGCGCAGGAACAAAGGGTTCGTAGTGAGGTCGTCCTGGACACCCGTACTCGAGGCAAGGCCCGCTGTGTCCGTTCGCCAAGGATATCTGGAATTGAAAGAACGTACATGACGCGAAAGGATGATCCGATGTATTAAATTAAAATGCATTTGTGCTAACGATTCGCGAGACCTCGAGTTCCATTTAAACAGAACTGTGGGCAGTGGCGGATTTAAGGAAAAAGGCCCAGGCGGCAAACGTTCTGAGGGGCCCATTTTTTCGGGAACATGAAGAGATCGTTTACTAAAAACAGGCTAAGTGTAGTAGTACAGAAAAAAAAATATAGTGTTTGGATAAAAAATTTTTTTTGAAGATGGGGCCCTAGGAGGCCCTCTAGGCAGGGGCCCGGGCGACAACTGCTCATCGGCTACTCGTTAAATCCGCCACTGGCTGTAGGCACTTTACACCCAAATTTGATTAATTTTTAAAAGTTATGTGCAGGGGAATGTGATAATCAGTAGGAAATGAATGCTTGTATGCATTTGATGCGAGCGAAGTTTGCATAGAATGCTGATGAAACGAGATTACAGGGACTGACGTAATCAGAGCGCTGGTTCTATAAAACTCTATTAGCCATTAGGGTTATTAGGAGAAATCTGTGGTCGGTTGCGAAATCCGAGTGAATCATGCTTCTATGAAATGGTTTCATTGACTCGAGGCATCTTATAGGTATGAAGGAATACTCGAATCATCACGAAACTTTATTCTCATAAATATTCAAGTAATGCCCAGTTGGGTCGTATCACTGAGACCGGATACAATTGGGGTTGCTATCTATTAGTTAAGTTATATATTCTAAATAGAAGAGGACACACCCCTAAAAATTGTAGATATGCAACTGAAAGTTGAAAACTGAGTAGCACGAGTGGCAGGAGCAGAGTTTATTAAAATTCTATGTGCGAGTGTGAGTAGAGTAGCGTACTCGATCGTGAATCGTGATGGAGATCGCGAAATAGGCAGGAAACGCCAGCGTGCGTTATCGAAATCATCGCTAGGTGAAAATGAAGACCCACCATTCATAAATCTACTCCCATTGGCCTATTTTCGGCGGTGAAATTTTGAAATAACCCGTGCTATCTGATTCAGCTATTAAACGGATTTAAGTCTGATGTAACATCCTTGCACACCGGCGTTTACAAGCTTTCTTATGCCACTTTCAATTGACTCATAGTATGACACAGCCGATACCACTTTTTCTCGATCCCAGAGTCGGCCTGTCGATCCCTAAGTGGTCGTTTCGAATATCGCGAAGTCGGCGATAAACGCTCAAATCGCGAGATTGATGGCGAAATAGCGTTGGTATTAATGAAGCGAATAATACTTCGACCTATCATTCGTTAAGAAGACCCCGAGTTTCAAAATTTGGAAAGCAAAGCGATACCTCACGAAATTGGAAAGTAGAATCAAGTTCATTTATATATTTTACTGAACCTCGCTATAGGACGTTACAAAACATCACAAAGCATTGGAACTTAAACATATGCACGCTGGGCAGTCTTCCTGCCAAAACTTTCAAATGACTGACACAAAGGTAGTCACACCCTTCGACTACTTTTATAACCCTAAATTATTCCTTGATCACTTACGATAAAATTACGATCTTACAAAACGCGAAGATTCGGGCGCCAAGTATTACGCTATGCGCTAAACAAAATCGCTACATTTCACTCGGCTTTCACGCTGCAATGAATCACATTTCATAGAACGCTGCCCGATACGACGTACCTACGGAAACTCGGTCACGTGTGTCCGCCAGAAAATGCGTGACCACTCGAAAGATAGTCGTCGCCTCGAAACAGTTCCACTTTCACGCAACAGCGATCGCTAGAAACACGCCCAATGTCGCGGCACTTGTATTAGAAACGCCCCGAATGCCCAGAAGTCTCCACGAAATTTTACGCGATCGCATTTCACGGGGCCATGACTATCGCGACGGAGCGATCGATGAAACGCGATTTCAGGCAGCCCTTGATTTCGAGAATGTTTAATTCACCGGCGAGCTGACGGGTTGCACGTTTTCGTTGTCGTTCCCGGCCGCGTTACATTTACATCGCCCTGTAGTAAAAGTTCCATTTCGATCGCCCTATATGTGCACACACGATGGTGCCTTGCACCGTTGCACCAGGCATGAAAACTGCGTGTTCTAATCTCCAGGATCGCTGAACCGATTCGAGCAAAACGTGACGCAATCGCTGCGGCGATTGCTGCAGGCTATCGTTCGAGCCGCTTCAGTACGCCGCGAATTCTTTTTCCTTTTTCCAATTGACAGCTAATAGGGGGCGGTTTTAATCACGCAATTACCTGGTTGGTACGTATTATCGATTTGGATCTGTTATTAAGAATCTTAGAGGTTCGTGATATTATCGCAAGATCAATCTTTCTAATGTAACATAGTCGAAGCACGCATTTCTACTTACCATCATTAGTACACCTAGAAACTCTCTCATTCTCGGTCGAAAGATGGCAGGCATCAGTAGCCGGTCACCGTGGCGAATCCCACTTAAAGACAACTCACCACTTCTCTCAACCAACCGTGTCACCACTTGTCTTATCGTTCTCAATCAAAACGGAGAGCGTACACCTTTCGTGAGGAGCAGGTGTCCCGACGGAAACCGTAACGGCTAAATCACATAATTAGTATCGCGTGAGTCTGGTGAGAACCGAATTTCCCGGGACACGACAAGCTGTCGATTACCTGTTCGTGGAAGCACGTGCCGGTATCCGCGAAAGGATGCACCTCGCAACGATGCGTAATCATTGAGTCGTTCGGGGCGCGATCGTAGACAGGTATTGTCGGCCGCGGGAAGATAATAATAGATCTCGCCGGGTGGACAATTAATCTTTCCTCGACGATCGAATTGAGAAACAATCGGGCACGTGTGATTCACTGGGACCGACGTTTTAACGCCCACGCGAGTCAATGGAACGCTTCTTGTCCTTCCGTCCAGAGAAAGAGAAACTAATTTGCAAATCACAGGCGTGACACCCGTGGCTAAAGCGGCAGTCGAGTCCACATGGTAGAGTGATTACAGCCACCGCTATATGGCGGTATAGTCGTACTGCAGAGGAGACGCGCGAGCGTCGATGCTTCAGTCACCGTCCACTGTCACTCGTATAAGTATATTGTTGGGTCCAGAGTTCGCTCGGGGCTTGTCCCGCGCGATTTTACGCGCGACGATCTTACCTATAGAAACGCGGGTAACACCAGCCGTACGTACACCTATACCCGCGTCCGTACCCCTTCCCCTTGCAAGCGTGCACGAGTTCCGATCTAGCGTGGGGTAGGGTGGGTTGCACGAGCGATATACTTTCACTGACGTCCGTGCTGTACGCCGTCTAGCCGACCTTATACGTTGACAAGATCATGCGTAGTCCTTTTCCTGAAAGGTGTCGTCAGAACGAGATCACTGAAATCGTGTTGGCTAGAAGGCCGACAACTTGCCGTTTTCTTCTTATATTCTTTTTCTGACGAGGAAGGAATCGTTCGGAAATTGAATGGACAATGAGTATCCCGCGTGACTTGATACATGTGAGAGTTTCGATTAAGGTACCATTATTTGTCTACGGTTCCTAACGTTGAACCACAGTTGAGGGATAGACCTAACGCCAGTAATGTTAGGTGTATTCTATACCTCGTCTGACCTAATGCCTTATTGGAGTTCCTGTCATACAAACTGAAATACCGACTCGAGAATTCAATGGTTCTGTCGCTCACTCTACGCGAAACAAACCGGTTTGGGTGTTCCTAAGACCCCCTTACCATTTTAGTGTCGCATACAACGTTACCGGTCAAGTCTCGAAACAGATTGTAACGCTACGCGTGGTAGGAACTAGAATTCAGCACAGGTAAAAGTAGGTAATTTTTTGAGAGTCGGAGCCCGCGATTTACAAATGTTTCTGTTAGAGTAACAATTTATAGATCGTCTTATGAACATATTCCGTTCAACGGAAGAGAAAAGAGGATGAAAATAAAACGATGTCACATTCGCCTTTTAACCTTTCTGTCCTATTCCGGTTTATTTATCTATACCTCGTCTGTGACAATAATTACACTACTCACGGAAAAGCGCTTGGCGTCTCCCATACGATTCCTCTTGCTCCGATGCGTCTCGACAGGAGCAAACACTTGACCTGACTCAAGCCGTTTTACGCGGAGATTGGGTAATCGGCCCGGGTGACTTACGCAGGCAGTGTACCAAAAGGTACACCCCCTACGCCCGAAACTTTTCCCTTTCGACCAGAACACCAGGGGATCAAAAACTGATCCACCCATACTAATTCCATGCTCAGTCACTTGCTTCCGCAAACGGAAGCAGCGGCCACCTCCTCACCGGAGATGAGGAGCCAGCAAACGAGCAACAAAGCTAATAAAATTCAGTGACTACTGGGCGATTTTACATGGGGCCTTAAATACTTTATGGTATAATAAATTAACCTACGTTTCCTTAAATGTCTTCTACCACTACCACTTTTCACCATCACTTGTTACTCGTTTCGGTTTAAATATATTATTTCATCAACTCCCTTCCCCGCGAAACGGTAAACCTGAAAAGCTGAAACAGTCAACTACTGAGAGCTGAAAATGGAAACAGATTGATGAGATGCATGACAAGGGCACCGAGTCATACAAAACCATCGAAAAAATACCTACCCGAAACAGAATAAAATTCTGATTAGCTACCGAGACCGAACCAAAGTCACTGAACGTAAGTTTGGCTCGATCTGGGCACTTAACGTAGATCGTAGGCTTCGGTCTTTGATTCCATTTCGCAAGTCGCAATGCTTGGGAAACGTTACCAATTGCCCGAGCACATCAACATGGAGGTACGTACGAAAGTGACCCATTTCTACGAAATATATTTCTGGTCCATGTTCGACCTATGCTTTGTGCATTTTGAAAAATTTGGAAAAAGTCTTACAACTAAAGCAATTCTTATATCTAATTAGAATATTTGACAATCACAGCTATCGGCTCGGTTCTGACCGATTACCAGGTCTCACCGCGAGGAGGTTGCTGCACTTGGAGACCCGTAGAGAGATGGATGGAATCAAACTTCCATCGATCTCCCTGTACATGAAACCCTTAACCTACTAAACCAAAGAGATGGATGGAAACAAAGCTCCATCGATCCCTTCGGTTTAGATATCGAATCTAGAGAACTGTCAAGCAATCACTCGATTGAAATAAATTCAACTAAGAAGGAAAGACTACGGGTGAGCATGAAAGGAGTATTGGATGGCGCAGTTCCTACCACCCTGCTGTCCGAGTCGAAAGGGAAAAGCGCTCGGCGTCTCCCTGGCGACTCCTGTTCCTCCGATGCGACTCGTCAGGAGCAAATACTTGACCTGACTCAAGCCGCCTTCCGCGGAGATTGGGTAATCGGCCCGGGTGACTTACGCAAGCAGTTTACCAAAAGGTACACCCCCTACGCCCGAAACTTTTCCCTTTCGGCAAGAACACCGGGGGATGAAACTGATCTACCCATACCAATTCCATGCTCAGTCAGTTGCTTCCGCAAACGGAAGCAGCGGTGACTTCCTCATCAGAGATAAGGAGCCAGCAAACGAGCAACAAAGCTAATAAAATTCTGTGACTACTTGGCGATTTTATATGGGGCCTTAAATACTTCAACTATAATAAATTAGCCTAGGCTTATTTAGATGTCTTTTGTCACTATCACTTTTCACTATTACTATCAATATCTAGAGACGCGGTAGCGTCTCGACGCCAAGTACAGGAAAGACACCCTGTATATGTCGACTGTCGCTACCGCTATCATTTACTCGAGAAACGGCTATTCCAACCTAAGCTGAAACTTATTTCATTAATATCTCATCACGCCTGCAATATTTTCTAAATTTAAAGGCATTTTTCTTGCCAGTAGTACTATTGCATTTAAATTGCCAGATATTTTTATACCAGCAATTTAGAGTTTTTATGTAAAGCTTAATATTATAGAAATGAAGGGGACGCCCAGGACTTGGATAAAAATGAAGGGGACGCACAGGCTTGGATGGATAGATATGAAGGGGATGCACAGGCTTGGAGGTTCTCCGGAGAAGATTAGATAGATAGACAGAGCATCATGTTTCGCACAAGTTTCTGGAAATTTGTCAAATCAAGTAAATCGACAAAATTTGTCAAGACATAGCATTAAGAATTATTAAGAAAATAGATTATGGTGGACTGCTTGCAATGTAGAGCAAGTCACATTAGTGAAGAAAGTACGCTGAAAACACATCTCCCTTAATGCTTTTCAATCTTTTGTGAAAAACATTCGTAATACTTTAATAAAATCCACAACAGTTGCCACGCTATTCATTAATTCATTAATTTTTTAGATTCCCATTAACAATATTTCAATTCACCAATAAACATAGTAAATTAATTTTATTCCAACACCAATAAATTGTGTGTTGAAAATATTGGATCTCTTTGTTCATGTTCGCTGAATTATTACCATAAGCATTTATTTAAATTTTCTGCAATAAGACTTTCTGTCATACGCTCTTACCTCCTTCGGACACATTCTGTAGTCTCTACACTCACTATAGGAAAAGTCTCACTACTCTATTTCTATATAAGTAAGTTCTACTGCGTTAAGTTGTATATAACTAAAATGTGGCTTTTATATATATTTACAGATAACCTAAGCAGAAGATGATGCAGTGTGATCTACGTCAGATTATGTACGCACAAATTTTTGCATACGCAATTATTCATTCATGATCTTGACAATGAGCACGTGTGATAATTTATATAATTAGTAAATGTGTCCTATTTTTCAGTTAACGATGCAGACGAAGAGAATTATTTCAACAGCTGAAAGAGAAAGTAACCCTGCTGCACGAGTCAAAAAAAGTAAAAAAATTACGCCAAGTACATGAAAAAATAAATCACAAAAAATAGAAGATAATAATAATAAGTCATAAAAAATAGAAGAACAAATAAAAAATCACAAAAAATAGAAGATAATAATAAATATAATATTAAAAATTATCTGAGGTCATTCCAAATGCAAATTATCTTTGTAAAAAGAAGTGAGATCCCCATAAAAAAACTTCAAAAAAGTAAAAAAATTACGCCAAGTACATGAAATCAAATAAATCACAAAAAATAGAAGATAATAATAAATCACAAAAAATAGACGATAATAATAATTACAAAATAAAAAAAGATGTGAAATCAAAATAAGCTGCAAGTACATAAAGGTGCTTTCCAACTGTGCTTAAGATGACACAACTACATATACACAGCTAAAATGCTGTGTTCATACATTCCATTACTCATATCGCGGACATTTTAATTAACCCATCAAAGAGAAAAATGTATTAAATAATATTAAGCAGATATATCTTTATACAAATAAATATTTTAATACGAATAAATATTTTATTCAAAATACTTGGCGCTGCGCCCAGAATTGGTGTTGCTAAACTGAATAAATATGTATAAATTGCATGAATCTTTTTCTTTCTTTCTTGTGCGTGCGTTCGTGAATGTGTCTATGTGCATATGCTACGTATGATATTAGAATTATATATATATATGATGTAGAATAAATCTGACTGCGTTTCTAATGTATATGTTTATGTATTTTAGATTGTAAGGGAGTTATTGTAAATTATTAATACTAAGACAATTAACATTTTTTCAGTTTCGCAGCGCCAAGTATTTTGAATAAAATATTTATTCGTATTAAAATATTTATTTGTATAAAGATATATCTCCTTAATATTATTTAATACATTTTTCTCTTTGATGGGTTAATTAAAATGTCCGCGATATGAGTAATGGAATGTATGAACACAGCATTTTAGCTGTGTATATGTAGTTGTGTCATCTTAAGCACAGTTGGAAAGCACCTTTATGTACTTGCGACTCATTTTGATTTCACATCTTTTTTTTATTTTGTAATTATTATTATCTTCTATTTTTTGTGATTTATTATTATCTTCTATTTTTTGTGATTTATTTGATCTCATGTACTTGGCGTAATTTTTTTACTTTTTTGAAGTTTTTTTATGGGGTCACTATTACTTTTCACTAGTTTTTTTAAATGTGTTATTTTATTAAAAAGGAGCACCAACATTTGGCCCTCTTGTATTTTAAACGCGCCATTTCAATTATTTTACATTCCTTGCTCTCGGAATGGACTCGTTGGGCAAAGTCTTTTTGCGTGCAATTAGGTAGGATGCTTATCCTTCCAAAATTGCACGCACAAAGATTGCTATCCAGGAATACAAGGTACTCGTGTCTACTATCGCATGCAAGTACAAAATATGACTCACCGGTCAGCGAATACGGTCCACCCAGTCATCATCGCTATCTTCCAAGCTAGCATGGTGACCCTAGACCCTCTCTAGGGCCTATGCTGCAGGTCTTCTCTAAGGCCCATGCTTTGGGCCCAATCCCTAGGGCTCCACGTTTGGACCCTCTCTAGAGCCCACGCGCTAGGCTCTCTCTAGGGCCCCCCGTTTGGACCCTCTCTAGAGCCCACGCGCTAGGCTCTCTCTAGGGCCCATGTCTTGGGTCTTCTTCAGGGCCCACGACAGGCCCTCTCTAGGGCCTAGAATCTCATTGGTAAGTCTACGCTGAAAATTGAAGCTAAGCGAAAATTTGACTCTACTTCCGCGATAAAAAAACAATTAGAGCGCCGGTGCTCTGGACGAACTTTACACGCGCAAAAAAGTGGCTCTACTTTCGCGAAGAAATTTCAACTGGAGCTTCGGTGCTCTGGACAAGTCACAGATACGCAAAAATTTGACTCCAAATTCACGGTAGTACTACTCTAATTAAGAGCCGCGGTGCTCTGCAAAATACGTAGATGGACGCGAAAAAAGCGGGGACTCTACGATCGCATTACGCGCGATCACAAAGGATCTTGCTAGACTGCAAGATTGCTAGGAAGATTGGTTCCACTTGGAACCTTTTCAAATTTTTCAACGTGACTCTACTCGACTCGATCGATTCGATTATTTTAAGAATTATTAATCGGAATTGTAAAAATCGCGAGCAACTGTTGTATTGATTTAATTTTCTGATTTTAAGACAGACACATGCATGTCACTATCTACGACTACCTTGTATGGTCGGCTCATTGGATACTGCTCTTTCCAACACGTATGTGCAGCGGTTAATGGCTCATTTCATATAATTGGCATTCGTTTTAGGAACATTTCTGCAATATTTCGTGAATGTGGTTTAGAAAAGAGCCACGTCATGAGGCTACTGCCTAGACCCCCTAGACCATATTCGCGAAGTATTGCATAAGAGCTCCCGAAACGAATACCGACCATGTGAAATGGACTCCTGTTTGTCGCGTATTTGTATTGGAACGGCCAGAATCGAAAGAGCTGGCTACGTTACATTTTCTACAGAAACCATTTTGTTCTATTGCGTGCACCCACATTCAAAGAATTATAAAGTAACGAACCGTTCGCTGTCATCAAGACTACTGCATCTCTGCAAACTCATAAGCCCTGACCAGCAACACCGAGACCAGCACCCTTCTGACCAGCACCCATTTAGCCCTCAGCCCAGCAGCTCTAGTTGGACTCGTGCATGACTCTACTTTCGCGGTGAAAAGGCTATTAGAGCACCGGAGCTCTCGACTAGTTTTACTTGCGCAAAAGCACTGACTCTACGATCGCATTACGGGCGATCACAAACACTATTACTGAAACAAACAATTTGTATTTAAACAAGTTCCAAAAAATTTCCTCTAAATTCCAGGCAGCCGTATGTAGCGCCACGCAATTCAGACATTAAGAAAAATTTCGAGCAGCCACATTGGGCGCTTAATGATTCTCAAGATTGATAGAAGAAAGGAGTGGCCCCTTTGAGCGTCTATCACTATCATTTTTCACTATTAATATTACATTTCACTAGTTTTTTTTTAAATGTGTTATTTTATTAAGTCTCTTCCCAGCGAAGGGCTGAACCAGAAAAGCTCAAACAATCAACTACGTTATGTTTGTAATGATGTGGTCGGCCTGGAAGAAAATTAAGAAAACACTTAGTGAGTTGGTGCCAATCGAGATAATTTCGACCTATACATAGATGAGCACGCACGAGCATGCAAAACCATCGTCGAGATACATAAATAAGAGCAGGGAATGGAAACAGATCGATGAGATGCATGACAGGGGCACCGAGTCATACAAAACCATCGAAGAAATACCTACCCGAAACAGAATAAAATTCTGATTAGCTACCGAGACCGAACCAAAGTCACTGAACGTAAGTTTGGCTCGATCTGGGCCCTTAACCTAGATCGTAGGCTTCAGTCTTTGATTCCGTTTCGCAAGTCGCAATGCTTGGGAAACGTTACCAATTGTCCGAGCACACCAACATGGAGGTACCTACGAAAGTGACCCATTTCTACGAAATATATTTCTGGTCCATGTTCGACCACTGATTTGCGCATTTTTGAAAATTTGGAAAAAGTCTTACGACTAAAGTTCTTAAGCTAAGACTTATTGCTAGAACTATGGCTAGTTGAACCTAAGCACACGGACATGTTCTTCCGCGATATATAAAACTTTAGGTTTAGTAGCATAAAGTCATTTTAATGTTTGGGAGAAAGAAAGTTAAGTTTAAACACCAGCCACTTTGGCAGCTGTCATTTATTATTATACTATTATTTTATAAAGGCATCATGTGAGGTCCAGATACGAGGAGGTAATAGTGGCATTTTTTATTTCTCGTAACATTGCCACTAGTGTTTTTAATGTCGGTGCATTATGATTTTAATATTGTACGGAGAGAGAAAAGTAGAAGTAGCGAGCATAGTGACCAAGTAGTACAAATATCAACTGTCAATCTTAGTTATTATTATTTGTATGAGAAAGAACTTTAACTTATATAATTGAAAATCCGTAATAAATTAATGCTTTCCATTCACGTTTTATTAAGAGAATCTAATGACTCGAATGTAATTAAACTTGAGAAGTGTAACTTGTAGAAAAAATGTGTGTCGTGACGTGCTTTACAACACTATATTTTTTAAAATACAGTTTAACAACATTTAATTTTCCAATATTTCTTCGCGTTTGGACAATTCTTTTTCGCATTTTCGAGCGCTAGTCCCCTTATTGCATCCGAGCCCTCAATTCAACTAATTCCAAGCTTGTCTTATATGGGTACGCGGGTACCCCGGTTATCCAACAAGCGTGGATATAAGTTTGAAGTTTTACTATTTAAAATTTTATGAATACATTTTTATTTTCAAAACGTAAATCGACGTAAAAATGTCTACAGAATGGGGAGCCGAAGCGGTTTGTCGATATTTTTACAAGAACATTAAAAATTGTTAAAGGAAACATAGAAATGAGTACCCGGGTATCCGGTTGCGTACATAAGGGTTAAGTATGTATTCGTGGTCACTACGCTCGCTACAGCAATAATTTTGTTCGATGGCATGCAGAAAGATTGAAAGAATGAAAAAGTAGGTATCACTCACCGTTCGTTGCAACAGTCTCACTGCTATCCATGCAGACAAGCATCCCCCTTCAGCAGTAGCTATTCGATCTGCAGCCCAATGTCCCGCAGCTGCAGGGTCAGTACCGAATAGAACGTGTCACAAATATGTCGTATTAATTTCGCGATGAAGAAGCAATAAGAGCACCGGTGCTCTGAATTAATTCTAGATGCGTTAAAACACTGATTCTACGGTCCCGTTCACGTTACTAACACGCAGGACCACTGTGCACTACGAAATACTTTATCGCGAAATAAGTACCGATTCTACAATCGCATTGCACACGATTACAAAAGCACTTCACGCTTTTAAACATATCTCAACAATGGAAAGATGTGTTCGGACTCGAGTAAAGTGTTTCCAAAATAGTCCTCTAGACACTGAGTGTAATGTAGTAGAATTTTGTTATTGGGCCTTCCACATAGTCCAGTAATCGATGGAATTGATGCAGCAATCGTGAAATCACGAAATAATATCCACTGTGACTGCACAGATATTCAGTGATCCGATCACCGTCGCGGACAACGTCGAACTGTTAGGGCACACCGTTCGGCGATGTAGTGACTTTGGTAGAGGTTGTTGATGTTTTTGTCGCGCTCGGCCGACTCCCAGCTAACTTGAAATTCGTCAAGGCCAGAAATAATATTATATAGCAATGTCCATTGCAAAATTTTCACTTTTCACAACTACAGTCGTGCACCCCGCACCTTCTACACGTATTTTTATCACTACGAGATGTGATCAAAGACTAGGCAACTCTTTGTCAAAAAGTCTACTACATGATAGGTATATTCTAGTGAAATCTTGTTAAACGGTCTTCTATTTAGTCCAGTAGTCGAACGAATTGATGTAGGAATCGAGAAATCAGGAAATAGTATGCACTGTACATCCACAGATATTTAGTGATCTGATCACCGTCGCGGACAAAGTCAAACTGTTAGGGCACACCGTTCGGCGATGTAGTGACTTTGGTAGAGGTTGTTGATGTTTCTGTCGCGCTCGGCCGACTCCCAGCTAACTTGAAATTCGTCAAGGCCAGAAATAATATTATATAGCAATGTCCATTGCTAGACAAAATTTTATTTCACAATGCGTGTTTGAAAAGTAACTGGATTTGCAGTTGCATCAAAGCACCCCACGACACTCATGCATTATGTAACTTTCTGCGAGGCTTTTAAGAATTACAAATAGAATCCAATTATTATTACTTCACTAGACTGATTAAACAGTGCATTAGAAACTTGCGGAAATGTCAGTAACAGCTTCAATTTTTAATACTTTGCGGGGTACGATACGTGAAAGGGTTCTACTACACGCAAAGTGCTAATAAACAATGTCATCTTGCAATTTATAGCTCGCACGAGCTTTGTAGAAATATCATTTTTGAGCGCCATAGTGTCTTGATCCCCGAAATGGATTTTCGGAGAGACATCCGCGTGAGTCGTTGACAAACCGAGATAAAGTATAGCGTAACAAAAGCCTGCCTTCTATGGCAAACTCTCTCACTCTAAACAAGTCACACTGATACAAACTCGCGCCCACCTTTCAGCATTTCACACATTTCAAAGTAGTTGCTGAGTTGGACGCTGTTCATGGGCAGATGCCACTACATTCAGTCCTCAAATTATGGGTCGGTAACACAGTTTGGATGGTGACACGATCATCCATAAGGTGATAGGTCTATCCTATACCTCGTCTGTGACTCGAGCTTCTTTAACACTTTCGTCTCGCGTGCAAAGTTATCGATTCAGTATCGGGGAATAAGTCGGTACTACGGTTAGTGCGAGAAACTTCCGTAAAATGTTAGGTCTGTCCTACTCCTGTGCCTCGTCTGTGAATACAGTGAAAGCAATGATGACAGTACAAATGGTTGCCACAAGATGACGTAACAGCGTCCCGCATAAAATTCATTTTTGTCCTATTACTGTAAATTAGTATACACATAGAGCACCGAGGAAAGGTGCGAACGAGAAGTAAACATATTCGGAGCACCTTTCGTACGGTGCAGCTGTTACGTATAATCATTGCTCCGAGTGAGTTGGCCGAGTTGGTGGTGCTAGATCTCATGTGAAAGGAACCTGAATCCCTCGGACTGGAATCTATACGCCCCTGTTACGGCGTATTGTAATCATAAGCATGGCGACTATTACTTCATCGCGTGTAGATGATCTCGTGCAGACTGTTACGCTACATAATCCACGGAAGCTACTGTTCACAGGCTACATCTTGCCCTCTGTGATATTGCACGTTTTATGGATCTACAGTTGGATTTTCATTTACGGGATCGACGAGTATTATGACGCGGGCCTAGTGGGCATCGCGGCTATCGGCTTGTTACAGATTTTCATATGTTTGTGCTGCCAGTGGTCGGTGCATGTGCATACTTTTCTAAATTGTAGCTCGGTGAGTTTATAACACTTGCGACATAGTAACAATTACACCGATTCAACGGCTCGCACGTGCTAGTCGTCTCGTTCAATATGCTTCGTTAACGTGGCATCCATTTGAACCGGCCTTCTGCTAGTTCAGGTGCCACAACTAATTGGCGGGAACGTTTGAATCCTACAGTTGGAATGCACATGTAATTTCCACTGGAACGTTAAATATTGCACTTTTTCAGGAGAAAGATCCTTATAAGGCGAAGATAGCAAAGGTAGTTCCTACTCCCAACAATGGAAGCTCGGAACTCGTTAAATTGTACCATTCGGAACAGCAGGAGCCGTGGTTTATATTTCAGAAGACCAAATATCTTTGGGACCCGCATAAAAAACGCTTCGAAGGCCTCCAGTTTCCTATTAATCATTCTGTTAAACATTATTGCGAATGGAAAGGGTACTTAGATGAAAAAGAGGTTACAGCAGCGGAGGACAAATATGGCAAGAACAAGTAAGCGGATACTTCTCCGTCGATATAGAAATTATTACTGTAATCACTTATAATTTCATGTTGCCTTTACGCAGATTAGATATGGTAGTACCAGAATTCAGAGAATTGTTCAAAGAAAGGGCGATCGCACCCTTCTTTGTTTTCCAAATGTTCTACGTAGCACTGTGGTGTTTGGATAGATATTGGTACTACAGTATCTTCACTCTCATCATGCTGATCATGTTCGAATGTACGCTTGTTCAGCAGCAACTACGAAATATGGCTGAAATTAGAAAGATGGGGAATAAACCCTACATGATGATGGTGGGGTTACATTATGCATTACACGCGAGTACAGTTCGTTGATAGTGTCTTTCATAAAATTATTTTTATCAAAGGTTTATAGGAACAGACAATGGCGGTTCATGTTCACCGATCAATTGGTTCCTGGTGACATCGTATCGATAACAAGATCACAGAATGATAATTTAGTACCGTGCGACATGTTACTTCTTAGAGGACCTTGCGTAATCGACGAGAGTATGCTAACAGGTGATTATTTAAGAGTAAGACAATACGGTGTACAATGAATTCCTTTCACATGATTTGATTACAAACCCATAGGAGAGTCGGTTCCACAGATGAAAGAGCCAATAGAGGACATCGATGGCAGTAGACAATTGGACATAGAGGGCGACGGCAAACTTCACGTACTCTTTGGAGGTACAAAAGTCGTGCAGCATAGTCCACCTAGTAAAACTGTACCTGGCCTTAAAGGTATTTATTTAATTTTATTATCTGAGAGCTTGTGCCACTCGTTTGTTGTACGTTGAAAATTTCAGCTACCGACAACGGTTGCGTGGCCTACGTATTACGTACTGGATTCTCAACATCACAGGGTAAACTTCTGAGGACAATACTATTTGGGGTGAAGCGAGTCACAGCCAATAATTTGGAAACATTCGGTTTTATTCTATTTCTACTAGTTTTCGCGATTGCTGCCGCGACGTACGTGTGGATTAAAGGTACATAGCGTAAGAATTCAAAACGTTTGAAGGTGCGTTCAAGTTACTAATAAGTTATTGGTTATAGGAAGCGAGGATCCTACTAGGAACAAATATAAACTATTTTTGGAATGTACACTTATTTTAACATCGGTCGTTCCACCAGAACTGCCTATTGAGTTGTCGCTGGCGGTTAATACGTCTCTACTAGCTTTATCTAAATTAGGTATGAATAAAATATATCGAAGTAATCATTCGCGCACCTGTTACGTGTTTGTACAATAACGTTCAAAATCTCCTTTCCATAGGTGTCTTTTGCACCGAACCCTTTAGGATTCCATTTGCTGGAAAAGTTGAAATTTGCTGCTTCGATAAGACTGGTACTTTAACTAGTGACAACCTGGTCGTTGAGGGTATAGCGGGGATCGAGTAAGAATCAAACACTTCTTCCAAATAATACGAATCGTGTACGATACACGAGTAATCGTTCACTATTCAAGGGGAAAAGCAGATGTTATACAGCTCGCTGATGCGCCTGTAGAAAGTATTCAGGTTCTTGCGACGTGCCATTCGCTTGTACAATTAGATGATGGAATTGTTGGAGATCCACTTGAGAAAGCTACGCTGAAGGCTATTAACTGGAGCCTCACAAAAAGTATGCTCCTGCTTCATTACAATTTACAGACTTTAATCCCTGGTGCTGTAACAATTCTAATATTAATCTTCCATCAGATGACTCTATGATACCCAGGAAAGGTCAGTCACCCGTTTTGAAAATAGTGCAGAGACATCATTTTTCGTCTGCGTTGAAGCGCATGTCGGTCGTGGCCGGATACACGATGCTTGGGTCATCGGAAATTAATTATATGACCACCGTAAAAGGAGCACCCGAGATTCTCAAGAGCATGGTGCGTAGCGAAATGAAAAGTTGAATTTCCTTTATCGTTACCATATGTTTAAATATGATTTCTCTTCTTCTCAGTTGTCATCTGTACCAGAGAATTACGACTCTACTTATTTATCACTTTCTCGTCGTGGCGCAAGGGTGCTAGCTCTAGGTTATCGAAAAATCCCCGGCCCATTATCGTCTCAGGATTTGAGGGAACTAACGCGGGAACATTTGGAGAAGAATCTCACTTTTGCCGGATTTGTGATCATAAGTTGCCCTCTCAAACCTGACTCCGAGGCTGTTATCAAAGAGATCGTGGATGCTTCGCATTCGGTGAATATTTAATGCTCTAGTTACTCTCGTCATAAATGGTAGAGAAACATGACGTTGGTTTTACAGGTTGTCATGATCACTGGCGATAATCCATTAACGGCTTGTCACGTTAGCCGTGGGTTACACTTTACGAAGAAACCAATTACGCTTATACTAACCGAGGTCGATGGAGAGTGGATATGGGAAAGCGTGGACAGAGCCATAACTGTACCCTTCGGAATGGAAAATGCTTCTCGTGGCAGAGAAATTTGGCGAGAATATGCTCTGTGTCTAACAGGAGAGGTAAGCCAATTAGAATCCGAAATACTTTCTTTAATGTACATTTCACTCGCTACTCTTAACGTACAACTTACAGGGTCTAACATATTTAAAAGAATGCGAACGAGAGCTTCTTCGTAAAATATTACCGCACATTGTGATTTTTGCAAGGTGCGAACCAAAGCAGAAAGAATTTATAATCGTGTCTCTGCAAGATTTAGGCTACTCAACGCTCATGTGCGGCGATGGTACTAATGACGTTGGTGCTTTAAAGCATGCTCAAGTGGGTTAGTTGATGACTGAAATTCATATTTTCTTGTAACGAGCAAAAGTGCTCATGCTAATTGATTGATTCTATTAGGTGTCGCGATCCTCTCTAGTCCACCCGAAAGGGTACACACGGATAAGCAGGATCACGTAAAGAGCGAGCGTGCGCTCGCGAACTCAGCAGTAGCTAATGGCCCAAGAATGAATTCGAGAGGCTCTGGTAATACTAGAGTGAAATTACAAAAGATACTGAAGGAACTGAAAGAGCAGGAACAATCTGTTATTGTGAAGCTTGGAGATGCTTCAATTGCGGCACCTTTTACTAGCAAAATGTCTTCGATTCAGTGCAGTGAGTAGGGTCGTCTATAAAAAGCTAGGGCAATCCTGCAGTATATAACTCTGGTTTTCGTTTCATTGCAGTATGCCACGTTATCAAGCAAGGACGGTGCACTTTGGTCACGACTTTGCAGATGTTTAAAATTCTGGCACTTAATGCATTGGGGCTCGCGTACAGCCAGTCTGTTCTCTATTTAGACGGGATAAAATTCAGCGACGCACAAGCCACGCTGCAGGGCGTTCTTCTGGCCTCGTGCTTCTTATTCATATCAAGCTCGAAGCCATTGAAAACATTGTCCAAACAGAGGCCGCTTCCCAACATTTTTAATCTGTATACTATATCTACCGTGCTGCTTCAGTTTGCTGTGCACTTTTTCTCACTTGTCTACTCGGTAAGGGAAGCGACTTTACTGTCTCCAAGGTAAGTGTAAAGGAATGCGAGTGAAACGAGCTCGGGCGTTGTAATGAATCGCATATTAAGCTGTGTTGAATTTAATAAGGAGCGATAAGTTAGCAGCTATATTGGCTACAAATAATTCAGTCAGTCACAATGTAACTTCTACGGGTCTCGGCGATGGCGATGGCGATGACGATGAACCATTTGAAGCGAATTTGATAAACAGCACGGTTTATATTATTGCGATGTCGCTGCAAGTCTCTACTTTTGCAGTCAATTATCGGGTAAATCATGAAGCTAAATGATATATATTAATGAAGATTATGCGAATCTTGTTTTAATTCGACTTAATGTCACTGTATAGGGTCATCCGTACATGGAGAGTCTACTACAAAATAAGTCCTTACTGTACAGTCTTATAGGCATTGCTGCAGTTATATTGGGATTGTGTGGATTTTTACCTGAGTTAGCAGCGCAATTTGAAATTGTAGAGTTCCCGAGCGATGTAAGTGGCTGTAACTATAATTCGAATTACTTTGAATACTTATGCAAGTGCACGGATACTAATTCGTAATATTTTCTGTTTCCAGTTTCGTACATTTTTAATTCAAGTACTAATAGCGGACTTCGTCCTTGCGTATATAGTTGATAGAGCCTGTTTATGGCTTTTCGGAGGAGGAAGACATCAAGAACTGTGATTAGAACGCATTCTCTGTATTTCACTTTTAGATCCAAAAACACGTGCGACATTCAACACGCAAATTCGTTTCCTTTTTGTTTCACAAAGAATACATTGATTGCCCGTACTATTATTCCTATATTTTACGAATTATATCGTTATAGTGTGAAGCATTACTTTTGCAAAGACTGACTGATACAATGGAAAGTTCATTACTTAAATAAATTCGTTCTGTTAATTGTACCGTATTAGTGATACATTTTCCATCTACTGTAAAAGCTAATAATACTAATTCTTTGTGGAACAAGTTAATGCGAAAGATTAAGAAAGAAATTTATATATACATATATATGTATATGAGTACGTTGTATGTATGTGTTAACGAGTATAAGTATTATTACGCAAAGTGAGATAGAGGAATGAGTATGTGATGCGAGTATGTACAAATAGAAGTAAATAATTATTACGTCATTTCACTTTACTCGTGTTTCAAGATCCCGGCTTATAAATGGTCACAAAATGTATCAATTCCTATGCGTTGTAGAAACAAAAGCGAAATGAGATAAGGAGGATTATTGCCAATCTGAAGGTTTATTGCATTCGAAAGTTATTCTATTCAAGTAGGACTTTATGATTCTTAAACTTAGTGCAATTTGAATGATTTGCAACGTCACCTTGCGAGTAACACTTCTCACAAACTCAACGAACAATGCACATAATTTATTTACATTTAATTTAATCATTAATTCAAGAAGTAAATATAAGTGAACGCGTAATAATGGGATAATGTTTGATGAAAAGCGAAAAAAAAATTGTAATTACATTTACATTGAGTACGTGCTGTTAACGTTAACATTACAATGGAAGTAATTATAGTAGGATTTATAAACTTTTATGTATTTAGTCATTCCACTGAAGTGTGATCAATGATCATGAATAAAATTCGCGATTTTGATATGAACGTTATAAATTCTGTACGTGCGGCTGTGGCTAATTTTGCGATCGACGGTTATTTTGCGAACAAGCTTCTTGAATTATAAAAGATTAAGTTTCGAATGTGCTATAGGTTGTACTGTTAAGTTAAAGAACAAAAAATAATGCATCGTTTTTTACTGTTCATGGTAGTGTCGTATTACCACATTCCAATTATCTTCAAGTTTCACATTATCTGACTGATAAGGCAAATATTTTTAACCGCACTACAATGTCTCTTTCATTTCGGCGGGTGTTTTTATTTTTATTTTTATCCGAAAGACAAACAATGTACTGCGCGCACGACGCGCGTGCAACGGACGGCTGTACTTCAGTTGATAGTACGATCTCGCGACTAAATCGAATAGCATGTGTTGTAAACAATCTCGTTTAAACCTGAACAATATTGCATCCATCGTCACTATGGTAAACATTTTTGCCGCATCATTATTTTAGGCAAAGTGTTCCAGACAGAAGCTAATTGTACATCGTTGCCTTACGAACGTTTGTAATTCTCTATGATTATTGATAAAACGATATGTTGTAAATATAACGTCTAGTCTTTCCATCGACATGCCCCAAAATTTCACTATGAACAGCAAAGTTTATCCCAATTCTCCTACCATTTCTAACATTAATCAAATCGAACGCAACGCACCGTCCGATATCAGTGGAATACGCTTGGGAGCACCATATGCTCGCGGCCATTGTTGAAAAGAAATCAGGAGTTACGCATGGCGTACGGACACGTATTCATGGGGGAGGGAGGGATCGTGCTTGTTCACCATGGTAGAGCACTCGCGAGGTTATCGTTTCAATCGGGAATGGTCGAAGTAATTTATACCCGTCCACTGCATCTTTGCTTGACATCGTTTTATTGACGTTCGAAGCTGTAACAAGTTACGCACTACGTGGTGTATTCAGCGTATACTTCTCCGTTCGATATTCCAACGAGTAATCCGCCATTCGATCGTGTTCTGAGGGAGATCCCCGCAGATCGCGAACGTGCAGCGGGATTCATTGTTCCGTGACGGCCGATTGGATGGGCTACCGTTCAAATTTTGCTGGTTGTTGGAGTCGAACTGGAGGAGTTAGAGGCCTAGATCGAGGAAACCGGTTAGCTGACTGCTGGGCCTCCAACTTCACGACAGTCCGTCGTTGATCACGGCAGACAGTCGATCGTAACGTGGTCCTCCTCCGTTCGACTACATTTATTCGTCCCCGCGTCGTTACGCTGGACTTTTCAGATATTCCAATCGTGCGCGATTTCCGCGTCAGATTCGCCGGCACGAATCAACCCATCTAACGTGTAGCCGTACCTTTCCTCTACGATTTTCGTGCCCATCGCTCTTATTCACATTCTTCGCATAAATTAGGAACGCGATCGATCGCTCGATCGATATTTCCGAAATTTTATGTTCTGGTGAACCGAGGTGTGAGTAAAGAAATGACCAACTGTGGTTAGATAACTGTTCCGAAGGAATTATTTTTAGTAAATTATCACGTGCTGAAATAAAATGTCTGTTGACAAGTTTTAAGGAGATCCGAACGGTTTTCGTGTTTAATGGGTATAAGGTTTGCTACTGTTGGGGCAGTTAACATTGCATTGTTTCGCGTAATTATATGTAACGGATTCGTGGATCGCGATTTGCGTGTCAGTCGATCAATATTTCGCTGTGCAACCGCATCGAATTTTTGTGACCGCTGATTCAGCTGTAAACATTTCGATGATTCGTTCACGTCCCTCGGCGAATATTTGTATCACTTTTTTTTTTTCATTCGATTTGAAATTCTGATCAGCTGTTTGATTTCGCGCGTGTTGATACGGTTGGCGAAGTAAGCAAATGCAAATAATGGTAATCAATTCTTTAATTAATTATGGTTCAAAGGATACTATCTGTGTGTGGGCTACGTTGTACGAGAAAGTGGCACGTTTTTATAGGAATAACGAAATGCGAATATAGACGAATTACTTTCTAGAAGTGAGCCGATCGCGGACAGTATCCGTTGGAATCACGAGCCGCGAGGAAAGGCACTGGCCAGTAGGGAGCAAGATATAAAGAAAATTAAAAGGAACAGCAATGTCATAACATACAATTGAAGGAAGTTACCTGTTTCTATTCCATTACCGATCGTCGATCAAGATCGAGGTGATTCCAGGTGGAAGTACAATTAGAATATGTGAATATCGCGGGACAATTGTGATCGTGACATTCTCGCTTGGTGATCGTGTAGAGAATACGAACTTTGGATGTGTAAAGAGACTAACAGTGGCCTGCTCGTCGTGCTAAATATAAAGAATACTATTTATAAAACTGAACAGTGAGTAGGCGTTTATCAACGGTCGGTACTTACCCTCTCCCTTTAACTGTCGGTACTGCTGCTAATCGCCCTTCGTGTTTGTACTTTCCTCCTTTACTTTAACACCACGTCGCATGGCACTCGATGTAAGGGGGCAATAAAAGAAAATATAGTTACCGCTTATTCTAGGAAATAACTCGCGTAGCATGCAATTTATCAAGCTCCTCTTCACAATTCAATGTAGTGGAATAATAAGAGACTGGAAACTGACTTTATTGTGCGTAAAAATTCTCTTTTTAATTTCTCTATTCAAACGAACTGTGATTCGTGTGTAATCCAATACTGATTTGATTCGAAAGTTACAAATACTTGATCGTAAAACAAACATGTCCATGTTTTTGGTAAGTTTATATACAGATCCGAAAATATTGTTTGTTTAAACCAGTGAAGACGGCCTGACGTCACCGTGGCGAGACAGAAAGAATTCCAGTTTCAGGAAAAAGAGAACACAAAGGCTTACGTCTTCAATGCATCGTGTTTGCGCGAGTTCCTTGTCTGGTAGTCATATTGCAATTATTGTCCGAGTTCCTGGAATGCTCTGTCATTAAATCCTTCTACGTCTTTCACTTTGTTTCACACTCTACTGCTCCCCGATCATTCGTATTGCTCGATGTACGGTGCTTATTCGACTTTCTCGAATTACAATTTTCTGCACCGTGCTGACATCTGCGGCACAGCAGCGGGTACTAGCACCAGTCCCGCTACTTTTAATTGTTTAATATCATTTAATATACAGCAATTGACCCTATTGGTCGACTGAAAGAATGCAATATTGTATCTCCTGAGGAACCTTTAAGAATCACTTTCATCGTGTAATATAGCGAAAGGAATACCGAGTGATGTTTCGAACACTGTACTCTGAGCAGAACAATGGCAAATTCCTTTAAACAAGGGTTCGAAGTAACATTTCATCGATCCTCTTTCTCACGCGACAAAGTGACAGAAAAGCCAATAGTTTACGTTATGGCATTCTCGCGAAGTGTAACGCTTATCAAGTTAACAAGCTTTATTGGAACACTTACAGCTGCGAATCGCGTTAGGGTCACTTGTCAAGTACCAATTAGGCGGCTGCATGTATTAGGTGTTGCAAAAACATACCGAACAGAGCGAAAGACTAGCAGTTTTTACTTAGAAACTGTCGAACTGTTTGTTAATATAACATCTGTTTCCAACGATTGAGGTGAACTGCAATTCAATCGATTTAGGTGAGATATCTGACCGTTCCCCTTAACTCATCAGATATCCTTAAGCTCATCGCTTGGAATACTAAATTTTCGAGTGGTAAGTGGCAACGCAGCGTAATGATTTTACACTGCTCGGGCAGAACACGATATCTTCCTTTCCCCGCACTCGCGCTCCACAACGCCCCGGTTACCATCCCATTTACTTCGGCAAACAAATTTATACTTTCGCGTTACGTTGAATAGTGGCGGCGAAAAATAAATCCTCGTTGAAGATCCATTATGCGTATCATCGCGAGGGGCCATTAAGCTTTCATCCGTGTTACTTGACTTCCATTACCGCTATTATCGGTGTTATCAAGCGGATCTGGCTTCATAAATCAGGTTTCCGCTCGCTTCCAGTTTCTCCGAAGTTGGGGAATGGAGGAAACACCGTGGAGAGGATACTTTCATTGGGCAGATTGGCTGGTGTTCGGGCTGATGCTCGCCGTGTCTGCAGCCGCTGGATTATGGCATTACAGAAAAGCACAGAAGTCGAGCACGGAAGATTATCTCCTCGGGGGAAGGAGTATGGCTCTCTTCCCCGTATCTGCTTCCCTCGTCGCAAGGTATCCCCGTCTCTGATCTTTCTAATTGCCGGGGAATTAAATCGTTCCGCGTGCCCCTCTTGCCGATTGACGATAGTTGTCTCGATATTGAATTCACTTGAAACAATATTATACTGCATTTTTCATTCTCAAATGAAAAAAATATCGTAAGAATTTTCCTACAAACGAATAGTCAGAACGCATTGTTGTTCGTTGTTCGAGCCAGGGACTTCTACCGAAACTGAAAATACCGGTATGATACCGGTATTTTTCGGTTCCATCTTCAAAATCTTTATAGAAACCGAAATGTGCAAATACCGGTATGACGTCATACTGATATATGCAAATACCGGTATATTTACCTATATTTACCGGTATTTTTTTCGGTTTTCGGATTTTATTACAGTTTTCAAAATATTATTAGACAAGAATTTATACGCTAAACGTATGCTAATATATTGGTATTTTTATGAAAAGATATTACGTTATGTCGGTGTTTTTACAGCTCGAATTAATAAGGGCTATGAAGATATTACTTTAATCTACCATGTCACCGAAAGAAGAACCGGAAAATACCGGTATTTATTTCGGTTTCGGTACTTCAATGATTTCGGTATTCACCTATTTCGGTTCTATAACGGTTTTGGTACGATATCGGTTTCGGTATAGCTCTGTTGACGTAATACCGGTATGAAAATCATACCGGTTTGAAGTCCCTGGTTCGAGCATTCGTGATCGTCGAGGCAAAGCCATCGGTTCTTAACTTTTAACATGTAAATATGATGTACCGCGAATAAATGTATTCTGGGAACTTGTATTCCGTGACCGCATCCATGATCATTAATATACCTAGAAATACGAAAATAGCCGCGCCCGGTAACTGATTCTTTCGAAGACGAAAGCTCGTGGCAGAAAAATTCTATTTCATATTCCCGGCGTATTTTTAGCCGGGGAATCAGTGTATTCCAGATTGTGCTGCGAATCACGGAATGTATTGTATAATAACTCGCTTTCTCCCGTCCGAATATGAGTCCGAATGGTTACATGATTAATTCACATGTTTGGTAAATGTTAATCGTAGTTTCATATCTGGTGTAACGATTCTTGGGACACCATCGGAGATATACAATTTTGGGACCCAGTACTGGATCACCATTATCTCCATCCTGTTTTCGGGGGTGGTGGTGGCCGTTGTCTACGCTCCTGTCTTCGTCGAGATGGGATTTAATTCCGTTTACGAGGTACCTACCCATTTCTTTAGCCAGATAAACGCGAGAAAGTGAAAAGCACATACAGTGGCTCACACCCAAAATCATACACTCTTTAAAATCACATAACATTTTTAAAATTCGTCCAAACGACTTGAGTTTTTTTTAGAAGCTAGAAGGATTAGTTTGCTAAGTGACGTGTTACGGCGTTTTGAAAAAATTGCAATTGGTCGGAATAGCAACAAAAAATAGTAAAGGTTGTTTTTTAAACTTTTTTTCTGAGCCCGTAATTAAAATTCAAAAAACCCGTTTGTAGATTTAAGTATGTTGTATACATGCTGAAAATTTCATCAAAATCGGTTAACGTTGCTCTGAGCTACAGATGTTCAAAGATCGCTGAATAAGGTCGAAAATCGCAAAATTCACGAAATCAGCGATTTTCGACCTTATTCTGCGATCTTTAAAGGTTTGTAGCTCAGAGCAACGTTAACCGATTTTAATGAAATTTTAGGCATGTATACAACTTACTTAAATCTACAAACGGGTTTTTTGAATTTTCATTACAGGCTCAGAAAAAAAGTTGAAAAAACGACCTTTACTATTTTTTTGCTATTCCGACCAGTTGCAATTTTTTTCAAAACGCCGTAACACGTCACTTAGCAAACTAATCCTTCTAACTTCTAAATAAAACTTAAGTCGTTTGGACGAATTTTAAAAATGTTATGCGATTTTAAATAGTGTACGATTTTGGGTGTGAGCCACTGTTGGTTACTCGCAATATGAACCTGTAGCACCCTCAACTTTTCTATCTTAACGATTCTGTTTCAGTACTTAGAAATAAGATTCAATCGAAGCGTAAGGACCCTCATATCGTTGATCTTCGTCATCGACGTGGTAAGCGAGACACGCGTCAACGAACTCTGAACACAGCCCGACATTTGTCTAGATTCTCGAACAATGCAAAGCTCGCGATACGCGGGTTAAACAGATTAGAAACTTCGGGGAAAGTAATTCATCATTTACTTTAATTCGCGAGGGGGCCCATTTAAAAATGACGTTATGTCACGCTACGTTACGCGACGGAAACACGAAACTTTAATCTACACGGCTTATCGGAACACTTAGAAAAAAGCTTAAGTCAAAGTGCACCCATTTCTGTAACTCTCGCGTGCGACAGAAATTATCGATAGCGATGGCACAGGCGACGGTCATCTTCCTTGAAGGATTTTCTGCGGGAATGACCGATCGGCCGTTGCGTTAATGATTCCGTAATGAACCAATTTCAGGTGCTTTACCAATCGATCGTGGTCTACGTTCCAGCGTTAGCGTTAAACCAAGGTATTATACGGCCATATTATTCGTAAATAGAACACCGAGCGGGCACTATGAAAATCTCTGTGATTAATTACAGTGAGTGGCATCGACGTGCATTCGATTGGGATCACCGTGTGCTTCGTGTGCGTGTTCTACACCGTTCTGGTAAGTTTACGATGGAAAATTGTCGCCCGACCGTGTAATCAATCAACTAGCAAGCGAAAGGGGAATTATTATTTCGAAGCGTTGCTTCTTCGCTGTCGAACAACACAACCCGTTCCCCGTCGCGACACGCCGTTTGTGACGGCGCGCTCGCCTTTAGTTTGCCTCCACCGCATAATCAGGTTTACATATGCCATTACGAGCATTGTCCACTCGAAACTCAAACACTCGTGTTACTTGCTCAGCGTGACGTTCAATTTGTAGTCGTTTTCGACTGCCCCTGGACACGTTCAACTTTTCGGCGGGTCTCATTTAAAACGTTCAGTAGATCACCTAGAGATCAGCGCAAATTTCCCTTCTGTTTCCAATTATAATTATTTGTGCGTCGACGAATATTACATTCTCTCTGAATTATCAACGTCTCTTAAAAAAAAATAGCAAAAATGTCAACGATACTTCAGCTTCCCGTTAGGTTGATTGTTAGTAGCAGCGGCTTGGCAGACGTTCGCGCTAAACGCATCGTGGCAATCAAGGCGATATAAGCGCGTGTCATTGCGACCGTCGCCACGGCGTTCAGCGATCGTGACGAGGCGGATTCATTGCCGGGCGCCGAAGGAGTTAACAAGACGTATCAACGATGAAATGTATGGAAAGTAAATGGGAGGGGTGGAGGGTTAAGTCGAGCGGCGCGTTAGGTGTATGCGAGCTAATTTTCCAAGGACCCTCGCTCAGCGAATTCTCCCGGGGATAGCTGGAGTTCCTACGGCTGCCGGGCCATGCCCGTAGGAAACAATTTTCGGTGGACAATGCCGCGAAGAATCTCTCACGCGGACCCGGCTACTGGAAATGTTTATGGACGGAAACTGAAAGCTCGACAATGGCCCGCCGGAAACAATGGCGTGGAGCACGTCGAGTGCTCGTTCCCGTAGTAGCAGATCACAAAGCCACCGGGCGAAGTGATTAATCGCATGCTCGCGCGCCTGTAATTATCCAAGCAATTTGTTGTGCCCCCGAATTAATGAAAATTTATCGCGGCTGAGTGACTCTTTGGAAATTTGTTTATTATCGACGCCGGCCGCCCGCGGCCCTTCTTCTCGCACGCTTAACGATCTCGCTAGCCGCGCTCTGGCTCTTCTTTAGGCGCGTCGGCAGCGATTCTTCTTCCCGCGATGAGGAGGGCGTAGTTGAATCGTGCCGTTGTACATCGCCTGTGTAAGGTGCTCGTTGACGGCAGATTTTGTTCCCCAGGGCGGCATCAGGGCGGTAGTTTGGACGGATGCGCTGCAGGTCGTAGTGATGGTGGCTGGGGTTCTGACCGTCAGCGTGTTGGGCACCTATCAGCTCGGCGTCGCGGAGATATGGAGTGAAGCCTTGAAGGCCAACAGAATCGAATTTTTAAAGTGAGGGACGTTTTTTCGTGTTACTGGGAACAAGGAAATCTGTGGTTCCAATTCAGAAATTTCTGATTGCAGTTTCGATCCATCCCCCTACACGAGGCACACGGTGTGGACGGTGTTGATTGGCTCGTGGCTCTACAGCACCGCTTACATAGCCGTGAATCAAACCATGGTACAGCGGTATAGGTCGCTCAAAGATCTGAAAACGTCGAAACTGTAAGTGAGTACGCCGGTAACATTCGACGCATGATAGTGCTTGTTCGTTCCTTATCGGGTTGACTCGCGGGTGAGTCAATAGCGTAGCAAGGAAATCGCATTTAAAACGCTAGAGTAACTGGGTGGATTGCAAGGAGCAATAGGATAAGATGACAGTGGAGTGTTGAAAGAAGGAGCTGATGTGGTACCGCGCGTTTTGATTCCAGATCCCTGGCGATCTTCACCATCACTATTATGTTATTCATTTCACTGTGCTGCTGGTGCGGTCTCGTCCTTATAGCCTGGTGGTCCCCGCCAAAGTGCGACCCCAGGGCTTCCGGTTTAATCACTGCCGATGATCAGTTACTGCCTGCTTATGTTATGGAGATCGCTGGCCATTTACATGGGGTGCCAGGTCTTTTCATCGCTGGGATTTTTGGAGCCGCTCTTAGGTAGCTATAAAAGCTACTTCCCTGGAATTAAGTGTCTCATCTTTTTTTCTATCGCTCCTGAAACATCGCTGTGGTGACATGTCTGCACTGTATAGTCGATTTATTTTATTTCAGTACCCTCTCCGTGGGCTTCAATTCAACATCCGTCGTGGTTCTGGAAGATTTCGTGAAAGGCCTGTTCGGTATGAAACTAAGCGATCGTTATTCCTTCATCTTCGTCAAAGTTTTAGTCGTTCTTCTTGGATCGATAGCAACAGGGTTGTTATTTTTAGTTGAAAAACTGGGAGGGGTGCTAGTAGTGAGTACTTTTCTCGATTAACCTTCTTGCTAACCGAGTGCCCAGCAGCGTTTAATCTCTATCGTTCCGACGCAGATAACCGGAAGTTTAGCTGCGATCGCTGCTGGTACTTCCTTCGGGGTGTTCACCCTGGGCATCCTCTTCCCCTGGACAAACTCCAAGGTAAATGATTCGCCATTCATTCTTATTTTAAGCTTGTAGCGCGAAGTAGCCAGTGGATGGGAAAGAAGATTGAGTAATTATTCTCGTCGAATAGGGGGCATTCACGGGCGCCATTGTAGGATTCGTGATCGCTGGCTGGGCGAGTCTAGGCGCAAATTGGTCTCTCGGTGCAGGGCTGCTGGTCCCTAAGAAACTTCCGGTGGCCCTTTCCTATTGCCCAGCCAATATCTCCGAAAGTTTCCTCAAGCAGTTTGATCGTCCGAAGTAAGTCAACTCTGGCCTTCACTGCAATTATTAAGTCTTTCATAATCAATTAGATCTTAAGTGGCCATTAGCCTGAGCCTTGAGGGATCAAGGTCCCTCGCAGAACCGAAGGTAGAATTAATTTATTGCTTCACACGAAGACGCAAAACAGAGAACGCTTTCTCATGTATTTCTGTGCCAGTGTGAGTACCCATACAGCACACTCTTGTTGCAGCAAAGTTGCAGGATCGTTGCAGTGCAAGAATACAATGTTGCACGCAACGCTGCCGCAACGTTGCAGCAATATTCCCATGTCCGCCTGCTGCAATGTTTCGGGCAGTAGGGCCAAAAATATAAATAACGGTATTAATATCTATGTGTTTGTGACGGACGCGACGATATTGAATGTGTGCAGAATCATAGAAGTACAAAAGGCCGTGTTTCTTTTTCTCATAGAAAATTTTTTTCCCCCAAGGGGACTCGGAACCGATGACCTGTAGCGTCGTAGGCGAACACTTTACCGCCGCAGCTACAACCACTGATTGATAAGACTGCTAACGTATTCGAACTTATAATCCTACCGTGCAAAACTTTAAACTCAAATTATTCAAAAACGAAGGCTCATTTCGACAAACTCCATTAGGGTTTTGTAACACTACACTAGCTGACAAAAAAGTTACCACTTTTTCGATTTGTTCTATTTTTGTTATTTTTTAGCATACATTTGGCACTGTGGTATGTTTAACCCTTCGTGGTCACACTTTCTTATAATCACAAGTTGGTCACACGGGGTTCACTGTACCCCAACGTCATTTTTATAGTTACCATTTTCGTATTTTTGAATCTTTTAACTTTTCAGTGACAATTCGTAATATTTATACAATCATGGTCTAATAGTCTTTTTCTAGAAATGTAAATTTTGATATGATAAAATTCGTAGTCGAAAATGAGCGATTTTCCACGGTTGTGGGAAAAAATGATTTTTTAATTTTTTTGCGATAAATCCCCTTTGGAAGTCGTAAAGGCGCGACATTTTAACTCGAAAATTATTCCTGGGGTACAATACACCCCGTGTGATCACGAAGGGTTAATATGCATAGTCTGATGGAGAATTTAAAGCTGTATAAAATTCAGTTAAAGTTGAATTTATTTAACTGACAAAAAAAGTGTTATACGACATTGAACGGGGTAACACATTTTTGGGGCCGACAAAAGAGTTACCACGTTTAGTAACTTTTTCGGTTGTCCTAAAAGCAAAAGGTGCCCACACAAAATATTAGATTTTTTTTATTAATCTTCGAAAGTGGTAACTTTTTGTTGGCTTTAAAAATGTGTTGTCTTGTTTAATGTTACGTAGGGTTTTTGTTTGTTAGTTAAATAAATTCAACTGTAACTGGGTTTTATACAGCTTTTAATTCTCTTTCAGGATATGTATATTAGGCACATACTGTAGTTTTAAGTTGATATTAAAAAGTAATAGACGTAGGGTGGTTCGAAGAAGTGGTAACTTTACTTACCGCTACTGTAGGTATGTACTACACTTCCACCCTGTGTCATTCTACACATTAAAATATACAGGGTAACATTTAAACTTAAAATATCTCCGTTGTTTCTAATGATACGAGAAAATGTCTCAGAAAAAAATGATTGCTAGACAAAAAGGACAACATATTATACATGGCTGAATTTGTATTTTTATTGGCTATAACGTTACAGTAATGAAAATACGCCATCCCATTAAAAAAACCATCGATGATTTTGAAATTTCGGGAAATATAACCTTGAGAAAAAAATCGTCTGCGTCAGAATAATTGTCTCTCTGAAGCAAACAGTTTTTTCTTTAGACATTTTCTCGTATCATTAAAAACAACGGAAATATTTTAGGCTTAAATAGTAGTTGCAGCAACGGTGCAGCAACATTGCAGAAACGTTGCCGCAATACTGGCGCAACGTTGCAGCAACATTGTGGAAACGTTGCAGAAATATTGCAGGAACGTTGCCGTGCAATGTTGCACCGCAACATTGATGCAACGTTGCAGCAATAATTCTATGTCCGCCCCGTGCAATGTTGCACGGCAACGTCGCAGCAACGTTAAAGCAACATTGCGTTGCAACCATGCAACATAGCAAGGTTGCTGCAACTTTTCTGCAACGTTGCTGCAACGAAGTGTGCTGTGTGGGTATAGGTATATCAGTACCGAATTTCTTTCAGCGAAGGCGATGTATTTCCTCTTTACCGATTATCGTACCATTGGTTCACTGGCTTGGGCACCATAATCGTGATCATCGTGGGCAATTTCGTTAGTTGGTGGACTGGCCCGGTGGATCCTTCTACTATCGACAAAAGATTGCTCTCTCCAGTGATTCACTCGTAAGTTGGGGTGGCTTATTCCTTGCACGATAGTTAAAGCAGGCATTATATTATACCCTTGTGTATTTTAGGCTGTTACCAAAACCGAAGCATGAGAATGGCGTTAACAGGGAAAGTGTAGTCGGATCTTCCGACACACAGGCATGCTCCAGTCTCTTGTTGACTGATTTGAAGAGAATGCGAGTAAGTAGTAAAATAAAGACGCGGACGTAATTGTAACATCTACGTGATTCGTGAAATGTCCTATGGCAAATGTGTTTACTCGGTTACAGAGAAGTCAAAATTTCCCCAATGGCATTAAAACGTAGCAGGCGTGTCCAGGTTTGAGTATCCCGCGAAGTTTCTGACAACACTGCTGGGTCATGTTGTTGAAAACATTGCCTTGGACGGCTGTACTTCCGACTTTTACTTCCGAGATTTCAACTTCCATGGAAGGATCGTGAAATTTCACTTCTGTTCGCCAACTTTCGCGGTGCTTACGTAAGAGTAACCACCGATGTAGACAATAGTGTACGAATTCCGTTCACCAGCAGTATTCTAGAACGACGGACCGTCGTGATTTTATGTAGAACCACTGGCAAACTAGAGCAACTATGTTTTTCTACTCTCATATGTTATGATACAGTTATCACGAACGTTTCTGCATAGTTTTATCATTTGTAGAAGTAGGAGAAATGAATCTTTTTACGAAACCGTTAAATCTTATTATTCCACGTTACACGATCTAATTATTTCCAGCGCAAACACTTCAAATCCCTTTTTAAAAACTCCATTCTTTCCCCAAATACCACTTAAATACATTTGACTAAGCTCTGACTACCCCAAAAAACGAAAAGGTAAATATCCGGCCGATTCCTAATTGCAGCGCAACAAAGTGAGCCGTGCCTCGCGGTGCGCTACCAAAACCCTCGATTTCGTTGCGTCACCTGCGCCGCGCGTGGTCGTTCGCAATTGTTACACAAAGAAACAAGGCTGCGCTAGATGCGCCTGGCCGTATAGAGGAATCGGTGGGCGGTGAGGGCCGGTTATGGCGTTTCTATCAGATGGCTGGGTCCTCGTTGCTCCTCACACCGAGTTCTCTAACTGAGTTTGTTCGGTTTTCAAGCTTTGGTGATTCCCGACGGTGTCCGCCGTGCGGAAGGTGAGCGGCTCGCCGGTAGAAACAGAGAAGAACGATGAAATAGATGGAGAAAGAGGAAGAGAGGGAGAGAGCACATCGAGGAGCCAAGGCCCGAGGATATTAGCCGGCTTGTTAAGGGAAAGCCAACGCCGTCAAACGTCCTTATTAAGGCCACGCAAATAGCTAGTGCGCTTCTCCTCGCTTACCTCCTCACTTGGCTTCCTGGAAATTCAATTTTCGCCTGGCCGAAATGCGGTCGGTCAAAAGCGCCGTCCTCAGCCTCGATATTGTTCACGCCGGCGATCGTCAGATCGATCCACACGCTTCGACAGTTTTTGCGCTGACGCCACAACCGGGACGACGCGATTGGTCTGCATCCGGGATTCCACGGCCAAGTGTTGCGAAGCGATTCGGAACGGCTCGACTGGAAAAAGATCGGACTCGCGTACATTCCCTTGCAATTTCCGAGAATACGTTTCCCCGCTTCTACATATGAGACTCTTTTGATGAGTAATGAATTCCTTGTTTCACAGTAGACTGTCTATTAGATCTGCTATTCACAAAGTACCTTTGTATCCGAGATAGTAACCGTTGTAACGCAGAAAGGATTTGTGGGCATTTACATGAATTTTTAAGAAAACTATTCCTTTCGAACATTTAGAGAAATGAGCGTTCAATATTCGACAGCTCCCTTATGTCAACAGCCCCATCTGGCAATTAAATCGAATAATGCCGGTTCTATCCTATGAGGTACCTAAACACACCGCGGATATGTTCGCCCTGCAGGCTAGACGGGTTGAAATCATCTGTCTCTCTTCGCGTCGAAGCTTAACGATCCCCACTGTAAGACAGGCGTTTTTTCCTCCCCCCTTGATTCGGCGGGGCGAAGTGTGTTGAATGTGGGGTGCAGCCGCGAATCGCGCGAAGGTTTCATTAAGAGGAGCGCGCGACACGTAGCGTCGGAAAGAAAATTGCGAGTTGCGGGCCGCGTGCGGGGCTTTATTAAGCGCGCTTCATGCGCGATTTGCATTCGTCTGGGTCGGTGATAGATTCGAAATTCCCACGTAGAACGTGCGCCGGTTATACAGGGTCGAGAATTCGAATCGGGGCGAACGCCGGTGACGGCTGCCGCCACGTATGTACGTACCTATGTAACCACGCGTGATTGTGTCGACATGGCGGTCGAACGGAGAGGGCGAGAGGGGTTGGAGAACGAGGGTGAAGCGGCGCGGCCGCGGAGGTGGGAAAGCGAGGGAAGCACAGGGCGGCGAGAAGAGAGAGAGAGAGGGAGAGAGAAAGGAGGCAGAATCAAGAAGAGCGAAAATGAAGCGGAGCCACGCGGGCAGGGGGGAGGGGGGGAAGAAAGAGAGAATGAAACGGGTGAAGAGCGGTAACGACGTGAAAAGGGGGCGTCGTGGAAAAGAAAACAGTGCATCGGGGAAACGCGGGAATTTGCGAACTGAAGAACCGGGTTAAACGGGATACAGAGTCTGCGAATCAGGAGAAAGACGGGAAGGTTAGATGGACGGAGCGGTGGAAAGCCTCGAGGAGCAAAGCGGGCTGTGGGAGGGAAGTGAATAGACACGAGCGAGATAAAGGATGTTAAATGGAAAGCAAAACACTCGCTGGCGCGCGGATAAAAAGAAGCGGGCCGTGTGGGACGGCGGGTGTATCGCGTTTAGGAAGGGCGAAGCGAATAAAATGGAAGATTACGTGTGCGGCGGAAGAGCTGGTCGAAAATTAGAGGAGGACAGAGAGGATACGATGTGCGGAAGAAACGCGCAGGCAAGAAATACGGGCATGTGTCGGAGGGGATGTGACGTGGAGGGCGAGGATGTTCCAGGGAGCAGGAGGGAGAATCGGCGGTGAAGCCGGGTGCAAACGAGACGGAGGAGGAGGGTTAGGGACGAGCGAGACATACAGACTCCTGTGGGGGTGACGGTGAACGAGGCGCGGAGGGTTGGAACGAGCGAGATACAGAGGTATGGTGGCGGATAGAGATGGATGGAGAGAGGTCGTGGCGGCTTGAATGGGGCTAGTTTGAGATAGTTAGCGGGCCTTCAGAGGCACAATCGGCCGCGATTGGCGGGCCTACAATCACACGTCGCATTATATGTCCATCAGCGCAGCGGATCTTGCAAATACGTTAGCGCGCGAGCCAACGAGTTACCGTCCGCAAAAATCTTCAATTCAAACCGTCTGCCCTGCGGGTGCCGGCTTGCGGCCACGATGGATCCTTAGACGCGTTCCGTTTCCCGTCCAGCGTCGGAGAAGAAAGGCCGAGTCGCAGGAGGGATGTAAATCTATAAGAATAGGTTTGCTTAAACGCTGCCCGTCTACTTAGATCGCGCGCAAGCTAGGGGGCGACCGAGCAGGCCTGAAGAGGCCTCCGGATTTCTGAGACACCCCAGCCCGATCCCGACGAAGGACAAACAGTAAGCGATATTAAGTGAAGGCACATCTGCGAGGCAATACGCGATTAGACTCTGAAGCGCCGGGGCAAATATTGTCTTTTCTAATCTGCCGGGGCGGAGTCGTGCTATCTTGGAATTGCCATGGGACAGGATCGAATTCTTCGGGAGTTAATTGGCTCCTGGCTGGGGATTTCGCGCGAAGATTCCGGATGCAAAGACAAACGGGAATGGTCATAACCCTTAGTCCTGTTTACCCAGGGGTAGAGTTACGTTCAAAGGATGTACTCCGGAACTGTTATCCGATGATAAACGGACCTGGTGCGCCTTCCATTAAAGCTTTTCCGTATTAATGCGCGCAATCTACGCCGTGCTACCGTCTCCGGCAGGCGATAAATAACAGATTGCGTTTAAAGTACATCTCTTACTCTTGCTGCACAACAAATTATGTCTCGAAAGAAATGCTTTAGCCACGTAACGTAGGGGAGACCGGGGTAGGTTGTAACACGGGGTAAATTGTAACACAAGTAAAATCTTTTGAACGACAAATCTGGTAACCCACAGCATGCGAGAGCTACTTGACGATATTAGCATCGTCGGTTTTAGCGACACAAACGACCGTTATGTATTCATTTTGTGGTTATAGCACAGAATTTTAGTATTTAGAGCACGTAAGTAAATTTTGTCTTAGCACTTTTATTTCAATTAATCGTCGTTAGAAACCGTTTTTATTTCTGCTTCTTTGTCGCAAACGAATCAGTACACATTGGTTTATTATAATGTGTACGTATTTTAGTAATTTGATGTTTAGTTTCTCGTTTGCTTAGATAAAACGCAAAAATTCAAGCTCGGGGTAAATTGTAACATGTTATTACTTACACCACTCTAAATAGTGATAAAGCAAACACGCTATTTGCTGACACACCGGAAAAAGATGCTCTAGACGAACAACAGAACAATCGAGAATCCAAAAAGTAGAAAAAAAAAGTATGAAGGCAAAAGTAAAGAAAGCGAAGAAGAAAATTTTGATGGAATCAGATGAATAAGCAATGACTGTTTAACTCATGTATATCAAATGTTTAATAATGATCTGTGTCATCATTTATATTTTTTAGAAATGTTTATTTGTGTTCATATTTGTATTTAAATACGTAAAACAGATGTGTTACAATTTACCCCGGACTGGGGCACATTGTAACAAAGGTTCAGATTTGTTTAAGATGAAGCTAGATGTCTAAGTGTCCAAGATTTTGTCACGTACTTACACTCAACGAGTTCACCACATATGTAAGTAGTAAATCATGCAAATTATTTCCTGATTGAGGAAAACACTTTCGAGCAAAAATTGTGAAAACTTTTTTTGTTACAATCTGCCCCGGTCTCCCCTACCTACTAATAATGTAACATGTTCCTTTCGGTATTTCAACTGTTTCAAACGATTCACTGTGTTGAATCTTTCTGTACATCCACGTAGCTGGATGGTTGGGAACCCTCCAACGGCGCCCAATATAAATAGGCATGATTATTCGAAACCTCAGATCAAACGTACCTGGAGGAACAGCACCAGGCGACTGACGGAATAACTAATTTATCAATTCTTCGCTTCGGTTGGCTCCGATACCTATGGCTATATTTGCGAACTCGTGCAAACAGACCTCCGAACTCCCAGGGCATGTTGTCGAGCCGTCCTCGTTGTATTTGGCTACGGAAGATCTCCGGAAAGCTCGGGCTCTGCCTGCAACCCGTAAAATTACGTATCCTTGCGTTTATTCGTCGCGATTGTTTGTATCGCGTCATTTTTAACGATCTCGCACAAGAAGGACGCCATTGAGGGGAATTAAATAACAATTCAATAAACTTTGGCTGCATGAAAACGATAATCTGGAAGCGAACTCTATTAATCGTACAATCATATAAAAATGTACTTCGAATTATTATTATGTCACGGTTCCAATGACTGAAAACTTTTTCAATGCGCGCAAACGGTTTAAAGAGCGCCTTTCGAATGGATAATGCCGCAAAACAAGCGTGCAGGATGTAACGCGCAACGAGACACGGGAAAGCGGTTTATCCCGAAAAATGGACAGCCCGGTAATGACGCCAATTAGCGTACATCGAGTAGCACCATCAACGATTGTAACGGATCGCGTTCAGAAATATTGTTCGCGATACATCGGATCGTTAGGATAAAAATTTTCCCGCTCAAACGTGACGTAATAGCTGCGAGTGTAACCCATAAAAGGGTATAATTACTCGATGGACCGTTCGATAAATTCTAACGAGCATGGGCTAATAAATCCGCGATAGGGACATGTTTAAAGGAAACCGTTTTTCCAATCGAAGAAAACTGCACGCGCCGAGAGGCTTTTAATTAAACTGCGCGCTCTGGTAAACGACCTTCATTTATCCACCATTTAAACGTAATTAAAAAAAAACTGGTATTACTAAAGGCGTGTATTAACAATCGTTATTGTTACTTGTAAATTTTTACTAGAAAATATTCCTTCTTTCAGCACGTTTATACATTCGTATTGTAGATAATATTTTCAAATATGAATAATAATGGTGAAACTACGAAGCAAGTCAACAGAGTCTTTCGTGTTGGTGTACATGCGATTGAGAATTTATTTTTAAACTTTAATACTAACTGTTTTATATTTTTTCGTACGCAGTGCAGTAGTTATACAAACGTTCGCAGCACGTCGAAAATTATAATACACGCGCACGCACGAACACTTCAGCTTGTCCCTCGTATGAATTTTAAAACGATATCACGGTTCAATTTCGAATTTTTTAGCACGTAAACGCGATCACTCCTGGACGTGACTATTATTAATAGGGGTAGCAAAAAAACCGCACCGTATGGTGTGCTGCTGGTTTTATCGTCTGTCAAGATGAAATTTATAACAGCCATCATGGTTAATTTGTTTCGAGTGATCGAATACCATTCGAGTTTTTCCCCAGTGCACGAGTGTATACCGCTTTTAGTACGACTAAAACGTAAGTTTCAATATTTACCTGCGTTTTATTTGCGAGCTTGTACGCCAACACATCTTGCGTTTGATTTTTATACCAATGATCGATAGTGCGCGTTTATTCATTCATAGTATTCCATAATGAATGACATGATCCTCTTGAACATATAGCACTGACATATTTACACTCGACCTATTTACACTTGTACTTTTCTTTTGCTATAATGGCATATCTCCCGTAAATAAATGAATTAAATTAAATGATGTCTACAATGAAACACTATTTCAATTCCGATTGTATTGTATGTATAAAATCTATTGTTACTAATGATAAAATAATTTAATCACAGGTGAAGTCACTAATGTATCTTAACCTATTAACCGTCAATCACGTGAGTTTACCCAGTGACCACGGGCGTGAAGATAATGGCGCCACTTGTCTTCGTTTTCATTCTCTATGACGTGACGTCACAGGACGAAAAGGCGCCAACTTGCGTTAGTTCTTTCGTGCCGCGGTCTGTGGGGGGTCGGTTGTTTTCGTTGTTTTCGTTCCTTTCGCAAAAGTTGGGTAAAAGTTTTAAAAGTTAGTCAAATTCTATTGTTCGAAGTGGGGGAAGTGAGACAAGTGAATCTGGAGTTTGCAGCGATAGTCAGTTCAATCACAGACGAGGTATAGGATAGACCTATCACCTTATGGATGTTCGTGTCGCCACCCAAACTGTATTACCGACCCATAATTTTAGGACTGAATGTAGTGGCATCTGCTCATGAACAGCGTCCAACTCAGCAACTACTTTGAAATGTGTTGAAATGCTGAAAGGCGCGCGAGCGCTTGTATACGTGTGACTTGTTTAGAGTGAGAGAGTTTGACATAGAAGCAGGCTTTTGTTACGCTATACTTTATCTCGGTTTGTCAACGACTCACGCGGATGTCTCTCCGAAAATCCATTTCGGGGATCAAGACACTATGGCGCTCAAAAATGATATTTCTTCAAAGCTCGTGCGAGCTATAAATTGCAAGATGACATTGTTTATTAGTACTTGGCGTGTAGTAGAACCCTTTCACGTATCGTACCCCGCAAAGTATTAAAAATTGACGCTGTTACTGAAATTCCCGCAAGTTTCTAATGCACTGTTTAATCGTTCTAGTGAAGTAATAATAATTGGATTCTATTTGTAATTCTTAAAAGCCTCGCAGAAAGTTGCATGATGCATGAGTGTCGTGGGGTGCTTAGATGCAACTGCAAATCGAGTTACTTTTCAAACACGCATTGTGAAATAAAATTTTGTCTAGCCCTGAAAAATTCATCGGTTCAGTGTTCAGTGAAGTGTGTGCATGTCATAGTGCATATTATTTCGTGATTTCTCGATTCCTACATCAATTCGTTCGACTACTGGACTAAATAGAAGACCGTTTAACAGGATTTCACTAGAATATACCTATCATCTAGTAGACTTTTTGACAAAGAGTTGCCTAGTCTTTGATCACACCTCGTAGTGATAAAAATACGTGTAGAAGGTACGGGGTGCACGATTGTAGTTGTGAAAAGTGAAAATTTTACAATGGACATTGCTATATAATATTATTTCTGGCCTTGACGAATTTCAAGTTAGCTGGGAGTCGGCCGAGCGCGACAAAAACATCAACAACCTCTACCAAAGTCACTACATCGCCGAACGGTGTGCCCTAACAGTTCGACGTTGTCCGCGACGGTGATCGGATCACTAAATATCTGTGCAGTCACAGTGGATATCATTTCGTCATTTCACGATTCCTGCATCAATTACTGGACTATGTGGAAGGCCCTTTAACAAAATTCTACTACATTATACTCAGTATCTAGAGGACTATTTTGGAAACACTTTACTCGAGTCCGAACACATCTTCCCACTGTTGAGAGATGTTTAAAAGCGTGAAGTGCTTTTGTAATGATGTGCAATGCGATTGTAGAGTCAGTGCTTATTTCGCGATAAAGTATTTCGTAGTGCACAGTGGCCCTGCGTGTTAGTAACGTGGACGCCACCGTAGAATCAGTGTTTTAACGCATTTAGAATTAATTCAGAGCGCCGGTGCTCTTCTTGCTTTTTCATCGCGAACTTAATGCGACATATTTGTGAGTGTGACATGTTCTATTCGGTACTGACCCCGCAGCTGCGGGACATTGGCCTGCAGATCGAATAGCTGCTGCTGAAGGGGGATGCTTGTCTGCATGGAAGCAGTGAGACTGTTGCAACGAACGGTGAGTGATACCTACGTTTTCATTCTTTCAATCTTTCTGCATGCCATCGAATAAAATGATTGCTGTAGCGAGCATAGTGACCACGAAGACATACTTAGTACTCGTGAATAGTAAGATTAATGTGTGTGCTTCCAGATGTTTAATACGCGTAGAAACATGCAATAAATAAATTTTAAAGTCGCGATAGAAGTTTTAATATCGCGTTTCAAACATTCTAAATTAGATTTCTTAATATCCCAATCATTCGGGATGCTTAATGTATCGAATACGAGTTTAATTTCTGAAGTTGAACTTTTACATGTGAGATCTTTCAAATCTTCTCTCTTAACAGTAATTACATTCGAGTCATTAGATTCTCTTAATAAGGCGCGAATAGAAAGCATTTGGTATAATAACTAACAATGACAGTCATTGTTGGTACTACCTGCTCAGTATGCTCGCTACTTTTGCTTGACCGTTGCATCTGCTAAATATAAAGCGACACTAGTGGCAATATTACGAGAAATCAAAAATGCCACATTTACCATATAATAATAAATGACAGCTGCCAATGTGGCTGCTATATAGACTTAAATTTCTTTCCCCCTTGCATTAAATTAATTTTAAGCTACTAAACCTAAAATTTTATACATCGCGGAAGAACTTGCACGCGTGCTTAGTTTTAACTAGGTATAGTCCTAGCAATAAGTCTCAGTTTAAGAACTTTAGTCGTAAGACTTTTCCCAAATATTTCAAAATGCACAAAGCATTGGTCGAACATGGACCAGAAATATTTCGTAGAAATGGGCCACTTTCGTAGGTATCTCCATGTTGGCGTGCTTGGTTAATTGGTAACATTTCCCAAGCATTGCGACTTGCAAAACGGTATCAAGCTGAAACCTAAATGGCCAACCATTGTACTCTTTACTCTAGTATTGTAATCTTATTTTCGACTGAGTCGATAACGTTGGATGTGACACGGAAATGGTAAGGGGGCTCGCGAGCCCCCCGAGCATGTGACACAAAATTACATTGCGTGATAGGTCTATCCTATACCTGGTCTGTGGTTCAATGATGGGCACGAGTTTCTCGTTGTGGGTAAGAAATCTTTCGATTTCCTTAGTGATCCTCTAGGGAGTGATCGGACAAACGTGTATCGTCGCTGATTGGTTGCCGCCATTTCTGGCAAAAGCGGAAGTAGACAGAGAAAGAAACTGTAAAAAAGGAAGAGACAGAAACACGGATAGAAAGATCAGCTTGGAAAGCAGACGATTTAATGAATGTTTAGGTTATCTTATTTCCGGTTTTGCCAGATACGCCATTTGTAGTAGTGCGAAAACAGTCGAACTTGAATTCGAACCATAGATTACGATTGAAAAACACGTCACAGTGACTTGTTCGCGACGTATGAATTTTCGTATTCCAATAACGATTCGTTCTATTTAATTTAATTTAAATTTGGGAATGGGGAAATAGACATTTTACGTTAGAAAGGCAACTGACTTCTCTTTTAACCATACTCGGCCACTTTATCCATGCGTGTCGCCACTGGCGTTCCCACATTACAGCAACGACTATATTTGCCTAATATGCTAATCCAGTTTTTATTTTGCTTCGCATCGTCACTCGAGCGCACTCTGAAACGCAATACACGTCGGCCGACGAAAAGCTAGAGCAGATATTCTTTTTTGAATAGATACAACATGCAGCTTGTGCACCTATGGCGGTTGGGTATTGTTTCGAAAAAACTGTATATCGTGCGATGGAAAATTCACGTAACCGTGGTTCTTGGGACCGAGTGTACACATCTATTACTTCGTCGGTACGGTGAGTCAACACACTTTTTTATCATTGGATGACGAATTTAACAATTTTATCTTGTACATAACCATTGTTATTAATTTCGACATTAATTCGGTAGAATATAAATGTCGTTTCTAATGTCCATTATAAACAATTGTCCATATAGGGACTTATAACGATCATACGATTGAAATTGTATTTTTTTGTTAATATTAATTTTCTATTACGTTAAGGGGGTATGTATACTCGTTTGAACGCTCGGAAAATGTATAGATTTTGTGGATTTTTTACAAGTCAACAGCTTGATGAAAATTTTCTGTTTTTGTACTATGTTTACGTAGTATTATGAACTATTTAAAAACAAAGTTTCAGTTAAAAAACTATTGTTTTTCGGAAGTTATGGCTACATATCCGAAACTCTCTCGATTTTAGACGGCTGTACGGTGGTCCTGAAAAAACCTGTATGTCGCGTCTGAAATCAATAACAGTAAATTTTGTTTTATAAAATATGTTAATAGCTATCGACTCACGACGCCGATTCTGCAAATTTTGAAAAATAAAGAAATGGTGATATAAAAAATAAAGTTAGATTTTGCTGAGAAAAGTCCACTTATTTCATTATAAATAATGAACGGGGAATCGGAATAAAAATGGCGTCGTAGGTCGATGTAGAATATTATTAAGATTCTGCATGCAAAATTGGAAGTGAATTGGTTGAACGTAGAGCGAGTTATTAGGGCCACCGTAATGCAAAATGTAGTTCCACTGCGATCAGTCGAACCGCCGCGCCGCTCCGTGCTACCTGGGTTGTTTCACTCAAATTCCTATCACTTCGTCAGTTTTTCGAATTTTTGCATCGGACTTGTTTTATAATATTTCTAAAACACCAATCTAAAAATCCGATTTTTGGCACTTTCAAACGATTGTAGCCCCTTAACTCTGAAGTTAGCAACTTCGTTTGAGCTTCTCTTGTACTACAAAATTTGAACCCCTTCAAATACGCTTGTAAGAGCAAGTGCGAGTTTTACGAATACCTCAAAGCTCCTACCTTTCTCTCTAATCGTATATACTGAATACTGAATCAGGCACCCATAGGGTAAACCCGGGTGACGCGGTCGACCTAATATAAAATGGCTATTAGAACTAATATAGACATTACTTATTTTATCAGGACAAACCTATATGTTCAGAATTTTATGCTCATTCAGAAAAACTGGTCGATATTTGCTTTAAGACAATACTTACTGTAAATCGGGTTGAAAACTGAAGTCATGACATCTGACCACCTCTCCCGAGGTGCCGGGAGAAACGGTTTTCGTCGTTGGCAGAGACCACTGACATAATTATCCATGGAAAATTAACAAAGGATAAACCAAAATTATTTATGAGTGAATACAACGACAGATTTATTGATATTTAATTTGTTTACGCTAAACAAGTAAAGAACACATCAATCAAAAAGTGAACTACCTACTGGCGATTAGCAAGGCAAATGAATACAAAAGTGAATAAATAAATTAAATAAACGAAAATAATAATAAAATAATAATAAAAAATAAAAAATAAAAAAAATTAATAAAAGAATCATAACTCGACCATCTCTCCTTTTTGCAGCGACAGATGGTCTTCTCGTTAGCTTTGAAAGGATGAGTTAATATGGCCAAATACTTTAGCTGCATTGTCCCTCAATGTCTCGACTATCTTATTATCCCAAATATTAAACGAAAATATACTTAGAAGTATATTTTAAATACGATTCTGTACAACCGCTGTTTGACAAAAGAGGTTAAATGTAACCCCAATTTACATTTTAAAGCCTATAAATCCAGAAAAACACAGAAGGAAGCGAAATGACGCTATTCATTCAACTGTTTGGCTTCTAGAGAAGGAATTTATCTGCACTTTAACGCATTTTTACGTACAGAGTCTGAAATATAGCGACTCGACCAACTCTCCGACCCGACCGCGTCTCCCGGATTTACCCTATCGATCACCATTCTTATTCCACGCCAACACTGTTTCATCTCACCGCAGCGCATTTCGCGCGTCTCCTTTCCTCCCATGCAAACATTGTTATTCTAAATATCCAGCAGAGACACTCGCACTTTCTCTTTCCACGTATCCACCTCGCGCAGGGCCGGGCGATACGAGGATAGATCGTAGAGGAGGCAATTAATCACAATAATGCTATAATTACTTAATGCACCGTGTAACAAATGCGCTTGTCGTCGTTAGCAAAGCGAGCCCTCCGCGAAGTGCGGGCGTTCTGAAAGGGCACAGCGCGAAAGATGGTCCCGCGGTAATTTTTTAATCCGCGCGGAGATCACCTGGGACGGGGCGCATAGAAGTTCGAGTCATATCGAGATTACGAGGAAGCGGCGCGTATCGAGCATCTGCCAATCTCTCTGTTAGTTTCAATGAGGGTCCACTGGGGATGTTACGACCTCGAGTCCGACGTAATGACGGTCGGAATATTTTTCGTAGGCATCCAGATTGTCGCGGGGGCATCCCGCATCTCACCCTTCCTGTAAAACCCTCGCGCGTACCTACGTATATTCAGCGTCGTCGATTCATTCTCGGTGTCGCGCGCCTTTCAGCCAGCGTTTCTTTCACGCCCTTAAATAGAGTGGGTGACGGCGATATTCCGATTTGTCCTACGAGTTTCGCGATTAGTCCAGACGCTCTTAATTCAGCGCTATTAATTCTGAGAGAGTGGTGTATTTTCGTTAAAGATAAGCTTATGTAACTCAGGACCGAGTTTGGAATAGTCTACCAAGCTTTCTACAAATAAGATGATATTACTGTGGGTCGACGGTACTATCATTGGACGTTAAGAAATAGAATTTAAAACAGTGTCGAACGTCCCAGAAATTTTTCACTTGGGAATCCTATATTTTCGACCTCCTACGCTAGGGTGACCCTTATTTTCAACCTGCGATTTCTTTTGCTCTCACCCCCTAATATGGTTCCATTTCATAAAAAAAATAGTCCCTAAAAAAGATTATTGGAATCGGACAACAGGAAAGGATAATAAACTTATTAGAGGCCTTAAACTTTAAAATTCATCAATGGTTTGAAGAATTTCTCAAAAATGGTAAGCCTAATCGAAATTTTGTTCAAATAATATTAAAAGAGTATTCAATTTTCTACAATTACTGTATATATAATTTTTTCGTGCTGCCAACCATTTTTTAAATAATAGTGTTTGAATATAGGGAGGTCCGCATTTCGCGCGTCCCACCTGTACGGCGTGACGTATGGTCTATCTATACGCACGTAGTGCGGACCTTTCTATGTATATTCAAGCGCTATTATCTAAAAAATAGTTGGAAGTACGAAAAAATTATATATACAGTAATGGTAGAAAATTGAATGCTCTTTTAATATTATTTGAACAAAATTTCGATAGGGCTTACCATTTTTTAGAAATTCTTTAAATCCAAAGTATTGATGAATTCTAAACTTTAAGGTCTGGTCGGCACTCTTTCCTGTTGTCCGATTGCAATAAACTTTCTCAGGGACTATTTTCTTATGAAATGGAAGCATATTAGGGTGTGAGAGAAAAGAAATACAAAAAAAAAATTGACACGTATAAATAAGGGCCACCTTATCCTACACATCCAGTAGGATATTCTAACAGTCAAATGATTAACGAAACACTTATTCCTTGGCAATCACGTCACGCCACCCTCTCCCTCTCTCGCTTCCCCTCGCCACCCCATACGTGAAACAATGGCCACCAATTAATCTCAGAATTATTCGCCCAGCGCGATAAAATAAACGTCCAGGGAACTACATTCCGAGGATCAAACAGCGTCTATGCGAGGGGCTGCTTTGTTAGAGAAGGCAATGATTCTCGACGAGGGGGCGTAGCTCGGAGACGGTCGTGGTGGTCGTAGCCGCGGCCGTGGCGGTGGTCGTGGTCGGTAATATTTCACGGTAACGGTATTTAGCGGAACCGTCGCGACTGTCATCCGCGATGAAACGGTGGAGGCAGGGAAGACATTAAGCGTAATGAATTACCAGCCGGGAGGAGTAATGTGTCTTAATTACGGGCCCGCGGCACAATAATTATGTAATTAGGCATTGTTTGCCGACCGGCCCCTAATCACAATCCCGATGTCGCAGCCTCGTCACGGCTGGAGGTGCAGCATCGCGTTATCGACCGGCTCTCCGTTTCAACGTCGTTCGCCCGCAAGTCTAGACTGCGACGGCTCGCTGCTGCCGACCAGCTATCGCGCACTTCGCCTCCCTTTCGCGTTACCAAACAAATGAAACAGCAACTGTTTCGAAATTCTTCCACCTCGTTAACTTAATTATCTAATAATTGCAACGCCTTTCGCGTCGAACGCAAAGGGGTTTCATCCTTGACGTCAGAAATCCCTTTGCTTCTTTCTCGATTCAAGGTTTCTAGTATTCTTGTTGTACGGAATTTAATTGTACTTGTGCTTCTTGTTTCTTCCTCTTCACCCCCGTTTGTCACGGCAGTGTTCACTCCACTTGGGGACGATTACGTCGAGCTCAGGCGTGCTTTCTCCCTCGGCGACATGGCGGCTTTAGGATCGGTCTGCACGAGTCATGTCAAGTATTAGTAGCACTGCTATCGAGTTTGGAGATTATTCTGAATGTTAGGAAGGTAAGGTGGTAAGGTGGAATTGGTGGAATTCTTTCAATCGCGCGGATCCACCCGTCGCTGACTGGGCGTCTCAGCGCGCAGAGGTCGGGTGATCACGGTGCATTAATATTTATACGGGAAATCAAATTCGTAAGCTGGGAGGTCCCAGCCTGGCGGAAACGTAAGCACAGGAATCGAGTCACCTAAAACGCAAGACAAACAGGATGGCGTGTCATGGCCTCCACAGATTTCCTCCAGGTATTTAGGATACCCTCTCGTCTACCAACGCAAACCGTTCCCGCTCTGTTCCAAAATTTACATCGCTCGCCGTGCTCGCGCTTCCTGCGAGTAACGTAGGATCCACGACGGCAGGATTAAGGTTCGGCTTTGTATCAGGCGCGTGTAAGACGCGCGTAAAATACCGTTGTTTGCCTATCCGTGAAATAATACCGCGTGGGCGACGATACCATCTTGGCTCTGTACACCTTGAAATCGACGAAAAACGTAGGTACATTGCAACGATTTTCTCAACAAAAAAAAAGAAACGCACCAACTGAACCTAATTGACATTCAACGAAGGGCCTCGAGTGACCCCAAAGGCTAAGCTAAAAATTAATATCCATTATGTGACAGGGTGTCGTTTAGTGTAAGTGAAAATTTTTTTTCACTCCGCCCGACGAGTGCAGAAAATCGTCCAGAGCGAGATCGAACGGAATAGTAGTTAAATCACGGACATTCCGTTCTCTAATTTACTTCCTTATCTCATTTGGTATAAGCCGAGGCCTACACGCTCAATTATTCCGCGAGGAATAACTGCGTAAACTGGTTTGCAGAGTTAAGGGTACAGGAGAGGCAGCCCGTGCAAACCAGTTTGTGCAGTTCAGTACGCACAGGCAACACGGCGTATTTAGACGGTCCTACATGCTCGGCCTAATCCGTGGAAACCAGTTTGCGCAGTTAAATACGCGCGAGCAACGCACTCGAAATTCTTGATTATGTTTCCGCGCGCAGGGTGCAACACTCTTACTCGTGCGCCCATCGATTCTTATAAACTGCCGAAAGTCGACGATCAATCTCGAATTTCTGGCAAAGATTTTCGCGTATGTACCTCCGCGCGCATTCGATTTTTGCAACTCGCCGTTTGATCGTTACCGACTCGGATACCTGCAGGGTCAATACAGATCTCTCTGGCGGGTTATGAATTTTTATTATTCCCCTGGAGAATGTTCGAAAGCGCCGGATTTATAACCGCATGCGGTATTATCAATCAGCATGAGCAATATGAAAGCGCGGCCCATACTTGGCCGTATAAATCAGCCATGAATTTCGAAGCCATTACGGCAGAAAAGGGTTCATTCTTGCCATTCCGAACTTTTACATTGGCCTTCTTATGGCTGATTCATGAAGTCCGTTACTACTGCCCACGAATCTATTACGTCCGCCTGCCCCTCAAACGGGCAGCGGCGGCGGTCGCCCTGGACGGTGAACAGGGGAGATGGACGGTGAGCTTGCACGGTCGTTACGCGCGGTCCATTTCTGCTTCTTTTGGCCCGGCTTGCTTCTTGACCGACGCAGTTATAAATTGGCCCAGCGTCAGGGAATAATCGACCACGGCGAATTAGCGGCCGTAGGGAATCTCGCGCGACCCCTGCGAGACGCTTGCCAGCCATACACGAGCGCCGCGGAATTAATCTTGGGTCCATCGAACTCGCACGACTTTGATCTATTTCCGCGGCCGTTTAATGCGCCGCAGTAGGTATATCGATCGTGGAATAGTTCGTTTGGCCGGGGGTGGCCTCCACGGCGATGATTTAGCGAATACCTCGGTGTATCTGAATGTGCCGTAATGAAACGGAAAATCCACGGTGACGTCTTCATTCTCCCGACACTCCAGCGATTATATCGCGCGAAGGGATAGACTGTTGGTTTGCCGGGGGATCGCGGTGAAGCCGAAGACGGTACCGCAGGCAGGGGAGGAGTGTACGCCGCGAAATGACACAATGGCACGGAATTATTCATAATTTTCGCGCAAGTTAGTTTAATAAACTTAAAGCGAAGGTGAGCATTCATCAGAACGCGCCCGGGAAACGCGGCTGGAGGGTAGGAAGGACGGAAGGGGTTATAAATACGTCGCCAAGACACTCTTTAGCCAAGGAAGAAGGAAGAATGAGGAAGATGGGAGGGTGGGGGTTAGTTACACACACTTCCCTCGGCCCTGATTTGCATGTCTAAAGCTGGAGTTTAACATCCACCGAGTGTCGCCGGGACGGCCCATTTAATCGTAAAAAGGAATGCGAGGGAAAGAACCGAGTGGACCATGGGACTTTCGCGTTTATGGTGATCGAGACTCTTTCATTTAGGTCACAGCGATCAACGATTTTGGCTCGGGGCAGGTTTCTCAGGTGGGGCTCACCTTTAGAATTTCGGGGGAATGGAAGGGCCAACTCTTGCTTTTAATTTAAAAAGCAAGATGCTGGGTGGCGTAGGCAGAAAACGGGAAAATATTTGCGAACACCTAAGCAAAAAAGCAAACAAAACGAAAACTATGTGAGAAATGAATTTGTTTATTATTTACAATCATACTTAAACTATTCATCTATAAATTACTCTGACGAATTTTTGAAAAATTAGAATAAAAATCAATTTTATAGTGAAAAAGCAAAACCCTTGGTGTTCGTAATTACCCGACTGCCGTGGGGTAATCACGAACAGAGTGCTAAATATCGCAGAAGTCGCACAGAAGGCGCGACTTTAATGGTCAACCCATAAAAAATGTTGCTACAACCTATACCTAATGTATTTTTCAAATTCCTCTTCTTGTGCGTTAGAAAAAAATTGCAATTGGTCGGAATATCGAAAAAAATAGTAAAGGTCGTTTTTCAAACTTTTTTTCTGAGCCTGTAATGAAAATTCAAAAATCCCTTTTGTATATTTATATAAGTTTTATACATGCTGAAAATTTCATCAAAATCGGTTAACGTTGCTAATCTCGAAGGTTCAAGATTACCCCATCCGATTTGTTCGTCGATACCCCACGACATCAAAAAATAAAAAAGAATTTATTTCAAAGGTTAGAATCACGATTCAAGCAACGCCTTGGTCACAAAATGTTAGTAAAAAAGTGCTTTATTTCAACTTAAAAAAAAATTGTATCATTAATTCAACAGTAATTACATGCAATTGAAAATGAACAAAATATTACTTGAAACATGATGAAAATAATAAATTGTGTTTATCATGAATAGCATGAGCGTTCTGTATTTATTACTTCGGATATGACCTAAACTATTAGCTAGTGGACAGGGAACATCGTTTTTATTTATCAAAACGCCGTAACATCCCATTCGCGATTACCCCGCGTTCGTGTTTACCCCACTCTCCCTTATATACTACGAATCTCAGGGTAGCTGTTAGGGTTAGGGATCTTAGATCTGAGGGGAATTATTGTAGCATAATTAAAAGCATATCATTTCTGAGAATTGTGAGATTTGCAGGACAGAGGCTGTTTTTTTTAAAAATAAACTGGTAGAGTCATAGGGAGCATAAATGTTCACTGTTGAATCGTTCAGTTGTGTGGCTAGTTCTATTGAATATGTATACTGGTGATCCCAGCTAAAGCGAAAATAGAGATTTCAAGGGATAAAGTGGTATTGATTTATGAAGGCTCCCAAGCGTCTATCAGAGCGAAATAGGGATCGTGAATCGTAGGTTGCGGGGTAATATAGCTGTGATATGAAAACGATATTTTTCCGCCTAAATCCCCCCTTTGTTTAGCAGAGAAATTTATTCCCACTTTCAAACGAATCAATAAGCTCGGTCATTATTCATTCCTTTCGTTCACCGGATAATCTATTGTAGTGTCTTCGTGAATGTTAACACTTCACAAAAAAATGAATCTCGATTTATATAACAGTTTTTATTTTACACAAGCTCGATCAATGTTGGTATTACCGTACAAAATAACTATAAATCGACCAATTAGAAAGCTTATGGAACACGGAATACTGAAGTAAGGCGTTGGAATAAATGGAACGCGAGCAATTTCCTCGCCCTTATCTGCTGCAGCGTGTTACTGAAATATTCCAAGGATTTTTACATTTTAATAAAATATTCCAAGTTCCATTTGTTCTTATACTCCGGTGTTAAAATAGACACGACACGGAGCACTGCATTAAACTATTAAAGTAGGCGAAACTCGTAACATTTTACTAACTACGAGAGTGTGGGCGGATTACTTGATGAAACGAAATTCACTCTATGGAGCAGCTCGGCAACTTTCGCGTTGGATTTGGTCGCCGCAAATGGATGTAGGGAGTCCCGTCACTCTCTCGGAAAGACTTTTCTAACTTTTACTTCGCTCAAGAGAGCTAACTTTTGTTTCCATAATGTATTAACGAAAACGTTTTAACGCGATCGAAGATAGAGGACTGTTTGAAATGTGTATCTTTCTCGATCGCGGTATATTGGCTGCTCTTCAGACAGATAAAATCGAATGCCACGTACCTCCGCCATAGGACAAAATTCTCTAACGTCCTTTTAATTCATTGCGCACACTTTTGATCCAGGCACAGTAAACAACAATACATGCACGAAACTTAAATAATTGAAAATTCAGCTTGAGAACACAGTTTCAGTATCTTTCTCGGCTTCAAATTAAAATACAGTTCCTATCCAAGAACGTGTTCCACTATTGCTATAAATTCTTCAGCTTCGAACTTAACTTAACGTTGATAAATAGAACCAAATAGGCACTTAATTTGCACAGGCGCATAGGAAATGGAAGGAGGGTTGGTGGAATAAGTTGAAAATTGCCTAAGACCTCTCGAGCCATCCAGTCCAACAAATTAGAGACCCATCTTCCATAACCAACGCGACAACCAATGCCCCCGCTGCAATTGTATGTAAATGAAAAGTATTCTCTATCGTTTGTATCTGCGTGGGTGGTAATGTTGTCGCGGTGGAGTCACCGGGGTGGTCAGGGAGTCGCTTCCCAGTTGTCTATGCAACGGGGCGAAGGTGGAGAAAAGGGAGGGGGGGGGGGTGGGGGCGCCAGGGATTTATGTCTCGAGTAATATTGCTCTTAACCGTAGCTTATTATGGAGATTTCCTTAAATTGTCGGTTGCCTCCGCGGGGAACAATGCAAACAGAAAATGGATAATTATCGGACTGCAAATTGCGGCGGGCATTCGGTAATTTATGATAATACCGATCGTAAAGTAAATTCCAGCGCGGCGCGACTGAAGCGCGTACTTTTGGAGCGTGTGCTTCCCTCGGAAGTACTAAAACCTTCGGTATGCCGCGTTCTTAAACCGACGGCGCGGTGGGTCGAGTTAATCGTGGGCTTTGCCCGTCCACTCCTCGAAGCAGCGGCGGAACTTGACTCGCAATTCCTTCTTTCTAGACTGTCCCTCCATAAACCAAATTCAGGGATCCAGATGCCGATCACGTGGCTACTCCATTTCTATCTTACCCATCGACTCACCCCATTTCGTGGATCACCGATTTTCAATAACCATCTCCCCTTGGTACCATCCCTTTTTAAAAACCAAACTTTTCAGCGTCGAGCTTGGCATCTCCTCCCCCGGGCGCTAGCATAGAAACCGCGTGTATACATATAGTATACATACAGTTGAGCGGGGGGCGGGGGGGGGGGGGTGGCAGCCGGTTACGTCGATCGCAGCCGACAATCGCAATTATCCAGTAGATAACGATTCCCGGAGGGCCGTCGCTAATTAATATAACCGGCGACGATTCGTTCGCGATTGACAGGAAAATGCGTGGAGGTAGGCATCGGCGCTTCCGTTCGCTCGCTTCCAGCGGAGCTGGGCGTAGAGAGTAGAGGGAGCTCACCACCGTCGAGGGGTCGGGGGGGGGGGGGGGCGACCGGGGGCTTGCAATTTGTCAGGTGACAGCCGAGAGACTGGAATAAATGGACAATTACACAAATACAATGTTTGACGTCATTTCAATGACGCGAGAGACACCTGTGATTGATTGTTAATTGCCTCGGTTTGTTACCCCGACCGGCGATGGGGCGGGGGCGGGCGGCAGGGGATCGCGGGTGTGGGTGATGCTGGGATGACGGCAGGACGAGAGGACCGGAGAGAGAGAGAGAGAGAGAGAGAGAGAGAGAGAGAGAGAGAGAGAGAGAGAGAGAGAGAGAGAGAGAGAGAGAGAGAGAGAGAGAGAGAGAGGTAACAGGGTGGGCGCGAATAATTTAATTGAACCGATCGATGCGCGCGGAGTGTTTTCACCGCTTTTTCCGCTACTTTGCCTCCTTCTTTTTATTCAAATCGAGCTCGTTCGTCTTTGCCAGCGCCCAGCGCCGCTCTCAAATTCCACGTTTCCATTACTGGTCCCGTTAGGGGACGTTTCTTTCGCCCCTGAGATCCGGACACCGTCATGTCACGTGTCCTGACTCGAGACGCTGGTAACGATCGTGTTACCGATAGGTAGGTGTCTATCAGTGATACTACACGTGTGTATTAATTTCTTCTTCATCGAGAAACATTCATTGATTTCCTCAGCTGTTGTACAATGCTTTCTGTTACTCTCTCGCGCAATAAAGTCGAGATAACGTAAACAGTAACTGGGTCTCTGTAGAGAAGAAACTAAGGAGGACGAAGTCGGACGTTCATCGTGTACCCATATCCCAGTTTCCTTATTTCAGCTTGTCTTGACGTCCTATCGGTAATCGCTGGCAGTATTTCCAGTCTTGACACGTGCCACGAAAAGTTTCTCTGGTCGTTACGATTCCGGCGTGCTCCTCCCTTTTTTTTTTCCTGTATCCGTTCTGGACTTTACGACCGCGGGAACGAGCGCGAGAATTCCGCGACCCGACGTTTCAACGGACGTTGGCTTGAATGTGTAAGAGGGGCATAACTCGGCGACTAAGTGGTAAATAATAGAAGCGTCGTAAAGCGCTGGGGTGGATTTTTCAAAGATACCCGCGCAAAAATTATTCGGCCAGCCCGTGGGCGACGTGTGGTTATATCGCAACGTACGCGTGGCTACGCTCGAAATATGGCAGACGCCTATGAAACAATTGTTTAATTTCCGAACTAAGTTATTAATATCCGTGCATTCAATAGCGGGGAAATTTATTAGCAGGCTCTTTGTTTGCCTCCCTGTAGAGTCGACGTGCGTGCAGGCATGCGCGAAACTTTCGGTCACGCGTAATTGCGAGATGTCGAATCAATTGCGCGGTTATTGTTCCTTCCATCGATGTCCAGTGTAAAATCTGCTTCCGGATACACTCCCTGACGAATTGATTCATATCGCGGTAAAACGACTTTAGTAGACCATCATTTTATTTTTCTTTGGCTACTGGTTGGTGGAAATTTCACGGGAAAAGTATGTTCCAGTATGTCTGCATTTCTTCTTTAAGGGGGTAGGTTACCCTCAACAGCCCAAAATCAGGCCCTTTTTCAAACGCATATTCTGAAGTTATAAATCAATATAGAGATAATTTGTTTCTAAATTTTTAAACGTCATTTCGTTGACTTTAATGCGCAAAAAGAAAGTGTTAAGTGTACTTATAGGAAAAAAAGTTATAAATATAAATGTGAGAGCGTGTACGCGATCCACCGTTTGATACTGAACACGATTCCGGACAGGTGAATTACCTAAAACACAAAGTAAAGGCATTTTTATAATCTGTAAGACAGTCTCCATCTTGTGTACGAAGCAAAATTTTGATAAACAAATTAATACAATTTTTATATTGATGTTTCTGATCTTAATTCTTTTTTGTAGGAAAAATATTTTTTATCTTTTTTTTACGAATTTATATTGAAAATGTGTTTCCTGCAGCGCCCTGTAAATTTTCATTTAAATCGTTGGAGCGGTTTTCGAGATTTTATGTTCACCGTTTTGGAAAACGTAGTTTCTGGGAAATCGCGTTTAAAGTTGGACATCGTTATCCGATCTCATGTGCAGGCTCGTACATTTTTTACTGTAATTCCATCAATTTTTAGAATTTCGGGGCCCGGTTGCGCTTAAAATTCGTAGAAAAGATGTAGCTAGCGGAATATGCAAACATCCTAAAAACCAATTTTCGAAAATTCTGAGGGTAACCTACCCCCTTAAGTTAATCTAAGAAACCTCGTGTTTCCCTTAATGGTATAGAATGACCGCGTCGCAAGAAGCAGTAACGAACTTCCTTCTCCCAGAAATAATAACATTACAGAACGATAACGCCAAGCACGCCTCCGTTGTCCAAATATTTTCGTTGCCCGCTGTAATTCGCGCAATCTTCGAGCCCGATCGCTGCACGCGAAGAAGTAATGAAAAGTTCGTTTCACGCGCGATTACGCCGGCAATTTGTAGGCGCGCGAACGGACGGTTTTCCCCTTTCGACCATCTGATACGCGTAATCGTTTCCCGTGTCGCGTCGCCGTCCGCTCGCGCGAGCCGTCGAAATTCGCGGCCGCGCGGGCCGAATCGATTCATCGAGGCATCGAGTCGGAACACGTCCGCCGTGATAACTTCGCGTTAAGAACGAATCGGCCCGCCGCGCCCTATCGCCCGGCGCGGCGTCAGAAACGCGCGCAGCTGCTCGATTAAAACTGCCAAACACACGTTTCCACCCGAGCCAGCTATCTTTTCGGAGCGCTGAATTATCAGATGCTTATAACCACGTAAATTAAAAGTTTCCATCGCGCAATGGGAACTTTTCCCCCTTCGAGGAACGCACGCAACGCGAGCTGCCGCTCGGATTATGGCTCGCGAGGAGGAATACCTATTCCACGTTCCCAGCGATTCTCCCATAATATTCTTCTTTACGCACGATCGAGCGGATGGACAAATGTGTAATTACATTTACAGCTGGCAGAACTTACTTAGTTGGACTTCGTCCCCATTGAAAGGTAGAAAATCAACCCTCCCTGTTTCTCGGACCACCCTCGCTTCCGAACGTCCGCCCGTTGCTCGCTCTCGCCAATTTCCTCCAGCGGAATAAAATCCCGCGAGCCGATAAATTCCGCGGGAAGATAGACGTGCCATTACAACGGCGTGTGTATAAATTTAATTTCCCATTAAAATGCATCCACGCGGTCCCGTTTATTTACCCGCTCGGCCACAGTTTCGACTTCTACCGGGCTCCTGCCGCGCTTCTATCACGCGGTAAGCAGCCCCGGCGATTGCCTCGGACACGGTAGAGCGAATAAACGAGTGTCGACTGGCGTGCGGAGGAAGAACGGGGGATGGCGGGGGACAGAGGGAGATGGAGTAGGATTCAGGGTACATATATACATCGTAGATTCCTAGGCAAGCCCGGCAAACACAGATAGTGCGTGAGCGTGTTAATGGAGCTATCAGTCAACATACACGGTTGAGCGACGTCTCAATCAAACACCGATGCACTCCTGACCTACGTTACATCAACGTCCCTGTTTTCGCGTCGTGTTCGATTCAGCATCGACCGGATCCGCCGTGCCACCTCTTACCTCATTATGCTCGGTGATTACGGCCCCCCCCCGGAGGGGGGGGGGGCGGTAATTAATGCCCGATTCTCCTAAGTTTTAATTGGTCGATTCGAAGCCGAACAACGAACGAGGGGGGACGGCGATTGTAATTCCCGGCGCGTTCGACCGGGAGCGAATCTTTTCCGCGCGGATATCGCGCAAGCTTTTTTCCTCGGGGGTAGTTGGCGAAGGCGGATTGCTTGTCCAAATAGGATGAAATTGAAGGGTATTCAAGGCTCTGCAGCTGGACGTTAACAAACCTCGCCCACTCCAGCGAAACAGGGATGAAACAGAAATCGACGAGTCCGTCGTTCGCGAGACGCGGAAAAGACGCGCGTACCTACCAGCGGCCAGGAGAAAATTAATTTTCCCCGTGTCCGTATTTTACGCGGGACACTCTAAATTGGGAAATCCCATTTAATCGGTCGTATTTCAACGTCAGCCTCGTTAGCCGATTTTATAAATTTTCCCGTGAATTTTCCCCTTGTGAAATTAATTAACGTATATATCCTTGATTCGAGGGCCTGACCCCCCGACCCTCGCGCGCTTTAACCCGTCCCTTGCCAATTTTCTTTCCACGTTTTCCGCCGATGATTTCGACCGGTCGCCCATCTATATCCGTGGAAAATTCTCTCTGTCTCTCCCGCGGAGGGAGAAAGACGGAGAGAGAGAGAGAGAGAGAGAGAGAGAGAGCGCGCGTTGGAGGGGGGGGGGTGAAAGGGGAAGAGGACATCCGTCCGGGGACGAGTTGTCCGGTATGCAAATTCGTTTTATTGTCGCGGCACAGAGAGTCGACCAGACGTGGACCCGTGTAAACGGCCATCTTCGCTACCCGCCTTAATTTCATTCATGCCCTCTGTACCCCGTGGCTGACCTCCCCCGACCGCCCCTTTGCCCCTCTGCCCCGCTTTAATTACTGCCAATTGCCCTTGCCGCACGCGAATTATGTCATTTCCACATGAGCAGCACTTTAGCGAAATTTTCGCTAGGTAGTCAGAAACGAGACGACCGCGCCCCGGCTTTTCTAGCCCTCTCTCTACTTTTCCAGGATCCCTCCTCGCGCCCATCCACCCTCGCACCCACTCCCTCTACCTCTCTCTTATCCCTTCGCCCACCTCCCTCCCCCCCCCTCAATCCCTCCCTCGTGTGCCCTGTCGTAATAAGGGAATAATTAATTAACTGCACTTCCGTACTTCGTTTTTGCGCTTCAACCTTCCCAGGAATAAAATTTATGTGTATCCGGGACCTTAATTAAACGGTACAATTTGACGGAACTACTGTATGGAAGTTTATGTTAATTTGCGAACGTACTTGCCGGCCCGCGGTGCACGGAGCCGCGCTGGTGTCGCCCGGCTAAATTGTCCTTCGTCCCGGGCTTTTAATTAACCTTCGAACGACACCTGCTTACGAACACGTATTAGGTCGGGTAGTAAAGCTTGTTTGAATTTATTAGGAGAACGTTAAGCGATATCGCGTTGCGCATGCTAGCAAACGACGGGCGCATTCTCCTCCTCTGTGCAGGCCCTTGCGAGCGTTCCAGTCGTTTCTGCGTTTTAGGCTTGAAAACATTTTCAAGTACGTGCGCCAAGTAGCGTTCGATACGCATAGAGATTTGGATCGCTGTTTTCATCTCTGTAACTACTTAATCCATCTTTATTTTGTATTACTGGACGGTTCGAAGGAGGATTGAGTCGTACTGCTTTAACAATTCTCGATAGAATATTAATACTTCGCTTCACACGGGGCCGCTGATTTAGAGAGGATTAACAACAGAATCTCCTCCCAACGTTCGATCCCCTCCGCCCTCTCCGATTTTCGTCCCGCTCATTGAAAAACGCGTTATTCGGAGCTTCGACGCGGTAATGCGGCGTTTTCGAAGCCAGAGATGAAATAAGGCGAGGGGGTGGCTCGCGTTTTTTTTTGCTGGCGCGCTGGCCACAAATCAGTAGGGCCCGGAACCTGGGTAGTCAGACTAGCAGAATGCTCGTACGAGAATAACACCACTAATGGAGAAAAATCACCGAGGTATGATAACATGCCTCCGTACTAATGCAATACACGATGCTACAACTACCGTTACCAGCGACGCCGAAAATTTCCCGCGGCCGCCGCGTTCCTTGTTTTCCTCCCCCTCCGACGGAAAAACCTGCAGACGTGTCGCGAGCCCGTGAAAAAACCGTGCTAAATTTAGGAACGTTGCAGCGCCCGTGTTCGATTTTACTCGAAATCTATGTGGAGGAGTGGGACGGGCCTCTCGAATGCCAGCAGTCATTTGTAATCCCTAGAAACGATCGACCTGCAACTAGGACTCTCTCGTGCAATCGATTTTAATAATCTCTTTGGTCTGTATATTCCTCAACTGCGGAAGAATCGAAGATAGCACAGCGGAGTGCATATATCTCTTGGAATTCACGGATAATCATTCTAAATCGATCCACATACTCTCAGTAATAGTTGAGAAGGTAATCGATTTCGAAAGTTGTTAAATACCAAGGAAGAAAGGGGATGGGCTTTGACAAGCGTTATGTCACTCGGTCCGTTTACCCTTCTCGCCCATCTCGCTGGAGTCCGATTGATCTGTCCAGAATGACGATTGCATGGTAACCGTCCATTTCGGATGAGGGATCGAGTGGCCCGCGATTTTCCACGAAATTAGCTCGAGGCTCACTTTCGAATTTGCTGGAACCATGACCCCGGGCGAGCGAGGAACCTCTTCCACGGCTGGAGGGGCACATTCATTTCTCGGTTGATTTTAACGGCGGAACGGACGAGGTTTCTTCTTCGATTAAACGTGCGCGGCGATGTGTGACGCGGGGGTTAAGCAGGGTCGGACGCGCGGAGCTGGAGGGTTGCACGGAGATCTTTCGAATTGGTCGAAATTGAGAGACGCGAAACTTTTATGGTGCCTCCCTTCGGGATAGTTGGAAACGTCGAAACGTCGGTGCTGACCGTTCGATGGGGATTCGCCCCTCCGCGAGTCCTCGTTTAATAACTCGAGCGAAAGGGGTGGCTGTGCTACGCACGGGTATCGGTAACAGGAGGTAATCGTATTACGTGTCTTCCTCGCGTCTTCTAGGTCTTCTTCGATCCCCGTTTTATTATACATTCGAATGCAAAGTGATCTGCTTGTACTTTTAATATTCTTAAATCACCTATTAAGTACCTAAATAGTCCTATTACTCCACCTTCCCGATGTCAACGAATTGTACATTTTATAAGAGAAGCGAGGCAGCCGTGCCGTTTCGTCGTTAAGAGTCGAGAGTGAAAACGGCCAGGTATGGGATTAGCCAACAAAAATTTCAGTGGAAGGAAAGCTGACAAATACAGCCCCAGCCTTCCTCTCCGATCCTTCGCGGACGCCCATAATTTGCATAATTGACGTCAGTCGGGCCGGGTCGTAATGAAATATCCGATGTCTTTTCCAGTAGCTTTTCAGTCAATCACGTCCACCGATTTTATTTCGCTAATGAAATCCGTATTTCGCCTCATTTTCTACGCTCGTTTAAAAGCCAGACGGTATAAATCTGCGCGCGGCCAGAATCAGTCTATAGTTGCGCGTTTCTGTGGCTTTAATCAAATCCGGGGAATCGTTCCACGTGTCGTTACGTGTCGTTATTTATTGCGAGACATTAAGAGGCTAAACTTGGCACGGCACAACACTCTAAATTATACCACTTTTACTATCTATTAAGTAATCAACTGATTCACAGAAAGTATGCTGAACAAATTCGTCTCACGCTGTTAATTTCAATTTCTATTTCCAATCGTTCCCCTGCAGAGATCACATTATTAGGGTAGGGTGGGGCTAATAGTCCCGTTTTTCGTATAAACCTGTGTAAAATTTAGTACTAACAATCTAGAGATATCTGGTGTTATTTTGTATAAACTATAACTATTATGCTTAACGTTCACGAACTTCGTTTGTTGATACTGTTATTTTCTGTTGAGTTATACCACAAAATGTTCCTCAATGCAAAATGGACTTCTTGCCCCACGGACGGGGCAAAAAGTCCATTGCATAGGGTAGAAAGTCCCTAATGTCTTTTCGTGTAATTTTAAACTATGTAAGTAAAAAAACTCTTTTCAAATCAACAAATATTTATTAAACCAATTCTTTTTGGTATACAATTTTGGTAGAGAACCTAATTTGGTATAGCAATGAAAGGAAAGCATGACTTCATTAACAAAATATAAAAATATAGGGTCAACGCACCAGTAAATGAACACTTAAGGCTAATGAATGAACACTATTATAAAATTATATTTGCAGCGCGATCGATTCCACGTGCTGCAAAAATTGTTTGTATATGAAGCAAGAAATGAAAAGAAGTCTCTAATTAAGTAGTTGCTTACTTTAATAACTGCTTTTACTCGTTTTAATAAAAAAATGTCCATTCACTGGTACGTGTTCATTTACTGGTACATCCACCTTAGGGTGACTTAGGTCAGAGGCTCGCTTTGAACTAAAAACTAAAAAAAAAATCGCTCAACTAACAAAAAAAAAACACTATTTAAAGACTTTGGCATCGTTTCATTATACTTTGGCCATCTTATTATGAAAACAAATAATAAAATATATATTTTCAGTCTGAGGGACTTTTTGCCCCAATGGTACCTCTATAGTTTTTAGCGAGATATACGTTAGAAAATATTAGCATTCAGCAATAAACAATATCATGCACACATTACTAAAGGAACATACAATCTTAACGCACTTGGCTGATACGCTTGTAAACTGTGGTTTACTTCGTATAAAACAATAAAGACGACGTATTTCTTTTAGTTTTCGACACATAAAATAACGAATGCGTCGTGTAATTCGCACGAACGTCCAGGAGCGACTGACGACTCTGTGGTCACCTCCGTTTCTTCTCGCCTTTTACATAGTATACTGCGAAACTTAATACATTTTTTAGGAATAGAGATTTTGAATTCGGGACTTTTTACCCGCCGGACTTTTAGCCCCACCTTACCCTACCCCAAGGTCCATTTTAAACCTAAAACCCTGGACTTCCGAATCGCCGCGTAGACTCGGTCGAAACCTGTTCGCCAACGTGCCCCGATAAGGCCGAACAATCGTGTTTGAATCCAAATATCGACGTGGGAGGCGCGCAGGGTTGGAAGACGCGTAAATCGGCAACATAACCCCCTACCCCCCTGCTCATCTCCCCCCTGGAAAAGTTCGACGACAGTTCCCGATGACTGTATCCCGTCGTCGTGCCCGATCCATTAGTGTAATTGCAATTTATTTAGTAATTACTTTAATTAGTGAGCACCCAGCCGTGCTACGAAGAGGTTCGCGGGAGTTTCCAGGAGGAGGCGGACGCGGGACACGAAGAACCGGGCGGGCACGGGGACTAACGGAATTAATTAATGAATTAGCCTTAAGGGATAAGGCGTAAAAACAAGTGGAAATCGGGTTGAAGCGGCGCAGAACGAGCGCCCGATTAAAGTAAGTGGTCTAAGGAACGTAAGTAAGCGAGTAACTAACTAAGTGACGACTAAACTGCCGTCACGTCGGAAAAGAACGAGGATGGAACGGGGAGGGCTGCTATCGGTAGGGTCCGAAGATGAGAATTAATGGCGACCTAGCCAAATCCTTTCTTATCTGGCCTGCTTTAACGCAACGGGCCGATTCGATGCAAATTAAACGAATCAGATCGCCTCGTTCTTCTTTCCCCGTAATCCCTCATCCCTTTGCGCCCCTCCACTGGCTCGCTTCGCCTTCATTGTAGACAAGACGCTAGCTAGGGGTTCTTGCTCCTTCCAGGGATTGTTTTTAGCATCGAGAGGTGTATTACGTTAACTATACACTGTCCCTATAGACAGCTACGGGAAACGTGGAATCGTGGAAAGCCTGGTTGTCAGTTATTCCAACTGATTCACTTAATGAATCGACAGGGGCACAGCTCCACCGCCGGGCAACTAAATATTTCGGTTGAACGCGAAGATTAAAGGCGATTCGTTTTGAAAAATATCGCGCACCGCGCGCACGCCCCCGCTCTCCGCAAATCTCTGAATGGCGAAATTTTCCTATGACGCGTACGGAACAAAACGGAAGCGAAAAAAAGAACGAGCGGACACAAAGAATTTCACGCATGAGATTTTGCCTTTCGGTCATCAGGTTTTCAATTATTGTCGTGCACGCGAGGAACTGGCCGCGGCCTTTGATCGCGCCGCGTTGATTTCTGCCCTTTCCGCGGGTAGGAAAAAAAAAATGTGGCAAAAGAGCGACAGAGGCCGAAACAGAGTGGAATAAATCGCCTCTGTCCGCTCTGTTTGATTTCGACTAAACAATAATGATCAGTAATATCGACTTGTTTATTGTTCCATCGGAGGGCTACGCGACGCGGCGCGGCAGCGTTTTATTGGGAATTTTTCGCCGAGCCGGGCTTCATAAAAATGAATAACCATTCGCCTCTGTTCCCATCGCGCCCCCCCCCCCCCCCCCCTATCCACTTTGGCTTGACTCTGTTACAGAAATAGCATTCGCGTTCGCCACGGTTCCGTTTCTACCGATATTGTTATTAAGTCCCCGGCCTGTCCCGGCCCGATCCGTGCAAAAATTAATATCCACGTTCGTTCCTCTTCGTTATGATTAATGAACGCTGCCGTTCGATACCTCGAACCTCGGGTCCTGCTTCCGCCGAAAATATCGCCGCGCGACACTTTCCACTCGCGGCGCAGAATCAAAGTCGCCCGGGTCTCGATCGAGTATTAATACCCCCTCGCTCGCTCGACGCTTTTTTCGCTCAATTTGATCAAACAGAGATTGCACAGAGGCATTCTTTGTGACACGCTGCACGCTTTTACGCCCGTGCCTTCGGCGCGCGGATACTCTTACACAAAGACACCGTGTGCCCGTTGTTTTTACACACGTCCCATTCCGCGGATTGGCGCTCGCCGATCCCTCGCGCGGGAACCGCGGGCTCTTCGCTCTGTCGGCGAAACACGATCGGTGGATATTTCATGGGTGCTTAAAATTCAATAAAAAACACATTTCGACATTTCCACCGACACTTGGGGAAGGTCAGGGGGCGCCGATCGCGACAACGATCGCGTTTGGATGCGGCGGCCGCGCTGGTATTGTCCCGGGGGTTGGTTCGCGCTTTGTGACGGCAAATGAACTGGAAATCAGGAAATATGCCGGGCGGCGCGCGCGCCGGCCCGATTTTACCGGCGCGAGGGGTCATGAACCAAACCTCCCCAGCGTCCGGAAGGAAGACGATCGATTTGTATGTATCGTGGTTTCGCCACCGTTTTCGAATCGTTTTTGCATCCGCCCCGCTGCACCCTGTTCCGCCGTATTTCGCCCGTTCGGGGCATTTTATTTTATTATGTGCCCCGTAATCGGTATCCCGTCAGCGCCGATCGGACCGTGAACCGTCCATGTGCGTTCGGTCGTTTAAATCGATTAAAATCGTGGCCGTAAAACGTGAATTTTAATAATTCACAACCGAGGGACCGGTGTATCATTTCGTCCGCGCGCGTGTTCATTTCACTTCTCCATAATACGATCATTCCCGATGGAACCATTAGCACAAAGTTGCGCGAGCTTTCAGGGCTTTGGAAAGATGTCCCCTTCGCTTCAAATGTCTCGAGCGTCGCGAAAACACGCCAGCGCCATTTAAAGTGTTAGCGTTCCCTTCAGCGTTGGGAGTCGAAGATGGGATTCGTGTGTTTCCACCATCGTCGGCGTTCCGTTTCATTAGATCCTCGCCTCGTGCTTTCGCAAACGCGATCACGTTCGCTTCGTTCATCTCTCAAAGGGGCGCGGAAAGCGTCCCAGTCGCGAGACATCGCCCCCCACCGCCCGTTACAGCGTCGCGTTGTCCCGATGAATGGGATCCCTATCGCGCGGCCCGATTGAAAAACTTGGGAATAGGTCTGTCGCGGGCGGGAAAGCTCTCGTTCGCGAGGCGCCCGAAGGTGTAGAGTTGTGGAGCGTAGACGGGAGCATTGAGGCGGCATTTGCGTTCTGACACGCTCGGCTGCCATAAGCCAACTTCAATCGAAACGCGGCGGGGCTAGCGGAGGAAGGTGAAGGAGGACGGACGACGTGAAATGAATCGGGCAAACGGACAGACGTGACAGACATAATTCCCCGGTAAGCAGTACTTAGAGGGGCTACCCACCCCCGGGGGGACACCTGTCGATTCCCACCGGGGAAATATCGCCTGGGCCACACGAACTGTCTTCCCTCATGTTTGGCTGATACATACCGTCCTCTGTGCAGCGAATGCACATGCGTCTGCCGATCGGGAACACCTTGCGCTGCTGCGAAATCGTTTTGCGAGCACCGTTGTTCAGTTGTTATCGCGCCAACTGGCTAGCCGTATCCGACCTTACCTACGCAGCTTTTCCGCGACCCTTGTCCATGATCCAGCTGGGAGGATAGCTGTAGACAGCATGGCGGTTACAAGCTTGTTGCATGATAGCTCGATGTGTGCGTATGTGAGTAATGAATATTTAGTTATGGGCGGTGTTGTACGCTAGCCACTGGGCTGAAGTTTGTTTAGTAGAAGTCGCACATTGTATAATATTTAATATACTATTATAGTGTTCAGTTTCATTTACTACTGTGAACATTTACTACACATTTCACTAATATCAACAAAACAGCATAATACAATTTTTTTTTAGAAATTATTAGAGCGGTTTGTAATTGACGTTTTGCATTCAAATTTGGTTGCAACAGATTTCGTTTAATCAACTCCTTCAGAACTTAACGCCTTCTCTTTTGATTGGAGGCCGCGGTAGGCTTGCCTGTTGCAAACTTGGTGTTCGCACTATTGATAACAGTAATATATGATGTAACACGTAGATAGGAAAGAAGGTCAGAATTACGCCAAGGCCCATCGACAAGCCGATCCACCAAAGATACTTGAAGCGATCGCTCGAGTTTCTTCAAACAGAACCCAGCATCTCCCCTTCTCCCCAGCGCAAACGGACCGGGCAAATTTGTTTTTAATTAAATCGCCGCCTTAATGAAGCTTGAAATTTATTTCCGCCCGGAGAGAGGGCGTATTTATCGAAATAGTTACGCCGGCCGTTAATTAATGCGCGGGCTACAACTTACAGCCGGAAACGCGATACAGCCGATACAGTTCTCGCTAATTAAGCAGTGAGGGCCGCCACGGATAGTGTTAAACAACAAAGTGAGGAAACTTGCGGCAGATTAGCGTCGTTAACGGGGTATTATTAAACATCGCTAAGGTAGATTTATTACCCGCGCCAGGCAGCCGGGAGGAGGGGGGGGGGGGCGACGGAGATTTTCATTTTACTGGCAATAATGGAAAGAGCTTTTTGTGCCTGCTGTACGCGGTGCAACTCTGTTATTTTTTTATTCACCTGCAAGCATCACGAGAACGAATATCTCCCCCGCTCCTCCGTAAAACACCTTCTTCCCCAGCATAAGTGGAGGAACATATTCAGCGTTATCGACAGTGACGATATACGCGTAGCTACTCCTCCGCGCTGCTGGAGAAGGCATATAATTGAGAGGCCCTTGGTCCCCCAATGTCCGACGGTCGGCTCGACTTCGTGTATGAATAATGTCGGCGGAAAAGGTGAAACCAGCCACGAAATAAAACGCAGAACTCACGTTCTTCCCGTAATAAATGTCAAATTCTTACTTTATGCCGGCGATTAATTCCTACCCCGACCACCGTGCTCCAACCCCTTTGTACGGCTCGCGTCGATGGCAGCAATATTTGTCGTATTTCGTCCGCTCACAAATCTAACGTGCAGCCCGCTTAAATCACGGGGATCTTGATCGCGTTGCCGGGCGAATTTACGAACGTCCCGGCGCGCTTCAAGAGCCCCCGCGGAACGTACTTTCGCGCTGGCATCGATCGTAAATAGCCCTTGGCAGCGCGGACAAAGAGATTTAATAGTCGAAAGGGCAGCGCGTCGACGTCGTTAAAAAAATCTGTTAGGACCGAATCGCTAAGAGTCTGGACGCATCGGATTGCGTGCCCTTCGTGGAAGTGAAGGGCCAGGAAAGTTACTCCTCTCGTTAGATCGTTCTTTCTGGCCGGCTCCGACCGTATTTTCTACACTTTCCCCGCGAGTGTTCTAACCTCCGGCAAACATTTTCCCGCGCGCTCTTTTTGGTCCCGTCACTCCGCTCCCCCGCCGCGCCGAGTCCTAGTCCTGTTTGCTTTTGAATAATAAAAATATGTTTGCCGTGGCGGGTCTCGGGCGCGTACGTTATCTGCAGGAGGGAAGGGACCACGAATACGTTTCAGGTACGCGGAATGGATGAGAGGCCCGGTGCACGCAGGCAACTCAGCCGGGATCTCGCCACAAATGGATGTGGTTCTATGTTCTTGGGGGCGGGGAGGAGGAATATTATATGTCAATAGCAGGATAAGCGGCTTACACCCTTATTGTCGTCACGGTATTGTCGGAGCTGTTGCGTGGCAAGGAACTCTGCAATTTCCCTGTTACATTGCCGTTTATAGGACAGTTGGCGAAGTTCACGTGCTCCGAATTGTCGAAAAATTCGAGCGACGTGATCGTTTAAAGGGAAGGAAGTTGGGGACGCTTAAGTAGCTGCAATTGAATTTCGGAATATTCTACAGGCTTCAGAAATAGAACATTGTATTGGAATATTCCACGGTTGGTGCGCCAGTGGGGTTGTTTATTCCGCCGAAGAGGAACCTTCGAACATTCGGATTTCAGCAGCGCAGTTTCAGCTTCGGAACTGGTCGGCCACTTAACCAGATTCTCGGAACGGTTTCCGTCTGTAAATTAATTCGCCACGCTGTCCCGCTTTAAAACGGTTTAATGCGTATATCATAGCCGTCTGCGGCGTCTGCGTCTCTATATAATCGCGTCGGCCGGTCGGGCTAGGTCGAAAGTTTAAAAGGGTGGAAGGGACCCGTGTCGCTTAAAATAAAAAAATCTCTTTCCACAAAGAGACTCGCGCCAGCCAGTCACACGCGAAAGCACTCGACACGAATTTGTTCTATTTTACGATATTTGTCGGCGCTTAATATTTTCAGCAAACAGGTTAAGTGCCTCTAAGTGGCCGTGGCGGAGAAATGAAGAGGGTTGCCGGGAGGAAGAGAGATGCAAATGAGAGAGGGAGAGGGGGAGAGAGAAAGGAGGACGAGGGTAATCGACAAGAAGAACGAGGGAGCGAAAGAGTGTGCACACGAGGGCGCGCGTGTGTGTACACGTACACAGAGCGGGGAAAGAAGAGGGAGAGTGAAAGGTGGAGGTAGACACATTAGTCGGCCAGAATTTACCTACCTTTGTTCATTTCACAACGGCTGAACGCCTGCGACGAATGGTGATATATCTGCATACACTATCGATCAAAAGTTTCGCTGCACCTGCACCATCGGCACTTTACGCCTGAGCGCAAGATGGAGGCCACGTGGCCACTCGTTAATCGCCAACTCGGCAGAAATTTTGAAAATCGTCAGGCTTGATTCACAGGCGTTATGTGTAATTACAGAGGGTGTTGGTTAAGTTCCTCCACGTTTGCGCATTAACGATACATTCGTTCATGGTCAGAGCTTCCTAAGTAGCCTTTGATAACTTCATATGTACAGGGTGGACCGCGGAGATCGCGGTGAAATTAGAGAAACGGTGGTTCCGCACGGAGAACATTTGGAATGGTAAAAAAAATTCTTTTGGCATACAGAGGATCGTGCTCGGGTGGAATGATGCTCTTTAACCACAGATCGAGTAACGTTTGAGCGTAACACGGTTTTCAGCTGGCAGGGAATGAAACGGTAATGGCGGGGCGCGAGATTTGCGCGTGGCGGTGAATCAAAGGGATCTTATATCATTCTTCGCATATATCGATGGCCTGTAATAACCGAGATCGCTGGCGGGCACTCGCCGTACTCCCCGCGATTACTTGGAAAGCCCTTTAAGCCGCGGGGATAATTAAAATATTTTCTTCCGTCCAATATTATACTTACGGAGTGCAGCGAACCCATATACAGGAGTGCCTTTGATCTGCAAATGCAATTCGAAAGTTCGGGCGTCCGACGTTTCCTCGGCTAAATACATCCTCCCTCGGATGGATGCTAATGGGACACCAGGTATCCTCGCGTAGGCGGTTACGTACTGTAAATGTTTGCCTACCCTTATGGCGTTCTGCTTGCACGGAGTGTGTCTTTTTAAACACAATTTTCCTGGCCGGCCGGGCGCGGTGGGGGGCGTTCGCACTCACGTTAAAATTACGAACGCACGAATCACTTTGGAACATCCGTTTGTTATAAAATTCTTGTAATTCACCTCCGCTCTCCACCGTCCGCCGACACTGCCGCGGCCTTTATTATACCCCAGCCAATGAAGGTAGGTACCTACGCGCTTACGGGAATATTTCCTCCTTTGTCTCGCGAAAATACGTTCGCCGTGTTGACTTTGCTGCAAGGCGAGCTGGTTACTCAACTTAACTTCGACCGGCGGCGACGGCGGCGGGCGGCGACGCGACGGTAGCGCACGAATTCGTCACATTAGCTGGATATTATCGGTTGATCCGTGAGTGGCGTGTTAATTGGAGGAATATCTATATTCTCGCCGCTCCTTTCATGCTCCGCCGTATAATCACATTTTGATGGTAGACGGCAAAGGTGATAAAGTTACTCGACCCTTTGTCAGGCCTCGCTTATCCAGCTGTACTGGCGAGGGACTCGTGATTTCGCAGTAAACCAGATTGAAGGAAGTTAGGAGGGAACGGTCGTATGGCTTGTAAGCCGCTGTTACAGCGGTAAGCATTCGCAATCAATGTCCATAATTCAATCGCAATTCATAACGCTGCCCCGGAATACAATCCGGCTAATTAACTCCGAGACGCGCGTGCATAAACGTACGCACGCTTGGGGGACTAATTACTTACTTACTTGCCCGCCATACTTGCTTAATTCGAGACACAATGGGGGTCGGCTCTCATTTGCAATCGTAAACTGGAATTCGTGCGCGAGACATTAAGCTGGAAGGGTGGGTCTTTCTCTTTCTCTCCCTCTTGCCGCCCCCCTCTTGCTCCCTCTTGCCCGGCGGATCTCCTTCTCCTCGTCTTTCTCTCCTTCGCTCCTTCACTCCTCCCTCCCGCCAACCCCGCCACCACCCCCCTTCCCCTCTGTCCTTCTCGCTCCCGCCGAGGCGCACGCTCCGGGGTTAATTGCAAATATAATTAGCGGCTCGAGTCATAAGCGCGGGCGTTCGTATTTGAATGACTGCCTCGGTGTTCTCACGACCCCGATTGTCTATGAAGTGGATCTCGGGGCCGCACGCGGCAAAAGTAGCGAAACTCATTGCTAATTATCCGTGGAACGCCGTTTAATTAAGGCTGCGGCAATGACGGAGGGTATCCAGATGTATAGAGGAGTGTAGGTACGCTGCTGCATGTGGAGGTAAGGCGCACGCTCAAATTAGGTTTCCATGGAACGAATAGCTCGTTCGTTCGTACGTTCGTACCTTCGTTCCTACGGCAGTCAGACCCGAACGTTGCGTTTCGAAATTTCTCCCGTTATTTTCCTCCCCTGTCCCTCCACCCGCGCTTCCCTCTGCCCCTGCACATCTCTTTTCTGTTTAAACTTTAAATATCCCACGCATTTCTACCCCCCCCCCCCCATCTTCCCCGTCTTCCTGACCACCCACTCGCGTCACGCGCCCCACTCTGGACTCTCCATATCATTTTATTAATCGATATCGTTAACCCAATTTCCTCCGCGACGAGATGTAGAATAAAACGAACGCCCGGAAAAATTTAGGAACTGCACAGTGCACGTCCATCCGTCGCGATCCATTGGACTCGTCCGTCCGCCTTGTTCATCTCCTCGTGCGAGTTCCTCGCCGGTTTACCAGCCGCGCGCGTTCTTTTCGCTACCTTCCACCTCGTTCCCTCGCGCACCCTCCTTCCTTTCGACGAATTAGCCCGCGTTATCTCGCCCGATCGCCGTGAAACTTGGCAGAAAATTTTTCCCGCGTTTACGATCGCGAAAGAGGCTAACTGTTCACGGGTTCAGCATCCATCCTCCGTTCGATCGCGTCCCATCTTCAAACAATAAAATCCACGCTCGATAAACGAACATAAGAGGTCCGCCATTATTCCCCCATTCCTCGAGAAGAATTCCAACAATATCGTCCGAGAGTTCCCTTAGCCCCAAACTTCGCCGAGAACTTCGCGATCATCTATTCGTTAATTAATTAATTAGCGATTACTCGAGTCAGAAAAGCTCGATTGTAGCGAGCCACGCCACGTAAACTCGCTGGCAAGAAGCCCTCGCGGGCCGAGGATTGTAATTGACTGGTAATTAAGAATTGCTAATTATTCTTGGTCGGCGAGCGGCGCGTCCCCCCCCCCCCTCAGTCGCCGCTGCACCCTTGGTCTTTCTACGTTTCCGAGGCTCCTTTGTGAGGCATCATAATGAGAGGCTGCACACCACTCGAGACTCGCAACTCTAACTCAGAGCCGCGGCGCGGGAAGAGACGTATTATTATTTCCTAATTGGGCCATTATTCACGAAACTAAGACCACGTGACCGCGGCACGCTGCGGGATATCGCCCGCCCGTCATACTATTACCGTTCGCCCTGTTTACACGTTACTTTCGCCACGATTACCAGCGTATTTTCTGCGCATTCCCTCCGCCGCGCAATAGAGGATCTCGCCTGGCAATCGGCAATCCCATTCTTCCACCTTTTCGTGCCCGCAAAAGTAGCCGGAGACTGCGATCGCGCGGATAGTATAGTTTCGCTTCATCGACTCAGTCGCGCGGTTTTTTACTCGAAATCGAAGGATCGCGAGAGACAACGAAATTTGCGGGACGCACGGGTGTTCGCGGATCGAACAAACCGGTTACAAGATCGAAGCCAGGAACCATTCAACTCCTCTAATAAATCGCACGCGGGATAAGCTCTCGCATCGAATTACCAGTGAAAGCTGTTGCTCCGTTCTCACGGTGCGGGCGGCGGATTTACGAATAACATCGGCTCGAGAATCGCAAATTGCCCGTCGATCGGGAAGATTCAAATGGAATTTACAATTATTGCGCGGCAACTTTCTTTTGCCGAGCTCGCCCCCGGGGTCCGTTTCCTCGATCTGTCTTTGCCACCGGGACGAGTTTAGCCGCTGCGAGGGTTTGGCTCTTTAATAAATAATCGCTGGTCGGCTGGACTTATAATTTCAATTAATAATTCATAGGCTACAGGCTGGTGGGTGGGCTCGCGGGGCCACGCGCCCCTATTAGCATACGCGTAAATTAAGGGACCGGCCAATTATAATAATTGTGTAATTACGATAATTGCCGGGCCAGACTTTCTCGAGTGTGCTTCTCTCGCCCTTTACATGCCTTCGCCCCGTTCTATCGCCACTGCAACCGTCCCCCCTTCTTCGCCGAGGTATCGTAACGAGGTCGTTTCGATGTACGTAACCTGTCTGCGCTTAAAATCTGCCGACATGTAAACGGACTCGACGATGTAACTTCCGGCAAGAGTAAATTAATTACAAAATTACGATTCCAGCCAGCTGCAGAGTTTCCTTCTTGCTGAATGTTGGGTCGTTAACTTGGATGCTGGATGACGTTCAGACGATTGTTCTGAATATCTATGAGATATCTAGGATGGAGTAAGTTTAACTGCGTACCTACGGAATGAAATATTTCAAAGTAATTCTTTTTATACAAGGCTCGAGAGAAAACCAACTGGAATAGTTCGGTAGGGGGATGGCGACTGCTAGATATCAATTAGAAATCGGTGAAAGCGTCATTGAAATCGAGAAGGACCGTAATCAGCCGCATAGAGCGCGGGCGAAATATAGGCGTTGATAGATCAAACAAACGTCGGATTGGATTATTTTTATCGCTGTTAATGGGGATGGCTCGGCCAGGTTTCATTTCACAAAGCCCGGCGCTAAAATCAATTCCCCGCGCTGTGATCCCCTCCCCCCTTTGAATCTCCTGCTCGATCAGCCTCACTAGGCTACCCTCGCCGCACCCTCCTATCCATATTTATATATCTATATACTTGTACGTTTCTATCTACACGTGTACATATATTTTCGACTTCTACGTGCTCGCCGACCAGGTATCCGTCCGTTTGTGCCGATTCCACGGAATCATTTGGCCGTGCAGCTTCGCTATTAATATCGGCCTTCACGCACCATAGTGGGCCACATTCGCTATGTAAACCGTGGAATAATCGGCGGCACAATTGCTGGCAAAGTAGCCTGAATATTATTGGAAGGAAACAGGAAAAGCATGTCTGATTGAGAATCCTTTTGCTCGGTAGAAGCTCCATGCCGCGTTATTCCGCGGTGGAAATGTGCAGTGGAAACTAATCCAAATGGAATTCGTTGATCGCGGAAATTGTTAAACGTCTGTCCCGCGTAATTTGTTCTCTTCGAACAAAGATACAGAGAGAGGTGAAAGAATTCCGCCGTGCCGTTCCCGCAGCTATGCGCGGGGACGCGCAGCCATTTCCATCGGAACGTTTCATTGATACCGAACATCAAATAATACATCCATAGACCGGGCTCGTTTATTTTTCGGAATGTCCCCCGGGGTGTGGTGGAAGTGGCGATTGTGCCCGTCCCCAGCCGCGGGATCGATACATCGATCTCTCGACGACGCCGAATGGAGAGGATGGCGTCGTGAATAATTTCGCGAAAGACAAAACTGACACCGTCGATCGGCCGCGCGGCCGTGTCAACAGGAATCTTGGCAATGGAAGGTACACAGTCAAATATTTGAGGCGGGACTGCCGAATTTGAAAAATATCGGCCGCCTGGCCTGCTGGAAGCCGATGGGGATGTTTAATTCACGGCGGACGGAACGGTGACAATCCCATAGAAGTCCATATAAATCTCTTTCCACTATTCCGACCTCTCGCCCCCCTTTCTTCCGTGTTTGCACTAGCCGTGCCTTCGCGGCTCGCGCCCGACAGAGGTACGAAATCGCCTCTCGATTCTCATCGAGTCGAGGGCGGAGCACGGACGCGCCCGCTTTTGTTCGATGGCCGTTTCGGTTTACAGGCTCATTCCCTTCTCGCCTTCTATTACGCGCGAATTTATAACGAACCCGAGACTAACGTAAGCAGAACTCGCACGTTGCTTTCTTTTCCGCCGGAGCATTGTCAGCCGGCTCTGCGCCCGGTCACGGCTGTAATTTAACCAATTGTTTCACGCGGATTTACGAGTCTCTATTTCATGTTTGAAGAACTGCGCACACGTTCGGCGCACGAAGCGCGAGTACGTTTTTGGTTGTCGGTGACCGTGTGTTTATTCTTTGGCTATTTCATCTTAAGGGGGTAGTGGACGGACTATTGGATACGGAAAATCGTTACTTTCTTTGACGCTAAATTACCTTGATACCAAACAATCGTTACAGCCGCGCTTTTCACGATCTATTGCGGGCACGTTTGCGAGTAATTACAAAAAATAAATCGTCGGAATGTATAAAATTGTCGAAGTTATTAATCGTTGAAGCCCTGTACGGCGCGCCGCTGTAGGTGGTGTAGGGGAAACCTGTCCAAAACCGTATACTTAAGGTTCTAGGTCCATAACTTTTTAAATAATAAAACAGATTGGGTAATGAAAACGGTATTTATTAAAGGGTTTCGTAAACAACACAAAATAATAAAAATATAATTGAAAAGTTTAAATAGGGTACTTAATTGAACAATAAAACAAAACCTCTTCTTTTTCCGGTTTTGCCCACCCTATGGGGCAAAACCGTATAGTATATATTATCGGTCTAAATTACCAACGGTAGAATTGAAAATCGTCGAGTTCTTCGGATCCCCAGCCGGTGCAACCTTCGTGTGCCCATCCGCCACACCTTGTACATTGGACCCAATTTTGATCCCATGTTTCGATTGATTATACTCATTATAGCCTTTTTCATATTTTCCGAGTTTCAATCTTGTCCGGTAGTGTTTCTTTTATAATTACGTAGCATCTTGCTGACACCTTTAAACAAAAATGGAACGCTACTTAGTTTACGAACCGTCGTTCGGTGTACGGTTTTACCCCGTACGATTTTGCCCCAAGACGTAAGAATCCACACTTTTGGTTACAGCTAAATATGAAAATGACAACAATCGGCCACGATCATCAAAATATAATAGAAATAGATACTGTTAATATATATCTTCATGTAACTTACCTTCTAATTACCAGAACACTATATAGTCCACTTGAAGTACAGTCGAAAATAAGATCACAGCACGTAGAAATATAATAAATTTAATAATTAGTTGGAGCGTATGTATTTTGCCACGAGGATCTGTTGACTAACAGTTCAATATGGCGGAAAACAATTGCGAAACGCGTGTGGGCTTCGTTCATTTGTTTTCAGAAATAAGTACGGTATACGGTTTTGCCCAGGTATACGGTTTTGGACAGGTTTCCCCTACATTGATTTAGGTGAGCCAATCATCTGAAAGCAAAATGCTTTTGGATAAGTACTTTATACACCAAAATCTACAGAGTGGACCTTTGCCGATGAATTTGGACAAAAATTGTGGAAGTTACACACGAATCAATTTTTTCCCACATTTTTCAGAAAAAGATCGTCTTTAATCAGTTATAAAATGTTTTACAAACATTCAATGTTGATGCGGGAATTCCACTGTGTAGAGAAAGGAATTCTACATGTCCAGTAAAAATTTTAAGTGAAAATATTCATTGGTTCAAGAGTTATGATGTAAACCGTGTCTGAAAATGGTGTTTCAAGAAAAACGGCTTCAAAGTTAAGTCCCTTATGCCAATACCGCTCTGCGAGGTCGTAACTCGACGGTGCACTCAATTACGTTCGCTGCTATAACTTCTACAATTATTTGAATTTCTTCATGAAATTTTGTTTAAGATGTTCATAAAGGATAAGACTTTCAGAATCAGCTAAAAATCGATTTCTTGAAGCTGAAATAGTGCATTACCCTCCAAGGTTGAAACGAGGCAGATAGATCAATTCCGTGATGGTTCGGTGTTCTCAGTGTGAATGGTAAAAAATATCATTTTCCTGTGCTGGAATGGAGCAATTCACATTTATCCGTGTCAGTTACTCACACCGAAACATTTTCGAATGCCGAATGCGTGGTCCCGCCTTAATTCGAATTGAGACCTGACCCAAAGCAAATGAATTTGATTAGCAGAGACACAGCGCTATGAAACTGTAGAAAGATCGAGGCAGAAAGTAGAAACAGGTAGGCCTGTGCGCGCGGCGTGTCCCCATTCGAAGATCCTGTGCATCCTACGATGCCATGAATGGAAGCTGAATGAACGCGGGCGTTACTCCGTTACGACCCTAAGCGAGGCTCAGGCTCGGCTCCTTGTTTTCCCACGTTTTTTTCAACGTCCTTGTCTCGGCGCCCGAGGCTGTGTTTACTTTAACGCCCGGCCATTTTGCTGACTTCGCTATTTCTCGTCCACTGGCCTGCTCGCGCGGGCTGCACAGATATAGGGAAGTGGGTCAGATCGTTCAGATGCACACGTGAACAGGTTTCGAGGGCCGGGGCAAGGACGTGGAAAAAAAGAACGTTGGAAAACAAACACGCGAGCGTCGCTTAGGGTCGTACGTAGTATATATGTCACCCTTATTCAGCTCCTTTCTGTCTCATCGACCAGCGACTTGAACTTAAAACGATGGGCACCGGACGGGGAGGCCGTGCTCGGGCCACTTGTGACCCACAGCTCTTCTTTCCAAGCGTCCCGCTGTACCTACTGAAGATTGACCGCAGACGCGTTTATTCGCCTTTCTCAAAATCTATAAAGTACTTTCCGCGGATCTTTGAATTCTGCTTTGGAAAGAAACTTTTTCAAAATATCGCGTCGAAATGGAAATGACGAATTAATTTCTTCGTTCCTCAACCGCTGACTACACCCCCCTGACGATTACAAGGGAGATTGGAAGGCTCCCCGAAGAGCAGCCTCGCAGGTGGTGGAAGGGATTCGAAACGTAAAGCACCAATGGTGTTCTGCTGCGTTCGCAGCGCAGCGCGGGGGGGGGGGGGCGCGATTAAGAGGCCTCCACGCAGCAGAGCGCCGGCTAGAAGAAACATAGTGGTCGGGGCTGTTGTTTTTAACGGTCACTTTCGCGCGGCTGCAGACGGCATCCTAGCGGGCACCCGAGCGCCCCCGTTCCCGCCTAATCGGAAGTTTATGCGTTTATCCGAGGGAATAAAGGGGGCAGCCGCGGCTCCGTGGCGTGCAAGCGCCGCGAAATATTCGCACGGTATGGAACATTTAACGCCGCGGTCCCTCACACCGCGCAAACAGTAAAAACGACGACGAGGAGCGCCGATAGGAAAGGGGATCGGCGTGGATGGAGACAGAAGCGCTGCCAGCCACCTCGTATTTGCGCCCTATACCGAAAACCTGCTGTATTCCCTGTGAAATTCACCTGGTTTATATTTTCTGTCGTTTCCGGCGCATCGGCGTAATTCTCGCTCCCGCTTCCACCGACGCCCCCCCCCCCCCCCCAGCCCCAGCTACGCACCACCCCGTCGTCCCATGGTTCCCGACACCGGGATTTTTATGGGGGATAATCCACCCACTCGCGGGCACGGCACTGACACTTGTTTTATCCGTCTGTGAACGACGCTCCATGCTTTCCCGTGTCCTACCACTTTTGATGCGAGCATGGGGTGGATGGACACGCGGAGGGTGGTGGGACCGACGGCGCGGGGCGACTGCCGCGTAAACGCTTTTTTATTTCCACGATTTTCCTACGCTGTGTGATCTCCAGGGCCGCGGCCTGCAGGTGCGCGCGATTCGTCGCGTAATCGGTTATTAATTGCCGTTGAGGGTTTAAAGGACGTTTGTCGTTTGGAGAAGGCGTCCTGGGGAGGGGTGAATTTGGGGTGGCGGTGAAAGGAGGAAAGAATTGTGGTGTTAATAGAGTGGACGCAAGTCAACAGTTTAGGCAGATACGTTTTGCATAGTTTTTTGCATTTCAAACAGAGTTGGACAAAATGCAATCTAATTACAAATTACAAATTACGATTAAACTGTAATTGTGTAATTGATTACACATTATTTTCTGTTATCTTTAATTTAGGTAGTTGACAAAATTGTGGTCAGCTACCTAAATTAACGATTACAGAAAATTATGTGTAATCAATTACACAATTACAGTTTAATCGTAATTTGTAATTTGTAATTAGATTATATTTTGCCCAACTCTGATTTCAAAGCGAAAAGGGGTGTTGGACTTGTGCAATCAGAGTTAGGCATTATTCGAATAAAAATTTATTCCTTATTTTCGAATACCTAACATCATTTTTTTCGCAATTCTTATTCAAGACCATTCGAATAAAAATTTCTTCATTATTCCCAAATCACTTCATTTTATTCGAAATTTTTTACAAATAAATTTTTATTCGAGTAACGCCCAACTCTGTGTGCAGTCCTGTAACAAATATCGAAAACGACGTTTTGTGGCTTATATTCTAGCGTTTTAGATATTACAGGAGTGTTATTGAAGTACCTACCTCGTTATATTTCTTCCAGTCACAGAGTTTGATGTCGCATGGTTCCCATTGAAGGGTCCAATATTTTCAGGCTCCTGCATTTCGTGTGTACGAGGATCGCATTGGACACTTTATACGAATCCCGAGCAGACGGCGCGTTGCGTCTGGAATTTTTTCTATTCGATTTCGTGGAATTATAAAGTCTCGCGCGACAAGCTAGCAGAATTTCCCTCGTCGTATTTCCTCCTTTCCCGGGTGCGGTGTAACGCCAGGCTAAGCTGGATAATGCTTCGCGGAACCAGATTCGCAAAGGGAGAATTCCCCTTCGTTCGCTATCCGGGCAAACTTTATTGTTGGCATATTTTCAAAAATTCACGATCGTTTCTAAGCCGTCGTTCCAACGGCACTAAACGTTCCGCGAACGGCCGCCGCGAATGTAATTCCTACTTGGCTTTAGCCGCGTTTTACTCGCCCGCCGAAACCTGAGGATATTTCACGGTTTCCCGTGGAACGATCGAAACGGCAGGTCGGAACGTTTATCGCGCGCTTCCGCCGAATTTTTGCGAAAGTAACCGCGCAACGTTTACGCCGGCTCTTTGTCGTTATCACTTTGTGTCGTTCACTACCCATTCTCCGTGGGATATATAAGTTTCAAACAATATGACTATTAAGTGATCCGCAACTTGCTAAGTGGGCATTTTCTAAATAAGAAAGGACCCTCCGATGTTCCATTCGATAACAGTAAACAAGGGACCATTATAACAGCGCGAGAGCCACGAAAAGTGTATCAAAAGCGTGAGCTAAGTTCCAGCAGCTCGATCGACAGAATCCCTTAAAAAATTCAGTCCCATTTAAATTCGAATGGCCCACCGTCAGTCGCATCTTTTTCGCGCGTGAATCATTTATCGGTCCCGGCTCGGGTCCGGAACGTTCGTCTAGACTTCTGACTTGTTTATGATGGCAGGCTCCGTGCAGTTTCATTTCAGCCTTCGCGCCTCATATGGACAGAGCAAATAACTTTCCCCGATAGTCGGAGTTCGCGCTCGGCTTCTCGAAGGAGAGCAAACAGGGCGTGCAGGGGGCCCGTGGAAAAAAAACAGAGAGAGAGAGAGAGAGGAATGAGGCAGAAACAGCGACGGCAGGAGAGATTCATTCGTAATTCATGAGTATCGGGCCGACGTCCCCGTCAAAACTTTGGATATTCGTCCGTCAAACGTTTCTCCCGTCAAGTTTCCCGAGTGTCTAAAACCACCTATCCCCCCTGGTCCTCGTCCAGCTGACGTCTCTTCCCTGAGAAAATGATAACCTTGTTTTCGACCACTTTGCGCCTGCTACGCCTCCACGTACGAGTTTCGCCAACAACCACCTCCTCCACCCCTCTCTCTCTCTCTCTCTCTCTCTGTATACCTGACGTAATCGCGTTACCGTTTCTCCACTCTCTTGTACCTCCTCCTCGTGGCCTTCTTTCCTTCAGCGAGCGTCGGGATAACATCGGAATTGTTCTACGTGACCGCTAATCCGCGACAGTTCGATGATCACGTACTCCCGTCAATTTGCTGTCGGTACGCGGACTCGGGAGGAAGGCACGAGGAGAAGAAACGGGCGAAGCTGGATTAAACTCTAATAACGTCTCGCTCCTGGAGGCTGTCTGTCAGAGGGAGCCGCTAGAACGAGACGAACCGCACGATCCCGATATTCGGGCGAAGGAGCTAGTTGCGTTGAGTTACAATGGAGAAAACGCTGGGGTGATGGTGTTTGAAGGATGACGGAGGACGTTAGCCTCGGTGATGGGAGCGGGGCGAGGCTCCGAGGCGCAACAGTAAAATTGCTGGCCGCGGTGGTTGGAGCAAAAAGGCCGCGAAAATGTGTGTTTGCCGGAGTGAGAATGAGATAGCGGCAGGTATATTCCGAGGGAGGCAAAAGAAGTCGGGCCCGGGGCCCGAGGCGTCGTTGCACGGCGCGGCGCGGCGCGGCGCTGGCCCAGGTTCGGTCCGCTTCGGCGCGCTCTGTACTTACCGCGAAATGAATCAAGTCTCTGGTTCCAAGGCGGGCAGGTGCTTATTACTCACTCGCAGGGGCCCCTCGCGTACGTACCCCAAGCCCTCTTTCTTCCCCGTATCTTCTCCCCTGCCCTTGTTCCTTCTTTCCCTCCATATATCCTCGCGCGGAAACCTCCCTCGCCCTGCGGCACCGCTTCGGAACTCCTCCCTTTATCGTTCGCGCCTCGAATACCTCGGAAGCGGCCCCCGCGCCGCCGATCCGCTCTAGACGTCGCAGTTTGCGACGATTATCGCTCCTGAGAATAATGTTCCCCAGCTCGGTCTGCGCAAACTTGCCGCGGAAACTCTCCAGTCCCTCGTTTCGAATTTCGATGTTTCCGCTGATACTCGCAACTTCCACGTTTCCCCGGCTCGTATTCGTTTCACCTTGCTACGGGAGCCTAATGGGAGCCACTGTTATCTTTGTCCTTCGATACCTTAGTGGGAAGAGCGACTGGGCGAGGTTCGCAAAATTTTTGGTAGCTACCTGGGGAGTGAAGATGCTCGATTCGTCCTCCTCGTCGGTTCCTATTCTCGCAAGGCTCCGCGCAAGGCTGAGCACACAAGATCAGAACAGTAAATTCAATATCAGCTCGCTGAGAGGGATTATCCAAAGTGGGCTTAAGAGTCCTCTCCTCAGAGTTTGCACTATGTGTGCTCGCGCGACGGGGTTCACAGGTGTGGTACCTATTACGGAGCGTTTTTTTCTTGGCGGCGGAAAGTGTTTACGTGCCTCGGTGGACGGGCGTGAAATTCGGTCGTCGCCGTCGTCGGCGAGCTAGTCGTTTGTACGCTGTAAGGGTGGCACGAACGAGGAGGAACAGAACGAGGGAGATGAGAGACGCGCTCCTAATGGCGGTCATCTCGAATGCCCTAAGGCGGCTATTGTCTCGGTTTATGCCCTCCTTGCACATGCCCGTACACGGCTGGAAGACCTACGACAACCACCTCCCGTTTCAAAGCACAATCCTGACGTGCACGACGTACACTTCAACGCCCCTGCCTTATATTCCCTTTAAGGCACTGCTTCGTTAGGTTAATACACGCGATAATAATCGGCGGCTCGTAACATTTCGAAGGCCCCTCGGTTCCTGAACAGCGCGCAGTCGGGGTAATTCGACGTTGCGAATGCTGCATTACATGTTCCTTGATCTTGATCCGCGCGCTCATAGCGGAGGCACATCATTCGAGCTTCATTTTTTCCTGCTTCACGTTGCGGACAATGTATCAACGACGGAGATAGCATTGTGAATGAACGTCAATAACAATCTTCCTGTCATCGGCCGAGCCTGTAATTTCGTTAATCGCGGTAATGGTGGAGGAAGAGGGGACAATGTATTCAATGGAGGGAAGGTCGTATCGAAGAGTAGAATAAACTCGGAAACCGTCTTTATTCAAGTTATCCTATTGTACACCTTTCAAGCCGGGGTGCTTTCTACCCCTTACCACCCCTTCCATGATCCACTACACCTCATCCAACTTACACCTCCACAGACCTTACATCTTCAAATCTTTCTCGTTGCTTACAGCGACACGGTGGTACACGTAATTGCAGTCGTGCCGCTTGTATGAGAAGTTGGGGGCCAGGGTGGCGGAGAATTCGACGCCGACGCCGCCCTAGGGGGACGATCTCGATCTCTTGAACTATCATCCGCGGTGCACCCATAATGCTCGTTTGTGTACGTATCACGCGGTCCTACCTGCCGGGGTGCTTTCCATCGGCGATGTAGTTGCGCGTAATAACCGCGAACGGTTCGTTCCTGGCATTCCGTGGATCAGATTAGAGGGACCCTGGTGCTGTACGTCCGCGTATTAGATCCTGCCGAGCGAGCTGGGCCGAGATATTATCGCGGCGACGGTAAAGAGGAAGTGGTTTCCGTCGAGGACCGTGGACCCTAGATCGGACACTTTCGGATGTCCTATAAAACGGCTCGATTAACTGCTTACACCTACGGGATAACACTGATAGGTAATCTCGTCGCCGTTTTGGACCCCCTTGGTCCCAGCAACATTTCGGGGTGGCAATAAAAGTCTTCGCAATTTGTACTACCTGCTGGCTATCCTTCTGAATCATCGACACTGCGTAGAAATCACTTTCAAAATGGCATAACTGATATTTTATTCTTGGATGGATCTTTGGAGATGATAGTTCTCAAGGGGAAGCGTACAAGTGTTTACAAGTTGGCCAGTGCTAAGGATTTCATAGATTCCAGAAATAATTCCAGGGAATTTCAGTGGCGCATCGATGGTACGTTTTTAGGCGATGTGACGAATGTAAGGGAGAGTGGGGTAATTGCGAACACCTAAGCAAAAAAGCAAACAAAACGAAAACTATATGGGAAATGAATTTGTTTATTATTTACAATCATACTTAAACTATTCATCTATAAAGTACTGTGACCAATTTTTGAAAAATTAGAATAAAAATCAATTTTATAGTGAAAAAGCAAAATCCTTGGTGTTCGTAATTACCCGACTGCCGTGGGGTAATCACGAACAGAGTGCTAAATATCGCAGAAGTCGCACAGAAGGCGCGACTTTAATGGTCAACCCATAAAAAATGTTGCTACAACCTATACCTAATGTATTTTTCAAATTCCTCTTCTTGTGCGTTAGAAAAAAATTGCAATTGGTCGGAATATCGAAAAAAAATAGTAAAGGTCGTTTTTCAAACTTTTTTTCTGAGCCTGTAATGAAAATTCAAAAATCCCTTTTGTAGATTTAAGTAAGTTTTATACATGCTGAAAATTTCATCAAAATTGGTTAACGTTGCTAATCTCGAAGGTTCGAGATTACCCCATCCGAGTTGTTCGTCGATACCCCACGACATCAAAAAATAAAAAAGAATTTATTTCAGAGGTTAGAAACATGATTCAAGCAACGCCTTGGTCACAAAATGTTGGTAAAAAAGTGCTTTATTTCAACTTTAAAAAAAACAATTGTATCATTAATTCAAGAGTAATTACATGCAATTGAAAATGGACAAAATATTACTTGAAACACGATGAAAATAATAAATTGTGTTTATCTTCCCTAGTAGCATTTATTTGCTGGGAGTTTGTTGGGCCAATGACGTGTTATCCGTTGGCCAACTGTTGAAGTGTCGCGCTATTTTTAAATGGGCCAGCGATTGTAACCAACGCAGGCCCAATTGAAGGTTTCTTTCCATAGGCCCAACTAAAGGTTTTTTTTCTATAAGCCCAACAGTTTCTTTCCAAAAGACGTCTTACAGACGTCCAGAAGGCGTCTTGAAGAACTTCAAAAGACGTCTTAAACACGTCTTTTTCAGGCTCGGTTTAGGAAAAAAAAAATTCGCGGTGAGGAGAATCGAACCTAAAGTTTCCCGCTTACGAAGCAACCGCTGTTCGCATTTACCCAACACATTTCCTTGCAAACATTTCTAATTTCTAGTTACATAACTAGTATTAATTGTTTATAAAAACTGCGCAGTGATGCGAAATATTCTACAAAATATCATCATTCGACCTTTAGACTCATTCCTTAAAATTTCACATTCGTCTCAAGACAGACGTCCTCATTACGTATTTATAAATAAGAAAAGAAAAATCACAACTTGGAATATAATAACAGGTTTTGGATGTAGCAAATTTTCTGACGTTTGTAAGACGACATTTAATCATCGTTGTAAATTTTTTGTTAATTAACCAACCATAGTAATTGTAGGCCCAACATTGAATATTCGTAGGCAAACTGTCGTAACTTTTTGTTAATTAACCAACCATAATATTCATAGGCTCAACATTGAATATTCGTAGGCAAACTGTCGTAACTTTTTGTTAATTAACCAACCATAATAATTGTAGGCCCAACATTGAATATTCGTTGGCAAACTGTCGTAAGTTTTTTGCCGTAGGCCCTATGTTGGGAATTTCTAGGCAAAATGCTAACTGTATCCCAACTAATTCCTAACTGTTGGCTACCGTTGGCCAACCAAAATGCTACTAGGGTTGAATAGCACAAGCGTTCTGTAGATATTACTTTCTGCCCGGCGTTGGATACGACCTAAACTATTAGCTAGTGGAGAGGGAACATCGTTTTTATTTATTAAAACGCCGTAACATCGTATTCGCGATTACCCCGCGTTCGTGTTTACCCCACTCTCCAATATTTTGATCTCGTTGAACTCGTCATCCGCCACCGGGGTTGAACGTTATCGTTGTCAGGCGCAGAGGCACAGGAGCGCGAACATTTTGTAGGGCAGTATCGCCGCGTATCGTACGCGAAATACAGATCGGGTAAAGAATTAACTGGAACATCGTGAAAGTGCTGGAGGGGTTCACTTTGACGCCCCGTGGACGCCGAAGGGTGAATGATACGAACAAACTCGCACGGTATTATATTTCAATCACGTTTTGTGCTGGCTTTGATTACTCGCGATTCGAGAGGCGGCGGTAACTGGGAGACTAACGAACGATCCCCTCTGATACTATTGATCGAGTTGTCTAATAATTTTACACATTTCCCGGGCTCTTTCCGTTGCGCTTTTTTCTCGCTACCAATCTTTCCTAAAAAAATCCTCCCTTTGGCGATTAAAACAGATAGTAAACCGCGCATCGCTAAAGAAATACGCTAAAATTCAACGAAAACAGACAAATTTAACCGACCGCGCAAACGTAGGTACCTTCAGCAGCGCGTAATTTAGAACCATTGCTCTACGCGATTCTACTATACATTACGGAACCTCAAATTAAGCAAAAACCGTCGGCTCTACATTCAATTCAGCATGATGCACGGCTTCCGACCAAGCCACCCTCGCGATGTATCAAGCCGCGGCACACTCCCAAAGTATTATATCCCACGCGGAAGTCCGTTGCGCGCTTATCGAGTAAGCGGGGTTCCTTTAAAAAAAGAGCTCTGAATAGCCACGTCGGAAATCTCGCATTTCCGCATTAGCCTTTGCGAGGCTCTCCTCATTTCTGCTAATTTACAGGTGAGAATGCTCGAGGAAGCGGCAACATCCGCGACGGGGGCATTAAGGAGCAACCGTTCAACGTTCCCCCATCTTCAGCGGCATTTACCCAGGATAGCTGCGGGATCGGCGTAAAAAACCGTTTCCTAAAAAAGACGGAGAGAGAGAGAGAGAGAGAGAGAGAGAGAAAAAAAAGAGAGAAGAAGAAAAAGAAGTTGCTCCGCCAGTCAACCAGGCTAAGAGGTAAGCCGATAGTCCCTCCTTTTCGCTGAAGCTGGAACAATAGGGGGTAGATTTTCCGAGATCTGTTTTACGTCCGCGTGTGTATATGTAGGTACGCTTATAGGTGTGCCCCGCGCGGCAGCTACCCGCTGGCCCCGTCCAGAATAAAATGAAGTAGAACGCTCCTCATCCCCTCTTCCATCGTAATGCCGCCCACATCCACCTGTATCTCTTCATACACCTACTTTCATCGTTGTACCTTGCTCCCCGAGATCAGAACGACGGCTTTCGGCCCCGAACATTTTCGTAGTTAAATACTACCACCCCCCTCCCCTCTCGCGCTAGCTTGTCCCTTTTTTCCTTTCTCCCCCCCCCCCCCCTCCCGCCAGCGTGTCTCCGTTCCATGTTCCTTTCGCCTTTCTCTCTCCTCGCGTCTCTACGCCCTCGCTACTCCCTCGTCTTCCCCTCTGTGCTCCCTTTTCTACGGGATGGTCCCGCTTACGGACGCACTTGTGCGCTCGCGAAAGAGGGACGGGGCCAGAGGGCTGGGGAAAAAAGGGGCAAGATCCGTGAGTATAGATTCGACATGGAGTACGAGAGCGAGTTTTTTAATCTTTCAATGGGCCTTCTACGCTCTGGAAAGCTTCCCTCTCTTTCTGTTGCTCGCCAACCCTGTCTATATCCACCCTTTACTCTTCCTCTCGCTCACTCTCTCTCTCTTTATCTCTGGTTTTCTGTCTCTCTCTCTCTCTCTCTCTCTCTCTCTCTCTCTCTCTCTCTCTCCCTCTCTCTGTCTGTGTACGTGCATGTGTCTTCTCCTTTCTCGCGATTCTGCGAGCCCCTCTCGAAACTTCATCCCACTTCAACCCTACCTACGACCGCTCGGCTGCCTGTCTCTCGATATATTTACATATTTTCGTGATATTTCGCGACGTTAATCCCCGAGCCGGCCTCCGTCCCCTCTTCACTCCGACGAGCGCGAATTAAATGTGAAAACTCGCCTCCGGCCGTTTTTTTTTCTCTCTCTTCAACGGAGGTTTATTGTTAAATTCGCGCTCGGCTACGGCTTCCTCGCTCCACGATTTTATCTCCGCAGCTCCCGTCTCCGTCTCTCTTCACTTCGTTCCGTCGTGTCTCTCACTCTCTCTCTCTCTCTCTCTGACGTATTTTTTTTTACCTGGCCAGGTACGTCGGCGCCGTTACCGTCGCTGACGTTGTTCGCTGCCGCTGTTTGTCGTTGTTCTTCTCGCCGCTCTTGTCGATTACGTACCCCTTTTTGTCTCGATTCTCTTTTCACGTACCGATGAAACCTTCGAAGAAGCTCATTCGCCCCGACGGTTTGTCAGAACGTTTATTTTACACCCTCCGAGTTGGACGCGGTTAAGTCAATTGAATTTCGTTGCGACGGCGAATCAGGTTGGAAGCTGTGGCTTCACCAATACCTTCTGTTCACCTTCTGCTTCCTTTTTTTTCTGGGATACGGCTGAGTTTTTTGTATATTTTCATCGGTTTAATAATCATCGCAGGTGTTTGGGAAATCGTACTTGCATCGTTACCCTAGCGCAGACTTACCAACGTAGTCTACAGCGGAAGGCAAAGAACGCAGGGCGCCGGAACTCACCTTGCGGTAAGGTGTTTTCATGAAATATGAGGTCCCAGCGGTGCAAGATCCTAAAATATCGGCTACATGCCCCGAAAGCGACCACATCCAGTCTCCTTGCCTCCCTGTGACGTTCAATTATCGAGCACTAACAAATGAAGCTCGAATAATGTCAGCCGAACTACAGTAATCCCACCGTTTCCACGAGCACTGTTTACCATTAAGGATGTATTGGACAGCGAATTATATTTCAAAATTGTACCAAGTTGATGAAAATTTTTGAGATTGTTCTTTCTAATCTTCCTGATGTGCTCCAAAAATTTTAAACGAATTCACTAAACGGTTGCTGAGAAATATCGATTTTAATTTTCACTGATTTTACACGTACTTTAATGGAAAGAGACGATCTTGACAGATAAAACAGCTGAAAAAATGTTGAAGAAATGATACCAATGTTTTCAATTTTTTTTTACATGTAGTATACAGGTAGATGAAAATATCTGCCGAGTTTCAATTGTTTTCACTACACCGTTTTAACGAAATAAATTATAACTTGAGAAAATGGTGAATTCTGGGCATTTTCGCTGCCAAAAGTTTAGCAAATAATGCTTGAAAATGCATTTGTAAAGTGAAAAATACCTTGCCAGGATTAAAAATAAGACTCCAGCTGTCGTTCGAGTTCCTTACGTCCAGATTTACTATGCGTAAGACGTAGATATTCAAGTATTTCAAATTTCATATACTTTTGTCTAATATTGTACGTCTGATACATCCTTAAATGCGCGCCAATTTGTCTTCCTCACTGAACAGATTTACAGAACCTTTCCACGTTCTTGCGCGTAATTCGCCTTTCAACGGAGGGCCAGTTTTTATTATCATTTTCCTTTTGTTCCGTTTTTACTTAAATGGCTGCAGATTAATTAGCTGTAGACCGACGAGCGGAACCAGGGAAAGGCTTCATAAAGCAAGATAAAGCGCGGCGCAAAAACAATGCTGTATCGCTGTTACGGGGGTGAATAAGAACGAGAGATTTACGGCCTTATTGCCGGGAGTTTCTCAAAATTCGAGTGCAGCGAGAGGTAGTAGGTACGCGCGGAGAGCGCGGTCGGTTGGACGGGCACAATTTCGAAGATTAAAGCGTGCTTTAATGGCAAACTAAATGCACGCTTCTTTTACCACTCCGATGCTGCCGTTTGGATGTGTGTCAACCGCCACGCAACCGTGGGGCGGGCGAAGGAATCGCGGACAGAGGCAAGCAGTCAGCGAATTATATTTCCGAACGTACCCCCGTTTAGAAAATTAACCGTCGTTGAAAGGATTGAACGCGATCGTTGAGGGAAAGCCGCGACGATTCGCGTCTTTGGGGTGGAGAGCGTTGGGACAAAAAGAAAAGCGAGACGAAATGGGAAGCAACCTAGAAAACTTGTATTTTCCTACTGCTTTCTATCGACCTCATTCTGCATCGTTCAATCTGCAAAAAAAAAAGAGGAAAGAGAGGAAGAGAGACGGGGGAAGCAGGTTCCTTTCGAACACGTCTTTATTCTGCGTCATTCAACCGCCCACGAGTTGCCGGTATTTCACTTCCGCCCGATGCTTGCGCGGCGGATGAACATTTTGTCCCTAGCAATTCATAAACTGAAAACTCTGTAGCACGTAGACGGCGGAAGAACACCCTTTATCCGTTTGTTCCGCGAAACTATCAGCCACTTGCCGCGGCGAGTAGGATAGCGGCTCAGAAAAATTACGGATAATGGGGTGCTTCGCGTCTCACTGGAAAATAAGGCGGGGGGCATTCGAACGCAGACTTTTTATTAAGAATCTTGGACACATCGTTCGTAGAAATTGATGTGCGCACACTTTCGTTGTAAAACTCTGCATCATCTTTGGTTCCTTTTCAGTGGAAAATCTTTGCACTCGCCAGTGATTGCCTTAGTGTTGTAATTTCGAAATCAGAATCTTACCAGCACTACGGGTTTTGATAGTTTTACCAAACTTTCCCTCCTGCTTCCTTCCTACAAAGCGAAGCCTGGCCTGGTTTGTAGTAATCTCGTTAACGAAGTCTCTCGAGGCGCTATGTAGGATGGCACTCATGCATCTCATCTTATCTCGTTGTCTTCTCCATTCGTCTGCTCGTTATCGTGGAATCGCTCGTAAATCGGGCGTGCTCGCAGAGGCCTCGTCGTTCAGGTTGTTCGCTTCGGGGGAATCGATATCGGCCGTCGTGTTTGCGGGACGGCGATCTCGACCTGATCTCGCAAAACGGAGGGGGTAGCCGAGATAGATCGCTCTTTGACTCGGCGAGTCTCTCGAATCCCACCCCTTATCAGATCGAATCGACGGGTGAGAGCTAAACGAATAGGCAGACCGATCGGTCTAGTTCGATCGCTGGACACCCCGAAAAATCTGCCTCCTTTACGCGGAGCCAGGGCCTTTATCTTCCAAACGGCTCCGTGATTAACAATGCTGATGCTTGTCGCTCAAGGGTGCTTCGGAATGAATTTTTAGGCAGCTCCAAGGCGACTCTTCACGGCGACCATCTTGCACCAGAGCTCTCAAAGTAAAGGTTCTTACTAGAATGAATAGCAGAATAGGCAGATTCGATGTTTCGAGAATCGTCATCGAAGCTGCCCGGATTTATAATGCGAGAATGAAAAATAATACCGCGCACGGTGGCAGGTAAGCAGGCGTACGTCGAACAATAGGAGCGGATATTCAAAAACAATGGTCGCGGCGCATTAACTAAATCGCGCGAGAGAACTCTGTTCTGGCTGCACGGCTGGCGAACACGTAGTAGCGCGTCCCGCTGGGCGATTCAAAAATAAAAGGAATAACTTTGGTCTACGTATATCCTCGGGGCAGCGGATATCATTGTTGGATAGGACGGGGCTCGGCTTATTAGAATAATACGGCCTCGGCGGGGCCCTGGAGAGGGACGATGGCCAGCTAAATACGGAGGTAATTGTTCGGGGGATTGTTGTTCCAGGTTATTCTTATGTAAATCTTGACCAAACCTTCCATGAAGAGATAGAAACGAAGGGGAGGCGGGGCCCCGGGGGGGTTGGGTCCGGGGGCGGCTACGAATATTTGCACGAGGTAATTATTTCGCCCCCCCCCCCCCTCTCCCCCGGAGGGAAGCCGGATTTCCGCCGGGGAGTTTTCCACGTGTTATTTTGCGCCGCGGCACTCGCCCTCATTATATAAGCCATTGTTCTTTCCCTTAGCGCCTCGACGACTTAACTATGTCCCGTGAGCCGATCCGCCGGGGATCGCTCCCGTTTAGGGGGCCATTTTATGCTCTCCAGCTGCCTTTTAACTCCTCGGGATGCGCGTATAAGCCCGATGACAAGATAAGAACGTAATACACTAGTAGTCTCCGCGAAGATTAACGCCAACGAATGGTCACAAAGAGAGCGGAATTTTCAATAGGCTTTGTCGAAAGTAGACTTTTCAAATGGGGACACTGGAAGTCCAGTACCTATCCAAGCGTTCAGCTACTCAACACGATGCTAGTGAAAGACTATTAGGATGTAATTTTATGACGGTAAAGCAGGGTGGATGTAAATGGATCATTGATGTAAACTTGACAGTTGATCGAATGTTGGCTCTTGTAGATTATTTAGCAGGCCTGCAATTTCGGAGTAGGTACACATGTTTTACGTTCAATTACATTTCACAGAATTCTTGGCGACTACTTTCGGAGGGAAACACGTCGTGCGTAATATTCTGGCGTTTAAATAATTCATACCCAGTGCGGTGACCACCTGACGTTTGCTTTTTTTTTTAAGTTCCATCGCGGATGCTATTGTTTAGAACTGTCAGGCGCGCTAGAAATTTATCCCCTTTGTTGAAATATTGCCGTATTTTTCCTGTTATTCTGGCGACGTGCCGCGATGCACATTCTTCTATTTCGCTTCTATTTCGTCACGGATTACTACCTAAAGTACCTGTGATATTCCTTTATAATAACGGGATAAGAATGTTCAAAGACTGGCCTTTGTGCCCATGAATCTAGAATTGTTCCGAAACCCAACTTCCATACGACGGGCAATTTACCATTTTCGAGGGAAGAATGGTGAAAAACGTGGGCGTTAATAGAAACATTATTCGGCGGCAGCTTGCGTGCGCTTTCTCGGTACAAGTAGTCGGTGGCTGTCTGTGTCTGTCACGTCGGTTACCCACTGCCGTAGGTGGTTAGCTACGACTTGTGCTGAAACGAGCAAAGTCGATTACCTTGGCCCTTACGTGGCTCGCCGGAAACCAGTCGGACATCAAAGTGCCGCGTCTGGCTTCCTGGGTAATTAATTCCTCCTACCACCGACTTTCACAGAGAGCATCGTGGCTGCCTTCAAACAACGTAATCATCGAATCACACGTCGAAAACGAACAATAGACATCTAATCGTAGAATCCTCTTGCTAACGGATTCAACGAGCTCAGGCCCTGGATATCTACCGGATACTCGAAAACACTATCGATACCTTGCCAAGAATCACCGAGGACCTAAAGCGCGTCGAACGATGCACAGCTAATGATCCCGTCGTTAACGAGCAGTCAGGGGACAATGAAAGGGGGCGGGGACCAGTTTAAAAAAATACTAGAACACGGTCCCCTCGGAAACTGTGCAGCGCAATCAATTAAAACTTGCTGAATGGGGCGACGGTGAATCGCGGTTCCTTCAATGCCCTCCCCGGAGGCATCGAAATATCCCCGGGATTGCCGGGGAAATAGGTCGGCGCATTAGGCGGTTGAATGTCTAATTATCACCGCGAATCGATGCCCGTCGCGTGCGCCCGCACGCGTCATAAATTCGTCAGGCGGGCTTATTATTCGAAGAACGAGTCCTCAAGACGACGTGTGTGCACCTCGAGCGGTCCTGGCGATCAGCGGGGGGGGGGGGAGGGGGGCGCGGGCGGTTTGGGGGGAGGGGCGGGGGGAGGTGTCGAGGGGGAGGGGTGATCGGCGAAGGGGGGTGAACGGCGGGGAAAGGTGATCGCTGACATCATGCAGGTGCATTAATAGATTCCGTTGTGGGCGCGGGGAGAGTTGTGGGCGCAGGGAGAGGGATGGATCAGGGGAATGGAGTGCAGACGGCAAGGACATGGGGACCAAGCAGGTGAACAGGGTCGCCAATCACGAACGGCTCTCCAGATGGTCTTGGCGTCTCGCTCCTCCCTGCCCGAGCTTGCGGAGGTGTGGTTTGCACCTGCGCTTGCGCTGCACGCCCCGCCTCCCGCACCTGCGGCTTTTCCGCGCTTCCGCGTACGCTTTCCGCACTTGCCGCTGGTGGGGCACGGCTGCCACCGACGGGGCCACGAGGTTTCGGCCGACAGTGCTGTCTGGACCGTTACGTCCGAATCTACTTCCACCGTAGATGCTGTTGTAGGGGGCGACAAGAATGATGGTCTTTGAAGCCGAGCTGCTGCTTTGTAGCAGTTGCGTCTCTTGCTCGGGGAAATGTGTTTAGGACGCTATGCGGATTGTAGAGTGGCAGGGAGTATGTAGATCGTAATTTGGTAATGTGTAATTAAATGGTCTTGAGCGAGGTGGAATCGATGTTACATGGTACTCTGAACAAGGCGATGAAACTAAATCTAAGTACTTTCCTCTGGTACTGTTTATGATAGTATTCTTTACACTCGCTGGACTCTTAAAAATAGGTTCCTTGTATCTGTTCTCTCTGAATACTCTAAAGACTACCTAGAAGATATATAGTTTCGTTGTACACTGGTGACGCTGAGATTTCTTTCTAAACAATTTGCATATAGGAAAGTATAGTCCTGGCGAGCAAAACTGTCAGCCTGTGCCCATCCCTGTCTCCCCAACTGCTTTCAGTATCTTACTCTAGAATTATATGTTTATACTACTGCGAGGTTACGAAGTGCTGCGTCCGTTTCGAAGTATACGTGCACAGGACGTTCTTAAACAGACAAATGTAGCATATCCTCATCAAAATATTCATGCTGCTATCCCAACGTCCCACGTTTCTAACACAAATCTTTGCACGTCGCATCTCTCCGATCCACCCCGTATCGACGATGCCAACGGAAGCAGCGATCGCCACACGGGACACACGGAAACGATCGCCGATCTTCCGGCATCGCCTGAAATCGCATGAAAGTTTCCACCTTGGCGTTTAGGGGCGTGGGGTACACAATAGCTGGAGCATTTAGAAATATCCCCCGAAGTAACGGAGCCGGGTGGAAATGGATCGTCTTCCCCTCTATCCCAGCTGCCCCCTCCAGCCCGTCGCGGGGTAGAAGGGTTGCGCTTTCAAGCGGGTCCCGCTAGATGGCACAAAGTCTTCCTTAGGCAGTCCCTGGCAGTCGCTTCGCGGCCCCCAGTCCGTGTGGTTGTTCGTCTCTGCTCCAAAAAAGCCCGCCACGAGCAGGCGAGCATCGACGTCTTCCTTCGCTGCACGAACGATTGGTCCCCTGTCTATCAATTTGCTCAAATACCTTCATCTCTCCCCCCCCCCCGCCCCCTGAACCTAACACCGCGTAGAGTATCCCTTGGCAGGACGAGCCGGCGGAAAATTCGGCACGCAATTCGCGCACGCTGTTCGAATCAGTCGGCCCCGCGAACGCTCGTGGGCGCACGCTCGGCGTTTCTGCCGTGGCCGTTCAGTCAGCCGCGGGCTAGCGTCGCGACGTCACGTGTTGTCGTCTGCTGTAAGCACCGCGCGGGGTATTTTGGGTAGGCGGTGCGCACCGAAATTCACCCTGCCGGCGCTCTCGAGCCACCCCCGACCTTGAAATATCTTGCGAGGAGAAAAAGAGGCAGAGTCGAATGAGGAATGTCATCTAGAGCGCGATTCGTCGATCCAACGTCCGGACGAGGGGATGCTCGAGCCTCGTGCACGATCGCTCGCGTCTAATCGCCCTTGCCCTCGCGGTTGCTCCCCATTGGACGGCTCGCTCGTGATCGCCACGTGGCCGTGTCGCGATCGATGAGTGGGGTGCATCCAGTAAACCGGCCAGAGAAAGAACGAGCATCCACGTATCGGCGCGCAGCAGATAAGCGGAGGATCACTCGGGACTGGTGCTGCTAGGAAACGTCCTGCCAGCCAGAGTGAGTACCCTTGTCACGATGAACAAACTTGTAGCATATTGGCTTTGCCCTGCCCGCCCCTGCCTCGCACCCTTCCATTTCCGTCTATCTGTCGATGGTCCTTGAACTTGCCCCGCCGAGGAAACGCGTAGGGTAGGTCTTTCGTTGTTGCGTTAGGCTGGATATCGAGGCTGGACTACCTGTATACCGTTGCCACGGAAATACGAATGCAAATGTGGTAAAAAGGTTCTCATAAACTGGCAAACTAATCGTTTCTGACAATGAGTTATTTAGCGTTTTACGTTGCAACGATTGTTCACTTTATGTTCGAGTAGTCCTGATCACTGAAACGGTATTTCGTAACAGGTATCCCGTGTTCTTCTGTTATATAATCTGTACCTACTAATTCCAGCGGTAGGTCCCAAATCGTTATCTATACCTACTATTGTAATATGAAGTTATAAAACTATAAAAAGTTCACGTGATCCTCGATCTCTAAGCTCTAACGCATAATCTTGTCAAGTCCCCGTGAATGTCTCAACTTTTCGATTAATCTTGAATATCTCCAGCACCAAAGCAAAATGCCCGCATCTGAATCCCGACCACTTCGCTCTTAGAACACTTTTACCGCGCTCGTAACCAGCCATCATTGACCGAGCAACACAGCCCACGATTCCCGCGACTCCGAGACGTAATTAAATCAAACTCTCCGCGTGCAGCGGCCGAAATTTCGCAACCTTATCAGGCCTCGAGCGGTACGCCATCGATCTAATTGCATCGATTGTCAGCAAACCGCGTGAAGAGACTGGAGCAAGCCCCCCTCCCCTCCCCGCGCGCGCACCGGGGGCTTAGCCCTTTAAATGACTTAGCAGACAATTTGCCCATTAACTCAGCCAGTCTCTACCCGTAATGGAAGCCATTGTTCGACCTATCTTGTCAGTAATACACGGCTCCGCCGCGCGTGTGTGCGTGCCGGTGCGCCTCGACACGCGCGCGTTACACAGGTACGTAGGTAGCTGCCGTGTGCACGCACGCACGCGAGAGGACATCAGCACACTCGGTGATATCGTGCAGCCTGTATTGTGCGTCAAGATGAGATCGTCTCATTACGATTACGTTAATTAATCTGAGGCATTATGGGCTGATAGGCGCCTTAAGGAGGCTTTCCCTGGCAAGGCGTCGCCCTCAACGACCGCAACCACTCCGACTCTTTCCAGAACACCGTTTGCCGTAGCTACGTTCCCTGACGAGAGGGACGCCGGGTATTGCGAAATATCGCGAGGCGTAATAATTGCATAGTATACATCGCGTTCTGGCAAGATCGTGTGTCAAAAGATAGCGGCTGTGCATCAAGCGTGGTGTCGGGATCGATGTATATTTCAAGCCCGGAGTGTTTTCCAACGGGACTCCCGCTTCTATTCGTCGCTCTTCGCGCTCTCGTTAAAGAGGTAGCTCACGCCGGGCAGGCGTTTGCATTAGCGCGAACCACGACGGATACGAGGTCGGTGAAACGTCAGTAGGAAGCTGTCGGTAAACCTTTAACGACGTTTCTACGAGCTCTTTCTCCCCCCGCTCTGTTCCATTCTTCTGTTTTTCGGTGGAGGATGAAACGCAATGCGCGATTTATTTAGAGATCCGTGTAAAGCGTTTGGAAAAAAGATTCCGCGATTCGGTCGAGTCAATTCAATAGCAAATGCGTTCTTTTTGCTCTCATTCAGCGTCCATTTTCGGATCGATCCTCCATTTTTTTTTTCTTTTTTCCTTTTTGTGGGGTAAACCGTTTTCGGTTATGGCGGTAGATGCGTGGCAACGTTCCGCGCGTCAAATTTTATAGAGAAATCCTGAGTGGGCGGAATTTCGATGCAATTCTACTATTGTCGTGCTCGGAACGACAGCTAATGCACCGGGGCTTTAAAGAATGCCGAAATTTCGTAAAAATCTGCTGGGATATGTTGTCCCTGGTATCGAGTATTACAAGTATCACGTAGTGCTGCGTTTTCCATTCATCTCGAATAATACCACTGCACGCAGTGAAAATTTACAGTAACGTGAAAGTTTGATGGCATCGTTGTGCTCATTACGATCGTCGTGACAGGTCGTGGTAAGTCAATTACTCGACCCTTCCCTCGGGGCGCACTCGAGTGGAAAACAGACGTTTCTGGTGAGTCTAGGAAACGCTGGGACGTTCTCAAATCTCCACCGAGTAACAATTTAAACGGGCATAGTGATCGAATGTTACACGAATTACAGAATTTCATTGTTGCTGCGAATATACAATTCTCTATAACATTACACATTCGCTATTTCAGATATTTAAGAGATAAAGTCGGAATAAAAGACTGAGTGCTGTTACACACGTTCGAATAAGTCGAAAAACACTGACAAATCGTTTACTTGAGGGTGTGTAGACTCCTTAAATGCAAATTCTAAGAATTTATTTTCAATCGAGAGCAATTTCCTAGAAAAATAAGTAGGAACATCTTTTCTTAGAATTAAAATTAAGCGAAGATCTTTACAAGGCGAATTTGCCGGAGCGTGTTAGACCAAAACAAATGGTTCCAAAAGAGAATTTAATTTTTTCCAGACTGTGTTAAATCAAGATCGTGTAAAAACTGAATTAAGTGTACCAAATTTGATAAATTTGAACAGATTTGCGATTACTAAACTGTGAATGGAAACTATACTTAGGACCAAGTCTCGGTGCTCAACTCATATTCTCAGCTCGCTTCAACTATACCTACAGGAAGAGTTATGGGCTTGCTATAAAATATGTATTTGCATTGAAAAAAAAATATTTGCGCAGTCGAGCATATTTGCCCGCAGAAAAATATTCAATATTACCATTAGGTAAACATTAGATGCAAACATTTGCGTACAGCGAAATAAATAGTTACATATAAACGGTATAACAAGTGCATTATGCGAGGAATAATAATTTCCCACGCGCGGAACACGCGACACGAAGGATGCGTCGCGCGAAACCCCTGGAACGTGGCTAGGAAAGAGTGGTCGGGCGACTTTCGCAAGGATCCTTCGCCGCGAGGACTCGTGGGCGACGAAACTCTCGGCGGCGGCGGTGATAGGGTGGAGGGGGGTGCGTTTCGGCGCCACCGGCGGGCGCAGAAGGCGCGAAAACGTCCTGCTGCGATTAGGCTGGCAGCTGGTGCCAGGAGGTGGCACAGGACTAAGCTAGACGGCGCCGCCGATCGCCGAGAACACGGAGCAGGAGGATGTGGAGACGAGGAGAGCGAGAGAGAGGGAGAGAGAGAGTGGCAGAGAAAGGAACGTAGCATGGTCGAGCCACGGTCCTTGGACGTGCGCGGAACAAAGACGCAGGATGCGCCTGGAACATCGAAGCAGGACATTAACGCGCCGACCGAAAGCTGCGGAAGTGTGTCAAGCCGCAGGGATGAAGGCTGTCCCTGATTTCCCGGGCAAGAGGTCCTTGCTTCATTGAACTTGAGGGAGTGGAGAAAACGTTATTCCTGTGTTGCAAATGTCGTTAATTTTGTGCTGACTTTATAATTGTATTTCTACCTCGTGGGATTTTGTTTAAGGAGATTTTTGGAGTTGAAAGTAGCGTTTGCGGTAATCAATGGTAGGTATATATTGTCGTACTATCGAATTTGCCGTTTAATAGTTGAACAGATATTAAGGGACACTGGGTAAATATGTATTCGATTTAGGGTGGCCGATCGATCGTCCGCGGGGCTGGTGGAAACTCTCAGGGTTCAATAGGTTATCGCTCTAATATAATTCCCTTTGAGGGGCGAGTGGATCGGCGAGGCCATTGTCCAAAGTCGTTTAAGAATTTAATAGAACGTAACTGGAAAATTATACGAGTTTGATTTTCGACCCGCGGCTGCCTGGTTGGGCCCCGCTACGGGAGAGAACGGCGCGAACGCGCCGGACGAGGAGAGCGGAGAAGTTCGCGAATCAAGATTCTTCGTACAGCGTTTATTGGATCGTGACAAGTAGGGAATGGGAAGGGGTCGCGGGAGAGCGATGAAACGCGAGGGCGAGAGGCCAGGAAGGGCAGAGGGCACCGGCACTCCATGAGAGAAAAGATGAGCAGCTCTCATTAAAAGTCGAGTATTAATATTTTAACGGACGCTCGTCACTTGGACGGGGCCTGGTGGTGCCCAACCGAACTTCTCTTCCAATCGCTTTCTTCCTCTGGCCCCATGGAACATCCGGTTCTCTCGTAAATCAATGACTACGCTGTCGCTTCGACATTGCTGCAGCTTCGAGATTAGTTAAACTCCGCTTCGACAGTGGTACAGAATCACTCGAATCAAAGCTGAACGATCCGCGCTTCAACTCCACACGAATCTCGATTTTGGCGACTCGTAACGAGACTGTACGCGTGTGTCTTCGTTGGGAGAACGAGTGGCAAATAGTGCCGGGATCACGGAAAAAGAGAAAGGCGGGGGAGGGGGGTTTGGCAGCGAGGAAATTGCGGCGAGAGCAATCGCAGGGTGAAATGATGCGATAATCGCTTTACGGATTGACGGCGGAGCAACGTGGCAGGTGTACAAGCGTGTCACATGGACGTGCAGGCGCAGGATCCTTTGGGAGCTTGCGAAAGCAACGCTTGTTTCCGTGACGCTTGAGCACCGCTGCGTCCGCTCATATTACATCCGGGATTAATATTAAATTTCACACGATGAGTGCAATTTCATTACTCCCCTCCAACAAGCTTCCCGCCCCCCTTCCATCCGCCGGCATCGTTTCTCGGCCTGAAAGGCCGAACCGTACTTGTCGTCGCTCGCGCAGGCCCGTAACAAATTGCTTCCTTGGAAAAATCGCGGCTCGAACTGCGGCGGTGTAACCGAGAAGAGGTCTTTCATTCTGCAAACCTGTTGGAATACAAGTTTTCCGTTCAAGAATCGAGTTTCAACGCGTTCTGCACACCGCCCCTGACGCCCGAGATTTAGCGTCCAGCGAGCTTATCACCGGGGGACATTTAACGCGACGAACTTTCCAGTTAGGTGAAGGGCTACTTCGCGTATTGAAGTTGCGAGATGTTTTGGTAATCAGGGTGATTGGATATTTGTAGGAGTGGCGGGTGGTCCGTGGATTAAAGCTGTAGAAGGAGCCAAATGTTAGACATTAAACCTTGCACCTTTCGCGCTCGTTTGCGTGACCTACAAGCACAGATGCGTCGAGCCGTGTGCAATGTGCGTGTACGTGTACGATTTTACGTACAAGGTTTACGTACGTGTAGGGCCGAGAGGGTTGACTGGCTCTCCAGTCGATCAATAGCACCCCCACGTTTGCGTCCCTGGGTGAATGCATGCGATAGGCACCCCATTGCTATGCCACCCCGAAAGCCACTTTATATTTTAGTGGGAATGTTCTACAACCCTTCGAAAGACACTCTCGTGCCGGTTCGAGCCGCGGAGACCGACGGCGAGTGCCGCTCCTCGCCCTGCGCCGCCCTGCTACCAGCCTACAGATGAATATGGCAAGGTCATTCCTCTTGTTTAATCCGCGTAATTAGTCTGCACCCTTTTCCCCGCCATTTCGTGCCGCGGAAATCGATACCTCTTCCTTCCCATTCTTGACAGACGCTTGTTCCGACCGGCGGCGGCGGCGGCTTCACTTTGAAATTGGAAAATTGGTTCTGTTCGTTCGCGGGATTGCTTCCAAGCTCCCAGGTCGATAACCGGCGCGATATGGGATTTTAAAATAATTCATAGGAGCGCTAACGTTCCCTTCCGCTCGGATCGGGCCACGTGAAAGTAATTATGTATCGCGCGCCAGCGGAATGTCGCGTTTCAGGTCGGCCAGTGATATCCATCGAAGCATTCCTTCGTAAACGTGCATTTCGTAACGAGCTCATTGCCGGCCACGGCCACGCGACACCGAACCGTTGAAAAGATGGCGGGTAGGTCAGAGTTAGCGTCGCTTTGGCGATGAATTAAGCTCGCGGCATTAATCCTAGCCAGAGCGCGGACATGCGATCACGACATGTCGTAAATAACAGCGCAGACAGGCTGAGGGATAAAAGGGATCTCCGAAGAAACGTAAATTAAGGAAAGCAAATTGATCCGTGCTGCTTGGTACCAGCGATAGCTGGCTTCGTTTAACTCACCCGCGGTCTTCTTAAACGCGGTTGACTCCAACGCGCGTAAAATGTCTCAGTGGCGGATTTAACAGGGCGGCTGATGAGCACTTGCCGCCTGGGCCCCTGCCCAGAAGGCCTTCCCAGGGCCCCATCTCCAAAAAAAATTATGAGTTGCTATAGGTATCCAAATACTATATTTTTTTTTCTGTATTGCTACACTTAGCTCGTTTTTAGTAAACTGCCACTTCATATCCCCGAAAAAATGGGCCCCTCAGAACTTTTGTCACCTGGGCCTTTTTTCTTAAATCCGCCACTGTCATCGCTACAGGGCTGTAGATTCAATCCTTCGTCGCCACTTTGTTAAGGCCACTGCTCGACGTACAATTTCCCTGTGGCAGCAGTTTCTATCAAAATCGAAAGTCGTCACTGGGGTTGAACACTTCACAGCGACACAATAAAGGCACCGAAGCCGAGGTCACGAAACAAAGCCACGAAAGAATTATCGGCCGCCCGCTAAACAGCCCAGGGAAATCCCAGGGTGTCTCTGAGCGACAACGAGAAACATGGGTCGACAGGGCAGGTATCTACGAGAATCATACTGGGTCACGTTTTCATCAAGACCTCGAGGTGCAGGGCCGAGACGAGGTCTCAGTGATCTGAGAAGAAAAAAAGACGGATACCGTGGAAGGACGAGGGCGGAGGATGGCACCATTGTTTTTCGAAACAGTTTCTCTCCCCCACCCGCACTTGTCCTCTCGAAAACAATGCGTGCTCCCTTCTAAACTCTTCTGTCGCGGCTTGGTCGAACGGCCACCGACACCGGGCGGCCGCTCAGCCCCGTCTGGCTGGCCACCCGCTCTGCTCATTAAGTAAATCACCGTTGCTGTGGCGGCTGGTACCCCGGCCAAAGTGAAAATCCACCCGTGGACACGGTTTGTCCTGGAATGTCTGCTGTCGGCGGGGACTTGCACCGAAGGGACACGTTCTTCGACGCGCGCTCTTTGCCGCGGCCACGCGGAAATCCGAGCTGGAAAAAAATTAAAGCACCCGTCCAGGCGTGAACACGATTCCCCTCGGCCTAGAGACTTATTTCTGTTTGTCCACGGGGCTGGGGCGCGTACCAGGCCTAGGTTTTCATCTCGCGATACCTCTGGTTAATCTAAAATCTAAGGAAACTGCGGAGGAACGCTCGGGGAGGGGACACGCGATCCCTCGTTACGATAGGGACCATCGTTCTGGGGCTGTGTGTTAATGAGGTAATGAGAGTAACGGGCTTGGTGCAGCGGGGATATTAACTGGCCTTCACAGGATTCCGTGCACGCCGCCTGTCCGGCTTCGAAGAAAGTATCATTCGCCGAGGGTAGGACTCGGTGAGAAATAATGAGCCGAGCGGTGTTGATCGATACACCGCGCCGCTAACGATGCAATTTCGACGAAGTTACAAACGACCGTTCGATCGATCAGCGGAGATTGAATTTTTGCTGGGACCGGCGCGGCCCGAAAGGAGCGCGCGGCCAATGAAATAATATAACTGGGTAGCTTGTAAATATTTCGACGGGCGATACTTTGCTTTAAGGTTTTCGGCGATGCCTTACCTTCCACGCTCGTCGCTCGCCTGTTTCCGTGCCTCCTCTCTGCCCTCCCACACCCAGCGTTCCTCGTCCCGCTCCTTCTCTTCTCCTTCCTCTCACCTTCTGGATTTGATTGAATTTTTTCCCGAGGAAGAAATGTTTCCACCAAATGAATCCGTCGAAATATTGCATTCCGACAAGCACGATCCAATTTTTCGTTTAATAAAAGAGAGCTTTTCTCTTCGCAGACCTTTCATTTCTTTCTCACGCCTTTTTCGCAACCTTCGGCTAACCCTCGCATTCCCTTCGATTCCCGATTTATCGATCCAGCCCTGGGCTCCTCCGCGTTCGCTTTCTTTTCTCCTTTTCTTTTTTACGGCTCTGCTAATTTCGTTTCCGAACGTCGCTGGCCAAAAATTCATCTCTGGATCCGGCAGGTAGGAGGGGAGAGACATGGGAGGGGGGAGTAGAAAGTTTCACTCGATTTTTATGAAGTGCTTTGCTTCGACCGATGATTAATAAACGCAACGAACTTGTACGCGCGTCCCCCTTCGTTTAGATCCGCGGTGATTGCGCGCCGCTGCTTTCGGAACTGCAATCGTCGCCAGATTCGCATGCCGACGGTTCAATCGATCCGCGGAACCCGTTCGCCGGTGGAATAATTTTTTATTAGTCGATTCCACGTGGCTCCTAGTTTTAATCTACCCGGCATTTTAATATTGCATATCGTTGCTTTGTGAGCTTGTAAATACAGCCTTCTCTCTCTCTCTCTCCCTCTCTCCCACCTTCTGCCCCGTGACATCGTTCCCAATCTGTACGCAACTTTGCCCGTATCCTGCGGCACGGTGGCAAATATCAGAGAGAGAGAGAGAGAGAGAGAGAGAGAGAGAGAGAGAGAGAGAGAGAGAGAGAGAGAGAGAGAGAGAGAGAGAGAGAGAGAGAGAGAGAGAGAGAGAGAGAGTGCCTATCGGTAGTACTGAATAAATATAAACGATAACCAATAATACCTGTAAAATTAATAATAATCATGATCGCATGGGCGGCGCTGGTTCTTGCGGCCCTCCTCGCCGCCCATCAATCACATGAAAAATGCCCGGTTGGTCGATACACCCTGTCTGCCACGCGAATGGAGACGGGGGTGTGGGAAGCTCATTTCGATGAGTTTGTAATTAAAAAATTAATTAAACGAAATCCCAGTCGCGGGGCTGATTTTTTCCCTATATATTGCTCGCGTCATTGTGTACACTCACACTGCATATCGCGGGGTCATTATGGCGACTGGATTTTAACGATTCCCCCCTCGCAACCCCCCCCCCCCCCCGCCGCCCCCCGCCGCCCACGGAGCGCACCTCCTCCGCCCTTCCGTCCACCAATATAAACGCATAATTGCGTACGGTCGATTTGCTCGACTTCTGTGCCCGCGCTCCCACCGATATTTCTCTCGCCGATATTTTTAATCGACCCGGACGCGACGACGCCCCGAGACCGTTTTTCTTTCCCGGCGTAAGGGACAGCGAGAACTCGTAATGCCCGCGATAGGTTGTAGAGGGAGATTCGTTTAGGGCGAACTTTCTCTCTGTAAACGTATTATACGTGGACTTTTTGCTAGCCCGTTCGAACTCGGTCTTGCGCGGTGAATAGCGGTAATTAGACGTTGATGAATTCCCCGTGTCTCGCACAAATGAAGCAAGAGGTGGGTGGGGGGGGGGAGGATAGGAGGGGGATCGGGTCCGGCGCGGAGCCCCGACAATTCCCAGACAGTGGTGCAGCGCCGGGGCGACATAAATTTTCAGAAGGCACAGTGGGGTCAGGTAGCGCCCGCGGAGAGCCGGGCGAAAAAGTCGGAACTCCGGCAGCACTCTGTAGATCTGAGAATCGCTTCGAAATTAAATAACTTCCCAGGGGGATTCGTCGGCAGAAAATTTACGTTGGCCAAATAAATTCTACGCGGTCCCGCATTCCACGACCCGCTACTATTTTAACTATGTGTATAGCGAGAGGGACAGAACGGCACTGCAGAGGGGGCAGGGGGAGGGGTGTGTGTGCGCGGCGACTTATATCGCGGGACAGAAAAAACGAGGAGGAAGGCGCGTATATTGGGGCCATTTAGAGCGCGGGTCGACAGTTCGAATTGTTAGCAGGCAGGGCGCGGGACCTGCAGCACCGCTTTAATTTACTCTCATTGGCCCGAATGGGATTGCCCCGCGAACGGGGCCAACTTGTCCGCTGCCCTTTTTCCCATACGAAGATGAAGTTAGCCCAGAGATTACTCGGGGATGCCGGTCGCCGCGCCGCGACTCGACCTTCGGGACGGCCCGTATCAGAAATTAGGCAACTACCGAATGTTCCCCGCGCGCCTCTCAGACCCCGTCCTGCTTCTCGTTCTCGATCCCTCTCTCTCATTTCAGCGGAGTCGCAATAAGAGGGTAGTGCCTGATTCCGTTCCCGTTCCCTATTGTTTCATCCTTCATCATACTCACCCCCTCCCCAGCTCTTTTTTTCTGTTTTCATTTATCCACTGTCTTCCTGCTCCATCCACTCACTTTATCCTTCTCTCCCGCGTCGTCTCCTCCTCCCTCCCGGCGTCTCGATATCCTCCCTTTTCTTTCCTCTTTCACCTACGACCCTCTATTTCCATCGGGCTCTCCCGTCTCCTTCTTACGCCCTCGGTATACTCCTTTTTATTTCTCCTGTCCCTTTATCTCTGTTCCTCGCTCGATACCGCCTGCCTCTGTCCCTCTCCGTCCAGCCCTCTGTTCATCCCCGTCTCGTTTCTTCGTGGCCAGGAGTGAGCCAGAGGTCGTGTGGGCAGGAGGGGTGGTCGGGGGAGGTTCGGATTCAATTATCCGATATTAAACTGCCCCTAACCACGTCCGTGTCGACCCCTTTGGCTGTGTGAGTTCAAATGGTTGTTGCTAACCCCCTCCGCCCCGCTCCCCCCTCCCCCAGCACCTTCTGCGCCCCCTGCCACCCCTGCCCCTCCCTTCCTCCCTCCCTCCCTCGCCCGCAGAAGTATTAGATTGAATGGACTTGGTGTTGTAGTCGCTGTTACCCGCCGAAGATACGCCTAAAGGTGGTAGTTATAGGATCGCGCTGGATTCGTTCATGTACACCACTTTTCTCCCCGCCCCACTGCCGCCGGTCCTCCTTCCTCCCCGTTCCTTCGATTCGTTTGTTATCGCACGACCTGGTAATGGTACATTTGCTGTAAGTGGAACTTTTACTTAATCTCCCGCGCGAGATCGAGGGTGTAACCTCGGGTCTGCGAATTATCACGCGGACCAAATGCTCCGTGTAAATTAGATTCGTTAATTCAAGGACGATTTTATTTTATTTCCTCAAATCTAACACCCGGAGAACAGGCGGTGCGAGCGCCTCTCTAGGATCGGACGAATCTGTTTCCATTTGTCTGCGTTTTGTATAACGAACGAATGAAGTGGCCAGCTGGCCGGCGGAGCTAGACGAGCGAGATAATTAGATGCCGATGACAACGGGGCGAATTAATCGAGGCGAATTACGACGCCTCGTCCCCTCTCGCCGCATCAGCAACATAATTTCTTCGTACGTAGCTATCGGCTTGCCGGCGTAACTCGTCGAGGCACTCGTGCCGCGAAGCCGCCCAACAGGGACCGCGCTGATCTTGCGGCTCGATGATAATTAAATTGCCCCGCGGAGCTAGGCAGTGACTAAACAGTCATTACAACGGCTAGGTCGTAATTGCGGGACCGAGCGACGAACATGCTGGCAAGATGATAATCGCTCGGCCGCGATATATCTATCTACCCGCCTAGGTCAGCCGTTAATTTACCATTATAATTGATTTGCATATAGATTGAATCAGATAAATCCGCGAGCCGAGGCGTCGGACTTTCGAAGGGGGCGAGCCTGGAAGCGCGGTCACGCTTACGGGAACTTGCGCTTTTACTTAAAGCGGCCAGCTTGGATGATTTTCTACGTAATTTGAATACCCTATCGAGTCTATACAAAGTGTTTCCGTTGCCCGCGATACGATCGAGAAGGGAATTACTTCTCATTAAGTAGGGCCTTGTTCCCGAAAGACATCTACGCGCAAGATTCGCGATGCACGCGTCCAAGGGCGTCCGTAGACTTTTTTCCAGGAGGGGGCAACTTTGGGGTGACGGTAGTGAAAAATATAGTAATGAAAAGACGAGTAGCAAGCTTGCTTTTTTGAACTCATTTTGTAGTGCCAATTTAATTAAAATTTTAAATACGAAATTTAGAATTATTCGCTTTTTTTTTAGTATAAACTTAATAAAGACCAGTTTTTAAAAATAAGCGTTTTTTCTCAAAAGCCGGGGGGGGGGGCAACTGCCCCTTTTGCACCCCCCTCCGGATGCCCATGCACGCGTCTCGAGCTCACCTTCAAACTCGAGCGGATAAGTTCTTCGTCGAGCGCATCGCGAGCCAAAGGTCACTTTGTTCGCGTCGAGGTCGTAATTCATCTCGCGCTATTAACCGTGATCGCAGCGAGAGGAGACAATCTAATTGGGAGCAAGGCGAAACGGCAAATTATGCTCGTCAGCGGTGACAGGCGGCGCCGCCGTCTCTGGACCAGCGATCAGAAGCCGAAGCGTCCGCCTCCGCCCACATTATTTCCGCACGGTCGGGGAAACGGCCGAGCGATATTTAAAATCCAGGGGAAAGTCAATGAATCATTTAAGCGGGCAAATGAACGGGGCCGCGGTAAATGGGGGTAACTATTATTTGAATTACAATGGCCTTTTAGACGGGGAGCGTATCGGGCGATGCAAACTTTAATTTCAGCATCGATCTCGAATCTGTGCGCGGTGTCTTTGAAAAGGAGCACGGAGGGAGGGGAGGGAAATGGGAAGGTATCGCGATGCAACGGAGGAAAGAGCGGGAAAGAGAGCGAGGACCATTTATTTAGCTTACCGCGCCACCGCGAGCGGTGCATTAACCGATTGGAAGAGCGATTAAGAGCAGCCATTCTTTTTCATTCGATAGATCGAAAGGTCTCTAACGACGAGGCGTTATTTATTGTTCCTACAGGCGACACTTGCCGCTGCTTTTAATCGGCCAACGGGATCGGACCGTATACCCGTTCCGTTTTAACAGAACGACCCTGCCCGCTCCGAGATGCCTCGGCCCCCTTGCTCGCGTCACTTCCTACGATCTCGTCAATTAGCGTTCTGAATATTCATATCCAGTCGATTGACGCGCAGATGTAAGAGTTTCGTAGCGAGTGCGTGTTTAAAAATGAGGTGTGAGACCAGGAACTGTGCTTCAGGCAATCCTGCTAGCTCTGGGAATATTAGAAATGGTAAATCGTGTAATGATAAACCGAATTCGCGAGCTGTGGCCAAGTGTGACTATCTTTCAAGGTACCAACTTGCTTTCTTAGACACAGAGGAGAATATTTCGTAGAGAACGGTGGAAGGAGCACGTAGTAATTTCGTTATCTCCGGATAATTCTATTCAAAGCCGTAAATTATTACACGGCCCTGAGCTCGTGGACGTCATGGTATATCACGGAGCAGTTATTTATACGTATATTAATTCTTGCGTAATCCTTTGTTACAGTAATCCCTTCGCCTGGCTGGTACCCCGGGCATTTATTACTATCCATCGTTTCACCCTGACATTTAAAAATGTTGCGTTTATCAAGGCACCGGTGAAACGAGCGAAACTAGTGTTTCACCTGGTTCTCGTCACGTTGCTCTTGCTTCTCGGGGGCATTGCGTGTTAATATCGGGGGCAAGCGTTAACTCGTTCAGGACGGCGGCGGAGGTACCTATTTTCTGAGACGTCCACGCGTGTTGGGGTCTATAGGCTCGAGCTCTACTCGTTATTCTTGTAATAGCGATTATAAACTCGAATCCTGATGTTAAAGAAGTATGCGGCACACACCCAGAATGGTCGAAACAATCGATTTTTCCAATAAAGAATTGGCAGAAACTACAAACGAATTATCTCACTTTAACCTGTACCTGAAACTTCAAACGCTGTTTTCTCGAAATTACATTTTTCAAATCGGTGCCAATAATATTGCAAAAATTACTGAACTGATTTGAATGAAACTTGGCAGGATTATTTCTCACATCAATATCTAGTCTTTATCATATGGATTTGTTTTTAATAGCCACAGTTTGGTTTCTATCATTAAAAAACTGATGAAATTTGTATCACTGATTGCATTGCGGGGTTGAATTAAAGTTCAGACACTCGTATTTTTTTTTTAAAAATGATAATTTTAAGAGTAGCGTATGATAGAGATTACTTAGTTTCTTTTACATACTTTAAGGGACATTTTTCTTCTTTTCTTTTGGATGACACCCAGAGGAGATATTTTTGGCACCGCAAACTCCTTACGCGACGACCCTGCTTTGTTCAACAGCAGCTACACGGCAAACAAGACGAATTATAGTAATTTATCTTTTAGGAAAAAATTTTTAAATTATAAGATTTCAAATGCATGTTACGATTTTTAATTAACAAAATTACTTACAAGTAAAAAAATTCATAAAAAGTCCCCTCTTTTCACGGTCCTAGGTGTATGTAACCCCATCAGAATGAAACCAAAGAATACCTACCTACCTTTTGACATCGCGTCAGTTTGTTTTGCCACTGAATATTTTGCTCGCAGTGTTGGAAGTAGATGACCCGCCGGTGGGTCACGCCGCGCCGTCCTGAACGTGCTAAAACACTCACTGGGGCATGGAAGAGGCGCCCCTTCCCCTTAGTAGGCCGTCACCGTCGAGGCGGCAGATTTCGAATTCGCCGAAAGATTAAAGTCGCGACGAAGGAGGCCCCGTCGCGATTAATTCAACGATAGGGCGTTAACAAGCCATCGACCCGGGGCGTTTCACGTTTCGTCGAACAATTTAAATTTCAGCCTCGCACCGGACCTCCTCTGACTACGATCTCGAGGAGAGATTTCGAACAAGAGGCCGAGAGCACTATGATTTCGTGGCGCTCGCTGGATCTATTAGCATCGATTAGCCTGCTTGCCTCCGGGATATCTGATCTTCCGGTATCTCGATGTTCCCGTGTACCGTTTGCTAACGACGATTCGTGAATGCTGGAAACCCCGAGTCATATTAATTACGCTGGTCCGCCTTTCAGATCGTCCCGCGATTAGCCCCGACCCTTTCGGGACGGAACACTTTCCGATATGATTATCGCCTGGGACCGGAAGGTTCTCGAGCTGTCGATGTGGGAACAGTATTAACAGGAGAAATTAGTGGTCCCATAATAGCTTTTTCTTCTCAAGAAAAATCTCTTTGAAAATTGCCGTGCGTGGATCAAATTGGTGTTCAACGAACACTCGCGAACAGTCAGCTGAGAAGCGATTAAGGGTTTATCATCTGCTGATTTATGGAAAATTAATTTCACCGCGTTCCCCACAGGATACACGTAACAATTTATCAACAAACGCGGAGAATGCGCCCCAGCATGCGTCCCGAAAGGGACGCTCCGGAATTCTGTTATTTCGCCCTGAACTTTGATTTTCCATTATTTTTGTCCGATTGGAAAAATCGTACAAAGGTATTTTTTTTACGATTACTCGAATTTCGCCCGACACGGGCAGGGGAGTGAAGGCGCGCGCGGGGACGTTTTCGGGCGTGGATGGGCAAAAAAAAAAGAGAGCTCTCTCTGCGATAAACTAGGCGGTGCGTAATGTTTCCTGCCATTAACCATAATTTGTCAGTAAAAGATTATCGGGCCTCGATATCGGCGAGGCTTTTAGCCGGGCGCATTGATATGCCGTATTTCAATAGCGCGATAACACTCGGGGAGTGCGGAGTTAACGAGAAAACATTTGTAGAACTAATTGAGGATTGTGACACCGCCGGTCGAAATAAATCGATCCGGGCGCACGCCATCGTTCCATCGCGACTTCTATATCGGCCGGCCGCGCCGCGATAGCGGGCCGGGAATTATTTCGATCTTAAATTCAGCGGGAAGAATGGCGACGAGCGAACGGCACGAAACACTGTTAATCAATAGTGGCGTTTTGTCCTCTCCCGCCTCGCCCCCGCGGCCCTCCATCCTTTCGCCACTCTATGAAAGCTATTACGGGTATTAAATGGCATTAATTGAAATGCGCCATGTAAAGAGGCCCTTTTTACTTGTAAATCAATTAATTTCAACGTCCATTGTGACGATTCTTTGAATAGTTCTCCGCCCGGCTATGTTCCTTCCCACCTCCCCGCCGCCCACTCCGTCCTCCTTTTTTTTTCATTGTTTTCCCGTTTCTATGTATACATTTTTTTTTTAACGGCAGCATAAAAGCCGCGTCTATTTCGTTCGAGTGTTACAAACGGCTCGACGCCGCGTCGAATGCAATGAATCGGATAATTAATCTGTGTTCCTCTCGCGTACTCGCAATATTTGTTCACGAGTTCGTTGGCAAAAGCCACTTTGGCGATTATTTTCCACTCAAAAAAGCCCATAGAGTAAACCCCGTGGATAGAACGGGCGGCCATGGGAGAGGGATGGCCCGCGTTTAATATTTTTTAATTGCGTCCGCTGGCTGGCCCCTGCCCCCACCCCTCCCCCCCCCCGACTCCCCTGTCTCCTACCCCTCCCCTGGCCGACCGGCTTTATCACTAGCACGTAATTAAACTTTATGTTCAGCTGTCATATTTGCATTCTATCTAAACTAGCCATTTGAAAATTAAAAAGCCACCCTCCGCGGTGACTTTAATTTCGTGTGCCGGTGGTTTAACTCGCCGGGATTGTTTACGGGGAATTTACATAAAGTTGTTTGCCGGGGCTATTCGCCGATATATAAACTTAACGAATGAATATTCCGTTACGTACCAACGGGCCCTGGTAAACTGATTTTTTATTAGACGCGTTTGCGCGAACGGCCGAGCAAATTGCCCGCTTCGGCGTGGGCCGAAGGAACCAGTGCGCGGCCGTGAAATTGCAAAAGTTAACCCGCTCGAGTGGAAATTCCGGGCTCCTCCTGCGCGCGTGAAAAAGCTCGGGGGACATTATGGAAGTCACGGGGACGGCTGCCGCGAACGCTGTCCTACGCGGTTACCTCGAAAGATGCGCGCTAGATTCTCCATTAGGCGAACGAACAGCGAGGCGCCGCGCTGCTGTCTCCAGCGCTCAGGTTCGCATCTCTGTCTGGGGGTATCGATTGGAATAGCTTTTGGGATTACGCCGTTCCTATTAGCTTCACAATTTTCTTAACCACTCTCGATTGTCATCAGAGATATCGGTTCTATGGGATATGGAATCGCTGCGCTGATGTTCCCGTAATGTGGAGGCTACGTTGTACCAGCATCGCGTGAGAAGTGCGTCCCGCAGCTAATAACAGGGAAATGGGGATGAATTATTTATGGAAGAAGGAAACAGTGATCGGTGTTTCATGATGGACGCGAGAGGACAGGGCACGGATCGATTGTCCACGCCGTCCCCGACAATTTAATACCTATTACAAAACAAACGCGCGTAGGGAAATCACTCGAATCGCGCGGTAATTAGAGCTAGAAAGTTGCTGTTGACGTTTATTTTGGTTGCACGGAGAGAAGAGGGGTGGGGTGGGGGGGGGGGGGGGTAGGGATGCGAACAACTTTTAATGAGATATGTCTGAATTATAGAAAGCCGTTACCGAAACGGGAAGACGGAAAGATTAAAGCGGCCTTAATTACTTCATGTTCATTAATTGCTTTCCCGAACCCCCGGTGAATTAAATTATTGCGAACTTACGTTAGGTCACGCTAGGCTAGACGCTCCCGGTCGAAATCCATCGCGAGGGACGCGACGTATCTCGTGCATGAAACAATTTCCATGTTTAAAACGACCGGCTGCCTTTCGGAACTCACCATCTCGCAAGCGGATTTTCACTTACGTATCGTTTCGCGAGTGAAGCACGGCTTTTATGCTAATACGCCGGCTCCTGCCCGCTTAGAGGAACCACCTACGCGAGTCTTTTGTACGATTTACAAGCGACCGGCGCAGAAATCAATCGCCGCGTCGCCCAACGGTGCAGGTATGCACCTACCATCGCCGGTGATCAAGGATTAATCGTCATCGATGATTCGACCGCTTAAGCGCGAGGTGCCGGCCGAGGATTTGCTGTGGCCGTCGGAGTGGACGTCGCGCAACGTTAGCGTCAGCCGTTGGAAGAAGGCGGACGAGAAAACGGAAGGGAGTCGCAGCTGCGGGACCCGTTTTATCGTGAATGTGCTAAAAGCAAAATCTCCTTGATACACCATGGAACCTTTTAGCGTCTCCTCGAGTGAAAGTCAAACGAGGTTCGAACGTCTGCAAAAGGCCAGTCACGACCGACATGGCCGTAGACGAATGCTCTTTGCGAGTGCTCGGCCCAGCGCCGCGCGGCCGCCTTTATTTTCATTCGCGCGGCCGGCATTTTTCGAAAATTCACCTTCGCGCGATTACTTTGGAAAAACAACGCGGTGCATTTGCCTCGAACGTTCCAGCGGGATCCCTCTTCCCTACTTACGCCCTATAGAAATGGCCGAGGAAAGTGGTGTCGTCGGTTCCAACGACCTTCTTTCAACGGGAGCGTAGAGTCACGTGCTGGAACGTTCGATTCGCCGATCGTGCTATCTTCGCCGAAAGCCTCGTCGATTTACCATGGAAGATATTTCTCTTTAATAATGCGAGAACGTTGATTCCGCGCCTACGGCGACGATACACCGGTCGCGAGGCGTAGGGAATCCCAAGCGCGAGACACCTGGATGGCACGCGGCCGCTCCTCTTTTTAATTAAAACAAATTCCGTCGCTAAGAGCGGCGCAGTGACCGGGACGGGAATCGGAAACCGGGAAAGTTCACGGAGGGATAAAGGTGACGTAGGGGGGAGTGGCTCGCGAGAAGACAACGCTCTCATCGATGAGACGAACGCTCAATTATCAAGCCATCTCGTTCGAGGTTCCCGGGAACATCCAGTTGCTTCTGTCTCTCTTCTTCTTCTTTTTTTTCCACCCTTTTACCCACGAGATTCCGCTTCGCGCATTTCGCGAATGGCCGATCGCTATTAAACGGAACGAAGCGGGGCAGGAGAAAGAGAGCCAGCTGAAAGAGAAACAGACAGGGCCGCGCGAGGGGGGTGGGGTTGATGGTGGCGGGGGTGGAACAAAGACGGATGCAAGCTGTTGGGCGCGCGAGAGGAAGAAAGGGGGATAGCATAGAAAAGGAGTGAAGCGGCAAGAGGGAGCGGGTAGGAAAGGAACGAAGGCGGGAAGGAGGGTGGGAGAGAAAGAGAGAGAGAGAGAGAGAGAGAGAGAGAGAGAGAGAGAGAGAGTGTGTGTGTGTGTGTGTGTGTGTGTGTGTGTGTGTGTGGTGTGTGTGTGTGTGTGTGTGTGTGTGTGGAGGGGGAGGGAAGAGGAGGGCGAGGGGGGAGGAAGCTCGCGCATCGTGCCGGCACTTAGGCCTGGCTTTTAATCTTCGAGCCTCGAGAAGAGCTCTAATTAGAGCTGGCTCTAGCTCTAGCTACGAGCCCGGGCTCCGTTATAAGCAGGAGTTAGAGTAGGTACCACCGGGGGTAGGAGGAGGTGGAGGTATGTTTAGTTTTTAGCCGAGCGCGCAGTTACACGCGGTGGTAATTAAAATCTTGATTAATGCACGTGTCCATCAGGGCTGCCTCTAATGAACTTTCACGTCGCCCGTACTCGTAAGTCCACACGAAACCATGATCGTCTTCCCGGATGATCCTAATCGTTCCAGACGAGAGACCCGCGGCACAGGGGGCCAGGAGGGGGTCGGCAGAGGGGAGGAGGAACGAGGGCGAGCTCGCCTCGACTATTGTCTCCCGTCGTTTTGCCTTTCGAACGCGGCACTTTTCGCGAGCCGACTACGTACCAACCGCTTTTTGCCAGAGAACGCGAAACACGTTACGCCGCGGCAACGTGCGAATCGAGCAGAGCGCGTAGGCGTGTAGCCGTACATCTATATACACGTAGGTACTTAATTCACTTCGATTTTAGTTCAGGGCTGAAGCAACGATCGCGGAATAAACACGAACAGGACGTCTTCAGACGTTTCTCGAATACAGATCGATAAAGTTCGAAGGTGTTCGAAGCGGAATTGAAAGAGGCAGGCCCCGTTTCGTTTAATGTTTAATGAATCCCTGCGCGCGGGCGATTAAACTACTCGCGGGCCGGGTAACGTGTAATGAAATAAAATAGAGGGGACCGCCGTTCGTCCTATTCGTCCCTGCCAGTGGTACGGCATAAAATAAATAACGAATCGAGATCCGAAAAATGCGACGATATTTAGCCCGTTGCCCGTCGAGCGTAGTTAATTAAGCCCAGTTGTCGAACAATATGCGCGCAGCCAGGCCCCCGCAGATGAAACGGGCTTGATGAAAGTGGCGACAAAAAGCGTACGACAATCGGCCAGAGTTCTATGGTGAAAGTGGCATTTAATAACTTGGGTGTAATTGAAATACGTCCCGTTACGATTTTAATAGAATCGTTACCGCGCCCTATCGCCCTCGCCCTCGGTCCACCCGTTCCGCTTCGCGCCGTTAATTTCACCTAGGCAAGACAAAAATCATTCTTCCCCTCCCCCGTTGTCCCTGTGCCCCGACGTTCGTCCCTGGAACTCGATCGACCCTCGAACGTTAGCTTGGACGAAGGAGCATCGCGAATGGAAGCCGAGAAAAGTGCGTTAATTAAACCCCCGTGCGGCTGTACGGCGGCTGAGCCCTGCCAGAGGCGATCCTAAAATGGCAAAATTAAGAGGCCGTTCTCTCTCCCTCGAGGTTCGAGCGCTCGTCGCCTTTTCAACTGAAAAGTGAAAACAGGCAAACAGTCGGCCGGCATGAACGGCGGACGCGGAGGCAGATATCATTAAATCACAGAAACAGCCCTCTGTTATTGACTCCGCGGACAAATTTATCGTCAGCCTGGTACGCGTTTCGTTGTATGGCGGTCCTCTCGACGGCCCTCCGCCCTACCTCTCGCTTCCACAACGCTCGCGTACGCTGCTGGTAACCAGTCGTCTCTCTTCCCTTCGCCCCGCCGCTCTCAACCCCTTCCGGCAACCCTCGTTCCACCCCCTTCCAGAATCACCGTGCCCACGCTACGTCATTGTTCTGGTTTATTCGGTGATTTGTGGATTTTACTGCCTCCTACTCGCCGCCCTCTTCCCAGCTTTCACGGTCCTCTTCCTTCCCCTCGACTTGCCGTTCCGACAGCGTTCTCGCCCCCCCCCCCCCCCCGGAGTCGGCTTCTTTACTGCACGAGCCGTCCAGGGCGACTCCTTTACAAACGTTCCGTCAACCATAAGCGTGTCGAGGCGCCCGCTCTTTCCCGTGATTCCCTTCTTTTTCCGCGGCTGGATTGGGGGGCAGATTCCTGCGACACGAGGAATCTACTTTTCCTCTTTTCCTAAGAAGGGTCCCGAGTAATTGGTGTCTAATGAACGGCGACGGAATTCTTTGAGGAGCTTGGAGAATACGCACCTCGCGGCGAGGCGCAGAGGCTTCCTGATTCCATAAGGAGAACGTTTCTCGCTCGTTTGTCTGATCGTTGAGGCGAACGCGTGGGGCGTTTGAGCCCCTTTCGCGAAGCATTCGTATGTATCGAAACCTTGACCACCATCGTTTCACTGGAAATTGGGATTTTATTCCTGGAAATGTTTTTTAAAAAATTAAGTGACACTCGAGTGCTGTATGTTTTATGTTCACTGCACTATTACGCCTGATCCGCGACCGTTTAGTCGTAGATCACCAACAATATCTTTCATGGTGTTCTTCAGCTGCCTTACCCTTTCGCTGGCTGGAGGAAAACGCTCCCCCATTATCACACGCGCGCAAGTGCCGCGCGCCACGGGCCTGGGAGTTTATTTTTGAGGAATAGAAGGGGGTGTATCAGACAAGCTCGTCGAAAGGCGCCGTTAAAATGAAAGCCAGGGGGATAGAGCCGTGGAGCGAGCTTTCCGAAAATCCGCCTTAGTATGGTAATTGATTTAATTTGGGGGATGAATCCGCCCTTAACGAACGCACCGCCGCGATGGGGTTGGAAGGCTAAAGGGACCGTAAAAGCACTGCGACGTCTATTTGAGGCGAGACGAGCGAGATTTAGAGACGGAGGAACGTCCACGCGAGAAGACGAGCGCCTGATTACTAACGATCTGATTAATTCATGATTTTTAATTAAGGGGAAAAGCGAGCATGGTGGAGGGGGGGGGGGGCCGCCGTCGTAGCACCGGGTTGGTTATTTAACACGCTGGGCGAACTTGTACGAGTAATCATTACGAACATAATTACGAAGAGCGTCGCGTAATGATTACAAGCTTTTATGAGAACACCCCGCGGCCTCTTTTTCCTAACTGCGAAGAAAAACGGATACCCTCGACGTTGGATGAAAATTGGGGATTAAGACCGACACAGAATTGGTTGGTCCGTTGTTGGGGTATTGAATAAAAAGAAAACCACCGCGGAATATTTTGCGGATCAGAAAGGTTTCTATGTTAAATGAATGATAGTTCGATTCATTCATTTACTTATCCCTTATGATAAACGGGAATAACTCGTTCGATGGTGCTTGGCGCACGAAGCCCGCGCTCTTACGAGATCCCGGCGCGGTTAGGTCGCTGATAATTGTGCCATAACGCGAGTTGTATCTAGATTACGTTACGGAAGTGGGATCTGCAAATTTCTAGTGGCGGATCGCGGTGGCTGGTATTATGGTAGCAATGTTTATGGCTCGGGCACGGAATACTAATCAGAATAGTGACGGATTTCTAGCCGAGAACCGGAAAGGACCACTACAGCGTCCTCATCCGTTGTGAAACCGCAGCTCGAGCGAGGAGCACGCGTATCGGCGCTGGCCCCGTCGTTATCTATGCGATAAGGGCCTGCCAACCCTTATGAATGCTTCCATTATACCCCTACCGCGTCTTCCTTCCTCTCGTATCGCGTACCTGTCCATTTCCACCTCCTTGGACAACGAGCGACACTGTGGCTGATAATATCCCACGACACCAACTAAAATTTCTACCACGGTTGAAGATTCCCCGTGCGATCTTATCGACTAATCTGCCCACACTTTAATCTCTCACCGATGGATGCGCTTCTAAACCGATATCCACGTTTGATCCTATAAACAGCTCGCATGAATTCCCAATCGTCAAAGCGACAGGAATACGCGACACTTCGCTCTAGGAGCGAAAACTGCCCACTGATCAGCCGAATAGCTCATACGCAGAGATTAAACATTTAATGAATTTGTCCCGTTAATCAACCTAATGGCGCGAACCAGATTATTTCGGCCAAATGATTTAATCATTTAAATGGACGCTGATTAATAATCCAAGTGTTTTCGGGACTATTAGTATACCGTCGCATCGATCGAATTTACTGTTACCCGTAAATGTTTTATCATCAGTGTCGCTGATGGTTGAAGCTCGTGGCGCTTTATGTCCCCCATATTCCATGGAGCTGTAGAAACAAGCCTATCGTTTGGAAATACTTTGAACATCCTCGTGCAGCGGTTCCGCTGCTGCCGCTTCGCTCTCTCTCTCTCTCTCTCTCTCTCTCTCTCTCTCTCTCTCTCTCGTTAAATCCTCGACAATTCGGTGCCGTTCGACAGAAAAGCCAAAGGATCGCGTGTCCCCGAGCCGAGGCGGCGGCATTATGCAGGCTTTTGTGCGTTATCGCGCAAATGGCCGCGTAAGTGTACTGCGGATCGGCGTATCTGCGGACCAAACGATTCGTATCGAGTCGGTGGTCGGAGTTTTATCGGCGGGATGTGCTAGCCGAGGAGTATAATTGGGCCATTGTTGGCTGGCAGGTGGTAACTAGTACCCAGGCCTGGTACCGATCTTGACAAGAGAAAGATCGATCTCAGATTAGAACCGCGAACGGCCGAGCCTTTCCTCATAGCGGCAAGATTTATGCGCAGGAAACGATCTCGCGTCGATGGCGGACCCGCCAGCCCGTTCGTTCGATAATCGTGCCAGGACAATGAGAAAGATCGCTCTTCGATCTGAAAATCTAATGAACCCGATCGACGGAGTGGATTTATGCGCTTTATCCGGGAACGGTTTCAAGGAGAAATTTAGAAGCAACAAAAGTAGGTACGTCCAATCTTAATGGACCCTTAAAGGTGGATTCACACGTATCAGTTCCGTCAGCGTCAGTGGGTTCTTTGTGACAGTGTCAGTAATTGACGCGGATAAGTGTGAACTTCTCTCCCAACCAGGGAAAATTCCACCACTGATACTGACGCCACTGAACGGTTCTCTTGCAGTGCAAGATTTCTCACAGAGGCTAATTTAAAGCGACGGAATAGAATCTGAAGTCGAGTGTTAGATCAGATTTATTTACAACGTTTTGCAAGAGAATTGCGCGTCTGCTCGACGCAGCAGCCTCGGAACTGTCATTCCTCAGCGGTCGGCCACAGCCCGTCGATAATCGCGAAACAGCGAGAGACAGGTCGCGCGTCGCGTCTGTATTTCGACGGCTGATTTGTATTCAGCGTTTCGACCGATTAATCTCACGACTTTTGACCTTGTCCGGCTGTCGGTCTTTCGAGAGATCGGGGCCGACTCGCCGTCCGTGTCTCGCTGGTCTGACCCAGTGATCGATCGTCCCGCTCGATCCGTTATTCCTACTGTCAGATATATGTAGATCTTTCGCGGCTATCGACGGGTGATCTCGGCGTTGCTCGGCGTTCTACATTTACATTTATGGACGTGGACGAGCCCGGCTACGCTGTTCAACGTAACCGGGCACGCGATAAAAGCAGAGGTGATTGCGTTCAAGTTTCATTTTCGAATGAGTGGCTACAGGGGAACGTTCTAATCACGGGCAAACGACTCCACGTATCTGATTCTTCCCGACTACTTAAATATTTCATTCTTCGTTCCGAATGGAGGATATAGAGGCTTCCCTCGGTGGCTTTTTGTCCTAGGGTATTATGCGCGAAACAGAATTCATGGAGGACGCGTTTCTTCTATAGATGATCGTTGAACACTGGATTCAATTATCACCTACAGTCTACACTATTCATGGCTGTCCTTATGATCTATGAGTGAAGTGTTCTGGAATTTTCAGGGTTATGACTGCGTTCCTTAAAGCATGGCGGTGAACCCTTAAAGTTTAAAGGATGCCACTGGTGAAAGCAAGTCTTCTACTTGGCCTTTAGAAAGTTCTCAGAGAGAATAGAACGGGATTTGAGCGAGTTTTGGTAGCGTTTCCAGAGAGAGCAAGTGAATACTATTGGAGCAAATTCCGACAGATATAATACGTGAATAATAACGTTTAGATGTACCTACAGCCCTCGCGCGAAATCCACCACATCCACTCCCATTTACCCAGAGCTTCCAAAAACCACCCCCACTTTCTCTCGCACCCCAGAAACTCGATTCATTCCCGCGTCGAGACTCAACTTATTGATACCCACAATTGAAGTTATCGATTATTCCCGATAACGACGTCGTTAACCGCGCCTGCAGTTTCGCTCCGCGACCTTTTATTCACCGCGACGCTCCGTCACAGCGTCGCGAGTTTTTTTTATCTCGCGCGAGTTCGCCACGACTGGATACCGCCGCGCATTTTCGCGCTCGAATTTTAGCGACGAGCAAGAGAGTTGCCGCGCGCGGCTAGATGGTGGAGAAACAGTGAGAGACAGAGTCAGAATTGCGGGAAGGGAAATATAGAGGCTGAGTGTGCGCGATAGAGAGAGAGAGAGAGAGAGAGAGAGAGAGAAAGAGAGAGAGGAGAGAGACTGGTGTCTTTGTGTTGCTGGTGGGCGGCGAGGCGCATATGTCGGCGGAGTTCGAAATCGGGATATTGAATTCACGCCATTTCTGTTTTGACGTATCGCGGCCGGTGATACGATCCGTCGGGGGTTTATCAGCGCCCTGGCACGAGGAAGTGATTTTTTCATTCTAACAAATAGCCTTTTGCGGTTTATCGGATTTCACCGGGATATCCGTCGGCGCGAAATCAAGCGCGTGCTGCCAGTCACTCGGAAAGCAAAGCGAAATCATTGAAAGATACACTGGTTCTCGTTCCGTTTAGAACGGAATCGACTTGAAGCCTTTTTTCTTCCCGTATATATCGATTCCCTCTGCCACCTGTGTAACGCGCTCCAACGGCCGCCGCGCCGTTTCGATATCGACGCCCTCCCACCTTTCGTACACCCTGAGAATTCATTTCGATGGGGCTTCATTTCTAATTTCCTTTAATTCCACGGAAAAGTTCGTATCGCGGGTGTCATTAAAGGTTTCTCGTTTCTTCCTAAGTAGGTGGGAATGGAGAGTGATTCTCTTGAATATGTTACACTGCTCTCACGATATCTTTAGACTCCCTGTGCGTCATGGAACGCGATGAATTATACGGTTACCATTCGCGAACTGTATCCCGCGTTTACGTGAGCGACGACACGCGTAAGAGGTTTCGTTTTTTGCGGCTAGCTTGAGCAAATTATGCCACGGACGGGGAACTAGGGAAGAAAGCCAAGCTCCAACCAATTGTGACTGCAGCGCCGAGAAGCGTTGCAACGTATAATATTTAAATAACGTTTTGCTCCAAGTCTAAATTTTCGGAATACACGGGCCATTTTCCTCGCTAGCCGAGGATCCCCCGTCAGAGAAACTCGATAATTCGCGATCCTCGATCCATCAGAACTAATGAACTCTCGCCTCCAAGTCCCGCCGATTTTTCGCAAAGTCCACCGTTTCGATCTGAGCGCCCGCGGCCGCGCCGTTCAGCCAATTTTCGTCGCGATTTCCGTCGCGTCGCGTCCCGCACTTCCGTTACGCGCATTGCTCGTTCCTAGTCGTGCAGAGGAAATTGCAGGGGAAATTCGAAAGTTTGCGCGATACCCTATGAATTCCAATCGACCTTGCAACGCGGTTCCTCTAGATCGTCCGCTGACGCCGTGTCCCTTGCCCCGATTTCGCGCTAATAAAAGCCAACTTTCCGCGCGATTTTCCTCCTGCATTAATGGCATCGTCAGCTTCGATTAACCGCTGCGCTCGGTCTCTCAAATAATCGAGCACCGATTAGTTAATATCCGAAGAGCGGAGAGCCGAAGTTCGTTAAGGCGCTGACCGAGCGCGATGGAACCAGCCAATTTCTCGCAGCAAAATGCCTCCTATACAGTAGGTGCAATTTACGCGCTGTTTGCCCAGCTGACGCGTGATAGCTTTGTCCTCCTTCCGCGCGCCCTAAATCACCGCTAATGATTATTACTTGTATTAACCGCGGCAATCGCGGCCTCGCACTCGGGTACCGCAATTACGCCGACGAATGGGGGCCAGGCGATCGAGGCTGGTTAAAGATCGCGTTTCCAGCGTGATTTTCCCGCGGGCCGCGGCGGAGAGATCGAGGATCGATCGACGAAATGGTAAAACGCGTCTTTAGACAAACGCCGTGCCGATCGTTGCCCAATGGCGCAGGCTGCGCGATTCGCCACGCCGCTCCTAAGGCATTAGTCAGTCACACTGGCTGGCATTTGTTGAGGCAATCGTCTCCCTCATTTGAGCACGCTTTCCTCTTAAGCTGATTGCCTGGTCGTAAACAAGGCACCGTGATATCGCTTTCCATATTGCTTCCTTCTGGAATACATCGCTGGATCGCTGGCACACCAGCCATCGAGCACACTTGCAACGACATTTACGTATGCAAATGACGACTGGTTTTGAAAATGTTACGGAGACGCTACCAAGCTTGGCTGTGATTAAATATCGATATCTGTCCACGAGGATTACGTTCGACTAAACTCCGAATCGGTTGCGGAGGCAAGGGTGGAGTTGTTCAGTGATCGAATGAAATTGAATTTTATTACACTCGCGGTAGGAATCGAATTGGCAATAGGGGAAGTTATTTAAGATGCATATATTTTGTTCACCGTTTGCAAAAGTGCACTGTGCTAGATAGTGAGATTACCTGTTCAGTTTAATATTGAATTAGAGGACGTTTACCTATTCAGCAACCATATAACGTGTTGCCTGGTTTCAGGTCCAGAGGACAGGTACGAGTTGGGAGTGGGCCCTCGTGAAAGATCGGTGAGTAACCTTCGCTTTGTAGCAGTAGATCGATAGGAAGAGGCAAAACAATTAGAAAGGAGAGGATGTATTTCCCATGAGAGAAAACAAAGGGTACTGCGACGGGTAAAGGTAAAAGGGGGGACGGTACGTCTGTACGCTAATGGAAAGGGCCTCGGTACACGTTTACCGTCTACTCGCTCGTGCCGATCGATCGGTGCATCGATGGGGGCCCTCCGTTCGTGTTTCCGCGTTGCGCGCTTACAGGGGTAGTTAATTACGTTTAATACCCTCGATTATGTGTTTGCGCCGAATACACACGCTCGATGAATCCGTTATACTTCCTCTTGCTCCCGTCATTTCGCGCGTGCACGATCTTCTTCGTTCCGTTGACCCGGGGCCAATAATCTTCCTAATCGTCAATTACATATTTCCCCGTCAGAAATTATCCACCCGGTACACAATAGGTGCGGACAGAATGTTCTCTGTCGTCGCACAAGTTGCACTCTGTGGAAATAAATTTCTTCTGGCTACCAAATCCGAAATGTGTCGATGGTCACGGAACAGTAATCCCCTGAGAATCTTTACAAACCCAATTACCAGTAATCCGACGCTTGTTTGCGCGCGTGGTATACTCGAAGACGTTGCTAGGAACAGAGCATACCGGGACTAAAAGGGAAATGAGAATGAATGTAATAATATATTTAATATTCGCCGGGTCCCTGCCTCCTCCACTCTCGGTATTACAAGTCAACCAATATTCTCGCCCCCCCCCCCCCCCGGTTCCGAGTGCTCGCCCCCTTGCCCCATCCCCCCGTCTGCAACCCCTTTCTCTCCCTCCGGCTTGCCTCTCTTACCTTCCCCGTTCGCCCACCACCTTCCCTGTTATTCTGCGAGCCCTCGTCCCTCGCCCTACCCCCGGACTTTCAAAGTGCACCAACATTATTTCCGCTGTAACCAACACGCGGGGTGGGGGGGGGGGGGCGCGAGGTCGCGGCGGCAGACAGTGGTTTTCTCGATACGCTAGTGATCGCCTGGAATCGAAGTAGATTCAGCTTTGTAAATCGGCGATGATGAATACTACTACTATCCGCTACGATTCTGTAACAGGTGCAGTGTTCGCAAAACGATTAACATCCTAAAAAGGAGAGTGCACGATCGTCTCCCCTAAAGAAATTCTAATTTCGATAATCAAAATCACTTGCATCCCCGAGGGAAGCCTTTCGCCTTCCACACTTCTCTATCGACCGCATCGTCAATATTCAATCCACACGATTACGTATCCAGCGGGAGTAAGAAACACGCGTTAATAAAACACGTGGAAGAAATAAGTAGCGCGGCGTCTTCGATCCTTAAAATTCGCAATAGAGGAGAGAAGGCGCGGGTGAGCTCGGGCGGAGGGCACGAGTGCCGCTGCGTTGGCATCACGTGCCACGTGATATTAGTTCATATATATCGCGTGGGGGAGGGGGGGGGGGTAAACATGCAGCGACTGAGAGACAGGCCGAGAGGGAGGGAGAGAGAGAGAGAGAGTACGTGTAAAAGTAGCTGGTCCCGCGAGGCCCTGAACAGGGAGGGCACGTATTCGATGTAAACTATAAAACGTACCCCGTTTGCGGCCTTCCCCTTCGCGCCGCCCCACCCAACCCCCGACCCCGCGCCAACATCGTCGCAGAGTACACCCCATCCCGGCCTGGCAACCTGCTCGCTCGCGTAGCATATTGAATCTTATGAATTTGTGGCCCGCGCGGTCGGGCCACCTCCGGGGAAAAATTTAATTTCCAACGATTTCGGGCTTTACGCTGACGTGGCCGGCGCTTCCATGGATCGGCTCAAGCGTCTTCTTTGCTCCTCTTGCGAGATTCTTGGATACGGCGCGAAACGAGCGCCCTCGTTATCGAGAGCTGCTTCGTTCAGCGATGGCACTCAGAGGTGCCAGGCGAGCACATACCCTGATTATTTTAATACTTCTACTGCACCTGAAGGGCAGCTTTTACTGTACACGATACACATAGGCACGCCGGAGAGGATAAGATCTTTTGCGCTCACAGATTGTTTGCAGCGAATTATATTGTGGGTTTGGTTTGGCGGCCTGATTGTGGAAGTTAGATTAATTCTTTGCCGTAATTGGAACAGTTGGCGCATTGTGTTGCTCGCGGAGATACAGGGAGGAAGCGGTGAGAAAGATTTATGAAATTCTGACAGAGTCACTGGGCGTTTTGCGGGGTATTAAAGCAGCCTGATTGTATCGCGCTTTGACATCCCTTAAAAAATATGGCCGCTCTACGCGACGTTCTCCGTCGAGTTCTCGAAAACGCTTCATGAATATATAAACGCCAGCCGGCCACTTGGATCTGATTATATCGCGCGATAAGGCGGCACGCGATAGTAAATATCCGGCGCGGTATGTACTTTTCCTCGATCGGAACCGCACTTATGCATCGAAATATTGAATTCCGCGTGTCCCGTTAAAATTACTGTGCTTACGTCCAATTAGAGGAAACACGTCCACCGGCCCATTGTACATGCGCGCGGTAATAAAGGTTCATTACGTTACATTACACACTCCAATTTTGTGCTCTGTAACTCTAAATTACGAGAAACTTTCCCCTATCGGGGCCGTAGATCGGGAACGTAGCTACCGCTACGGGTAGCGTTTCGCGTTAAGCATAGGGTTCCTACCACTAGGATTTCCGATTAGGCAATTTCACCGAGGGAAATGCCCGAACTTCTGTTTATTCCAGCAGTCTAAGGAAACATTTCGAGCTTCCTCTATCTTAACAAACCTAAGAAAACATTCTAGTTCCTAAGGTCGAAAACATATATATTGGCCGGTGAGTTTCGTGAGGGGCATTCTCCCATCACACAGTTTGCCTGCCTCGGTGCTCCTTTTTTCAACGTTTTCGGACTCGCTCTCGTTCCATCTCGCTCTCGCCTTCGCAGAACAAGAGCGAGCCAGAAGTGGTGGGGATAGTGCCAAGCTTCTGGCGTGTAGGCCAAACCGAGCTGTCAGCGTAGAAATACACACATCAGAATAGGTGTGAGTTAGCTCCGAAAAAATTCAGGAGCTTTATTGGTCGGAACATTGATTCTTTCTCGATAGCTTCATCTCGTATTGGTCTACGCATAGCTTCGTAACGCACACAACTATTACGCTAAGAATAAATGACAGCCATATGGCTACGTTCAGGCATTCCCGTTACCCCACCATACCCTTCGGGGGCCACGCAACTCCAACTGACAAATCCACGATCGTCAGATGGTGGTGGCTGATTTCTCCTCGATCGCTGTTCGCGAAAACGAATTCACCGGCCAATATATTTGTCTTCGACCTTATGTATCCTATCCAAACCATAGAGTGTACCAGGTTTTACTTCCGGGCTTATATTTTGAACTCCACTGATTCAAATATCTTAATTATAGACGAGACGGAACTAGTGACATTTCCGCAAGCTGCTGGGACAACTTGGGACAGTGGGAGCTTTAAAAATTGCCCTACTTCCATCTGTTCGGTGGTCAGTGATACCGATCCGCGTTTCGAATTTCCAAAATTCCGGTGCAACATTCCCGCAGCCTCGTCAAATCAAATTTTTTATCACTCCGCCAGCGCTGTTACATATTTAAAGACGATATACGATCTAATATCACGTCGCTCGTGATACAGCAACACGGCGGGCAGAGAGGCACGCGCGATATCCCCCGGTTATAAAACAAATCTGTCAAACACAAAAGCCAGGTGAACCGTTTTATCGTTATCTTCGGGGACCGTCCAGGAATGATTTTCCAATTATTTTTCGATTGTTTTTTCCTTCTCGTCGGGTTTCACCGCGATATCGTATTGTTCGCGCCTGTCCAGAGAGATTACCATAGAAATTGGATGAAGTTCTCGCGTTTAAACCAGAAAGGATTCGTTCCCTTTTTTTACTCCCCCCCCCCCCCTCTCTCTTTGTCTCTCTTTCACTTGGCCCCGATCGAAATAATATTACGCGCACGTGAAATATGAAAAGTAAACGGTGCGTTTCGAGGTGCACATCGTTTAGGGAGTGGAAACCAGTCTCCATCTGATATAACTGTAATTGCACGGTCGTTTAGACACGTAGGCAGATATATACCCAATATGTATTGGATGAGTAATAAATCACGGCCTGGCGTGGCTTATTATGACCGTTCGTTTATGTTCGTAAGTTATCGTCGGAGAAAGATTGTAGGAATTATTGACTCCGCCGTGTATCTTGTAACGACTCGCCAACACCAGAAACACGCGCAGATTTTCGTTCTCCGTGTTCGATTTAATTTCTAAATTATGATCGCTGGTAAGGACCATTACCGAGCGCCGTACAAGTCAACGTTCCCCGTTAACTCGTGTGGGCTTCCATCTCGTTTCCTGGTCTGTAAATACGCTTTACGTATTCGTCTTCGTGGGGACCTCAGGTGTTCCTCAATTCCAATCATCCAACTTACAACTCATCGGTAAAAGTTCGCTTAAATGCCTCGGTCTTAGGACTCCTTAATAGTCAAATCCCCGTTACTACGTCCGCCCGTTGACTCCACCTTCGGCGTCACACGGTGAAACGACGTAAGGATAATAAATGGACATGGAAATTACTTATCAACGGTTTGAGCTTCCATTGTAAAAATTTGCATACTTTCAATCAGAGGTGGGCAAAATGTAATCTAATTGCAACTTACAAATTACGATTAAAATGTAATTGTGTAGTTGATTACACATTCTTTTCTGTAATCATTAATTTAGGTAGTTGACTATTTGGTTTCGTCAACTACCTAAATGAACGATTACAGAAAATAATGTGTAATCAACTAAGTACACAATTACATTTTGTGTATTACATTTGTAAATTGTAATTAGGTTACATTTTGCCCAACTCTGCTTTCAATACATGATAAGTAGAATAATTGAGATAAAAAAATACAATTCTTCAGGGCTTTCTACAACTAAGATCATTCCAGCCCTTTGGCACGCATACCGTAGTAAAATTATTAAGTAGGTATTACTTAGTTATAGTCACGGAACAACTGAACGACAAATATTCCGAAATTTTCATAAAGGTTAGATTCATATACAATTGGATCACACCTAATGTGAGTGCAAAGTTTATTTCTTTGTGTTTTCTAATGCTACGATCACTTAAGGGGGATTCTCGAGTAACAGACCCGAAAAGTAAATGATATTTATGATTTTTTGTAAAAAAAAACTAATGTTAATATTAGATTAAACTCTTTTGGGATATAAGGAGGCATCGTAAAAAATTATAGATAAGTAAAACATCGTCATCAAAATTAAATTTATAGACCTAACCAAAAAATACTCAAAAATGAAATCCTTCGAGTAAAATCCAGACATAAATGGTACTCCACATAAACAAAATAAAGAAATAATAACTATACTCTTCAAAGGATAAACATAAAATATACCACCATAATTACGAATATCCTGATTATCATTTATAGAATGAATAAACCCACCTACAAACAAAAATATTAAAGACTTAAACATCGCACGAATAATTAAATGAAAAAAAGCTAAATCATATAGACCACAAAATATAATTCTCATTATAAATCCTTAAACTTGCAGAAACTTTTTTTTATGTGGCATCTGGAAGGATATTGTTCTCTTCGCGATGCTCCTATTCCGCTATAAATGGATATTTTTATATTCAAATTTGTTTATAGTCTTAAAAGGTGATAGAATAAAGCTACGAACGTGCAACATGATACGTGTAATACTTGATTATTTTTTTGATTCCCGAAAAATCGAGTTTTCAGCCGTCACACTAAGAAGACCTCTTAATAAAGATTTAATGAAATTATAGTAGAGAATTTCGACATTTCAAATTTTTACCGATGTTCAAATAAATAAGGTATTTCGTTCCACTGTGCGTCAGCGAAAGATTCTCCGACATACGCACCGAATCCTCGTCCATCCGAGTTACGAACGAATCGCTCGGTTCTCGCCCGAGTCCAGCATTAATTCCTCGTCTTCATCGCCTCTAATTATATAAATCAGAACGATTAAAGGGGCCCGTGGCCGCTGCCTGCCATTAATTCCGCTCCGTCTTCCTCGTTACGAATCGCAATTTACATGAGCGGCGCTCGCTCCCGGGAGGCGCTCGTAAAATTATTCAGGATTTGTAAATCCTTGAAATTACGTTGTTACGAGTTCTTACGGGGACGATGCGTGATGGAGGCGAGGCGTGCGGCGTGTACGCGCGCGTGTATAAATATTTCACACGTGACGCGTAATGAGTGAGCGCGAGTAAAGCTTTAAAGCCTTCTCCTCCGCTCTGTTCGGGCCGTTCATTGCGACGGCGTGTCTTGATTTACGTGAGAGAGGCGTGCCTCCGCGGAAGCCGCAATTAGTTTATTAATAATTAGTAAACGAGCCGCCGCGCCGCTCGAATACACGCCGCGGGACCGCGGGCGCCTGCCGCGAATGCCAAGGGAACGCGCGACATCGCGGGGGGAAAGAAGAAAAATCGCGCGCTTCTAACCGTGGAAAAAATGACGCGGCTTTCCTGGGACCGGGCGGCTGGCCATTCTTAATGAACACATTATCCGCGATAATCCCGCTGGGACCAAATTGCTGGACAATGCTCTCGATCCATCGATCTTGCCTCGAAGCGGAGGCAAAGGTAGTTCCTCCGAGTTAGCAGCTTTTCGTAGGGGAACACTCTGCTCCTGGACGCGTTTTAATGGTACCGTGGGCGGTACTCGCGCCGCGTATTAGACTCTTTGAGGGCTAATGGATGTAACGTGGGCGCTCTAACTTCCGGGACAGAAGACAGTTGCAATCGAAGGTGCGCGTCTGCAACGTTCCGCTCCACGGAGGGGATTTCTTGCGATTGAGCCACCTTTTGTCAGTACAATCCCACGTGGGTGGAATTAGAGTCCATAGTTGATTAAGTCAATATCAGTTTAACGAATGGGGAAGAGTATATTCGCTTTCTTATCACGGGCTACCCTGCGGAGGCCAGCGATGGCAATCACCCCCTGGCTCTTCAACGTTCGCCAGCCCTTCCGGCAAGTTTTATTCATAGCGTCGTCTTGCTAATAAAAAAGTGCGCATAGGGACATTAAAGTCTCGGTGGATGGCAATCCTAGCTGGCTGGGCACGGGGCTCCGCCGTTGCTTCCGCGAAGGCACGGAAGGAGTTCTATGGTCGTGCATCGTACCACCGCGATACTTTGTGCGTGCACGTTAACAAGGTATGCATTATATTGCTAAAACATACGGGAATATTTACCCGTGTACCCGTGCACGTGACCCGTTGCTGGCGCTCGTAAAAAGGGTCCTTCGTTCTCTCTTCTCCTCCAACGCTTTCCTGCTCCATCCTACGTCTCTTCTTCCTCTTCTGCTGGTCCCTCAGCCTCGTCCCGTTTCACGTACAAGTGCTGGGCTACGTACCCGTACGAAAGTACTGGCGTTATGTACCGACAAACTCGAATCGAGGGCGGTTTACGACCGGTTTATTCCTGTGTCTCTGATGGGACGTTTGGGGATAGGCGACGAGGTGTCCCTTTCGCCGATTCTTTATTTCAGTGACATTCCAGTTCCTTTTCTGAAACGATCTCGGTCATCTTGGGAGTTACTCGTGAGTGGCAGCGTGGGGATAATTGAAACGAATGAGTGGGTGGAAGGCGAGTTCTATCTAGCAGGATGTGTAACTGTAGATTAACTCCAGATGACGTTTCCTGTTCAATGGTATTTTAAAGATACTAGGTAGGACTAACTGGGGAATCAATGAGTACAGCTATTCTCTGTTCCTAAATAGATCTTTCTATTCGGTTTAATATTGTTATGCAAGAAAATCCTACGAAAAAAGGAATCAACTGCGTGGTTGAAAGTGGCGTGTAAGGGATACCAACCCCCAGGACGACGAGGCTTTCGCCTCCATCGATTTTGGATTTAGGGAAATTTAATTAAGCATAATCGCGGCGAGAATTTATCGCCCCTTATAAAAGTTGCCAAGTAGTTCTCAGAGGACGGTGAATATTAATTTAAAGGGCAAGTAATGCGTATCAGACCACAGTCCAGCTAGGGTAAACTGCTCGCGTCTGGAGACGCGAAAGAAGGACGAGGTGGCGGGATATGCAGATGAAAGAAAACTCGTTACAGAGTGACAAGTGCTCGGCACCCTCATAATTATCACATCCAAAGTAATTACAGAGAACGTGCCTTATCCTGACCTAACTAACTCAAGGGCCGAGTCCTACGCTGCTGCAGGATCTCTTCTTTTGTGTACCCATGCGAATATTTAAATATCGGCCACCTGTCGAGGAAACTGTTTCGGGAATTATCAAGCTCGGTACACTCCAAAAGTGACCACCAACTTATCACGCTTAGGAACTATTTTATTTTAATTTACCTTGATAATAAAAAGCAACACCTTGCTCCTTGAACCTTCTGCCATAAAGTCAAGTCTTTTTCCAAAGTAGCATTATATCAGAAACACAAAGCTCCAAGGAAAGTGAAGGTTTCAGACCGAAGACTGGCGAGTTTGGGTTGGCAGTTTGTAGAATGCAGTGCGCGAGTTTTATTTCCCTTGGACATCTTCGAAGGCACTGCAACTTTCTGGGGCACAAATTTTATAGAGAACAGTGCAATGAAGTGACACGAAGCTAAGTAGTACGATTTGTACTAAGAAATACACAATCACGATACAGCATAGAAGTTCTTCTTTTTAGAGACTCGACAGGTTTTCGAGTATCCGCAAGAAGGTTCCGCTCCTCCTCGTTTAACTAGATAAAAATCTATTCGCCTGGATATTTGTAACATTTGAATTGAAATCAGGATTAATGGGTAGACGTGGCGGGCAGGAGGAGGGCACGCTTTCTGTCGCCCACAATTCACTTTTCCATTGTCGCGTGCTCGTTCCTCGAGCATGTGGTTCAGCGATCTCTTTGAAATCGAATTAGTTCCGCCCTGCTCCACCGACAAACGATATCTTCCCGCTATGCCGAATTGCTTCGTCACCTTGTATTCGTAATACCGCGTCATTAGCCGCGTTTGCTTCTCGATCGACCAATTAGACCAAGCGATCGCGGGGCCAGACAGTTTATTCTTCCACCCCTTGGCGCTCACACCCCTTCCCGTTCGGAGAAATTTTTCTGCGCCGCGCGAGCGCGTTTCGCTACACGGCTGCCTTAATGAAATACTTTTGGAAAACCTGTTCTCGTAGTCCGACTAAATTAAATACTTGGTAGATTCCATAGACGTGGCGTTTGATACGCATTCCTCCTCTTTCACCTTCGTGCTCGGTAGCAGTTGCCCGCGCTTGTTAATTGCCTGTTAAAATGGCGAGGCAAAGGGAGCGCGCAGAATCGAGTTTAAGGAATCACGAATTCGACGCAGCTTATAGAGTATCGAAATGGAAATCTTCGGCGGGGGTTAAAACTACCGGCGGATGCTTCGGGGTCGGCCAAGGCTCGCGTCGCTTTGCGAATAATTGATATTCAGATATCCACGTCCGATTGGGGGCTGCATCGGCGATTCCCTCCCGACAGCTTTTCCAATTATCGCGAACGAGATGTCATTCCGTCATTCCGCCGTGCGGCCGCACCCAAAATCCCGTCAACGAATTTATCGCAGCTGCACTTCTGCACCGGGAAGGCCTCGATACGTCTTACCGTCGCGTTCGATCGATATGCAAGGTGGACCATCGGTGCACCGCGTACGCAAATGCGTGCACCAAGTGTGGGACGTGCTCTTGTGTTCTGCTTATCGGTGAGGCAACGTTGCTCGCTCGTTCCTGTATCGTCAATTCTCTCTGCGGATTCATGCTGGTCCTTTCGAGTGCACCTGTTTCCGGAATAATGTCTTTGATCGTCTACTTAATCGAAAGGTGGATGAGGGCGGTAGTTCAAGAAATTAAACTCGGTTTTACAATTGAATTCATACCTACTTTATTCTACACGCCTCTTATGACTACATGTACTACATAGAATTTTGTATTTTGTCGCACAATTTTGGTATTACCTAGTATCACTTCCTCTGAAAATACCTCCAGCTAAAGTCTTTTGACGATCTGCGGTCCTTCACCAATCCACGTGATCAATTTTGATCTCTCTGTAATCTTCAAGCATGGAATACACCTGTGTTGGTCGATCAAAGGTGTGTTAAGTGATCAGTAGGCATGAGACTTTTAAATAAAAATCAAACTCTGATCTTGAATCCCCTGACTGGCCCTTCAGGATTACGCATATAGTTGGATGAGAATGGAATCGTCTTATGAATGGTTGAATCGGTCGAGGACATCATCGTCCTGACTCTCTCCTGCGCGTTCGCGACCCCCCCCCTCTCTCTCTCTCTCTCTCTCTCCTCTATTCTCCTCCTATCCGCCTTTCTATTTCTCCCTGTACGAGGCAGACGTTAATTTTCTGGTTTAATAACCAGGCTGCGTTTATTAACGAAGCTGCTCCGAAAGCGGGCCAACCGTGAACTCTGGTTATTTGTTTCTTAATTAGAAAGAAAACTTTGACTCGCTCCGAGGCGACGATTATCGTTCCCAACTCCCATTAGAACTCGTTAACGCGGTATTGGAACGATACGTCTCGTGGGGGATGGCGACCCGATGGCCTTCCGTTTAATAACAACGGTCCTGGGGATACGTCGTTTTCGGATACGCCCGCCGTACAGACCGAGGGGCAAGTGGAAGGAAAAAAAAATGGATGATTAACCGTGGCCTAAGTTTCAGTTTAATCGCGGCCACTGGGACTGAATTTTCCATGCGGCTGGTTCAATTAAAACGGAATCCTTGCGTCGCGACAAAATATTGCCCGATAAAGCTGACCCGGGTCTTTCGTATTAACCCCGTTTAAACGCAAGAATTCGTGCACTGTCTGTGCACTCCGTACTTTTTTTTCTACGCTGTTCTTTAATAGAAGCACGAGCCTGGATAACCGTATTCAGAACATTTCGATTCCCTTCCGTGTCGTGCTCGCGGATCGTTCTTCCTTTAGCGATAAGAGGAATCCTGGGAGGCGAGCCGACGCTCCAAAATGTTTACAACCGGACGCAAATTTGCCCGTCGATGAAAACACTGAAAACTCCTTGCTTACGAATCGCTCGTTAACTCCGGCACGCTCTCGCGCGTCCACCCATAACGCAGAGTGCATCAGCCGACGCGAGGAAAAATGATAACGCGATCGGCCGCGGCGTAAAGCACGCGTACCCTGCAAATTGCGCGCGGGAAACGTGGGCGTGCCGTGGCCCAGGACAGATAACGACGTTCGATCAGAGTTTGCGAGCTAAGAAAATGCAAAGATCGCTGGGTCTAGCGCGAATCGGGGCGACTTATTCGCGGCGGATATCGCGGTTATGGCTTAATATCGCGCGCTCGTACGTTCTCGTCCCGCGGAGGAGGCAGCTCGCGCGTAAATACGCGGTCGGGGAATATAAATAGTGGAAAATGTGCCTGGCGAATTCCATCAGGCCTGATTTGCTCTCGATGAAAGGGGGACACTCTCCCAGGGGTGCGGTGGAACTTTGGTATCTCGATCTTTCACGGGTAACACTCGGTCTCGATATAGGTACATATGCACAGCTGTTGGGTACATAGGGGAGGGTTGCCTATATCGTACTACTTAAGACATTTTACGTTATATTTCATATTTGGTACTAATTTGAACGCAAATCACTATTGGATATTGTGGCTTGATCTTTTAGGCACCTACTATTATATGCTTAACCTTTTGTTCGGAACAAATTAATTTGTTATTAATCTTTTTGTCACATACTGTAAAAGGTACGATTTAGGCAACCGGTCTCCTAAATCGTACCCCTCGGTTTCCAAAATCGTACCTCCACTAAAAATAGTATCAATAACAAACACAGAAGAAAATATTCAACATAAAGTAATGATTATTATATAGTTATATATACATATGTATATGGATCACACACAGGCCGCAATAACCTATGTATATGATATATGTACATAAACTATATAACGTACGAGTTGTCAAATCCTACTGGTACGATTGTAGTGGTACGATTTAGGAAACATGATCGATTTATTTATAAATATCAATTTAAACTTTATAACGAATGTAATATGTACTTAAAATGAATGTAAAATATTCTACATTAAACCCACTTTTAGAAAAATACAAAAACACAGGACAAAATTCCATTGTTTGATTATTATCAGCTAAAATAAACTGGTAAAACGTTACATCGATCATACCTGATTTTTTTTAAAATGTTTATAGCACGCACAAAATAGAGTGTAAGCTCAAAAGGTTTTGTTTCTATTTCTTATTTCGCAGTTACTTGATATTTTTATTATCAGATGTCGTTTACATTCATTAATTACTGAGAAATTGATGAGGTACGATTTAGGTGACCAGTACGATATTGGCAACTCTCCCCTACTCGAACTGTCACTGAAACAGGAATCCAGTGCATTCACTTCTAATCCCCTACGAATACTAATTTCTGTACAGAGATAGTTAGGTAAAATATAGTTCAACGATTTCTGTGGCTCAAGATCTGGCCAAATACTGTTTCAAGTTTCAAGTCGGTCATTCCAGTTTTTTGTTCTGTGTCAATGGAACTGTTTCCCAAACTTGGTGTATTTATAGGTGATTATAATGACTTTATGTTCTCTATCTGTCCACTATTGTAACTCTGGGCTCTGTCCCGTTAATAAATAATAATTAGCTAATAGGTCGCTTGGCCTTATTTTCAGGTTTTGTAAAGACTTTACGTGCTGTCGCACGTTAAAACTTTTATTTAACTCATTAGTTAGATGCCATTTGGAAGACGCGAGTGTTATCTGGTCTCCGCATAAAAAAAGTTACATTAAGCTAGTTGAGAGAACTCAACATAAGTTTCTTAGGTTCGTCTCTCGTGTATTGAAATGTCCCATGCATAGATTTGATCAGAATAATTATGACACCATTATGCATATGTTGAACATGAAATCGTTGGAGAGTAGAAGAACTCTCGCGGATGCATTTTTCTATTTAAGGCCATTAATAATCGCATAGACAGTCCAAGACTGCTTGAATTAATTAACTTTAACGTACAGTGGTGTGCAAAAGTATTCAGCCGCCCTTTAAAATCGCATAACTTTTTTAAAATTAATCCAAACGACTTGAGTTTTTTTGAGAAGCTACAGGGATTAGTTTGCTAATGATGTGATTCATCGTTGTGAAAAAAATGAATTTGGTCGGAATAGCAAAAAAATAGTAAAGGTCGTTTTTTAAACTTTTTTTTTTGTGAGCCCTTAATGAAAATTCAAAAAACCTGTTTATAGATTGAAGTGAGTTATATACGTGCCTAAAATTTCATCAAAATCGGTTAAAGTTGCTCTGAGCTACACACGTTTAAAGATCGCAGAATAAGGTCGAAAATCGCGGAAATTCCCGAAATCAGCGATTTTCGCTCTTATTCTGCGATCTTTAAACGTGTGTAGCTCAGAGCAACGTTAACCGATTTTGATGAAAATTTAGGCACATATACAACTTACTTCAATCTACACACTAGTTTTTTTGAATTTTCATTTAGGTCTCACAAAAAAAAGTTTAAAAAACGACCTTTACTATTTTTTTTTTGCTATTCCGACCAAGTGTATTTTTTCAAAACGACGAATCACATCATTTAAAAAAAACTCAAGTCGTTTGGGTTAATTTTAAAAAAATTATGCGATTTTAAAGGGTGGCCGAATACTTTTGCACGCCACTGTATGTCCGCGCTCTCTGCGATGTGTTTTGCATATCGACATGTTCAGGAGCAACCTTAAGTATAATGACCCTATAACTAGGGTGTGTTGTTTGGCTAACAATGTTAGCCACTGCGTTGATTTTTTCTCTGGCTCTATAAACCAATTTAAACATACTATTCAGACGGTGATTTCTTTGTGACAATAGACCTACTTTTGATCTTCTGTGATTACGTTGTGTTTAACCAATTATATAATAATGGGCTACTGCCCGTGCATTAAATAAATAAATAAATAATTCCGTGTCGAGCGATGCCGACAAAGTAGACACCCAGATACACTCGGCCCGACACTTTAGTTGCTTTCCAGAAAATAGGAGCGTGAAATTTCGACGCCAGTCAAAGGATTTGTATATGACACAGTTGACGTCACATAAAGTAAGGAGTTTCACAGAATAGACAGATGATGCCAACAGTAGATACCTACATGTGAAATTTAGTATGAAAGTGATCCACGACACACGCGCATGAAAGTATCAATTTCAAACTTCTCACCACAATTCTACATAACTGCGACGAATTCCAGCGTCGTAGAAATTTCGCGAATCCCCCGTGCGCTGTCCGTTACGGCTTTTAAGTACAATCGTACGCGTCGATCCTCCTGATTTTGTTTGCCGCTGTAACACTCCGTTGATGGACCGCCGTTGATGGGAGCGCATCAAACTATGATTTGGTATTTAGTCACCATTAGGGACGCATTAGCACTGATTACACGTGCAGCTACCTACGGCGCATCGGGCGTACACGTGCACGCGTACACGCGCGTGTATATACATTAACCCAGATGCACCGGAGCTACAGGTTCGCGTACATACCCGCGACGAGACGCACAAATGTTTGCACGGGCCATAATCGACCCAGCCGACACGCAGATTCCCCATGAATTCTTTATCCCCTGTCGTACTTTCGTCTGCTCCCTCAGCACCATGAGATTCCTTAATGGTCCACCAGTTTAGTCCAGTGTGCTAAAATAATCAGCCAGCGTGACGTTCTTTCCATTGAAAATCGAGCTGCCTTAACAGGTCAATGTACCTACAATTTTCAGATTCATTCTGTACAGAGTTGAAAAAGTTGACAAGCTAGGCGCTCGAGATCCGTATCCAGGTTGGAGAATTGAAACGTTCGCAAGAACCGTGGCCACTGGCCAGCGTGTTCGAACGCTAAGCGTTAACGCGGATTGATTGCGATGTCTATCGAGCGCGATAACGTTCGAAGCACTCGCGCGAGTATTTGCCCGTTCGACCGGCAAAATAATTCGAGTGTCATCGTGTCAGGATTCGCGCGTCCATTAACGTCTTACGGTTCTATCGCGGATCCAGCCGGAGCGCGCCTACATAGGTACGCGCAAAAGCGGCGCGAGCTGATGAATCGGTGGTGCCGCGGAGCGAATAAGAGAAGCACGATCGTCGGTGCTTGGAACGCGGCGGCCGACTTATAAATCACGATAATATCTCTCTTTGCCCGTTTCGAGGTGCAACGAATAATTATTTGCATTAACATCGCGATATAATTGCCGGGCGTTTACGTGGTGGAAACGTGCGAGCCTCGCGCGCGCGCGCGCGCGCACGGGGATCGCCCGCAAAAGATCCCGAGCACAAAAGGTACAGCCACCTCTGACCTATCGATCGTTTCCCTTCCCGGGATAGATCTCCTTTAAATTCGTTATTTATGGCGGCCGCAATGGTCCGCGCGTATGCAAATAACGTCCTCGAGGGACGGCATTCAATTATGCCGCGCGGAACCGTGGATTCTTTCTCGATACGGGAAGACGGCGGAACTCGTTCAACACAGGAAACGATTAATTAAGTCGATTATCGGGGACCATCGCGCGATGCATTTAATTAGCCGCGCAAAGTGGAGGATGCCCCGAGCTCGTTCTCCGCGGAATCTGATGGCGCGGCATCAATCGCGCGTTCAACACAACCTTGGCTCCCGATAACGTTTTAAGTAACACTTTATGGGAACATCCCAATTCCATTCGAATACCGTTTCGTTAAATACTTTTACGCGCCCCAAGCTGATCGTTACGGTTCAGCCATTGAGAGTGATCCTTGGCCTTGAGTACATCCTAGAGCAGCAGCACGGCGTATCCGGGGGGGGGGGTTAAAGGTGGGGTTCGCGGGCAATTCCGCGGATCACCGCGTAAAACGCAACGCGAGTGTATAAGTGCAGGCTGCGAGATGCATCTCGCACGCGACTCCAGTATTCGGTTCTTCCTCATCGTCCGCCGCGTTCTTCCTCCGCGTTGCTCGACAGAGGTCACGGGCCACGACTCAACGCTATACTTACCGGCCGCCGAGCTCATCATCTCACAGACATTTCATTATATGAATCAGACAACGGCGTCCCCCCCCCCCCCCCCCACCGTCCCTCGCCTTCCCTCCGCCGCGGGTACACGTACATTTTTATCCAGCAACGCGTTTCTGCCGCGGCGAAGAGGAACGAGGATAGAAGGGGAGAGGTACGATATCCGTCTCGCGATCTCCGATAGGCCGAAACTTAATTTCTGATTGGAATTGCCTCGCATGAACACCGCGGCCCGCGTTCATTACCGTAGGAGGGAGGGCCGTTGCCGTGAGACTGGCGCGACGCGTTTTTTCGCACGTGGCGCCTAACCGAACTGGAATCTCCTAGCCGCTGATTTGGTTCCGATAATTTCGACCGATTCGTGAGATCGTGACGGTATATAGGTACAGAAAAACTCGGGGTCGATGGTCGACGTTTCTTTCGATCGCTTTTCAATTGCCTCGAGATCCAACACACTTCTCTGACTACTTACTTAGTAGGGTAGACCGGGGGCGGTAGTAACACTTCGACTTTGGAATACGATTATGCAAAAACTATTAAAGTTACAACAAAAGTTTTTATACGGAAATGTTAGTTACTTATCTGACACTTATTGAGCCACAACAGCTTCGCTGTTTGTCAAGTAATATCCAGGTTATCAATAAAAAATGAGAAGCGGACAAAGTGTTACAACCGTCCCTGACCCTGGGTCGGTTGTAACACTGCATGGAGTCGATAGTAACACAAATTTAACTTTACAAAATTAAAATATTTATTAATTTTAATTATAATAGTAAATGAAAAAAAGTAAAATTTATAACCAATTATGCGGTATCGCAATTGTGGCAGAAATAGAAAACGTTTTGGCTGTTGCATTCTTCGTGTGATCAATCCTTACATTCAGTACATTGCATCTACTTTTCATTTGTTTGCTTGTGCTGTGCTATATTATTCCATGCAAACAAGACAATATTATTCATCTTCTTTGTCACTATTCGGTTCTGTCGCGGTACAACCGACCCCGACTGCCGATGTTACAATCGACCCCAGCCAGGCTTTTGAACTTAAATTATAAATTTTGATTAACGAGACACTTAAAAGTGATAACTAACGATCAGTATTACTTTAAAAATGGCCAGATTAAATATTAAAAAAAAAAAAAGAAAAAACACGTACTTGCAAAGGGAGTATTTATATTACAATTTTAAATCAGTAAGAAAAAGTTACTTTAGGGTATCGAAAAGTTATTTTCTTCACTATACGTGTCTATTGTGTATCTATACTGCTAGGACATGGATGTGTGTATTCAAAATGTCATTCTTCATCATATATCCAAAATTTGTGTTAATATCTATAATATGTTCTGAGATATTTAACGTGTTACAATCGTCCTCCTGTTACTATCGCCCCCGGTCTACCCTACACCAAATCTTACTGGTGATCTTAATACACCAAAGGTTAATACAAGAGAAATGTTTACGGTTTATAGGTCGGTGCGATGTATTTATAGGGTTGACTATTCAGTGTATTAAATCGATAACAGCCCACGACACCAATATGCCCTCCACGAAAAGAAAAGGTTTCATCGCCAGCAAGCAGGGTTCCCTCCGTTCACATTATTCATTCAATTAACTCTCCGACAGTCGAAGAGTCGGGCATTTGTCTTCCGCTCGTCGACTTTCCCATCTCCTCGACACACTTTCCCGAGCATCCGAAACCTCGTCGCCGAGTTTCGCCGTGGCTGGTCCCGGGACCGCCAGTCGATCACCTCCGATTCAACGATCCCGCCGCAAATCAATCGTTAATCAAACTAGAACCGACCGAGGACCGAACAACCGCGCGTTTCGCTGGAAATCGCAGAGCGCAGCACCAACTCTCTTCCCTTTTACTCTCTGTATGTGTGTATATATATATATATATATATATATATATATATCTGTGTGCGCGCGCGCGTGTGTGTACGTCCTCGTTTCGTTTTTTTTCTCTTATTCCCACCCCTCGATCCACCCGCTCGTTGGTCGTTCCGTCGTCAAATTGTCGTCGCGTGCGGATTCCCTTTGGGTTTTCGGAAGGACCCTTTCCGAGGAAGGCGGTCTCGAATTTCCATACACGCACCGCAGACCGCCGCTGAATATACTCACTTCCGGCAATAGATTTCCTCCCTTCGCTGCTACCCCTCCGGCCCCCGCTGCTCTCCCGTCCCTTGCCCACGCTGTGCGTCGGAACTACAGCGGGATAGTTAGTTAGGGGTTAGAGGGTCGGGGGCGACCGGAGGGGTCGCGCAGTAGCGTACACAATCGGGGCCATTGTGCGCCGTGATTTGTGGGGACGATTTTTTGACTTCCGTCCTCCCCCCCCGCCGGTGGGGGTGGCGCGGCTCATCCACCCCCTCCCGCTCCTCCTTCTAGCAGAGTCAGGAGATACAGCTAAATTATCGGAAGGCAGCGGGTTAAAGGTCGATCGCCGATTTATCCTCGGGGCAAAGAACAGAAGAAGGAGATCCAGGGAGCATCGAAGTTGCGACGGAGGTGTGGCCACTTTGGGGTGGTTGTCGTGATCGTTTTGCTTCTTTGTAGAATCCCGCGTTTCTTTTATTTCTCGTACCTAGTTGGAATGCGAGTGGGTGCTTGCGTTCTGACGGGAAGTCTGATTCAGCTTCCATTAGACTTTTAGTAGATCAGATCGGCGTGCGTTACGAAAAGTAGCACGTATCAATTTTTTTTCGAAAAACAGCACGTTTGTCTTCGTTGTTACGAAAACTATCACGTTTCGGTTTTCGCTGCGAAAACCAGCATGTTTGAGCGGTTTGCCTCGAAAAGTAGCATGTTCCGACTGTAGCTACGAAAGGCAGCATATTTGAGACGGTTGACTACGAAAAATACCATGTTTCATCTTTCCCTTCGAAAACTACTTAGCACGTTTGAGCGGTTTGCCACGAAAAGTAGCATGTTCTGTTTGTAGCGACGAAAAGCAGCACGTTTGGATGGATGGCTACGAAACATCGAGTGCGTCAATTTAAATACCTTCCGACGCGATTTTTATTTAGTACTAGGTCGGTAAATTATTAAACATTAAAATACCGTACTTAAATTATGTAGATTAAATTTCTCACTCGCGCTTCCTTTTGGAGATTAGATGGAGTTATTATTTATTAAACAATATTTTCAAAAGTTGAATTCTTCGATGCAAAATACACTTCAACAATTTAAGTTGTTTCTGCAGTATAATCCAAAACGTGCTATTCTTCGTGGCGAAACAGGATAATATGTTAGTTTTCGCGGTGGAAGACCAAACGTGTTAATATTTACGTGGCAAACTGAAACGTGCTGTTTTTCGCGAAAAATAAAACGTTATAATTTTCGTAACGCGCGTCGAGATGTTTGATTTAATCCTTTAATTGACGGTGAGGATGTCAACTGGAGAATGCAAATGTACGTTGGAAAGGAAAATGGGAAAACAGAGGTCGCGCTGGGTATGTAGAAATAATCTCTGTTTTCTCCAGCGAAAAGAGAAAGTATCGCTTTTCTATTAAAAATTCTCCTTGATTCCCGCGGAGCCGTCGTAATGAGGCCGTGCTTTGCAAATTCCGCGAGACCATATTACGTCTATTAATAAAGTCCGTTGTTTCCGCGAAACACGCCGGAACGCGCGCCCCGCGGCCGAATGTTCCTGTCCATCTCGCCTGTAATTACGGCGACATAACTTTAAATTTTAATCCCATTTTTGGAAGTGCCTCATCCATTCTCCCTCTGTCTTCGCCCGTGCACATAAGCAATATCGTAATTAAGGAAAATGAGCGCTGCCCGTCAGCATAACTCAGCGTTACACGCGCCTCTCGGTCTGTGCACGCGCCGAGTGCACGGACAAAAGCTTAATATAAATTTATATGCATTATTAACGAGGCTTCCTGTCGAGGCGGGTGTAACCACCGCCACAAAAACACGCCGCCTGCGAGCTTTGCAGCTATGCCAAACATTCACTTCGTAATTATCCGCCCGATGATTCGCTGTTATAATTTTAGCGCGAATTAGCGGGATCCCTGGAATCGTTTAAACGCATTCTTCGACGGAGGCTCGTTGGCCTTTCGATAATTTGAAAATTCCTCGGACTAGGGATCGCTCGAAGTTATGTTTACCTCCTTCTAACGATCTTCGTTGAAACGTCACCGAAATAAAGACCAATCCCACTTTGGTCCACAGAAATCTCTCTCAACATTTTCAACCGAAATATCGTTTCGTGTTTTTTTTTTCTCCCATTGGTGGAGCCGTTGAAACAGGAAGCGTCAGTGGCACGCAGCGTGCGATTTCCATGGAAACAGAAGCGACGGTAGCGAGCTGTTTTACGAGCCTGTTTTTCGTCTATGCTAATGTACGACTGTGGCGATCGTAATCATTTGAACCACCGCGTATACCCTTCCACCGTTCACCGCGATATTATCCCACGAGCTCGTAGATACTTTGGAGTTCGCGGGACCGCTTCAAAGTAAGTTTGCGAGTCTTTAACGAGCTCTCAGCCAGCCACGATGTTCGTAATGTTATTGTCTCTCCTCGATCGTAAAAAAGAAGTATCCCTTATCAGCTGCCCGTTTTCACCCTTCCGTCCCTACGTTCGTGAAGTAATTTGTATACATTTGCCATTGGGGCGAATATATCATTCCAGGATCTGAAATATCTCTTTCAAGAAAACTACGACTCTGGAAAGTACTAAGTTTCGAATGCGATTTTATGTGACAACCATCGAAAAGTTTCGTAGGCTCTGTCAACTTTATATTATCAGAATATTTTGGATCGCTGTCAGGAACACGCTGTGGTTACACCCGAGTCGAAGGAGAAATGGGAGCGTTGGAAATGTATCTCTGGTCTAAGATTTCCTCCAGCAGTGTTTAGATCGATTTATAAGTCAACTCTCGATTCGCGTGGACACGCCTGTTTCGTGCCACGATTCCCGATTCCGTATTCGAGCGGGACTCCGAAGGCGATCCCTATTTATTCAAGAACGTTTCGACACCTTCGAGGTACTTAAGAGACTCTCACGAGCGAGTCGAGATATCGACGCTGATCCCTTCGGGACACACTCGATCCGGAAGAAATAAATTTCGCCCGTTCGATGGAAACATTACGAACACGTTCGGGTAACGAGGGTTTCCTCATTTCACGACACTGTGTGGTAGGTAAGCTCAGCGTTTTCTGCGGGAGAGGAACAGGAGTCTGGTGTAATAAGCAAAGGAGTCGCGTCACGTATTCTTATGGGGAAGCACACATTTTTATGGGGAAGCTTCGCTGGCCTATAAAGAACTATGGTACAAAATTTGCGAAGGTGCAGGCAATATACAGGGAAATATGACTTTAAATTCATTCGCCCTTCCTTTAGATCAGTTTATACAGCAGAAGCTTGAAACAATTGATCAAGCAAATTCACCAGAAATAATTAATAATGAATGAAACCATCTTCATCAATCAGGGCGGCACAAAGGGGCAATTTTCCTCTAATACACGATCAAAGAACACCTCGAAATATCTCGACCGGGTCACGCGATTAGTCCATTAAAAAACGCGGCAGTAACGTCGTGACAGGCTGAACAGGCGACGAATTACTTATTCAATACCCAAATCCATGATCTTTCGTCCCTGACACCTAGCCTAGATCCACGATCACGATAGAAATCCGAATCAGGCCATGGTGTTAACGCTGCAAGGTATCTAGTCACGAATTAATTCACGATGGTTGCGCAGCTCCGCGGATGATGGGAAAAAGTATACGCATTAGGAGGAAACAGTCGAAGAGGGTGGATGAGACAGAGACGGAAAAGTGTGACGACGAGAGCCGTGGATGGGGAGCGCGGCAGAGGAGAATGGAATGGGGAGCAGAGAAGGGCAATGGATAGATGGATAGACAGAGAAAGACAGAGAAAGGGCGAGGGAAGGCGAGCCGTGTGACGGCGGTGGAAAAAATGCCAGAGACACGCTCGAAAATAAAAATGATTACATACCCGTACGGTGGACGTACGTGCGCGGCGTGATAGCAGCGTGCGCGCGTGCACGCGTACGGGCGTTTATGCCAGCGTGCAGATATTGGCCGCGGGTGTGCAGCGAGGGCGGGTGGAGGAGGGTGAACGCGGGGAGCCGTTACCGCGATGTTTTGTAATTTAAATTAATTGAAAAATATGCACTGTGTGCGTTGTCCGATCGCGCTGGTGTCGTGCCGGGGCGAAACGGGGAACGAGACCCGTGGAGAGAAAAAAAAAGAGCGCGAAGGGCGAGGAGGACAGAGAAAGTGGCGAACCGCGGGGGTTGTACGTGGCAGAAACGCGGGCAAGCTCGACCTGCATCGCGGCATCGAGAGGCGTGCAGGTACACCGTGGGGCCAATCATTCGCGTCAACCGGCCAATAATGTATTAGTTGTCACGCGCGATTTGATTCATTATCGTTCCGTTATTTATATTTGCCCGGCCTGCAGCGGATTTCGGGAATTTGTTCGTGGGGCCGAAGGGGGGTGGGGTGGTGGAACGCGACGACAACGGGGGGATGGACTGGGGAAAAAATGTGTGCACGTTGAGGCTGAGTGGGAAGGGTTGGCGCCACGCCACCCCTCGCACCGATCCTCCATTATTTTCGCTCGGAGCTTTACGCACGATCCGCTTCGTCTTTTCGATCTTTCGAATTTTGTGCTTCTTTAACGGGTCAAGGATTGCTTAAGAGGCGATTGCGTCCTGTTGGGCCGAAAAATAGGTAATTCTTTGTGACTATTTTTGTACAAAAACGGTTCCATTAATTTGAGGTTTGGCAGGCTGTTTTACTGTATCTGGAACTATTGTTCTGAATTCTTGTGTGACAGTGAAAAAAAAAACATGGCAGATACAGAGACAGCGTTGAAAAATAATCGGGTGGTCCTGGCGTTGACGAAAAGTACTGTAAGGGTTATCCGAAACACAAAAAGGAACAGAGATTCTTAATCTATATGAATGTGGCTATCTGTGGGAATAGATGCATTAAGAAACATAAAAAAATATTAAACTGGCAGCGTTTTGAAGAAGATGAAGCGCCCTGATTTGAGTCTGAAGAAGGTTTGGCCCCAAAATCGGGGAAACTTCTTTAAATAATAAAGGACCGGTAACAGATACGGCAAAAAATCTACTACCACAGATAGCCACATTCATATAGATTAAAAATCTCTTCATTGTTGTGTTTCAGAAAACCCTTACAGTACTTTTCGTTCAACGCCAGAATCACCGGATTTTTGTTCAACGCTTCTCAGTCAGCACTCTGTATCTGCCATCTTTTATTTTTCACTGCCACACAAAAATTCAGAGCAATAGCTCAAGATACAATAAAACAGCCTGCCAAACCTCAAATTAAATTGTCGAACCGTTTTTGTACAAAAAATTACCTATTTTTCGGCCCAACAAGGCGCAATCCCCCTTTATTAAGGTACATTAATGTTTACATTAGCATAATCTTGTAGCTACTATACATATTCAGACCCTAAGTAGGTAGTAAAGATAAAGACTTTATTTATGTAAACATCAATGTTTTCTTTCATAATAAAAGTTGATATCTAAAATTTAGTTTTATTTTAAAGCGTCCTTCTTTTCAAACGATTTCAGACTAGATTGTCCTCCTTTTTCATTTTTGGATCTGGTAAATAATGGAATTTTGCCGGGTGAATCTGAAGCGAGTGGATCGCTTGAGTTGTGGATAAAATAAAAAAGGGGGACATTTTTTTTGTGGTAGGAAGACAGTGTATTTCAGTAAAAAAAAGGAGGACATGTCCTTCTTTAAGATGACTATTAAGATACCTTGTTAGTTACACCTTGTAATTCATCCCCTTCGTCGCCAGCTAAATTTCTTCTCCCGGCGACGTGCCTCGCCAGCGTCCCGAATTATCTGAATGTTCGCTAGCTAGCAACATTCAGCAACGCGTTTGTTGCCACGGGAGTTTTTTGCTCACGGTCGCAGGAAGTTCTCGAGTTACGATTATTGTTTCGTCTAAGACTTCCGCGCCCCCTTCCTCCAGCCGCCTACTTATAAATATTCATCGGCCCGCTTTCAACCGGCAATTGTTTCCAGCGTACATAATTTCGCGATTTGTGGACAGAGTCGAATTACTGAAAGGGGTCCATTGTTGCTCGGGCCTCTCACTCTGCTCCTCTGGCCTGATAATACTGCCCATTCACGAGCGGACCCCATATGCCTCGCGCGTATTCTCGTTTTCTCCTCTCTGCCACTTGTTCTTTTTGCGCGCGTCGATCCTTGTGCTCGAATCGTGACGATGTTACGGGCGCGAGGAACGATCTTCAATAAAGTTTCTGAAAGCAATTCCAGGCGTTTATCTGTGGCCTCAAAATCGTGTCGTATCGCTGAACAAATAGAACGCCTTTCAAAAGATATGTCACGGGTACCTAATTCTCTTTTCTTCCTTTCATTTAACCGAAGTTCATGCTCGTTTCCCATAACGTACACGAGCAATCGACGATCGCGCGCAAAATCTTCGGCGGACTCATACGCGCTGGCGATATTATTGGTCGCTGTGTTGTTTGCCCAACAAAAACATTTATCGAAGTCCTGGCATATATTAATTACGGTATTTTAGTACATGCGATGTTCTCAAACACCCCGTGAACGATGCATAATACAGTGCATTTATATATATGTTTTTAATGCGCGTTAATGAGCTATAAGCGCGTTAAACATTTGAGAGAAAATTAGAATGAATAATTAACGCTTCGCTGCCGTTTAATATGTTGATTATCGGCAGTGTCTGTTCTCTATCGTGGCTTCCGGTCACTGGATATTTTACATTTTCCGGCGGTAATATAATTGCATCCCACATTCTTCTCTCCGGCCGTGTTTTTTAAATCCGTACGCTCCCTCCCCAACTCAATTTAATTTTTGCACACGCACGGGCATATTTTTGCTCAACGGAAATCCAGCCCCAAATACCTACACTTACGTGGCATTCTCGAAATATCAAAACGTCACGGTGGAGTTTGATTTCCCCAGTTATTCAATAGCTGTAGTGTCAGCTGGACGAGTGCCCCTTCAGGCGGTAGTTGACGTACATATCAAATTCCGGAAAAAAACGGGAACAACTGCCTTGTTAAAAAAAAACTGGCGTTTCAGTACAACTTCCCCTATTAATTTTCCAATTTTCCCAACTACACTGCGATCCAACCCCTATCGCTTTCATTCTTCTCTCCGATTCTACTCCACAGCACAACTCCAAAAAGCACAGCGTCCCTTCCCTAAACACACTAAACATAGCCGATGCGCGATCTGGATAAAAAAATCACCAGGTTCCAGCGATAACCAAAAAGAGGGTTAATGGAGGAAACCCCTAGAAGACGAGGAAATTCGTCCGTGCGGCGTGTCGGTGGTTCGGCAGGCTCGTACGCCGAATTTACAGTCTCTTCTGGCAGTAAAGCGTGCTGGACGATCGTCGCTGGCTTGATCCGCGGACGGGGGAGGCCGGGGGGGGGGTGGAAAAAAATTCTCTATTTATACGGGGGCAGGACACGGCGCCGATATTTCGCCGGTGGATACGGCTTGCACGTAGACAATTCCGTGAAAAGTCTCGCCAAGACGCGGCCCCGCCGCGTGCTCCTTTCCAGGACGAAGCCGTTTTAATCATTCACGAGGGCCTGACGGCGGGCGTACCTTTAAACGATCCAACTGAAATTCGTCCGGACGTCCAACGTCCGAATTTAAATCCTCTCAAATATTGAACGTGCATCCAGCGGGGTCTGTTACGTGTGGGGGAAAGCCCACGTACGCGGGCGTATACATATGTACGGCACATACACCTCCACCGTAACTTCTTTCCTTTACATCCCGCTCTCATATAGTATCTATACAGGGCCGGTCTCTGTTTCCAGCGGCGAAAACTGTTTAAACCCACTCGACGGAGGAGGAACGGCTTGTATCTGGCGGACGAGTCCAGGGGGCCGCAGCTACGCTGAAAAGCGGATATAATAACGTAGGAATTATTCGACGAGGGTGGGGATGGGTGGAGGGACAAGCAGAGAGAGGTAAAAAAATATATATTTTACCGCCACGGAGATCGAGGATGGAGAGAGCTGGCCCGGTCGGTCGTTTTTGTTCGAGTAGGGATTAAAGATCGCGTACCCGGAAGGAAATACGCTGGACATCGGTGCTTGTGTTTTTTGATCCGACGATCGTTTCGACGACCAACTGGCCGCCGTCATTCGGGGTGGACGATCCTCGTTTCGGACGAATAATTGTTGTTCCTCGTTCGGTTCGCAGGCTCTTCTCCACTCCAGCTTATCGGCCATGCCTCTTTTATCATAATTTGTCTGAGTTCCTTGACATAAAGGGAGGATTTTCCAACCTTTTCAACGTCGCGTACAAAAGTCTGCAATTTCTAAAGTGCTCGTGATCTTCTTTCGATATTCCCAAATGGTATCGTCCTGCACGCCGCGATGTAACCTTCGATGGTAACGCAGCGATCAAATAACTTTTTACGAGCGCGTGTTCGCCACGCCGTCACCGAAAATCCGCGGGGTTTACGATCGAGAATGGGGTGGCGTGACAATTAAACGATTTCTGTTGCCACGATCGTAAACGAGCTGGGCGCTAGCGGTCCCTTTTGCGCAATCGTAAAAATTGTCTGCCGTTGCTCGCGGCTCGGAAGTTCGAGGACACCCGGTGTGCTAGTCGAAGGGAAGCTCGGCCGGGTCGTTCGTTACGCGGTTCATAATACGACGGTGATGCGGCATCGCGCGTACGTCCGAGCAATAACTCGGCCGGCTCTTAATTACTTTAATTAATTAGGAAACGCGGGTTCGTGGAAGTCCGATCTTATGACTGGGGTGGCATGTATCTCCGGCGGCTGGCGCGATGTGCAGCCTCAGAGATGCTCGTCCACGGCTGCCCGGCCGCGCTCACGTAGAACGCTCGCCCGATTCCCACTGTGTGCGCCGAACCTGCTCGCGAATAACACTTGTACGTACCTGCCTCGGGGGCGAATGCGAGCGCCGGGCCACGGAACCACCCTCGAAAATGTCTTCATTAATAATTCCCGCTGGAACGATTGTGCAACGGGACCGTGGATGTAAAATTGATTTCTTTGTTTCCTCGCCAACCACCTCTGGGGAAAGGTGTTTAGCCCGACGGTTGTTCAAGAGTCACTCAAATTTTTCGCGATTTCTTACTACATATACGAGCCACGTATAACAAACGGTTGTTTCATAAATGTTAATGAGGACGCATACCTACCGGAGATGACTACATCCTCGTTGGCAGAGAAGTAGAACTGATTTCACAGGGAATAATTTCGACATCTCGAATGGCCGCGCGCCGCGTTCGTCTGCGTCTGACCATGAGCTTCTTAATCTCCTAGCCGTCTCCGGGCGATATTTCCCGAACTCCCAAGACCCCGCTCGGAGTCCACTTACAATTATCAAGCGTAAGATATTAATCCCCGCGATCCCTCTCGCGAATCAATCACTCTGCGTTTAATCGGGACGAGGCTGGTTAACTCGGCTGCCCGGACGCTGGCAAAAGAAAGAAGGCCGCGCCGCGTGCCACCGCCCGCAATTGAATTAACCTTAAAGAAATACGCAGTCGGGGTGTGAGGGGGGTGAGGAATTTTATCACGACCAAAATACTCCGGGAGGAGAAAATCCCGAGGCCGAGGTTACGTTAGGTTAATGCTTGCCCCGGGGAGGGTGTGGAGAGGCGAAGGGGGCCAGGGAGAGAAAGAGAGAGAGAGAGAGTGGAGGGAGGAGGCAAAAGGGCACAAGAGTTAACAGAGTCGTTTCTGTAATTGTGTGGCGGCACACACGAAGGAACAAGGAAGAACCATGGGGAAACTTGGCCGCGGTAGGGTGGGATGCACGAAGAAGGGACATACGCCTCCGTGAATCTCGGGGTGTCTCCTCCCGCGAGAAGGATAAAACGCTCGTCGTCGAAAGGAGCGGGGGAAAGGGCAGAGGAGGCGCGGGAAGGACGAGAAGGACGTCGGGGTGGGTGAAAGGAGGACGCCGAGCAGACGACGGGGACGTTGGAGGGGCGGAGGGGCGGAGGGGCGAGCGGCGATGTCGCGGGACGGGGACGGAGGAAATGTGGATGGAATTGAAACGAGGAAAGGTGGAGGTGTAGTGAGCCGGCGAAGAAGGAAGAGGGACGGGCGAGTGGAACGACTCGATGGCATCCCAATAAGAGCAAAATCGGACGGAACATTATACCGGCAGTGTTGGTATTGCAACGTCTTAAACGATGCTCCGCGTGAAGGAAATGTTAGACCCCGTGCAAATATTTCGTGGAACAGCACCGGGGGCCCGGCCCTCGAAGGCCGTGGTCGATGATCCTTTCCCAAAGGACGACACGATTGTTCCCACGCGGCCGTGCCCCGCTGCCTGTTCCGCCCGACCGAATCCGTTTTCGTCCTTAACGAACAGCCGGTTTAAAACGTAGCCCCGTTGCAGTCGCAGAAGGCTATCCGCGAGCGCGGAATTAATTGGTCCCCGTACGACCGGCGGCGTTCATCGACGGAATTATTTAATTAGAAATTTACTCCAATTAAATTAACGGGAATCACGGCGGCGGGATTTAATTTACGATATGCCCTAATGCGATATCAGCCGCGGCAGCAATAATTCTGATATAATATCGTAGCGTTTACGGCGGCTAATGCTGTTCCAATTTCTTGTAATATCGCCGGCGTATCTCATCCGGTATTACAACCCGGATTCCTCTCCGAGGCGTTGCATCTTCCTCGGGGCTCGAGATTTTATTGCCACTTTTTATTGTCACGCGGTGTATACGTGTAGTTTGTATGGGATTAATTGCGCGTCTCTTTATAACGCCGCTGGATCGGCTGAAGTATATTTATGCGCTGCTAGAATGTCGACCACGGAGATTGCGAGCAGGTCGGTTTCTTTCTCTGTGGCGGGATCGAGAGACATCGATGAAGCGAAACCGTTCTCGTGAGCAGTTAACACATTTTCGAGCCGAGGTTAACGATATGCATCGGAGAGTCGTACGTCGACGTGCAAGTGGCCACGGCCAAAGGATCCGGACAATCGATCTCCGAAGGATCACCGGGCTATAATCTAGAACATCGTCATTTTCAGCAGTTTAATACATTTATGGCACGACAAGAACGTTATTAGCATCGACCACCCTCGTTCTTTCCCTACCGTCCTGCCTCGTTCACTTCCGCGTTCCTAAATTTAATTAAATTTCACGGTTTTTCGCGATTAAGGGACCGCGGTGGTGGCGTAGGAGAGGCGTTGCAAAATTAGTTTCGACCGGGGATAATGAATTTCGTTAATTATGCCTCGCGATTCGGCGGTTCTCAACGTCGCGTCGCGCGGCATCTCAATCCTGCGAAGTTCGCGCGTGGACCGTGCTCCAGCGTAGTCGTCGTGTGTGAAATCGTACACGTATCCACCTCATACGATGTTCAATGTACTTTCCTACCATTCGTTTTCTACCTAAATAGGTACGTAAGAAATACGCATGCCTGAACAGAAACGTTTGCGAGCGAAGTCTTCGAATTCGTTGCTCCATTACGAACATCTTCAATTGCCTCTACGCGGGCTGGTTTCGGGAATCGCGCACGATATTACAGAGAGCGAGAACAAGTTGCACGCTCCACTTATGTGCACGGAGAGGCAGATTGACGTCTTGGTGGTGATTAGTTGGGAGCATCGATGGGGTTTCTCTCTTCTATGGTGAAGCCCTTACGACACCGCGTACCCTCGGCCAACTGAAGGCCTTTAAGTTCTGATTAACGCAGCCTGAACTTTCTGCCAATGTCATGATCCCTTTGATAAGGCCATTCTACGATTATTACTTTTCCCCGCAACACGCGCTCTCGTCGTAACGCTATCGATCGTAAAGCTGAGCGCCGCGGGATGTATGTGCGATATCTGGCCGCTCGTAGCTTCATCCACGAACGTGCAAGACTGAGAGATCTTACGGAGTCCCGAATGGGAATGCGAGAATCTGTGAATGCCACGGGATTGCATAGACAAAGTTGAATACGTGCATCGAGTTGCTCTAGACTCTAGACTGATCGTGAATCGTTAGAGCTCTTCAGTCGGCTAAGTCGTTTGCCCTATGAAAGTGTTTGGTATACGGTTTAAGAAGCCTGTAACGATCGGCGTCGCGGAAGGAAAATGCTTTTTCCCTGCTTATGCTGGTTGTAGGGTACGCCTAAAATTGAATCGCGACTTCGACCATACAGGTAGTTGGGGCAGACTCCGACAAAGACTCGCCCTTAGACGATCGCAATTAATTCGCGACTGGAGAGTAGATGGGGGAGGGGGTTGGTGGAGGAGGAGGAGGAGGAGGAGGAGGGGGTGGAGGTGGAGGTGGCTGGTGGAGGTGGGGTGGCGGCGGCGGGGGAGGTTAATGGATTTCCACGCCGCCATCCGTACGGTCGTTCCCTGGAAGCTCGTCAGAGGTTCCATAATGCAGCACTGTGTGCAATTTTAAGCAACCCTTTATCCTAGCAGCCTCTTCCCCCCTCCTCCCTCCAGCAGAGCTCCACACGTATAAGACTCCGGTCCAATTACCTCCTTGCTACGCCGGCTGCTGCTGTTGGGAAGGGGTTGCATGATAGTTAATTACACCCCCTCTACACTCCCCCGCATCGCCACCACCAGCATTACCACCACCACCACCACCACTACCGCTGCCGTCGCTACCTACTCTCCTTCCAACCCCTCCCTCCCCACCATCATCCGCCGTTACCCCCTTCTCTTCGTCTATCTCCTCTTCCAACCCTCTCTTCCTTCCCCTCCGTCCTCAACCATCTCCTCCACCTCCTCCTCTTCATACATCTCCACCTCCTCCTGTTCAAGCTTCTCCACCACCACCACTACCACCCCCCCCCCCCATCCACTTCCTCCTCCTCCTCCTCCACCTTCTTCTTCTCTTGCCGTCACTGCTAATTACTATTTTTAAAACATTAAAAGTAAAGTTTGTTAAATGAGTGGGAGTTAATTATGAAGCTACCGGGAGAGGCCGGAGGTAATTGGAGCGAACGACAAACAAAGGCTCGTACCTACGGCCACGGACTATACCTATACCAGCAGCCCCGGCTACCTACTTTATTTTCGCGGAGAATTTCTGATCCATTCGCCATCGTTAATCCCGACCACTCGTCCTCGTCCGCGGGGCTCTTTCATTCGTCCTGCCAATTACGAGCTCGAGGCGAATGTCGAACCGGTTAAATTGCGAGGCTCCTCCGCAGCCTGAGGCGAGGGCTGCACGCGAGTGTGTCCCCGTGTGCGTGCGACTACGACGCAGCCCCTCGCGGCCACCCTCGCTTCCTCGTCCACCCTCCTTCTCATCCTCCACCTTCTACCGGCTTCTCCCTCGCCCACCCCGGCCGCCCACGACACCCCACGCTCCGCTAGCCCGCGCCGCGTTTGATTCTCTTTGCGCACGTTCTGTGTTTCTTTCCGCAATTTTCCGGTTATTAACGCGTCCGCTCGTTAATGGAGCCTAATCGATAAATTAGGTTAGAAGCGTATCGCTGATTGTACCTACACCCCAGACTTTCTCTACCGCCAACGACGCCCTCGCGTTCTCTGTGCTTTTCGTCAGCGTTCAATGTTTATCGAACGCTTAGCGTCGGTTAATGAACACTATGAAAGGCTGATTTTTTCCTCGAGGTATTAGCGTTGCATTTGCTAACAAATTTTACATTCATCTACTCCTCCCCTCATTAGAGTACCTACTCTTAATTCTTCCTCGGTTTGGTCTACAGCATTTTCTCCGCGCAGCGGGGGAGTTGGAATAAAAGTTCATAGTCTTCCTACAATTACCACGGGCAGAGTCTAGAAGTTAACATTTATCTCGCGGGTACATCGAACTCCCGCGGACTTATATCGAGTCCCACGCACACGTACTCTAGAAATATCGATCCCGGTAAGCACATCGGTATAGCAAGCCCACGCGTAATACGTTGGACAACTTGATAATAACTTGCCGGCTCAAGTTTCGGATCACCAAATTTATTCTGCGGTAATCGAACATCCGGGCTACAAAATATTCTAATAACCGCTGATGTTCTCCGTATAAATTGAAAATCTCGGCGAAAGTATTATATAACGGTGCCGCGAAACTTTGTAATTGCCTTCCTCTCGTTTTTAACGACGGCTAACAGATACCTCGGGATCACAAGATATAATCATCGCTATATCTTCGGCATTGTCACTACACTTCCCTTCTGCCGTGCTCCAATTTCGCATTATACCGCGACATATTTGATCCGTACAATCGTCTCGTCGCAGACCACTCGCGACCGTGCTAATTGGTACAAAGGGGTGAATCGGAGCGCCGAAAGAAGAAATAAACTGAAGCATCGCTTCCCAAGGAAGTCGTTAACGCGACGGGGATCGGTGAAAAGAGAAAAAGGAAACGTCTTAGTGGAGCGATCGTAGGGAGAGGGCCTGGCTGACGTCGAGGGAAAAGCCCCGCGGATCTGTTTTCATTAAATAATTCGCTAATTAAGACGAGCACGGCGACCGCGTATAATTCATGGAAACGTTTCGCTGAAGCAGCCCGAGGAACAAAGGGCGCGGTAAGTAACGTTACATTAACGAGAAAAAGTATTAGGTTAAAAAACCCGTGAAAGGGACTTATTATTCCGGCAAGTTTTTTAAAGCATCGCGTTTCATGCCATTTGCGCGGAGGGCGGCTATACGCGCGGGGCAAGCAGCCGAGCCGAGTGTATCTCGAGGAAATCAAATAACCCGCGCCGCGCCGCACGGCGGCCAGGGGGGGGGGGAGGGGTTTCAGTTTTACGGTTATTAATTAACCGATACCAGATTTCTGCATTAGCACCCTGTCCCCGCTAATGCACGGAATACAAGTACTCGGATAATGTGTGTCCTTTTCGCGGCAGATGGATGCGCCCGATACCGGAGACACTGCTGCGCGCGCGCATGCCTCGATAGTAGTTAGCCGCACTGTCACCGTGCCACGTCGTAATTTCGCAAAAGGAGGCTCGAAACTCGTGAATCTCGCACCCGTAAAATTCGTATGGCAGTCGAAATTTATTTGAAACCCTCACGACGTCACTGTCGTGATGATTAGCATTCGGCTACTTCGGGATTATGGCTGCTCATGACCTTATAACGCTAGTGTATCGTGTAGGCACTGGCAGCCCATGAGGTAGCCAGCTGAGTCGTCGGAACGCGACCAGGAATCATCTGGTAAGATTTCGAAGAGGCCGTCAATCGAGCGTGGAGGCAAAGGCTGAAGGGAGCCACCGATGAGGTGGTTCGTAGCCACGCGACATGGCAGACGCGTCATCCGTGCGACACTCGGATTCCCAGACGGCCCGACACCTAACCTTCGGCGATGCTTTACGTTCACGGTTCTCAGTGGCGCACGGTGCACGATATCGCGTCGTGTGCCCGGTCCTTTTCGCTATTTCCGGCGCTATCCGTCAGGCCCGGTTACGAAGGCACCGACGACGCCCCTCCACGAGGGCAATGCGTCTTTCACAGACGGTGTGCGCCGAGTTATGCCCCTAAAGAGGTTTCTATTTAGATCACCACTTCCCGCCGACACGTACACTCGTCGTCGTTCTCTTCTTCTTCTTCTTCCACGACTAGCCCCTCCTTGTCCCCTGGCGTTGGCTCCTCTTCCTCGTGTTTGTCGACGTTGCCGTCGTTCCTCCGTTTCTTTTGATGCTACTTAGCGGCGTGAGAAAAGTCTGGCTAACGAAGGTAGCCGCCTTCTGGCTTGGCTCGCACATGCCGCCGTTCGGGACGGGCAATCGCGTTTAACGAGAAATTTCGTAAATCTTCGCGATGCTTCCCGGAAGGAATTCAGACGACACGCCCGAGGCGGCGTCTGTCACGGCCAGCTACCAATGAATTATGCGTCAGACAATGTTTCTATTCGGTCAGCCGCTACTTCCCGGTGATATTCTCGCGCCTCGACCTGCTCCTCGCCGCTGATGATTCAACGAGCATGCTCCGCTCTACTGACAACGCTTTAGTATCCTGGGGTGAGAAAAGTAATACACAGTTATAAATACATAGATACATACTCAATAATACAATTTATTTCGGCAATATGTTCTATGTGCAACTCCCTGTACATACCATGTTTTATATTCTCGGTTCTGGTGGGGTGGAGATTTCGACTTTGTGCAGAAAGTGAAAACAGGAATGACAACAATGTAATTTATTTTGGACACGGTGGCTATGTACTTACAGAGGGTGGCCAAATTATTATACCGAAAACATTTTCATCGAAATCTGTGAAAGTCGTGGCTGTAATTAAAGTAACAATGCACGAATGTTATTGTTTTTCATTTATTGATTAGCTACAACATCTGGCAACATTGTGAGTAACTTTTCAACATATAAATCTCATTTGTTTTTAAAAGGGCGAGGATAAAATTGTTACAAATAAGACAGAAATAATAGAGAATATCATCAGAGTATGGCAGAATATTCCAAAACTGCAGGAAGTAGCCACAGAATGCATTGAAAGCATGCCACGCCGAATCCAAGCCGTCATAAAAGCTAAAGGCAGTGTCATCAAATATTGAGTAATTATTGTATTTCTCGTACAATATAGTCTTAAACTTATATACCTAAATACATTTAATTTGCATTCTTAAATACATGTACTAGTATTACAAAATAATATCATAGTATTAAAAACGATTATTTTATTCCATCAGTTAAACTTACAAAATATCAAACCTTTTTGTTTGAGTATAATAATTTGGCCACCCACTGTAGTTCCGTTTTTCAGTTAGATCCTTTTAGTGTCTCAGGGTAATTTTCTTGAAGCCTTCCATTAGTCTTCTTAACATAGAATTCTACCGGTTTGGTAATATTCCATTTAAAATTCGGTCGCCCACTTAATCTTTAGTATCATCACCTACAGTTTCCACATCAAATTCCCAAAGTCACCGACGGAAGAGCTGAATTTCGCGAACCTGTAATTAACGAAACGCCCGCGAATTGCCGTGTCCCGCATTGTTGTTCCGAAGGGCAGTGAGCCGCGTTAATTTTAACCGATAATTAAACGCGAAGAATTCGTTTCTCGCGGGCCACGCGCGGCGAGCAACGCGACCAAAGAGGTTTCTATTTAAGCCGCGGCAGGGCTCGACGCGCGTATACGTGTCAGCTCTCGCTTTTGATCTTGACAGGTGAAGAACGTGAGAAAAGTCTTATTAACGAGGCGTTTTTAGCGCCGGACGGTGCCTCGGCGCGCGAGGACGTGCTTCGTAGCCGTCATAAATACACGCTGATCACCGGTGACAGCCGCAACAGTCGGACAAATTCCCCACCCTCCGCGTCCCCGCCCCCGAAAACACGCGCGCCCGCGACCGGCCACGCCGCGCACGTTAATCCGTAATTACCTGATTACATATTTTATTGTCGCGCGAACTCTGGTTCCATTTGCTGGCCGCATTTCGAATTATTTACTTAGCAATTACATTAATTATATCGTCAATAATTAATCCAATTACGAATGAATATTGTCGTTGTCTATTCCATTAAATAGTTTCGTTTCGTCGACCGCGCCTGCTCCGCGGCCCCAGCCGGGCTGTTATTGTTCGCGTCGTTGTTAACTCTCCAAGTAACCGTTTATTTTCTGTTGTGTTTAACCGGGGCCCCGTTTAATTAGCTGATTTTACTGGCGGTGCCTCGGCTTTATCGCCGCTACCGCGTCCCCCCCCCCCCCCTCCCCGCCGACCCTTGCTCCTCTATCGGCCTGGTTATCGACCGTCCTCCTTCGCCAACTTTCTCCCGGTAGTCGCGGGGAATTAGCGAATTCGACGTTTCGATCGGCGTTCACCGTGCTCGTAAAGACGGGACGAGAACTGTTTGTTCAGCGGCGAATAAAAGTGGGAAGCGCCGCGGCAGCCGATTGCCTTAAAGCGATAGTTTCGAGTGCGCGGCCACGGGGAGGGACGCGCCGCGATAAAGGACAGTGATGTATGGATCGGCGCGCCTGTTCCGTGTCGCCCTGTTTAGTAAATAGCCGAACGGACTTCCCCCTCGTCTTCTTCATTGATTCTGCTTCCTTTTTTCGCCCCCACCATCCCGTCGGACTCTTTCGCGCCGTAGAAATCACTGATACACCCGCTGTACTTTGCGTCGGAAAACGATAGCTCTGAATTTACTTTCTCGCCCTCTTCCGTCGTCCTCTTCCTCTCTCGTTCCCGTTTCCACCCTCTACAACGGTCTCTCGCGGTCTCTCCTTCCCTCCTCCACCCTTCCTCTATCTTCCCCACCTCCCTGCCGTCCTCTTTTTCCGTCCGTTCCGCTCGCTCTCGCGTTTTCACGCCGTCTCTCTCTCTCTCTTCCACCCCCTCGCGCTCCCTTCCTTCGCCGCCCTTGCTCCTACCCTCCCTCGCCCCTCGACAGTGTACACTTTTATCTGCAATACATATTGAGCACGGCATAAAATAAATGCGCGGCGGTCGAGCGAGCGAGCATTTTCCATATAACGTAAAAATAATACGGAGATAAAGCAATATATTACGAATTATGTAAAAGTAAAATTTGAATTTTAATTAATTGGAGGGAAAAACGTTCGGTGTACGGTATCCAGTAATTACGCGGTGGGGTCGGGTGGACGGAGGCGAGGAGTGGGAGAAATTCCATGCCATCGTCCGCGAAATACGCCGTAATAAATATATTTGATTTCCGCGATGTTTCGCTGCATACTTCGAATTTTGCTTTTATTTTTTATCAGCCGTAGAAGTGGGACGGATCGCGGGGGAAGGTGGGGGCAGGGTAAGTTAATTGATTCATGCGCGCACCGTTTCTAATTAAAATTGTAACGAATTTGCGAATCAACGCGACTTTCCGCCAATATTTAACGTTCCTCTTTTTTAAAATAATAATATTTTCGCCTGCTCGCCCCGCCCGGCTATTCAGCCGACGCGGAGCATATTTTAATTTCCGATCGAAACAGCGAATTGTCCGTTTCATTAACGTTCATTTTTACCAGCCGTCTTTGATCGCGGCGAACGCGTATTGCTCGCGCACCGAAACGTTTTAAACGTCCCCTGTTTTGCTGCTTATGTATTTAGCGGCTCTGCCAATCGTTGCCCGCTTCAATCCCGACTGCACTGCAAAGAGCTGATAATCTCGCGCTGCCCGTGCAAGTGGAGGGGATTTAATAAGCCGCTCGCGCGTCGCTTGAAATCGAAAGCCACGAAGGGAAGCATCAACCGCCTGCACGATCGTCGGACGGGACACCGGGACTTCGAGAAGAAATAAATCCGTCGGCCGACGACCTATTATACGTGGCCTTATGAATGATTAACGCGTCGGTCGAACGGCAAAAATCCGTCCGTAAACGAGGAATTCTTCCCCCATTACGGCATTAGAATAAGAAGTACCGTTCAGCCTCGCGTCACGCGGCCCTAACAGCTATGAAATTAAATGAAAATTAACCATTTTCTCCTAACCGCTCCGTCTGCCCGTCCTCCACCTTCGTTCCACCGTTTTGCCTCGTACCTACGACATATGCCCGGGGCCATTCTCAGTCGCCGCTTTCCCGTCTGTCTTCTCTATCGAGAAAGTTCGTAATTCACCGGCGTATTAGCGTGAATTACGTTATTACGCCTCGTAGCCTCGCGTACAGTATTTCGTGGCGTTAAAAGCCAGATGGTAATCAGAGATAGCGCGAGTTTATTAAGGGGGAACACCACTGTGACGGCCGGAAAAGTAAGCCACATTTAAGAATTTTTTGCAGGAATAATTTACAGTTTTCATAGAAAATTTTTATTACCTACCTTTAGCACGCTGTCTTAAGAGATTATACGACAAAAAATAAATAGAAAAACATGCATAAATTTTAATATATTAATTAATCTTCTAGACCCCCCCCCCCCCCCCACGCGAGCTGGTCGAATTGGTAACTATGGAACAGCAGGTCCGAAATGAAATTTCATTTTTTTTATAATCTATATGAGTGTAGTTTCCGTTGTGCGTACCGATTTCTTAAACAAATTATTTTTGTAAAAATGGTGCGCTTTAGAAGAAAAGTTTCGAAAATCCGCGAATAAGGTGGACAGTTTGTCGAGCGTATTTCAAAAAATTTGTTTCAATCGAAAAATCCATACGCACAACGGAAACTACACTCATATAGTTGATAAAAAAAAAATGAAATTTGATTTCGGACCTGCTGTTCCATAGTTACCAATTCGACCAGCTCGCGTGGGGGGAGGGGGGGGGTCTAGAAGATTAATTAATATATTAAAATTTATGCATGTTTTTCTATTTATTTTTTGTCGTATAGTCTTTTAAGACAGCGCGGTAAAGGTAGGTAATAAAAATTTTCTATGAAAACTGTAAATTATTCCTGAAATAAAATTCTTAAAAATGGCTTACTTTTTCGGCCGTCACAGTGGTGCTCCCCCTTAAGAAACAATTTGTCGCCGGATATTCGAGAAGAAGATCCTAATCGATAAGCGGATGTATGTATGTACCTATGAGTTATTTGAAACTCAAGGGATGCTCATGTTCTTCTACATAAAAATGTTAGTAATTCGTGTGTTCATCGAATAATGGTATGGAGAATGTCGCCCGAGGCGATCGTGAACGTGAAGCGTTCCCGAAATATTACGGCCAGCGTGCCGGGGGAAATTTCTAATTGCGCATTGCCGAGTTAAACAAGGCTTAAACCTCTTCATATGTCGCTGTTGACGAGACGACACAAACACTGCGAAATGCACGGGGGGTAAAAGCCCGGGCAGGGAGGGCTAGGTTTACTGCTAATTGCCGTTGTATTACAACGACCAGTCAAAGGCAGGCTCTCGACTCGTAGAGTGGCGACCGAACCTTCCTTCTGCGCCCCGAGTCCCGGTAGTTGCCTCGTATCACACTCAAAACTCTAACAGATATACTCGACGATAGGTTGAACGACGGCCGTCCATTTATTCGATTCCAATCATCGAGCGAGTAAAATTATACATTCTTAAAACTTAAAACTCCATTCGACACATACTACACGCACTGTTCGATCCCTGAAAACTCAATCAAAACGCATTTAACGCAGAATGAAAACGGAGGTTCGGTCGACGACCAAAGTTGCCTTTTCTCAAAATCCGCAAACGTCGAATACATACCTACCTTCCGCGACGAGACGAATAAGCTAGCACAAGCATTTAGCGAAGTGGTCGGCGGTCGTGCGCGATCGCAGGCGAGATGCCGTCATCCGATAGCCGCGTGGCAGTAATTTATTGAATCTGCCAATAACATTCTTCACGTTAATCAGCCGGTGCATTACGTCCGTTCGCGTGGACACGGGCGGGATTCTTTTTGAGGCTGCCGAGACGAGTGCGTCTCCCGGCTGGATTGCGGAATGTAGCCGAACGTTACCAGTTTCCAGGGGTGTAATTTATCACGGGCACGTCTTAGGCATTATGCGCGGCCTGGCCGGTGACCGGGGTAACTCGAGGTCGCCGGGCATTAGGTTCTGACGGACACTCGATTACTTTATACGGCTCCCACTAAAAATGACCGCGTATCGTCCCGGGACGAGCGGCGTGCATTATTTGCGCACCGCCTATATCCACCGGAGCAAAAGAACGAGTAATAAATTAATGTTCCTCTAACCGTCTGACGTTATCAAGCGGGGCGATTACTGGAATTCAGCCGTCGGAGGAGGAGGACGCATTGTCGTAACCGATGCCCGCGGGGCTTGATTAAACGACAGGGGCAATTCTGAGTGACGGAGCTTGATTAAATTTCTGACTCGGCTTGCTAAATATAGCGGCGTTCCTCGATCATGGGATTAATCTCGTTCCGGTTTGTTTCCTCCGAGCGATTGTCCCGCGGTCCGGCGTTTTCCGGGTGCCTGTGGCCGGGGAACGGCACGGCGCGGCGGGGCGCGGCGGTCGGATCCGGATCGGTAAAGGGAGGTTAATGCGAAAGTTAATAGGGAACTAAAGCGTGTAACGTTGACAGCCAGCGAAATCTTAATCATCGTAAACAGCCGGTACGACGCACGGTCTGTAACGAAGCTTTCAAACAAACGCCGCAATGATTCTGCAATAAAGCCTCGTCAACGTTCCGCAGCCCCTTACAGGCTTATCTCTTTATTCCCCGTCGTAATTTATAACTTCGTTACACGAACCCGCGACTCCTGATCGAAATCTGAAACGAACCGTTCGATATCACCTGCCCCCTCCCCCCCCCCCCCTCTTCGGCCATTGTGCCTCCTCCGCGCTCCATTGTTCCGCGGGGGTGGGGAGGCCGGGACAGGGGCAAAATATTTGGGGCGCCGCGCGTAAGCAGCGCCACGGGTCCTGGCAATTAAGCACGGATGCGGGCGGTTGCGTTTCGCCGGATCCGAGCCAGCATCGAGCTGAGCTGCCCACGATCGGGAGATCTTAAAAGCGTTTAAAGCCTCACCTGCCCAATCTGCATAATGAGAAGCATCCATTAGCCTCCGCGGATTCGACGTCCGAGGGATCAAGAAGGGGGCTATTAGCTTCGAGCTATTAGCCGCTTCAAATAATAACTATCGATTACTTTTATCGATCGGACGGGATAACTTGGCTGCTAAGCAGTTCTGCAACATCGCTAAGATGTGAATTTCTATCGGATAAAGCTTCCCTTCTGGACGGGGCGGGGGGGGGGCGGGGGAGTGGGGTGGGGGAAGGACTTGTATGGCAGGTGGAGTATATTTCTTGGAAATGAGCCTTCAATCGCAGAAGTAACTTTGTTTCTTTGCAACTTTCTACTTGCACACTAATATCCTATCCATACTGTTACACGCTGTAACGAGAAGCAGGATGAATCTGATAACTACTCTATCAATTTCTATAAAAAAAAAAACAGACTGCAATGCGTATTGTTAGAAAGGTGCACCGCCAGGTGTATTTAGATTCTACCACTAATCGGTTGATGAGCTAGGAAGACACGTACGTTCGCATATCCCGTACCCATCAAAGCCACGCGTTTGCAGTTTTACCTCTTTCCTCACTTGTAAATCACCAGACTCGGGACGTTGCATTACACCTCGAGTGGATGACCTCATTACTTGTTAATGCTCGCCCGCACGATGTTCCTTCGCAGCGTGCACGCGAGCCAAAAATCTTATTTATATTGCAGCGAGCTGCCCCGTGAATGTTTGAAAAACTTTGTATCTTACGCGTGCCCTCGTGTTTCCCCGTCGTCCGCAGCAACGCGTCACCATGTATTATTCGAGGATGCAATTCGTAGATTGCATTCCAATTTCATCCAAGTCGAGCTGTGGCGAGCCGCGCTGCCTTATCGCCAAGCTACGTGCTACGTTCAGCTCTCAGCGTTAATATAAAACGCACGAAACGAAAACTCGTCCGTGGAATTCGGTGTTAAAAAAAAAAAAGAAAGAAAGAAAGAAGTGGAAATCAAGTAGAATCTCCTGCGATATTCGTGTTGCTCCTGAAGCGTCGAGAACGGAGGGGAAGCGGAACGGCCGTGCACAGACACGTAGAAAACCATGTCGTTCCCTGGTCAGACAGTAGATTCCGACTTGCGACATTACCATAATCCGGCGGCTTAATCTACTTACTTCCATAAAGTAGATCCAGCCGAGGCCGCCCGGTTGCGTCGTGCTCGTCGGGCGTTGGTAAAAATCTGCAAATGGAGAAGCAATCTACCCGACGTCGCGAAGTGAACGGACGTATGGTGTTTCGTATAATTATCCTATATTGAACAGCTTTGCACGCGGAAGCTAATTCAAGTTTGCCCGTCGATATCGATCTGCAGCTTTCTTTTACGACTAAACCTGAAACTCTCTCGCCTCCGTTTAAAACAGAACAATATTATTGCTTCCTCGTGTGAACTTTTAATAGAGATCTGGTGCGCCTATAAATTCTATTTACATACTTGAATCGTTACTTTCGAGGCTCGCACCAATGGAACTTCCAGCGTCTATCTCTTTTTCTCCTGTAAGGCATGGGCTCTCTATTTTCTTCTTCTATTTGCATCGCACAATTATCGCGTGAAGCATTCGAATGTCGCAGGCATCAGTCTCCGCCGTTCCATAGGGGCCGAGAGTGCACGTGGAAGTGCATGCCTTAAAAGCAAAGGCATTGCCGCATTCTGGGAGTCGGATCGACCGTTGCCGTTGATCGGCGAACAGAGGAGGTCGCAGACAGTAGGCCTTGCGCCTTCCATTAGCTTTCATTTGTTTGGACAGCCGGTCCCGTGTCTCGATCTTAAGAGGGATTGGCCAGAGGCACGGGGGAGGGTTTGTTTTCTATCGATACCGTAGTCGATCGAAGCCAGCCGGAAGTCCCGATTAGCATCGTGGATTCGACTCGCTTTGAGCCGCTCGAACCTTCGCCTTCGGCTTCTTCTATTTAGTCGATTGCCTGTCCCGCGACCACTTTGCCTATTATTTCGCTTCGGCTAAATGGTTCGTTTGTGCTTGTGCACCGTGGCTGTGCTTCTGTAGATGGGACCTGGAAACGTACACACGATTTTCTCATAGATAAGGAGGATTTTAAAGTATCTTCCCGTGTCTAATGCTTTAATCAGAAAAGGGTCACGTTTACAGTATCTACAATGAATTCTTCTTAATATGTAACTCAGGAAGCTAATTGAATGCGCGCGAAATAAAATAGAAAATGTACTCCCGCGGGGGTGGTTCATCCAGACGAATGATCAGCAATCATCGTTTGCACAGCTACACGGCTGCTTTGCATTATTTTTGCCCCGATGCACGGGAATTACCGAGATCATTAGCAGTACAAAGTATAAGCTCATTTAACTCATTCGCTGCGAGGGAACCCTGCCAAAAAGCATTCTCATTGCGCGGGCGCACTGGAATGTTGATTACACCTCGCGGGGGATGCAACATCCACGCGTTTCTGCGATATTTCTTGCATTTACGTCCAGGATCAACTTTGGGCCGTCGAAGATGAAGCAACAAATTGCGGAGAATTGAATCGACAGACTTCTAAGGAATTAAGGAGCACGTAAGACTGATTGACTACGTCGACTTGTTTCCCAAGCAAGCAATGCCCATTCATCCCCCGTCGAATGGGAAGACAATCCGTCCTAGCAGGAAAGGCTGGAAATGAAAATACACGCGATTACATGGTTCCTCCGAGCAGCCAGATAAATCAATTCGCTCTAACCGACCATTAACCCGAATTAGTCTCGTGTAATCACTTATTCCTCCGCGATTCCCGCGCGCGGAAATGCTCTCGCCGAGGCGGCAATCGTTTCCCACAAATCAAAGGAAACGCCGAAAGTGTGCGCCGCACGCGGGACGGCCCCGTGGAACACTCGAATCCTATTTTCAGCGATCGATATCCGCCAAGGGTATCGCGGCGCGTGTACAAGAATAAAGTGGTCGCGAGGGAAAGAGAGGTTGACAGGAGGAGTTTGTCAATCGGTTAGAGCGTCGCGGTTAAGTGGTTAACATAGGCTTAAGATTAGAGAGTAGATGCGGCGATTTAAGAGCTGTCGTTTAACGCTAAGATGTTTTCATTAGCGGAGGTCCGTTCGGGCGTGCTGCTCCGCGCGGCTTGTAAATTCGATCTTTGCTCGCGAGGAGATCGAGGAGCTGATCCTCGGGCAGCGTAAGCCTACTTTGTCCCATTTGCTCTGGGGACCGCTTTTCTGTGAATTATTTAGCGCCTTGAGAAGATGTTAAGTGGCATTTTCTTCTAGGGTTGGATATCATTCGTGCAGCATTGAATGTAGCTGTAGAAAGGGGCACAGGCATGTCACGTTTCACTTTGCATCTTACTTTATAACCGTAGGCTCACACTTGCCTTTAATCCCGTGAAGCCTGAAGCTGCCGATCGTTCGCGATCGTCGTCCGACTGGATCCTCGGATCGATCCGATCTACAGGGGCGTGTTTGAAATATCCATCGACTATCTTAAGGGGGTAGTGGACTATTGGATACGTAAAATCGTTAGTTTCTTTGACGCTAAATTACTTTTATACCAAATAATCGTTATAGTCGTGCTTTTCACAATCTAATGTGGGCTCGTTTACGAGTAATTACAAAAAAAAATCATCAGAACGTATAAAATTGTCGAAGTTATTAATCGTTGAATATAGCACTGTACGACGCAACTGCTGCAGGTGGTGTACATCAATTCGGGTGAACCAATCATCTGAAAGCAAAATGCTTTGGGGCAAGTACTTTATACACCGAAATCTACAGAGTGGAACTTTGGCGATGAATTTGAACAAAAATTGTGGAAATTACACATGAATCAATTTTTTTTCCACATTTTTACGGAAGAAAAATCGCCTTTAGTTGGTTATAAAATGTTTTACAAACACACAATGTTAATTCGGGAGTTCCACTCTGTACAGGAAGGAATTCTACACGTCCAGTAAAAATTTCAAGTGAAAATATTCATTGGTTCAAGAGTTATGATGTACACCGTGTCTGAAAATGGTGTTTCGAGAAAAACGGCTTCAAAGTTAAGGGGAAAGGGGACCTTCCGGTCTAGAGCCCCCAAAAATAGGTGATCTTTAGGAATTAATTAAAGGAAAACTGCTATATATAATTTAATGGGACTTTTTGCATTGTATTAAGGATGTCGTAAATTATAGAAATATATTTTTATTTTATAATTAATCATTGCAGGCGGCACTGGGGAGTCGTTAAAGTTAAGGCGCCAAAAATTGATCCAAATCGGTGGGAACTGTATCTCCATAAGTTATTATCCGATTCGACTGAAACTTTTTTTATTTTGAAGAATATACTTCTGGTTATGGGGGGGGGGGGGCAGGAAAAATTACAAAAATTACATTTTTTTAGAAAATAACGACACTTAAAGTTTGAAATCACTTTTTCTCTATATTTTCATCCTTTCAACGCCTTTGAAAATTATAAATTTTTAATTTTTTGTAATTTTTTCTAGTATCCCCCCTAGCTAAAAGTATATGCTTGATAATATAAAAAATTTCAGTCGAATCGGATAACGTTTGGAGATACAGGTCCCACCGTTTTGAGAACACTGTTTCGAGAAAACCGCGTTTAAAGTATTACGTGAGCGCCGAGTGGCTGGTTGTGACCCATGCATTTGCCGCTACTCAAATGCCTATAACTTCGGAAAGTTTACGAATTTCAACAAATCCTTTTAAACACGTATTCCTAAAAGGTTGAACGTTCGAAAAATGAAATAAAAAAAATCGGCTTTTAGACCGGAAGGTCCCCTTAAGTCCCCTATGCCAATACCGCTCTGCGAGGCCGTTGCTCGACGGTGCGCTCAATTACGTTCGCTGTTATAACTTCTACAATCATTTGAATTTCTTCATGAAATTTTGTTTAAAATGTTCATACAGGACTTTCAGAATCAGTAAAAAAAAATAATCAATTTTTTGAAGCTGAAATAGTCCACTGCCCCCTTAACCAAGCAGAGCGCGGATAAAAACGCTCGTTCGGCGCCGACTGGCTGATTGAATTCAACGATCGTGATTAATTAGTAAAACCGACGGTCTAATGGGATCGTTGTAATTTTCCCTTTCCATTTTCTCATTTTTCCTACGCCAGATCGTACGCGTAACCGCGCGCTGCAGGTACCCGCGGAGTTTGTCGAGCGGCTGAAAACTCGGCCGATCGAGACTCAGAAATATGTTCGTTTTTCATCGGGCCACGATATTACAATTAATCGGTGTGCAGCGGGCGCGTTCGGGTCAACGCGTTATAATCGAATCGATAAATAAAACCGGACACGCCTCGGTCCCCTCCCCCCCCCCCCCCCTCCTCCCTCCGCGACTAGGAGTCTATCCCCCGCCGTTTCGATTACGCGATCACAATTTCTGCACCCCTTTCGAGGAGTACCGACAACAACAAGATAAACGCCCCTCGTTTCGCGGAAGTCCTACGGCCGCCCTTATCTTAATTCATGGATCGCCACGCTCTATCGCCGAACTTAATAATCTCCACTCTCCCCGCTCCCAGCCGGCTGAATTATCTTCAGATTCATTGGGAATCCTGAACAGCCGATCTCACGGCTCCGCTCCATCACTCCCCGGCGCCGGTCGCCGCAATATCCGCGACGCGTGCCGAGATTAAAATTCGCTCGCCATTAATTCACCGTGCCCGTAAAGTAAGCTCCTTACGAGCCGGTTATCTAGGCAGAGGGGCAAATACACCAAAGGATAATAGAAACATCCTTCGCTTAATAACAACGCGATAGCGTCGGGAGACAGGGCCATTCTCGGTGAAACCGAAGGTTAGGCCTCGCCCGGACACCAGCCGTATTCCCAAGGATGAGCACACGCCAGGTAGACACGGCCCTGAGGCAACACCGGCGGACCTTGATAAGCATTCAGATTAGCGTGACGCCTCGAATGTGTTTACGTTTAATTACGCTAAGAGTCTCCATTAGGCTGGACCGCTGCCAGCTTCAATTCGGAGACCGGTCTGTTTTACCGAGCGTAGGTGCACCCACTTAACTTCTTTCTCCTCCCCCTCTTCACCCTTCACTGCCCATTCTCACTCTCTCTCTCTCCCTCTTTCCGCGCTCTCAATCCCTCTCCCCCTCTGTGTGTTCGTTTTCCGCCCCCCCCCCCCCCACGCGGCGCCGTACCCCTTCTGCCCCGTCCTCCCCCAACCGCGTCTCCTTCTTTCTTTCTCACCGGTTAGATTTCCATTCCTCCTCCGTGCATCCCTCCGCGAGGCCCCGGCGTCTTTCATTTCGCGGCGAACAGAGGCTCGGCCGCGTTACACTCCCTCTCGCTTCACAGCTGGCTCCGACGGGGCAGGTTGCAAATTGCGCGAGACGGATCGTTCGCGACGGACGGATGGATTCCGACGCGGATCCAGTTGGCCGAACACGCGGCTCGTTGCGATCCATCCCCGGCGAGGCTTTCCGCCGTGGCAGTTTATCAGGCGATCTCGGAATGACAACCATGAGGCACTTGGCGAAACCGCGCCACATTGTTGCTATCTTAATGGCGATCGATTCCACTTAGTGGCCGTTCGAGGGCTGAACGTGTGTAAACGGGCGTATCGCGTCGAACATGTGTCCAAGCGGGCCGTGGAAAGCGTCGGGAACCGTTTCCTTCGAGCCAGCTAAGCCGTTTTAATGTGTCGCCCCGTTGAAACGCCGTCGGGGCCCCGGCCGAATTTATTTCGCCCGTTAATAACGCAGCGTAACGCAATAATGCAGTTTTCACAGTTTAAGTGAAGATGAGACTTCAGCGATACGTCGCGAAGCGACCTTCGAATCCTGTCGAGGGAGATAATGGGAGACCTCGGAAATGATTCTACTATTAACTCTAAATTTATCGCACCCCCTGTAGCTCGAAGAGGACACCCAGTTGAAGAGGGAGGGGTAAAATGAAAATCGCCTAATTCTAATCGATCGCGAGCCTACGCCGTTGCATTTTCGAGCACCGGTGGTGGGGGACAGATGGCCTAGCAAGAGCATAGCAAAGGCCAGTAGAGGGGGGGGGGCGGGGAGGGCGATAGGGTGAGTGAGGAGGGGGGCAGAGTTGGCGGAATTTAAAAGCGCTTTTAGCTTTTAGCCCGGGCGATACCGCTAAGAAAACGTTTTAGCGGATTTCATTTGCCCGTCGTCGCGCTCTTCGTAGTGGAGTTCTGAGACGATGGATCTCGGAAGACGGGCAGGGGCACGAAGGGGGGAGGGAGGATCGAGGGTGGGAAGGGGGGGGGCTGGTGGTTGGGTAGAGAAACGCGGCAAAACGGTGAGAAAAAGAGGCGGCGGCGGTTGCTCAGAGGGACGCCGGCAACACCGGTTATTAAGTAGATGCTACATCGGTGGATGAATATTTAAGACGTTCAACAAGTTGCGGATTTTTCTTTAATCAGCCTTTAACCCGCCCTCCCCTCCCCCCTCCTCCCCTCGCCCAGTCCTCCTCGCCACTTGCTCGAATTATGGTGGTAAGCGGTTCGAGCCGCTTACGCGGGGAGATTCAAGGAATCCGCGCGCGCTCTCTTTTCACCGTCGCCGATCCCGACGGACGTTTCGTTTTATAAGCGGGGATCAGTCCCGATGAATTTATTTATCGTCGATTTGTTATACGCCCAAGCGCCCAGGGATCGGGCGCGGTTAATTGCGCCGATTCCACGTCCCTGGATCGAAGGAATTAATATCGGAGCACGTCCGAGGGCTTTTTAATGATTTCACTAGCGGCGCAAATGGAGCGTATTTTTACTCGGCAATTGTTAATGGAAAATAACGGACGGTCGATGAGAGCTCCGCGCTGGACGCTTTCGTATATAACTTCGTACCCCCTCGCTGCGCCGTACCCTCCTCCGCCGGTGCTTTTTCCAAAGTTACTAATTATTATATCACAAAAGCCCGATCGTAATCAATCGACAGGCTCGCCGAAGTTAGTTAGCTACTTATTATAAATTGTTCGGTACAGTTGCCGGGCACGATCACGCCGCGGAGTTAGTTTTAACTTCGAACCGGGGTTAACGAAGGTTGAAACGTTCGTTCTATAGCGATAGAAAAAGACGAGGTGGCGCCGTATCCATGCGTACTCCCCCCCCCCCCCCCTCCTTCGTTCGATATTCTCATTAGCGTGCTCTCGAACCACCCCTCGTTCGCTGACGTAATCCAATTCTAGCGTTCAAGACACTGCGGGCCGCAGACAAAACCCAAGTTTCTCGAAAACAAATTCGTATTAGGAAGGAGATTGCGTTCTGCGGGGAGCAGCGACGCCCACGAGGGCCTTCATACAGTAGGTCACCCCTTCAGCATTCTGATTTCCTTTTGCACCGTATCTGCTAACTCTCGCGCTTACGTAAGCTTCGTGTATCTATATAAATCCTTTTTTATATTCCAACGGTTGCTAGAGATCCACGCACGAGAGCAGAGTGGTATGTATAATTAAATTTGCATCTTCGACTTGCGTGGTAAATGGCATACAATGTCTAAACTGTCTAAAGTCTAAGCAGTGGTAAATCTGAGGACTCGGTGTCCAACGAGTACCTACAGTGAAATTAATTTACTATTTCTTCGAGACGACATAATAAGGGAGTCCAGGCGGAAAGCCCTGAGATCTCCAAAGCCAACCGGGAACCAACCCCCTTGGCCCTTACTCACTTGCTCTCGCAGTGATTTAAATGTGGCTCGCGCCAGCCGGATCGATCGATCCCTCGTTCCGTGTCCATCTGCCGGATTGGTTCGTAGCAACGGATAGGTCGATGGACAATCGGCAAGAATGAAGTTTTATTTGCCCCGTGTATTACTGTTCGTGAGATGGCGTTCCGCTAGGAACGGCGGCAACCCACCCCTGCTCCCACCCCCGGGCGTCGCGCTGTGGTAGTAACTGATTCGGCGTCCGTGATGCCGACGATCGACGCTGGTGGTGGAAGGTTCGCGAAACACTCTAAATCCCCAAGGCAAATAGTTTTTCTTCGATATCCGTGGGCCAGAAACAAACAAGATTCTTTATAGACGGAGCAAACCACTCTTCTATAAGTACACCGTCCTATCCTCGTCCCGCGTGCCCCTCGCTCTCTTCCTCTCGCGGCAGTCCGTCTCTGCCTATGCGATCGCTCGTGCTCGCAAACTTTGCTTATGTCTTGCCACCCCCGCCGCCTCCCCCACGCGGGGGGGGGGGTGGGGGTGGGGGTGGCACGCGTACGCTGACTTTGTTCGTCGGTGTACAGGGACTCGCCGGTTTGTTCATAGAAATTCAGAGCGATGGAATGGTTGTAAAAACTACCGCTTTTGTCCTCCTATCTGTGCCATCCGCGGTTTTCATGTCTGACTGTCATCCGTTTTCTCTAATTCTAATACTGAAAGCGAGACTGTACGTACCTATGTTTCGACTGGATATGATCGAGCTGCGTGAACAATAATTCCACCGCATTCTAAAGCTCTGTAAGACGCTCCTCTTCGTTCAGAATCTAGCCACCCGTTTGAGGAACACCCTGTACGTTCCTATGTCTCTTCTTCTCCTCTTCTCCGCGCGAACGTTGCCTTCGTGTACGCCTCTGCCTATGTACGCGAGCTCCTGCAGGCGTCTCGCTGAATGGACGCACACAGGCGCGCGTTGTTTGCGCGCGGCCGCAACAGCTAGCCAAAGTAAAGTAAGCTTTTAGCGGAGTGGCTGATTTATCAATGTATTTATTCCGAGATATTGAATTCATCTACTTAAGTACCGGTGCCGGTCGGCCGTGCTCTCTATAGCTATTTTCACCTACCGGCGGCTACCCGGCTTTTTCGCCTCTCCCCAGCGCCTTTCCCTCCTCCGCCATGTCGCCGAATTTCATTCTCGTTTCCCTCATTTCCCCGTCAGCCACTCGTTCGCGCGGTTGTCCCCCGAATCGACCCGGGACGCTCGTAGATCTCGCCCCCACCCTACTCCCGCCTCCCTTCCGAAGTTTCGGTCTATGGGGGCACGCTGGATCGCGATTCGAAATTACTTTTAAACGGGAAGATTTCCGCGTAGGCATTTCCCTTGCACGGTCGAGCAACTTATTGGAATTTTCGTTCCGCGAAACTGGGACAAACTGGCTGTCTAGTTTACAAATAAGCCCGAGTGGGGTGGCTCCCCGTGCGCCGCGTTCGATTTGTCTCGAGCGTTGCCGCGATTCCATCCCGCGATATAAGTGAAACGGGCCGCGCTGTCTGCGTCGTTGATTGGATTCTCTCTGACGGTAATGGTTCCCACTTCAAGGGAGACCGGTCTGTTGCGTGTTACAATTCGACAGCGTAAATAGCGATCGATAGATCTAGCAGGCTTACGCACGGTGACATTAAACGGAGCTCTAAGGCGCGGCTCGCCTCGTGACGAACGGTGGGCCGACTTTTAATATCCTCCAAACAAAAATCAAGTCGAACAGCGGAACTAGGCGGGTCGGTAAACAAAAGTAAATCCGAAACTTTCGTCCTCTGGCCGGCTGGAAGCACCCCCCCCCCCCCACGCAGCTCGCGATCGCAGCGGTAATTAACTTTCAACTCGTTATCGCGACAAACGAAGCAACAAAAAGCTCTTCGGAGAGGCGGAGCGCGAGGCAAGACAAGCGGTAATCGAATCACGCGGATCCAATGTGCCCGAAGCGTCCTGGAGGCATCTTCGATCGATAAGAGGGGGTGAGGAGGGTCCTCGAAGCTTTCGCCCGGCGTAACCGTCTTCTTTATCCCCAGGTGTAGATAATTGGTAGGTGTAATTGTCAGCTGGTGGCGTCGCGGAGGTTATCGCAGTCGCTTCGAGGAACGAACGTACATACATACGCGTTCCTCCAGAAATGTATTATTAAACGATCCCTCGCTACGTCGTAGTCCTTGTCATTATCGCGACGAGCGAACGCCGCTCGGGCCCCTCTCTCCTCCTCCGATAATTGGCGACCGATCGAAAATTTCTGTGCGACGGCTGGCCCTGGTAACTCGGTTACAATGTGACCATCGGCAGTCGCGAAACGAAGGATTTACATAATTTCAAGCAGCCGATAATCGACGATACTAATTGCGGGTCTACGTCTCAATTGACAGGAGGAAGCGTGAGACACGATGTATAAACGACTCCCCAGCTATACTGGAAATTAGTGGTTGCACCGAGCGCGCCGCGTTTCGTGCGAACGGAAACTCGGAGGCCTTAAACTGTCGCGCAATAATTGCATTAAACAACCGATCGGTATCGCCGCGCTGTCTCGAAAACTCTCCATTTTTCTTTGCAACCTTCTCTCTCCCCCCCCCCCCCCGCTCGCCCCGTTTCCTCCCCGTCGCGCCATCCCTGTCATTGTTATCTGTCCCCTGATAATTACGCGAGCAATAATCAACGGCGTATCCGTCGATCTCTCGGCCTGCCCGCAGCTGATCCCCGCGCACATTCGAAGAACAGCCGAGTCATATCGGCGGCCAACAGAATTATTGCCATTACCACACGGTCGCACGGTACCTACTCGCAACTCGGCCAGGCTATCGTTAATCGTATGTACCCGCGCTTGCCGCGAGCAAGTCGATCTCCCGGCTCCTCCGTTCGCTGGCATTTCGTGAGCGGCATGTGTCACGGCATACCTGTCGTCTAGCGGTTGGCAGCTGCTTAATGCGTGTCCTAAGGGTAAAAGCGTGCGAGGCGCCGCTTTCACGGCTAATTTCGAGCTGACGCTTTCTTTCCACTTTCGTGGACGCTTTCTTTCCACTGTCGTGGACGCTCTTGGCCTGCTACTTTCTTCCCCTCCACCCCTCTTATCTAAACGATATCCCCATCTCCAGCGCGCGTGCGAGCTGAATCTCCTTTTCGCTGGTATCTGACCCCCTCCCTCTTCTATCTTGGTCGCCTTTTCCGCGACTTTTTCCTTGCCGTACTTTTTGGACGGCGCAGCGACGTTCCTCCTGCTCCACTCCCCTTTCGTGTTCCTACTTCGTCTTTGGACGTTGCGTTTTGACTCGTTCCTTCTCTTTTTACGCCGCGACGTTTTCTCCTCCTCTCCCTTCCTATTCCTTTTCCCCCCGCTCGTCGCTCCCCGAGGCTTTTTTCTTTGTTTTGCCTCCTCCATCGCGGTCGTTCGTCCGCGGCTACACCTGGCCTTCATCGAGATAACGAGAACGGTCTTTTACGAGCGGCCTAGCGAGCGTTAATTCAACGACGCGCGCTATCGGTCGACCGATTAATTGAAATATACGTTTTAAAAGTCGGGGATGAGATAGCGGTCGGCGAGACGCGCGGGCCGACCAGTTCTGCCGCCGTAAAATCCAGTCACACCGTGCAGGCGCAAGTTCCAAAGTAAACAGCAAAGATGGTCCAAGGTGAGTGGAACCTGGAAGCTAGTGGTTGATCAGTTTCTTTTAGAAATTTTCACTGCGCGATGATGCACGATGGGGAACGTAGTGCAGCTACAGCCTCGTCGGCTTTTAGGCGCAGGTATTAATGGGACCAGCTTTCGCAAAGAAGCAAATAAACGGGCAACGACAAGAAAACTCTAGTCTACGTAATCCCTCGTGATTGTATAACGGCAAGATGAAGCTGCCGCGACTTAAAGACGCGGAGAGACACGGAAACGGCGTTTAAATCACCGAGCAATTACCACTCGTTTCTCTCATTACACGAGACGAAACTCCGTAAATCAATTAAATTAATAACGATCGATAATTAGACCCGGCTCGCCGATAACTTGGCCCGCTTTCTACGGAGATATTGCCTTACACTCGAAGCAACGTTCCGGGCTCCCCCTTGGATAATCGATAATATACAATTATTATCCTCCACCGCCATAATTACACTCGGCTCCGATTTAGGGAATTAAGCGGAGCATGTCGCCTAGGCTCGACTGGCTCTCCACCTCCTTCTCCCGACTACCGACGAATTTCTAAGCCTTGTTATTATTTCACCGGGGATATTTAAAAAGCAGTAATCTCCTTTACTTTTAATCCGATTACAGGCGAGCGCACGATAAAAGGAGGACTCGCAATCTGCGGCCGCCACCGGGAGACAATGGGCTGCCGCTTGTAAAGTCGAGTTCATTATGAGATGGAGAAGAACGCGTCGCTCGTTTTGCCTTTCCATCCCGAGAACGTATGTACGTTTCCCACTCACGCTTCGAGGGGAATTTCATTCCCTCGATCGATAATTTCTAATATGGGAGGATCAATATTCTCGATGTGCCTCTCGGAACGTTGACTTAGACTCCTACTTCAAATTACTATCCACCACTGTTCATTTTCAATTCTGATAGACGAGAGTATCGACGATCTTAATCCTTCTGTGTTGAAATTTATGATCGACTTGGAATTCGTCATAATTAAAATTGCTACACGAACGATAGAATTCTGAATACGAAAAGAGATCGTCGGCTATACCGAACTATAGGGAAACAATGGCAAGGCTGTTGCAAGCGGTTCGTGAACTCGACGCCGTATACCATTTCACGGTATCGATCTGTCAAGTGACTTCTTTCACGACCGCACATTGGTCCGACGTAAAAACCTTTAGCATGTCCATGCGATGCACAGCGTAGGGGGCTGGGTATGAATAAATGACAGTCAGCCCGGTCTTTACAGCATTCGAGCGCGACTTCATTCATTAGTAACGAGTTCACCTATGTAGAGTTTGATTAAGCAACGCGCGCATAAGGAAAGGAAATCCCCCTGCTTGGGAACCCTCGTCGCAATTTGATATGTCGATATTTCTTCGATAAAGGGTTACGTCTCATCCGTGCTCCGTCCGAAGCTTCAATCCGAAGTCGTGCCGGGATCCGGGAAACATTTATTTTCAGGCGAGTTTTTACAACGCCGACATCACGATTTTTACGCTGCCCTTTGCTTCCGACGAAATGAAACTTTAACGTTCGCGAAATCTTTGCGAGGGAAGAACGGGGAGACGCGGCTGGCGAGCGTCGCCGTTCGAATCGATAGAGAGATTCGACGAGCACCTGCGTTTTGACCTGCCATTAATGAATATTCCGCGCGAAGGTATTCCCGAAGGGAAATGTAAAAAATGGACGGTGTCCGGGGTGTCGTCAAAATTGGTCGGAGCGACACGCTCGGCCTTCTTCTTTCTCCTTAATTAGGGGTTTCGATGCGAGCAGGCCCAATCGCGAAGCGTCTCGATCGGACTGAATTGCAAAGATACTCATGTGTGTCATGACGCTCATAATTATTGTAAACGCTGTGTGCCAGATGTCGATCGCTTTTGTCGCGTCCCTTTGCACGCCATCCGCTACAAGCACATTTCTTTCGCCTATCTGATTGGCAAGTGTCTATTAACTTCTTCGACACTTGCATCGCGCGAAATGTGACACCGAGTTTCCATTTCTGGGGACAGGTTTGTCCTCTTTATTGCAAAGTATATGTTTCGTCGTTTTTCTGCGCGCGAACAATACATGCACAACGCTTTTATTTTATATGGACAGAGACAAAGTTGTCGTTGCGATGTAGACTTATTCTCCATTACCAATATTACGACTGGCTTTTATCTTCGCTCAGTTAATTAGAGTAATTGTGGCTGGTATCATCGTCGTCGAGGGGGAAAGTGCCCTGGTAAATGCCTCCAGTATTTGACTTATTTCCCCAGTACGCCGGAAATGAATATGTAATGACGAGTCGATTATTCAACGTTTGAAGACTTTTCAACAGACATCAATTGCACACGCGAGAGAACGGAGTTTATTTTCTGATTAAACGAGGAGAATAAAAAAATCGAAGCTATATGCTATATTCTCTTTTCATGCATATAATTAAAGAATTTCAATTCCATCTCTTAACGTCGTTTTCTAAAATGGTAAATTATTGGTAAATATTTTACCAGAAAATAATGAAGTAGGAGTGACCGGGGTTAGTTGATACAGGGGCAGGTTGATACAGACGAATTGTCTCGACGGCGTATATATGTAGCTCCATTTGAGCGAGATATGTGAAGTTTGTTGTTCAATTCTTTACTACGATCCAGCTTACGTCTGTGTACCTTGACGATAACAATCGTTTTTTAAACTGTTTTCGCTTAGGTATATAAAGAAAAAGTAAATAGTTTTGATACATCCAAATTGATCGTCCAAATAATATTTTTTCATTCATTTTGTATGTATTTTCTCAAGTTTTCGCTTACTATGTATTAAAGAGGAAGGACTAAAGTATATTTTGGCATATTTGTTATTAAGTAATTAATTCAAATAAAAAAGGAAAAAAATTGAAAACAGAATAACGTATCAACTAGCCCCGCAGTGACGTAAATTGATACATTTTGCCTTCGTGCAAATAACATTTTTTCATTCATTTTGTATGTATTTTCTCAAGTTTTCGCTTACTATGTATTAAAGAGAAAGGACCAAAGTATATATTGGCATATTTGTTATTAAGTAATTAATTCAAATAAAAAAGGAAAAAAATTGAAAACAGAATAACGTATCAACTAGCCCCGCAGTGACGTAAATTGATACATTTTGCCTTCGTGCAAATAACATTTTTTCATTCATTTTGTATGTATTTTCTCAAGTTTTCGCTTACTATGTATTAAAGAGGAAGGACTAAAGTATATTTTGGCATATTTGTTATTAAGTAATTAATTTAAATAAAAAAGGAAAAAAATCGAAAACAGAATATCGTATCAACTAGCCCCGGTCTCCCCTAGTCGAAGAAAGCACGCGTTACCCTCTGCCCAAGTTTCATTCGCCTTGAATTATTTCGCAATACCATTTCGCGTGCAGGTCCAACCCTCAACTCCCACTTTACACCCTTCAACTACCTACCCTCTCAAGGAATCCCACGTTTAAACAACAGCGAGCATTCTCGCGAATCGTTTCTCCGGGGAAGATTGGGATAACGCGAAGATCGCGAGCATTGGGAGCGCCCTAAAATTCCTTGGAGATGGACGGATCTGAGCGGGTGTTTCGAAGCTCAGGCTCGGTCAGCCATTGCCGGGTCCCGTTTCCCCGCGTCAGCCGGCGTCGACCACCCCAAACCAGGCCACCCCCGAGCCACCTCGCCGCTCGGCCTCACCTCTCGCTTCGCCTCAACCCCTTCCGCCCTCTCGTCTCTCTGTTTAATGCAGTCCATTAGAGTGCATTTAGATCGAGGGATAGTTAAAGCGCAGAGCAGGTACGGCGCCGTGCGGCGGCCGCCATGGAAAATAGTGTGTTGTGCCGCGTCGATAGCCGCGTGTGTACTTAGAAATGACATTAGTCGCATGATCGATCCCATCCTTTTGTTCCCGTGCACCATCGTTCGATCCCCGTCTACCTATCTATCCGATCGGCGGGCTACCACGGGGCAATGCGAACAAACAGACGATCCTGGCGTCGATAAATAACGGAGTCGACCGTTCGATGACGATTGGCCCCTCGGCGGAAGGGTGGCTCGAGTGGCGCGTCTATGATGCGGCTCAACAGTTACCAGGCTCGCGTATTAATTCGTACGGAAAGATCGGCGTTAAAACTGCCCTGGTTGCTCGGCATATCGCGCGGGCCTCCTGCGGTCCGACCTCCTCCTCTCTGGATTAATTACGACCTATTTGAAAGAGGAAACCGGTGTCGATGTTTCGACCGATTAGAAAAGCTCGCGTGCCCGCGCGTTGTTAACGCTGAAAGGGAGAAGCGTTTTTCCAGCGGCGCTGCGTAATCGTCGGGCGTATCGCGCGTCGATTTCGATCCATTAGCGATACACCTCGCGTTGGTTAGCCTGTACGGCCTGATAACCTGAAATCGAGTTTAAAAATCTCGGTAGGAATCGCCTAACTCGATCCAGTTAACTGCGCGCGTAAACTTGTTCCTTTGCTCTTGTACAACGATCCAAAATTCGTTTTAATTTTCACGTGCTAAGGCGACGGGTCGGGAGCGTTCCGCGCTGTTCTCACTTCTCAGCCAGGCTGGCGATACTCTGCCCCTTTTTTAATTGGGATCGACCGATCGTGGGTCTGGAGGAGCGAGCGCATCGATAGGGGGTGGCTGGCGCGGGCTCGCGGGCAGGGAGCAGCAGCGCGCGCCGCGATACATCCCGTGGGATCGATGATCCACGGGCGCGGTATCGTTGGATTCGGCTCGGCGCACTCGAGGACGATACGGTTTGATTGCGCCGACAACGGCGGGGCATTAATTAGCGTGCATAATTGTTTACCGGCGCTAAACGGGGCTGGATCAATATTTAATTGAATGCCTGCTAAATGCCAGCTGCATCGCCGCGGCTCTCAAATCGAGCCAGCTCCTCTGAATAACGGCCTTCGGGATACAATGGCCGCGGTAGGAGCTGGCAGCCGGGTAACCGGGGCTGTCCTCTTGTCGTACACGATGCTCCCCGTCGTACCGCGGCTGCACACCCTCTCCCCGCCCCATTCACTTCGTTAGCGTCAGACGTTGCTCGAGCCCGCGACGCGGGCACGGTTTTGTTTCGCGGCTCGACCGTTTTTCTGCCTCTTGGAATCCCGATCGCAGCCGGCGATGTTAATTGACAGCGTTCGGGGTTGAAACACTGCGGAATATTTTTTTCGGGGGGGGGGGGGTGGCTTTGAAGCGCGAAGGAAGAACAGTGGCAAGATAATAAGGCTTTTGTGAACGAAGGAGACCCTCGACTTCGCCACGCTTAACAGAATACTCCCTTTGGTCCCGATTCATCCCTTAAATGTAACGCGTAAAGGCTTCATCGGCAGGGAAAACAGCTTCTTCAGAAATTTCCGAGCATCCCCCGACCGCCTCGCGGAAAATTCGACCCCTCTATTCGAGGCTGGGACTCAATCGCGCGTACCTTGGCTAACCCCTTAAACCGCGGAAGCCCTGGGTAACTATCTTGCCTACTTTGCGCGTCGATTCGCCCGCCGCCTCCGTCTTTAATTCACCTGAAAGCACCCACCGTCTTGCGCGTCAAAAGCTTCGGCTGCATCCACCAACGAAATCGCCGCAGTTCCTTTTTAATTGCCCGAAGACGTAGCTGCGGGGTGTCTGATCCGCGAGAATACACCGCGGCGGTCTCTGGAAGACGAGGCCCGAGACTAGCTTCGAGAAAGCCGTGGAGCGTAAGAAGGGAAACAGCGGAGAAGGGAATGAGTAGAAGAGGGAAGGAAGAAAGGGAAAGCGCCGTGGCACGCGTCTTTTACTCCCGGCTCTATTTTCTCAGCCGGCTGGCCACTCGAACGAACGATGCAACAGGGGTGGAAACGATTACACCCCTCGGTGGTGGCACTCTTATTTCAGCGGCCTGGCGATATAACCGCGACCATAATCTCGGCGCAGCTCAGGATAACTCCTTGCAACGGGGTTAATCGCCGTGTACATACACGTATATACAGGCGGAGGTGCGCGAGAACACGATGGGACGGGGGTGGGTCGTAGGTGTGTGCGCGCGCGTTCGCGAGCACCTGTGCATATCCGCAGTTCGCCTCGACGACGGCAGGCGGCGCACTCTTCGCGGGCTCGAGGGTTGATTTAAAATTGATTTATGCAAATTGGCGCTGCACGAGCAATTAACAATTCCTTGTAGACCGGCTCGAGTATAGCTTTTCGAGGGTGTGGAAGGGCGGCGGAGGCGGTGGGTGGCTGGCGGTTGAGGGGAACGTCGAAGGTGGGGAATGACGGTTTGGTAAGGCTCCGAGCCAGAATCCATGGTGGGAGCGGGGATGGCTGGTCGGGCAGAGGACGGAAGGGAAGCGAAGACGCGGCGGGGGTGAGTAGACCAAGGGAAAAGGGGTAGTAGCTGCGCGGCATAGCCGAGCTGATGAAGGACGAAACACAGAGAATGCGCGATGCTCCGAGAAAATGGAATTAATTTGCTAGGATTAAATCCGCCTAGCGCTGCTACGGAACGCTGAATGTTTCTCGCGTACGTGTGCGGACTTATTTCAAGAGCACACGCGGGCGGGAGATATACTCGAGTGAGTGTGCTTTGCGCCTTTCGCGGGTCCGCTCACCCTCGGCGCCGCCTCCGCGGCCCCTGCTTCGCGGCGCTCGGCTCAAGAAAACGCGCTAGGATAAAGAGTATCCTTTTCAAACATTAATTTAATACCGAGGAAAAACGAGGAGCACCGCGGTACCTAACCCAGACCCCGGAGCCCCGGGCTTGAGACGCTAAACCGTGCTTCGCGGTTTATTAACGTCGTCGTTATTAAGTTCGTCGCGTCAAACAATTTTTGCCGCACCCTCGAAACTTTCCAGATAATCGCTCAGACCTTCTGACAAGAATTTCCCATGAATGAACATGCATCGCGTTACGACGTTCACTCCCTGGGAGGCTTAGAAAAGGAAATCGGAGAAAATGCTTTACGTTCTGTATGGCTGTAGGTGGATGCGCGCAGAGTATTATTTTTCAAACATTAATTTAACACGAGAAAGGGAGGAAACAAGGGAACCGGGGAAAGGTATTAAGCTCGTTAGAGGGTTTATTAAGGGAACAGGTATTAGATTCTCTAAGAAGATGTCGAGTTTCTTCCGCGAGGAGCACAAGGATTCATTTTAATTCAGCGCAAGGAAACATTCGTGTTTCGTAACCGACGGAACATACCGCCGTAACGAAGCGGCAGCCTAATCGAATTTAACAAGCACCACTGGACAGGTCCCCAAAGTCAAAAGTCCTGACGAGCCTCGAGGACTCACTTATTTTGGCTGCATGCACACCGCCCTCACCCTTAAACTTTTATGCTCCGCTGCCGCCTTCCGCGCTGATCGGTTGCTCCTTTGTTTCATGCTCGCACGCCCGGCGCCCGTGTCCTCACATTATTCTAGCCTCGCGAGAAAGAATCCTCGACATGGATGTTACCCGGAAAAACTGGCCAATTCGGTGCTCAATATAAAGTCGATAGGTCGAGAAACCTTTCTGCCCTCTAGGAGCCTCAAAATCCATCCTCTCGTTGCGGGACACCATTGCGAGCTACTTGCTCCGTCAACTTTTTGTCCAACATCGCAGATACCAAAGAGCATTAAAGCAATACCTACAAGGGTGACTCCTCCAAGTACTTAATTAACAAACCGATTATACCTGACGAACGGTTGCACTCACCTCGAAAAAACGGGACGCCCCGAGTTGCTGGAGCCAGGGTCACAGAGCCACGCGCTCTTCCAGACAGAGGTTTTCCCAGTTCGGCGGTAAACGGAAAACGAAACGACAGGCCGTGCCCCGAACGGTATGTACGCAGACAGGGTCTGCGTTGAGGTAAGACGTTTAATGAAATCAGCACGGTGTCTGTCTCCTCTCGCAGACTCTCTCTCGACGCTGTTTTAATTATACCCGGGCTCTCTCGCTAGTTGCACATCTTCCCTCCGCTTTCAGCCCTCCTCGAACCGCGCCTCCCCCCCTTTCGTCCCTCTGCCACCCCGTAGGAGCTCCGCCGTGTCCCCTCTCCACGCCCATTCTGACTCTGTTTGGTGTGGGTGGCGGATAGAAGCCGGGGAATACACACGGACTGGTCCGCACACCGCGAGATCTTTAGGATGATTAGACGAAGACGTTACGAAATTAGTATCCCTGCAGACAAAATTGTCGAAGGAAGTCGGTTGTTAGGCGCGTGTACGTGCACGCAGGCCGGATCGGTGTGTGCGTGGCTCGCCGTCTGCCGTTATTGCGAAATACTCGCTGGAGACGTTTGCCAAGGCTACCCGTTTGCCGCGTGAACACTCCCCCTTTCTAGACGCCCCGCCACGAGAATTCTCGATTAAAACGTTGTCCTTCCGCAGTTTTTCATCCCCATCCACCAACATCTTTCTCCTTCTACTTTTCGCGATGATCGGGATGCGCTGCATAACGCGGAATAGCTCGGTCCTCGGTTGGCACGCGCTAGGATTCAAATCAGCGGATCGCTGATTTACGCGACTGGCACAGAGGGGGGAGCTGATTAATTACGACGGTAATCCCACGGCGACAGTGGGATCGTCGAACGCGACTCACGTTTTGGCAAACAGTTTAAATCGTCCTTCTTCGGCTTACTTTGCCGCGATCGTTGGCTCGCTCTGGAGGAGACACGCTCCGCTGATGCGGGAGGGCTGTTCTCGCCCCCTCGCGCCCGGCCTACTGTTCTTGATTCGTTAATTAATCGGTAGGTGGCTGAAAGTAATTAGGGGCCGCTTAAGCGACAGTAACATAATGAATTTATGTACGGGGTGAGTCGTTTTAACTTATAAGTGGATTCATGGGTCTTAAGGGGCTTATGGCTGGATGTTGCTCCCGCTTCCTACGTACAAAACCGTGGATAACGATTGCTCTGTACTTGTACGTTTTCGCTGGATCGCAGGTTCGAACGTAAGGGATCGCTCGAGATGAACGGTGGAGATCGGAACGTAACGAACGATTCCCGTCCAAGTTCACTAGCTAACGTCCCGTCTGGGATTGCAGCCGGGTCTGCGGGTCCGGGGGCTTCCTTTTTCTCCTCTTCCGGTTTCGGTGGGGGCAACGAGATCAGTGCCGTCGTCGGCTCTGCTCGTCGGCAGCAATAAAAGCGTACAAAGCAACGCCTTATCTTTCCTCTGAGCGTCGACTCTCTGGGGGTCACCAAGAATGTAATACGGGACCAATTACTTGGGGTACCTAACCTGACCCACACCTACCGTTCCGCCACGACTCGTCGGTACACTGGATCGCGTATACGGAGACAACAGCCACCAATTTTCTGCCGGGGACTGCGGAGTGATTTCGGTTCTTCCAGAGAACACTCGGTCCTCCCGCCTCGCTGTACGCCAGCTTTTCCTCTCGCGGGGATGATCCCAGTTAAATTTATAAGACGACTGTTGGGCAATTTCGACTGCCCCGCTACGGGTTCATTATAGCAAGTAGCACAAATACACTGGATGCTAATACTTCGGTAGTTAATGTCCGTTAAGGTGGAATCTGACGGCACGTGAATCGGCGAGCTTTCTCGGCTCGCCCAGGCTCGGCGAGTCGGCTTGGCGAACTTGAGTCGACGATCCATGAGCGTTCTCACGGCACGTGGGTTCGGCGATTCGCGCGCAAAGATCGCCGATTCACGTGCCGTCAGATTCCACTTTTAGCATTTTGGAAGTTTAATTGCTTGCTATTCAAAGCCTTCCAGTAGTTATAACTCGCCCTTTCTTCTGCGGAAGTAAAGCAGCACTACCTACTTCTTCTATTTAACCCCTCTCTCTCTCTCTCTCTCTCTCTCTCTCTCTGGCTCCAATTAGGAACACTTCAGATCTTACATGAATACCGTAATTACGAAGTAAAATTCAATTACCTGAGAGGCCGCGTGATTGTGTGTTTAATGCGAGGTCTAGACATATCGATCATCCAGCTATCTTTTTACGCGGCTGTCCTCGGAAATGATTGCGCCCCTTTTACGGCCAGCGTAGCTGCTTCTTACGGGCTATCCGTAGATTATCAAGCCGCGATACGAAGCAATGTGTTTACATTGTATTGCATATAATTGATTTTTCACCGAGCAACGTGACGCGTATTAAGGAGACCCCTGCCACAATAGAGGACTGTTTCGTTCAATGGCGTGCCATTTTGTCAAATAATTGTGTCCCTTTTGTAACACTGACTCTCTCCGCGCGAATTCGCCGCGCATTTGTATCCATTTATCGGATATTGAATGCCAGCCGTGGGTTTATTGCGCCTTTAGATTTTTCTGAATTGTCCGCGTGCTCCTTTTCTACCGATACCTACCTCGAGTCCCCGTCGCCCACCCTGGCCGTGCGCGCGATTCTCCGATCAGAGTTGCGTAGTGAAAAGATTGCATGACTCAGGAGTCATGGTACATCCAACTTTGATATTGAATTCCTCATGCATTCTTCCTCGTTAAATTTGAATTCTTCCAGTACTCTTTGTTCGACGCGCCCCTCGTAACCAGTGCATTCGTACCGGCCGTATCTTTTGCTCGGCTTACTCTAATCTACGAAGCAATTCCTCCCCCCCCCCCCCCCCACCGACTCGTTTTTCCTTCGCGTGCATCGTGGTCACGGAGTTAGAGCTTCTAGAATTAATTAACCGCGTAGGTGGCAGGAATATTGGAGTAAAATTTCGGTCTTTCCTATGGGATAGCTAAAGATATTCTCCTATATGAACTCTAACGCGACGGTTACATTCATTTCTGAAATTCTGCTGAACCTACAGCGTTGGGCAACTTGATTAAAGATTACACGAGCTATTTCGCAACGTAACGCAAATAACAGCGTTCGCCATTGAGCGGTGCAACTTTAAAGGCAGCTGTGCTTTATCTTATTCGATAAAATAAGCATCAACAATCCCCATACGCGCACTCCATTGTAGTCGGAGTGCTGTTTCCATAACTCCCGCCCAACAAATAGCTCTGCTCCGCCGGTGAATTTTTTTTTATTCGTGCATTTTTCACACAGCACAGTCACGAGTGACCGACTTATTGTTAGAAGAGATGCACGGTGCTCGTCAAATAATCGAGGGGCAAACACGGAACCGAAAGCGGGCGGTAGTTTTTCTTGTTGTTTGCTTTGCATTTACAAACGTAGCCGGGCAAAATGCATTAAAATTTATGCCCTACGGATAAAATGTAGTCGCGATCCCGTGACTGTGCGCGCGACCGGCTCTGTCCACCTGTATTATATCCACTCGATCGGGGAGCCAATGGTGGAATGGAAAAATGTTTCAGATAAAAGTTGCGTGATTTAAAGCCGGCCAACCCCCGCCCCTCCCCTCCCCCCTCCCTCCCCCCTCGCGACTCTTCTTTTTTTTCGCAAATTCGCTTTCGACCGAAGTTCCCGCGTGAAATATTTTTTTTTTCCAACGCGCGCAGCCGTTACCGTTGGCGTTGTAAATAAGATTTAACGGAATCCGATGACGTACGATTATGTAACGTTTTGATAACTAAATTGCGAGTTACGAGCCCCATGTGTCTTGATTCGTGTTACCTTCGATGAAATGGATTACCTCGTTCCGATGTTGGTCAACGTTGCACTCAGCTTTTACTCGGATTCAGGGTACTAGGAATTCTACATGAAAGAATATCGACACAGAATTGAACCAACTTCCGCGCCCTTCAATTTCGAATCACTTATCACCGGCAACCCCGCGACTACAATTTTATTTTTCTCCACATTCATCCTCTAGTAGAATTTTCTATTTATGTGATAAGCCAGGAAATGTCCGCGAGAATAAACGAAGATTCCCGAATATCTGGAAAAAAAAGAGCCGACAGAAGCGAGTTTGCTGCAAAACGTGGAGGCAGTAAGGTGTTGACAGCGAAAATTTTGCATCCCGGCTATCGGGGCGTCTTGAAACGACGAGCGTTCGTTAGGGCGGCTAAGCAGCAGATTATTTACATGACAGTCAAGTCGCCGTGTCCCGAAGAGTTTCGGAGGGGTGTAAGGGCGAGTTCGGTTGACACACGGCGAGGCTGGCCGGCCAGGAATGTGCTAATGAGATCATTTAGCTGCCCCTGCCCTCACCCTTTACACTCTTTAGCCCGCCTTCGCGTTTACACCGAGTCCGAGCCCAGCTTGCTACCGGCTTGATTTACACTGGACTCTCTCTTCTCTCTCTCTCTCTCTCTCTCTCTCTCTCTCTCTTTCGCTCCCTCAACCTTTCTCACCCACCCTGGAAGCAGCAGCAGCAGCCTCGGACGTTGTTAGAGAAGCTCCGGTGTTTCTCCTCTCGCGCTTTTTTTCCCCCGCGCCCCTACATTTTTAACGAGCCGATGCCTCACGAAATGACTTTATGCCTTCGACTTCGTAACGACCAGTAGGGCCATAGGATCGCGCGTATAAGGTGTTCTCGAATTGTTCGACCGAACTTTACTAGGATACTCCACTCGTCAGGCTGTTAAGGGTTGTCACGCTAGGGGCCGAATTCCAGTGTTGGATAGTGTCTGTAGTGTTAATATCGTGGGGGAGGTTTGTCCCAAGCCGTGGAATAAGAGACGCACCCTTTACGTGCGAAGCTGGTCGAGACGCAGAGCATTTGTTGTTCCGGCTTGCTGAATGCGACTCTGAAATTATGCCCAGTAATGACGCGAGCACCCTATATAAATTATAAATAAATTAGCGTCACGTAGTCGCGATATTAATGTCAGGTGGTACGGGATAATTATATTGTCTATTCTTCCGGCGGGCAGCCACCGGCGGCGGTGTTAGTTTTCCCCGATAAGATAAGCCGAAGTTGGAGTGCATAGAAGCGGAGGATTTTAATTAACGCGCGTTGCATATTATATATCGCGGGGATATTTAGACCGGCCGGGCGGGTATAATGGCACCCGCTTGAGAAATTAATTGGCCCCCAGGCATAATGTAACGACAAATCTCGCACGCTGTAATTCCGCCGCGCGGGCCTGCCGCGTCCGCTGAATTATCAAGGCGCGACGCACTTTTCCAGAATGGATGCGCCTTCTCCGCTTCGATCCGCGCGACGCCTCGTTACATGCCAACTCTAACAACTCTGCAAATTACAGACTTCAAAGCATCGCCATTTGATTCCGCTGTGTTATTAAGGCCACAACGGCGCGCACCGGCTTTATCCCATCAGTGCTAATTAGAATGTTGCAGTTTTTCTTTCCCAAGATTGCGGTATCCTGAACTTCAGCTCGCGATGTGACGACACGTCCAGCCAGATTTACCTTGATTCCGAAGCCTCGCAATGTCGTTAGCGCAGGTGACGTTGTTGCGTCTCGGAGACGATGACGGGAATCTGATTGCATACGTGTACACAGACTTGAGAGATGACACGCCAGCATGTCTGCTGTCACCTGCCGACTAGTCTCTCTCTCTCTCTCTCTCTCTCTCTCTCTCTCTCTTTCTCTCTCTCTCATTTTTCTTAGTTCCTCACTTTCCGCCACGAAGGCGCCATTAACATGGAGCCCTTAATGAATTTCTCAGCGGGCAATCGGTGAACTCTCCCGAGCGAGAGAGAGAGAGAGTCATATCGACGTGCTGATTTACGCCCGATGATCCCTGAACCTCGACTGACGCGCAGGATAAAATCCTCCTACGTTCTTTTCCCTTCTCCTCTCCCACTGACGTGGCCCTCTTTATCCCCAGCCAGCATAAATAATCGGAGGAAATTTATAATGACAATTACCATAAAAATTGTCACACAATAAAATATTCGGAGAAATTTACGACGCCGGAGCGCTCGAGCCTCGAACAGAATTTTCTGAGGGCCCCTGCGGAAGGAACGAAAAAGGGAGGCTACACTCTCGATGCTCCCCACTGTTGTCAGCCCCCTATCCTTCGTCAGCCCTCGTCTACCTCTCTCGAAGCCCTTCGCCCCGCGACCACATCTCACCGCGTACAATTTTACAGCCAATTATTTTATACGCTGCTTTATTACACCCATATCTTGTTCGCCGAATGTTCCCGGGTGCTCTTGAGCGGGCACTTTTTTCCTGGTCGTCGAATACAATCGTCGATGGGTCGGATAATTTGTCACCGAACCGTCGAGGCACACTGATCGGAGGAACGTACGTAATTCTCGCGTTTCAAACGCTTAAAACAATTGATTATGTCAACATAGATTTGGGGACTTGACTGATAAACTTTCCAGCGGACTATAGCTTCTTTCGATTTGTTTAGTCCCTCGGGCATTCGTTTCGTTCGTTTTCACGTGATCCTTTAATATTGCAACAGCCCCCCGCGATATTAAGTGTCCGCGGAAACACCTTCGGCCGGTTACGATCGAGGCTCGCCTTCCCGCCAATTTCGAAGGTATTCCCTCGCGTCGCGGAGGCACTTAAACGAGAATTAAATAGTTTAGGACCGAGGAACTCGGGGCTGCGTGCTGCGCCCGGGATCGTAGCGATTTTACGAGCCGCTGAAATTTATCGTCAGCATCGTCCGGCGGATTATTAGAATCTGTAAACAGACCGTGGCTGTCCCGCCACCCTCTAACAACGTGATTCGCGTCAGCCACGTATTTGGCAACCTGCAATTGGACGCGCCACTTGCGAATGGAGAGTACCGAAGATGTGTGTTTACCCTTTTAATATTCTTTTACCTTTTAATATTTCGTGCAAACTTTTAACGCGCCATCCAGTGATAGAGGCGGTGTAATCTGTAATGATGATTTGAAACTCACGGTACCAGTAATTAGTAAATTCTCGGTGGCACTCGAGGCAAGCATTTTTGCCCGGTTATATGGAACACTGGGAAATTACATTGGCGAATTGCGACATTAAACGAAACCAAACGCGCGAGGGCGCATTGCGGCATGTACAGCACCGTTCGGAATAACGGTAAAGGGGAGGGGGCAGTCGGACGGGAATTTCAAATAATAAGCGAAACAGAAATAATGTTTTGAATTTTTATCATCGAATCGGCGAGCGCGCTCGGGGGCTGGGAGTGCGCGCGCGCGCGCGCGCCACCGCCGACGCATCGAGTAATTTAAAAAAATACGGGAAAAAGTGGAATGTAAATTTCCGGGATGCGCTTTGCATGAAATGAGCCGGCTCATAAATATTGGAATTTTATTCAGTAGGTACATTTCGGGAACCGGACGGTCCGACGCTCGTTATAGATCGCCTCTTTCACAAGATTGCCGAGCATCTGTTGTATTTCCCTCCTCTTTTTTTTTCCGCCACGCGAAATTCATCGACCGTTTCGTGGCTTCTATTAACAGCACGATCCCCATTTCCCAATTTCGGCGACCTTTCTACGTTTCTCGTATTTCAAGCCTGTCGATCTTTTTATTCGAGATGTGGTAGTATCGTGGAAGTTGCTGTACGGTTGCGAACAGACTTCGAACCTATACTTGCACACTAAAGTCATTCGACTGTTAGTATAGGGGAGACCGGGGCTAGTTGACTAATTTTTATAAATATACCATTGGTATTTTGTTGACTTGCTGCATACCAAAAGTTTACAAATTTCATTAGGTATACAAGCTTAATTTTCAAAATCGTTTTAATTCAGTCTAGGTTGTAGTTTTTATTGTAGTTAGAGTAGTGAGACGAATAAGTCAATAAACCCCGGCTGTGGGGTTAGTTGACAAATATGATGGGGTTAGTTGACTTGACATTTACTTTTCAGTTTTAACCCTTTGCCTGCGAAAGGCGTATATATACAGTGACTCACAGCCATAATCGTACACTTTTTAAAATCTCATAACTTTTTTCAAATTAATCCAAACGACTTGAGTTGTTTTGAGAAGCTAGAAGGATTAGTTTGCCAAGTGACGGGTTACGTCGTCTTATAAAAAATTGCAACTGGTCGGAATAGCAAAAAAATAGTAAAGGTCGTTTTTTCAACTTTTTTTTCTGAGTCTGTAATGAAAATTCAAAAAACCCGTTTGTAGATTTAAATAAGTTGTATAGTGCTGAAAGTTTCATCGCAATTTGTTAACGTTGCTCTGAGTTTTAAACGTTCAAAGATCGCAGAATAAGGTCGAAAATCGCGGAATTCCCGAAATCAACGACCTTTACTATTTTTTTTTGCTATTCCGACCAATTGCAATTTTTTTCAAAACGACGTAACACGTGTCTTAGGAAACTAATCCTTCTAGCTTCTCAAAAAAACTCAAGTCGTTTGGATTCATTTTAAAAAAGTTATGCGATTTTAAAAAGTGTACGATTATAGCTGTGAGCCACTGTACGCTGCCAATTCCATCAATATAGTATACGAAACGCGTACATATGTATACTACGACCAATGAATTTTAAAAAAAAAATCACTCCTTCACAGTGTTATTTTTTTTATTAATTACCATGGTGTTAGATATTGTAATTATTTTGGTCTATTTGGAAGGCCTGAGAGTTTGAAGGGAGGATAGGGTGTAAAACTGGTAGGGGTGAGTTTGGAAGGATTTGTGGTGGGTGAAGTGGACTTGAGCAGCTGAACTCTTTGCCTCCGCTGCATCTTGAGGATAAAAAAGGTAATTTTTAGTGGTATTCCTATGCTTAGTCAAGTGACCCCGTCCGACATTGTTAACACGTTAAGGGCTGTACGTACAAAACCTCCACGCCCCGGATAAAATAAAATACCGTAAATTATAGTCAATGTATCACGTTACCACAAAATATTCATGAAAAAACATCAAGCAGTATTTCGTGGACAAAAATTCATAAGTAGTCGAAACAAAAATATTTACTTCCCGCCGACGTTTTTAGATCTTGCATTCTCACTGATAGAACACGCAAGATTTTGTCACGGCGACACATTAAATGGCAAGTTGGTCATTCATATGCTTCAATGTCGCGAATCGCAGCATAATTTATTCCATAATACAACAATTAAAGTGTATTAGTCAACTAACCCCGGTCTCCCCTACAGTTTATACTTTTTGTTTTAATTCTATTCCGAGTTTTATCAATTCACTAGAAATACGTTTAATGCACATCGTCATCACCACCTGATAAGCAGCCCCGTGTGCAACGTAGGAATAGCGCGATACAAGCGATCAGCGATGACGCGGTGCCCAAGGGAGTCATTTCGCTTCAGAGTATGTTTCTTTAAAGAAGTCCTACTGTCGAGGTACACAGCACCCGCTACCTGGTTTACTGTCGTTCATTTTGTATGCGGACGGTCCTCCTAGTTTCATTCGTTCCCAGTTTTGACGCAGTAAAGGCTCAGCATTTTATACGTCGCGAAAGGTCCCTGGATCGCGACACGCCCTTCCCACGTCGCAAAAAAGATCTTAATAGTCGCATCGTGAATATTCATCTCGAGTTTTTGCAGTTCTGTCGCGCTCGCAATTGCAAATCGGAACCTCTCGATTGTAGAGTATCTAACCGTTGATTTTTGATTACGCGATACTGGGGAACTCGTTGCTGTTTCTTTAGAAAGTTCTCGGTCATTGAGATAAAAAGTGGAAGATTCCAAGTGGAAGCTGTTGACATTTAGTTATCCTTGATCCTTCACTTGTCTGTTTTCCTCTGGTAAATCTCGCGCGTTCAGTCTATGCTAATTCAACGTACCTACTTATCAAGATACATGCACTTACAAATTAAAATCAGGCACCCTGTTTATCTAGGGTATTGACCGCAGCTTTTCCCCTATACCGAAGCGCCGCGCGCCGTTTCGGTTTATCAATCCATGGCATCTTCAACAACCTGTGGTGCAAAGTGCGAGCGTTATTTCAAGAATCTTAATTTCATTCGTTGCTGCACATTCCGTTGCCCATCGTTTCTGCATCGCTCGGCAAAAAGACCTCGATCGAGGAGGGGAAGGGAAGCAACATCGGATAACGGTACGCGATACGATCGTGATAAGTAACCACGCTAGAGCTGACAGAGACATAATTGAACGCAATTTTTTCGGGCTCCAAGATTGCACGTAGACCCAGGCCGGCTCGGCGATCAATCAGTCGGATGACTTCGCATTTTCGATTTTAATTAGAACACTTCCGCGCGATATCGGCCCCTTCCATAAATAATGCTCTCTTTTTTGCCGTACTTTCGAGCGCGGTAATGAAATTCCGGTGAATTCGGTGACGATCGATTTCTAGGAAGATGGTGCAAAGGGAACTCGATTTCCTTTGCTTCTGGTCGCTATTTAAATTTCTTTCACCCGAAATTAGAATATCTAAGCTTGACTCGTCGGATTCTACTGTCCACGAAGTCTAATATCGATTGTAGAAAATACATACGTAAAAATCCCAATAAGGCGACTAGAAATCAATAAAGTCACAAGCCTCGACACTCGTATCAAGCAACTTTGATTGACAGATTCGCAATACTCGAAGCTTATCAGAGGAATCGAATGGAGAATCGAGCAAGGGCCCCGGTAGATTTCATTATGGCTTCTTCCCGGTTGCTGGTCGCGATCGCAGCAACATACTAGCAGGGAGGTCACGCAGTATTGCTGGCGTGTAAAGGTGGAACGTTGCACGTCTTGAGATGCGCATACATTACGGACACGCGATCCCTTCCACAGAGGCCCGTACTGAAAATTACAATTTAAATGGCCGCCGTCCGTTCCCTCGTGCCCGCTTATCTCCTTGTTTTCATCTAAACATCTCATTTTTATGCGCCATTCAAATTCCGCGTCCCTTCTTTTCGACCGGCACTTCGTCCCCTTCGGTCACGCGATACGAGTAGTTGTCACTTTGCGAAACTTTTTCGTCCTCCCTCGTGCTCCCCCTTTTCCAGGCCTCGCCCCGTTACTTTGGGAAAAGTAACGCAGTCACGGCTGCCGAACGTCCGTTTCCGGTCGGGAATTTGGGAAAAGGGGGGCGTATAATGCGTGAAGGGAGACCCTTTTGCGTAGTTTGTATAATTGATATTATGGTATGTACAGCCCTCAGTAGTAATTGTTCTATTGTACAACTTTATTCTTTGAATCGAGCTAGAGGTAATTAGAATGTCGACGAGGGAAGGATAAAGTGTCCAAAGTATAAACAGTGGCTCACACCCACAATCGCACACTTTAAAATCGCATAACATTTTTAAAATTGGTCCTTTAGACTTGAGTTTTTTTTTTAGAAGCTAGAAGGATTAGTTTCCTAAGTGACGTGTTACGTCGTTTTGAAAAAAATTGCAATTGGTCGGAATAGTAAAAAAATATAGTAAAGGTCGTTGATTTCGGGAATTTCGCGATTTTCGACCTTATTTTGCGATCTTTGAACGTTTGCAACTCAGAGCAACGTTAACCGATTGCGATGAAACTTTCAGCACTATACAACTTTACTTAAATCAACAAACGGGTTTCTTGAATTTTCATTACAGGCTCAGAAAAAAGTTGAAAAAACGATCTTTACTATTTTTTTTTTTGCTATTCCGATCAATTGCAATTTTTTTTCGAAACGACGTAGTAACATGTCACTTGGCAAACTAATCCTTCTAGCTTCTCAAAAAAAAAACTCAAGTCGTTTGGATCAATTTTAAAAATGTTATGCGATTTTAAAGAGTGTACGATTTTGGGTGTGTGCCACTGTGCATTGAAACATTCTATCTTGCAGAAGTTTGTCCTTTTATTATAAATTTATATTGCCCTGAATTGTTCTGCTTTCATTCGTCGTTTTCACACGATTACGCCGCGTCCCAGAATCGTCGTAAGTTGTAACGCGTCACAGTTACTTGCCTCTGGGCGCCGTAATTTTTAAGATAATTACCGGTGATGTACAGCTCCCAGGCACGCGATCTTACGTACAACCAGCACCGCGTAATCCCCAGTATTGACTCGAATCGCTCTAGCGTTATCACGCCGTAGGTTTATTGCAACCGATAGCCGATAACCCAATACGTCGATTAGAGATAGTTAGCAATAATTAATAACGCTTATCGGTACAGCTGGCCGTAAAACCGGATGATGGAACAAAGCACGACTTTAATAACCATATATTCTAATCAATTGATATGCCAACAGGAAGTTATGCCTCGCAGGTAATACGTTTCTGTTATCGTTTATCTGTTTGATAGTGACATTCACCGCCTCCACTCTGGTATTCTCGTTCAGAGCGGATCGAAACAATTCCTTTTTCCTGCGCGTCAAATATTTCTGGATATCAGTCATTCTTCTGAATAAAATTCACCGTGCAATCGAATCGAAATCTTCAATTTTTAAAACTGAAAATCATCCCTGCATGTGTCATAGACTCGCGCAGGTTTCGACGCAAATGTGCCCCGACCCAAAAGCAGGGCATAAATTTCGAGTGGCTGCGGCTGCGTTATTAGAGTAGACAATGTCGTAAACACAATTCATCTGCGAGCATGTTTACCACAGTGTGACTATCGATGGGGCAATTACGTATATTAAGAGAATAGGCAAACAATCGAGATCAATCGGGACTACCCTCTTGCGTAAAGCACACGAGTTAACTACCCCTCGATACCTTCAGTCCTGAAAATTACCATCCATTAGAGGGCAAACAATGCCACCAATAAATGCATCTGCCTGTGAAAATCAAGAGGTGTCATCCAGTTTTTCCTCCTACGCCGATGATAATGCCATTCGGTCGCGATTAAGGGGCGCAATTAGCCGGGGAAACGAGTCGCGGTTTCGCGTCCCGTTACCTCCCCGCGTCTCTCGTCGTATCCGCGCGAACGCCTTCTATGATCCGCCCTTGTATCCGTAACGGTAATTACCAGCGAATAGATCCACCCAGGGATTAATCAGCGCGGGCATATCGATCGGCTCCCGCGGAACTCGAGCCTCCTCGAGAAAGGGAAACCCGCCGCCCCGTTTTCTTTTCGACTGCGCGGCGCCGCGCGTACCGTATCGAAACGGGCTCACCGAAACGCAGCAGATCGGCTGATTGAACTGGCAATAATGGATTTAGGAAATGCCCCGAGGTTGATTAATCGCGCTCGAGTATCGATTAATCGTTGCCTTCGACGGAGGGGGGAAATTGAGTTGTTGTGTTCGGCGAATTGGGTGAAAGGGTTGGACGATTCCAACTTGCCTTCCTTTCTGCGAGCAGCACTGCTCAAACACCGACGATGTTCCTTTTTTCTTCACCTGTTACTTTTCTATAATTTAATACCCCGCGTCGCTGAGAGAGGCAGTAAAAGCAGTGTGTCTTCCACTTCGATTGCACAACTGAATCCTTCGGTGAACATCGAGGTCGAATAGATAGTTTCGTTCAGGGTGCCCGAAAGCGACCACACGAGCTGGACGTTTAACCCTAAAAGGACGAAATCCCGCGAGAATTTCCCGCGCTTAGTCAATTAATCCAGTTTGCGTAATTTATTTATTTATTTAATTATTATTACTATTCACGGGATAAACCCTTTGGTACAAAAGATAATAATGCTGGGAGACATAATACGTATATGACAAAATATCCAATCCGAAGGGAACGAAAGAGAGTATACAAAGAATGCCAAATTATAGAATAAGTTATAGACTACCTTCAAGAGAGCATCTTAAAGATGCTAAGGATTGCCCAAATAAATCAATATTCTGATGGGCACTGTTAGCGTGGTTAGACATTCGATTTAAACAGCTATAATAACCATATACAGTGCGATGCAGTTCAGTATGAAACAGTAAGTAATTTCTTAAATCCCTAGAAGGTACATTTAGAGAGAACAATTGAATGATCGCAAGACAAGGTATTACACCTTTGACAATTTTACTTGCAAACATGATTTCAAACATCTTTCTTCTATTGCTTAATGGCTTAATATTTAATTTATTAAGAATTAAGGGATAGTTGTGAGAATCAAATGGTATGTTTGGCCGCAAGTCTTAAAAATTTATGTTGAGCACTCTCAATATTGTTGATATAAGATTTCCAGTATGGAGACCAGATTATGCTACCGTATTCCAAAATAGGCCTTGAAATAGTAATTGACAGGCGAGAAGGATAGAAGCGTTTGCAACTCACGAATGCGAATGAACATTGTGAGTAGCGTTTTCGTTCCCTAAACTCACCTACCCACCCTTGATTGGACATATTTTTCTGCACGTCTCTCGGGACGAATCCAGAACAAATGATTGACCATAGTCTGGCAAACTGGCCGGCCGTCGGTGGACGGCAACAGCCGCGATCGAAAATTAAACGTAATCGGATCGAAAATCGCCAGCTTAACAAGCGTGGTCGGTGGACGAGGAGCGGATACATCACGGGCGCGTTGTTCCGCGTAATTAATTTCATACAATTCTCGATTGTCCTCGGGCGCGACGTTTCGTCGCGACAGCAGCACGCCGGTCGGGGGCCCCGAAACTTTCGCGATTGTTTTGAAACGAAAGTAAATTTAATTTACCGGCTAATTATCGCCCGCGCAAAGTTCCGAATTAAACTTGTAATTGGCTTTCCCTTGATTCGAAGAAATTGTACTAAGCTTCGCCACCTGGCTGCGACCGAGACTTTCCGTGTAATCCCTGGCGCACACGTACACGCCTGCCCGTGACTTTCCGCTGCGTGCAGCCGTCGATGGGATCAACTTCGACGGAGCGGAGGCACGACCGGGTAGAATTTGTAGAAACGGGGAATCTCGCAATAATAAATTACAGATCGGAGCCTAACACCGTTCGCCAATTTTAGGCGAACCACTTTATTAAGCTACTTCTTCGCGGTTCACACGCGTAACAGAAAAGCACGTCCAACACGCGAACCGTCTCCTCCTAGATTTACCCCTCGGACCCCTTAACACGCAATTACGAGCGCCGCCCCCATTCATCCTGCGCGTTCTCTATTCACCTGCCTCCGTTTACGCCTGCTCCCTCGTGACCCTATCGAGCGTACGCCGATAGGTAGACGCGGTAATGGACTGAAATGTCTGAAAGATTATTACCCGAAGGCATCCTCCGCGACGGTGAGGGGTGGAGGATCGGTTCTTTTGGTCGTAGTCGAAGCACAAGACCGTGCCACCGGCAATCTTCTATCTTCTGGTAATTAACCGCTTCCTTAAACCGAACCGTATCTCCCCTTATCTGTCCCGGAGCATCTACCTCGTGGGTGCACGCACATGCGGCCCGAACGCGCGCGCACACACGCTCAACCCTCCGGCAGACGTTACGGCCTCAAAACAAAGAGTTGTTTTCCCAGACGCTGGTCCCCGCAACCGCCGCGAATTTACCTGCTCCGCGGCAGCAACGTGGCACGCCTGCTCGACGCCTCGCGAGCTCGCGGAAAACCCAGCCAAGAGAACGTTCAGTCCGATCGACGCCGGGCGAAACCTCACGATTCTCCGCAAACTGTGATCTACGTGTTGTTAACCGACTCGGCGCCGCGCCCCACGCTTTTCGTCCCCCCGCGGGAAAATCACGCACGGCCTGTAAATAAATGCAAATTGCGCGGTCGTGTGGCGGATGCGAGAAGGTCGAGCGTGCTTAAATGTCGCGAGTGCAGCTGGATGGGCAGAGGAAACGCGCGAGGATCGCGAGGAAATTCGGTGTCGTGGGAATGGAGCAAATGACGGGCTGAATGATACGTGAGAAACGAGGGAAGAGGGGATGTGAGAAGTGACAGTTTAAGTGACTTTTCACAGCACTCGACGCAAGTACGTGATCGCTACGTTATTCATTGCTCTTCGGCATGTCCATTATTTATACTTCGTGGCTGGAAATCGGTTAATAATTAACTTCACTAGCGTGCGCAATACTTTCGGTCGTTCCATTCGACGTGGAACTTTGCACGAAGGCCCGGCATCTTGATAAGCGAACATATAGGTACCTATTCCCTCTTTCCCACCGCAGAACTAATGCACGCTCCTCTATTATACCTTCCGCGTACCTTTATCGGTATTGTTTCCCGCGTTATTCATATTTTACGGCAGCATTAGTCGAGACCCATAGAAAACAGATAGAGGCTATACCTCAGCTTGTGACGCGAGTAGACTTTCATTCCTTGGTGAATAAAACCAGGCCCGGCGGTATATAGGTGCATTACAGTAGCTCGTTATACGTATAGCCTCTCTCAATAGTTCATTTCCAACGTCTCATAAATTTACAAGTATAAATTTACAATTTGAATACCGAGGGGCGGAGGGATGGGTGGTCGGCAGGGCCGTTCCCTGTTCAAAGCCTGTCCTCGCGCACATCCAGCGGGGAATTAGAACGCGAAGCTTCTCTATTCCCTGACAATGCCTCGTGAATTTTTGCGTTCTCGGCGGAGTCCTCAGAATTGATTGAAAACATTGAATCGCAACACTTAATTGCGCCGCGCCGACAAGGGACTTTTCATCAATTCGTATCGCGGCCAGATTCCCCGCCATCTGTTCCTTCGGAGGTATTTATTCGACCATTGCCCAGTGGCAAATAAAACGATTCGCTCACCTGTCCACAAAAGAGACTGATCTCACTGCCTTTCAATAAATCAGCTGGTGCCATGTCTAAATGCCTAACTGTCGCAGCGTCGTGCTTACCGTGCTCGCAAGATTATTAATGCCGTACCCTCGAACAACGAACTACGGAGCGCGGTAACAAGTATTTGGCAATAAGTACGAAATTAGGGAAATTTGCGCCATTACGTAGCCGGTGAATGGACGAGTAGATTCCGGAATTTAGACCGAATTACCATGAGAAATTCCGGGACGGCAGCCGCGACTCCCGGTTTAGTTGACGCGAATAGCAGCGTGTGCTGGAGATTTGAGGTCTACCGTTTTAATCGATAACCGCGGTTATTATATTTTCGTCACGCCATTAGCCAATTAAAGCGCATATTACTTCTGATTATTATCAATCCGGTTAAAGCGGCAAGGATAATGGTCCGACGGTCCTTTCGTTGCTTTTAATCGATTATTCTGTTTGCGCCTAGGCCGCGCGGAAAATTATCCGACGGTCCCCGTTGTTTTATCGGCCAATCGTTTTTACGAGCGGTATCATTGCCCGTCGACGTGTTCCTTCGGATAATGGCAACGCGCGAACGTGTAACTTCTACGAGCAGCGAACAACGTGCTTATGGAAAATTCGTTATCGAGCTCTTGCAGCAAGTGTTTTAATATTTTAAATGTACTCACGATAAAACTCGCTCGCTCCTTCGAGATCCCTTTATCACTCAAGCTTGCTACACAATGTAATTGCAAGTAAGGGTGTAAATGATCGGGCGAGGTAGGTATGTTTATTGCAGCAACAGCAGGTATTTTCATAAAATCTCATCGCGAGATCGACAGCTGCCCGCTGGATGTTTCATAGTAGAATCGAGTGCCGAGGTTTCGAGATTCCTTCGCAATTCCAAGGACGAATTTTCAACGTATTCACCGTTGGAAAGCAAACCGTAACAGGCAAATATTAACTTCTCCCGCCATTTTTCATTATGCCCCGGTTGTTTCTCCTAAATCTTTCACGGGAACGGGCAAAGACTTGGGCTTTCTTTCTTTCTCTCGCTCTCTATCTGTCTCTCTCTCTCTCTCTCTCTCTCTCTCTCTCTCTCTCTTTTTCTGTCTCCCTTTCTCGATATATATAAAAGAACAGGAACGGGGGAGAACGCACAAAAGCCCAATTATGTGGGTGCTCGAAAAGCGAAAGCCTGGAAAATTTGTGATTATTTAATGTTTCGCGACTGAAAAAAAGGGTGGGAGAGTGAGAGAGAGAGGGAGAAAGGAAACGTGAACGGTGAGCGAGCGAAGCCCATTAACTGGCGGCACAATTTTAAAGTCATTTGGCACAGTTAAAAGACCGACCAAAGAACTCATTACCGGAAAATGAATGGCCGTTGAAATTTTCATTGTCTTCGAGACTTGCTTCGAAATGTGCAATTCGCGGGCGAGTGAACGAAAAGTGGGTAACACAGAGAGGGTGGGAGAGAGAGCGAGAGAGAGGGGGGGGGGGGCACAGAGAGCGAAAGAGAAATTGGAACGAATTCACGGGGAGCGAGTGTTGGCTGCAAGAGATATTTCCAACCACTTGACTTCGATGGCGATTCATTTGTTTTATTTACCTTAACCCTTTTAAAATTCCATCGATAAATTATTCCCGTTAGTGGACCTCTGCTTTTAGAACGCTCCTCGCCGAAATTTATCGTTTTCCAATCTGACGCGGCTCACGTTCCCTTTCACGGGGGGGGGGGGGGGGAACACTTGTTAATCCGCCGTGCTGGCTGCGATAATTTTTTCCCCAACGATTCGAGTTCGGATCTCGGGCGAGCAGCGTTGCTAAGACCCGAAACGGAAAACCGTCCGTAAAACACCGGATTGCGTTGTGCTGACGTCACAGGACACGTCGCTCAAGGCCCGAGAATGGCCGGAAGTCGTGAAATGGGATTACCTGTTCCTACGTATGCGGCCGTTCCAAAGTGATAATTGAATAGATAGCCGCGTCGTTCCTTCCACCGTCTCCTCTCCGATTTTCCTTCGTTAGCTGGCCCCGCGACCATCTGTCGCTGTTTCTTTTTCTCCCCCTTTACACCTTCCTGCCCCGGAAGAAACGATGGAAAATCTTGTCGCTTCGCATGGAGATTCCGGCTACTTCGGCCTACCCCCCGAGTCGTAATTCAATTCAAGGTACAAGGACATATTTTCCATGCGCGTCTAATTAAATTGTATCGCCCCTGGTCTGTTTGCACTCGATGCTGCCTTATCAAGCATTCAAGCGACATACAGGCCGAGCATAACCGCAGGAAGAGGGGTGGTTTCTTGTTCGAAGATATTCGAAAGTAGGTACCGGCTGAGGTTTCTTCGCCCAGAACGCTGACCCCGTGATCCCTGTCTGCGTAAGTCCGTATTGGACCGTCCACGCGGCTTCCGCTCTTTCCGTGAGCCGAATTCATTGCCACCCTTGACGAGCATCGGGCGTGGAAGAACGGCGGGGGTGAGTCGCGTGGATCCCAGCGGGACTAACCACGGCGTTTTCCTTTCTCCGTAACTGAGGGATCCGATTAACGAGGACGGTTTAACACGCGTCTCCAGCCTCCAGACTACGTCCCGTCCCCTGTTGCAGCCGATCCTCCCCCGTGTTTCTGGGTTGTCTCGGTAGCTGCCAGAAGAGGCGCGTGTGCGTAGGTGGCCCGGTACATGTGTCCTCTGGCCGCGGCACGTAGACGCGCAGAGACGTGTACGCGGATATTTCTTGCAACGCGGGAGCCTCCTTTTCATCTCTTTTTAGCCGTCGAGTGCAATCGAGGCCCCCGCCCCCTGCGGGACTCAAGCACCACCGGAGCCTCAAGAGGGAAACGGGGGTAGAGCAAAGAGATGGAATGGGGCGCGCCACGTTTCGCATGTGTTTCGACTAATTAACATACGTGAAAATCCTCTTAATTGGGTGATTAAACGCCTGCGGAGACACTGTAATGGGAAACAGGCCACTCTTCCTCTCCAGCACCATTCCTACTCGCCACCAGCCGCTCTGCCCCGGACTGGGCTTTCCTCTGGGCCATCGGACTCGTCGCTTTTACGTCCGATCCTTATCGTGGCGTTATTTTTAACATCGCGATAAGCCGCCGTTCGACGTCCGAACTGGGAGAAGTGACTTGAACAGTGGCGCTTTCAGCTCGAGGGGTGGAAATGCTACGATGGGATGCTTGGACTTTTGAAGAATCAATGTGAAATAAGGGGATACTCTGCCAGGGAGAATGGAGGGAGTAAGAACTCGGGGAATACCTTAATCGCAGCTCCGTTTCATTTCATTTCATCTGCAACGGCGGAAGCACTCTTTGCGCACCCCTTCTAGAGAAAGGGTTAACAATCTTCGTGGAGATTTGGCGAAACAGTTTTACAAGACCGATAATCTCCAGCCATCGTCTGTTTTTCTAATTAAATGGCCGCGTCGATAAATAAAGCCGAGGCGGAATTCACGCGAGCCCGGCACCCGCCCGCTTGCAATTACTACTTAGGTACGAAGTTACTTCGAGCCAGATCGGTTCGATGCGGCCAGCCTCGTTCGCCAACAGATCTCCTTTTACTTTTATCCGGCCGGGATAGTTTAGCGCGCGGATTAAATAATCAAATACCACGGTGACGCGACGGTGCCACGTACCTTACGCAAGTGCCGATTTCAACGGGTTCGAATGGAACTTCGGACAGGGGCGAGCGTGTTTAGCGCGAGTATAACGAAGTATTTACGCAGCTCGGTTTACTTGGCTCGCGAGGCGGAGTAATTAGGGAAGTTAGAGAGAGTTCTGATGGGACTTTGGCTATCCCAAGTATTTACGGAACGAAGACAAATGGAAATTATGATTTCTTGTTCCGTGAAACGTCGCGAGAAAGAGGGAGAACGGGAGAGTGACAGTAAGAGCGACAGGGGGGAGGGGGAGGGGGTGGGTGGGGGGGGGGACACTCCGGCGATTTTGCACCCGAAATAAAATATTTACGGCGAGTTCGTTAATTTCCACTTTCGAGAGTTGCCAACAGTTTTTACAGGCAACATTTAATTAAACCGGTTTTGTTTACCAGTTTACTTTACAAGCCGGCTACCGCGTTACAACGGCCGCCCGCTTGCGCGTGTGTGTTCCTTTGTTAATTGGTTTCTCGTTTTAATTTTCTTACCTCTGTTAATTACCGCCTCCTCCTCCTCCTCGGTGGCCGTGCGCGATTTCGCATCGAGCGGCTCGCGCGCCAGTCAATTTTCGATTCCGCGATTTCGAAGCGAGATTAATCGGGACGCTCAAGTATTTGCTGCAATAACGAGAAGTTTTGTTCCGCTTTTTAATTTCCGCAACTTTTCCCTCGGCCCCGATTCCCTCCGATCTGTAATTACGACCGTATAAAATTAATGCCCCCTCCCCCCTCCGCCTTCCGTAACAGTTCGATAACATTTTCGAGAATCAATTTAAAGGGATTGGATTCGCAGTGAAAAATGTTGCTCGCTTTAACGATCCGTGATCGTTTATGCCTCGTCGTTCCGCAGTTACATTACTTTCCACGGAAAAAGAGCATTGATATCCATTTATCGAACGTGTACAATTATACCAATTATTTTCTTCTCTTCCTTAACGAAGTATTCTCTTTAATTGCTTCCCCTTTATTTCTTCTAAAAATGCATATAATGACAACAGTCGATAGATTTTTGTATCCAATGAAGAAGAAGATAGCGATCGAACGCATTACTCGTTCTTAATAATACGCGCCACTGGCTCAGGAGTGCAATCTATATGCGAAGTTACCAGACATCGACGGCAGGCGGCGCTGCGGCGCCTGTCAATCGCCAGTTCCCGCGTAATTTCTCAACGCGGCGCAGCGTGCTGCGATTATGTCACAAAACTCGCGAATGTTTCACTCGCTGCTGTTGGTGGAAATCTCGTCGCGGATGGACAGTGCTAGTGCCGGGTAACAAGGTTCCGTTTGTTGACACTCGTAAACGGTCGTGCCCTGTTGTGTTTTGCTGTCGCGTCTCGACACCAACGACGCCAAACTCGTTTTGACCTGTCCGTGGAACACGACTCGCAGTCGTGTTTTGATTCTTGTTCTCCGCTATCGCGTTTCCTACAATTGAAAAGCGAAATGAGGCTGGGCGATCGCCTCGCGTGAAATGCACTGACAACGAGGAACGTTTTAACAGTTCTGTGGCGTGTGACTCGCGCGAGGGTCCTGCGACAGTTCGCGATTCTTGGCGGCTATTAAAATCTACTGGTTACGTTGGGCCTTCGTTTTGGGAGACTGGTTGACTGGTTGATGGCATGTCCTTGCAGAGGTAAGATAATCAATCAGCTGAGCTATTTTCTTATTATATTTATTTAGATTTTATTGCGTATTTGTATTGATATATTATGAGAGAATAGGGTAAATGTTACATTAGGGGAGGATTCTCCGAGGAATCTTCAATGACCTTCACTTATGTTGTCAAAGTCATTATTCTGAACAATATTTCCCTCTAAACTTTTTGACGCTCGGCTTTGGTTTACGAGATATTTGCAAAAAACTTGGCATAATTAACATTGAAATCTGCCTATACAGACGACTGTTTCACAGCCGACAGTATTAGTATTGTTTGGGGCTAGGCTGGGGAGTCTATTAATGTCTCTAATTGTTGATTATATGATAAATATTTATAAAATACGTGAATAAATATTCTAACCCCAAAATGGTAAACCTGTCGAAAAGCTAGCTCCTCACCGATTTCAATGACCTTGACATACACTAGGTAGAAAAAGTCTGCGTACACTAAGGTATACAGAAGTGTCTGTTTATGAAAATATAGGAATATCCTTCAATTAAGGTCAAAATTTATTTGTAACAGGTACATAGTATGTTTACGCTTCTAGTAATGTCAAAGTAACAAATTAAAAATGACCAGGACTTAAATACAGACAATGAAACGAAAAATGTCCCTGAAAATTCACCAGAAAAAGTCTGCGTACAGGTATGAAAAAATTAAAAATAATCCGAAGTGATGCAAAGTTAGTAGCTTGTAGGATATCCTCTTCTTTTTAGAACCTCCTGCAATCTTTTTGGCATAGAATGTACAAGTTTAGTTGTCTCTTGAGCACTAATTTTTTCCCATTCTTCTTTTAAAATAGTTTTCAACATATCCTTTGATGTTATATTATGTTGACGTATTCTACGTTCTAACAAATCCCATAGATGCTCTATAGGATTTAAATCCGGCGATTGAGGAGGTGTTTTCAACTGTTTCGGAACATTGTAAAGTAGCCATAACTTAATAATTTCAGCCGTATGCTTCGGATCATTATCATGCATGAAATAATATGAAGTACTCATTCCTAATTTTTCGGCACTTTGCTTGACATTAGCTTTTAAAATGTTTAATAATCAACTTTATTCATTATGGATTCTATAAATTCTAACTGCCCTACACCACTACTGGCCATGCACCCCCATATCATTACACCACCGCCACCGTGCTTAATAGTTGGGAATAGGTGTTCTTTGTTTAGTGCAGTACATGGTTTTCTCCATACCAGTTTTCGACCTTTTATGCCAAAAATACAAAATTTACTTTCGTCTGAAAATATTACTTTTTCCCAGAACTCAATTGGTTTATTGACATGTTCATTCGCAAATTGAATTCGTTTTTTTCGATTGATCTCCGATATAAATGGTTTCTTACGTGCGACGTGACTGTGATACCCAGCCTTTTTTTAGTATTTTCCGTGCGGTATCTACACAAATTGTTTTATTAAATTTGAACGCTATATCCTTAGCAATTTGCATTGCAGTTATTCGCGGATTTTTTTTAACTTCACTTAGCAACCGCTGTTCGTACTTACCCAACACATTTCCTTGTAAATACTTCTAATTTCTAGTTATATAACTAGTATTACTTGTTTATAAAAACTGCGCAGTGACGCGAAATATTCTACAAAATATCATCATTCGACCTTTAGACTCATTCCTTAAAATTTTACATTCGTCTCAAGACAGACGTCCTCATTACGTATTTATAAATAAGAAAAGAAAAATCACAACTTGGAATATAACAACAGGTTTTTGGATGTAGCAAATTTTCTGACGTTTGTAAGACGACATTTAATCATCGTTGTAAAGTTTTTGTTAATTAACCAACCATAGTAATTGTAGGCCCAACATTGAATATTCGTACGCAAACTGTCGTAAGTTTTTGTTAATTAACCAACCATAATAATTGTAGGCCCAACATTGAATATTCGTTGGCAAACTGTCGTAATTTTTTGTTATATAACCAACCATAATAATTGTAGGCCCAACATTGAATATTCGTTGGCAAACTGTCGTAATTTTTTGTTATATAACCAACCAAAATAATTGTAGGCCCAACATTGAATATTCGTTGGCAAATTGTCGTAAGTTTATTGCCGTAGGCCCTATATTGGGAATTTGTAGGCAAAACGCTAACTATATCCCAACTAATTCCCAACTGTTGGCTACCGTTGGCCAACCAAAAATGCTACTAGGGTATGTACCTGTTACAAATAAATTTTGACCTTAATTGAAGGATATTCCTATATTTTCATAAACAGACACTTCTGCATACCTTAGTGTACGCAGACTTTTTCTACCTAGTGTATGTTGTCAACATTTCCCTCTAAACTTTTTGGCGGTTCGCCTTAGTTTCAGAGATATTAATAAAAAACTTTCGGCATAATATATTGAAATCAATTTCATAACCGACGGTATTAGTATTGGTTTGAGCTGGATTAGGGCGGGGGGCTCGCGCCCGCTTGCGGGCGCGTAAAGCATGGTAGCGAACCGATGTAAGTATGTGTTAAACTTGGTAAATCTAGTGTTAACTGTGGGTGACGGGAAAGTGAATTGACTCCTTGCTTTACGCGTCCCCCGCACTTGCCTAGCCCTAACCAATACTAATACCGTCGGCAGTTCCAGTGTTAAGTAAAGTTTTTTGCAAATATCTCGTAAACCAAAGCCGAGCGCCGAAAATTTTACAGGGAAATGTCGTTCAGAATGACGACCTTGACAACATATGTGAAGGTCATTGAAATCGGAGAACCCTCCCCTAATGTAAACATTTACCGAGAATAGTTGGAAATCTTCGCTGCTGGTTAGCCCCTTTACCCCCACCATATCAGTCTCTTTCTTGTCTCCTCTGTGAAGGTTCTGAAATGAAGAAACGGTCCTTGTAGAATGTACTGTAAGTGCCAAAATTAAAAAAATATTCTTATTATCGGAAAATGTTCTACATGCCACTGGTAATACTATAGTATAGAATTTCATTTTTGGCCCTTACAGTGTCTTCTATAGGGCCCTTACAGTCTCTTCAAATATTGAAACGTTTAACGACAAGAAATCTCGAAGCAATATTATTGTCTTTTTAAATGTCGACAATAAAACAGCGACTCGACTACGATTTCAATTCTCTGTGAGATCCAATAAAGGCAGCGTTCGATCGATCTAACTCCACTAAAGAAAACTCCTAGCCGAGAGTTCGACGCGTAATCTAAACCCCCGCGTTCTTTTAAGGCGAGCCCCGTTGTTGCGCGGATTCCGCGCCACTCGCGTCTCTCACCTCTATTTTCTCTAATTTAGACGACTCGGCCAGCGTGCTCGTGCCCCGAAGTATTCCCCGCAATTAAATTGACATCCCCGTGCATCAGCGAAAAGTATGATCCGCCGCGGTGCAGCAGCGGCGGGGATCTAAATTGGTCGATCGAAATTCGCGGAATTTTGGCAGAACGACCGTCCGGAAGGCATTCACTCGCTCGTCAATCTTTTGTTGTTCTTCGAAGAACCCATTCCATGCCAAGAAATCGAGGATCGTTCCTGGCTCGATCTATGCGCGAGCTAATAAACGTTATTTATTAACTGTAGCAATAGCGGCGCGGCATCTCTTCGCAGCGTGTAACGATCCAATAACGCGCAATCTTTTCGTATTCCACTAAACGCTTCCAGAGACACCCTGTATTACGCGCGCCGTCGATTGCAACGGAGAAAAAAAGGGAACGAAATCTGTTCTCCCAGCGTGGAATAACTCATTTCAATTTGTAATTACAAACGCATCAGAAGGAAACGTTCAATTAAACTGTCTGGTTTCGTTCGAGCGAAACCGAAGCTTTTTTTTTAGAATCTCCGCTCCGCGATGCAGAAGCGTAATTGGTAATACGATATGTTTGTTGTTTCGTTAACACCGTCAGCGGTATAATTATGAATAAAGAGTTTTTCAGCCGCTGTGCCTTTGAATGGTCCCGATATCGGCTTCGTCTAATGAAATCATAATTAATATCCTCCCTCCGCGACGTCCTGACCCGATATCGTATCGATTTAGCACATCAAAGCACGCCCCCCTTTTTTCATTTTAATTCCCGGGTATTCCACGCCGTCCACGATCTTCGTCGACCGTGCTCGTTCCACGGCAGCAGCTGTCTATCGTGGTCTCAATTAAAGCCGGCTAAGGCATACACGGTTCCAGAAACATTCGTCAGGATGTCCAAGCGAAAGTGTTGTACGCAAGATATTCTTTTACGGAATCCACCCTAAATAGTTTTCTTCTGTTCGATGATAGAAAACTGTTTCAGAGAATTGAGAGAGGAAGCCCTCTTTCGCAAAGGATTGCATACCTAAGTCGATAAAAGTATTCAGTTCCATTTAACCCCCGATTGTCACACTGGATCAAAATGACCCACGATTTGACTTTGAGGTAAACTGTCTCTGAGGCATAATTGAAAACTGTTAAAACATGATACGTTAAATATTAATTTTCAACGATGAACATATGAGGCAGTGAGAGCAACAACAGACTAACTCACATTTTTTTTCGAGATTGAGTTAGTAGGGGAGAGAGGGGTAAACAGGAACGCGGGGTAATCGCGAACGCGAAGGTCACGGCGGTTTAATAAATGAAAGCCAATGTTCTCTCTCCACCAACTAATAGTTTAGGTCGTAATTAACGCCGGACAGAAAGTAATAAATACAGAACGCTCATGCTATTCAAGATAAACACGTAATTGATATTCCGACCAATTGCAATTTTTTTCGAACCCACACGAAGAGGAATTTGAAAAATACATTAGGTATAGGTTGTTGCAACGTTTTTTATGGGTTGACCATTGAAATCGCGCTTTCTGTGCGACTTCTGTGATATTTAACACTCTGTTCGTGATTACCCCAAGGCAGTCGGGTAATTACGAACACCAAGGGTTTGGTTTTTTCAATATAAAGTTAATTTTTATGAAAATTTTTCCAAAATTCGTCACAGTAGTTTATAGAGGAATAGTTTAAGTATGTTTGTAAATAAAAAACAAATTCGTGTCTCACATAGTTTTCGTTCTGTTTGCTTTTTTGCTTAGGTGTTCCCAATTACGCCACTCTCCCCTAGTAATAATGTATTCCAATAGGCTCTACTAATCATATAAAATAGGAAAAAATAATTTTTTTTCAATGTGGGTTAGTCCGTTGTTGTTCTCACTACCTCATACATTCTACAGTGTTTAAAGTTTATCTCAGAATTTTTGCGACTTAATTTACCAGATATTTTTTAAACAACAGCTGATGTTACAGTTAGTTTGTGTTGAATCGACGTGACAACTACTTAAATAGGTACGTTAAAAAAAATGTGCGTGACATCTGAAGGTTAAACAGACTTGACTGATGTTGTTACCACTTTGGATTCGCCCCTTTTAACCAAACCCTTTCACTTGTCATCGGCAGAATGATAACGTTCATATCTCCTTAAAAGAGCCACCTTGTACACCTGACTCTTGGTCAGACGAGTGAGCCAAAGGACAAGAGGGGCGAGCGTCGATCTGCCCGGTATCATCGCGATCATCTTTATCATTATCGGCGTCCGTTGTATCGGTCTCTCGGAGGTCTGGTCCGCTTTTCTGGCCAGGATGCTCAGACCACTCGTGCGCCTGTATATTTGACCACTTGTTAAATCGGCCTCCGTCCCTTGTCGGAGAATCGTATCGCGTTCGTGGCCCGAGGTCCTGCGGTAATAACTGGACGCCATTATAAAATCTCCTGAGGGAAACCAGCTAAGGGTACCTTTCCCATTCCCCTCCGCCCCTTCACGCTCTTTCTTTCTTTCTTTCTTTCTTCCTACCTCGCTTTCTCTAGACCCGCGCTCTTCCTCCTCTCCCCCCTCCAACCCCCCCCTCGATTTCTTTCTCTCCGGCCAGCTCGCTGGCCTCTCGGTCCCGTTCCCGTCCATCCCTGGTCGTTACTGCCAGGATACGGATTTTCTCCGTTGACCGACGATATTTCTTTTGCCGCGATTCGGCTCTCGTTTTGCTCGCCGTACGTGTACGCCCGCCTCGTTCGACCTTACGATATTCTTGGATTCCGTTCCTCCGCCTTTCCTCGCTCTCGTTTTTTCCCACCCCCCGTCGACCGTCGTGCTTTACCAGTCAGCCAGCCCCCTTCTGCCAGCGTGTGTCTCAGGTCCGCGGGGCCACCCTCGCGTCCTCTCCCGGCAACCCTTTCCTCGGCGCGGCCGGAACGGTGGCGGGATTCTGCGTGGCGAAAAAGGACCGAGAAACCGTTACGAACGTACCGCGCGGGACGAGAGGGAACGGCGAAAGAGAAAGGAGAATGGGCGGGTGGAACGCGGAGGGACGATGGACGGAGCGGGAGAGCGAGCGGGGGATGGCGATTCCGCCCAATTTATAGCGGACCGGATTAAGCGGTAATCCCCTGGTACGGCGCGCGTGCGGTGCCGCGTAATAATGATTCGAGTGAAAATATAACAAATATACCCGGCCGCGCCGAAAATGTCTAAATTAGAGTGGACCCGGCTGATCCGCGAACGAGTCGATCAGCGCGGCTTTCAGCCAGATCGAACAGATTTTCCCGATCCGTTCCACGGAGCCGGCAGGGGTAGATCTGGTCACTCGCGTAATTGTGCTCCCGATTCACGCACACCGGCCGGGGATCTTCGAGTGTATCGCTTTAATAAGGGTCGAATGAAATTTCCGTTCCGGTGTTTCGTTTGCGAGTACATCTCGGCCATCGACTGGAAGGAAAATAGAGAGGACCTTGTGGGCGTTTAGTATCGATGAACTGTACGAACGTTTTGTCGTTCGGGGTCCAACATCAAACAGCAGGCGAACAACACCTCGTACAGAGGTTTGAATTTCGAACGATACGTATTTGGTGCCGCTGCTTGCAAACTCTTCCATTCTCGTCCATAGCTTACAAAATTGATCAAGCTTATTTATTTAATAAAGAGGATTACGCGATATCGCGACGCGAAAAAAAGGGAAGATTAAAAAAGGATTACAAAACGACGGGGATATAAAACGGACGATGAAATTCGTCGAGGGATTAAGCTGCAGATTTGTCGCCTCATTTTTTATGCCCAGGTTAAACGGGAACTGTTGTCGCGACGGATAGGAACGGCCAATTAGAGTCTCCCATTGAGACGCCCCCGTTATTACCGCTATTTATTACACAACAATCGTATTTATCGCGGTGTTACAGTGTTATCGAGCCGCCATTCGCTCAGCCGCGCCGTCCTGTTCAGCGGGATAGTTGTTTCCGACCGAGAGGCCGCGCTTAGACGCGTCTCCCCTACCTCCCCGGGCATAAAGAAGTTAATTATCGCGACGTTTAATTATGTATTTATTTTTAGAGTCCTTTGTCGAGCCACGAGTCCTTTACCGAGAAAAGAGTTACGCCGATTCTCGGTAACCCTTCCCTCCGTCGTCCATTGCTAGCTGACTGCTAATGAATTTTCACCTTTTTTCGCCTTATTTGCTCATTAGTGCCTTACCCTCGCCTCGTTCGTCTTCTCCCTTCCACTTTCGCCGCTCCTCCGACACTGCGCGCGCCCACCTTTCCGTCTTTCCCTCCCCCGCCCTCTCTTAATCCCGAGCAGAAGGAGCTCTTTTCTGTGTCCACGGACGAGAACGGAATTCGTATAGGTATACGTTTACGCGTGACTCTTTCACGGGCTGGCTCGGGGGGGGGGGGGGGGGGGGACTCGAGAGCTCAACAATGTTGACGCTAGCTGTCGAGTCTCTATACCTGCAACGGAAGCCTCCAAGGAACGAACAGAATCTATCAATTGGGTTTGTTGGATCGGTCTCCGAGCATGAGATCTATCGTTTTCTCGATGACTACTCTGGCAGATAAGCCCTACGTTGTAACTCGTCCCAAGCTCCAAATCTACTTCAAACATCAGCCAAACGTCTCCATATTTAATCGCCTCCTCAGTCCGTGCTGCGTCTCGGTACTCCCACTCCAATCGCGATTCCATTCGACCGGCGACAATTCCGTTCGCACCAGCTGGCTTGCCACGAGTGGCCCACTGCGAAGGTGGCCCATCCGAGCCGGCGACGGGTATCGGCCCCGCCGTAAGAAGCCGATTGGAACCGCTTAAAAGCCCCCCAGCCCTTAATCGAATCGGTCGCAAAAAGCTCGCCGCGGAAATGTTTAATCTCGGTGGCCTTGCACGTCGCGACGATCTCGAGTCGGCGATGGCGTTCATTACGCTTTTTTTTCGCGGTAATATCAATTCCCTTCGGCCCGTTCCCCATTACGGCTTCGTATTATTCCCCGGGCGCGTGGTGCAAGCGCGCGGGACGGGGCGAACGAATCGAGGCCCCGTCCTTCGTAACGTAACAGCCTCGTTAACCGGCCGATCGCCGTGCATTGGGGCCGAAGATGCGTTTTTAATGATTCTCGAAAGCTTTGCCTGTATCGCGGGTGTCCCGCGTCGCGTGCTTCCTCGATTTCATAAGTCGCTGGGACACCCCGCTTAACGAGGGAGCTGCGTTAGAAGCGCGACGAGCGCTCGTGAAAAGGGGCTAAGGAGAGGGGGGGGGGGGCAGGGCTGGGACACCGACACACGGGGGCTTTGCAGAGGGTACGACATTATTAACAGTCTCTCGTTATTTATTCCTCGTTAATCCCATGCATTTATTACGCGGCCGTACTCTGCTTTCTCTCTAAGTATTCGAGCCCCCCTTTCGCCCCGCGACGATTCCCCACCCTCTCCTTCTGCCTCTCCTCCTGCACCTTTCCCCACCGTTTGAACCTTCCCGCGCTATCGAGGAAGCATAATTACTCGGCCGTTAAGATACGCTCTCTCGCATGACCCACACGTAAGCTCGGACCTGTAATGAACGGTTAGGAACAACGACTTCTAATGGCCGAATGAAAGCAGACGGAGAGTGAGAGAGAGCGAGAGAGAGCGAGTGAGGGGAGTGAGACGGGGGAGGGTGGGAGAGAGAGAGAGAAAGAGGGAGTACGGGAGTACGTGGCGCAGCGCTTCTAACTTAAAGGTAATTTATTATCGATCGCGTTTGTAATCGCGTGTTACCTTCGCATTTCCCCCGTCTCCCTGCCTACAGCCACCCTCTTTGTTCCTCTCTGTCGCGCGCGCCGGCTGACCCCTCCGGGCGAGCGCGATGAACGCGCTTAATTAGTGTGCTTAATTAATAATTCCAGCGGCGGGGCCCACTCCTCTACGCGGAGATGCGTGAAAACGCTCGTTATGCCTTCCTGAATTCCTCGGTCTACGGCGCGGCTCTTTGTCAGGGAATTCGCGCGGACTCTTCGCTCCCTGCCACTCGATCTTCGACCACGATCGCGCGTTCCCGCGGAATCGATAGTTCCTCGGCGTTCTCGTTTCGTTTTGCGCGCGTTGTGAGGTTGGCGTCGCCGATGGACAGCCAGGCGCAAGGCTCTTGGCTTCGAGTATGAAAACGAAAGGGCGATGAATTGATGGAAAAAGGGACGCCACGAATGGCACCGCGACTGCATATACCGCAGCAGCCATAGTGTATTTCTCCATTCGCCCCCGAAGCACGTCATGAATCGCGACGCCAGCTTAAATGCCCAATATAATAATCTTCGCAGAGGCTAACCGCCGCTCGTCGAGCCGTAGTTCACGTTCCGCAGCCCGTTTCGAGGCGTCGTTTCCTTCTCCGGCTGCGTATACCCCGGGCCGTTCGCCGCTGGAAAGGAAAGGGAGAATGTAAATGGTGAATTGTGGCCCGATAGGCCAGCGCGCGGCCACTTCTGCTACGGCAAACAAAGTCTTTGTTTCGGGAAGACAGCGCGGCTGGAATCCTGCCACAGAACATTAACCAAGCAGCCAGCATAACAGAGAACGTCGTAATGTTCCGGCGCGCAGGGGCTAGGTGCATAATGTGACGTAACGTAATATAATGCGACGAGCGAGGGAGGAGACGGTAGCATTCCGGTTGTTGCATGGAGCACCGAAAGACCAAAAGCAGAAACCACGTGGAAAGACGGCACTCGAGGGGAACGACACGCGGGGATCATACGCTCCGCGAGCAATTCCATGGGTTACAAGTCAAAGGGATTACTGGTTGAAACAGTAACCATACGGTTCTTCTTTTTTTTAAAAAAAAAAAAAAAATCCACGAGCTTCGAGTTAGACAGCGCCGTGTTCGTTTTTTCGGTTCAAACGAGTCGGGATCGCGCAATATTTTTCGCGCAACTCTCGAAGTGAAATTTGTTTTGCGAACACTCCGGTGGAAGATTAATACGTGCCCTGTAAAACTGGGGGGGATTGGACTTTGTTGATTCCCGGGGTTCGACGTTTCGTAGCTGTCTGCACACATTTTTGACCCGAAATTTGGAAACTGCCGGGAAAAAGGAGGCGAAACGGAGAACAATGGGAATTCACTTTCCATTCAATTACGGAATGTAACCCCGATTCGAGGCAAACAACGTCGGAAGGAGCGGAAGCTTTTCCGCCCGCGAGATTCCTTCGACCCCAATAATCGTCTCAGCCCCTCTCGTCTTGGGCGGCTTGCTTGGCCCGTGTGGGCGGTCGCGCGCGCATCGATACTCGTCATTTTCGCCCCGGCGGAGGGAGGGCGGCCGCCGGGCCCCGGGTATCGTTTCACCGTTATTTCCATATTTCAAATCTCAATCTGGAAATTCCACGCGGCCGTCACCTCCTTCGCGTGCACCTGCACGCGCAGGCTCCTGTGTACGGAGCCGTGAAAGTTTCACGTACACAGCCGGCCCAGGGACGCGTGTGTTCGACCGAACTCGGGTATCGAGCGTACATGTACGGCACACTAACTCGATATACGGTACAACCTGAACTGGCGTCGTGTATAAACGAATCAGGGGAAGTTAGAGCCCTGTACACGCGTCTAAGTGGGCCACGTAACATGTTTGCTGCGAATGTAGGGAGTCTAGGAAGAGCAATGGTCACGGCCATCGTAGAGAAATCTACGCACTTCCATTTCCTAAAATATCTTGACCCTAAGATCCTAGGCGATCCCTTTTTATATAAGGTAGTTGGGGGAAGATGCCAATTAACCATAACCAGAGTTTATCCAGTAGATGTTAGCAGGATCGTGTGAGCTCTTTTACTGTGTCCGTTGCTAAAGAAGATTGCTTGACATTTGTTTTAACATACCTACAACATAATAAATGTGTTGAAACAGATTGTGTTACAGCGTCCGTAAAATATTTTTCTGCCGCCTGATATTTTGTGTTGTAATAAGAAAAGGAATGTGTTATTAACAGCGACGGGTTGTTAGTTGAAAAGAAGGTATTTCCCTTATTTATTCCGACTTTTGCGCAAATGATTCTCGTACAATTCGACTTAGGGGAGACCGGGGCAAAGTGAACCTCGGGGTAAAATGAGCTTTCTTAATTTATTCTTTAACAATAGAATATATTTACAAGTTTTGGTGACGTAATAAATGTGTGTAATACCACAATGATAATTATGCACATTCAGATATCGAAAAATGGAAATTCATTTAAAAAATTAAAAATGAAGTTTTAGAGACTTCCAATTGGTTTTCTTTTCAATTTAGCTTTTTGGATAAAAGGGTCTTAAATGTGTTATTTTAACTCCAAATTTTTTCTGCGTGTTTATAACAAGTTTATAAACATACATGTACACGCGTTTGAGAAAACATTAATCCTAACATTATTAAATAATTAATTTTCCACTGAGTACACATTCGGGGCAAAGTGACCGGGGTAAACTGAGCTGCAAAGAAAAGATGCGCGAGTGATGTGCGCAATAACCTAACCTGTCAGCTAGCTGGGAAACCACGCGGCGTGATGGAACAAAATCTAACCTCAAAAAGATGAGAAATCTGCCACAGTTTTTGACAACCACGGTGCAAAAAAACAGAAGTTGACGTGCTACACACGTCATCCCAACGCAAAGGGTTAATAATTACCTATATCCTTAATTAAAACTCGTATTTTATTTCAGCTCACTTTACCCCAGATAGTAGCTCACTTTACCCCATATATGGGGTAAAGTGGTCGTTTTGGCATTTTCTTTTCAAGTTGAATTTTAATATACTTTAAGTTTATTTTAAGTATTGCTATTCGTCATTTATCAATAGTAATGTTCAAATTATATTATAAATTTATTTCCACACATTTTCATTGAAAGGGAAAAATTTTATTCGACTTCAAACTTTTTTTCGCGTCACTTTGCCCCGGTCTCCCCTATCTAACGAGCTTGTGATCTTCTCCCAGACATTGGGGTAAGATGCATAAATTGTGTTGGGGTAAGATGCCGTGTTAGTATGGAGGTTGCAACTTACTTCTTTCAGTAAACAATGTGTATTTCAATGTGTATGAAAATCGATCAGAGGATGATCTTCTGTTGCTAATACTTGCGAAAATTGTACCGAATAAAAAGTACCACACCATTTTTTGTCTCGTTTCCATCATTTCCAACGCTTGATTCGGGTTGAAATGGCATCGCCAAGTTTTTTATGTTACAAATGTATTGGCACCTTACCCCAATGCATTGAGGGAGAGAAGAATGAATTGTTTTTATGGGTTAACATTTAGTTTTTGTGAATTTAGTAGCGTTCGTTTCATAGTATATGATTCAGATAACAAATAAGCTTTGTTGATTTCATAGAAACATATATATATAAAAATTTTTTTTATAAATTTAATAAGAAACCTTCGGCATCTTCTCCCAGATTACCTTAAGTAATTAATACACTCAATAAGGGGATGATAAGTGGCGAAAGTTACCCCTGCATTGCAAGATCGCGTCAACTGCCCGCAGCCTGTATAATCCAGATTCGATATATATGATATTCAACGACGCGCAATCACGATCGATAAACACCTAGTCACTCCCGAAAGCAAGTCCTCATAATCTCGTCCCTTTCCGAATCACCTTTTCCCCCCTGTTCGGGATCCTTCCACTCGACGCGCATTACCATTGCAGGGCGGGGGGGGGGGGGGCGAAACGCGCTCCTTGCCCCAGATATCCCGGGAACCGCGCCCCCGCGCTCATCCCCCCCTCGTAATCCTCGGGTATAATAACGGCGCGCGCGTTCGCGGCAATTTTATTTCGATTCTCCCGGCTGCGGAGAGGAGGCTGGCCCCAGCCATATAATAAAGGCAGCCTGGAAACAATATAAAACAATAAAGGGTTCTTACCATAACCGCGCGCGGTTGAGCCGGCACGATATTGTATCTGCCGCAGGCGGGCGAGCCGCTTCAGGGGGTGGGCGAGCCCCGGGGCGCACGCCTCAGACGTACGGTGATACGAGAAAGGTGGCAGCAAGGGGTGGTCGGGTCAGTTGTCTAATATATGTGATAATAACTTCGAGCCAGGGTATCGAACCCGGCGCTCTGCGAATCTCAGATCTGCATATATGGATTGCCCGCCCCTGCCCTCTCACCCCGGACGACCCCTGAGTCCCCCACCCCTGTACAGGCATACATCCTCCACCTTTCTTCGCAGGTACACCTCCCCCCTCGTGATTGCCTACGCGCGTTACGAACGCGTTCTCGTGCTCGAACGGTGGGTACGTCGAGGTGATTGCGCGAGGGGGTGTGCAACGATTCAGCTGGAATTATGCGGAGCGAACGTATGTAGGTACATGGAATGACTTTGTAGGAGGGAAATATGCGAGGGGGTTTGATTTTGCGTCCCGAGATGCGGCGAATGAAAATATTTCTCCCTATTTGACCTCGCTTTCGAGTAATGGATTACACTTATGCGAGTGGAATCGGTGGAACGTGGTGCCGATTTCCCGAAGATTCTTCCGGCCGGGATCGATCGATCGCGGCCCCCCCCCCGATGCCCGGCGATCGACGCCGCGCAGAGCCTTCCGCTGGCGACCGCAACGCGATCGAACCTAGCCACGATACCGCGCGAGAATCGCACGCACACGCGCGTCGGGCGACGCGCACCTCGTATTTACCTTGTGGTTTCAATCGTGGCTTATTTAAATATAAAGTGTACGCGGGCGCGCGATCGGCGGGCCGCGACCGATTATCGCCTGCGATCCGTCGGGGCCCTTCGTGCGTTCGCGTAGTCGAAAAGGGACCCCCGATCGAATATCGTTCGGATCATAATTGCGGCGAAGCGTGATCGCCGCGGAGCCCGGATAAATCGTCTTTACGGCTGAGCACCACTGTTGGGCCCTTTGTGCTCTCGGATAACGATCATTATGCGATCGTAATGGCGCGAGATTGTCGGTCTATACTCGGTCCAGTCGTGTAAAGGCACCACACCCGGCCTATATACGTGCGTTACCCACCTTCATCGCGGCGATGTATCAATTTCTCAGAAGACACGATCAGCGGACATAATAATCTGCGGGGTAGGTACGTCGATCGGTATCGACGCTGGACGTTGGCTCATCCGGCGCTGGATATTGCACGGTGACGTGGCGGAAAGGTGGCCATTGTTGGTCACCAGCCGCGTGTTTTCTTTGGTACTTGGAGTTTAGCGGTTCAGCTTTCGTGGGCGTTCTGCGAGAGGGTGGCGAGGAGGGTTTACAGGGAGCACAATTGATTTATGAAGATTTCTGATACGATTTGTATGTACTTAGTTTTCTGTAAGCTTGCCTTAGCTTGGAGTTGTTGGTAACCAACTACGTAATTGCTATTAATTTTTTTCAACACCTACATGAAAATGGGTGTTTTTTTACGCCTGCTGAGCTTAGAGCACATATACATTGTGGTCTCATTGAAAGCTCGAAACTGTCGCCAACATCATGGGAGAGGGAAAGAGATACTCTCTCGATGGTGCGAGCGAGAGAGGTAGAACGAGGGACTCCCAATCGCTGGCAATGCGCATGCGCCGGTGTACACCTCTCACTCGCACCAGCTCGCACGTGTCTTTCTCTCCCGCGTGATGTTGGCGACAGTTTCGAGGACAGGAGACAAAGGCAATGAGACCTCCAGTAGTATATGCTCGAGGGTAAACTAACCAGCGAATGACCGAATTGTTGAATCTATGGATCTTTGAGATTAATACAGTAATTCCTCGTAATAAACCCGACGAACGGAACTGGCGGCGGGCATACGACGCGATGTGGACACTATTCGGACGAGTGAGAGGGAACGAAGCAGTTGACACGAAGTTGCCGTCGACTCTTTCGTTCTCTCACTCTCGACCGAAGGATTCCAAGACATGGTGGGGATAGTCACCGGGCGTACTACGCATGGTAAAAACGGGACTATAACGAGGATTTACTGTACTTGAATATATTTATGTATAACAACAAAACAACTGTTGAAATTGCATTTAAATTTATTTTCCTTGAAATTTCTATAAAAATAATTACTTATTCTTATCGTAATTTTAAAACTAACAATTATATAAAATGCAAAACGTGTAGAAGCCCAGTAAATTACCGCATACTTTTAATAAGAATTGTATTTATTAATGTTTGCTTAATACGCGTAACTAAAAATATAGGATATTAAAAGTGCAACTTCACTCCATTTATAAACATATAATAATTTTTAAATTTATAATTGACATTTCTTTGCCTAATTACTGATTGGTTTACCCTATATGCTCTAAGCTGCTGAGCAGGAGCAAAATGGCCAATTTCAGACGTTTCGCGTTTTCTACTTTTCTCCCAAGGGAAAAAGACTTTGCGCGCATGCGTATACGCATTTTTTACTTTACCCCTAAGGAAACTTGAGTTTGCGAGCTGAGTGAACATGGCGTTACCCTGTGGTATGAAGAAGCAAATGGTCGACTAGTCGATATCGATCAAGTGTGTTTATGTTGACATTACAACTGTCACAGCACCTCTTTTCATTAAGAGATAAAATTAGTGATAATCAGAGTGAAATTGATACGGGATACCACACGCCCTCCGATATTGCAAAAACTGCAAAAGCGATTGAGGAAAATTTGCTGCAGTCGAAATCGAAAGAACAGTAGACGATGTACAACAAATTTATGGAGATACGAGATAACTAAAATGTGGAGTCTTTATTGAAAGCAGTACTTTTAGTTTCTTTCTTTTTATTTTAATAAAAACGCAATCGAACGTGCATATTTTTTTGCGAATCACTCAGCAGGTTTTCAAAAACACACCTTTCACGCAGGTGTTGAAAAAAGTATTGTACGTGACAAGGGAGAGATGCGATTTTGCCTCGCGTGAAGTGTTGCCCTAGCTGCGTTCGGGCAGCAAACTTCACGCTCGTCAAAATCGCTTTCTTCTCTCCCTTGTCACGCAATGTACTATTCTTCCACTACTTTGACTGTGTCCGAATCATGGCGGATTATGCCAGATTGTGTATTGTTCACGATTGAAAACAGCGTTCTAGTGACTATACACTCTAGAGCAAGGGAGGCGCGTGTATTCCAGCACAATTGTGGGTTGAAAGATGTTTCCAAGGTGGTCGCGATCGATAACTCCGCGTCTGTATAGCAACCCCGTAATTTTCTGTATGAACGATAGAAGCTCCCTCGGAAATACACACTGGTTTCCAACGAAACAAACTTTCATGAAAGCCCGACTAGCGGCAAGCACTTCTGCCACGTTTCTTAATTTCACGACCAGTGACTCGCTTAATGGCATCATCAGCCATTCCTAATCCATCGAGAACAAAGGAGTAGCGGTCTAAAAAGTGGAAGGATCGTAGAAGCCAGCGAAAAACGAGTGACAACGCGGGGCAGAGAGCCCCCACACTGTAGGCGTAAACGATATTTCGCGGAGCGTGGTGCCTTGACGCGATGACGAATCGCCGTGCTTTTCATCGCGAACGACCGGTAAGAAGCAAAAGTTCCTCGAGCCGCGACCTCGATTAAGGCCGCAACCGCTCATGGGACCTCGCTCCTTTCGCGCGGGCAATCTTCTCGAGGTCAGGCCCGATGTCCATCGAGGGAGTATGGCTAGTTAATTCGCGATGCTGGGGCATCATGGGACCCCACGTGACATGCCGTACAATGCCACTGAATGTGACTCGAGCGTGGCGGTCGCTGTCCGAGGCTCCGCGGCAAAAAGTTAATTCATTTTCAGCGTTTTTACCCCGATACTGGAATAGTAGCTCGCAGGGGCTCTCATTTACCTCCTGGGTCTCGATTCATCGCGGTTCCATGAATCATCGGGCACAATTACGGTGGAAGATGCTGGATCGCGTCATCTTGGGTCGTTCCATTCGATTCTTCAACGTGCAGTGGACGACAGAGGAGTCGTGGAAATTGTAAAATGAATTTTTCTAAACGATGTACATACTGTTTGCTGAGAAATAGGCCCTGAAGGATCGATGGTAAAGTTTAATCATAATATGTATACCTTGCTCCATCCTGAAACAGGTCCCAATTCGACTCTCGAAAAATCCTACCACGTTGCCCGATCGTCGAAGCCGCGAATCGTGTTTCTAAATAACAGTTGAGATTGTGTGTTTGCCGTGCTCGCGGGCTGACAGGGGATTGACTCTGTTAGAGGATCGAGATTGAGCAACGTAATTCGAGTGCCATTGTATTCGAGAAGAAAATTGCATCAGAAATGCTGGGTGAGACTGGCTTCGACCGAGTTCCAGGCCAGACGAGTAAATTCAGAACAGTCGAGTCTCTTGCAAACAAGTAGACGAGTCCCGTAGCAGTTCGAGTCTCGAAAGTCGCGGGAACGTTATGCCCCGTGACTTAGCGACGAGAAAGATTCGATGAAATTCTGACCGAGGGAGACACGACGGATCTGAGAACACGCGAGAGCCGCGCGCTCTTTTTCAGTCCACGCTCGCGTTCAAACATCGAAGCGTTCGAGGGGGTGAAAAAAAGTTGATCGATGATTTCTCAATTGCGGGGGACGTTTTGCCACGGACGTTTACCCATTGTCACAGCAATCACTTCAGATTGCCCACCTCTCTCTCTCTTCGAGCCGTATAATGTCTTCTCCGCCAGCGAGCCGCAGTCCTCGATATTCTATTCGAGCCCGGCACGGATTTCATTCCCATTAAAAAAGATACATGCGGGCTCGCGCAGCCTGGTATCGCCGGCAATAACTTCATAATTATCTGGGGCCCATCGCTGTCATTTTGTAAATTAATTTTATCGGGATATATACGGCACCGCGATGCGTCATAGTTTCGAGTTTCGTGCGCCATAAGGTGCAAGGGACCGAAAACGCAGGTGCAGCCGGCAGATGGTATCAGTTCCCGTCGGTCGATCGAAGTTTATGGGGAATTGTTGTTAATTCCATTAAACGCGCAGTCGACGATGTCTTAATGGAACGCGATAATTGAATCGGTAAGATTGCATCGGGGGAGCTTGTTTTTGGACTGGAGGCCAGCGCGTGGAGGACAAAAGAAGCTCGGGGATCGGTAACAACGTAAGACGACCATCGGCCACGATTATTCGACGATCATCGGCTGGCGGACGCTTTTGTCGAGCGAAATCGCGCGATGAATGCAATAATAAACAGAGAAATGCCACCGGAAAGGGGGGGGGGGGAGGGGGTGGAGGTGGAAGGAAGGCTCGTTGCCGCTGCTTAAAAATCTCAAAGAGTAAAGCAAACCGTAAACAGCCACATTAATTCAACGATATGGCCCTTAAAATGCGCCCGCGTGGGAATGGAGTGCGGTACTAATTAAAATCTCGAGCATAAACTCGCGATTCAAACGCGTACAACGAAGAAGGCGGGAAAAGACTTTTGATCGGCTCCCTTCGTCCTTCGTTACGCGAAATGAGGGGCAAGCATACAGCGCGGCCCACACCCTTTGTTTTCCGAATGCAAATAAGTAGCCCTCCGTCACTCGTCCCTCCCTCGTCCAACCTCCCCCTCCCCCTCTCTCGCGCTCTCTCTTTCTCTTCCCTTCTGGTTCCGTCCCCTCGCCCTTGTCTCTCGTTCTGGAACACCCTCTCGTTTCCTGGCACCCCTCTCTTGTCGCTCCTCTCCCTCTGTCTCGGTCTAACTCGCTCCCTCTTTCCCCGACAGCTTCTCCCTGCGTCCTCTGCCTCTCCCTCTTCGTGAATACACTCGGCACTCTCACACCGCGAAACGCACAACAGGCCGCATGCATATTCATACGTGGGCCACGGCTATGTGTGCACGAGAGGTTATTAATTAACCGGAAGCCTAATCAAGGCTCGTAGTCGAAGAGGGTAGCAGTCGCTCCGCATCGTTGAAACCCCCTTCGAAATTGCGAAGCCACCGTGCAGGTGACGCTCAATGTTTGATCGACTCGGCGCGCGATAGATATTTGCCGAACGCTTCCGCGGTCGCTCGATACTCAATCCTTTCGATTTTTTTTTTTTATTGTTTAGAACACGGCTCAGAGGTTGTTTCCACGGGATGCAAATTTGCCGTTCGATCGGTCTCGTAGTCTTCGCAGAATCGAGAAGAACGTTGGCTACCGTTTATGGGATAAAATCATCATCTACCGTCGTACGATCTAAAAGGGGGATGACTCTTCGCGCGAAGATAAGGGTGGGTCGAAGGTTGATGCGTGAATATTCCTGATTGGGTAACGCGCAGGCACGCGAATTGTAGGCGACACGAGACCGATGCCAGCTGCATCTTTTAACGGATCGAAGGCTGGGCCCCGAATAAAATTTCGCAAGTATCCTCAAACGAGTTGGAAGCTACGATGGGGGATCGTCCAGTCCGCGGGCGTATCGGCCACCGTCACGTTTAGAGTGCAATCGTGGCCGGGAAAGCGTCGATATAACGTAGGCACTCAGACCGTGGCGGCGTGGCCGAGCCCCGATATACCAGGTGTTACGATAAATTTAAACGATATTTTATTCAGGCGGGCCGATCGCTAGTTTTCAATTTGCCGGCTCGTATATATTTCGCGAAGGTCGGTCGTTGGCGGAGAGAGAGGGCGGGCGGCGGGGAGGGGGGTGGCTGCCGGCCCTGGAGATGCAATTTCTTGGGGTGGCCGGCTCGTTCGTCTGGACCCTCGGTCCCGATCCTTCTCGCTCCTTCCGTGGCTTGATGAAAAAATAATAATCCCGAGGGAACGGTCAGTTATGGGGAATGAAATCATCCGGGCACCGTTCGTGCTCGTCCTATTGAAACCGTGTAGTATTCCTTGTCTTTGCCCTTGGTGAATCTTTATCCCTCTTCAGCTTGGATTCGGCGATTGGCTGATGGAAGCGAATAATTCTCGTGTTTCTCCGCCTTTGTGCTATCAAGTAGGATAATTCCACTGTGTAGGGTGCTAACATATAAAGGAACTTTGAAGTGGACATCGACAATGTTTCGATTCTTTCAAGTACGGTCAAAGTGAGATTCCACTTGTCAAGGTTCGTGAACGTTGTATTTGTTCGGTTTGTAAATTTTAGTAGGCTTCGAGAATGCACAAGTGAGCCACGGTATAGCGTGCTTATTGTTCTGGACTTTGATAGGTACTTAGGGGAGACCGGGGCAAAGTGAACCTCGGGGTAAAATGAGCTTCCTTGATTTATTCTTTAACAATAGAATATATTTACAAATTTTGGTGACGTAATAAATGTGTGTAATACCACAATGATAATTATGCACATTCAGATATCGAAAAATGGAAATTCATTTAAAAAATTAAAAATGAAGTTTTAGACACTTCCAATTGGTTTTCTTTCCAATTTAGCTTTTTGGATAAATGAGTGTTAAATGTGTTATTTTAACTCCAAATTTTTCTGCGTGTTTATAACAAGCTTATAAACATATATGTACACGCGTTTGAGAAAACGTTAATCCTAACATTATTAAATAATTAATTTTCCACTGAGTACACATTCGGGGCAAAGTGACCGGTTTTCTTTTCAAGTTGAATTTTAATATACTTTAAGTTTATTTTAAGTATTGCTATTCATCATTTATCAATAGTAATGTTCAAATTATATTATAAATTTATTTCCACACATTTTTATTGAAAGGGAAAAATTTTATTCGACTTCAAACTTTTTTTCGCGTCACTTTGCCCCGGTCTCCTCTACAGATAGGTATTCTTGAAGAAGGGGAATAGGGCGTGCTCCACACAGGCAGAAGAGATTGAGAATATTAATGCCTATATGTTGCGACATATGGACATAAGTGGAGTCCACTTACCCTTTTTCGTCCCCAACCATGGATAATAATAAGGTATTCTTTTATGAAGAAAAATGAACTTATCCACTTGTTCAAAAGCTTTTAAATGAATAATATGCTGATTACACCGTGTCACATTCTCGTCAATGTCGTTCAAACCTGTCGGAAAGCTTTGAATAGCAAAGTCAATCAGCATTTTAAAAATGCATAACGACTTGGACCTTATGGAGCAATGGCCGTAGATTCCTGACTCGTTACCCCTTTATCTATGAGCGTAGAGTGCAGGGTGCACCCCCAGGGGGAATTGCCCTTGTAGTAATAACCAGAGTATATAAGGTCGTCGAATCCCGATTCATACCCTTCCACTGTGGTTGTCACGAAACTAAAGTACCTATTAATTGTGAGAGGAACTGAGAATCCACCCCCTACAGAAGCACCGGATCTATTTTTATAAAACGCAATAGCAAAAACGTTTCATAAATATTTAAGCAGTTGCAGCTACGAGCATGGTTGCTCGAGGGATCAAAGGGACGTTCTGTCGTGAAAAACAGGGCTTCGCAGCGCTGTGGTAATGAAGGGAACATATTGGACAGCCGTAAAAGGCGATGTTGAAAAGGGTGTAGCGGAATTTGCGCTCGGCTAGGATGCATTAGACGCTCGTTACCGGGGCTCGATTAACGCAAACGTACCGGTGTAATTCTTCGAGTGACACAATTGCTTAATCCGCGCTTAAACTCGCGAACGAAACGGGTCGGCAGAAATAAGCGCAATTCCGCCCGGGAGTAATTCCATTATGAGCTGTCGAAGAAAGGGGAACGCGCGCGCGTTTTCCGCCCAAGTTTCTTAATATCGGGAGGAGGCGCAGCGAGACGAGACGGGACGGGACGCGAAATTGTCCCATATTTCAATGAAGCTGAAACTCCAATTGACCTTAAATTGCGAACATTCACTCGCAATTTGCTTAGCTTCCTCTCCCCGCTGAAAGCTGCGAGAGTAATCAGGCCCGATGCGACGCTCGAAACGCGCCTGTTATCCGGTGCGTTTGCAAAATACTAAAAGAAGAGCCCGCCGGGCCGAGGCCGAGTCATTGGCTGTTTTTGATCGAGGCTAGTCGATCGCACAAAAACCCGAATGCAGGGGAGTGGGTGGGGGTGTGCAGCGTGTCGGCTTTCGTGGGCGGTGCGCGTGCCCCGCGAGAGCGGCCGTGCAATTAGCGGGTGTCGGTCGAAGGGGTCAGGTGTGCGGGCCAAGCACTGCAGGTATTTAAACCGGCAAGTGTGTACAAAGGGGTGGCTTAAACGGGCGGGTCGGGCGGAAGATGGCGGAGGGAGCGGGTGGCAGGTAGAGGAGCCGGTAGATGTTTGGCTTCTACTGAAATTAAAAATATCGATTCCCATTCGCACGCCGGGCTTCATAGAAGCTCAATTCGTTTCTCTCCTGCAAGACAATACCTATTCTTCCCGCGGACAGTAAGAGGTACAAATTGCAGTTGCATCCCCCGTTCGCTCTCGGTCCCTCGACTCTCGCTGCGCAGGAATCCCAAACACAAAGGCTCTTTTTCATTTGGTTTTTCCTCCCCTGCTCTACCCTTACTCGTTACCCTCCTCCTCACTCTCCCTCCTTTAGCCACGGCACGCCGATTCCCCCCACCGTCGTCCCGCGAATCGACGACCCTCTTGCCCGCTCCCTGCTCTCTTCTTTTCTCTATCGCGGGTGTAGGTACGCGCGCGTACGCGCGTGTACAGCACCTGTGCGACGTGTGCGACGGGCAGGATGTTTGCGCGCCAGCTCGTCCAGAGTGACCTATCCAAATGTACGGAGACGTAACGGTATACATAATTGACTAATCCATTGGATTACACCGGGAAAGAGCCCGCGCACCCCCGTTGAATAGTGGTCGGGAGGGTTGAGGGGGGGGGGGGGAGGGGTCGGACTCCGGCGAAGCCTCGCTTTCTAATCGATCGAAATAATGCCACGGCCAATCGGGCCGATTGGAAAGCAGGAATTCGGCTTCCCTGATTCATCCGCTGCCCCGATCCCAATCGAATGATGCCACCCGTATATGCTACGGCCCCGATCGTTCCTCTTAATTGGATGGTCCGCGGAGCTGGGGGAAATTTATATTTGCGCGTTACTCCGTGTTACTTTCCTCTTTCTTTTTACGCGCGCATTGTTCCAGTTATCCGAATGGGATCTTTAAGCCCTTCGAATTAAAGTTATGGCTGTTGCGCAACCTACGTGTCTAAATAATCATGTTGCCGTGCATTAAGAATAATAATTTTTAAATCGAACGTCGGTCGGCCGGCGATCCATTTAAAAGTGAAAGTTCATTCTTGGACCGTGACATTTAGAGAAACGGGGGGGCTTAGCCCTTAGTATCATAGTGTAACACCCGTGTTACACGAATTGAAAAAATCGTGCGCGCTATTTGGGGGCTTTTTCATAAACTAAAAAAGCGTTACTTTACTATCACCATATGTAACAAGTGTCCATAGGGCAGAAATACATTCGTAGAAATTCTACTGTGATACACTGTCTCGCATTGTTGATTACACCTCTTAATTTCGCCAGGCCCACTGAACGTACCACGTAAATGCTAATTTGTTCTCTCAGTTATTTCGAATTTTCTTTTGGATTAAATTTAATGTCGAACATAATAATGTATGTAACACTAGTGTAACATTCTGGAGAAACGAGCATTGGCTTAACATTATAATACATAGGTACCTTTATGCATGGTTTAACAGTGGTGTTATATCCACATTTTTTCATTTATATATAAAACTGTTACACTAGGAATTGTTTGCTTATTTTTACGATGAAGTGTGGGCAAAAATGCAACGATAAGAATTTTTCTGGGTGAAATAAACAAATCATGATACTAAGGGTTAAGGATAATCCTACTTAAGGGGAGGTTCCGGTCTAAAAGTCGATTTTTTTTTTATTTCATTTTTCGAATGTTCAACCTTTTAGGAATACGTGTTTAAAAGGATTTGCTGAAATTCGTAAAATTCCCGAAGTTATAGGCATTTGAGTAGCGGCAAATGCGTGGGTAACACCCGGCCACTCGGCGCTCACGTAAAACTTTAAACGCGTTTTTCTCGAAACAGTGTTCTCAAAACAGTGGGACCTGTATCTCCAAAAGTTATTATCCGATTCGACTGAAACTTTTTTTATTTTGAAGAATATACTTCTGGCTAGGGGGAAACCATAAAAAATTACAAAAAATTGAAAAATTATAATTTTCAAAGGCGTTGAAAGGACGAGAAATATAGGGAAAAAGTGATTTCAAAATTCAAGTGTCGTTATTTTCTAAAAAAAATGTCATTTTTGTATTTTTTCGGCCCCCCCCCCCTAGCTAGAAGTATATTCTTCAAAATAAAAAAAGTTACAGTCGAATCGGATAATAACTTTAGGAAATACAGGTCCCACCGATTTGAATCAATTTTTTGCCGCCTCGACTTTAACGACTCCTCAGTGCCGTTTGCAACGATTAATTATAAAAGAAAAAATACATTTCTATAATTTAAAACATCCTTAATACAATGCATAAAGTCCCATTAAATTATACATAGTAGTTTTCCTTTAATTAATTCCTAAAGATCACCTATTTTTTTGAGCTCTAGACCGGAACCTCCCCTTAAGTAGATTTTTAAAAGATGTTACGCCAGGTACTCGGCCACTATACTTTAAACGTCGAACCCGCATAATAGCATTCTTATTTCCGTTATTACCCGCAATTCGATAGCGATCTCTTTCTATCGCAGTTAAGGGTTAAATTTACTTCAAGGCTGCCGCGTGGAAGTCACTGATACACAATGGCCCCGCGATCTCGCGAGGCGATACGCATTCGCAATATATATATATATATGCAGCGAGCACTGCGCGAAGCTGTCGCGAGCCCTCGATACGAATCGTGCGGCTTGTGGAAACCGCCGCGTCGGGGAACGATTATGATCGTTAATTGGCGCGGGGCGAGGCCGTTATTAACGCCGCGCGCAGGGCGATCGTTCGCGGTGCTCCTCGTAATTTCTTTCGCGCTCGCCGGGACTAAGAAAATTGCGGCGGGTCGCGCGACGAATTAAAACGGATTTTCGATCTTACGACACACGCGCGCGTACCTTGGCCCCGCGAGCGGGAGGGAGCCGTGAACAGAAACGGGGCGCCGCCGCTCAACGAGGTCGAGCCAGCCTGAATTACTGGTATTAACTTCGTTATACCGGCGACGTGTAACGTAACACACTCATTAAGAAAGTACATATCATTTAAGCGAAATATATTACAAATTACTCGAAAGCGAGTAATTATCGGCACCGGGTTTTCAATACCTACCGCCAGAGCGGAAACTGGGTAACACAATTCCGTTGGCGAGAACCGCGCGGGAAAGAAGCAAGCCCGCGTGTTTATTGAAAACCGCGTCGAAGCCCCGGACCTGCGTTTGAAAATCAATGCGTCAAGGGTATAAGAACTCGGGGAAGTTTGAAAAAATTCGAATCTGTATGCGACTACTTAAGTAATTTAACATAACAATAATCGAGTAGGGGAGAGCGGGGACAAACGTAACGGCGTCATGAAAGTAACACGCCTTCTCCCACCTTCCACAAAAGTTTCCAAAACGCTTGCTTTACATAATTACGCTTGTTTAGTGTTTCTTTTGATTCACGGATTGACGCTGAGCAATACGACGACTCGTATACCGTGGGCAAGCTGATTTCGTTATTTTTTGTTAATATTCATAGTTAAACTATAGACATTGATCCAATTATTTGTAAGAGCGTTCTTAGATAATGTCTTTATAAGTTCCTGTATTTGATTTCAATAAGTCTTGTATAGTTTGTACGTTATAACAGTTCTATGCTGAACAACATGGCTGGGGACAAAAGTAACACGTCACTAACATGTTACTTTCGTCCACACGAAATTTTAATGTTTGAAGCTGGTTATGCTTTTTTATCGTTACCTACTTAAAATATGTTTATTTAAATGTTTGTTTCTATCGTTTCTGATAATAAAAAATCCAATTTCGCTTTGGAAGAAGTATTTTTACTTAGTTCTCCTCAAAATAATTACTGTTACTTTCGTCCCCATGGTATGTTATTTTCGTCCTACCCCTGCAGGACAAAAGTAACAATGACAGTCACTGCGAAAAATTGCCATAACTCTTTGACTACTTATCATGGAAGGCTGAATTTGTGGTCAAATGATAGACCAAGAAACACACTATTGTAAGGCATAATTTTCGTTTTTATATCTGTAAGAGGTAATTGGCAGGTAGGCCAAAAAAAAGTGTTACGTTTGTCCCCGCTCTCTCATACTGTGTCACAAAGTGTCTATATAATACAATTTTCTGTTAAACTTTTTGTTACAGATCCATCGAGCCTGAGAGAGAGAAACGGGTGGAGCTGTCGGTGGTGGCTGGAGTCTTGGCCGAGTTGGGCACCGCTTCAAGGAGTATGCGTCGGTGGGGTGGTCATTTTAATTACTGTCCGGCGGCTTTAAATTAAAGAGCCGGGTTATTCAGGGAACGGACCAACCCCCTCTACACTTCCTTCTGCTTCGGTAACTGGTAAGCACTGTAGCCTCCCTCGGTGGCCTATCTTTCTCCCCCGTAGTCTCTTCTCCGCGCGTGGACCGACATTACGGCCGCCATTCTTTACACCCGGCCAAGTGGCGAGGTTATGTTTGACGCTAACCGGGTAACCGCGCTAAATTGTCTAAACTGCGCCAGATTAAGCGAGGCTGCCACCCGTTCAAACACCGCCGGGGCCCCCCTCGGTGTCCAGAAATTAACCGACCCTCGGCCCTTGGCCCCTCTGCCGAGGGAGCTCGCGAAGAATTCCAGGAATTGTTTCATTTAGCTGCGAACTGCTCGGCACTCGTGCATAGAACGGCCGGTTTTCAAGGAAACAACATGCCTCGCGCCTGTTTTACGCGTTGTCCTTCGTAGTACTGATTGGAAATATTTCAGCGCCTCGGAACACCTAGTTGGAAGCAAGCTTCTTCCGCTGGCTGGAAGAATGGCGGGTTCCGCAGTTGTCCTTTGGGAATGATTGTCGAGATATCTGATAAAATATAATAAAAACTACTATGGGGCGGGCAGCCCGCAAAAGTGAACATGTATCTGCATGGTTGCGATGAACAGGCAGCTTAGTGTAACGGTTACAGGAGAATTTTCGGATTTTTCACGGGGCGCGCAGATTTTACTGGATCGCTAGATATACAAAGTGCAGGCCCCGGGACACTTTCCTCGCGGCAGTACGCAAATAGTCCCTGGGCCACGTTTCCTTCGCCTTTCCGTGCCGTGCGCGAAGTCAGACGACCACGGCGATATTCTAATGTATTGTAATAAGGCTCGAGGGGAAAGCTCCTCGCGCGAGAAGCTATTGGCCCATTTTCGCTTAAGACCCTCGCCGATTGGCCGTCCGCAGAAGAAACACTGCATTATGTATGTCCCCGTTATCTGCGGCCCAGAACGCTTCAACACGCAGATTACCAGCACCTTCTGCCCTCTCCCTTTCGCTCCTTTGTCCCTTTTTAGTCCACTCTCTATCCTCGTGTTCGCCAGTTCCAATCTCTTCCCGTGTTTCTCTACTCCGCGCGATCCTCCCCGCCTTTTTGGTCTGCTCCTCTTCGCGGCAGAAACGAGCTCGGCTCGTTCTCTCGTTAGTGTTTTTCAGCGGGAAGAGGAACGGTCCGACGGAGACTTATCGAGTAGGAGTGTCCTCCCCCACTAATTCCAACCCCTTCCCAGACCGGAAGTACGGCACTCCTTTAACGCGACGCCGCTCTTCCTTTTCCCCCCTGAATCGAATTGGAGCCGCCGGAGACTCCCCGATACGGCTGGTAAACACCGTCGGGATTAGTATCGCCGATTCCATTGTTCGACCGCGTTCCTTGGACCGGGGGATGAACCGGGGATTTACGATTCGGGCTTCGAACTGGGACGGGATAAGTGTTCTTTATTCTATCAAAGAACTTCCGGCTAGGCACTTTCCACGGTCACTGGGGATGTTTTCTCTTTGCCGTAGCGGCGATGCTGGGGGGCTTTGAATTCCGTGTAACCTAGTCGCCGGGAGCTTCTAGTTCATTTTCGATGTTCCCACGGTTAAGGCAACGTCGCTCTCACCACTTCCAACGCTGACCCCTTACAGTACTTTGCCAGTTGACATTAGAAACCGTCTCTACATCGGTTCGTTAGCGAGTATCACGAACCAGTTGAAACATTCATGCAGAATCCCGGCTCCCCGGTGTTCCAGCAGTCGTCGCGGCGCGAGTTCCATCAAATCCAATGGATCCCCCCGACTGTTGCATTGGGAGCAGGCAGCGTTCAGTGTTTAGACATGAAGCTTCTTTCGTCCACTTTCGATGCTCCGTGCTATATCGCGCGCTTTTACCGGCGAAGGGTTGCTTTAACGTGGTCGAAGTCTGTCCGAGAGAGATTCCGCCGGGGGTCGGGAGGGGCGGCTGGCTCGCAGCCTGGCCGTGAAGGGAGAGGGCGGGCAGTCGATGTTTAATACATAGGATAGCGGCGATATTGCAACACATAGAGGGGTCTCGCAGCAGCTCCGTGTCTCGGTGACAGGGTGCGAAGTCGCAGCGGCCTCCTGGCGGGACGCGGCACTCAACCAGGGAAGTGTTGTCGGGCTTTTCAGGAGCTTTCAAGTGCTTTCGCAGTTGCCTCGAGTGCCGTAAGAGGCTTTCAGAAACGGAGGCAGAAACGGGCTTTTTAATAGGGCCGAGAAGGGGCCCTCTCTCCTCCTCCTCCTCATCCTCGTTCCTTCCGTTTTTCTCTCTCATTTTTTTCCTTCTATCTTGTCCTCCAGCTTCTCCGCCTGTTCCTCCGAGTCGCCACCCCCCGCGCCCCTAGCACGAGGCCAAACGATTTCGAGGTTATCGTTTGACACGAAACAGAGCGCGATCTCGGATCCCGCCGGGCCACGTCGATGGACCGAGTGATGAGCGTTTCGTTGTCGTTAGAAATGCTTGGCACCTTTCAGTTATAGATACATATTGCGTTTCAGAAACCCACAGTCTCTTCCAAGTTCACAAGTAAAATTCGTACTCGAGAGCAGGAAGTATTTCGTAACTACGCCAGAAAGAATCGGACGGCGGAAAGGTGGCGTAGTATTTTAGAAGGGCGGGGCGGGCCAGCTCTCCGGAGCGCTAGCCTAAAATTGAGGGAAACTTCGGCACGAGCAGCGTGGAAAATGTACGGTTTCCCCGTCGAGCTGGCCGGCGTTACGATAAAACGCCGCGCGGGAAATGTGTAACGCATTGTTTGACGCGGCCGTAGGATACAGAAGCTTCGTTCTTTCTTTAATTAATTACGATCCCGGCGTAGGCAGCCGGCCGGTGCATTGCGAAAAATTATAATTAATCGCGATTTTCATTAACGCGCCGACGCGGAATTCAACGGCGAAACAAGAGAGGAGACGAGCAAATATCAAGAAGCGGGCAGGCGGGGCGAGCGAGTCGGCGAACGTTTGGAAAAAGGAGAGCATTCCTTCGCGGGAAGCATTCTCGTTTGGTGAAAGACGTGATTAAAAATGCCGCGTAACGGCGAACGGGAGGTGGATTTCTTTTTTACGCGGTTTATAGCCTGGCGAGCTGCTCCTTTTCGTCAGCCGGTTTCCGGCGGACATAAAGGGCTGCCGGCCACTTCGTCATGTTTGCCCATGTTTCCATTCCGCTTGGCTTTATGTAACTGCGTCACGAGGAGAGAATTTAATGTTATGGTTCAATATTCTTGCGGGAATTTCTCTGAAGGTAAAACGCTCGTAAAAACGTTACCGTATCTTCTTTTTATTCCGTTGACTCGCGGGGCGCGGGGAAACGGGAGCGTGGGCGAAAAGGAAAGCGGCGTGGCACGCGAACGAGTCTGAGGGACTCCATCGAAGTTTTTTAAGGGAATTAGCTTAATATCGGCGGGGTTGCGTTGGCGCCAAACTTTCTCGCGACTGGCAATCGTATTTCGTAGCAGTAGAATGCTTAGCTCGGGCCGTGGATGCTTTTAATATTCTACGGTGCGGGGAATATTGGAGTCCGCGTAATGAAACGGTATAAATCGCCGGAAAAATTCTATGAAAGGATATCGCAGCGAATTTTATGAACCTTTAGCCTCTATTCTTAACGCTGATAGGCCCTGAAACTGTACAGGTTGTAAAAGTGCAACCGGCGCACAGTGGTACATAATGACATTTTTTGTTCAAATCACCCTACAGGTCGTAATTTTTCCGAAAATTTGACGATTTTTTTTTTAAATTCTTCGCAATTAAATTCTCTATCGATCTGTCCGGCCGAAATTTTGAATTTCGTTGCTGATTTTTTTATATTCAGCGAAATATACAGCACTTTTCGAAGATCAGTATCTGTGGGCTTTTTTGGCCGGTTCTGAATTTAAATTAAGATTTCCGAAATTGAAGATGGGGAATCCAATATGTTGCAGCAAAATTTCAGAAAATGGGCTTATTCATAAAACACATAGTGCGTTTAGATTTTCGGGGACGCTGATTACGAATATGGGGTAATTATTATAAAGATCAAATTTTTTATTTGTACCACAAATCTAATACTGTAGATCAAATTGTAAAATTTAAAATGTCGGATGGAAATTCGTATTTTTACAAATTTTTAGGCATCTCATAAATGTGTACGTGATTTTGCATATTTAAGCGTGTTCGTCTGTGTTCATACCCGTTCTTAGAGTTCACTTTTCGGATTCAATGTTGATGAGAAAGATTTTTAATGGTATATTTTTAGAAGGCCTGATTCACTTAACGTTTTATCCCAGTTTCCCTTAGAAATCCGATTTTATTATGTGCAATCTTGTTTGAGGAGCAGGATTTGTCCTTCTGGAAGCAAATCTCTGATTTTTTGTTTATGTACGTGTCTAAAAATATCAAACATTAAAAATCCTGCTCATCAATATTGAGTCAGAAAAGTCAACTATATTCGGCAAAAAAGCCCACATACTGATCTTCGAAAAGTGCTGTATAATTCGCTAAGTATAAAAAAATCAGCAACGAAATTCAAAATTTCGGCTGGACAGATCGATAGAGAATTTAATTGCGAGGAATTTAAAAAATAAATCGTCAAATTTTCGGAGAAATTACGACCTGTAGGGTGATTTGAACAAAAAATGTCATTATGTACCACTGTGCGGCGAAGAACGACTCGGACTCCATCGAAAGGCAAGGTAGATAAAGCTTGCATAAACACAGGAAAATAAACATCGCTTTGGCATTCAAATCTTGAATTCAGCAAACGATAGAAATCGTCGCCATTGAGTGGGCGAAAGCCGCGCTAGAGAATGAAAATCGTTGGAAAAAATACCTGTCCTCCGCGTGGTGCTTCCGACGGAGGACGGCGCAACGGGCTGCTCGAGGGGAAACTTTCCTTTCTGCCGAAATCTGGCCGCGTCCATCCACCATCGGAATCTCGTTTTGATGGTACACGTTGTCGCATCGCGAGGCTTCAAACCGCCCCACCCACCCGCCGCTCCGCTGGATAAAGTTAGGGCTCAAGCCAGTGAAATGCGAGTTTAAAATGTTAGCGACGGACGTGCACGCCGAATCCCGGCCCTAATACTCTGCTTGGCCAGGCAACTTTATTCGAATTTCGCGGAAAATTAAAAGAGAGTTTCCGGGCGGCACGGCTGCCGGCCAAAGCGTGCGCGAAATGCGAAAATCGGGAAAAGTCGGCCCCTTTGTCGCGGCACCGCGAAAGTCTCGGCCACCCCGTTTCCGGATTTTCGATTTTTCCCTAACTTCGTGCTCTACACCGCCGCTCCGCCACAGTTTCCACGATTTTCATGCGGCGACTGAAGGGGGACGATATTCTGGGACTATAACACGCGTCATCGCGGATACTCGAAGAATTAATTCCCCCAGCGAGTCCTCGAGTAACGGCTTGTCTCGGGTTTAGGGTTAGAAAGGGGATTTCGTTCAGTTTCGATATTTCTATAAAGCACTGCACAGGTGATCGATGGAGTCTATTCGTTAATCGGGACGTCAGCGACTTTGGCGTCATTACATCCAACCAGTAGGTAGATATCGCACTCCATTCGTTGTGTCTACAGAAGCTTCTCTGACACCTACTGTAACTTATTCTAACTTAAATAGGTAGGATCTGCTGTGGGAGGTGTTAAAAGCATTAATGCAGGTGGAAAATTATGCTTTTTGCCAGGAACTCTGTGTCAAGTTATATATATTATAATTGGGGTTGGATGTGTCTTACATTCGAGAGAATATAAGTCCTTTTCCGTTACCAGCAAGTACCTGATATTGCGCGCGCCCGTATAAACTTCTTTTGGGCCTTGACTTACTCGAGCAAATAAGATAAAAATTTGAAAAGGGAAACTCTCGTCTTCCACCCGTTCAGCGATGCATCGCGAGGCGGACAGATCTGTCCAAGTGGACGTCAAGGCGTTAAGATAACTTACCCCCGCAAACAGCGGAGGCAGCATCGTTCAGCTCCTTCCTCGACTTCCACCGACCACGCAAAGGGGGTATCGTCCGCGAATGAATCGACACACGGGCGGTATATCTGACTGGGACTGGCCAGATGCTATAATAAACGGACGTGTGAACGGTGCCTTAAAACGTCTGGTTTATCTGGCAGGCTGGAAACCGAAAAGCTTTCGAGTGTCCACAGAGATAGTCGGTTAAGTGGCACGGCAGGAGAATGGTTGTACCGCTAATTGCCTTAATTCGATAAACTACTAACCCGTTCCCCTGTGTTCCCTTCATCTTTCAATCTTTCCTCGACCTCTTCTTCCCTCGTCGCCTCCCTTCTCCCTCGCCCCTTCGACTCACGCTCTTCCTCCCCCTTTTTCCATTCTGTATTATTACACACGGCAAAGGTCAGCCGCTATTTAATGCCCTCGGTGGCTATCGCTGTAGTCTTCAAGCCACTTTCTCGTTACACTCCTCGACCCGAGTGACTAATCGCTCCGCGCGGCTTAATTCTCGTCCGAGTTCATTTTTAACGGACTTTCAAATCAATCTCCTTAATATCGTTCGAATTCCCAGCGAGGCAGCTCGTAATTTGTACTCGGCTAATTAAAGAATTAATCACGGTTGGAGCGGATTCCCGTTCCAGGCGCGTACCGTTCAGATTCATCGTTGACACCGTAACCGCCTTGCACATTCCCATCATCCTCAATTAATTCTCCATCGAAGCTGTAGAAACAAGTACATTTTAACGGGCTGCTGGTGGATTCCATTGGAGTTGAATCGTTTGAACGCGCCTAAAAATCGTGCCCCGGGAGGAATTCGTATCTGCCGCTGGAGGCGCGAGCTGGCTGCACGCTGCAAGGTTCGCCCTGAGCCGTGGGCAAGGAGGAGACGCTGGATATAAACACGTACACGGACGCCAATTTAATTCCGCCTCCCCCGGTCCCCCTCGGTTCGCTATCCAATTACACATAAAGCACTAATCACGCAATTAATCTCAATCTATTTAATAACACCTTCATTACCAGCCACTATAGGTACCAGGCCCAACCAGAGAATCCTCTGCCGTTCTTTTTCTCCCCTCGTTTCTCCCCCCGGCCCTTCGGTCTTTCTTCGTTTCTTAATTCCTTCCACTCCGTTTCCGTTCGTCCCTCCCGGTTCCTACGGGCGTAATTTGTTTGCCCGTCGTTGTTCCCTGCTCGCTTCCTCGTGGCCGCCCCGCCACCTGCTCTCTGTCTTTCCCGCGGCCGTTCCCTCGATCCTTCTCGCAAATCGCCGACACGCCCCTGCTATTCGCATTCCTGTAGAACGCTGCTCCGCTCGCACCGTTCGCTCGATGTACCCGCGGCGAACGCCAGCCGGATTACACGATTCCGGTTAATTGAAACGGCCTAAGAAGCGCATCGCTCGAACGTCGATTACAAGTCCAGATATCCTCGCCTCTCCCGCCGCCGGCTGCAACCGTGCTGGCCAATACAGTTGTCATTGGGAGGCGGTGCGTCCTTTTCGGCTTGGGAGAGCGTGGGTGCGGGCTTCCGCGTCCCATTTTACTTCGTCAGGTCTGAGCACGATGAGAACTCTGGTTCCACGCGACATGTACTCGAGATGATCCATCCAGCAGCCTTTTAGTAACAGTACGTTAGGAATTTCTGTAAGGGCCAAGGGTATCCACTAGTAACCCTCCAAGATTGCAATTTGAAGAAGTCAAGGAAGCCAACAGACTTCACCCTGGAAAGTGCGCAGAGTTGTTCATCAGAATCATTCTTTAGCAATTATCCACTCCTCCAAGTCGTTAGGAGTTGACACGAAGAAGTTGGAGACTAGAAAGAGGAAATGCCGATCGCAGCAGAGACAAGTAGAGTATCATATTCGCGACACCTGCGGCCCACTTTTTCCCCCCAATCGTGCAGCGGTTCAACGGTCAATTTGATCGAAGCACGAGGAATTTTTCCAGCGATCCTGGTCGCCTTCCTTCCTCCCTTTCTTCCCTGCAGCGGCCACTTCCGGCGACCACGGCCTGGGAGTGTTGCGCCGCGGCCACGAAAGTGGCGTCGGTGCGCAGCCAGGCGCAAAACTGTTATTGAAGAAGAAATTAATTCCCCGTCGATTTTGTCCCGACGTCCTTGTTCCTCGTCTCACGCCACCCTTCCGTTACGGGCTCCGCACGATTTCGATTTTCCGGTTGCGGATCGACGCTCTGCGACGAACTTGCAACCACTGAACGGTAAACCTGAAGGGACTTCTTAGGCCGCGTACAGACTTAAGCACATTGGTTTTGCCAAGGTACAGCGCCAACCGTATTAAAATATTCCGTAAATTCCCCCCTTATTTCCTCAGCAGCTTCTTTGGATCTACGAGGTGTATTTCTAAAAGGTAAAAAAAGACGTCATTGCTTCTTGATTATTTGGCCAGTTTCTAGGCATACTTTGTCCGTTCATATCGGTATCTAAAGAACCGGGTGATATATACGTTTGTCGGGAAGTTTGACTGTTGCGTAAAAAATTATGAAGGCAGGCAATAGCCATTACTACCACTTCGGCTTTTTCCGGCTCTAAAAGCAAGGGTTTTCGTAAAACTCGAAAAACGCTAGATACAATTCCAAACGTACTCTCTACAATGCGACGTGCTCTGGACAATCGATAATTGTAGATGCGTTTCGGAGATCCACTTGGGTAAATACCAGCGTAGGGTTTCATTATATTTTTGGACAGAGAAAATGCTGCATCTGCTACAAAAACATACGGAACTTTCTCTTCTCTGTCAGGCAAAGCTGATGGTTCGGGTATATTCAAAGTCCCGTTTTCAATTTTTTTATAGAGATTACAATTCTTAAATACACCTCCATCCGAAATACGCCCTTGGCAACCAATGTCAACAAATGTAAAATTATAATCAGCATCTACTGCTGCCATCAAAACAATGCTGAAGTGTGATTTATAATTATAAAAATTGCTTGCACTGTTGGTTGGGGCTTGCAACAGAATATATATACTATAGCGCCAATGCAATTTGGAAAATTCCAAATATCTTCAAATCTGGCACTAATTCTCTTCCATTCGTCAGAAGTTGACGGCATCTGAAAGAATAATGAAACCAATAAAAAATCGAAATAATAAAATAAATAAAAATTATTTGTAAAAAAAAAACAACAGGCAAAGCATATACGTATGTATTCATTTATGCGTTTTTATAGAATGTACGAAATGTTTCCGAAGACGATGATATCCAAATCATGTCCAATTTGCCCAACGAAGACGAAACACCGTCCTCGGTGGATCAACAATTTGTAAATGCGCCATTAGCACCGCGCGCGCAACCGTTGGAACCAAAAAAGAGGGGCATGAAACGAAAAACGGCCGAACAACACGACAAAATTTCTGAAGCATTTGGCTATTTAAAGAAAGTTACAGAACAACCAAAAGATCAATACACTGCCTTCGGCGAATATATACAGTGGCGGACATATACTTATGAACATAGTCATTTTCAATCTTTTATTACGTTTTACAATCAAACGGACATAGATCATGTATTTATATTGGAATTATAAATAACACAATTTATATTCTATGGATACATATAATATATTTTATTTCAAATTGATAGCAAATACAACATAATAAAAGGACAACATTTCTTGTTATAGATTTCAGCGACACATACTTACGAACACAATTGTCAAACAAGATTTTCTTAGTTTCTAATCATTTTTAAAGGACTAATTAATACAAAACATTATTAAGCTAATATTTCGTAGCTCTCCCCCTATTTTTGATGACTTGGGCACAACGTCGCGGCATAGAATTAATTAAACGTATACACCTCTCGATTGGAACGGACTTCCACGCTTCTTCGATTGTATTAAATAAATCCTGGATATTTTTCGGTTTCTGCTGTTTTATTTCCCGATCAACATCAATCCACAGCATCTCTATTGGATTGAGATCTGGAGACTGAGCAGGCCATTTCATAACATTTATTTTTTTCTTTTACAACAAGTGCCGTATGTTTCGGATCGTTATCTGCCTGGTAAATCCAATTTTTACGCATTTTGTCTTTAGCAAATGGAAGAAGAACATTCTTTACAATATCTAAATAAACAAAACGATCCATAATTCCTGTAATCCGATGTATTGGGCCAGTACCATTCATGCTCATACACCCCCAAACTAGTGCTGACCCGCCTCCACCTTTAACGGTTGGTTTTGTACAATTGTTATTAAATTCTTCTCCAGCTGTACGTCTCACATAAGATTTGCCATCCGAACCAAATCGGTTAAACTTACTTTCGTCAGTGAACACAACTTTGGACCATTTTTCTGCCGTCCATTTAATATGAGTCTTTGCGAATTGAAGTCTAGCACGTCGATTCTTTTCGGATATTAGAGGTTTTTTTCGGGCTACTCTCCCCACCAACTTAAACTCATTTAAGCGACGTTGAACCGTCCTTACACTTATTGTTTGATTCAAATACGGCGATATTTCATTATGAATGTCTACAGCAGTTTTAAAACGATCAGCTTTGGAGGTTCGGTGAATCACGCGGTCAGTGTGAAACCACGTTTTACGTGGTTTTTCTTTCCGAGAAACATTATCTGCTGTTTTATTCACTTTTATATGCTTTATAGCTGCGTAACAAGCTCCAACAGATATTCCCAATTCCTTAGAAATGCTTTGATATGTATTACCGTGCTTTCGAAGCAGCTGTATTTGCAGCCGTTGTTTTGGTGTAATATTTTTACCTTTACTCATAATTAAAATAATTTTAACGTATACCGTGTAATGTACAGAACATCCACGATCGTTTCTGGCACAACGAAAACTGAGCATTGATTGTTTACACTGTTAGAAAGTCGTTCAGTTCGTGTGTTCATAAGTATGTGTCCGCCGATGTATCATAGGTAAACATTACAAACTCCAGTATTTCGAGTTACGTTCACCTTGGCGAATCACAAATATTCAGGAAACCATTATATAAATTACACTTTCAAAGTACTTGATGAAAATCATTAAATCTAATATGACTTTTATGATACAGTTCCTGAATGTTTAATTATCGCTGTGTTCATAAGTATATGTCCGCCACTGTAGTTAGCGTTTTGCCTACAAATTCCCAACATAGGGCCTACGGCAAAAAACTTACGACAGTTTGCCAACGAATATTCAATGTTGGGCCTACAATTATTATGGTTGGTTAATTAACAAAAAGTTACGACAGTTTGCCTACGAATATTCAATGTTGGGCCTACAATTATTATGGTTGGTTAATTAACAAAAGCTTACGACAGTTTGCCTACGAATATTCAATGTTGGGCCTACAATTACTATGGTTGGTTAATTATCAAAAATTTACAACGATGATTAAATGTCGTCTTACAAACGTCAGAAAATTTGCTACATCCAAAAACCTGTTATTATATTCCAAGTTGTGATTTTTCTTTTCTTATTTATAAATACGTAATGAGGACGTCTGTCTTGAGAGGAATGTGAAATTTTAAGGAATGAGTCTAAAGGTCGAATGACGATATTTTGTAGAATATTTCGCGTCACTGCGCAGTTTTTATAAACAATTAATACTAGGTATGTAACTAGAAATTAGAAGTGTTTACAAGGAAATGTGTTGGGTAAGTGCGAACAGCGGTTGCTTCGTAAGCGGAAAGTTTGGGTTCGATTCTCCTCACCGCGAATTTTTTTTTTTCCTAAACCAGGCCTGAAAAAGATGTGTTTAAGACGTCTTTTGAAGTTTTTCAAGACGCCTTCTGGACGTCTGTAAGACGTCGTTTGGAAAGAAACTTTTGGGCTTATAGAAAAAAATCTTCAGTTGGGCCTGTGTTGGTTACAATCGCTGGCCCATTTAAAAATAGCGCGACACTTCAACAGTTGGCCAACGGATAACACGTCATTGGTTCAACAAATTCCCAGCAAATAAATGCTACTAGGGACTACTCGACTGGAATCTCGCGTAGTTTCAACCGAAATTACAGTTATTTTAAGGGACTGTTAATATCCTCTGGCGCGGTTGAGAAACGCGGGAATGGCCATGTTATGATTGTATCAGCCGTGTGGTGTAGCTGTAGTAATAACAAAATTAATACTTGCCTCGTTGTGCGTCTATATTAACAGACGTTGGTATCTGGAAATGAAAGTCAAATAATTTTACTCGACCCCGCGAGTTACTTACACTTACAATTATTACTTATTCAATAAGTAATAATTCACTTACACTTAGTCAATCTACCGGTGTTTGAAGATATGCATCAGAAAGCATTTCGATCGCTCTTCTGATTTAGATCGCTGCCCCTCCCCAGCCAAACAATCGATCACGGGTAATCTCTAATTCGCAGTGCTTGTTAATCAACGATCATCAGCTTGCACCCGCGTCGATGGAATTAGAATGAAAGTCCGCGACATATCGATTACGTTGCTCGTCAGCTGGCTTATTATCCGAGCCTGTCATTAATTAATTAACGGGTCGTGTTAATAAAGAGAAAATAATCAATCAGCGAACCGTCGATCCCGTATTTTGATTGATTGTTCAACGAACGCAAATGCGGTTTTCCTTTTAGCATTCGACCAGGAGGCGGCGGGCGCGCGTTTAAATAAAACGTCATTAACGGGAAACTGGGTTAGCGGGCTGGAACATTAATGGCCGTTCGATGTAACCGAACGAGTTAATAGGAAATCGAATCAACTTATTTCCGCGTATTGTTTCGCCCCATTGAATGTTTCGCGCCGGGGCCAGCGCCGTCGTTTTTACTCAGCTGAAAATCTGCCCTCTAATTTCTTCGTTGCGCCGATCGAAAGTTTGCTCGCGGAGAGTTTGCGAACCATCGCCCTGCCCCCTCCCCCCTCCCCCCTCCTGGAAACAAAGGGGGTAGAAAAAAATCATTTTCCACGTTCACTTCGATAAAATCGGTCGAGACGAAAAAACTCGGCAACTTTCCCTGTTTACGTTAATTTCGTAATGGCGAAACTTCGTTCGGTTGTTTTCAACTAAACTAACTGGCTCGCGGGAACCAGCGAGCCGCTGTAAAACCCCGAGCAAAAGTTCGCAGGTAATACATTCATATATGTACGTACCTTCCATCGAGATAATCACGTATAAATGATAACAAACGGCTACAATCACCTTAATAATACAACAAACGTCTGTCTCTGACGGCGGGGCAATTAATTAGTCATCGTTAATTCTTTCAGTGTATATCAGCAAAGGAATTCCGTGAACACTCAGAAACATTTTATAATAGTACAGTCAGATTAGGGTTGCCGATTTTTTCGGAAAGTATCGATTTTTCAAATCGATTCGAACCGCAAGATGAAAAATCGATTCAAGAAAAAATCGGCTTGTAAACAATCGATTTTCAAAAAATCGATTCAACTTTATCTATCTTCAATTCATTGAAGATTAATTAGTGTATATTAGAAATATATTAGAATGATTTTGGGTAAATAAAATAGAAATAATTTTTTTTGTTTATTGTTTATTATGTATTGAATGAAAGAAATGAAATGAACAAATAAATGAAAGTCCCTGTGTTAATTTCCAGACATGACACAGTCCTTAACAACATTGTCTTTACTCGCTCCCAAATTCCCAATCTTCAAATTGTAAACATTTTAAAAGTATTAGTTTACTGAATCTTTCACGATTGATTTTGTTCCAACAATTTGAAATGCAACAAAATCAAAATACTGTTTAATATCAAAAATAAAACCCGGTAAATATAGCAGTGTAATCACAAAGTGAGAAACAGGCAATAAATTACTTTTGAATTCAGCTGAAATGCGCGAAAGAAGTATAGGTATAAATAATAAAGAATCGGAACACGATTTCTGGTCCCCGAGGATTGATTTCATAGGATCGATCTATACTGAAAAATCGATCCAAAAAATCGAAAATTACGGGGCAGAAGATCGATCTTTCGATTAATCGATCTCAGATCGGCAACCCTAAGTCAAATACTCTTCCCTGCTATCTCTTTTTTTTTTCAATCTTTTAGCTCTGTCACCAAGGAACACTGCCATGAGTGAACTAATTAAAATTCACCCCCCCCCCCCTCCCAGGTAATACGAGTTCTCAGGTACTCCAGAAGTCGCCCCTAGGAAGTCGAACTGAAACCTCGTGTCTCGCTCTGCGTGGCTTTGATCGAACGATATCCAGCCCCCTTTCCAACACCTCCCCCTGTACATCGATCTGTTTTCAGAGTATCCAGCGAAAAGAAGCTGCACGGGCGTTGCGTGAACCGGTATATGCACTTAAAACCCGAAATGCCACTTTTCCATTAATGAAACCGTGTGCAACCCTTCATACGTAGAAACGCTCGGCACACCCTCCCGCGCGCTTTCCCTGGGTTTTAGCAGAATGGAAAAACGAGCGTGTGCGAGCGCTCACCGTCTCTGCGTGCACCCCCGTTCCCGTCCGTGCGCGTCTGTGCTCGCGTACACAGGCTGTATCGCGAATCAATCGATTCGATCGGTTCGCAATTTGCCAGCACAAGGAGCGTCGAGCGGATTTCAGGTATATTTTTTTGGGGGATTCACGCGGACCCCGTATAATTAGTTTCCCTTACAGGGGGAGGGAGGGGGTGCGCTCGAAAGCGGATGCGTTTGATTCCATGATTCGTTTTATAAGTGGTGGTCGATCGTGTAGGTTTTATCGACTGCAAAGGGTCTCTTTCGAACTATTATTTTCTTACAGGAATAATCTTAAAATTGGGTCTTTCATTTCGAATATCTTTTTCTCAAGATTCACGGTCAATTCAGATTATATCCACCGTTCAGAATCAAGAAGCTGGATTCCTCAGAGCCGGATGAAAAAAAATCGTCTTGAAGGTCTTCTAGATAAAAATTAATTCCTGAAAACTCGTCGCCCGCGTCAAGAACCCCGCCGCTCGCTCAAAACATCCCATTAACACCCCGCTATCCCCATAGATCTGTCCGCGTGCGCGCTCATAGCTACACGAGTGCACGTGTATCCCGCCCACCCATTCACTCGAACGTCCACGCTCACGGCTCGGTCCGTGTTCCTTTCCACACGAATCCCGCGTTCGCGCGGGAGCATGCGTGGAGCTCGCGCGCGCAGACACGCGTGTGTGCTGCCCAAAGCGCGTGACAGGGCGGCGAGGAGGATGGGAGAGGGAGGTGGCGCGTAGCTGGAACGGGGCAACATATCAGAACGACTATCTATCGCTGCCTTTTACGCTAATTGATAAATCGTGTTACGTTAATGAATGCAACGGACGAGGCGACCGGCCTGGGAGGGTTCGATATACTCGCGGGCCTCGGGGAGGCCACGTAAGGATAACGAGGAAATTGAAAATCTTGCGGTTATGCGACCGGTATCTTAAAGGTGCCGCTCGCGATGACGCGATTATGGCCAGGCTGGACGGGGGAACCAGCGCGCGTTTCCTACAGGTCCTCCAGCTCCTTTTCCACTCTTTTCTTATAGTCGATTAACCTTCTGCTTCCACTAGACTGGGACGCCGTGACTCGTGGCCGAAGTGCGCGTGCAGATGTAGACGAAGTGTAATTATAGTTGGGGCTAACTTTAGCTGTAGATTTTAGCGGCTTCAGTAACCGAAATACTTTGTAGCCTTATGGAAGGGGTAAGAAAAAGTTCGTTGGAGCATTTATTCTATCGACGCTTATAGTTGTTACTACGGATGTCTAATCTATTTTTCGTGCTAGCAAAAAGCCGGATGGCAAAATAAATTTTGGACACCGCTGGAAACCTTAATTGGAAAAAACTATTTTTGGGTCACAGGAAAATAAGATTTCTCGATGGAGTATGCAAGTACCCGGTTTTAATATACCGGTATAATTATAAAACCTTTATCACTATTATTTCAGAAGTCATAAAGAATTTATGTTACTTCATCTAATAAACAAAAATCACAAATAGAGGTCTCGTCGCAACAGAACAATGGAACTTTTCAACTCGAAATTTTTAAACTTCTCTGGATGAAAAACTACGACGTTCTTTGCTCTGCGATTGATCTCATACCGACGTCCACCCGAATGTAACACTATAATTAGGGGTAGAACACTATTGCTGCAATATAAGTCCCATCTGCTGCCGAGTTCGTCGAACAGAACACGCGTATCGATCATGGGATTAGCGTAGCGTCTGTATTCCCACATGCCACTTTGTTTCGGCAATACACGCAACCATCCTTTCCGCCTTGGAGCCGTGGTGGCCACGATTACTCCGTTGACAGCAGCGAAATGAAAGGAATGAAAGGCAGAGTCCGCTCCTCGCGTCGGACCTGTAATTTAATGTACTTTCGCTGATTTCGCAGATAACCGCTGATGGGCGTAATGCTGCACCGGTAAAATGTTTCCGATGTCCCGAGAAGTGGCTTTGATAGTCCTCTCCGTTTTAATAAGGCCGAAAGTTTTCGACGGTGGTGTGGGCGTATCGTTGACTTCGGGACGCTCTGAAGCGTTCTGAAGTTAATCGCCTCGTATATTTCGGCCAGGACGTCGCGCAGCGTTGCATTCCAAATTTGAATACTTTCGGGGGAAAGTAAATTCCCCGACGACGGGGAAACATTCGGCGTTTCATTTGGTGGAACGAAAGCCACCCTGATGCTACTCGGAGTCGTTAAATCGAGAGAATTATTCTGATCCCCGAACGTTGCTTCGATGATCGCGATAGCTTTTTAGGAGTCATTCCGTCGTAAAAATTTGGATCGTTAAAAGTTCAAAGAATTAGAGGCACAAATATTTATCTTCATCGGGATGTCCCTCATTTATTATTCATACGTCGCAACAAAAATTAGCGAATTATTCTCCATTGATCTTCGGATCGATTTTACCGAGGGCAAGTGTAAGGTCGTCCGTGAAATCTTTATTTGTGACGTTAGTGCAGCTATATCAATCCACCACGGTGCATTACGTTAATTAGTCGATAATAGCGAATCATAATAATCGCATTTGTAATGTTAATAAGGCCTCATTCCGCGTCATGCAGATAGAGGTCAGGAAAAAAGTGGCCGTTCAAGAGCCCCACGTTAATCGTTCGCCATTACTCATGCGTTATGCATAGGAATTGCCCGTGAGTAGAGCAATTTCCCGTAGGTATTCGCTGTTCTCGTTTTTCTAACCTGATCGTTGATACAAAGGTGTGGCAAATAATGGCCACGGAGAAAACGAAAGAGAATCCGTACATATGGAAAACAGTCAATTGTCCCAGTTAAAGCAACCCTTGAACAAACTTTGGACTGATCCCGCTCCGTTCTACATATTCATGTCACGCGAGGACTAGAAGGCGCATACGTCGTTGCAGAATGAAGCCATCAACTCAAAGAATTACTATACGATCAGAATATGGCGCGGCAAGGCTACTGCGTGTATATTTAATGGAACACTAATTTAATACGGGAGTAACGGTGCAGCGAAAACATTTGAAACTAATATCTAATAGGAGTCGTAGGTGAGCATGAGAAGGCCAGGTTCGATGTTTTCATAGATTGCAGGATGAAGGTGCGTAATAGCGCGCGGGTGATAGTCGCCGAAGGGGAACCGTTTATGCGAGCCTGAATCGGGCCCGCATTAAGTGGCTCGCGTGAGTGCACGCACTATATAAAAATGGTCGGTCGCACTCAACTAAGATTAAACCACCGGTACGCTTCTTATAGGGTTTAATCGAATTAATAAATCACCGTTGCTCACCGACCAATTCACAGCATGATATTTTTATTTCGCGGCGGGAGAAGAAGATACCGGTGTCTTTACGAGCCCCGTCAGCCGCCGTCATTACCTTCTTTTTAACCTAATCGACGAAAAATATCTCGTTGCGTCCGCCAGCCGTTCAAGATTAATCCCCAAATTAATTAACCGTTATTCCTCGGAGATTTAGCGTTCCAGTGAATCGGATTGATTGAATTTAGTGCCCGCGATAAAATCTGGAAACCGCGCGTGTCGTTTCTCTTCCAGCAGGGAACTTCAGGTGCTTACTCTACAATATACACGGTGGTCGAGAAGTCTTAATGCCTGAAAGTTTAGTCGTCGTTCTTAATAGCTAAAAGAAATAGTATTCCTCCAATCTTCGAATCTACCGATCCCGAAGGCAGACTTCTCCACGGGCAACAGAGTTCACCCCGCAGCCATTCACTTCATTCGAAAATCCCCGTCCCACCCTGTACATGGACTCCTAAGGAAGCAGCTTATAATTCACAAGCACGGTGCCCGTTCCTCGAATCAACAATGCCGCTCGGCAAAAGAAGCAGCAGGAGCATTATTATGAGGGCTAAGAACATATACGCGAGAGCAAGCCACATTGGAATCACTCCCCCAACCGGCATCCTGCACATTTGTTTAAAGCGAGGCCATCGAAAAATTCGTTCGGTCGGGATCTCCGCTGATCGTGTACACCCACGCGGGAGTCGCTCGGAATCGGCGGGCTTGTCGTCTTCTACTAATACCCGATCGCTCACCGCGATTCCCAATGGCCTGCGAGATCTCCTCCACTTCCGAACTTGCACTCTCCCATCCCCCACCCCTCCCTCCCGCCCCAGCAAAGTGTTATGCCCAATCCATTCATCAACCCCGTACCATCGCATGTCGGTGCGCCCAGCGGGGGAGAGTTAACGCGCAGCAAGGGCGCTGCCCTCTGAACCCGAGGAGATTCCTCACCGCGCGAGTAAATCGCTCGATCTCGGACTTCCACGTCGAGTTATCGTTATTGGCCGCGATTGTGCTTGGATCCGTGGCCCGGCAGATACGTACGTCCTCTCTGTCTCCCCGTCTCTCTCCGGCTCTCTCTGGCTCTCGCCCCCTCCAGCCCCTTCGGAAAGAGACAGCCCCGGGAACAGAGATATACACCGCTTTCACCGACTTTACGTCGAACGTTCACCGCTCCTTTTTTTATCGCGGCGGGAATCTCTGACCGCGCTGGCATCACACGGGGATTTCTCCCAGCTTTCCGCGTGAATCACACGGATCTGTCCTTCCTTTTTTTCGCTCACGGCCGCGTTTTATTCCACCCCGTACCCTCAATTATCGAGATTCGCGGGTAGATTCGGCTCCGCCAGGGACTGACCGGTATCTGATGACTCGCGCCCGCTCTGATTCCGGCAGTTTGCCTGGGATTTCCACGGGGTTAGCTTCCCCTTTTCAGCGTGTCGATATCTCTTCTTTCTTTCTCCCCCCTCACGATTTTCACGTAATGCAGATCGTGATAGGAATGCTGTCGGGTTCTTACATGAAATGGGAACTCCATCGAGTTTGATAGCGTACCTATGTAGACAGACATATGTTTCAAGATGCGCTGCCTTCGAGCAAACGAGAAGCCTCGCCACAAACAGTGCCCAGTATCCCCCGAACGCCCTGAATCCTGAAGCGCGATTCACCGGGATACCTACGGACATTTATTGTTCTTTCGGGGCGTGCGTCGCGTCGATTCGAAAAGGTCTCCGGCGCGGAGTCGGCGCTGGGCTGTATCCAAGCCAGGCGAGCCCTGAAAGTCTGATCCAGGCGACCTTGGATACCGACGGGCCCGCGTGTGCAGGACAAACAGACATGGCACCGAACCTCAGAGAGACTGGACCGCTAACAGAGAGGCTGTATGGCGTCTCTGATTGCCCATTGTCCGACTAATAAGATATTCTATCATCTGCGGTCGTGGCGGCGGTGGCCGGGGCCGGGGCCGTTTCGGTGAGAGACGAAGTTGAACGGGGCCCGAGCGGCGGGCACCCACGGCCAATCACCTTGGAGATTTAACCGAGATCGGCCAATGGTATCGCTGACCGCGGCGTGTAAGTGCTCCCCGCTCGTCGTTTTTCTCCGGCTGGTGGTCGTTTTGCCGGGCAAATGAGCTCGGCGTAAGTCAACCGATAAATAATATCTGACTTCGCGACCAGCTGCGAGCTTTAATGCGGCCCCGTGTAAAAGTGTAATGGGGGCTTAATTGAACCCACCCAGGACATCCACGGACGTCTACGTAGGTAGCCCGTCTATTTATATTCGCCCGTGCATACGTCCGATGTCCGCCGAGCGGCCGCCGGATTCCTCATCTTTCCGCGGAGGAATTAAATCCCGAGCAGCACCCGCGACCGTTGCCGGCTCGAATAACATTCGGCTCCTCCTTTCGCCCCGCGCGTCCACCTCCCCCTGCTCCTCGGCTCCGCCGAGGCTTCGATCGCGTTTTAATTGCCATCGGTGGCGAGTGCACGCCGCTGCCCGGGATATCGATAATTAGAGTTAATTGGTTTCCGCGATAGAAAATGGCCAGGGCAACGGGAACCCACCGAACTCGCTGATTCCTCGATCTCTCGATGTTTACGGTTCCCTCCAACGTCCCCCCTCTCGTGTACGTAACGTTCCTCGCGTAACGGCTCTTTTTTATCTCCTCTTGCCCCTCCGATACGCGACAAGGATTACCGGGCGAATGATAAATTAATTCGATAAAGATGTTCATTAGGGAGCCGGTAATATCTCATTTTCGAGGGCTGCGCCTATCTCGACACGCGTATCTCTCGGATTCCTTCCTCGCTCGCTACTAAAAGCGTCTTTAAAAGCGATTCACTCCCTGGCTTTCTAATACCGTTCGAGGGGGGCGCGCGTGTTCGGTGCCACCTGCGGACGCGACATCCGCGAGTTCGTTAGAGGATCGCCGTTTCTTCGTCCGCGCGATAGATCTCGCGGTACGCCGCGCGCTCCGAATGATTAACGACTATGATAATCTCGCGACTCTCGAGCATTTTTCTGGCTCCGACCGGGCGGGCCGAATGGTCATTTTGCAGCGTCCATTTCCCCCCATAGCCCCGACCAATGAGCGCGCTAGCACCCCTGGGAATAAATCCGACTTTCTCTGGCAAGCATCGACTCGCCGATCCGCCATTTGATGCATTGCTTCTGAATATCAGTTGGAGATTTTTTTTGTTCCTCCCGTTTCGTTTCCCCGGTGTAACTGCTCGACCATTACAAGGGGATTATTTTGGCCGGTGTAAGGGAGAGATCTATCTTCCTCAAGGATGGAGTGTCCAAATGTATCGGGAGGGTAAACCAGCTTTGGTAGAAATCGAAGGAAACGGAGCGTGGAGGCGTGAAAGTGTCCATGTGTCGAAGATGAAATCGAGAAGGTCATACTTACTCTCTCTTTCAAGTACTGAATGCAACCTTAAAAGAGGCTGCGCGAGGAGGTCTCGGTGCCTGTCGTTGAACGACGCCGAGGGACGAGAATGGATTTCGATTAATTCGATGGCAAAGGGACAAACGCAGATCCGGTTTTGTAACTGAAACATTAACAACCGACTCGTAAAACACGTCATTCCGTGCTCGCCCGGGATTAAACGTGTCTGGTACAGGAAGCTACACCCGGCGAATCCTTAATTCGCAAACAGGGGGTTCGCGGACGATTCGCGTGCGTTCCGAGATAACCACCGGATACCCAGTGCTAATTGAGCGATAGTCTCCGCCGATATTTATAATCCTCTCGATGCCCGCCTTCTTTCCACTTGTCGCGTTCCTCGGTGGACGGAATCCATTTCGCGAGGAGCTCGAGGGTGTTCTCTAAATGGCTTTCGTCCTCGTGCACGGGAGGAATAATATGGAAAGAATACATGGCAAAGGGGGGGGGGGGTGGAAAATATGGCAATAAGAACTGGAGCTGTGATAGAATTAACACCGTTGTCACCGCGACGTCTCGCCTTGTATTTTTCAATGTCCCCGCTGGATTTCCCAGCTTCGAGGCAGCGAGTCCGCCGTGGCGGTATTTCATAATTGAGGTACATCCGGAATACCAAATGGCAAGGTTTAAAATCCGCCGCAGAATTCCGTCCCCGTGGCAACGAATTACATTCTCTAAAACGTTACAATAACCGGTGCAAATAAGGGAACTTTTCCATTGGAAGGATTTAATTCACCGAAGTGGAATAATACGCCCACGGATAAAGGAGGCGCCGGCGAATTGTTATTTACATCAGCAAACACGCGGCCGGACGGTGTAAATGTTCCGGCGTTTAACGCGACCGCCGCGCGCGAATCAACTTTAATAGTGTTGTAAATAATATTTGTTCGGAATTACACCGACCGCTCCCGCGGCTCAACCGTTTCATCGCTACGCTCCGTTTGTGTTTTGTTTCGAAACCCATTTCCGCGGAACGAGATTCGCGGTTCGTCGAAAAAGGTCGGGGCTCGAACAATAAAAAAAAAAAAAAAAAAAGAAAAGAAAAAAGGGGAGAACACAAAGAAAGGAATAAAACAGCGCAACCCTTTTCTTTAACGGGAAAAATGGATTCCGAACATTTACAAATTGCACTTGCTGGAATTACTGCTCGCCGAACAATCGGGGAAGCTGGATTGTATTAATAGAACCCAGAAGGGGGGAGAAAAAGTGCAGCGAAAATGCCCCGTGTTGCTCGCGATACCGAGGGCGAAATTATAAATTCTAATTAACATCGGTCTGGCCGATGTATTTATATTCCCTTCCGAACGCTTTAACGAGAGCAAACAACGATTTTTGTCGATGTTTATCGGATTCCGCGCGCCCAGCCGGTAGCAGCGTTACGGCCGTGGGTCGCGCGGGAAGGGCGAGGGGCCGCCGTAATGAAATTGATCGGACCGCGTTAAGATGATGAAAAAGAAGGCGAGCAATCGAACGACCCCCGGCGGAGGGTGGGACGGGATGGGATTCGGGGAGGAAATCTCGCATGGTGGCAGTTTCTGGCTCACACGGAAAGGGTTGTCGCATTTACGGTGGCTCGCTCGGCTAGCCCGGGAAAAACGTTACCGGGATTCTGGTGTATAAAGGCAAGGGATCGTTGGAGGAAAGAAATAGGGACCGAATCGACGAAACGTCGAATTGAGTACCGCCCTAATCGTGTCGAGATCTGGTCCTATGGTGTGATGCACGTGGGTATATGGCGTACTTAGTCGACAGCGACGAGAGATCAACGCAGAGGCAGAGGGGGGATCAGCGGAGATATAGGAGAGGCCGGGAGAGGATAGGACACGGGAGTTTGAGCGCGGTAGACGGAGAAAGAAAGTTGGAAAGTGCGGTGGATGGAGAGAGAGAGAGATAGAGGGGGATGGAGCGAGTGCACGAGAATGGGAAGAAGGGCGGTTGGAGTGAACGAGAGTTCTCTCGGATGGTAGAAGGAGTATCACAGGAGGGTAATATCGGCGAGGGAAGAAGAAAGAGTGAGAGGGAGAGACGAAGAGGGAGAGAGAGACTGCTGACGGTGGTCGAGAGAGTCGATCGAGCGTGGGTTGCGGGGCTGGCTAATGCGAATATGCTGTCGTCCAGATAGAAAGAGATACCCGATAGCGAATCTGTGTCCGACACGGATGTCGAATTAGCTTGGATTTAGGTTGCCCGGGGAACTGACAAATAGTTATTGCTTGATTAGGTGCTGGTACTACCGGCACCTACCATGCCGGTGCACCAACGGGAACCACCCGAGCCCCCCCCCCCCCCCCCGTAACCATCCTTCGAACAAGGTCGAGAGTCGAGGCACAAGAGGGGGGGGGGGCACGATTTTTCGGCGAGGCAGGGTGCCTCGGGGTAGTTTATCACCCGAGTCTTTATCGTTGAAAGAATACGGCCGAGGGATTTTCGAGAAGAACGAGTAAAGAACAGGGAGGGGGGGGGCAGGTTCTGCTCGCTACGAGTTCTGCGAACGTTTCCAGTCACCGATCAGATCTTCCCTCGGCGCTGTTTGTCGTCGGAAGAGATTCAGAGGTTTGGCATTTTCCCCGTGGAGACTTTTTTGCGACGCTGGCTTCTTCCGTTCGGTAATGGACACGTCGATGAACCTTTCGCTCGTTCCTTCCCCACACACGACGATACGATCGCCTTAAATCGGTTCTGCTTTTCTATTCGCCCTCGTCGGGCTCTGTCCCGATATGCATGCTTGTTTTCCACCCTCGCCCCTTGTGCTCTACGGGGGAATTCTAATTAAGCGATTTAACGCGGAATACGCGTCGAGGAGGATGGAGGAATTTAATTTTTTGTTCAAAACAGCCAACGGTCAGCGCTGGTTTGCGCGCGGGAGCATTGTGAATGCGTTTTAATTTTGCGCGTACCGGGTATCACTGCCCGTATTTACTTGACGAATATCGAAAATCCATGGGCCGGGGAATATCGTTAAACGCGTATCAGAAAACAACTTTGAAAAAATATTAATAAACTGGTAGAAAGCGCTGTATACCTACCCCGCCGAAAAATAATCAACGCTAATTGAAGCGTGTTGCCGCGATGATGCGGAAAAACAATGCACCGACACGGGCACACGGGGCGGCCGGTGTGGGCGTGCGTGCGTGCGTAGCATCGATTAAAAATTAATCATCCCAATTACACGAACTTTTTTCCGCGGCGATGGCGGCCGGCGGTGCCCGCCCGTTCGTTGTAATTGAATCTCGAAAAATTCAATGCATCCAATATCACTGTCCATAATACAAATCAAACTCGGTAGGCGTATGATTTATGACATTCACGCTATCATTATTATTACACATTTTCATTATTGCGCGCTACTGAATATCTACCTCCACTCGCGAACGCACCGAGGGGATTCAATGAGGGGGGCAAAAAAATTCCTCGACATTGTGGACGTTTGTAGAATGCATCGAAATATTCAATTTTATTTACCCCTTGTCTCTGTAATTTATTCCGCCAAATATTCGCCCGGATGGTGTTCATTTAAATCCTCACCCCCTCGCCACTTATTCCCGCTTAATTAGTAGAGTTATTTCAAATTCAGTTTTGTCATGCACGAATGCGCTGGCCACCTGCATTGATTTCCGACTGCAAGTCATTCAAGGCCCACGATAATGTCTTCCCATCCACGCGCTCGTAACCCAGCTATTCCGAATTTCGTTCGCTTAGGCGAGCTTCCCTCTTTCAACGAATCAAATCGTCTACCCCTGCCAGCATTGTGGCGCGTTTATCTCGATCGATCGCTCCCCAGAAGAAGGAACGTTCGTAACGAACCTCTCGCCAAGTCACGTAGCAACGGGAAACACAATTAATGGTAATAACTCATTTCCGTGTCACGTGTTACGATCCGTCAGAAAGCGACTGCTCAACCCCCGAATGTCGTTCTGCTCGGTGATCCACGATCTTGCTATAGTCGGCCCGGTAATAGGCCCTTCTGAAACAGTGGCTGATCCGTGAGGAATGGATCGTGCGTGCCGCAATCGGCGGGACGCGAACCACCAGCCCCGCGTTGCCGAGCAGAATTAAGAATAATTCGTTGTGGGCACGTCTCACCGCGACGAGGTTAACGAGCGGCCTAATAGACGCGGCCGGTTTAACGATTTTATTTGCTAAATTACGCGTGATTAATGATTAATTCGTTCGTTAATGGGGAACACGGGTGTAATTGCTAATTACAAATTAATTTAGTCGACGCGCTTACCCCATGCACAGGGGGGGGGGGAGGGCGTAATTCGAAATTAATTACTATATGAGCCGTGATTTAAATTTATAATCCTATCCGGGGCCGGAATTCGAATTCCCGAATTATTACCATTGCTGTCCCACATTCGACCGGCATTAACGTATTCATCCTTTGTACGGTTAATCACGCTGGACGACGAAATTAGGGATTTCCTTGCGGCGAAAGCTGTTTAAAAGCCCAGCGATCGCATCACGGCTAATACGCTGCTGCGCAATACGTACCTACATGTATACACATAATCCGACGTGCCACAGAGAACCGAGGATCTCCGTTCTCGTCCCATTTTTCTAAATTTCGGTTGCCCTGGCCCAAGTGTCGCGCGGGCTTTTCGAGTTTCGGGCGCGTCAAGATCGGATTTTTAGTAGCCGGTGAAACAACGAGAAAGCGGGGGTGGGGGGGTGGGGGGTGGAAAAAATAGTGGAAAAGGGGGAAATATCCACGCCCAAAGCCGAATACGAGCGCGCGAACAAACGCGGGCGCGAAATCCGCCCGTTATAAAACAACATCGGGAAAATTTGTTTCCAGTGTAGCAAAACTCGAAGCGAACATAGAAGTACCGGGCCGCTCCTTTCTGGCGCTGGCACCCGTCACTGAAAGCGAAAAACAAAAAATAGGATGTATTTTTTTCGAATAACCGATCCTCGAGGGCGCGCCGAAAAATCGATAGAGACGCGGTCGCATTAGCTGGGCGTCATGGCGTGGCTCATCAATTTTTTTTTTTCCTTCTTTCCCCTCTCGACCGAGCCGTGTTCCATGCATGTCTGAGTGGTGTCCTACAAGTAATGATCACCGGATTACCAGAATTTCCCATGTGCCGGCGGGCCAGCTCGCGCGGCACCTGTATCTCATCAGCTCCGCGTACGGAAGTTCTCTGGTGGAGATCGATAACGAAGGGCTGACGAGAGACGAACGAGATCGAGTCCGATCCCGTATCACCTGAAGCCATTCCGGGAATCGTTTGTTCGCGGAATTAACATATAAATTAGGCCTCGATCCGATCGCTCGCCGACCAAGCGCGCCCTTCGCAACGTCGTACCTGATATTTTCAATTATTTCGTGCGCCAGCCGTGGTCGGTCGCCGCGATTGTTTCGAATAAACGCGGGAAATTGATGGGCCGATGGCGGGTGATACAATGTGTCGCGAGAAGTGGTTGGTTAGGGGGTACCGGGATCTTCTACTTGCCTTTGTAATGGTATGGTCAAACTTTGGGAGCTTGTACTATTTATTTAACCTTTAGAGGGCCGGGATTTTTTCATTGAAATTGTAAGTTTTATTTACTTAAAATTTATGCATATATACCACCATAATGGCCGGCAAAGTATCCAAATTCTTAGGTGGCCACGGTATGGCATATACTGGAATTTTTAAAATTTGAACTTTAATGTTTCTAAGGGTTTTTGATATCGCCAATCACGATTCTAAGGTCAAAGTATCGAAATTTTTCGCAGAAACAGTGTTGCCAACCTAAACAAGCCTAAATGAATAACAGCAGTTACATTCATATATTATTCTTTCCTTTGGCGTTACCCAGGGCTAACGACGTGGACGTAGAAAGTTTTGTAGTTCTTTTTTTGTTTTTGGGGTTTTTTGTGTTATTTTTGGATTTGTTTTTTTTTTAGTTTTCTGATTTTACTATTTATTATGCGAGCTGCAGTCGTGCAACTCACTAATGCCCATGCATTATACAAAATGAATAATGAATGTGTATCTCTTTGTTGCGTTTCTTATCTGTTTGTTCATACTTCTTGTCCTTCCAAATGAAAAAAAAAATGAATTTATATGTCGGAAATTCGAATTTACGGTTAGCCCTGGGTAACTGCAAAGGAAAGAATAATATATGAATGTAACTGCTGTTATTTATTTAGGCTTGTTTAGGTTGGCAACACTGTTTCTGCGTAAAATTTCGATACTCCGACCATAGAATCGTGATTAGTGATATCAAAAACCCTTAGAAACAAGTTCAAATTTTAAAATTTTCAGTGGCCACTATAGTAGCCAGCCCGGCCCTCTAAAAGTTAATTGAATTCAGTTATGGAGGTCCTAACAAACCGCTCGATCGGAGGAGATATTTAAATTCAATAGGAATTCAAATGTTTCCGCCACATCAAATAATGGCTTTCCACGTGTGTATGTTTACATTCAAGTGTCGGATAAGTGTGACCCGAGGTATATTAAAAACGCGATCCGATTTCTGTTGATTTAGTTGTAGCGAAATATTTGTTTCACTTTGGAAACAACACGGTGTGCACGCGTGTTTATTTAGTTTCAGCGATCGAATGTTTGCCAGGAAGGGTAAGACAGGCATGTTTTATCCATTGGATAAATCACAAAAAATAGTTTGTCTGTGGTATTTATATTCCGCGCGAGTTTAACACCTTTCGCTGTTAAGTTATTTGTCAGAATGTTTAAATTAAGTAAACGCTGCATCCCACACTTGAGTGCTAAACCAAAGATACTCAAAGCTCAATTTCACCGTGTGAAAAACAAAACCTTTTGCTCCATTTTCAATGTATCACGACATAAACGTGTTTCCTGGTATAGCGTAACGGAGATTTATTAAAGGGGGATGAAAGAACACGAATTACGTGTTTGGAGCTGAGAGATTGAGAGCCGCAACGGCACTATGGAACGTTAATGATTTTTTTTTTGTCAACTGGCTCGGTCAAAGAGACCGCGGGCGTGTATGTAAATCTTTGTATTGTGTCTAATCAGATTACTCGGACGGTTTTGTAACCTTTGGTTCGGCCCGCGATTCAGAAACACGGGGACATGAATTACACCGGTGCAATTTCGTGTTTTTTTTATATTTTATGAGCCGCCTTTGTGGCTTTATAACCGCGCTCGCGTCGCCGCGCGGCCGTGATTTAATATGGAAATGCCTGAACATGCCATAAAACTGATCTTCTATTACTGTCGTTCGCTTCGCTCTCATTTTGATGCTCTGTGTAAAACTGCAAACAGTGGTACACACTGAAACTTTCCATCGAACCGGGTTTCCTTTAACCGAGCCTTGAGAAGCGTGCAGGCAGATTGCAAGAGACGTCAATAAAATTCTAATTAGCCGCATTACTCGGAATTAACATCTTTTTATTAAACGCTCGACCAGTTTGCCTCGACTCCGCTTGAATTTAATATTCGCCGTGTACGCTGTCGTTTCCTTTTATAAGCAAACTTTGACTAAACCAGGGATGGGTACACACTAAATTCATTCCGAAGAATGCATACAGCTGCGAAGCGTTCAATGAATAGATAAAGCGAATATTTGCTAAATAAGAGAGATCCGAATATTATTGCAATGTACACAGGAAGTTTATAAGAGTCGGAACAGAAATACCCACCGAGAAATACAGTACATACGTGCAACGCTCTACACTTATTCTTATACCTGGTTGACGTCAGTTGACACCGTATCGTTTGAAAACAATCGCAGCCGAGAATTTCCCTGTTGTTGGGAGCAGAAAAGCGGTTTTCCAATTTCCGTGAATCGCCGCGCCGCGAATAAATCTCTAATGCTTCCTATTACGATCAAGCCAGGGGTTCAACGTTCGCCGACGAACCGTCAGTTCATTTAGTTTGCCCGGGCATCAATGGATAGTGTGTAACGAACGTGTAACGTAAAGTTTCCATCATGCCGCACAAAGCACACGCGTGTATGCGGAACCGCCGTTGCGGTAAAGCAGTGCGGTTCGTATCCCTATATGTCATATTAGCCTAAAAGGTTAACCCCGACTGTTTCGCCGGGTCTACCTTCGGCCTGGTCGCCGATAAATGAATCGTCGTGATTGCTCGGTTAATTGTAAATAGCAACTCCGTAGCGATATTATATCGCCGACGAATTTCCAAGCACCCGCCCCGGTTAAATATCGCTTAATTAAAACTTACCGTGGCAAATATCGTGAATTACAGTCGCTTCTACCAGCAAGAAAATCAATGGTCCAGAGATGGATTTTGTTTGTAACAGGGACAGTTCAATTAGATATCATCAAACGATTGGTGCATTTTTATTTTATAAATGACACAGTAGAGCAGTTACTGTTTCTTCATCCCTTCTGGCTTGTTTGCTAATGGGTATCCTTGACAGGGACATTTACTTGTTTAAGATCGAAGGGTCTATCTGATTTCGTATTCCAAATTAGGGGAGTGGAAAACGGGATCAGTGACCGCATGCCGATGAAAGTAATGACTGAAATTTTCGATCGACCCGTCAATACTCCTCGTCCATTTCCCAGGGAATAATTGGGTGCGCTGAAAACCACTGCTTACGTCAATCAAAATTTCATGCACTTTGTAGCCGCGTATTAGACACGCTTAATCCGAGCGGGGCTTTATCGGCGGCAGGTGGTTCCAATTGTGGCAATAATCGAACGTAAATTCCGGAAATATCTGGCCATCGTGCTGGACCAGTACGTATTCTCTCGTGGATCGCGCGGTGATACGTATTTGCTGCCCTCCCCCGCCCTGCCTCGCCGTTCCACCCCCGAACCCCTCGCGGAATCCGCGTAATAAGGTTACATGGACTTGTAAAAGTGGAACGGTAAGATATGAATACTTTTAGTAATTCAATTTATTCCTGTTTTTACGGCCGGCCGGAAAAATGAAATTTTGAATAGATCCAATTTACGTTTTTAGAGCTATCGCGCCCCGATAAGATCGGGCGTGCTCGCTGGCCGAATCGACGTATGAAAAATTTTTACGCTCCATCGGCTTTGTTGGCGTTATCTTCGATACCGCTCTTGCCCGTTGGTAATAGACTTAATTCCACTTCCTTCCTCCCTCGCGTCTGTCGGAGTTAATTTAACCTTTAAATTAATTCCTTCCTTAATCTCAGGCTTAATAGTTCTGTGAACGTATATTTATCTCTGGCAGTTGATGTTCGATAGATTCCTTTTTCTTCAATTCTGTATCATTTTGTACAATGTAGGTACTATTGCGAGATGGGAAGAAGAACGACTATCCTATCCCCTCCAAGAAGTCCTACCTTTCGGTTCTTTGCGGCTGTCCATATTATTATTATTATTATTAAATGTCTTTATTGCACCATTACAATTAAATTAAATTAAATTACAATGGCGAGTAGGCGAGGTTCAGCATTAACTGCTGCTCTACAACCTAACCTAAACAGCCGTTGGGAGATAAGAAAAGGAAAGGAAATAAGAATAAAACGATTACAGAGGTAACCGTGAGAGGATGATAGAACGAGCACTAAGCTTAAATGAAGCAAACGACGACAGAGAACGTATATTAGAAGGAATGGAGTTATAATAATAGGAAGATATGTAGGAGAAGGACGCCGTGAATTTACAAGAGCGATGGTGAGGCACAGACAAATCAAAACAACGTCTTGTTGTCATAGAGCCCGCGGATTGTCGCGATTGCTTTCGTTCGCGTTCTTCGTCACGGGACGAACTGTGTTGGAGGGGATAGGTTGACGCGAGCGGACGATACCCCTTGCCCCTGCGACATTTCAGCTTGCGGATAGTCGTTCTTCTTCCCATCTCGCAATAGTACAGTGGACTCTCCGAGAAATTCTCTGGCGCGAACCGCAGCTCCTTCCCCCTCTACGTATCCACGGCCGTGTACCGTCTCATTAACGGCGTATTGGTTTACTAGCATTTAACAAACAAGTGCCTAATGAAGGCTCCAGTCGCGGCCGGTATTCCGTCGCGTATCTAATTTAGGCGGTATTCAGATTCCGTGCTCCGCGCCGAGAGATCGCGATGATTAGGCCACACACGCGGTAACGCGTCCATTCTACGAACTGCACGAATCCGGCTGTTCGGGCAGGCGTTGATTCTACGCTAGAGTTTTGCGCCGCGACGCGTATTCGCTAGATTTCGCGGGCAGTCAGAGTGGATACAGAACAACGAAGAGTCAAGAGGACAGCCGTGGAGCGGCCGCGAAGAAAGAGGAGAGGTCTCCACGGCCGGTTGGAAGGGTGAGAAGAGGCCGTAGACGGGGCTGTCCGAATACGAGGACACGCGGTAACGCCATTAATCGCGATATATTCTCAGGGAAAACTGGCGTGATTTGGACAGGGGTGTGTGCGCGCGCGCGCGCGCGTGTGTGTGTGTGTGCGGTGGCGGCGGTGCGGGCGCACGGAATCGATGGAGCGCGGAATCGGTCGCGGAGTACCGACCAATTAGTCGGCCGATGATTGGCGCGTGTAAACCGAAACGATGACGTCGCTGGCGAACCAACGACCGACGCGACGCCCTCGCCGTTCGTATACCGGCCGGGACCGTTCGGCTACCTATCGGTCTCCACCAGCTGCCAGCGCACACCCACGCACACCTCCAGCCCGCTGGAGATGCGAGCACGCGCGGCCAAACAGCCCAGCGCACTCGGGCTACCATCACCAGGGTACCGTCAAATATCCGTGTGGACGGTTACAGGCCGGACTAATGGAATTGATTAAAATGTGTTCGATCAACCGAACCGCGGGCCCACTCCCGTACCCATCCACCCACCCACCCGTGTTCACCTAGCCCCCCCTCCCCTCACCCCCTTATCCTCCCTATCCACACCCCCGAAACGGCATCGCGCCTCTATCTCTCCGCGCTGCCCTGATCCGCCATGCTCCACCTCTCTGTCCCTGTCGCCAAGCCTGTGTGTGACCCTAGAACCAGCCGGGCGCAATCGAATATTTGCGTTTAGGCGGGCACGTCGACGCGGAAAATGCTATCTTTGTCAATTAATTCAACCTGTTGTCGCTCGTCGGCCGGCCTCTCGCTCTCTGCGCGCCCATCCCTCCCCGTCGCCTCGCGTCGGCTCGGTACGGACGGCGATCGGGAAAATTGGCGGTTTTGCGGTCGCCATCCACTGGGAAAGGACCGCCGCCTCGGAAATTTGTTTTTCGCGAGGCAACTCGTGGCCCACTCTGCGCCACTCTCTTCTCGCCCTTTCCCTGCCTTCCTTTTTCTCTCGTCGCTCGTTTTCTCCGTGTTTCCTTTGGACCGTTGTCCTCTTACCCCTTGCTCCCCCCCCCCCACATTTTTCTCGTCTCCCTTGTCGTTGATTTCGTAGCGGTTTTTTCAATCAGTCCGGTTGAATTGCTTATAGCGCTCAGTTCGCTATTTGCTTTGCTATTCTATTCTCTGACACGGCGTGACGTTTTTGTTAATTCTTTTACGCCCATCTAGCCTGCGTTGATTGAACAGAGGCTCCTCAGGATCTTGAGCGTACACAAGCCAGAGATTTTCTTAAAACTCGATACGTAGGGGAACTAAGGGGAAGCTAAGGAAACATGCAAATAAAGTGATGATTGTACCTATTAATTAAGTCTTTATTACTCCAAATACAACTATAAGTTAATGATTTAACATTTGTTACACACTTCGGACTATCTGAGCTCGGACGTCTAAGTTATTAAACTTTACAAAACAGATTGAAAAAAAAACCATCTTGCCCCTATCGCGGGGTAAAATGGGGACCGAAATGATTTGCCTATGTTCGTAACGTTCCAATGTTGTCTGTGGGATAGAATATGCTTGGGCAGCTTTGTTGTAGCCCATTTTCTTGCTCAAAACTTTATTTACAGCGTCTTTCATCACTTCTATTGACCAGTCTCCTCTTCTGTTTTTTTTCCGTATATCTTCTGACTATTTTATAAATTCGAACTAAAAATAACGAGATTTATTTGAATTAAATTATAATAGAGAACGATGACGTTGCTTTAGGGGTGACAACAACCCCATTAGGGGTTAGGTCGGGGTACCCCATCATTCCCCGTATCAAGGACCCCATCTTGCCTCAAAGCATCGTTTTCCAAAGATTAATATATTTGTAAAAATTTTAAAACATGATTTCGGTGCACAGTTTCGGTCAATTAAAGCAAAAAAATAAAAGCTAATTTGCAAATATAAGAAGTATCATCTTCCGACGTTTCGGTCAATGTTTAGACCTTTATCAAGGAAAGTTTGAATAACTAGATACTGCGTATGCTTTTATGTAACACGCATAATAATATCGCGTGTGACGTGCGAGTCGGTTGGACGTTGACTGAAGCAAACAGTACACAGAAGACAAGAACGTCCAGAGGGCAAAGCTAATCCCGTGGTCGAACCATGTCCTGGTTGGAACCGTTTAAAATTTAAGAAGTAAAACAAACGTGCGGAAATCCGAAACCTCACAACACAACTGCCAATGTAACAAAAATAACTGATGATGTGATAAAGAATCAACACTCAAAGCATTACATACCTTTGAAATTAATATGTATAAACAGTCGAAACATAGAAACTGTAGAAGCGAAAAGCATACGCAGTATCTAGTTATTCAAACTTTCCTTGATAAAGGTCTAAACATTGACCGAAACGTCGGAAGATGATACTTCCTATATTTGCAAATTAGCTTTTATTTTTTTGTTTTAATTGACCGAAACTGTGCGCCGAAATCATGTTTTAAAATTTAAAAAAAAAAATTTTACGGTCGAAACTATAATTTCATTATTAATATATTTGTACAACAAATAAAGAAATATTGAAATTTTGAATATGTCACATTAAAATAGATGAAATGGAGATTATCATAGAAGAAAAGTAATAGACTTACCGTTCTTAAATATATATTTATTTCAAATCTTCTTAGCACACGAAATAACATCGACGCAGCACGCAAACGGTTCACAGCTATAAATAAAAAACACGTGCATTCTCACTCGCTTTTGCCAGCGACCGCACTATTATAACACAATGGCTTCCTAATGATGTATTTGTCACGTACCTAGCATCTTTTAATTAGGGTTTAGAGAGATACCACATCTTACCTCGCTACCCCGTCATGCCCCTACTTCCCCTATGTAGATTGAGAAACGAGTAACCGTGGATCTTGCGCGATCGGCGCAGCATCTCGATCGAGTTTCACGATTATCATAAACGCACCACGGCAAACGACGGCGCGGAATGATCGAAAGCGTGAAACGTACGCTACCGACTGGAAAGTAGAAGGCGTCGGGGACGGAGGAGGTGAAAAATAAGCGAATAAATAAAACAGATGTCTCTGCGGCAGGCTGGGAGTGTCGCTAATGAACTGGTCTCTCGCCTCTCTCTCGGCTCGACACGGCAACCTACTGTTCACCTTCGTTCGCAGCTGTTCCTGGACAGTACTCGACCGGTCTTCATTATACCGAGCCTCGCTGTCGTTAATTGCGCCACGCACCTACGTAAGCATGGCGCCGCGCCGTTCCGCCACGAATTAACCGATATCGCGTGGACGCGTTACCGATAAATTTATGACTGTTCCCGGTGCGCTCCGCGACTGTCCAACCGCTCGGACATGCATGCTCGCCACGACCTGGCCGTGTCTTACCCCGGCGATGGATCTGCCGATCCACCTTTCGCGGTGCCAAAAAATTATCTGTCAACGGAATCGGAAGTAACGGGACAAGAGCGCCGGGGCGAGAGTCACCTGGCGATTCGTTACTGGGTTACCGAAACGCACACGGACCGGTACCGTTACGATTTTCTCGTTCGCGTGAGTCGGCTCCGGCTGAACTTGGAGATCGCTATGCAGATCGTATTTATCAACTTGGAGACATGTGCACAGAAAGGTAAACGTGCCTTCAGGGGTGTTTGAAGTACCGTAATACAATTTTTATCGCCCCACTTTGAGAGATCGCGGGTAGTTACCCCTGCAAAATCACGTAGGTAGGCTTCTCAAACTCGTTTACACGTGTTGCTGCATCATCGACAGCCTTGACTTGTTTCACGATCGTGGCACTGTTTGAACGATCCTCGTGTTTTGCCCGCGAAAAGTCAACAACGCACGGTTTGCACGGTGATCAGGGCAATAATTGTTGCGAGTATGAAAAAGCAGGATCGCCGGTTTCACGCGTTGCCGAGCGCGATAGACGGCGAAGCAGCGCGCAGCTATGATCGGCAGCATTTCCACACGGGGGAAAGTCAGTCGTCGCGACGCTGCGCACGGATTTATCGTCGCCGCGTCCGCGAGTAAGAACCGTCAGGAATCGTCTGCGGTCCAGTCATAGCCGCGCCGACGGGGATACACAAGGTTGCGTGCCGAGGCGCGCGGATTACAAATCCTTGCGAAGTATCCAGTTCCAACCTGTTACGGGCGCTTGAAAAATCTGGCAGGTACTCGCGCTCTGCAGGAATTTCCTATCAATTAGGGACAGGTTTCCACGGTGCGCCGGCGTTGGGGGACGCCTTTTTTCCCCCCATGGTTTCGCCCTCCCTATTCCATCCGCTTATCCACGGCGTCCCGCGTCCTGTTTCTCTCATTTGTACAGTTAGCCGCTTAAACAGTCCCCGGCATGAATAAAAGCGTCCATCTTACGGTCACTCTTCTTATTTACATTCCCACGGCGGCCGGCCGCGTAACTTTTACCCCGGGCGAATTAATTTACCGTTGGAAAGCGGCTGGGGGCCCCCCTCCCGGGCCTTTATTCCCGCGAATTAATTTCCGCCGCGGCCCTGGACACCGTGGCCCGCGATTTATGGAAATTGATTTTCCGTTAGAAAGCGCCGCGCGCGATTTACGCGAGCCGATTGTGCGTTAGAAAGCGTCCTCCTAACGAGTGGGGCATGCACGCGCTGCACGCGTACGTGCGTCGCTGAAAATAATTGGCGGGGAATCTGCATGGCGGATTCTGTGGAAGTAGGCGACTATCAAGGATTTCGAGGAGGGAGGGAATGCTGGTGTCTGTTCGGCGCAGGAATATTCTACTCGCGCGGTGATGCATGGAGAAGTTTTTCCGAAGTAATGGACACGAAGATGTAAGTGGTATGGGGAATTGTGAATTTAATACCGCGTTACAAGTTGGGTATTGGATTGCTTTAGAATCAATACTCCGTCGATGGTGATGCTCGAAGCAGCCCATTGAATCCAAGAAAAAGTTGCGGCTGAGGCTTAGGCTACTTGCCAGTTTGTAGATTCACGAATTTATTATTCTGTGTCTCTTTCATCTTATTATGGTAATACTATGCATTCCTTTCCTCAACACTTAAAGGCACTCTACGCCAACCAAAAGGAAGCAGTATTCGTATCTTTCAGCGAGGAATATTACTCCATTAGTCTTTCAAGTCAGTTGTGCGGATTCGAGGCGTCGAGCATTCTCAAATTGAAATTGTTTTCAATGTATTCTCCGTGGTTATTTAAACGCAATTAATATTGAAAGGCTCTCGCGCCGGTGAGAACACTCACTCGTAACAAAGAGAATAGTCATTTGAACGGAACCATGTAGCGATCACTTTGGGCAGTATACATCCGATTTTAGTTTTAAGGGGGGCATTTATGTCGCCCAGGGATTCTCTAGCTGGCAAGATTTCGCGAGGCCTGCGAAAGTGGTTGGAAAATAAACGAGTTTCGATCCAGATGTGCCTACCAAACGAGACTAATGGAAATATTGCTCAACTGAATGGCAGAACTATCCTTCGCGGTGCTCGTGCAATAAGCAAATAATAATTCCTCACCAGACGCGAGGCTCTGCCGCCTCGAATCAACGAATCCGCGGTTACACGTCCGCGACGTAATATCGTAACTGGTCGTATCGCGCGAAGTGCCGCGCTCGCGGGCGAATTTGCAATTCGAATTCGTCGTTATTTTTCGCGGCACAGTTTTACAGCGGGGTTCGGACGTATTGCTACAATCTAATTATTTCCCCTTCCGTGCTCCTCCCCCATTTTCAATCTTTCGTTTTTCCTGCCGTCCCGTGATATGTGAAATCCGCGCGAATAAATATTCGAGCGCGACCAAACGAAGGAAGGGCCGCGACGCTCAGCGACGACAGAGGGAAAAAAGGAAATATTTACATAGTAACAAGTTGGGCAGAGTGGGGAGGGGTGGGGGTGGGGGTAATTTTTTTTCGAAAGGTCGACATCAAAGGCGTCCACCGGGTTGACAGGGCTTGTGACGGTGTCCCAGAAGGGCGTAAACACGCATGCCATTTTATGCTGCCTCCCCTTGGCAAAATGAAACGCCTCGTATCTAATTGGCCTTTAATTGGCCGAATGTAAATTATACATTAATGTCCCTTTAACAGTAAACGGACGGGAATAACCGTACGTTTTCTGCGGCGAGACCGCGCAGCGGGAGCCGCGCTCCGGATTTTTCGAAAAGCCCTCGTAAATGCCACACCGCGGTACAGTACCTTTTGATAGTACCCTGATGGTCGTTCGCCTCTTTTTGATCGTAATTGCGGGCCCGTCCGGCCACTCAAGATTTACGCTTCCAATTAGCTATACTTTATGGTCATAATGAATTTACATTCGTCTACGGGTATAAATTAATCGTGACCAGTGGACACGAAGCGCGGACTGATTTAAGGCAAGCTTCGTGATCATTGAACGCTCACTTTTCATCGTTTTTCACGCTATTCTTCTACTGCTCGACGAGATATAAAAGAGAATTAATCGTGATAAGTGCTGCGTATATAATTATTCGAATAATAGTGAAGTCTAACTGCATCTCAATCTCTCATTTTCATCAAAAGCAGAATAACGTTTTTCGGGACCCAACGACTTGAACAGTAACAATACTACAAACTAGCGAACGTTTCGAAACTTCCGTCCGGAGTACGGCTAATGTTTCGTTCGAATTGGTGATGCATCTTCAATATACACCGTGTAATAGCCAATCCATTACACTGGCGGTGCGCGCGGTGCCGTCAAAACGCGGCGGAGGGTATCGTCGAATCGATGGAAATGATTAACGGAGAGTACATTCAGCGGTCCGCAAGAAATCTCGCTAAATGCCAAGGTCACAAATTTCCGCTGTACCGCATTATATCCGGCCATCCCGCCTCCATCCCGCGCGGCACGGATGATTCCCGTGTTTGGACCCGGTCCAAAGTGAAAGAGGACGATACGCGGCCGTCTAATGTGCTTTTTCAAATAAAGCTACTTACATGAAAGACGGAAATATAAATGGGCGAAATGCGTCTAGCCGAATGCGCGCAATGTATGGGCGACCGTGGGGGAGAGCTCGGGATGCAGAAAACAGGCGAGCCGTTCCGAAGATCTTATTCGCGAGTTACGCGACAAAAAGTGGCTGTTACATTGCGAATTTAGGTGCATCGATTCTGCCCGCTTAACCCTTCCTCCCGCCGCCGCCGGCAATAATGTTTCGCGCACGCGGTGTCACGCGGACCACCCGCGAAGACGCGCTCGCGAATGCTAAAAAATGTACTCGCGAATATTACGAGCGAGCATACCGCATGTACCGTTTCTCACGTAGAGCCTGGACGAGCGAGTAACTTTACTGGCGCCCGTTTCCCGCGAGTAAATTGGACGTGAAACGGCTACTTCGTATGCGGTGCGCACCTCCGATGTGACACTTTTCAGTGTTTACTTGGGGAGAGGGGACCAGCTGGACGTTCATCGCGGAAAATTTAATTGGAATGTGATAGTAACGATGGTGTCAGTGCTTTTATGGAAGAAACATTTTTCGTTGAAACACTTCCCAATCTTTACGTCCGCATTACTGACAAGGGAACATCCCGAACCCGGAAATTCAAAAAATTCTGAAAGTTCGTGAATATGTAGGGAATTTCCTCCTGATCACAACACAATTTTTGTTTACTGCCCAAATTCACTCTGAGGGGGTGGAACTGACCCCTGAAAATCCGGTTATTTTCCCATTTTGTGTTGTAACTCGTGAACTGTGAAATGATTTTTTTCACCAAATGATAGATCTTATTAAAAGAAGTAACTTTTGTCTTGACACTTTTCTTCTATCTCTCACAGTTCGCGAGTTATAACACAAAGTCGGAAAATACCCGAATTTTCACGGGGCAATTTCACCCCCTTCGAGTGAATTTGGGCAGCACGTAAAAATTGCGTTGTAATCAGGAGGAAATCCCCTACATATTCACAAAGTTTCAGAATTTTTTGAATTTCCGGGTTCGGGATCTTCCCTTGTGAGATTGGGGAATGGTGTCTAAAACGATCCCTCAGGGTAAAATGATTCCTGGCTGTTCTGCGGCTATTAGTGGTGTAGCTGAAATTTAAAGTCAATTTTCTCGAAAACGAAGCGCGATATTAAAAAATTGTATTCTATATTTTCGTCTTATTTTGGCCTGTCTATCAGTAGAATAACACCCTATATAGTAGGATGGATCGCATTCGCAAGTTGCTGGTTCAAATCTCCAAACTCACATCGGTTCGCTACCATGCTTTACGCGCCCGCAAGCGGGCGCGCGCCCCCCGCACTAATCTAGCCCCAACCCATACTAATAGCCGGGACAAGGTGGAAAGTGGAATGCGTTGTGTCGGAATAAGTCAATAGAAAAACTAAAAGTTTTTTATTAATACCTCGAAAACTAATAAATTCCCGAAGTAACAATTTTAGATTTAGGGTCCACACACCCTCCCCACCCCTCCCCTCAAACCTCGTGTCGATCGGTCACTGAGGCCATTCGGAAGTACAGCCCAAAATAGTAATATTTTATTGCCATTGAGCGACCTATAATCCTTAATATATTTTAACAATATTTTAGACTAAATTCTTTTAAACTATTTGGAAACTTCTGAGAGGGTCTGTAGACATTTGTAAAAACTTTGATTTTTTATCATACATATAAGGACCACACTAGGGATCATTTTAGACACCTTTCCCCTAGGTAGATACATATAAGGGGAATAGTAATTCTACCATGTATAACGTATTTTGTTGGTGGCAACGGGGGCCACGGAACTGTCGAATCATAAAGGGTTATAAAGTAGAATGTCCACCCTCCACTGGAACAAAACAAGGGATGTCCCCAGTCTTCCTACTTGCACTATGTATTTCTGATTAATGTAAAAATACAATTAAATTTATTAAACCTTGTTTCTTTACTGATGTATTATAGTATTAAAACTTGATTTTCGCAATAAAGCTGTTTTGCGACATTCCTTGTTTTTCCCCTTACCTTTCATATGTACCACGAAGGTTGTATCAATTCATTATCAACGCGGTATTGCCTTATTAGTGGATCGTTCTCTGCGGTTGTAAAAGAGACACGATTTCGGTTGCCACCTTGCTCTCATTACGATGATTCATTTCTTCTCGCCACTAGACGGACGTCAGCGATTCCACGAAGACGACCACAATTACGTCGCGCTGCTCCATCGATGGCTAATTAAATCCAGCTAAACTGGCGTCGATAAAACGATCTGTTCCAGGAACGCGAAAAATTCCGGGAAGCTTTCAGCGAGAGAGTTCGTCAACGGGAATGCCGGTGTAACGTGCCTTTAATGGTAGCAAGAATATTTTAATCCGGGAAATACAGAGCCGTCGGAATGGAAGTTGTTAACTAAAATGTAATTCTCGAATGAAAAGTGCTGTTGGCTTATTTTTCGCCTCTGCTCCGCGCTCGCAAATTTCCGCTTATGAAATTCACCACTACCTAGTTTCGATCAAACATTACAGCTTCCCTGTTATCTTTCAATTCAACGCGTGGCGGGGGGCGCGGGGAACGCGGCGCCACCGAAATAAAACCAACCTCAAATAAAACGACCCCTGCATTTACATTTCGTTGCAAATAAAAATCCGAAATCCCGCGTGCTTTGCCTACACCGCGGGGCTAAAAGTGCCGAAAGTACCGTTCTTCGGGAATATATCCTGTGATACCTGTAGCGATTGGCTGCAACTTTCATTTCTCTGTATACCGAACCTCGATTCCATAATCGTTTCGCGAGCACCTTTGAGTCCTCCTTTTTTCAAAGCTGCTCCAATTCGTCTTCGTTTCACCCAGCAGTGTTTTCCATACTTACGATCAGCGCTGCAGAGCCCGCAGTGCCGTGGGACCACAAAATCCCTGTCGTTTGGCGACACCGAACGCCAATAAAATATCACCGTAGGCACAATCGATGCGAGCAAAAGACCCCGTACGAGGTGACTGCGTCGGTTTTTTTTATTCCCGGCGCGTACGCGAAAATTTATATTGAAATCCCAGCAGCCGGGCAATGTGTTGCGTTACTCCGGTTTCATCGAATATCGACGAATCCGCGGGGAAAGTAGTTTTCACCGTTTCGCTACGGCCGCGAGGCCTGCTAGACTAGAGAAAGCATTCGTCATCGACGGTGGATCGACTTGGCGCGATAATCGAGGGAGCCGGAGTCGGCACCGTAGTCGTGTACACGAGGAGCGTGCTAATAGGGGAGGACGTTTGGCCAATTAGCATTTGTTTGGGATGCGGCTGGATGCTGGATAATGACGCAATTAATAATGTCGCGAAACGGCGAGACAAACGTTTCGCCCTTGCCGCTGTGCAGCAGCTCCTTCGCCCCGAGATTGCACAATGGTGCGAGCTACATTATCGCGTGTAGGCGTGCACGTGGCTGTCGCCTGTTCGATGACGAGGCACAAAGCGCATCACCAAATTCATCGACGGCTATCGATGCACGGTTCGTTTAACGGCGAGTGGAAAGCCGGCTCAAGACGGATCCTCCAGCCGCCCGATACGTTGCATAATGATTCTTTTTTTATGGCCAATTAAATTTCGGGCCACGTCCCGCGGTGTGTTCCACCGAACAAAATGATTAAGGGCATTTTATGGCCTTTCTTTAGGGAATCGCTCGAACATCTTCAGCTCCCCAATTCTCCCTCGACTATGATACTGTACAGTTTACACAAATCCTTAACCCTCGTACAACGAATGCAGGGTCATTTTGATCCAACACTGACAAAGTCTATCAGGATGTTATATTTGTGTTGGCAATGGCAAAATATAGTATATGATGCCTAAATTGCAGTAACATTATTTGTAAAAATCATACAGGAGATACACCTATTTTATGTACCAAATGTACATAAATTATTTGATGTATTTCTTTATTAATAAATTTTAGTTAATTTGAGAAATTTTAATCATTTCATTCATTTTATATTCAATTTTTTTCGTGAAACCGGTGTACCTTAGAAATGTTGCTATGGGTTAAACTGACCCTGCATTCGTCTCACGCGACCATATCCACCATTCGTCTTCCGAGGGTTAACCTTGTTTCTTATTGTTTCAGACCGGAAGGCAGCGCGATCGAGTGACATTTTCGGTGAGTGAACAAGCGATTACACATAACCAGAACTCGTTGTAAATATACACGTTTATCTCTTTCTTTATTTTCCGTATTTATTTCACCAATTTTTATACATATGATGGCGAAAAGGTGAGGCTCAGCTAGAGCTGTTAGGCCTAACCTCTGTATAGTGTAAAAGTCCAAGCATAATATTGAATACCCGATTGTTAACACGATTTCCAGAATCGTTTCGTTTCGACTGTGTAAACTTGTAAAGAGACCATGAGGTTACCCGCGGAACATGCCTCATAGATAAAGGAAATTTATGCAGAGGATAAGACGGCCGTTCTACTTCTCAAGTCAACCGTTTGATATCGAGCGCGCGGTTCGCTCGATACGATCGTCCTGAATTATTGCTGGCTGGCGGTGCCTTGTCACCGGGGCCCGTGCTTGACGGTTTCTTGTGTGCGGTCATCCACGACCTTGGAGCGTGCAAGACATCGCCGAGAAGCGGCGCAAAACCCTTTAATCGTGCCGGAAATTCGTTCTTGTCTCGCTCGATCATTTCAACGTCCGATACAATGTGGATCCCCCGAGTGGATCGATGAGAGGATTTAACGATCTCTCGTATTACGAGACGCAGAGCGTCCACGGACCTCCACGCAACGAGCTGCATTGTTCGAACTTGAGCACTGCTCTCGTTTCGAAAGTTGCCTGAACTACTTGCACGAGAGATCGAAAAATATACCGGACGCGCGGCGCGGACGGTAGCGCGACGCAATTACCGCGCTTCTTATTTATTTTCCGGCGACTTCTTCGGCAACTTGCCTCGGTAACTAGTTACACTCCGCTATGCACGGCAAACAGCGGCGAAGTTCGTCCGTCTGACGGCGAGTTTAACGGATTGTTCGCGAATTTATGCGAGGAGCTGTGCCGTATTTCTCCGCGATATTTGTGGCGCTTTAAAGGGCAATAAATCCCGGGCGATAAAGATCGAAAGGTACACGACAAAGCGGCCCGAAATTTGAATTGCTGATTCGAAAATTGTAGCCAGGACTCGTTCGATCTAGTATTCGTTCCGTTTCGTTCCGGTCGCCGTGCTAATTGCAGCCCTGGCGTCTCCCCGGGCGGGTTCACGGTTCGCGTGAACGCGATAGCCCCGCGAAATTGCTCGGTATTTATGCCTGGAGCCGGGACCCCCGTTCGCGGTTAAACAGACAACTGATCTGTAATACACAGGAACGGGGCAAGTGCGCGCGTTTAAATGGCGGAACCTCATAAATATGAAGCGGGTATACGTGTGCGTGTTCCGAGTCAACGCGAAGAATGATCGCCAATCTGAAAGTACAAGTTCTCCGCAACTCGTTACTCGCGCTTTCATTATCGAACGCCCGATGCCAAGAAAAATGCCCACGTTCCTTGTGAGGTTGCACGACATCCTGTCACGCACTTTGTGATCCATCGACGTCATCGTTCCGTTGCGCCAGTCTTCTAACCATCGTCTTCCATGAAATCAGTCCAATTGTCTACCAGTAGATCCCATTTATTCCCCCATAACCCACAAACCTCGACCCCAAAAAGAATTCACCGAACGTTAATAAGCCGAGCAGTGAAATTAATTCGAACAGCCAAATCAGGGAGCTGAGGGGAGTCACGGGGCAAGAAAAGGAAGAAATCGAACGAAGAAAAATCGGCGATGGAGGCGAGGCAGGGAATCGTGGGCTCGCACGAATGCGAGAGAATCAAGTGGACTTCGGGCAGTGAGGCTCATTTTCATAAATTATATTAATTCGCCACGCCGTGGGCAACCGGTTGATTGGGTGACACGTAGCACGATCGTCTGCCTCTCTCTATCCTCTCACTGCCTGGCTGCCCCCCTCGCGCCTCCGTGCCCAGACTCCGTGTCTACGAGGGGCCAGCTTTTTATGGCATCATTAAAACTGTGAAATATGGAGTGTCAGTGGTATCGTGATTATTACAAGTGGCCTAATCGGCATAAAGGCGTTAATTAAGAGCGACGCGTCGCTCGAGGAACAGGCCGCTGTGCCGCGAGGGTTCTTGGGAGCAAACTTCGAGCGAATCATCGTGCAAAATCTTTTACGACCTCGGCACAGGAACGCCGTTTCATCAGGTATATACTTTCGCGCATTGCCCGTCGCGTGGACTTTATTCCCCCGATTGTTTTCGAATCGCAGCCAGTTCGGCGCAGATTGAAAATGCCTGCCGCGATACCGATCCACGGGGCTCTCTCTGTGCACCTTAGCGAGTCGCTTCGCGAAAAGGGGGGCGCCCCGCGCTAATCGTTACAACGCAATTTAGATAAAACCGGTTATTTTCGCATAGAAATTTCTAGGCTTGCGCCGGCGGAGTAATATATGGGCAGTTGTATAAAAATGTTGTAACGTGGCAGCGGTTACGCCTGTTTCGCGTGTAAAGCGAACGCTAACTTAATTTATACTTGTTTTATCGCCACCCGGCCGGGATAAATAAAGCGCGAAACGTGGCGGTCGTTTGTCAATACGGCGGTTCATTTCCTCGGCGTCTGCAAAAATTAATTAACTCGGGGGGCCGCGCGAGTTTAAACGTAATCGACGTTTCATTAACCGCCTAGCCTGCCAGAGCAGCCGCGAGATCAGTATTCCGAATAGGATGCCTGGGTTTAAAGCCAGTCGCTCGAATCTGTCGCCGGTGCCGATTATTCTTCCGAGTCCAAGCTTTCAATTAGATCCTTGACGTCTATTAGAAGTTGCTGGCGATGGTAAAGGAGGGAATGAGAAGGTGAGGGGATATATGGCTTTCCCTCTGGACCTGTTGAAGGTCGATTTATCGGGAAGGGTACCTAGGCGCTTTGAAAGTGAACTCTTCGGTTCATGTGTAGCGACTGTAACGTTGCAAATCATGGTCACACCATTAAATCAATTAGAAACTTCTCTCGGCACTCCATCGGCCGGACGTTTCGAAGCGAGCAGCGAAATTATCCAAAGCAGCGAAAGAAATCAGAGCTCCATTGTTGAAGGTACCATCGACTCAATGGCCCCCGTGTTTTCGACCCGTTCTTCGATCAATTTTTTGCCGTTCGAGCATCAACTTAGCGTGGACGTACTTACGAGCCGCGGAGACACCGTGACGTACATATACGTCGCGCAATGCAGCACGGGTCGTCCGTCTTTCGTAGCGAGTCAGCCCCCTTTCCACGGTTTTTTCGACGCGCTTCTGTCGTGCCCAAGGTGGCGGGGTGGGAGACAACGATTTTTATTTCACATCGCGAGAAACCAGTTTGTAAATAATGTAAATCCATAGAAAACGACCATCTGGAATCCCCACGGGCCCCCGCGCCAGTCTTTAAAAGTGGAATGGCTGGAGGGGGATCCAGGAACATGGGGGAGGGGGGCGAGCAGAGAGAAGAAGAAGAAGAAGAAGAAGAAGAAGACGACGACGAAGAGCTCGCGATTGCTGGCTCGCAACTGTGGGAATTCAGCGTGTATGAAACGCTGAATCATTTCTGCATAAGGATTTCCAGGACGCTGAGGAATTTTTTCTTCAAATCTGTACGAGGGATTGTTATTTGGCCTAGTTCCTGGAATCGCCACTACTCGAAGGTCTCCGAGAATCTTCTTTCTTTGTCTCTTCATGGGAAAATACTCGGATACATCCTTCGCAGGTCAACACTGAATTATCATTAACCCCCTCTGTCCGTGGAATTATCCAATTCACTGGCGCACGATCTGAATCGAGGTACACTCGCGTATTTGTATTCAAGCCGGCCGAAGGTCTCCTGGAAATTATAAATTCATTAAACGGACGTAAATCAGACTGTAACAGATGCTCGTAAAAATGAGTTCGAACGGGAGTAAATCTCTCGGCGGGCGGGGGGGGGGGGGAAGTGTCTGTACCGAAATACATAAATAAGCTTGGCCCTCTTTTCTGGAGTAGGTATTTGCATATGCTAATAAAGCGAGCGCTCGTGGAAGAAATTGAAAGCTCGAAAACGGAGCAACTGCTTTCAATAATTACGTGTCTGTTTACTATCGCCGTCTGTGTAACGAACACTCTGTAACGTTACCAGAAAATCTCCCCGTCCCCTTTAGTATCATCTGCGACCATTATTCTAAACATCGCTTCATGGAACCGACTTGCTTCTCAATCCCGCATCTACTTAAGCTACGAAGAGCACCGAGCCAGAGCCAACCTCTCCGATGGAAAATTTTCATCTATTCGCTAGATCGTACACCGATCACGGTGCAAGGATTCAGTGAACCTTAACCACGCACAAGATCCCACCTTCCGAAGTCCCTTCGATATCGAATTCTCTGTCAAACTGCCGCGCGGATTCTTCAATCCCAATACGTGCACCGATACCTACATGCACGGCGCTCGTTAACAAACATCCCTTTCATCCGTCGCCTCCGACGCAACGAGCCCCCACATTCAGCAGCGCGCCGGTTTCTTGAAACATCAGCCGAGTGAAACTCATTTCGCGCGATCGAAAACGGATCGACTCGTTTGTTCGAGTGCCCGTCGTGGCTCGAGTATTCGATTACCGAGTAATGGGACAGGGCTGGTGTGCCCCTACGGGTTACGAGGCGGCCTCGGGGACCGTCGGAGGAAATGGTCCCGAAGTGTCGCGCGGCGGGAAAAATCGAGTGGGTTTTCAGTGGAGTCGCGAGAGGACCGGTTCCACGTGGACGCGCGACACTCGCTGGTAACCTTCCTCGTTCTCTTCATCTCCATCGACGGTATCTTGGCCGTTGCCCCCCCTCCTCCAGCTTGGTGGCTGCTTCTCTCTATTTGCTCTGCTTTCCGTTAACGGAGGTTAGTGTTTCGAAGGAGAGCGGAGCAGCGGCGTGAGCGAGCAGGGGACAGAGGGGAGAGCTCGTCGAGGGGGCACGGCCGCTGGACAAGGACGGGGAATGGAACAGAGTGGCTCTCGACACGATCGCGAGATTATACCTACACCCACGCCAGCAGATAATAGATAGTAATTGCAGGGTTGTCCGGTCCGGCTCGGAATCGGCTCGACAGATCGATCGCCTCGAACAGAAAAGAGGGAGATAATGATGCGCCCAGGAAGAAATCGTTCTCACATTATTTTCTCGCGGCACAAGCACCGACGCCGTTATTATTATTATTATTATCGTCATCATACATATGCACGTTGCACGTGTCCGTGAGTCTGCTACGTGCACCACGAGGTCCCGCGACGGCCATGGATCGAAAATCGAAACGGAGTTCGCGCTGGTCGATGGGGAGCCAAGTGTAGATACACATACCTACACACTCGACGCGGTCAACCTTTGCTATTGGTTCCAGTTCCGTCGTATTCTCTCATCACTGGGTACATTCCGATTTTTTGCATCGAGGAATTTAACAGGACATCGCGAATCGCGGTGTATTCTTTTCCTAGAGTTTGTCACTGGCGATTCAATTCTAATTGCCAACGGAATTTTTGTGTCAGATAATTTGAATACTACATATGTAGGTACGTAGAAAGTTTAGTGTTATGCGAATAATTGCGTTGGTCTTGCAAATTTATTGGGAAATAACAGGATCAAGAGCGTTACGAATACAAAGAACGATGAACATTAGTGCTGCGAGTTATCAGCCACGGGGTACGCTATTTTTAGCAAATTTTTGCAAATGGTATGCACGGAGGCTATCTGTTCGCAGAATTCATATTCCGACGGCCGAGCGAACGGTGCTCCACGATTATTTCGTATCGCGGTTCGTAAACACGCGATTCCACGTCGCCGCGATGGCAAATTATTATTTATCGGGGCCGATTCTGAGGCGCAAAGCCTAATCGACTAACGGAACGAATGCGCCGCGGCCAATAAATTTCGGTTTTGGCCGGCGATCTCGCTCGCCGGGCGATTGTAAATCGCCCACGCTCGCCCGTTCCCCGTTCTACCGATCTACACGATTAAAGATACTGCGACCAGATACCCTGTAAGAGACGTTTTTAGTGTTATCGCACCGGGCCGCGTCGTGTTGCTTTCTATATTTTCTCCAGGTGCTCTCAGAATCCTGATCTCGCTACGGTCGCGTTCAGTGGAGTTGATACTGTCACCTATTGGAAATTCAGTTCTGAATATCCCAACGCTCTGACAGGAGAGTGCAATGCCTCAGATTTCTATTTAGTGCACTTGAAACGTCAATTCACACGTATTAGTTCTGTGACGATTCAGTGGCGAAAAATATAATTTCTCTGATTTGGAACGGAGCAGTTCACACTTGTCCGTGTCAGTTACTCACGCTGAAACAAGGAGACCACTGACACTAACACCGCTGAACCTAACATTTTACCAAATGTCGACGCTTGTTACATCTGTAGGTCGAAACGAATCAATTTCACTCATTATTGTCGGAATAATAATTATCAAATCGTAGCCTGATGTTAAAGAACTATACAGTTATTGTTAATAAATTTCTTCGTGTTCTCTATGGCCTAATAAATCATGCGTAGTAAGTATTTCGTTATATATTTGTCACTAAAACCCCTAAAAATATTCCTAAAATCATTCATTTTCGCCGCGGCTAAACGTATGCAACCCCTTAACAGAATAAAACTGAAAGCTACCCTTTTCACGTTGCGTCAGGTTTGTTCTGCCACCGAGGATTTTGCTTGCACTGACCCGCGGTTGGGTCACGCCGTCCCGAGCGTGTTAAATCGATCCAGCGTACCAAGACAACCGTGCACAGGCATCTAATTGTACAGAGCGAGCAAACGCAATGTGTTCCTCGAGCACAGTAGCAATCCCCGGCTCGAAATCCTTTAATTTGCCCGATGAAAAGGCCGTCAGGGTGCGAGCGCGGGAGGCGGGCGTGTGATTGGTGTCGCGACGGGATTATCGCCAGGGAAATGCGGGTTTTATTTTCCTTTTTCGAGGACCTATCGAACTATAGAAGCCCGCGAGTCGATGCTCGTACGCGTCTCCCCCCCCCCCCCCCCTTGGAGCCGTGGCTCCGTGGCGCTTCGCCCTCTCGCTTACGCGACACGTCGCGTCGCCCCCGTCGTCTCTTTATCACTCCACCCTTGCGGCACGAACGACGTTACGAGGGCGATACCGAGCGACGCCCGCGATACCTGCACGAGCGGCTCTTTGTTCCGACGTGTCCGCCATTGTGCCCGCTTCCCGTTCGCCAGACTATCGCGATAAACAGCCGGAAAAGCCACGATGAATGACGCGCCGTACTGTAACCGTCGCGCCTCGCGACCTCTCTGCGTGTCGATACTCGCCCCGGGGCTCGAGGGATTTTCGTCCACCAGCCGCGAAGGTTGCCGCCTCGATCTCGCCGATCATCGACGAGAACTGGACGCGGACGTGGCTCGAGAAAAATTCGCCGCGGGATTAGTTTCTCGTCTGGTGTAATCAACGCGTAACGCGTTTCCCAACGTTTCCCTCCGGTTACAGTCTCTGATTCGTTGATTCGGAATTTAAATTCCAGATAGGAGGGATCCTATGCCGCGCAAACACATGCGCCGATCCTTTGGGCTTCGTACTCGCGCATTCCAAATATGTACGTTGCGCCTAATGAGCCTAATTAGGCTAATACGGCCAGTAATTAATACAAATACCGACGCGGATATAAAATTTAAACGGTTAGCCGTACCTGTAGCGCGTGCAGCCCTTAACGACTGTGACGCGTAGCTCGCCGCTCGCTAAATTACAGTCGCGTGGAATTTTAATACCGACAGCGGCGATTTTTTTGTGGAATTTAGAATTCCTACTTGTGGCTCGTTACTTTTCGTAGGAACGAATCGGGAGCTGCCGCTGGGAAAACAGAAAGTCGCTGTGAATAGTTTAGTACCTATCGAGCAAGTAGTCTATTTTAATTGGATAAGTGCCCAGGGTAAAGGAGATCCAACGCAAGATACATCCGTGATGCAGCGTTAAGTTAAACGGACGTCACGTATGGCTCGAGATACGTATAATGGATCTGGTAGACTTCGCGAGTTCGAGTGCCCTCACTTTCGTCGATGATACAATAACGAACAATCCAGGCTGTCAGCTACACCCTCATCCACTAAATAGAAGTGTATTAAGACTGTCAAACGCACTCCCATCGACCAAGCGAAAGAATGCTCGAAATATCTCAAGTGTTCCTCATCAAACAGTCTTGGAACGTGGCGTTCACGTTTGTATCTGGCGATCAATCTCGATCCGAGTCAAGACAACCAGCCTCTGTTTACCTAATCGGAGTTACATAATGCGGAAGTTGGAGCGGAACTTGGGCCGCACTTAGCGCTCGCGGAACAACGATTCCCAGCGAGGAGGTCCTCGGTGCATCGATGTTCAAAACGAAAAGTGTTCCTGATTCTCTTCGGGGAACAACGCCCTGGGGCTTAATTACTCGGCCGTGACAGCAACGCCTGAACGACTTCTCGTCCTTCTCTTCCTCCCTGCCGCCGTCGGTTGCTTGTTTTAGCAACAATTTAAACTCATAACGTTACAATGTAGCCCCGTTGTTTCGACGGCGCCGGCAGTGCCCGTGCGTGGAAGGCTTTGCCATAATTACTCGACCGGTAATACAGAACGGCCCTTGAGTGGCAGCTCATATTACTCGCCTAACCCGCGTGAAAACTAACCCCTTGGGGGGATGGGGGCGTGGAATGGGAATTACCCTGGGCTCGAGGGGTGAAGGACGGTCGCCGGCAGGGGTCCAGGGGGGTGAGAGCACCGGGGGGAAAAAAAGAACTCGTCGGCCTGCCTTTTCAACGATCTCCTTTCTACCGTCGCTGACGTCCCGCTGTACCTTTTACGGATACGGAGTGGCGTGGCAGAATGGACAAATAAATTACAAATTAACGTGCTGTAATTGAGCGTGCAATGACTGGAGAGGTCGCGTAGGAGTCGTCACTGATAACCGCGGACGCTGTGATTTGAATCTCCAAGGCTAATTGAAGCGATAAGGTCCGATTTTGAAGAACGAGAGGCGATCGAAGCGCGTTGACAAGTTACGGACAGACTCGACTGTACGAATTGGAAAACTCTCAGATAATAGAACTCATAGAATGAGTCGAATGCTCGCAGATAGCTGTGACTAATACATTACACCGGACGCGTATTTTATCTTGCGCACTAGCGCTTCCACTTAAATTCCACTTACCCGCGTCACGGGCTATCGGTGTGGTTGTCACTATTTATCGACAACGATATCCAGGGGCGCCAAACGGAGCGACAGCGCGGAATCCAAGGTAGCGGGGAACGACGTCCGATCGATCAAAAGAGTAACGATGATCGTCAGCGGCGAGGTCGTCGGGCCACCGATAACCGCCGACGCTCTCGCGACAATAGGAACCTGTTGAGTCACGTAGCATCGGTCGCGGAGCGACGCCGGGCGTCGTTACCTGCTACCTAACGCAATTCTATCGTGCGCGTTATCGCCGGCTCGGAGCGGCGGCGCTTTTTGAACATTTCCAGCGCGGCACGAGGGCGCGACTTTTCACGTTTCCGAGAAGAAGTTTGCACGTTAAACAGGCCCTCGGCCTTAAACGGGCTGCCCCGACGTCCTGCTTGACAACTTCCTGAGATAAGCAGCGCCGATAGAGGTGTAAGCTCCTGCCGCCTCGCCTTCCTTCGACCCTCGCCCTGCCTTCCCCCCCCCCTCCCCCCCGTTCGCGAGCCCCGTGCCTCATCGAGGACCCTATCTTATCTACTACAAACAAGAATTACGTTTGCCGCGTAATCTCCAACCGACTCGCGATTTATTGCACGAACCCGGGGCCTCGCGAAATCAGGCGATCGCACGCGTCACCGACCAGCCCCCCCCCCCCCCCCCTCTGGTCCTGTCGCGGCACGTTAAGGGCCCCTGACGCCGGGGTCCACTCTTATATAAGAATGATTTAACTGACCCATTCGCTGCTGCCCTCCGCGCACACACCCCTCCTCTTTTCCCTCCCTTTCTCGGAATTAATTTCTTCCCGCGGCGGCGTATTTGCCGTCGCTTGTCGCGCCCCGTCACGCTGGATTATTTGCCGGGATAATTAACGCCGCGACAACGCTTCGAATTAGTTCCAGGTGGAGTAAATTTTTGGGAGTGCACGTGTTGATAATGCGGTCGGTGTGTTTGGTTAGGTGGCCGGCCTGAGCGCGGTCTGAGGGGACCGCGATGTTTAAAGACTGCCGGGGCACACGGGACGCGGGGCTTTCTGAAAGCTTTTCCCTCTCATGTTTGTAAGTGCCAATAAACGTGGAAAATCGAGCGTGCGGCATTTTCTGTGTTTGCGCGCGCGGCTGTACGATTGCGTGGCTCTGGCTGGTACACTCCACGCGCTGGAGTACATAATTAGAGGTTTGGATTTTTACCAGGCAAGCTACACCGTCGAGTGGCACTGCACGGAGCACGGTATACTCCGAAAGGAGGCGCGCGTACCGGGGTTTCTCTTCTTGGCAACAAGTTAGCCAGGCACCCCGGAGGAAGCAGCGAGTATCCGTTCAAGGTTAACGTCTGATCGGGAACATTGTTGCAGGCTGTAAGTACAGCTGAAATGCGTCGGTAAAAGAAGGACTTATCGAGCCACGTCGGGTTGAAGCCGAGAATAAAAGGGAACACCGCGCGCGGGCACAATAACTTTTTCGATCGCATCAAACTTCCCTCGGCCGGGGCGTTGAAAGGCGAGCCGACCGAGCGTCCCGATTGCGAAAGCAATTACTCGAATCCGCTTATAAGATCAGCGCAACAATTCCGCTGTAATTACACAAGTGATATTCAAAAAGAACGAGCCCGCCAGCCAGAAGGCACGACCTTCTTGGATTTAGGAAAGCTGGTCCGTGGAAACGAGCCTGGCAAAGACAAAGCAGCCGGAGCCCGATGGGGAGGGCGGCGGGGAAGGGGCGAATCGCGAGAGAACTTAAAGGGTCTGATCAAGAGAGAGAAGGGGCAGAAGAAGAGTGGACGAGGCGGGTGACGGGAGGGGGGTGGGGGGGGGGGGGAGGAAGAATAAGCAGGAACGGAGCAAAAGGAGCAAGAGGAGCAAGAGGTGCAGGAAGAGTAGTAGAAGTGGTGGAAGAAGAAGTAGAAGAATAAGTGAAAGAAGGAGAGCGAGGCTGGTGGCTCTCTGTCGTGGTGGGGGAGTAAGTTGTTGGAAGAAAGGGTTTGAGGCGAGTCACCGAGCCTAACCGTGCACCACTCGAACTCGAACTCAAACAACTTTAAGCCGTGTGTACTCGCGCAAACAAAACAGCGCACTAATTGCTTACGTCACTCGGCAAGTCAATGGACTTCTTGACTGAGCACTCTGTGAGTCATACAACGAGTCCCGGCGAGAGGTGCACCGTCGAGCCACCTCGGGTTTCAATTAAATCACGTCCACGCACTGTTTACCTCGTATAAACGCACCCAACTCCCTTATATATACCGTCCTGCGCAACTCCGCCAGCTCCACGCTAATGACGATGACAAGACGTGGAGAAGAGAGGCGCAAGGGATCATCGTTATCCGACCGGGATCGCTTCTTTTTCTCTGCCCTGCGCGTTTGATTGATACACGCTCTAAATATAATTAGGGGCCATTAAGGACGATAATTCGCGGCGACGGGTTCCGCGTGTTTCTGCCTTTCTCCGCCCGATTATCCTGGCTAAATCGAACAACGAAAATTAGATCGTTAGTGACTTAATTCCCGCGGACCTGGACGATCCGCTCGGACGCGATCGGATTGAAATTGCTGGGAGCAGGCGAGCCCGCTGGACGTGCAAGGTTAGCGATAATGACGGCAACGAGGTCCAGGTACGTGTACCGACTCTCTGCCCACTCTCGATACTCTATTAATGCCTCCTGTTGTCGGCCATACTCTCTTGCATTACTGTAATCGCTGTCCCCCGAAGCATGCCCGGTATTAATACAAACGACTGTCCATCGACGCGACGCAGCTGTTCGTCGTCCAGGTAATTCTCAAGGTTAACAAAAACATGGGGCTTCGGTGCCTGAACGATGACGTTCTGACCGGCAAAAACTTGCATTTTCTCATTGCAACATCGGCTGTCTGTGGATCTCTGAAAGAGTAATCCTGAGGAAATGGGTTTCGACCCGACCAATGTCACTTCCTTCAACCCTGCCGAGATTAGGGGAGACCGGGGTAAGTTGTAACACGTGGTAAATTGTAAAATCTTTTGAACGACAAATCTGGTAACCCACAGCATGCGAGAGCTGCTTGACGATATTAACACCGTCGGTTTTAGTGACACAAACGAGCGTTATGTATTCATTTTGTGGTTATAGCCCAGTATTTTAGCATGTAGAGCACGTAAGTAAATTATGTCTTAGCACTTTTATTTCAATTAACCGTCATTAGAAACCGTTTGAATTTTTGCTTCTTTGTCGCAAACCAGAGTTGGGCAAAATGTAATCTAATTACAACTTACAAATTACGATTAAAATGTAATTGCGTAGTTGATTACACATTACTTTCTGTAATCGTTCATTTAGGTAGTTGACGAAACCAAATGATCAATTATCTAAATTAACGATTACAGAAAATCATGTGTAATCAACTACGCAATTACATTTTAATCGTAATTTGTAAGTTGTAATTAGATTACATTTTGTCCAACTCTGTCGCAAACGAGTCTGTACACATTGGTTTATTCTAATGTGTACGCAATTTACTAATTTGATGATTAGTTTCTCGTTTGCTGAGATAAAACGCAAAAATTCAAGCTCGGGGTACTGCACTCTAAATAGTGATAAAGCAAACACGCTATTTACTGACACACCGGAAAATGATGCTCTAACCTGCGTTCCACATTAAAGCATACTGGTTTCGCGCAGGGATACACTGTTGATTGGTAGTAAACTGGCAGGGAAAGTGCTACGACCAATCGCGTATGTCAGATCCGTGGGAGCTGCGCAGATCTGTCGCAAATCGGTAGGGGCGTAGGTATGCTCTTATATGGAACGCAATTTAGACGAACAACAGAACAATCGAGAATCCAAAAAGTAGAAAAAAAAAAGTATGAAGGCAAAAGTGAAGAAAGCGAAGAAGAAGATTTTGATAGAATCAGATGAATAAGCAATGACTGTTTAACTCATGTATATCAAATGTTTAATAATAATCTGCGTCTTCAGTTATATTTTTCAGAAATGTTTATTTGTGTTCATATTTGTATTTAAATAAGTAAAACAGATGTGTTACAATTTACCCAAATTTTTACCCCGAATTAGGGGCACACTGTAACAAAGGTTTAGATTTATTTAATATGAAGCTAGATGTCTAAGTGTCCAAGATTTTGTCACGTACTTACACTCAATGAGTTCACCACATATGTAAATGAGTCACAAATTATTTCCTGATTGAGGAAAACACTTTCGAGAAAAAACTGTGAATACTTTTTTTTGTTACACTCTGCCCCGGTCTCCCCTACTATTTGAACGTTTCCGAATGTCTTTCTATTCCCAGTGGTTGGTACACCAAAACTTAACAAATCGATCGGATGTTTTCTTCAAGACTCGGTTGAATGGAGCTCCGAAACAACGGATGTTAACAGAACAGGTGGAAATACGAGGGGTGTATTGGACCATGCAGCACATATCCCCCGCGGTATGCAAGGCTAGGCAGGGGTGGAGGGGCTATAGAAGCTATCTTAGATCGAACGGAGTCCAATTACCGACGTTATTAATTAATCCCCTACCCTTGCTAGCCGCTCCATCGTCTCTCGCTTCTATTCTCAACCCCATCGTCGTCCGTCTGTCCGCCAGAGATACCTGCTAGGGATATCCCCTCCAGCGTGGTTCGTACTCCATTACCAGGACCACGGTCTTCGAAAGCTTCCTGGTCCTTTAAACACGTGCTCCAACCCTCCGCGATCCTGGGGCCATTATCTCGTGGATGAATTTTCTGCGATCGAATGTTATCCAGAAAGATATACCACGCATAAAATTTCCTTAACCTAACAAAGAATAGGGTGGAAGAAGCAGTCTTTTATGAAACAATCCTATTGCTGATATAATTGATTTATTCCAAGGATATCATTCTGCACGTATGGATTTCAAGCCCGAGACGCTTCACACCGAAGTGACGAACCAATTCATGAAGCAGTCGGTTGCCGAAAATCCAAGCGGATGCCGCGATTCGGTTGGCCGCACCGAGGCCACCCGGGTTTACGTCGCGATGCCCGAGCGCGCAGCCTTGACGCGGGCTCTCGAGGTCTTTATTAACTTTTTGCGATCGCGATCGAGCCGAGCGCCGCGCGGGCAATAATCACCGACCGAAACGTCCCCATCGGCACATAAAGACGACACTTTCTTGCCGCGATTGCGCTTATCGCCGTTTAACATCTTCCGTCGTTTGCGCGCTGAAAACCTGTCCCGCCTCGCTCGTCTATCGGCAACGCGGCTCTCGTGGACGCGATCTCGATAACGGGGCGGTTTTTCGACCAGCCCCGCGAAAACGATAAGTCGCGACGCGCATCAGGGACCCCGGCTGACAAATCGAGGCCGACCGTTTGCGCGGCTATCGCGGATCGAGAGTCTCCCGGGGACGGGAAGAAGGGAATCGAACGGTTTTCTAACGACGAACGGTGTCGATCGGTTCCCTCTTTCCGGGCAGCGACTGTCCGTGGAATAAGCAGAGGAGATAGCCAGGAGAGGGGTTAGGAGGGAGATGCCGGCTGGAGGAGGAATAGAGATCCAGCGAGGGAAGTTAGAGGAGAAGCTAGTCGCTTTACCGAGCTGGTTTTTTGCTCGCGGGCATCCTGATTGGTGTTTTTGCCCCGAGCTCGATCGGATCGAGTCAGCACGGCTAAGGTAAAGCCAAGAGGCTGCACGGTGTCAGTCAATTACGCCTTAACAATGGGGTTACGTTTCAATTACATCGACGAGGAATGGGGTATATCCACGGACCCTCGATGGAATACCGGTCATTCGGTACGGGGCAACAGTAGTTCCAACAGCCGCGATCGTTTGAGTCGCCACGGATAAAGCCCGTACACGGCGTTTACTATCGAATTAAAGCCTGTCGTTTATGGAGCGTCGCTGCGGCCATTCGCGACTCTCCCGCTCGCCGCGATCGCGACGCTCTGGGACTTTTCGTTGGATGCACAGTGTGTTCACGAGGTCAGCCATTGAATACGTCTGTCACAGACGAAACTGAGACTGGCCACGCGCAACACTCCGGTGTCAGCAAACGTGCCTTTATTCTCTTCTTTCTACTTGCTCGATTGTGACATTCATATCCTTTCATTTGCTCAATACACGGCACAATCGGTTCAATGCCGCCTCGATTAGCCCAATTTCACGCAGCCGGTTTTTCCCATCTCCGCTCGTCTCACGTGAAACGTCCCACGATTAACCGTGAACGATCGAACGGCTCTTAATTGATACTCTCCAAGAATTCAGCGCAGAGAGGAACAAAACCCACCGAATCTCGCCGTGTCCACCGGCAACAATACCGTGTAACGAGTTCACGAGCAAAAAGTAGGCGCGCGAAAAAAACGAGCCGAGGCGCTGTGGCGCGACACCCGTTTTCCGTGAAGTTCGATCAATCGGAAAAAAATGGCGTGGCATGACGTACCGCTGCGTGGGTCCGAGACAGGCCCTCTCCCGGGGCCGTGGTAGGTGCAGGGCATAAGGCCCCGGAGTCGTCGAACCGGCAACGTCGAGACGCTGTGGTCCCGCGGTCTCTCAGGTAAGGAGAAAAAGGGAGAAAAAAGCCGCGGCAGGGGGGGGGGGAGGAGGAATCGCCCCCTAGAATGTCCTTTGTCGCGGTCCCCTCCCCCTGCCTGCTTGCCTTCGTCCACCCTCTCCACGACGACGAGTCCTAAGGCCCGTGTTCGGGCCCTTCACGTGCGTGGAATGCGTGCTTCCACTCGGCCGAGGAGACTTTCGTCGGGCCATCTTTGTATTTTTCGGTACTCGCGCGTGTTAGGTGCAATTAAACGAGCGAACCGTTTATACTTTGCATTACCATCGTTTGCAATTGGGGCGAGCTTGCCAGTTCTTACACGCGGTACCTCCTCGTGTGTTTGTCCGAAGCGTGTGTAATGGGAAAGTCGAGGAAAGTCGAGTTCTTCAGTTCTTCGGCAGTAGGCTGAATGTACATAGATTGTTATTTCAACGAGGCACACATGCATGCGGTAATATCGAGGTAATACCGATGTCCACGACGCTTCCATTGCACTTGAAGCTTCTGGAGATGCCCCCCGGTGCCGCCATTTTCATCGGCGACTCTCTCAGCTTCCCTAAATTGCCGTCCATCCGCGTTGTTATATACGAAATCAACGAATCTTGATCGCGTGTCCGGCGCATCGTAAGCTCCGTGAAGAGGGATTATTGAAAAGGGAAGAAGACGAGGCTGGAGGAGCATAGGGGCGGAGGATGGGGAGGCAGAACGGTATATACGAAAGCATCTTCTCAACTGTCGAATCGAATATCTGGGTAATGGCTTTCTGGGTCTCCCGCTGCCAGGAACACGGTCCCATCTACGGTGAGCTTAAATTAAGGGTGGACCCCTTCATTTTCTTAAAATATTAAATCATCGTCCTGGTGTCGCAGCGGGGCTGCCACGGGGCCCGGGGATCCAAAGAATGAGGCCCCGGCCGAGGAGGAATTAAAATTCATTGGCCTCAGAAACCCATGTCACCGGCCGAGTGCCATCGTAAATACCTGAGTCTCTTCTCGGTTGAGCGAGGTCACCGTAAAAATTATGCTTCCACGGTTCACCAAGGCCAAGGGCCGATGATCTTGCGCCGCCGCGACAGCCGTACACCAATTCACTGGATTTATAAACAAGACTGTTCTCCGACCGACGGCGAAGCAATTACCGTATCATCCAACAGAGGAATACAGAATCAAACTCATTTTTACGCAGACAATCTATCCGGACCCGCGAAAGAGCTAAGGGGCGTATTCGACGCAACAGTGTTTATTATCCGGCACAATAAGCCGAGATTAAGCGCGTAATTGTAGGCCGGGCGAGGTGGCTGGTGGAACGAGGTAAGTCGGGGCGAGGGCGCGCAGGTGCAAAATACGCTTTCCTGTTAATCTTATTCGAATGACTGGAGGCGGCCGTTCCTCTCCTGCTTTGCAAACACTCCGGCTCGCTCGGCTGCAGCATCAACAGGCTCCTTTAAATCGTACGGCAGATTCGTTAGAAGTCGTCGGGACGCATTAGCCGCCCCTTTAGCCCGTTTCCAGCGGCCACGTTACCGCGATACGATCTTCGGAGGCGACCGAACGGAACGAGCGGGGCCCGGCGTTCAGAACGAGAAGGAGAAGCGCGACAACCAGCGACGCAACTGGTTTGCATCCGCCGTGTGAGATTTTCATCTGTTTTCTCGGAAATTCCGGCGAATAATCGCGGAAAGGTGGAAGGGAGCGGGGTAGAGGAAAGCAGGCGAACGGTGGAGCCGCATCCTGGCTGGGAGGACGAGCACCGGCGACTCTTTGCGTGTCCTTAGTCGTGCGAGGTATGTGATCGAGAGTATCGCTGCCTCGAAAATGGAACGCCAAATCGAGGGAAGCATTTAGCATATCGCGAAAAGTGGAACGCAACCAGTCCCTGTGCTCGATGGATATGAGTAGCCGTGGGCGATGGACTTAGGTGCTTGAAGCATACTTCTTGGCCATTTCAGGCTCAGGCCTATGCGAGGTCCTGTTGTGTGGAGACTTTAATGGCGATATTCACGAGGCTTGAGTATATCCGTGGTGATTCCTGAGCGTGTACAGAGGGTGGATAAGAGGGTCGTAAACCAAGTGCTAATTTAATTACGAAGAGCATAATGAATATCCTAAAGAAATGGGGAATAAGTTGTCGAGGCATCGACTATTGTCCAGTATAATTTGTATCGTATCCCGAATGCGATCATAGTGGACGAAACTTGGCATTGGCTACGGAGGACTGGAATTGGCTGTCGAGCAAGATTCGAGATGCGCTGTACGTTCGAACTGAATCGAATGCAGATTAAATAAGTTGTTCTAGGTGTATCCGAATCGAGTGCAAACTGGACTTCGGTCGGGTGTATTTTGGCTTGGATCTGAGGTCAACTTAACCGCGATGATTCAAACATGAGGATCAAGAAGATGGAACGTTATTCCTGTGAGATCACTCTCTATGTCTCTATCCTCCCGATCGCTACGTCCGAATAATATGAAATACTTTTACTAGCGCTTCGAAGTCGTCGTGTTTCAGCTCTGACGAGTCAGTATTCTTCCCGAGTAGAAAGCCTCTTAGCGTCAGAAGGGTTAATCGTTTTTAAAATTTCCGACACGTGAAAGAGGAGAGAAAGAAAGAGGAACCGAGTGGGATGACCTGGGGGGGGGGGGCTTCAAAAGAGCGTATCTCGCGTAAGCACAGAACAGAGCCGGGTACCTGTTGACAGACATTTGCATCTGAATGGAGCGCGCTGTTCCACTAAACGACTCGCCTAATCTCCCCGAGATTATTTTCTCGAGGACACGAGTTTCCTTCCCATTACCACCTCTTACGGTGCATTATTGTCCGTACTTTTTTCCCCGCCCCTCCCCGTTAATCCTGTCGAATCGAGCTTCGTGATCTGACGCGGCAAGTGGGCCCCCTTCTGTGCGCAATTTTCCATCGATCTTCCCAGCTAGCTCGCTTCGACCGGGTCTCGTCCTTGGCTAGGATGGCGGAGCAAGCGTCGAAGATTTCAATGCGAACGATTCGAAGCTTCCTACGCGACGAGACGTATGATCCTCTCGGAACGGCGACACGACAATCGCATAATTAAATTTACATAACATGTCGCGGTGGGCTATCATATCGAGGATATTAAAGGAAGGCGGTGTCCGCAGAGCTAATCGATCATTCTCGCCGCAGGGAGAGAGAGAGAGAGAAAAGGGCGCACGATATGCCTGGACAATTTATATCTCCCTTGTTCGCAAACTACATTCTCATTCATGAGGCATACGCGTTGCGCCGCTCGATTCTAGGTCGACCGATTTCCTTCAACCGGATGGAAGAATCTCGGACATAACAGGATACGACCCAGTTTGTAGGTACCTACTTATCTGCGTGAAAAATTGATGACTTTTCGGTTTCGGTTCTAGGCGGCTTATCGAGCCCAGAGAGGGTGAAGTGGGACGAGGCCTCGATACCGGAACGAAACCGAGGGGAAAACGATCTTGCCCGCCTGAAAGAACCTAGATAAACCTAATTTAATTAATAGGGTCCGCGTGGACGCGCATTACACCACGCACGGCGGGATTAACGACCGGATAAGATTGTTAATTTCACGTCGGCCGTCCATCATGTCAATGAGGAGATACACCACTGACAACGTGCTTCAGGTATACCTTACGTCCCTCTGCGCCATGGGCTTGTATCTCTGGATAGGGTGGATGTACCAGTAAATCAACAAGTAGGGGAGAGGTGGGATGAAAGAGACACTTTTGTTTAGGACCACATAGTAAAAAAACTAAATAACCATTCGAGTTCTAATTGGTAACATTAGAAAGGCCAGTTATCTGGCTATAACAGTATACGGTCATATTAAGCTTCTCTCTATATTTACATGTCTTATTTTTCGCTTTCTAAAAGAGTGTGTTTTGTCCCTTTCATAAATTCGCTGTAATGAAAGGGACATGGGTGTTCATGAATGGGACAGTGTAATAAAACAAGGTAATATTAATGTTATTCCTTTAACTATTATTTCGGCTGATACCGAAATCGCAGTATTGATGTCGACAAGTCTACAAGTCGACGTTTTTCTCAAGTTACATAAATACCACGGCATTGCTAAAATAATTGTAACAAACTTTACATTAAGCTTACATACTTAAGTAACAAAGAATAATCCTGACATTAAAAAACAAACGATAATACTTTCATTAATAACCAAACACATAATCCTTAGATTAATCCAAACAATGTTAATTAAAAGATCTTAATTGGCACGAAAATTAATCAAAAACATCTTGATGTGTGGTAAATATTCTTTTATTAACAATGTTTGGTTTATCATAGTAAGATTTTGAAGGGAACACTTTGGAAAGGGGTGTCCCTTTCATAAATTTTTCTTGTGTCCCATTCATAAATATGGCAACACAATTGAAAACCTAATCTCAACAGTTACAATATTGAACAAAAGATTATCTGACATATGTCTTATTGTTCCTGAATAAATATCAGTCCAGATGTAATAATAAAGAAATCAGTCATTGGTTACAGCACTTGGCAAAATGTTTCGAGAAAACATGAAAAAATTTACTTTGAACCACGAAGAAATTCAACCGACATCTTTGAAATAGTAGCGACCTGCAGTTAGTCGTGTTTGGCCATGCATTAGTGTTGCTACAAAATGAAAATACTTTCGTCGTGAGAAGAACCTTTATCTTTCAGATAATTGCAATGTCCCTTTCAATACATGTCCCTTTCATCCCACCTCTCCCCTACCAGTGCTTGAACATTTTTTATTAAAACGAGTCAAATAAGTTATTAAAATAAGCAACTAATTAATTAGAGACTTCTTTTAATTTCTTGCTTCATATCCAAACGATTTTTGCAGCACGTGGAATTAATCGCGCTACAAACATAATTTTATAATAGTGTTCATTCATTAAGTACCTACACTTAAGTGTTCATTTATTGATGCGTTCACCCAACGCGTGCGAGGTCGTGCATATGCGAAGAGCTCGAGGAACATGGCCGCGGGTTTTGAGATCTTTCTGTGGCCGCTGCCTTGATACGTTTCGTGTGGTTTGCCTTTGCGGAGGAATTACGAAATAATCCTGCTGAAAATTGTTGCTCAAGGATTATCGAAGAGCAACTGCTGTAGAATGTTCCTTCTCGCCCTGTTCTTCTTTCCTATTCCCCAGGGGTTCCGGAGATTGCTCTTTCGTTCCCTCGAGACGGTCGATGCCTCGAGGTATCCCCCCTCCGTGATAAACACGAACGATGACTCCAATCAAAGTGCTCGGACATCGATCGCTCGCGATTCAAGCACAAAGGACGAAAGAATCAACGTTCGAAGAAAGTGAATCCGTGCTCGCAGCTGTAGCGAGCCATCACCGTCCCGAATCTCCAGGTCTCGAACGTAATATGCACACCCACCGTTATATCAACCGAATCACAGGCATCCAATGACGAAATCAACGCTCGGGGCTCTTTAGAGGGAACCGCGCGTATCGGCGCACAAAAGGCCATCCTGCAACAATAAGATAATAGAAAATTCTTTAACGCCGTCTCTTATTGTGTTTCGCGTCTCGGTCCGTCTGTGAACGGCGTTCCTCGAACGGGGCTACGGGCTAGGGAGAGCAGAGGAACGAGCGCGGAACAGAGGGGGAACGGGTTGCCTGTCGAAGGGCAAAGGGTGACGGAGCGAATGGGGGGAGAGGGAACAATTAAAACACATTTATACGCCGGCCAATTCGTGATCACCATTCTCGTCGGCGCTGGGCCCTGAATAGGTCCCTGGATGACGTATTAACTCATATTTGTCTCCTGACAATACCCGGCTAAACTCTCTGCCCAGGTGTCCGACGTTTTACACTCTTCCATCTCTCTGGAGGACGTACGGGGCGACGAGCGTGCATGCTCGGAATTATAATGGGATAGACCATAACAGGACGGTAGGGACCGCGGGCCACGGAACAAGCCGGGGGAGTCCCAGAGGTAACAGGATTTCGTGAAAGAAAAAATTTCATTTGACCGAGAAAGGAGCCGGGAGGCAGACTCCGAGGGAGGCAACGGCATACGCGGTGTCGTAAATAGGCCCAACCCGTAATAACACGGTTCAGGCGTCGATCTCGATCGGGCCTCAATGAACCGCGTAAAAAAATTGGACGTATCGACGCGTAACACGGGCAATGCCGTGCGCGAATTTTTCTAGCGATACTTTCTTAAACGTTACAGATCCCAGGACTCTGATAGAATCGTTCCATAGTGACTAAGAGGTGCGATAATGTTCAGAGTTATTTAACGCGCGGCAGTGAGCAAGAGGTTGAAATTTTCTCGACTCTCGAATTCCATTGGATAATATGCAAAAGGGAGAGGGGCGAAAAGACAGTAGACGCGTGATCGATAAGGGGCGAAGGGACGCGCATCGCCGGCCCTGTCGGTACAGTTCCACATTCCACGTTCTCGACGGGTGGCCCGTTCCCCGAGTATCGCTGTCCTCCTCCGATTCGTATTAGAGGCACGACAGTCTCGTTGTGTGTTTTTGTGATTGATCACGTGATCTCGTCAGTCGATATAATAAGATTCGCTTTAATCTGCCGGGAGATGGAACGACGCCGCCACGGTCGCAGATTACCGCATACCAAGATAAAAACCCTTAAGGACCGTTCCCCGTATCTACTCCCTCGCATATTGCTTCTCTGATGCAACCGTGCAACATTGCCTGGTTAGGCGACGATGCGCATTACGTCGATTCAACTGGAAATTCATCTTCTCCTTCATAAGAGACACCTTTGTTCGGTATACCGCGCACAAATGGACACGATGATCTTTCTAATCAAACGTTATCCTCCATGTAATGTATAGGGTTGCCATGCGTCCCGTATTTCACTGTTCCCGTGAAATATTTTACAGAGTAAAATAAACCATTACCTACCCACTTTTTTCATGTTTTATTTATTTAGCACTTAAACGTTCCGTAACAATGCTTAGCAATTATGGCAACCCTAAAAATAAACCATTACCTACCCACTTTTTTCATGTTTTATTTATTTAGTCCCGTATCCATGCTTGGCAATTATGGCAACCTTATCCATGTATCACACGCGCAGAAGAACGTCTACTCTGTCGCTTGTAAATGGTAAATAAAGCTTCTCTCTGAATCGATGTCGTACTGGGATCGAGGAGTAAAAGTGTATCGAGAGCCCGTACGAGTTTCGGTCTCCCAGTAGAATCAAAACCGAGATATCGCGTGGTTAAGATTCATTAAAATCGCAAACACGCCGGATCCCGTCCAACCTGAGCGCCCACCGCCGAACCAAGTGGGCTGAAGGGGGTGGAACAAAACGAAGAAAGGGAGGAAGGGTGAGGCTAGCGGAAGGAAAAAATTTTTTAGAGCCGAGCGTATTTTTCCCGATGTCCGGCGGCCGCTTAATTAGCTGCGCGTATCTACATCGCGGAAGCGTTACATCGCGAAATGTTTCGAAGCCCCCTCCTCCCCCCACGTCGCTGATTACGTCGGGCCGCGTTTACACGGCCAGAAAACTTCGGAATTATTCTCGATTATTCAAATTCGCAACCCTTGCCGCGAGCCGCGCTAGGCCCGATTCAAATTTATGCAAAAATCCGGCAACGCGAGAACCACCGGTTCTTATTAATATGGATCAATTTGACGTACACCAGCCGGGGCCCACCGCCGCATTTACGTCCACCGTGGGTAGCGTCGGGTCCTTTTTCTCGTCGCGCCACCTCAAATTGGACCACCTGACCGACGCGAGATGCCTCCGCGCGAGGGTCCACCGTCCAGCTGGAGGACGACTCGTCATTTAAAATAGCCTCAGCGTCGAACGCTACCAGTCGACTCGTCGCGAATGTTTAACAGTGGCACTCGTACGAGCGGGGCGAATACCTATAGCGCGCCACCGTGGGCGAGACGAGTTAATTCGCGCTACGTCGGTTTGAACTTGGGCACGCCGATGCCCTTAATAGCCGCATCGTCTGCAATTCGAGGGCGCCCTTAAACGCGGCTGAGGGGATCCGCGCAAAGGCTGCACGTCGAAAGTTAGCGAAATTCAAATTCGAACCCGATGTGGCTTGTTACGCACGCGTTATTCTGTAATTCCACTTTTAGCGAGTTAACCTCCCCCTCCCCCGCCCCCCCCCCGCCCCGGCACTTCGCAGTTCCAAAGAAAGTTAGCACGCTGAACTTCACCCTTGAAGGGCGATGCCAGTGGCACCCAGATCGCGTATTTTATTTCTCAACCTTCTTTCATCCTACGATTCTATGTTCCAAAGATGACGTTACGTCCGACGGCGTCGAGTATCCACGCGTGGAGCAGAAGTTAAGGGTGTCTTCTTCGATCCCGAAGCCGAATCTCTGGAGATTTGAGGGTGAGTGTGATTTTGCTTCTGGATATTGTCTGTTGTATTAGATATTCCGCGACGATTAGGGCGATCAAATATGACGGAGGAACTGTGTCGATGCGTTTGTCATGGCTGGTAAGACGCGAATCGCGCGTCCTGACGACGTTCGATGAATAGAATTGGGCAGAGTCGCCGGGAAAGAAAATATTTGACGACCGCGTCACGCGCCCTTAGAGGATTGCGCGCGACGAGTGGCGGTAAGTTGGAGCAGGAATATCGCGGAACCACCGAATTTCGTATTCCCGGATGGTAGGCTAGTCAGCTTCTGACAATACCGCCCAAGTGACGTCGCCGTATGTACGCAGTATGTACACCTAACTGTGCCACGCGAAATGTCCGCCTGACCCTATTGTAGCAATGTCTTTGAACGTGCAAAAGAAACGGTGCGTCGAACAAGCCTCCTACGGCGGAACAGCACTCCCGTACCCGATTAATTCGCTCTCGGCCGTTCGATTCGGCAGAAAAAACGCGCCGGCCGGGTGGGTGTCCTATGAAAAATTCGCGCGGTAGACAATGCTGGTTGATTTGTAGGAGCGCGCGTATCGATGCGTTCGGTCAGCGAATCGCAAAGTATCCGCGAGGAGAAAGGGTGACCTGGAGGGAGAGGGGGAGAAAAAAAATCACGCGATACAGAACATTTTGTTTCCGATCGTCGGACGAATGAGCCGGCAAATTGGTGTGAAATTTAGCCGGCTTTTGCGAGCCGTTTAAACCTTTCGCTATGCCGCGGCGCGCTCTGTAGAGTTTGCTGCACGCAAATGAAGAATTGTCAGCCAAATACGGTTCGAGAGTGGTAAGGGGCGGCAGCAGGGGATGAATGGGGCCGTAATGCCGGGTCTACCCTGATTGTTGCCCTCTTCTCCCTTCCTCGACCTCTCGAACCCATCGGAATTTCCAGTACGAATTTCCGTCGGTGCCTGCGACGTCACTTCCGTCCCAGGGACAAACGGAATCGTCAGGCTGCGGCTCCGCGTCCCGTAGCGTCGCGTTCCAGCTCGCGTCACCTCGCTCCGGAGGCGCGGCCGTTTTCTGTCACCGTCGAGTAGCCGATCTTGGATCGCTGCGGTGCTAATATACGATCGACAGGGATCCGTCGGAGAGGAGCAGGTAACGCTGGTGGTTACGAAGTGGCGGCCATCCGTTGAAGATTTCGTCGAAAAAGTGGCAGCCTCTCGGATTGCTTTCTCAGAATGTCGGTTTCCATCGGATTAATGAAGCGTTTCGTTGATTCCGCCGCTGACCGCTCGTGCTGGTTATTCGATTACCGGGAGGCAACGATGATTGGTAGGTAGAGGCCAATGAAATTCCCATACAATATCGCCCCATGTCTTTCACACTCCGGTGAACTTTGACAATCGGGCTTTTTCGGCATTGAATGGGAACGCGGTCAATTTGAGCCAAACGATCGCTGACAAGCAGAACTCTGACCGCACTGGAGTCCTCTAAAAACCTCGAAAACGTCGAATAATGCTCTTAAAGACCGTGACAACCTTTTCTTCATCGAGCAGGCTGCGCATCCAGCTGCGCCCGGGACTCTGGGAAAGTAGTAGTCCTATGCATGCCCTCCATGGAAATCCTGTGATCAACAGCACGAAGAATCTTTTAACTATTTCGCTTGTAATAATGATACTACGATGTCTTCAGTATTTATCTGACAATATTAGATCATCGAAGTACAAGTACCAGCTTCTTGCAACTAATCCTATATAGTTTTTGGTATAGTATTATGATACCATCTGCGAAGGATCTAAATTCAAATTGTAACCCAACAATCCGACTCGTCGATTCTTCTCTCCCCTAAGGAAGTCTCTGTATTTCATTGTCTTTTAACAGTGCCACCCTCAATGAGATTTTAGGGGATAATGTGGGCACGGAACTACGCACACGTATCGACGGACACGCGGGAGCGACGCGCCGCGAAATCGTTCTTTCTGTTCTCGCGTGAAGTGTGTGGCAGTGGTGTTTGGGGGGCGCGATAACAGCCCCTGGATAATGATACGCGTAACCATTCGCAATATTGTATTACGTACGCGGTGTCGAGGCATTGTTTCCGGCGTGTACCAGTGTCATCCTCCGTCGCGAAATGGCCCGACACGTTTTCTCGCTTCCCCTCGCGCCACCCTCGAACCACCCTTGCCGAGGGCTGCTCCTCTTTCGTGTTTCACGCTACTTTCGCGTATTATTAGCGCTAACACGCGTTCCCGATGCTGGCTAATTTGAATGATACCGCAGTGTCACATTAGCGTCGACCTTTGCTTCGAAAATATCAGATAATAGTGGTATTACAGTGGTATCAAGTGAGGATTGTTGAATTAAATTTTTGGGAGCTAAATTATGAGAACGTAATGCCCACCTATCTGATTTCAATCATTACTCTCTCGTCTTCCTAGTTATCGCAGCTTCTATCGACTGTTATTTGTCACGAGTATCATTTCTCGATACAATCTATCAGGATACGGCAGCTTTTAATTATTTCACCCTCGCTCACCGAGCAGCGCACGGGCTCGAACAATTCAAGGATGGTTGTTTCCGTTCTTTTTTCGTTCCAACTGCGCTCCCCCCGCGACACCCTCGCTGGAACAACACCGGGGGTGTTTCGTTTCACGCTTTACGCCGCCCGTCCTCTTTATTATCGTTATCGTCATCATCGTAGCGCAGTTTTAACGTAGAAGCGCGACGCGTATGTCGCGTTACTTTTCTATAGCCGGCGTTCCCCTGTCGTTGTTACGAGGAACCGCGGCGCTAACCTTCGACGTGATTGCACGTTGAGATCGTGCGATATTTTAATATAGCCAATCCCCGGCAGATCCTTGAGTGCCAATTGTAGAATAACAATTTCGTTTGTTGGGCTTTCGACGTCGATAGGAAAAGGACGGATGGTACAGTGCTGCGAGGAACTGGGAAGCCTGCAGACTACAGTACTCGCTTTTATAACGACGAGTGTGCTCAATCCTGGAAGTATTAAACGTGAAATTTAGTTGCTCGTCTGTTCAGCAAAATACGGTGATAGTTGTTTGGACGGGGGTTGAGTACATATAACAAGCGAACGCAAAAGCAGCGGGTCGAAGAGAAGGAGAGGGATGTCGGGGAGCAAAGATTGAATTTTGAGGCGATCTGCGTAACATAAAACCGAAATTCAATTAGAATCCGTGGCAGCTTTTGTGAGCCAGCACTGAAGTTGCACACGTGCGCCAGCCGATAGAACAGTGAAGGGGGTGCTTGAACAACGCTGCTGGGACTTCACAAAACAGATTTAGCAGGTGAGGTCGCGAGCAACAGAGGGCCCCGGCAAAGAAAGCGTTTAATTAACCCTTTGATCTCGAAAACAGCCGTGCCGGTCGCGCACTTAGCTAACAGGCTACATTGATACCGAACTTCGTTAAGCACTTTAACCTTTACGAGCTTCATTTTCAAATTAATCCGCCCTGTTGATTCACCCGACAGTCTCCAGTCTTCGAAAAAACACGCCTCCGCCCAGCGTCTCTCATATTCTGCCACGCAATCTTCGCGCGAGCGGCCCTTGTTATTGTACATTCTCTTCCCTTCATTTATAATTCCTACAAGAATCCCTTGTTCCCCAGACAAACGATGAATTATTTTGCGAAACGTCGAGAATTAATCCTGGTGTACTAAGGAGATGATAGACTAATGAAAGGTACGATGATAGAATTAAAAATTGGGAAAGGGGGACTGAAGAGAGAAGGGGACGTAGAATATGAAGCTACTGGGGCATTCCTAACAGATTTTATTACACAGTAAATGGCATATAATAAATAAGAAAATTGAAATTAAGTAGACGACGTATTTTCGCATCGTCCAAGAAAAACACAGTCGACAATTCTCAAAGAACACCGCATTACACTTCGGCATTCAGTCACAATCATTAGGCGAAAGAAACGCGAAAGCATCCGCAGACCATTATCAGGCGCGTGGCAATATTTGCTGGATAATCATCAGGATGTAAAGGCACCTCATTGATCAGCACGTAGAAATGCGGGCTGCTAAGGGTGTGTGTGGATAGAGACGCAAGGGGCCGAGGGGTGGCTCATTCGCCACCCGCTGACGGCCTGTAAATAATAAAACTGCGAAGGTAAATATAATTACCTAACTGTGTGTGTAACGTGTTTGTAAGCGGGCGTGCATGGCGGAACAACAATCGTAAGGTTCTCTTGAAAACGAGCCGCTTTTGAAAGAGCGGGCAATGGCGCGGGCGGCTTGAATTAAGATTTCAGTGGTCCCAGCCCGCAAAGATTGCGCCACTGGCCGATTCAATCTCCGCGGGCTTCGCCAACGAAAGATCCTATTCACTTGTCTTTTTCCGTCTTGTTTTCACGTGGAAATCACAATGCCACGCGTAAACACCCAGCAAAAGGGCCGTGGATTAATTAACTGGTGGTTGCGCCTTTTGTCGCGTGTTCCTCATATGGACTTCTGCGCCAGTGTCTTATGCTGCTGTACTTGCTTCAGAGTAGATCTGTCACACATCCGTCGGCCTCTATGTCCCACTTACTGCCATTGTCCCTATTACTATCACTTTATTTATTTTACTTAATAAAAACGTGGCATATAAAGAATGGTGTTCAAAAAAAATTATTATTAATTTGGGACTGTCCTTCTTCTAATTATTATTATTGTATACTATTCTTTATATGTATCGTTTTTATTAAGGGGTCATGCCTAGTTGTCAGGCGAAATAAACGTGATTTTCGGGAATTTTTTGTGGAAAATCTAATGTGTATTTTTTAGAACTATTCTCTTATTTTAAAAGTACATGTATTCAGCAACTCTCAGTAATTTTGTTATAGGAAAATATTAAAAAATGAACGAATAACAGTCACTCTCCCGGAAGCCATTTTTTTTTAGCGGTGAGCACGATTTCTCCCAAGCCGGATCATCTGAAATCGAAAAGTGAAGAAGATTCTGTTAGTATATGAGTTTATCTAATTCGTGAACGAAGGATTTTCGTTTTTGATGAAAACTCTATTTTTAATTCACGAAAAACGAACAATTCAGACATCGAAAACGGCCGCCATTTTGTCTGAAATCATTTTTTTTTTCAAATGAAAAAATCACGAACTAACTACGCTCACGAACTAATACTTGGATAAACTCATACCTATATTAACAGAATCTTCTTCACTTTCTAATTTCAGATGATCCGGCTTGAAGAAATCGTGCTCACCGCGCAGGGCCATTATAAAAGCAGCTTCCGCGAGAGTGGCTGTTATTCCTTCATTATTTAATATTTTCCTATAACAAAATTACTGAGAGTTGCTGAATATATGTACTTCTAAAATAAGGAAATAGTTGTATGGAACATACATCACATTTTTCACAAAAAATTCCCGAAAATGACGTTCTTTTTCGTTTGTCAACTACGCATGACCACCTAAGTTAAAATAGATAAAGTGGCAGTAATAGAGACACTGGAACTTAGTAATTGGGACATCTATCCTAGATGATTCTGGTTACTTCTTCGTCGCGCAGACTTGTTCCTTCTATCGTAATTTCTGGTTCATTTGAAAAGGATTACAGATTTCTGAGCAGAAAGTACACAAAAATGGTGAAATATTTATTGGATTTCACATGAACGACCCGAACCGCCGTATTCTCCCAAGATGAATGAGAAATTCTCCCGCCGCCGCCGCAAAAATGATCTCCCGACGAGCTTGATCGGATAAATGTCCCCAACGACAGCGGTCGCGAGGTGCACCCTTAACTCGTCGACCTCCCCCGCGACGCACGGGGCTGGGATCCGTACAATGGTGCCGAGGGTACGTAGGTAGCAGACATTATGCGTGCCCTCGCTCCTCGAACGAGCGAGCGTACCAACGAGCAGGTAAATTCACGGGCGAACGTTCGAATGCGCCGCTCGTATGCGAGCACTCGCGGTGGCTCGAGTATGCTTCGAGTATTCGCGTAAGGCACGTAGATAAAATACGCTCGATGCACGTACGCGGGGGAAGGGGGGGGGGGTGTACCGCCCCTCCCGGCCTCCTCCCCTCCCCAGGGTAATTGGCCCTCTTGATCGGGTTCGTAGGACCGCTTTTCAATATTCCCGGTTGGCCTTCCCTTCTTCGTGCCTCGCGACTCCGTCTTTCTTCCCCGCCGCGGCCCTTTTTCCCCGGCGTTCGAGCGACGACGCGCCCGCTTGCTCCTCGACTCCCTCACTTTTCGTCAATCTTCCTTAATTCCACGGTGCAGCTATGACTTCGTTTCGCAGTCGTTATCGGATGGACTCGTGCGTTTAATCTTTGCGCCGCGACTCTCACCCTTTTGGTCCCTACGAACGCGCTGCTCCTGCTTCGATGTTGTCGGTTTTCAGATCGATATCGGAATTCCCGTCTCATGCTCGTCTTCTTTAATAATTGTTCCGGAGGCATTCGCGTACGGTGCCGTCAGTTGAAACTGTGAATTTTAATGCAGAGTGGGTGTTCGGAGCGCTTGAATGTAAAGGGGCCTCGGAGGAGGATTTTTAAATGTGGACGGGACCCCACGCCAAGGCGGTGGGTTGTTCAGCGGACAGGTCAGTTTGGAATTCGAACAGGCTGCTACCGTAGGAGCTGCCACGGGGCGGGGCACACGTCAGGCAAATGGAAAGCATCCCTAATTTGAAACTGAGAAGAGAGAGCAAACAAGTGGCGAAACCCTGCACGCTCTTACGGTGTCAATTTTTCAGCGGCGGACCCTTCAGCCCGTACTCTTTCCTTTCGATGCTGTAGAATTTCGGTGCCTCGACGATTCTAAATACAATATCCACTTCTACGGTCCTAGATCCTTGGTAATTGTATTTAAAACGTCCAACGTCTTCGTGCTTCACCCTCAGCCTCTCATTTCCACTGCCATTGCTTCCATCGATCTCGTAGGCAGCAAACGGCACCTTTCTGCCCACGTGTTGGTAAACGAAACGCGTTGAGATAAATCTCACCGGGGTGGGTTAAGCGCGTGGTAGCATTGCCGGTAGTTATAAGAAGCTTGCTAGCGTTTATTGGCGGCCAGGATGAAAATAAGGAAAAAATATGATCTTCCGCGTATCGAAACTCGTTCCACGATGCAGAGGAGGGGAGGCTGGTCAGCGGCGTACACGTTCTAAAAAATATTCAACGTCCCGCGGCGGATGCTCACCGACGCGGCCGCACACTAGTCGAGCATGACCGTTGTAAATTCGCAGCGGAAACCTCTGATTTTTAGTGGCAATGATTTTACAGGGATATGACACCCGCCTACGCGACGCTACCATGTAAGGTGCGTGTATTTTGGCGATTTTTACGAGTCGAGTTTACGAGGCTCGCGCGCCCTCCGCGGCTTTGTAATGATCGTCGGAAGTTTGCAGGGAAAAAGGTGTGCAGCGGTCGACTCGCAAACGTTGATCCTCTCCGTCGAATGACGCCGCACGTGTTTGGCGCGATCCAGGAGCCCGTCGCGCGCGCCCATGTAGAACGGAGTAGGTGCAGACAGTCTGCTGTGTCTGATCAGTGAAACGCCGTAAACCCCTTTATGGATGTAAGAGTTTCATCGACTCGTCGTCCGCTGGATCAGGATTCATTGGTTCCCCGAGACGACCACTTCCTCGAGTGAGCTGGAATACTGCTCGAAGTGAAAGGAATGCTCGGTGACAGGATCCACAGGACACTCTTACCACCTGCATAGGAAAACGGACAAAGAAAATGGTAATAGCTAAGTTTGACCAGAGACCTACACCCACTGTAAGAGTTTTCGAAAAGTTTCAGCCGAACTAGGGGCAATCCCATGTCTCCCCGGGAATTTTATCCTTATTGGATTACGAAGAAACAATCCTAAGTCCTCCTAATGAGTCCTGCGGATCGCAGGATATCGTCGGCCCCGCGATAGATATCCTAATGCCTCCTGACAAGCGTGCCGGTCCTTAGACGGTCGGCACCTTTTCGAGCCATCCGGTGCAATTATCCGAAACCACGATGAGCCTGGTCGTGTTATTGTTTTTTCCCCTTCCGCGCTGCTGCTCCCCCCCCCCCCCTCCCCATGCCAACCCCGCAGGATCCTTTCCAGGGATTCGCCTATTGTCTGCGACCAGAGACTGTACCGTCGGATCCTTCGGCCACCGCAGCCCCGCTTTAGTGTTTTCCTACTGGTTGATGCAAGTCCAGATAAAAGTTTTGACAAGTCCGGAGCTCGGCGGACGACCCGTTGGATCGGGAAAAAACGCGGTAACGAGAGTTCTAGGGGGCCTGTTGTGTGCACTGGCCGCTTTGTTTGCCCGTTCCGAGTGTATTTTACCGATTAGATAGCGGGCATTAACGAATTGTTGAGGCCTGCGTGCAATGGCAACGGTGCTGTGGAATTAGATATATTTGTTGGGGATTCCTCTACAGTATGGTTGCTTGGTTTGTCCAACCTTCAATTAGTTATTCATCGATGCGTCAGCTGTCGAAGCCGGCTCTTTCTGTACTTTACAGAGGTGTAACACTGTTGCCTTTTCCATTCTGTCATCGGATTTCGTGTTGAAATCTAAATCGGGAGAAAATGGCGCGATAAGGCGCGGTAGCTTGTCCAGCAGGTCTCGGGAGAAGGGAGCCTCGAGACGGCGGAAATCGCGATAGCAAATAGCCGTTGTCGTCGGCCGTGGTCCCCGTCCTACGATAAATTCGCCGCGTGTCAATATAAAATTTGTACCCGAGGGTTGGCAGCGCGTGGCCAGCAAATAATAGAGACGTTTACAGAATGAATGTTGATTGTGCGGCGCCTACGGATGAAGCGCGACAATGGCCCCGTGCCTCGATACCCGTGTTCATTGACGCGCGGGTTTCTACGATATGCAAATTGAAATGCTTTCGCGGGATAAGTGCCCGTGCATCGATAGGATCGTGGCCGGGTAACGGTCGATACCGCGGCGCGGCCGAGGCGCCACTTTAAAAGTTAAGGATCAATCAGTCACGAGCATTGTTCCACGCCATTGTGCAACGACGCCAGAGTTGTTTATGGTCCGAAACCCGAAGAGAAACGATAATAATAATGGAACGGGGGAGGACAACAATGAAGCACGCTCCCGATCGCAATGCTCTCCGCTACGTTCGAACGCGCGCGCAAAAAAAAACTCCGAGCATAAAATATCCTTCGGCGCGAAATTAGAATTTCAGCGGGGCGACGCCCGGAAATATACGACAGGCCCCTGGATTGTTTCGCGTCCAGTCAGCCGCGCTTTGTAAAACGTACTCGAAGTGCTTCCCGTTCCTCTGGCGGCGTCGGTTTTTCATAAATATTTCGCCCATTCTTTGCTTATCAGTCGCGATTGCTGGTCACCATCGATCTTCCTTTGTCTGTTGGATGTGGTTGCGGAAGGTGGCTTTGAGGAGCCACCGTGCTAGCTAAGATTTGCTGGCCTCTGATACGTTTCAGAGAACGTACGCTGTGATTCCGGCGCGATAATGCACCAGGGATATTTATTTTCACGATGGTCGAATAATTACGAATGGAGCACTCGGTCTTTAATAAAGACCCACAGAAAACTGATGAGCCTAATTGAAGCGCACGCGAGGCTAAGCGCGGTGAAAACGTTTTTATGAAATAATTGCCACTTTTCCTCGTCGGGCTCGTAATCCTCAATCCCCGAATCCTCTTTAGCAAATCCTACATACGTTGCAGGACGATAAAGTCGTTTAAGTAGGCGATCCCCTAATTATTTTGAGCGACGTAATTGCAACGACAGATTGCGCGCTGGAATATCGTGGAACGTCGATTCATTGTCGGCCGGTGTTGCGTCTGTATAGCCGAGGTTTTAATGATTTCTGGACACGAGCGAAATAATTCACTCGCATTACTATTTACCGCGTTAATTATTAAAAGAGCATTATGACGATCTCGTCCTACACCACGGCCCTCCCGGTGGCACGTGTTTCCCCGGAATAAGTAGAGCGCGATCGCGATTAATGAAGTAATTAATAATGGAATAATTAAACGAATTAAACACGTCCCCGGATAAACGAGACCGACTGCACGTCTGCGCGCCGCTGTCTGTCGTTCGCCGCGATTTCCCCGGCACTTCTCCTTTGTTTACCGGCAAACAAAACGGGGCAAATGAAAAGTGGCCGCAAGCCAGGTGAGGTGTAATTGGTCGTTGACCTGCGACGAGTTGCACGGCTCGATGTGCAAGATCTTAAAACGCGAGAGGCGCGTCGAGATTACGAATCACCTGGCTAATTCACGTGCCTCGATACGTGGCAAGAGGTTTCGTAGGCAATAGTATCACGAGCATCGTTATAAAAAATCTAAGTGTACGTGTATAGTGTTCGCGGGAACGTTGAAGCTCGCTTCACGGGCATGGAATTCGCCTTAAGAAGCGCAGCGCTTTATTCTTGACTCCTACGATCAATGAGTCATCCCAGCAGCGGCGACCACAAGTGCAGGGTATCGGGTGTACTTCCCTTGCCGCGTTGTCTCATCTCGTGGCCAATAAACGCGTCACGTCGCCCGTTAAATCGCCTTTCGCGGTCCTCCTGTGCTCGGTAAATAAACCGGCAGATAGCAAACGTCCGCAACTGTGACTCCGCAGAATCGACACCGTTTAGCGATGATGCCGGCGTTGGGCGCGATCCACTTAAATTGCGCGATGCCAGGGGAGGGCAAGGGGGAGACAGTGGATGATAACGGATCGTCGAGTTTCTAGGCAATCTATCGGAAGGTCGAGCCACGATTTCGCATCGTGGCATTCTTGATCCGAAACTGGTCCGTTAAGGACCTCGGTAGTTCGTTCTCTAGGCTTGGAAGAATAAGTCGGTGGTCGAGGGGTGGAAAAGGGGGGTTGGTGGCAAGAAAAAAGTGACAAAGCTAGGGATAGAGAAGTGGAGAAATGGGAGGAATGGGATAGGGAGGGGTTTGTGGGGAAGTGAGAAGTTGGGAAACGTGGGGATAGATGAACGTGTGAGATTGTGAATGTAGGGGGCAAAGGTGAGAGGGATTCTACGAAGGGAGGGAAGTAGAAGAGAGGAAGGTACAAGGGGAAGTAAAGATTTTCAGAAAACTCGCGTCAAGTGAGACTTGATGAGGTATTTTTCTGACGTTGTTACTTCCTTATTATTTTCCCTAGTAAGTGTGTACTACTTACAAGGGAACATCCCGAACCCGGAATTTCAAAATATTCTGAAACTTTTTAAATATGTAGGTAATTTCCTCCTGATTACAACACAATTTTTCTTTGCTGCCCAAATTCACTCTAAGGGGTTGAAATCGACCCCTGAAAATCCGGTTATTTTCCGATTTTGTGTTGTAACTCGTGAACTGTAAAATAATTTTTTTACCAAATGATAGATCTAATTAAAAGAAGTGATTTTTGTCTTGAAACTTTTTTTCTATCTCTTACAGTTTGCGAGTTATCACAGAAAATCGGAAAATAGCCGAATATTCAGGGGTTAATTTCGCCCCCTTCCACTGAATTTGCGCAGCAAACAAAAATTGCATTGTAATTAGGAGGAAATCCCCTGCATATTCACAAAGTTTTAGAATTTTTGGAATTTTAGGGTTCGGGATCTTCCCTTGTTAGGAATTAACAGCCGCGAGCTGATAACTGACTACTCCGATCGTTCCAAAGTTTCCAGGTACCTGAGAATTGACTTCTAATTTCCATTCTAGGCAGGCGTGAACACATCGCACGCGTCCTCGAATTGGCAAATGTGTTTGCAATCGGAAGTCAGATGTTTGCGATCAGGGCTTCATGGTGTTAATTCGGAGCGATTGTTTGAGTGCTTTTTTGTAGAGCCATGCTGCACGTTTATAACAGGAGGAGATGTGGTCACTATGAATTTTATTGAGATACTGCGAACGCGTGTACCATGCGATAGCAACGAAGTTAATATTGTCTTGTAGCGGATCGAGCTCCAAGTGAAACGAATTGTCCATTCAGCTGACAGGCGTTTGTATTTCATCGAACAATATCAACAAGGATGAACGAAAAAGACTGGAACAGGCGAGAGGAGTTTGGATATTGGTTGCAGAGGAGGAGGAACGGAAATTAATACTTGATCGTGGAGGACAATTAGCGGAAGCGCGCTTAAATCCGAGTAGTTTAAGTGCTACTAAAAGGCGTGATACGTATCAAAGGCATCTGCAACGAAATATGGTAGACCCTGGAGGCCGGTACTCGTGGTTGGCCAGCGATAAGTGACGTTACTCAGCCGATGGGAGGGGCAAAGAGGCTGAAAGTAATAAAAATAAGTAATTACTCGGAGTAATCGGCCACCATTCCGGATTCCCGGGGACCGTAGTCGTTCAATTAGCTGAAAGTGTTCTTTCACTTGCACGGTTACCGCGGCGACCATTCTCCTGAACATCCAGGAATTCATACAGCGAGGGGGGTGGGGTGGGGGGGGAGGCACGGGTCGATTCGCGAACGAAACAGGACATCACGAACCTCCTCGCGACACGTAATCACGGCAGGTAGTTGACGCGTAAACTCCCGGGGAATAATCCTAGCGAGGCGAGATCGTAACTCTCTTCAACCATCGGCTTAAGTAAACGCATTACAGATTGGATACGCAAAAAAGGCGGCTTAATAACGTTGACCAACTCCAACCCATCCCTCTCGTCATCGTCGCTCTCCTCGCCGTTGCCGTCGTCGTCATCCTCGTCGTGGTGGAACACAGAGCCGTGGGGCGGGGGGGGGGGGGGGGGAGTGGGAGGAAGGCAGAGAGGCGGAGCGTAATAAAAATAAGTAATTACTGCGAGTAATCCTCCCCCTCTGTCCCGGGCCTCCCCGTCTTGCCGCCACCCCTCTCGTTCTCCACGAGAGTCGTTCAATTAACGGGAATACTGTTGTCTTCCCTCACTACGTTTCCCTTCCATTCCCCCTCCGGCCGCCGGGACCCCATCCCACGCCCAGCGTCCGCGAAACCCGCGAAATGTTTCACTCGCGAAGTCGCGTGGAGCGTGGAGTGCGCTCTCCTGTACGTCGAGATAGGGCGAAAGAGGGGAGATATCGATGCCCCTCCTTCACTCACGCCCCTGACGTCCATCTATCCTTCCCCCACCACGGTCACCCCTCCCGCCGATCGTGCGCCATCCCTCCCGCGCTTCGTGCTTCTCTGCCCCCTCCTCGCCTCGGCGGCATCCCCTCTAACGCCAAACCGCGACCCTCTCCCTCGGCCTCCCTTGCCCCTTGGCGCTCGACCGCGGCGCCCTACCCGCTCGAACGCGCGGCGCGCTCTCTCTGACTTACTGTACTGCTCTAACAGTGGTGGGGGAAGGCTCCGAAGCCCCACTCGCTCGTCTGCCGTCGTGCCGTGCGGTTCGGTTCGCGTCTCGTACATGTTCTTAGTGTCGCGCGCTCGGTGTGTTCTCGCATACGGCTGATCTCTACGCCAATCCAGCTCCCTTTGACAGTGCTTTACGTTAGACACGCGCGACACGACCTCCCCCCGATCGAACGGTCGCCAGCTGGCATGCCTGTGTGCTTCGTGTGACACGTCGTCTTTCTCGCGCTGGTGTATCCGTTGCTCCTTGCCCTGCTATCCCGAAACTGTAACCGAGGGACCGATAGAATGGAGTGGGACTGTTGAGCGTGCACGCTGATCGCCAGGACTACCTCGGATTACCTCGGCAGAATCCACTCGGCCAAGGATCGGGGCCAGTGTTCCGCGAGGCAAAGTGCCTGCGGTCGGCCGAGACGTCAAGGAGAGACGCTGCTGGAGCGATACAAGAGTCGTTAGGTGCCGGGATTCGCGATACGAAGCGGAGCTTAAGATCAATAATTCGACCAGGAAGACGCGAGCTTTCGAACGAAAGCGAAGGCTTTGCTTGCTCCCGAGCGTCTGCGGGTGTTCTTGAGAGTGACAGGACTGCCCCCGGTGAAGGACCAACACCGGGAACGGGTTCTCGTGGGCATCAGGCCTAGGAGCACGCTCTATTCGCGTGTTGCCAAGCCGCTCGAGACCATTGGAAACGATCCCTCCTGTGAAACCGTGGCCGATATACAAACGTGATCGCAACAGTATACACAAACACACAGAGAAAGAGAGAGAGAGAGAGAGATCGAGAGGTCGTGCTCGCGATTCAAGGAGTGTCGTTCGCCGACCGGGCCTGGCTTGTGCGGAAAGTGTTTGTTTGTTGTTGCCTGCTCGCGGGTATCGTCCGCTGCTTGAGGGAATATTACCGTTCGACCTGGGAACACAGCCTACGCATGCCGTGGCTCCAGGTAAGGCGTTCATACCTTTACCACGGACAATCGGGAGGCTCGTAAGAGCGTCAGGGCGTCTATCTGGCCTGATCCTCGGCGCGGTTTATCGCTCGACCGTTATCGCGGGAAAAAATCGATATGGTAGATCGCAGATAATGCTCGAAAGCCGCAGGTCACTCGGCAAATTAAAGAGCCGTGGAAGGTGTGTATCGTTGGAATGATGAATTCGGTGGTTGGGGGGGGGGGGGGGCTGAGCCATTGATTGCTCAGGTGTCCCTTGACAAGAGGGCACGTCTGCTCCGCCGCGGCGGAGCCGAGCGTGGTTCGCGGGGCCACGGTTCACGGAGCCGTCGCGAACCTGTTCGCGCTGTACGCCCGGAGCGAGCCGGTGTCTCCCCGCTGCTCGCGATCCAGAGTCAAGCGTTTTGCCAATGTCGAGAGGTATCGTGCCAACTGGTGGGCACGGGAAGACTGCGGAGAAGAAATTTCCGTGTAAGGTCTCGGGGCTGGGGCACGCAGGCGCGTCCGTCCGTCGCCACGTGGTCGAATGCTGATCCGCGGTGGCCGAGGTGTTAACCTTTTTCGAAAATCGAGGATCACAGCCGGCCAGCGGAGCGAACCGCCGCGGGGGAGTATGTGCACGGGTTGGCAAAACAAGTAGTTAGTTACGTGAGCGCTGGCCGCCCGCCAAACGAGCCTCGAACTTTGAAATTGCGTTCGCGAGGCTTTCTTTCGCCCGGCGATTATGCGCGCCGTAGATAGGGCAGCCTGGGGAGATGCCGAGCTTATATCCACCCCTCCCTCCGCGGCCGCCCCCCGTCCTCTTTCACCCCCTTTCGTTCCTCTGTCTTCTTTTCTGTAATTCACGCGGCTATCGTCGGCCGTATCTCCTTTCTGGCGCGGCCAATTAGTTCGCCTCGGTTGCTATCGCGCCTGGTGGCGGAAAGATAGCATCGGTTAAAATGTAATTGGGTCCTTATCGAGCAGCCAGCTTACGATTTCTGGGCTGACCTCATGGCTAACCGTGGCGCCACACACGCTCCACCGATCCCCGATATATCGGCCCCATGGTTTTTTCGTTCGGCAACCATCTCAGACGTGGCTCCGTTCCCCTTCTCCAAATCTGAAAATCTAGTTACGCTCGCGCGAAGAGGAATCACAGAAAAGTCCAGCGCGGCGTCCGTTTGTCAGCGCATCCTCCGAATTGCCTCTATCAAGTTCGCCATTAATCTCTGTATAGAAACGGAGTTAGACGAATGGGAGGGGATCGTTCGTTTTTATCGCCGATCCGGTGCTTGTATCGAGATCCCTGCTCGGTTGACGCGTGCGGCGTTTATTCTCCAGACTCTTCTGGGGTTGTTTGTATTATTGCGCGCACGGCCTGGCGATCCGGAGTGTAGGAACGTTCTAGTTGGTCGCGGAATATAGGACGGCTATTGTAACGATCCACTAAAACACGGCGCAGGGAACGAGGCACTATAAACATCCATGGCACGGGGATTACGCTAGTAATATTCTAACAATAACGCGCGTCTTCGCTATCAATTAATTGGATCCTAGATACCGTGACGATATTAGCAGCGATATCTCGCCGAGTTTCTCCGTTCGAATCCACAGCTCTGACCCATTCACAGTGACGGACTATTTTTGACGAGCACTAGTCCCCGCGACACTATCGATAGCATAATTTGCTCCGGCCTGAACGCGAGGCGTGTATAAAGTATTCCCGTGGCCGTAATATCTCTTCACTCCGAGGGGGTTATTTTGGTTTGCCAGCTTTGAGCCTCGTTGTTTCGACGTCGCCAGAGTTTGCACGCGAAATCTAGAACGAGATCCAGTTGTCTGGGTCGCTGGTTCTGAGCGGGGCTGCGTTCAAGTATTCTTGAGGATCGATAAAATGTTTGTGCGATTTAGTCAGATGTCAGCGTTCTTCTGACTCGCGTGCAGTCAGCAGTGGTAGATGTTGGGCTTTGTGAGAATTTCATCTAATATTTATTGGGGTCTATTCTGCCCTCTTTAGTTAAAATGTCCTATCTAGCATTTTGAAACAACCGAGAAAACTGAAGTTTTATCATTTACTTTGTACCGTCCTTATTTCCCTTTATTCAAATTAAAACATGTTGTCATTATTTCGTAACAGCTTAATATAATTTTTTGTAATAGGTATACCGGTAGGTAATGTATTATTAACGTACCAATTAATTCATTGTTTTAGATAGGATATTTTAACCATTTGGAAAGAAGTTAGGTTAAATACATTAGACTGTTTATAAATCTTTACGAAGCCCGTAGAAGTTTTTTAACTTTACTTAAAAGGTAAAAGACGTGTGGAACTTCAAATATTTCAACATATCTCAAAAAATGAAAAAATGTTAGATAGGACAGTTTAACTAAGGAGGGAAGTATTGTCGAAGGCTTCTTAAGTAAAACAGAAAAAATTGAAATGATCTTAAAATCTTCAAAGCACCTCAAACTGATTTAGTGTTTTAGTTATATCGTCAACATTGATCTAGGATGAAAGAAACATTCTTTCACGAGGAAAAAATTCTTCAAAATTACAGACATTTTTTTTAAATGAGTTTAAAACGAGTTCGTGATGATTCGTGAGATCCACTAAGAACCAGCAACGGAAATACAACTCGAGGCTCCGTTTCCTTCCGTCCAGAGCGGAACGGGCGTGATCGTGCAAAAAATCGAATTTGCCAACTCATTGTTCCCCGTGCCGTGTCCGTTAATTGGAAAGTTTGACACCTGAATGAGATCGTAAAAGTGTACCTCTGTTGCAGGGGAAAAAAGGCGCGAAAATAGTCGTCAGACCCCGGTGTGGGTCGTAAAATAATAAATTTCGTGGTCCTTGACCATCCCGAAAACCCTCGCGACCAGACTCTAAAACCTGTCAAACGTTCGACCCAAATATTTTGGAAGCGTGAATAATGCTTTAGGTAGGTACCTGCTGAACCCCAAGACACCGGGGATTTTGTCCTCGAAAATCCTAGAGTTCTTTAATGACCAAGAAACACCGAAAACGGGACGTGTATATTTTTACTTTCATTTATTAACATTCTAATCAGTGGCGCACAGGCATCGATTGCAAATTTCTTGGTATTTCCAGCTGAGAATCCGTTCTGTGTCGTATTGAAACGTGTGACAGAAATAAAATCTAGCTAAACGAGCGGGAGCCCGGCTTAATAGGAAACCGGCGTGAAGCAGCGAGCAGTTTTTAAATCCCATCCAGCGTTTGCGCGACAGCAATTCAATTTCGAGTTATCTACCATCGCGGAGGACGAGTTCGCGTCAAATGAAATTCAACAATGGGTCCAATTAAGTCCAATTAGAAACGTATCCCGGCATAGAACAGCTGTCACGCGAGATAAGCTGGCAGGCAGCCTCGCGCTGCGTCAGATTAGGCGTGATTATTGCTCCGACTTGATAATATTGAAGTGGTCGCGCGTTCGTTTCCAGCAATTCATTAGTCGCTGCAGCTCTGTCTGCCGCGGAAAATAGTAGGTACCTACCTACGTACGCGTGTCTCGTTCGCGGAAACTAGATAGGAGCAACTAAGAGCCTTCCGCTTTTAGTGTTTTATGTAATTTTCAATGCCAGAGAATAGCCTCGTACTTTCTATCAAGTCCCGTGCCGCGCGCAGACCGAATCGTGAAAGGATTTGATGGCGAGATTTTCTGGCCACTTGGAAGGAAACCATCAAACGTCGAAACTAAAGGGAATTAACTTCACCGCGAGGCTCCCCAGGCGGCGATCAATTTACAACAAACGATTCCTATTCTCGGACAAGGCATACTTTTCCCCGTCCGCATCTTACTGGCCACGTTTCAGCGACTCCCGACTTATTATCCCGGATAGTGTCGTTCCTCTCTCCTCTGGCTCTCTGCGGGCTAGAGCAGCCCGTCTTGTCGTACGAAAGTGGCAGTTTGCAATTAAACGACGATGTTATCGTAAAAGGACCTGTAGGTCGGTTTGAATGTACATGGCAGCGAATTAAAATGTAAATACTTGATTAAAGTTAATCCCAGCCAGGTGAATAAACCTGCTGCACGGGAGACAGAGGATGAGATGAGGGTGGAGGAGGAGGTGGCACGGTGGAGTGGGGGGGGGGGTCGTAGAGGGAAGAGGGAAAGGATGGGGGACCAGGGAGGGTAGAAAGAGCGAGAGCCTCAGTGCCAGCGGTCCTAAGGGGTGGTTTTTATTGCCGGTTTTTATTAGCTGAGTAGGTGTACTCCATTCTACCCCTACCCTTTCTACAAGGCTCTGCCACCCCTCTGTCTTCTCCCCCGCTCGTGTCTAAACCCCCCTGCCCCTTGGCCCCCACTCTGCGGAACGAGGGTGGCGCGACGCGAGGGGCGAAGGGTTGATTAAAACTAACGTTGCGCCCAAGAATTACCCCGTGAGATTGAAAATTAAATTAATATACAAAACCCCCAGCCACCACGGGGCTAATTAGTTGTATGATAGTAATTAAAAGTTAAGTATATCTTGGAGGGGGTCAAATATCGTCCCTTCGCCGCGGAAGCGCGCCGTTCAAGTGGTGGGTAATCGATAGGTGAACAAAGTATCGTTCAATTTCTTCATTAGAAAAGATAGAACGCTCTGCGAGGTAGCTGCTAGTGATGGGATTTATTTAGATTCTTGTTCAAGGGCAACGTTGAGAGTTTACCTATCGAAATCACGAGCTTCGAGATTTTTTCACGGTATTCTTCGCGGGAGCTTTGGAAAACTGTAGAATTTTATATTTTAGACATCCTTAGCAGCTTTTTTTGATGACGTTTGTTTGCAAACGTTTTTGCAACGCGCTCCTAATGGGCGGGCGATATTAAACGCACGTTTAATGGGGGTGTTACAGTCGAAACACGGCTAATACAAATTTCGTAACACGGCAGGTCGCCGCGGAGTCGCTTGCGGAAACTTCGATAACGTTCCGAAAGTAATTAGAGAAATAGTTGAAGTCTCCGTAAATTTTCATTACGGCCAACAAAGGGAATCCCGGTTCGTGGCCCCGAATAAATTTGCGCGGTAGTACATAGCGCCGGACAAATAGTTTTCTCGAGGTATTTTCAATATATGTTTGGCTAACATTAACCCAATTGAACGAAACGTTTCGCAAAGGAACGGACGACGGACGGAATACCACCGGTGGGATTTAATAAACCCCGGGAATAAATGTACCAGTGTATAATATCGCGATGTTTAGAGTGTCTTTAGCATTTTATCCGGATAAATAGAAGTTCGAAAAAGGGGAAAGAGAAGAAGAGAACTGTTTTGTCCGGGTGCACCCCTGGCGATGAATTTCATCTCGCGGAATTACGTGCCCCGCGAACATCTCGCCGGCCGGTAAGAAAATGCGAAATTTCGAACGCGAAGACGGAAAATTCGGTTCTTAGCGCTCCAATTATCCGCGATACTTTTCTATTGAACGGGCGGCCATCCCGACCTCCTCCCTTAAGCCCTCGTTTATTTCGTTAATTAAAATGAGATCTCGCTCGCCGGGATACGGATTTAACGAATCGAACCTGACGACGGACGTAAATGAATTGCTTCGTTTAACGCGAATCGCCGCGCAGAAATATAATTTTTCAACGCGGTCCTGCGGCGCACGACTCAAGATAGGTATGCTCGTTCGCTTCGATTCGCGAGGAGAGCCTTCCTCGGGGTGGAGGGGAGGGAAAAAAAGCATAACGGAGCCTTTTAATTACATTAAGCGCGATTCAAACAAATAATCGAGCCTGTATTTCCGCGTTTGGAGTTTCATTACTTTTAATGAATATCCATTATTTTTAATGAATCGTCGAGAGGAGTCGACCCCCGGGAGGGTCGTGAGGCTTCCACGGGTTTTGGGAAATGTCGATAACGCTGCTTGGGATGCAGTACCCTTGTGTGGAATATTGTCGGGTTAGAAATCTCGGTGACTGCTCGAGCAATCAAAAAACTTTACTTCGTATCATTTACCTGTTTATCTTCCCTTACCATAACTTAATAACCAACCACATGTTTTCCTCAGTCTTCAAATTTGATTCTGGAATTGAACCTCTTAAAATGCACCATGTCAAATCCGAAGCCAAAAGGAAACCTGATCGTGCTTTCGTATATTGAGCTCCGTCGCGAAAAATTGTTCTCATCATTGGAGGAATTGGCGGTCGATGACAAAATTTTTGAAGGGCACCCCTTCGAAGGGGGAGCACGCAGGGATATCCGCATAGTTCCCTTTCATCGATTACGTAACGAGGGCCGGGCCGGTTGGCGAATGAGTATCTCGCTTTGAAATAAGATCTCCCTCCAGGAGCAGTTACTCGAACGCGTTTTCAATCTCATAAAGGCGCCCGCCATCGCTGCCGATTATTCCCCGTTCGATACTTGGCAGAAATTTTTAAGTATATTAGGAATACACTGGCTGCGGCTGAATTATTCGAATGCTTTCAAGAAATTGCAGGATGCATTAGCTTACATTACGCCTCTTCCATTACATTATGAATATTACTCCCCCGTACATGTTCATCTATACGTGTACATACATATGTATTATATATGTCTCTGCATATATGCATACATCGATGAGGACGAGGAGCGAATCCCCGTGCAGGGGATGCATCGCGTTTTATTATTCTTGCCTTTCAGAGACGCGCCATTTACGAATTACCGCGTTGACGGAGGCCATGCGAGATTTATTGGATCCATTCGCGTTTCGCGTCGCCTCCAATTATTTAAAAATACGAGTGAAAAAAAGGATAGAAAGCAAACGAAACGTCCGCGAGCAAATTGCCAGAGGTGACAATCGCTAAATTACTTTTAAAGCTTTTCCGTGCCACGACAAGCGACCGAGAGAGAGAGAGAGAGAGAGAGAGAGAGAGAGAGAGAGAGAGAGCGCAAGAGAGAGTGGTACGGCGGGGGGGGGGGGGTGCGTCAGCAATCGAGACGCCGTCTCGAAAAATATGTCGGCTACGGCGAGAGGGCTGGTCCCGATTTAGGAGTCAATTTAAAATAAGTATATTGCCTGTCTATACACGCGTTACCTACAGACTCGTCCGACCCGATCTCTTTCTCCCTCTTTCCCGTGGCAACCTCCCTGCCCTCCTCCCTTTCACCGGGGACGCCTTGGTGCATTAGCTTGAATACATCCATGAATATTATCCCGTACTTTGGTGAGGGCTGAGAAGGGTGTCTGGAGACGGAAGGGGAGGGGAAGAGGCAGGCGAGGGGTCGGACGGTATATAAGGTATAAGGTAGTCCATTAGCGTTAATATTATAAACGTTAGCTGCCCTCTGGCCATCCCCGTAACATACTCAATGTGCGCCTGCGCTCTCCCTTCCATCTCGCTTTCTCCCTTACGCTCCGCTTCCACTCCCTCTCCCTCTCTCCCTCTCCCTCCTTCCCACACTACCACCCTCTACATTCTCTGCCTTTCTCTCCTCTCCATTTCAACGGCCGTTCCCTCTCGTACTTTCTGTCTCCCTTCTCGCCTCTCCGTTGCCTCCGTTCCCTCCTCTTCTCATTCATTCCACCCGCCACGCTCGTCTCGCTTCCTCCGCCTCGCCCTCGTCGCTCTCCGCTACACCCTCGCCGACTCTCTCTCTCTCTCTCTCTCTCTTTCTTTCTTTCTCTCTCCTCTCGTCTTTACGCTCATCGTCGTGCAAACAACACACGCTAATATACCACTCGACTGCATAGAGGGGCGCGCGCGAGCGCGAGCTCCACGGCCATACACGACGAACCTCTTACTTAGGTGTTCTGTTACCGTGCTTTATCCCGGAGCCACGGTCTACAGGGTGACCGGATTGAGACCCGACACCCGGTCGCCTGGCGACAGGTGGCTGATCCCCGAACGCGACTGCATTCTCGATTAGGATCTCTCTCCGAACGGTAGTCCGGCCACCTTCGATCGACTTCACTGATTCACCGATCTCTCGATCGCTTGGCACTGGTGGAGTGCCACGAGTTACTCTGAAACCGAGGATACACCCTATAAGAAGGACATTGAGTGGTGTGTCGTCATGGAAAAGGGACGATCGCGATGATTTCATTTTCACCATTCTGATTCGATCACATCTTCTTCACTTTCCTAGGTAGAGAAACATTCGTTAACAATTTCTGTAGCGTCCCCGAATGTTGGCTCCCGACTTGAGGGCGCGTCTCTCCAAACCTTGTGTCACTTAAGGGTGTTAATACGAGTTACAGACAGTCACGCGTAACTGCCATCCATATAACTGTGACGCTAAGTAAAAGTGTACCTAATGGTAGCTGGTCTAATTAGAAGGAAGGGCCTATAAACCGGACGTTTTATACGTTACAATCGAACAACCGAAGGAAACTATCAGAAATTTCATGAGGAAAGTCGCCAATGAACTTTTCGACGGTGGAATCGGCGTCGTTCGATCTGGCCAATCTCCATTGGTTGCATAACGAGCTCTGCAACGTTTTACGATTCCTGGACGACCGTCAACAAAGCCTGCCCTGCTTTCGCCTTCGATCTGAGGCGAGGTAGAAGCTGATCGAGCCAGGGTAGAGATCACGAACAGCATCAGTTGTAACGATCCTGTGTTTAGGGGAATCAACGCGCATCGCGCGCCAGATAATCCGCGCTCACGCCCCGCTAGAAAAAGCTTCTCCCGCGCGAGAGAGCCCCATATTCCCAGTTCGCGCTATGATCCATCGTTAGGAGCGGAAGCCCCGCTGAATTAGCGAAATCCTCTCGAATCGGAGTAGCCCGAGAGGTCCCCGGCCCCTTAGAGCTCCATTAGTATACATAATAATAAACAACAATCGCGCGGTTACACGCGGAATTAGGATCCTCTTAGCGCGCTCGCGGGGGCCACGGATAGTGGACAATATCCCGAGTATTCCCTGGGACCGTCTAAAAGCTCGGCTACGTTCTTATCGTTCCTTCTTTCTGTCTATCCGACCGCGGGGATACGGTTTTCGCGCGGAACGGCTGAAAGCTTGACGCTGCAGCTACTCCGATACAGACCGAAGTAAAGGAAACTGGGAATATTTTACTTATGCATTTAGAATGTGGACGGGTTTCACCGAGTACGTATAATAACTAAAGCTTCCTCTCTTTCATAGTCGGATAACTGAGGTGCTCTCGATAATAAGACCCGGTGCAGGAATATTTTATCCCGCTTCCTCGACTTATTTCTTGGTAGTTGAAAAGTCCGATGCAAAGGCCAGAAACAACACTCGTAGATAATGTTGCAGCCCGGTAGGTCACAAACAGCACCGCCAGTTTATCAAATCCCTTCAGAATTTCACCGCTCCTCGTCCTCGTTGGAGCGATCGCAGCAGGCTCTCGCTCGATCGGGACGTTAACACGGGCGAGAGGAGTCGGTACAGGGTTAACGCCAGAAAGAGAATCCAGCCGCGTTCCTTATCGGACACAATATACTTCCGTCCGCCGAGTATGGCTCGCTATATAGCCAGGCGGTATCGGAGCCACTCTCAATCCCCTTTTCCTCGACGTGCCCGTAGCCGCTATCGGGGAAAAGCGAGGGAAAGTGGATTGAAACGCGCGGAGAAGAACAAGACGGATACGCGTGACACGGCACTCGGCGCAATAACGTTAATTGCTGTAATTTCGATTGCCACGGATTCGTCGGCCACTCGAGCCATTTTGTCGATTTGATGGGGAATCGAAACGGTGGATGTAGCTGGGCTGCACTCCCCCGGCCACCCGATAATACATTTTTATATCGCTCGGATCACGGGAGGGTGGGACGAGGGAGGCGGCGGGCGAAGCTGCCTGTGTTTCGCGCGATGCGGATCGTTAGTTGATTACGTTGCTTTCCGTCTTCCTATTTTCCCGTCCATGTTATCGATTGCAACTGGAGTGATTGCATAGAAGCTGTTGCAAATAACGAATGTACCAAGCGATGAGATAGACACCCCGTAAAAAGTTGCATCGATTTCCATGCGCCGAGCTGCGCCGCGCGCCACGCTCGAGCGGGGTAGAGTACTATTTTGAGAAACACTGACCGCCTGACCAATCCGCAGAAAAAGGGATCGCTCCTACTCGGGATAGAGGAAGGGAAATGAAGGAGAATCGTAATTTATGGATTCGTGTTGTCGCCGAGGAGGCACGATAGGGGCGGCAGAGTTGCTCGCGTTATTTATCGCTGGGATGGACGCGGGATGGTTTTTGCGTGGAAGTCGTTGGGGTCGGTTCGTCAGATTCGATTTCCTGGTGATGCCCGGCCCCGGAGAACCGCTGGGCCGCGCGTAGAATCCTAAGATCTCCTCTGACGTCTGCTTAATTAATTACCATCCGCGGTTTTAATTAGCCGGGGCTTCTACCTCCTCGTCCTCTCTCCCCGGTCGCCTCGTCCTCGTGGAAAACCGTGCGGCGGACCAGCTCGCTGCAACACGCACGCACACACACACACACGCGCGCGCGCGCGAGAGAGAGTGTTCCCCTGTCAGCGGGCGCGCACACGCGCATTCTCACGAACCCGACCGCGACATGTCCACACCTTCCACGCGTGCACCAGGTGCCGACGGGCGGGCGCTGTCCTTCGCGTACGCACAAACGCGTAACCTGCGACGTAGGTAGGTGCCTGGATCACGCAACGCAGATACGCGGCGATGATAGCGGAGCGACGACTTTTGGATAGTCGACGGCCGCGTCTGGCAGCCTTTCCAGGAGGATCTAGCATCGTGGCTGATTAGAGCGTGGGTGCCGTTACGCGGGCAGTGGTACGCTTACCGAAGCCTCTAGATCGCGTTGCGTATAAAGCTATCTACCTGCGCACGACGCCGCAGAAATGAATGCTTTACGAGAGGTTGGGCGTTTTTTAACGAGGTAAAAAAGTTTCCATCGAGAGAGAGGCGAAGAGAAGCGATCGTGAACGACCTCGCCGCCGCAGTCGACGCTGACTATCGAGCCCGCTGGAGTGAGATCGATCAAATCGGAAAGGGGGTCGTCGGAAACGCTAACAACCGGGCTCATTTACCGAAAAAGGCAGCCGAAAGAGGCCACAAGTGGGCCGCTAGGGGGCGAAGGAGGGAGGAGGGAGGCAAGAAAGGACGCGAGGGATGAGCGTGGTGGCACGGGGCCCGCCCGGTAGAAAGGGTACGCGGCCGCGCAACAATCCAAAGACAATGTGTTTGTTGCCGATTAGCAGAAGGGACGAGGTGAGGTTTTTACGAGAGCTCGAGGTACGGTCCGCGTGGCGTGGCGGGGGGGGGGGGGGGGTTGGTGGATGAAGGCAGTCGTTTACAGCCGAAGAGAATCGGGCCCCGTGGCTTAAATGACCCCTCTCTTTCTCTCCGCAGCCGCCACCCGCGGCTTCCCCACCTGTGCCAAGATTTACGGCAATTCGCTTTTTGCCCCCTTTAAGAGCTTTCGTATTATCTTACTGCCTCCGTTGCTGCTTCCTCCGCGAGCGAATGTACTTTGCCTTCGCCTCGCTCCGTGGCCCTTGGCCGCCACCCCTATCCCGTCTCTCGGCTCCTCTCCGCTCATCGTATCCGTCCCTTCTCGTCCCCATCCGCCGCTCGTCTTATTCCTCTTTCTCGGGCTCGCGCTCTTGCGCCTCGTCTCCGATACGAACGAGTATATTTGCTCGGGTAAGAAGCGGCGGATACAGGTGTAACGCGGCCACGAACACAACGGAACACCTGAGTCCGTAATTATTTCGGGACACGCGGGCCCCCTGGCCTTCCCACCCCTTTCCGCCGATTTCCTTCCCTTTCTCTCTGTATTTCTTGGAACGAAGACTTTAATTACGCCAGATTCGATTAAGTCGAGTGACTGCGCCGCGGAGAGCCTCTCTCGCGTGTACGTGCGATCCTCTCGGCTGGCTTTTGGGCGGGTAGCCCCCTTCCAATTTTTGCAGATTTTCTGAGAGGCCGGGCCGCGTGTAACTCTCTGTCAGAGGAATAAGAAAGGAATAGCTTGAATTTTTACCGAGTCGCGCTCCTAAACGGGGAGCATTCTTTCGTTCCCGATGGTTGGGCTCCCCCTCCGAACAGAAACGTATCGACGTGGATGCTCGTTACTCCGAATTCCGGGACGTATCGTTAGCGGAACCGCATTTCTCGGCGTTTAATTACTATTGCAACTCCTTTCAGCGTGATGGTAATGGCGCCGCTGTACGCATCGCGTTATCGTCTATCAGCATAAATCTTATTATTCTAACGCTGTTATTACGATCCTAATCTACGGGCATCCGAGCGTTGATTCTGCGCCGCGGCGGCCTCTCCCCTCCTCGTTCGGTTCGTTTACTGGCCCCCCCCCTCTCTTTTTACACTTCCCCATCTCTTTTAGTTCCGTCTCCATCACTTTTAACCTTGAACTCCCTCGTTACCGTGGCACGCTCCAGAGCACACGGCTCCAAGAAGTTTTAGAGATCCTCGGGGAATCCCATTATGAATCCCGCGCGGAGCTAGGGGGCACTCGTGGAAACATACGACATTGTGATGAAACGAAAATCGTCCAATCTGTGCGCCTCGCGTGTTCGATTCCTTGGTTCCTCGAGGGGCCGTCGCTGGTAATCGAATCCTTTGAGAATGTCGCGCGCAGCATTAACTATCCCTATAACGAGGGAACTATTTTTTGACCGAGCTATCCACTAAGCGTACCACGTGTCTTATTCTTACTATTTTTCCTGACATGTAGCGGGAAACGCAAAGTGGCCTCATGATTCTCGACAAAAATTGCTCTCGAGGTTACGTCTTGCTACCAAATTTCCTTTTGGAATTGCGACGCACCCTCGAGCGGGGGCGAATCCCATCGAGGCCGCCAACAATGCTCGAAGGACACAGAGGCAAGGACAACCGGGAGACGGGCAAAAATTTAATTAGCAAAAGCCCGAAAATTAATTGCGCCCGGCGTCTTATTGTGCTCTGCCCCCCCCCCCCCCCCGTGCCTCGAAGCGTTGCTGGGGACCTGCTGCGTCTATATACACGGGGAATGTAATATTCACAACAGCCTATATTCGAGCCAGCAGTCAGGGTGGCCACCCCTTCCGTCCACCCCCGACCAGCCGCCCAGACTTCCATCGGCTTCGCCAGTAGCTATATACACGCGACTCTATAGTTCTCGGTACTAATAAGGGGAGGTCACGACCTAAACGAACGGTTTTTGATCCTGAAACTGGGCTTACAATATAACCGTCGATCCTTGTTAATAACTGTTCAAATAAGAGCTGCTAATGGTTCACTGTTTTTATAAAAAAAAATACTGGACTACTCGACCACCATTGTAACTGTAATAATATCTATCAGTGGACTCACAATTCCAATACTTAAAACCTCCTACCATTCCACTCGATTCGAAAACTGCTGGTTCACCCAGTGCCCTCTCCCTGCGAGGGCAACCTGTCATTTACATTTCTGCAACGAGGGTGGTAAAAGTGTGTACCGATGCTCTGTAACACCGTTCACGAGGAATTCCCACTGTGCGAAAGTCAGGGTACCGTAATGACGCCCGTCACCAAAGTCCCATTGACGATCGTGTCGTTGACGTGCTGGGTTCCCCGTCGCCATGGCGGTGCAGGTGGACGTTGGGTGGCCGCGTAGACTCGCCCTGCCGCGATCGTAGTTGTAACGGGACGGCGCGGAGGGGCCTATGGGGCGCAATATGACATTATTAATTGCTCCACAATGCCAGCGGCGTGCAGGCACGGGACGGGACACGAGGGGCGCTCGTCGATCGCTGGTCGCCCGCCCCAGCGTCCAGCCACGGCGGAAATTTCATTAAGTGGATTCTTATAGACGCGGTTTTCAGATTAACCGTGTGATATGTGCTCCGTCCCGCCGCGCGCTGCCTGATATTAGATCGGGTGGGTCCCTCTATGCTTCTGCCCTCGTCGCTGGATGGCTGGGCTGGTTAGACTCGCACAAAGCCTACTGCAAACCCCTGTCTACCAACCCCCCCCCACCCCCACCCCCGGGACCCCGTAATATCTGCAGTCCCCGCTGGTGGTTTCTGTATGAGGCGTCTTAGGAGTTGAGAGACTGCTCCAGGGTGTTCCAGACTGGACGGACCGCGACGAGAGTGGAAACTTTGAGGTGTGTTTTTGGGCTGCATCCGCGGCTCTACTCGTAGCAATTAGTCTCGCGGTGGCAAGAAACGAATGATTGAGCCGCTTGGTAAAACGTTTATTGAACTAGTTACAAAGAGTACATCGGTGGGTGGTTGAAGCTATTCCAATTGGAAATGATTGATCGAGTGTGTCAGTGATTAAAAATTATCTCCGCTTGAAGCTTCCTCTGGTAGTAATTTAGCGTTAACTATCCAAGTATGCTGAACATTCGGTAAATTTGGCGAATATGCCGAGTACCAAATAGTTGCCGAATATTCGGTGCATCCCTAACAGCAATTAAAGGCCAGGGAGATTAACCATGAATGCAGCAACTCGGTCGGTCAAAATTGATTCATTACTGTCGGTTTCTCGTCGTAGAGAGAGAGAACGCTCCGCCTAAGATAATGCACACGAACCTCTGGTCCTGTCTGCCTTCTCACAATCGGGGTCTTAAGTTTCCTTCATTAATGCTATTGTTGCTATTGTCTCGCACCGTTCCTGTTCTCGTACGCCTGAGTTCTGGCTAGGCTAAATTATTATACGATTTTCGAACAGATTCTTGCTCCCCACTCAAGTAGGAGATGGTCGACTCACAGTATTTCAAGCTATCATTGTTATCCCATTCACTTGGTAAATCAAACACCTTTTCAAGTTCCCACCCTCTAAGAGGTGTTAATCACCTCAAAAATCATCCGCATCAAAACTCTTCATCCCCCGTTGACGGCACAAAAAAACTCTTACTTACCTAATTTTTTTTCCATTCAACATATTTAGATAAAATTTGGTATCCCCCGGTAGGTCAACCAATCGCTCGCACAAATGCCTGGAAACGGAAAAACGGGCATCTGCCCTCGATGCATCATCGGTTTAGATTTTTCTTCATTAGTGTGTTCGCCTGCATAGCCGGCGTTCTCGGACGGCGCGCTGGCCGGGGGTGAGTCGGCTAACGAATGACGGGGTGGAGGAAGGCTGACGAAGGGAGGAGGCGCAGAAGGGGTTGAGGCGACGGCGGGGAGGGGAAGTTGAAGGTAACCGACACCCTTTCGCAAAAAGTAATTGGTTAATGCCTCGGAAATGAGTTTAGTTCCTTTTTGCTCGGGCACCGTGTTGCTCCTTTTTCGGCACCTTCACCATCCACTCGCCCCTTTTTCCTCTCTCCTTCGGCCTTTTTCTACACACGTCCGCGCACGCTCCGACCAACACGACCACCGTTCTGCCCTCACACAGACGCGAGGATCTCTCTTTCTTCGAGCTTGACGATCTCTTTTTCTCTCCGCCACTCTTTTTATTTATTCCTCCCGGTCCATCTTCGTCTTCCCGTCGCCCTTTCACCTTCCAAGCACATTTTTCTCTCTCGCTCGCCGCACCCTCCCGCCCCATTTCTCCGTTCCCTCGTTTCCTCGCTTCCTCCCGCGCTCCCTCCCGCCGCCCATGCACGCGTGTGTTTTTATGCTCGCTCCGGGGGCTCCAGTCACGCTTTGTGCCACATTGTGCGTGCCTTTGGAGCCCCATTATCCGCGTGTAAAAGTGTCATTATGGCCCACGGCGGGGCTCGAAGACGCGGAGGAGGAAGCCCCCGAGGTCCGCGGCGGAGGGAGAGAGAGGCGAAACCTGCTTAAAGGATTTGTCCCCGTGTCTGGGGCGATTCGTTAACCCACCGGGGACCGGATTTTCTTTCCTCCCTGTAAGCGCGGCTACGGACACGCCGCGATTCCGCTTTAAAATTGGATAAGCGTATCGACTTACTCGCCCCGGGATCATCGCGACCGCCAGATTGCTTTCGCGGCTCTCCAGACACCCGCCGCGAATTCTACCAATTATGCCGCCGGCCGTTCTCATCCGGAAACTTTTCCTCCCTTTCTTCCCGATTTAAAAGCTACGCGGGACGTTCGGGAACTTGTGGCGGGAACTAAACGTTACCGGACACCGTGTACATATTTGGTCGAGGAAGATACATAATTCCACTTGGAGAAAAGCTTCTAGAATCCACTACGAATCACCCACCGAGGATTAAAGCTCTACGCACACCGTTTACCGCGGTACCGATACAGATACGATACAGTGCAAAAGGCGAGGTCCAGCTGGAACACTGTTACATACCTAACCATTAACTTGAAACTAGATTGTAGACTGAAACTAGAGCGAAGGATATTAATGAAGAATGAAAGTTGTAGCAGCACGTTCGAAGGAGGAGACAGATTGAATAGAACGAACATTCGCCGGAAGAGAGTTATAAAGAGACGCAGAGGTACAGGAGAAGGAGGCTTGAAATTTGGCGGTGCGGTGTGAGGGAATAGACAGTGCTGATTGGAAACGTGTGGACAGTGCAGTAGCGAACTGGAAAGACAAATTAGAAGGAAGAAGACAGTAGAGGTAAGGAGGAGAATAGCTGGAAAGGGTTTTATGAACAAGACAACACAAATGGAAGATCCACCTCTGGCGCACACTGAGCCAGCGGGAATCAACATACAGTGGGGATAGGGTAGACCGGGGGCAGTAGTAACACTTTGACTTTAGAATACGATTATGCAAAAACTATTAATGTTACAATAAAAGTTTTTATACGAAAATGTTACTTACTTATCTGACACTTATTGAATCACAACAGCTTCGCTGTTTGCCAGATAATATCCAGGGCATTAATAAAAAATGAGAAGCGGACAAAGTGTTACAACCGTCCCTGACCCTGGGTCGGTTGTAACACTGCATGGAGTCGATAGTAGCACAAATTTAACTTTACAAAATTAAAATATTTATTGATTTAAATTATAATAATAAATGAAAAAAAGTAAAATTTATAACCAAGTATGCGATATCGCAATTGCGGCAGAAATAAAAAAACGCTTGGGCGGGTGCATTCTGCATGATTTGATTGTGCTATGCTATAAAATTCTATGCAAACGAGACAATATTATTCATCTCCTTTGTCACTATTTGGTTCTGTCGCGGTACAACCGACCCCGACTGCCGATGTTACAATCGACCCCAGCCAGGCTTTTCAACTTAAATTATAAATTTTGATTAACGAGACACTTAAAAGTATTAACTAACGATCAGTATTACTTTAAAAATGGCTAGATTAAATACTAAAAAAAAAAAAGAAAAAACACGTACTTGCAAAGGGAGTATTTATATTACAATTTTAAATCAGTAAGAAAAAGTTACTTTAGGGTATCGAAAAGTTATTTTCTTCACTATATATGTCTATTGTGTATCTGTACTGCTAGGACATGGATGTGTTTATCCCAAATGTCATTCTTCATCATATATCCAAAATTTGTGTTAATATCTATCATATGTTCTGAGATATTTAACGTGTTACAATGTCCTCCTGTTACTATCGCCCCCGGTCTACCCTACATGATCAAGCTTCTTACGACAATATGAAAAACGAAGGCAAGAATTTTGCACGCGTTGAAAACATTGAGCCCACATATCGGTTCCACGTCGGTTCAGCGCCGTCTATGGCCCCTCTGTTTCAATGTGAGTCACTGACACTGACGTCACTGAACCGTCACGGAACTGATACATGTGTGCTTAGACCTTAAAGTGTCCCAAGCGTTGATGAATTCCCCGCCGCGGCCGCGGGAAAAGGAAGCTTCATTTTTCCTCGGGCGGGCGTAAGTGCGAGTAACGATGTCGAGTCAGCCGACGTGACGCGGGACGGATTCGTTAACTTCGTATTTCGACGGAGTAGTCGTTCCCGTTTCCCCGCGGCCGCCGACGCGATACGATCGTCATTAGCAAGGAAGAAGCAGCCCCCGTCGCCCTTTGTGGATTCTCTTGCGCCTCGTGTGTCCCTCCGTACTAATGGTCTTAACGAACCCGACACTGCGCCCGGTCTGCCGAGGGTTAATACATCAACCGCTCTCCGGTGTGTGGAGCTTGATATTCCGCCACCGCTGCACCGCACCGCACCGCACCGCACCGCACCGCACTGCACCGCACCGCCGTCCGTGGCGGCACACAGCACGAAGACTTCGATTATCGCCAATTTACCGGCTGGCTCGTGTTTATTCGGTGACCACCGGTGTGCCCTACGGTAATGCGAGCGCCAGGAAATACTGCACAGACCTCCGCTGCGATCGATCGAAATCGCTTGACGAAATTAGACGGTTAACCGACCCCTCCCCGTGCGCCAGGCCGCCCCTTTTATTCCTTGATTAATTTGTCCTGTCGATTAAGCCTCGTCGATTAATTGGGCCGTCGAGCCAGGCCCTGGCCACCGTTAATTCGGCCCGTCGATTCTTCCCTCCCGCTACCCCCGCATGCGCACAGGTGGGTCGATGCGTGCACGCTGCTAGACGTGTCTCTCGTTGACGGATTATGCTATTCGCGGTGTACGGCCGTTTCGCGGAAGTCGAGGTCGTGGATGGATGTTTGAGGTGACCTTCGGTTCGATGGAAGAGCGATGTTGCGGAGGATACGATTGCACGGAGCTCTCCGAGGATTTTCCAGCAGAGATGAGGGTGATAGGGTTGGGCTAGTGCTAAGGAGATAAGCTAACGCTGTACTCGGAGGACGTAGAATTAGCTTGGAGTGTGATTGGAAGTACACTGGCAGCTGCCGGGGAACGGTACATTACACTTTTTTTTTCTCGTACGGTTGGTTAGAGACGCAGGTACCTGTAACAGATTTTCTGCGCGCTGGAAGGGGCGCCGGACTGTCAGCGGAGTAATGAAAATTAATGGACACGTTACGAGCGTATCGGTTCCTGGCTGCCATTAATTGGACTGTAACGAAACAGGTTAAGCCGCTGGAGGAATGATCCCCTGATTCTGCTAATCGATCCAACTCCCCGTTCGATTTCGTTCATTGGTGGGCTGACTTGTGGCGGCAGGAACGATGGCAACGAGTTAATCAGGCCGTGCCAAAGGGAACTGGATACCGCGGGAACATGCAAACTGATGACTCCAGCTGCTCGACGCACCGAATTGGACTCTTACAGCGTTCCGCAGCTTGACTCGCGACATCGCCGAAATTTCGAGGGACATCTGGAAATACAGCGGGGCATCCGTTGGCCCCGGATTTTTTCTCCCCCCGTCAAGCGGTAGGTACGGGCTCGCGTGTTCGTAATTTCGTTTACACCGGAAAGCGACGGTAAATCAGTGACTTAATGAATTCAGCCGAGAGGCCAGGGGCTCGGAGGATCCCACGCGACCCGCGGAGCCACCAGGGCCATTTAGAAGAGCGACGAGGCTGGCAGAGCCAGAGGGGGTTATTCGCGGTTATCTTTACGAGTCGAAGAGATACGCCTCCCTTGTCTCACTTGTCCCAAAGGCAGACGGTGGCCAGGGATCGCCTCGGAGGGGTGGGCCCCGGCCTGGGCCAGGAAGTCGGCGTTAAATCTTCCCCTGATGTCGAGCTGCCACTGTCCTGGAACGTTCGTTATTCTCGTTAACATTATGATCATTGCACGATGAAACGTGTAATTTTGTAAAGCGGGGGCCGGGAATGCGGCCGGAACGGCGGTGTTGTATTCTGGTAATGGGCTCGTGAATTGATTCCAGCCGATTTATCATTCCCAAGCGCCAGCGTTCATCCGCGCTTCCTGTTCCATGAACGTCACCTTCGCGTTCACCCGAGGAGTACCGTTCCCGAGCATTCCGATGTTTTATCGCCCGGTGAGACAAGCGTGTCCACATGAAATATTTACCATCGGTCTTCTAGGAACGCGTGCGAACGCCCGAGGCGAGAGCACGTAACGAGCACGCGTCCCCCGCCTATTTTTGCATAAACTGCTGGACGGAAAGTGTCAATTATATCCGTGGAAAGAACGCGGCGCGCCCGTCTAATTGGGAGGCGTTCTAATTGGGCCGTGTTAAGGTTAGACGTAACGGGCGTAGATAAGCCTCCTAGGAGGAACAGGTTATCGCCGTGCCTCCTGGGAATGATTTCTCGATTCGAGACGGCGGCCCGCTCGGGATAAACTAATAATGTTGCTTACGTAAACCTGTTTAACGTATTTATTGCGCGCGCGCGGATATGCAAATCCCCCGCGGATGATCGGTACGCTCGCCGGATGGACTGTGAACGTAAAATATTGATTTAATCAATCCGAGTCATTAAAAACATGGAGTCGCTTTTATTTCCTCGCCGTACCACTCATTAGCCACGTCGAGGGACGAAGTTCTCGTTCCTCGAATTATTTCACCCGACGAAGAATGAAACGCTGTAGCGAGATTAGCTGTAGTACACCGGGTGTCCTTAAAATATTCGGCCAACGAGATCCCAGACTGTTACCGTTTCGAATGGCAGCTTGGTCGAACCTTGTGGAATATTCCAGCGATGCACAACAACGATGGGCCGATGTCTGGGAGAAGGTTGCGCGTGCACCAGCGAGCTGCACGACCTTTCCGCTGGCAGGGCAGCGTTTAATTTAAAGCCTCCCTTGGCTTGGCGTGAAAAATGTCGTCAGGGCATAGTCTCGATCCGACGAGAGGGTGACCCCCGGTGCTCTCTGAAGGGGCAGCCGTGTCTAAAGGGCCGTTACAACAAAGCGTGATTCCCTTGAAAGAGGTGTTGTTAAAGGCTTCCTCTGGCGTGTAAGACAGTGCGCGCCTCGACGTCTTTAATTAAACCCATAAATCAATGTCAATTAGCTCGGTCGCCGGCCGCCTCGTAATTAATTATAATTAACAATTAATAATAGAATAATTAGCGGCGGGGAAGAAAAGTTTCGCGAGTCACTGGACCGGCTCCCTCCGCCGGGCGGCGGCGGCCCTGTCGCGGCACGGCGACTCGTCCCCAAAACGTAATGGCGCGGGCTGACTTTTAATGAATCCGTCCTCGAGGATCGAGCACGGTCGCTTTATTAAAACGTACGACCGATTACTTTGCCCGCGACGGAACGTCCCTCTTGTCAACGGGGGAAATGCTCGTTCGATCTTCCGGCGAGATAACGCCATCCTTCCACTGCGAGCCATTATTATTCGACGTGGAAGTCTCTCGATGCTTTTCCAGGGGCCTCGTCCTGCTGCTTTCTGCGACAGAAGACGGAAGGGGGTAGGCGAGGTTCGCGGAAGGAAAACGCGATTCATTGCGGCCCTGTCCGCGTCGGGCGTTCCGCGGTTTAAACGGCGCGAGTTTCGGACGGTGCCGATGAAATTCGAATAAATTTAATGGCAGGGCTTCGTGTCGAGGCAGCGAGGCCCCGCAGGGCCTCGCTAGGCGAGCAGGTGGCCGGTGTGGAGGGGCAGGAACGACCAGACTGACCGGTTTACATGGCTGGAGATCCGAGAACGCCTCTTACCCTGGTCCTGTGAGAGCGAAGGAGGCGAAGAGAGGCGCATCCACCAGCTCTCGATGGTACCAGTCGAGACTCGACTTGGCCTGGGTAGGGGGACGATTGTGAGCGCACACAATGGTGTGTTGGTTACGTGCGTGAACCGGGGAAAGGTACCAAAGGGCAACACGCGCGAACGGAACGGAGGATTTCAGACTCGAGCGAGTCCTCGGCGTTGGTACCTCGTTGATCGTCACTGCGACGGCTCGAATCGTGAGATCAAAATTCTTGCCGCTATAAATGCGAGAGCAGCGCACGACCTACCTGAACTTTTAAGGGCACGGGCACTTGCTTTGTGCGAACTCGTCACGAGATTAAATTCTTCATATTTCATCTGGCGAAATTATATCTTCTCGAGGCTGAGAGGACAATTACTTGATCGAGGACGGCCCCGAGCCGCTGTTGAAAAGAATGGCACAAAGACGCGCCGTTAATACGCCGAGATGGAAAGAACAGCTTGAAGAGAGTAGATAAGCAACGAGGGGGGACCGAAAGAGAATAAATGCAGTATAAATGCGGAATAACAGAGGAGCAAGAGAAACAGAATTCCGAGCAGGAGCTCGACGCTAGGGCGTCCCAGCTCGTATCCTGCCCATATCTTCAATTCCCTTTTCCGATTTTCTTTCGATCTTGCATTTTGTTTGCCTCGCGATAGAGGGTCAGGCGTAACGATGCAAATACAATCAGGAGCAGCACGAAGTCTATCGAGGACGGAACGCGGGACTGCGTATATATTCCCCGGTCCAAAGGAGCGCTAAGATTTCTCTTGTTCCGCGTGCAATTTCGCAAACGAAGCCCCGACACGCCGCGGGGAAGAACCGGGCGCGAGGGTTTACCAATGGCCACGGTTGTGAATGGCCCCGACGGCGATCATGATCGCGAATCGCGTGTCGGATCGATCACGCCGGAAGTGTTCGTCCAATTTGCAAAGCGCTCCTCTCGGGACGGGCAAGGTGGAATGCCAAGCAGACAGATCATGTTAAGGAGGCTGAGTGGAATAAACAAACAAGACGTTCGAAAGGCACGGATAGGAGGAGAGTAAAGACGTCGATACAGAAGGACCGCTCGAGTAGCAGAGGATCGGGCTTAAGAATAGTAGAACGAGAGCCCGGGTAGTGGCGGGTGGGCCAGGGGGAGGGTTAGGGTGTGGTGGGGGGGGGGGTAGAGGAGCAACGAAATGGACGAGTCTTGTTGGGGGTTGAAAGGGGGCGAGCGAGAGAGTAAATCTTAAATAAAGTGATATGGAGTACTTGGGTATAAAAGCTCCATTTCCAGTGCTCCGCCGGCGAATACCTTCAACACGATTCCAGGGTAGAAACTTTGTAAGGGTTTTCGTTCCTCGCATTGACCTCATAAGGTATCCTTCTTTTCTGCCGCGGAGGCTAATGTTTGCCCCCGATGCCACTTAAGAAATTAAATGACCGATCGCCCCGGGGACGATGGCTACGCTTCCATTAACCACTCGTCGATGGAGCGGTTCTCCTCGTCCCTCGGACGCTTTAATCCAGCTGGAAGATCGAAAGCTCGATAGCCGGTGTTTCGTGAGAAGCTGCCGGGTCCGGGCGCGGATAGTCTCGTAAGTGTTCCCCCGTACGTAGAGAGCGCGTGTCTCGTTTCGTGAATAATTTAGAGCCCTCGGGCAATTTAATTCCACTTCCAAAGAAGGTTGCTGCTTCCTTTCTCGCTAGATTTCTTCCACGCATTATGCATGAAAAGGACACTTTTCCCAGATCCCTCCAACTGGAAAGTACTCGCGCGAAACGCCCCCAAAATCTTCATCGCGCACCGTTCGCTGCAACTGTTTCCCCGTTCATCAGAGCTGCAGCTCCTACGACCTCTACTGCGCGTAATTTTTCACGTCCTCGCGTGCCTGCGCACTCTCGCGACCTTTATCTCTGACGATCCTTATTATCAGCATCATCAGTCAATGCGTGTACGCGCGATGGGGCCAACTCTCGCCAGTGGCCGCTCGTTAAGCCCGCGAAAGCGTCTCTCTCATTACGTCTCCACGCTTCTTTGCCCCTCCCCCCCCTCCCCCCTGGCGCCCCCTCTTTGCCCTCCCTTTGACCCCTCTCGTTCAGGCGATTTTCCTTTTTAATCGTTCTTTTTCAATCCTCCTTGCGCGGCTGCGTGTCGTGTCACTTTGGCCCCGGTAATTGATATCTGGTACGCAGCAGTATGCAAGCTCGGCGTAGCATGGCGCGGTTTAATTGGGAAGGCTGTGTAGAGGAGGAGAGGCGGCGAAACGACGGGGGAGGTCGCCTCTTATATTGGATCCGCCGAGAGGATCGCTACGTTATAAATACAGAGGGCCCGGGCATTATTCGGCTACCCTGCTGCTAATTGGAGTAACTTTGCCTCCTCGAACGCGATTGTTTACCGTCCTGGAGTATACGGGGAGCGGAGGTGGTGGAGCGGGGGGGGGGGAGGTGGTGGTCGGGGGGATTGACGCGTGTCAAGCCTTTGAAACGTCCGTTCTTTGCCCCGGCAAGAATAGTAATTATCGTGGGACGACGGCTACACCCGATGCCCCGGTCTCTGGACGACCAGGACACCGCCAGGTGGAATTGCGTTTTTCAGGGTGTCCGCGGCGGACGGTTTTATATATTCAACGGCCCGGCCCAGGGGAATGTCCTTACCCGGAGAGAAGCGGACCTTATGCCAGGCTTTATGAATAAAACAACATCGGCGATTGCGGTAATTGGAGGGAACGGTTAATTGTTCTTTTCGCCTGGCCCGGCTCCGCGCGGTATTTCGGGGTACCGGAAGTGTTCGATAAGGGCCGCCGAGCGAGCGGAGGATCCGGGAGATGAGTGTTCTGCGGTCGACGGGAAGGAGAAATGGCTGGGTCTGTCTTGAAGAGGTAATCTTGTAAGTGGGCGAGCTTTGGGGCAGCAGCAGCAGTCTTCCTTTCCTCGTTCCGACCGAATTTCCGTTCCACTTGCACTCCCATTTTTTCCTCCAACGCGCACACACGGACCTTGGAGTGCGCTTCTAATCACTTCGGCCAAGTAGCTTGCGCTCCCAAGTGTACACTGCCGGGTGGTCTCGCTATGAAAAGAGTCTCTCTCTGCCTCCTTTATCTCGGGAATCTCGAGAAGATAGCCAGGAACGCGACAGCCGAGCGTTGGAATCGGTTTTCGGGACCGGCTGCGTGTACGGCATAAACCGGGGCTTCGTTTTAATTAGCAGTAAACAGCCACCATTAAGCCCGTAGCAGTAAATCACCTACACTTATAGCGGCCCCGAGCGAGCCTCTTTACCTCTCTGGGGCAACGAGTGGCATCTTGGACCGCGGCGGGTGAAACGGGGAACGGGAGGAGGGACGGGAGGAACACGGCGAGGGGATCGGGCGATCGGGGGACGCCGGAGGGGTGTACATTACATTTCAATTTGGATCTGTCCGTCCTTCTTGCGAGAGCGGCGGAGACGAGCACTCTACGGGCATGGACCGATTCGCCTCGCCCCGAAGTGGGGAAGCTTGCGAATTTTCCTGGTCCTCGAGCACCATCGGTACCACCGGCAACGCGGGACGGAGAGAAAGAGGCGTCTGCACGGTCCCCTCTGCGCCTCTCGCCGCCGTCGAGAGACAATGGGAGCACGTGAAAGTTGCCGTCGCGCTTCACGGTCCCTGGAAGAAGCCAGGCAGCGGAGCTTATGTTTTAACTTCGATTATTGATTCCCCGTGTCGCTCGTTTTTCCCGTCTCCCCGATGCCTAGCATCGATCCAACTCTCCAGGGCCCTCTATCCTCCCCGCGACACCTAACTTCACGGTCCTCCTAATCTCTTCGCGTTATTTCCCGGCTCCTTCGAGCGGGCGGATAAAGAGAGAGAGAGGGATCTCGCTGAATTGGCTCCCGCGTTCGCGTTTCAAGTTTATCGCTGATAGGCCCTTCTTACTTCTTACACATTCCATGTTGGGCGCGAGCAATCAGCGCAACGAAGCTCGTCGACCAGCAGGCCTTAACGAGAGCAACTTTTCCTTTCCATGGCAAGAGCAATGCATCCGTTTGGATACGGTGCAGCGGGTTGCGGCGAAAATCGCAAAGTCCGCTCCGTCGTAAACTGCCTCTCGCAGAGATCAATACAGAGAGAAAGAGAGACGCGGGAGATGGTAAAAAGGAGCGAGAGAGGGAGGGAGAGAGAGAGGTCTGCTGCAAGTGAACCGACGATATACGATCCTGCAACTTCATCTCGACCTCTTCCATGAGCCGGAGGTCGGAGGTCGAGGGCTTCGTCAAGTCAGGAACCCGTCGATCCAGTTTGTGCTTGGAATCACGGTCCCGTTTTCACCTCAAAACCCTTGAACTCGACCCGAGAACCGAGACGCTTGCGTGTGCGCGCATCATTCCACGCACGTAATCCGGCGAAGAAAAGCGAGTATCGTCGCGAGTTTTAAATTTACCACGATACACCGCCAATCGTACCTACGCCTTTTCGTCCATGATGGCGCGCAAATTAAATTCAATTGATCCAGGGATTTCTAGGAATCCTCTGCCTTCAGCTAGCTCGGTGTTTCGCATTGCTTCGCGGAGAGACCGGAATTTTCTAGCTTACCAAGTGTGGGCGATCGAACCTTGGATTATTATGATATTAATAGGATAATGACCTTTCTTCGCCAGATGAAAGAAATATTTGTAAAGGAGCTGAGCCAATTTCCAGGTTTTCGAATACTCAGCCCTCTGGTTTCAGCGTAGAAAATTACTTTTGTGCGCGTGTCGTACAATTTCTTTCGATTTCACGGCCCCGAGGGCCACAGTGTTGCCCTCCTCTATCCTCGTCGACTTGGAAAGCGTCAATGTAGCAAATTCTTATTACCGACGGAATCGGCGTGTTCGAAGAAAGAAGGCGAAGAAGGGAAGGCTCGAAGGCCCCCTCTCGCTTTATGCGGCCTCATGGCCGCAATGGAACCCTTTGTGTGCCCCCCGGGCCCAACAAACGGGCCATTGTCCTGCACTAAAAGGTGGGGGGCAAGGGGGGGCGCAGGATGGAAAAAAGTCCGCTCCAACAAATCGAATCTATCGTTTGTTTAGTTTCGCGATTTCAAAGGCACCCCTGTTCCGCGGCATCGATTTTGTTAGTTCAGTTGCTCCCGTGTGTTTTCAAACACGAGCAGGGGTTGCGGCTTTTTATTCCTTCGTTTTAATTGCCAAAGATTACGCTAAACCTCGCGACACGTAATTTATTCCGGCACTTTTGCGACGGTCTTCGAACGAAATGCTGAAACTGAAGGCTCGCGTATCGTTATGGAAGTCGATTTTAATGCAATCCAACTCTGTAACGCGTTCGAACTTTGGCTGCGCGCTCTCGTGACATATTGGATTTCGATGTTACGGCATTCTTGCTCGTTTCATATCCGATTTGTGCCCCCAAATTTACCCAGAATTCTGTCTCGCGCGATTTTGGCGGAACCTATTGGCTAAATTCAGCTTCAATTAAAATCCCACGGTGTCTGCTTCACTCGAAAACTTGAACAGATTTGTGGGTTTCCGAAATATGCGTCGACGCAATCGTGCCTGTCACGTGTTTAGCGTTAAAAGCTCGTCATTGAAAAACGATTCGTTTTAATCGATAAACGACTTTTAGATGAAGGAGTCATTTTGCTCGTTACCACTAATTGTAATTGCTCGAATAACGATACCATGGAAGCAAGATGAAGTTGCAAAGTTCTGTTCATTTAAAAATAAGAAAATCAGGAGGGAGCAGAGGAGGGAATTTTGCTTAATTCATTCCGCATTTGATTGAACGATGAAAACACGGTCGCTTTGCGCCCAGTAATAATTCACATGAGTTCGTTGTTCCCGCTCGTTAAGATTTTCCTTTGAAACGACCGACTCTTTTGCATCAGCTGACCCGCCAATTTAATAGCGTCTTCGTTAACATGACTGCGTCGCAGGGACCTAGGGACCTCCGCAAGGGTAACATTATATCAGACCCTTTCTCGCGTACCGAGATCGACAAAAGTTCTTTTCCAGGAGTTATGGCCGACGACAGAACCTCTTACCCTACCCCTTCGCCGCGGCTTTCAGTGGAAGAATCACAGATTTTCGCGGCGCGCGAAACTTTCTCGAAATATAGGCGCTTTTAAGTCGGATTAGGCACCGTGGCAGTGAAATTAGACGGCGGCGCTGAGCCTGCTGAATATTCATTGCGGGAGCTCGCGAAATTTCTTGGCGAAACTATCTTAGAACGCTAAATCTTGGAAATATTCGTGGCTGTTTGTAGTGTCGTGGTTGGGGAATGTCGGAGCGACAATATTTACGACGAGACACACTCGTTTCCGCCCGAAGCCCTTACACAAATTAGGATCTCGTTGCCGCGGCGATAAAGGATTATCGCGTGGTTTTGCATTGGAATGAGTAGAAACAGGAAAGCAACCCTCATTTCACTGCATCTGTTGAATATCTGTTCCCGAAGCACCGACACCACACCCTGGCATGCTTCAACCCCTGCAACAGCCTCATTTCCTTACATCCTATCGGGCCGGGGTGGCAAGAGAATCGAGTGTCGTCCGACCCGTGGCTCGAAAAATCATCGCCCTCTCGCTCAACTTTCCAGCCCGTCGGAGCCTCCTCGGCGGGCAATTCTCAGCGAAGCGTCGGCGCGACGTGACTACGTGGAGCCGCGGGGATGGGGGTTGTCCTTTCCCCGGGAGACCGCAAAATCCTCGCTGGCAAAATACAGGCCACTCGAGCGTCCCGCTCGTGGAAGCACGCCGCCCGGAGTCCTGGCTGAGAATCGTGAACAGAGGAAGGCGTCGTCGTCTTGCAGCGAGCGCACGTGCTGCTCAGCAAAGAGCAAGTTTCTTTCGTTAAAGGGGGCGGCGTGGCGAGACAGAGGGTGAGACAGGGGGCGAGAGGTGGGGTCGGGGCGGGGGGGGGGAGGCGGGCGGGAGAGGAGGGTGTATCCACGGCCGATAATCCCTCCGGTGTTTTTCTTTTCCGTTCCCCGACCACGACCCACTTATCCCGGCATCGTAGAAGACCTCCAACCCTCTCTACGGCCCGTTTTATCGGGTGTCGCCGCGGGTTATCGTCGTGGTTGCTGCCACGGAGGGTGAAAAAGGGGTTGAGCTGCCGGGCTGAAGCAGCAAAGCCCGGGGTAGTGTGAGGTTGCTACCACCTGTTGGCAGGACAACGTCTTAGCCTCCCCCCTCTACGCCGCTCCTCATCCTCCTTTCCAGACACTCTCGTTTCCTTCTTCTTCCACCCCGGTCGCCGTCTTCGCCGCCTTTTTTTTTCTTCCGCTTCTTCCTCCTCGTTTCACCGCGTCGTTCTGCTGCCTCCCTCGGCGTGGCGCGAGCCTCCGCCACGACTCCCCGCGAGCACGTTCCTGGTCGGGGGATCCTCGGGGCGCAAATTAATAGTTAAGCCCGAGCGTGGAGGGGTTGAGGGAACGTTTTGGAGAATCATGAACGCGTTGGGGTCGGGCTGAAATTTGGGGCGGTGGCAGATGATCATTCATTCATTTGCTGAGATGATGCGTGCTATGAAATTTCTCGCGTTCTATTATGTTCCTGAATCCTCCCTCTGAAAATGTTCCACTGCCACGTAAATATCAACGAGACGGTTCATTCTAGTCGTACTTTTGCATACAAGCGGGTACATTTATTTCCCACGTAATTCAATTACGTCCGGCGTCTAATTGCGACACGAATATTTAGTACAGCCAAGGCGAGGCTGTGTCGGTGCTCCATCAAGATCTATCAACCTGTTTGCGTCGGTGCACGGTGCTCTGTGTTCCGCAACGGAGAAATACGAGCACGTGGGGTGGGTGGTGGGTGGCGGGAAAGGGTGAGGCGCGGTGACCCGCTATGAGGTCCGGTAATGACACCACTCGCTTCTCCACCGTTAGTATTTGATATCACGACACGGTAATGCTCCCGTGCATCCTAGTTCGCAAATGGATCTTGACGAGACTAGAGCGAGCATGTCACCTGATGAATGTTGGATACGACTATTTACGGTTCCACCCCCCGCCGCGGAAAGTATTGGCGTATCGCTAAACGATAGTACACAGTAACCAGGATTTCCTGGTAATCCTATGTTCAAAATCGAAGATAGAAAGCGATTTGCGTTTTCATTGCTAAAATGTCCCCTCAATTTTCGACTACTCGACATCCACCGAATATTCCCATCCTCCGAGCACACGCTGCATCCAATTTCAAACGATCCAGATCCACGAATCCCGAGGCGCAGTTCTGGGCAAGCTTCTCCACCCCGAGGCCAAAGAAACGTATCGGTTTCAATCGCAGAAGACGCCATTGTCCGAGCTGAGAACTCGACCGCGATCGTTCATTGTTACCTGTCCAGAGTTCAGTCGAAGCGGAGATGCAGCAGGCGTGCACCGTTCCCCGTCATCGGCCGTTGACGTCGTAATAACGATCATTCATTATGCTGCTGCCACCCGTTTGTCCGAGTGTATCCTCCGAAGCACGGCGAACCTTAGGACGGGTATCTGCTAGTCATTCGTGGCAATGAGCGGCCAACGAGAACGCGTCGGGGGACCACCGTGTTCTTTATTTGCCCATTTTTGTGCCGTTTACCTCTCCATTCATCCCCACTCGTCTTTTTTTTTTGCACCTATCGTTACCTGTCGCTGGTCTCAATTAGAGCGAGGGGAACCGTTGAACCGGCCGCGCGTGGGCTTTACGAGGACCCAGCATGTTGAAATTGATTTAAGGAAAAAGTTTCTCTCTTGGTTGCGCAACCGGGGGCCCTGCTGCCACGGATATGAGCGTGGGTTGTGTTTCAATCGCCGGGGATTCGTGTCTCCGTTCAAAACTGGGCCCGGACCGTTCGTTTGCATCGAAGATGAGTGGCCACGTCGATAGTGGGGCTCCCATTGTCTTTGGAATTGAAGTTTCCGGACGGGCCGCTTTTCACATTGAAATTTTTGGTCCACTGATTTCCTCTGTCGAACTTACTACGGTTGGAGACTTGTTTAAGGTCGCAGTGAATTGAGCTTGTAATGGAGAGTTGGAGCGATCGCCAGAGGTCCGTTGAGAGACTCCAGGACGTCAACGTTGGTTCAGTCACTCTCGCCCCGTCCATGAGAGCGAATTCCATCGCTTCTGTGTTCCTCATTGTAAACACAAATAGAAAAGCTGGGCCCCAAGCCTGGCTATTGTGAGCAGGAGACTCTTTGTTGTTTTTTCATCGAGCCACGGAGGGCCTTAAGGCCCTTCGGCTTTGCAGCTATTCACGGGCAACCGAGTGGAAGTCCCATTCCATCGAGTACGCTTCGTCTACCGTTTTCCCGTCTCCTTTCGCCGTTGTAATCCGATTCTTCGGGGTCCCCCGCTTTTAAATACCCCCAGTCGTCGGCAGTGAGTTCACGAATAAAGAAGCATTCCCGATACTCCGTCAAAATAGTCGATTATAAGTGCGTAACTCAGGAAGAAAGCCTGGCAAAGCTTCCACAATAGAGCCGCGACTTCAAATTGTATTCGTTGAAAGAAAATTATTTATTTTGCCTGAATTACTGTATTCGGAGGGCAGCGGTATGCAAATAGAATAATTTCCCTGGAAGCACGCAGATGTTTCGCGACGATCGGAAATGGAGGGGCGAAATAGTCTCGGCGGTCATTTGATTCCGGCCATCTGGCTCGTCCACCTCAGTTTTTTTTTACATAATTGCCGCGCATAATCCCTCCGATGCAAATTAATTTTTCCACTGGTCGGTCGCCGAAGGTTTATCAGACGGCGATCGACGCGATACCAGTAATTACTGCAGAGGAAAACCATTGTCGCACGGAGATTATTAATCAGCCACGACATCGCAGGAGATCGCATCTGACAACTGTTTTCTTTTTTTAAGCGACTAATCAGACGTTATAACTTATTACAAAGATACGAATGGCGTAATTTCAGATAGACGAGTGGATAGCGTATGCATATATAGAACTTTATTATTACTATTATTATCGAACGTGAAATCTGAACGTGCACGAAATTTTCGATTAAATTCGTGCAGTTGAAAGTTCAACGCGCGTGTTGAAAGTTCTAAGCTTCTAGGTCGACCCTCCACGAGTAAGGGGTTAGCATCGGTTCATCGAAGTGGTCGGCCGCGACATCCGCGCACATTAACGATCCTAGTGGCGTTTTTATTGCCGCCGATCCTGAACGATAAAAAGCCCCCGGGAACTTGTTTCCAGAAATCGGTGGCGAGCTGCAGGCCCGCGGCTGCCCCCCCCCCCCCCCCCAGGCCAAGGGAAGAAGGACAAATTGTACGCGGGCAAAGTTTACGAGAAGCGTAAAACGGCCGTAAAGATCTCACGAGTACGTATTAATGCCCCCACTGTGTACACTGTTATCGCGCCATTATGGAAATTCATTAATGCCCCGTACGGAACACCGGGCATTCCTCGAGGATCACCTACTTCAGCCACTTAGATACGAGATGATTTACGGCCCACTAAAGCGTTATCATCGTGGCCGATATATTGAAACTTCTCGTAGAAATCGTGGGACCCGCGCACCGCCGGGCATCACAGAGCAGCGGTGTGCATTCAGCGCTGATGACTGAACCAATTAAATCGCTTATAATAACCCAAACAAAGCTCCACCGTGCGATCAACCCCCTGCATCACGGCGCGGGACCGTAAATGCACCATCGACCGAGGAAGGTTTTAGTTCCTTGTATCGTGTGCCCTGATGGGAAAGCACAACGTGGCATTTCGATCATGGGAAGCAGAACTATCTCGTGGTATTCCTATTTCGTAGCAGCAACCACCACCGGGCAGCAACCGCCAATTTAAGCTTGCCATATTTACTTACAAAAACGGCACTTCTTCGTCTAACCAGAGATCGTTGAACATATACTTAAATCTCGGAGCAGGAATGCGCAAGTGGAACTGCCTAAAAATGGTCAGACCCAGCCAGAGGGTTAGCAACGAGCGACCCATTCGGAGTGGGCCGAGAAAAACGAAACAGATTCGATGTTCGCCGACGAATAATGATCGAGGGAGGTCGGAGGAAGCCGCGAGCGACTCGGGGCGCGAACCGTTTAACGAGCACCGATAAAACCGTCCTCGACACTGAGACGACACGTGACGAGAGTCTGGTGGAGCGGCTAAAGCGGCTGGGATCACGCGGGGGGACGATCACCGTGGTCGATAAGAAATCGCTCGGAAAATTGGCTTATTCCGATCGACCAGCTCCGTCTCTCTCTCTCTCTCTCTCTCTCTTTCTCCCTGCTCCTCTCTAATGCTGACAAACGACTCTGTCGGAAGTGCCGAAATACCTGCGCATACCAGCCAGCAAAGTGGCCGTTCCTCGATGTATACGGAGGAGAACACTCCACGTCGATCCTCTGTCCGACGATAATGGACACCGTTAATCGAGCAAACGTTTTTCCCATCGTTTCGGATGCAGCGGCGGATCCACCAAGGCCTTTAACCACCTCGAACGATACCGCCGGGGCGGTTGGTGGTTTTTGCTTTCGTTAGGAGTGTTTGTTTGATTGCCTCGTTTTTGCAAGCTGGTAATGCGGCGCGAGAGAGAGAGCTCCCGAGGAGATCTCTGCGCATCGCTGCTATGAGAATGATTGATATTGTTAATATTGATACATTTCGTACCTACCTGTGTCAAGCATCGACCACTTGGAAGCCACCTGTACACAGTTCGACCTCTCGAACCTGTGTCATAATCGCTTGATCTAAACGGGCTGACAGAGTAGCCTACTCATCGCGGGGAGTGTTTCTATTTGCGGCCCCGTGGCTTTTTCTGGCTTTCATAGCCTACATCTACTGTGAACGTATTAAGTCAAAATGGCCCTTGTGCAGACAGTTAAATTAATAGTAACATAAATCAGCCGGTGATTGATCGATGCGCGACGGTGTGGCGTACGACGAGATGGAATTTGGCATTCATTTGCCACTCGTGTTTACTCGGCTCCCTTTTAATGTCACTTCAAAATCCTACTAATGTTCGTGACATCCAATTTCGATTATTTTCGCTATTAATTACAGTAGCTTTAAGTGAAAGAAATACGGTGTTACTCGCCTCGGCGAGTTTACGCTGGAACACAGTGTTCGACAATAATCGGTATTAATCTCGCAAACATCCGCCTACGTGACGCCAAGCAGCACGGACTTTCCAACGTTGTGCAACACATAATGAACCATATTTTGTATCATAATCAATGGACTATTGATCGCGATGATCGCCGATGGGCCTTGCGCCTTGCAGGCAATAATTCACGGGGAAAAAACGAAAAGGGCGGGCGTCGTGATGCGATTAATCTGCAATCAAGACGGCGTTGTAACTTGTAATCACGCGTTACACTCGATACCGTAAGTGAACCATTTCGAGCGATTACCGGCTACGGGAGCCGGGGCTAGTCGGCTTCGATCTAAAAACGCCCGAGTAGATTTATGCATCCATTTTCTATCAACAGTTACTTCATTAGCGGATACAGACGGTGAGATCATATTTTGCGATTGCGAGCCGTTCGTGCAAGACGCGTAGCACATTATTTCATATTGGTACAGAATTAGCAGCGTTTCTTGCGCAATCATTCGCCTTTTAGAGCCTCGCGAGCGTGTTCCTGCCCTAGCAATGAATCAACGGCTCTGGGATCCGTGCGCCTTGTGTCCTAAATTAATTTCCACGATCGTTTCGATTCACCGCGAAATTCGACGCGTTCAACTTCCCAGCTATCGAATTAAATATGATCGAGCGCGCGGGTGCACGCAGTCGTTTCGAATGAATGTTGCTGGCAGCAGGTAGGGCGTATTGATTTTGGGGGCGCGCGATTTTACAACTCCTATCGATGGACGGTTCGCCGATTTTAGGGGAGGCGGGTATTTTCAGGAACACGGCATCGTTCCAAGCGGATTCCGCTGCGACAAGGTGTCACCGTGTCTGCAGTTCGTAGAAAATCAAATTTCATGCTCGGAGTATCCGCGTTTAGGTTTATAAATATTGGATTGGCCGGCGGCCAGTTAGCAGCTAGAATTATCAAGGGGACATCATCGACGACCGCGTCTAGCAGTCACTGAAATTACGTAATCTTCCGTCGGATCGAAACGATGGAATACCAGCTGTGAATGGAAAAACACCGTTCCATGGACTTCACTGTCCAGGTATACTGAACGGTGGAAGGTGAACGCGAGAACAACTCGCCTTTCTTTCTCAATGAATTCCGAATCTGTGTCACTCGGGACACTTGTCAAGTTCCTATTTCGTGGCATCCATCCACCAAATGCAAATACAGAAAGTCGAAGTCATTAACACCATCGTATAATCGCACAGTCTTGCCACCTCTTTCCCATTAAGGAGCTCCGATCGAACAGCCATTAGGGCTGTTTTATCGCATCACGACCAAGATGCTAGTGCAAATTTCAATCGTGCGTTACACGGATACGTACCGCCATTAAACCTGTTGCGGTTACCGTCGGGTTTCGGGAGCCCGTGGAATAGCTTTATCGTGTCTTGTCTCGGACCCAGCGCAGTTTCCACCGAGATAACACTATCCCTTCGCTCTGCAAGATAATCTTATTGCTGGCGATGTATCTAACTATTGTTACGGATAGGTAGTTTCCGCGAATCTTTGATGTACAGGATGTCCGGCAGCCGGTGGTACAAGGGGTGGTGATTCTACGTGAAAAAAGAGGTCAGAAATATTTAATAAAATTCTGCAATAAAATAATTGCCTTCCCTCCCAGAATTACACGGAATTGTGAATGTGGCGGGTTCAAAGGATCCTCGAATTTTAATTGACAACGTTTTCAACATCCTAGCATGGAAATATCAAATGACTCGCGTCGTACAAACAGCAATCCCGGAAGCTTTGGCCAAAATAAAGTCTGCGCGCAAATTCTACCGGTTATAGAGGGGCCGCATAGTTTTGTGCAAACACGTCCAACCGTTTATGTACATCCTTTCGTGTAACTCGTATCAGATGATATTCGAAACGAATTCCCGTCGTCTAGTTTCCAGCGGATTAAATTCAGTGGCCGGGAATAGGCTCGACGGCGCTGCGTTCTGTAAACGAAACGATTTTCGTCCGTGGCCTCTACAGCGCCCTCGGTGTAACGCGTCCCGTGGTTGGGGCTCTCTGTCCGTGAAATTCCCGACTATAAATCGTATTTTTTCCAGCCGGCCGGGAGTATACGTGTCGTAAACAAGCGGCTTCCGTAACGCGCGCTCCACGAAAGAGAAACCTGTTCGCGGTGAAGAGCCACCGGAGGCGTAATTAAAACGCGATTAAAAAAAAAAAGTAGAGGGAGAAGGTGGGAGCGTTAAAGTGTCTCATGGCAAAGTAAATTACCCTTTGGTGAACGGACGCTTTTATGGAGCGAAGGAACTGGGAGAATCGGGCCCGGCCGATGAACGTGAAATCCCATTTTGTCGGAAGATGCACCCAATCACTGTACACTTTTATGGAAGTCGTAAACGTAGCCGGGACGTGGAACAAACTCGATCGCTAAGTAGGAAAGGGGGAATACAAACTTACGCGGTGTGAATAAACTGCGGGTAGAAGCTGCTTCGGACGAGGCAGGGAAGGGCTTAATGAACTTGTATCGTAGCAGACTAATAACTCGATGGCCCCCCAGCAGATGAAGATCGAATTTCCCCGTGCTCCTGTTTACATCTCGCCGGATAGGCCATTCGACCAGTCCAGCGCCCGTATCCCAAGGCAAAAGTACGCCCCAGGGTAGAAGGCGGAATTAGCGACGCACCGCGAAAATCAGCAAGGGAGAGTGCTTTCCACGAGCGTCTTCGGTGCCTACCCCAGCAGGTGTGTGGTCGGTGGCACAGTGGGATTATCGGTCCCACGGTGAGACCTATGGGTTTCCATCGGCGAATTCCTCGGCTGCCCGTTAACGGGCGTCGTTGTCGACGGTCGGCCGCGTCCACCGTCGCTGTTAATTCGGCGTTACACCGTGTGCGCGCCGCACCACCGAGATTACTCACACACTTTTCTGGCCGCTGTCGGTCGGGCCACGCACACAGGCCCACGTGGGAGAGCCGGACACGCCAGATGGCGGCGCGCCCACGCGGTGAAAGTCGCGGTAATTGATTCCGTGCTCTTAAGACATCTCGCAGCGGAGATCCTGCGGCGAGATTAAGCGCGCGAGAGAGGATCGCCTGAGAAACACCGTTCTTGCTCGATAGAAATCTAACGGGCAGGGATCCCCGCGACCGTTACGCGACGAAATCGCTTCGAGAAACGAGCGAGGGTAACCGAGGGAGGATCCGCCGCGACACCGGACTTACACCCTTCGTCTTCACAACGGAGCACCTCGTTGGTCAATCGCAGTCAAGCCAGAGCGTGCGACCGCTCGGTTCCTGTGTTTTCGTTCGCTCAGTCGAGTGCTCTGCCGAGGCCTCGACCACCCTCCTCCGAATGGTTGCTTTATTTTTTATCATAACGATGAGTCGACCGCGACCACCAGTCGAGCAGAGAAGCGGGTAAGAAAACACGGTGTTGTTACTGTCAGACTGCTTCTTCGGGGATGTTTGCTTTTGGCCCAGATTACTGGCGTTTGATGCAGGAGGAGGGAGAAAGTTAGCAATTCGGAAATCGTTATTCCGCGGGGTTGTAATTATTTGCAATCAGTTTTGAAGCATTCGAAACGCTTTGGAGCTTCCGTTTTCACCCGGCCGTGTAAAATAATAGCTTTGACGATAATCGAGACGGTAATTTCGAGTGCGCCATCCAGCGTGCGCTGAATATATTACGTTCAATAAATTCGACAGTAGGAGTGTCAAAAGTGTCGATTGAACGCGCGGCCGGGCCGCCCTGCTCCACAATAGACACCAAATGTCGCGTTCAAAATTGAAAGCTAAAACGCGTTAACAACATTCCGGCCATCTGAATCGATTGTCGTAACGGCAACAACGAAACTCGTATTACAAACACTGCAGGAGGACGTAAATTTGGTGTGTCGCGGTCAGAGACGGGTTATGTGCAGCATTTCGAGTAACCCCGAAATCGGATGGACCGCCTGTGCGAACGCCACTTCAGAAAATGACACAATTCGTGCAGGGTGAATCCGGGAGACGCGGTCGGGCCGGAGAGTTGGTCGAGTCGCTATATTTCAGACTCAATACGTAAAAACGCGTTAAAGCGCAGGCCAATTACTTCTCTAGAAGCCAAACAGTTGAATGAATAGCGTATAGGTATAGAACCGAAATAGGTGAATACCGAAATCATTGAAGTACCGAAACCGAAATAAATACCGGTATTTTCCGGTTCTTCTTTCGGTGACATGGTAGATTAAAGCGTCACTTCTCTTCCTTCTGTGTTTTTCTGGATTTATCGGCTATAAAAGGTAAATTGAGGTTACATTTAACCTTTTTTGTCAAATAACGGTGTATAGAATCGTATTTAAAATATACTTCTAAGTTTATTTTCGTTTACTATTTGGGATAATAAGATTGTAGAGATATTGAGGGACAATGCAGCCAAAGTATTTGGCCACATTAACTCTTCCTCTCAAAGCTAACGAGAAGACCATCTCTTGCTGCAGAAAGGTGAGATGGTCGAGTTATGATTTTTTTATTATTTTTATTTTTTATTTTTTATTATTATTTTATTATTATTTTTGTTTATTTAGTTTATTTATTCACTTTTATATTCGTGTGCCTTGCTAATCGCCAGTAGGTAGTTCACTTTTTCTTTGATGTGTTCTTTACTTGTTTAGCGTAAACAAATTAAATATCAATGAATCTGTAGTTGTATTCACTCATAAATAATTTTGCTTTCTTCTTTGTTATTTTTCCACGAATAATTATGTGAGTGGGCTCTGCCAACCACGGAAACCATGTCTCTCGGCACCTCGGGAGAGGTGGTCAGATGTCATGACTTCAGTTTTCAACCCGATTTACAGTAAATACTGTCTTAAAACAAATGTCGACCACTTTTTCTGAATCAGCATAAAATTCTGCACATATTAGGTTTGTCCTGATAAAATAAGTAATATCTGTATTAGTTTTAATAGCCATTTTATAGTAGGTCTTAGGGGGGGGGGGGGGGACAAGGTGCCCTGGCACCACCAAAGGAGGAGCTTTGTAAAAAGCAGGGACTTCAAACCTGTATGATTTTCATACCGGTATTACGTCAACAAAGCTATACCGAAACCGATATCGTACCAAAACAGATGGGTACCGAAACCGTTATAGAACCGAAATAGGTGAATACCGAAATCATTGAAGTACCGAAACCGAAATAAATACCGGTATTTTCCGGTTCTTCTTTCGGTGACATGGTAGATTAAAGTAATATCTTCATAGCCCTTATTAATTCGAGCTGTAAAAACACCGATATAATGTAATATCTTTCATAAAAATACCAATATATTAGTATACGTTTAGCGTATAAATTCTTGTCTAATATTATTTTGGAAACTGTAATAAAATCCGAAAACCGAAAGAATTACCGGTAAATATAAGTAAATATACCGGTATTTGCATATATCGGTCTGACGTCATACCGGTATTTGCGTATTTCGGTTTCCATGAAGGTTTTGAAGATGGAACCGAAAAATACCGGTATTTTCAGTTTCGGTAGAAGTCCCTGGTAAAAAGAAAAGAAAACTGGATTTTATTCTTTAAATAAATTTTTATGAATACCCAAAGAATTTTATTGAATATGCATTGAAAATATTTTTATCCATTCGGGATAAAAGAGACAAGGGCAAGAGCCATATGTGGTATGTACTTCGTGGTAGACATATTTATTGCGTAGCAAAGAGAAACAAGAAGATTACGAATCCATCAATCAACTTCCATATCGTCACACTTAAATACCCACGAAGCGATACAAGAAAGATCGTCATCCTGGCGAATTTCGAGCGGAAATCCAGCGTCCATATTCGGAGCTGTTCTTTTTTATACGGTGACCCACAGCGAGCCCCTTCAGCCTCGTTCGGCTCGTTAACCGGGCATAATGATCATTTGATTACGGGCATCGCGGGCGTAATTCAATAACGATCCCCCAGCCTGGCGCATGGTTTAAGCGTAACGCTGCGACGCCACGGTGAAGCCGCGCGGGGCGGCTGCCGGCCATGACGATGACACTCGTCCCGCGTAATCGGTCATTACGGCCGATGACGTGCGTTTTGCGTGAGACTGCGGCCACCGCGTTAACTTTGTTAACGTTCGAACGAGATTCCCGTTGCATTAGCGGCTGATGGACTGCCCTAACCGGCCGCGCGCATTAATCTTGCCTCCTGGCGGGGCTGGTCGTGGCTCGGGCCCGAGAGGACGCGACGCTGGAAATCCTTCGCTCCTTCGGGGAACGGTGCACTTGACTCTGCTCGAAAGAGCACCGGGCGAACGCTGCCGGGTCGGAGGGTCGCGTTTCATTTTCTGCTTTTTCTCCGCTCATTTATCTGGAGTAGTTGGAGGGTCGCGCGCGAACAGTAACTTCTACGTATGTGTGTAACGCGAAGGATGCTCCAGTTCTTTTTACGTTGCTTCTCGATTTTGTGCGTCGCGGAAGCAACGCATCTACTTTTCTGATGATGGTCTAATAGATTTTTAATTCTGTGTGTTGCAGGTAAGGAACTCTTGGAATTCTATTGCCTTCTTCCTTGAGTAATATCATTGGAGTCAAGGTGTAAGTAAGTTTTTGCGTTATTAGTGAAGTGTAGAGACTCGAGAAAGGTAGTTTTAACCCTTCGTTGACACACCTCTTTTTTTCGATCAACTTTAACACACCTGGATGGCTCGCACCCAGAACATTTTTTGAACGACTGCCATTCTCATCTGAAGAATCCAATCGTTATGAAAAAAATCATGGGTCAATTTCATGGTCTGTAGAATGTATTCCAATAGTTTTTTCATTAAAATTTCATCACAGTTCTTGTAAAGAAAATCTAGATTACCACATGTCGAGAACACACGAAGGCAATCTTCAAAAAACTGTAACTTTTACAAATTTAAATATTAGAAGCTAAAAATCTACAGAGTTATTGCTCAGATATAATATTTTCAGAGAAAAAATAGTTTGTAAGTTAGCTTTGGAAAAAAGGTATTTATTTTGCATATAAAAGGTACAGAGCGTCAAAATCAGCTTATGGGTGGCCAACACCCAGAGTGTCAACTAAGGGTTAAAAGTCGAATGTTCTCTTATTTTATTAATAATTTGTTGATCCCTTGCAATCCTTAAATAGTGACTAGGAATAATTAAGGTAATGGAAAGACATCTTCAGGGAAAGTATAATGCCCAACATCTTCATTTTCACTCGAATCTCTGGGAGCTCTGCTTCGCATGACCCAACCCGCGCGTTAAACGTCCCGAGTCGCATTAAAAAAACTGGCTTTGCTCAGTTATATTTGTTAAGCAGATGATTACAAGTCATCAGTGTGCAATCAATCTTTGGAACGTGAGCAGGGTAGATGAACCTTGAGGAAGTGACGTAGGAAACCAGGAACTTCTTCTCCGCATTTACTTCGCAGAGAGACTGGTTCTGTTACACGTCACATTCCCCATTGGCCATCGATTTTTACGGCAATTATTCTCGATTTGCTCGTTTGTTTAATCATTATCGAATCATTTGTTCGAAATAACGGGGATACCTCCAGCGTACAGTTATTCCAGCGATCTATACACGAGGTAGTACGTATTCTTACACGCGCAGACCAACACGCCCGAGCAACTTTGTACATTTATACGCCGCAATTTACAGTGTTCACCCGATCAGAAAGGAAATGAAGTCTAATAATCGAACCTGTTGCCGGGAACCTGCGGCCATAAATCTATCATTACGCAATCATCGATAATTGCGGAATTAGAATACGAGGGTGGTGGGGGTATCGAAATAAGTGACTCGGATGGTTAATACTTAATACCCTCGAAGCGGTGAGAAAGAAAGATCGCTGATTATTGCGCGAGTAAATTATTGGAATCCAACTATCGCGGGGAAACGAGCGTATAATAAGAAATTTTCGCGGGAAGCGGAAGTTCGAAGCGCACGATTTGAACTTTCTCATAACACCGATCGTAAATATAAATGTACGTGGCAACTAACGTTAGCGTTGTAAATTACGTTATCGATAACGATATCCAGCTGGCGAGACGCGCGTTCATTCTCTTTGATCTCCCAGTTATAAATACCACGATATCGTCTACGTTATTTGTAGACGATATCTCCGCGTGATTTATCCACCTGTCGTTTGTGCACTTCGATTCGCTCGTCCGTGTGACTCTCAGTATTCTCTCCGCATCTTTGTCCCTATCCGAGGATCAGCATTCAATTTTCTCCCGAGCTTCGTCGCTTAATAACGCTGTCACCCTCGTATTATCAATCCAGCTAAACATGTGTCCACAGCTTTGGAAACACCCTATAGAATTCAATAACACCTTTGCGAAAGCCACCGCTTCTGTACCTACTCTCAGCGCTACCCTCTGCGAGCACGTTTCCAATATCTGAAAAAAAAAAAGAACAATGGTTTCGCCCAGAATACACTTTCATGGTGCGAGAGGTGAAGGTCGTCCCTTAACTACCCCTCCAATAAACGACAATAACTTGGCGTTAGGGCTCCTCGGGGTCCGAGAAGAAAGAATTCTAACGGACCCACCAGCGAAAATGGTGCCCGGAACTCGGTCTGCTCGTATTCGGTGAGCAGGTCCCAGGCACGGATTGGGAGAGGACGTGAGAGGACGTGAGAGGACGCGAGACGACGCGAGAAGGGAAAAAGAGACACGTATATACGGTTCTAACGAGGCAGTTCGGGAACGAGACTTACGTTCACCTCGGCAACGAAACCGTAAATCGATAACAGCCGTCCTAGGCACCGGTTACATAATATCCAGTCGAGGCACGGGCACAGTATCCATTAATTAATTGGCATTATGCGCAAGATAGCGTACCGTCCTGTCTCCCTTCATCTCGCTGCCTCCTTTCTAGGGCTTTTTCCCTTCCCCGTCTCGCGTCCATCCTCCCCACTCCAGCGCCACGGTGTCTCCCACGCGGCTCCATCTGTGTCATCCCTCCCTTCGCCTTCCCACCCCTTACTCCCCTCCCCCCTCCCTCCTCTTTCCCCTGTCCCTTTTCGCGGGCGTCTGTGCCGGGCTCTCTCGCGCCGAACCACTCTCCCTCCCTCCCTCACGTCCATTAGAATATTAATGCGAATTGATGCACACGTGTCATTACCGTAATGAGTTGGTTGGTGCTGTCCATGGGTGTACAAAGTGTCGTCTGAAAAGCAATCACGAAATTGCGGGTGTCTCTCCGTACCATTCCTCTCGGTTCCCTCCTCCTCCTCCTCCGCCGCCTCCTACTCGTCCTCGTCCTCCTGCACGTCCTCTCGGCGTCCTCTCGCGTCCCGTCCTTCCTCTTTCCTCTATTTCTCCCGACACCGCTCCGTCCCCTTTTCGTGCTTCTCGGAGAATTTGAGTACCCCGGGTGGCTGCGTATGCTACGTGGCCCGCGACGCGCGCGCTCTCCTACACAGGTACCCCGAGAGGTATCCGGAGTATACCTGCGAGCGGAGTCCTTTTCGTCACGACGACACGCGTCCCGCGGTGCTCGAGCTTTCGCTCAGGCTCCAGGGACAGTGATTTTTCGCGTAGAGTCGTCAGTTTTCTTGGTTACACCACCAGCTACGCGCAGCGCAGAGTTCCAATAAGCTTTGCTTCGGAAGTTCAGAATCCAGCTTCGTTGTCGGTAGTATCTCGATCTGCGACGCTGTTGACAGCGATTATTTTAAATTGCAAATGGAACCTCGCGGTGAAAAAAAAAGCGGATTCCAAGGCGTAGAAGAAAGTCGAGGTGAGGTGGAAAGAACGCCGTAGACCGGTGTAGACTCTCGACTCGGAGCCCAGCCTTGAAAAAGTCGAGGATCTTGTATGACGAAAGACAGGCTCCGCAGCTCGAAGGGAGCCGTCCAGCCGAGCGAGCCGGGCGAGCCGAGCGATCGAGTCGGCGAGACGATTAACGAGCGTCACATTCGTCAAACCGTGGCCAGAGCCATCGGGTGATACGTGTAACGAGCTAATTAACTTAATTTATCGCCGTTTGACGGAGATCCAATCGCAGATGCGCGGCACGTTAATTGTACGTCCATTAGCCGCCGATACGATCGTGTATACCGTGGTCCCGTACTCTAACGATCTCTGTGCAGCTCGTTTCGCTGATCCTTTCGTCTTGGCGGTAACTAGCCGCAGCGATTTCCTAGTTTTCGGTTCGCCGCTTTGCTCATCGATGAATTGCCCTAGATTCTAGAGCCCAGGGCTTGGAAGATCTGCCCACTGGATATCGGATACGATCTATGCCCTTCCAACTGCGTCACACGTCCTAGCCACCATCCCTATTGACCCTGTTTCTGAGTAAACTTTAAGTTACTGGTAGTCCAAGGGTACGAGGGTGAACGAAATTCCATTTCCAAACAAGCCATCCCTTGAATCGCCCATAACAAGGCCAAAACACATGGTGAAACTCGGTGTACATAAGAACCGGCAGGATTAAGATAATAAAGTCCTTCTAAGCCAGTATGGTCACCGTCCTAAAAGTCATTGTTCGAAGTCAGTTCGACGACCGACTATGCAGAGTGTTTCACAACTGCTGTTACAAATATAAGTGGTTAATGGAACCGAGGGAAGGAAAAGGTGAAGCTTGAATAATAGTGGTGCTGGTCTGCTGTGGTAAATCCCCTCTTTTCGCGAGGTACCTAGGTACAGTTCCTTTTCGTTACACCACGGCGTTCTCCGTTCCCTCTTTCAAGCTTCCTTCCAAGCATCACCCTGACGCAAACCTCGACATTATTCACCTCTTCTTCTCCGCGGGGTTAAGAACTGAAAACTCAGATTTAATTTATAAACCCTCGCAGTGACCACGACATTTCCCACTATCAGTTCGTTCGCGTGGAAGCGGAGCTGTTCGTACGAGGAAACGTTCGCGAGGAACCCGCTCTGCCATGCACGATCAATAAATGCTACGAGTATAGACCTCATTAATATTTCCTTCTACTTCCTCGCACGACACGGGAAATAATATGCAAGACACTAACTGCATTAGAAGGATCATTACCCGAGGAGCACGTTACGTCCCCCGCGTGTTTCAACAAATCCACAGGACACGCTGACGGAGCACCTCGCCGCACTAATGACCGCGTTAATCGCGCGATCACCAGAATAATTCCGTCTACGACGCGGTCGACAAGAAGATGAGCGTAGATCAATAAAAAAAGAAGAGCATCGCGCAGCCACACACGGCCACGTGCCCCGGCAGAAGAGCCGACGTCGTTATCCCGCGGAAGGGCTCGAAAAGGTGCTCGAAAGTTGGTAATAGGAACAGGAAATACGGCGAGGCTTATCGGACACGGCACGTCTGTTTCGTATCACGCGCTTTTCCTACCCCGTGGCCCCTTTTTTTATACCCCCCTTCGCTCGATCGTACAAGCCGTGGGAGAAACGAAGCCCTTTTCACCCCCTCCTGCTGCCCTCCCGGTGCAGCTCTCGCTCAACTTGGGAAATTGTTCTCGGCCCCTGCTCGATCCTGCCGGTCCTTGTCGGCACTCGAACTAATAAGCTCTGCCGGATTAATTAAAATTTTGGCCGATGTTACTGGCCGCTCGCGCGGCCAAGTCCGTTGGATTTTCCACGTATAAACAAGAATGCTCCTCCCCTGTCCATCTACCTCCCCCTTTATCTTTCATCCTGCCATTCCCTCTTTCATTTTCCTGTTTCCTTCGCCCGCCCTCCTTCGTTTTTAATTCGCCGATTGCAACTAATTGCGACTAATTGCGCCGAGCACGGATTTTCGTCTTCGTGTATCGCGGGCTCGACGTCTACACGATGACGGACCGTCATGAGTGTCAGCCTTCGGGCCCAGCTGATTTTTTTTTTTTTTAATTATTGCCCCTCGCCCTCGCGTCGGCCCCCGCCGTCGCTAATTGACGTTCGAGGCGCTAATTACTCGTTAACAACGGGGAACCGTAGGAACACGCGGATTTACGGATACACTCGATAATTTCATAGGCGAGCTGCGTTCACGGGAGTGCACACGCGCGCGAGCGAGCGCACGAGAGTGGCCCGTTATCGAGGTGAAAGGATCTTTTATTTAGTAATAGAAGTTCGATGCGGAATGGCTTTAAAGATAAACATCGTTATACGCTGCTCCCGAGGCTGAGGCGGATAATTATTAACCATTAAGCAGGGCTGGGCGTCAGGTCGTGCCGTATTCCAGCGTGCTTTATGCTCCCGATTCGACCAGGTGTATCGTAATATGTTGCGAACCTATTCAGAATCCCTTTTTTTCTTTATTCGCAAGCCCCGCGGGGTAAATAATACGGTCGTACAAAAGGAATAACTTCGTAATTCGTGTACTACTCGGATGGAAATTGACGGCTCGAAGGATTGCCTCTTTTTTCTTCTGCTTACAGGAAAGTGGATGTTACGACAGCTGCTGCGATTAATTTTTTTTTCTGCCTTTGTCTTGTACCTACCACTGTGCATGTCAGAGTAGTGGTGATATATTCACGCCTTTCTTTGTTACGTATGGATTATCGTAGACTGTATAAAGGATTCATTAACTTGGACGAAATGAACCTCGAATGTTGTTGGAGTGTCTCCACTCTTGGATATTCATCGCGGGGTCTTCGAACGTAGAGAAAATAGATGGAAGTAATCTGGAGCTAAGAGCGTTATTCTTGAAGCATTTTTTTCGATTCAGAAGAGGAAAAATCTGGTCGTTTAGGGGATAGTTTCCTGTTGAATGATAGGGTAGACCGGGGGCGATAGTAACAGGAGGACGACTGTAACACGTTAAATATCTCAGAACATATGATAGATATTAACACAAATTTTGGATATATGATGAAGAATGACATTTGGAATACACACATCCATGTCCTAGCAGTATAGATACACAATAGACATGTATAGTGAAGAAAATAACTTTTCGATACCTTAAAGTAACTTTTTCTTCGTGATTTAAAATTGTAATATAAATACTCCCTTTGCAAGTACGTGTTTTTTCTTTTTTTTTAATATTTAATCTAGCCATTTTTAAAGTAATACTGATCGTTAGTTAATACTTTTAAGTGTCTCGTTAATCAAAATTTATAATTTAAGTTCGAAAGCCTGGCTGGGGTCGATTGTAACATCGGCAGTCCGGGTCGATTGTACCGCGACAGAACCGAATAGTGACAAAGAAGATGAATAATATTGTCTTGTTTGCATGGAATAATATAGCACAGCACAAGCAAACAAATGAAAAATAGATGCAATGTACTGAATGTAAGGATTAATCACACGAAGAATGTACCAGCCAAAACGTTTTCTATTTCTGCCACAATTGCGATACCGCATAATTGGTTATAAATTTTACTTTTTTTCATTTACTGTTATAATTAAAATTAATAAATATTTTAATTTTGTAAAGTTAAATTTGTGCTACTATCGACTCCATGCAGTGTTACAACCGACCCAGGGTCAGGGACGGTTGTAACACTTTGTCCGCGTCTCATTTTTTATTAATAATCTGGATATTACTTGACAAACAGCGAAGCTGTTGTGGCTCAATAAGTGTCAGATAAGTAAGTAACATTTCCGTATAAAAACTTTTGCTGTAACTTTAATAGTTTTTGCATAATCGTATTCCAAAGTCAAAGTGTTACTACCGCCGCCGGTATACCGTACCTCACTCAGTGTACTCTTTCCACGGTTGCATAAAAATAAGAACATCGTCCTCTTCATCTATCCAAACACGCACGAAGGAGCGCAACCTGCTGCGTTTTGCGCGACGACAAATCGCCACGATTTACTTCATTTCCGGGGAATCGTAACGGCGCTATCGTCGTTCGCATTTCCCACCCTTCGGCGGTGTAAGCCGTCGTCCACCCCAAATTTCCACGAGCTCTTGAATAACATTTCAATCCAGGATAATATCGCAGCTGCCGTCGCTAATGCGCTATTATTTCCTGTTTCGTAAGCGGACGCTCCAGGATGCGCGAATGCACCCTCGGCACGCACACATGCCAGAGCTCCTTTGTCAGAATAAATAGGCCAAGTCTGAATATTCTCGGCCGCCGTGATTTCAGCGATTCGACGGAAGGCTGGCAATTAAAATATCACAACGGACTGTGTATTTTATTACCTCTCTTCCAAAGACGCCTCTTCCGATCGCGTTATACTTCGAAAAAAGTGTGCAAACATATTAAACGGCGAAATTTCGCTGGTTACAGCGAACCAAGCCCAAATGTCACGTCGACATTTTAACCGACAATTTTCACCCCAAGTATGCGTTAAGTCACTATCAATATCCAACGCGTTGACGGTGCGCACATATTTGCACGCTGTAAATATACGAACTTCAGCGGAGTCACGTGCCTGGAGCATGAATTAGCGGCTAGAAGTTCACAACGACGCTTACTTATTCCCGTTTCGCTAAACGGAGGAATGAAAAGATGGTCGAAACGTCCGATTTGAAACTTGTTGCTCGGGCAGCTAAGTAGTCCGTGCAACGCTCGATACTTCCTCGCCCATGGTGCTTACTCGCCTAAACCGTACGACAGATCCCTCCGTTTATCGGATTCGGTCCGTGCCGGTCGCTGACGCTCGGCGCGGCGCGCGTGTTCGCGCGCAAACCGCAGCCGCGTAAGCTGAGAACCGGCAAATGTCGGGAGCCACGAGCGGCTGAGGAGCAACGTCATGCTGGATTGCATCTGCTGAATGGAGCTCTTTTCGTTATTCCCGCCGAAGGCAGATGCAAAACTGAGGGGGGCGGGCAGGGGGTGAGAGGCACTCGAGGGGCGAGGGGAGGGGGATCGGCGAGGAACGGAAAGAGAGAAAATAGCATTTAAGTGTCGCGGAGGCAGAGAGCTAGAGGGGGATGAGAAGATCGGTGAAACGGAAAGGGGCGAGGGGGGTCGAAAGGGGAACGCGGAAAAAGAGAAACAGTGGTTAGAAAGGGTGGCTCGTGGAGAGGGAGGGGGGCCACGGAAGGGAGGAAGCCCTCGGTCTTTAAGGACCTTCGGCCCTTTGTCGTCGCTGGGCAAATTAATTCGATGAAGGCACGTTAAGGATCCTGTTCTCTCTCCGTCATCCTGCGACAGGGAGGGTAACAACGAGAGGAGGACTTTTCTGCCCGGGGGCTGATCACGTGAATTCGCTCGAGCGTCGTTAGGGGGGATTTGCAATTAGCGTGTCATTGCACGGGGATGCAATTAGCGCGATGCAGGTTTATTAGACGCGGGTTGGGCTAATTAGTTTCGCGAGCGCTTCATACGACTCGTGACCCCCCCCCCCCCGGTGGCTTAGACGACGATCACGTACCGATACTCTGATCTCGTAAATCTTCTCGCTTCCCGCGGTATCGATTTGGAAACATCGTTCAAGGGTAACGCCGCTGCAAATAATACAGCAGGCGGATTCGGTTGGGGGGTTGCTCGGGGTGGAAACATCGGTTATAATGCTGCCCCCCTCTCCCCCTTCAGCTTCACCTCGCGATCCACGACCACCGAAATCGAATACCTAATACGAATTCACTGGGTCGCTCTGGATCGACACGGAGGGTGATCGCCGGGCGTGGGCTGCGGTAAGGAAATTAAATTGGGTCTGGTCCGCGGAACGAGACCGTGATAAATCTGAAAAAATATGTGTTTGACAGATATTGGCCGTCTTACCCTCGCTCCGTCCTCCACTCTGCAACCAGACCCCTCGGTTTGTCTCGTTTTCTACCCCCCCGCTCTGTTTGTGTTTCTCCTTTTCCACCCCCTCTTTCTCTTGCTCTCTGTAAAATTGCCATACCTCCGGGGTAACAGCTGTCGCAGCCGCCCTCAGCATCTGATAAACTGATAGTAGCGACACATGCCGGGATCTGGACGTGGAGAGGGTGCTAGATGCAGCCCCCATACAGCGCGCCTTCGCGAATAACACGTGGATCGTCGGGTACCTCGGGCTCTCCAGTGGCCCTCCAAAACCGGGGGCTAAATTCCTGCTTCTTACGTGGCCGAACCTCACGCCCACCGTTTCGAGGGGTGCCCGGTTATAAATTCGGATTTATGGACGGTTTTCCCCGGGGACGTCCGCGCTCGCGGGACCGTCATTACGTTGGTAAATTACAGGCGTCCAGGACAGCGCTCCTGGCGACCAGTCTTGACGCGTTTTATCGCCTTGGGTACCCGCTCTCGACCTTTTGTCAGTGGAATTCGCAGGAGCTCAATGCCGGGAATTACTACGGCCGGTGATGGTCGACGAAGTCAGGGGAAGATGGTAAGAATTAATTGTCGGAGTATTTTGTCCTCCAGAGGGGGTTGCAGAGGCTTCTTCCGTATATTTCATCTACTGCTTATTCACGTGACGACCCGGACCAATCTTCCGTCCGATTCCCACTTCCTACCGAAACGCACAAAAACCAAGGAGGCTTCCTTTTGCGCGAAGAGGGTAGAGCCGGGCCCGGTTTCGCGTGCAGGGTCCCGGCGATCTCCACGAAACGTAATAGGGGCCTCGTATTTCATCAGTCGGGTTGGTCGAGGCCGCGGTGGAGCAGCGAATTCCGTGGAATTACGCAGCGAAATGCGCCAGGAGCCAATAACCGAATCATAATCCCTTAGTTTTACACGGAAACGCGGCACCACGGGGGACAGACGAGGCGCGGGGCGGCCGTTGAAGGGGGTCGGTTGGCGTCGGTGGGGGGCGGGCGGGGAACTTTACTGCGCAAATTAAGGCGAAGTGGCAGTCAGTAATTTTATGTGCCCATCTCAGCCACTGATATTGAATTTCCTTAGTCGCTTAATCCGAATCCTCGAACGGTTACGGGCACGGGAGCAAGGGCGGGGGGGGGGGGGCTGCGGAGGGCGAGGGTGGGCACGCGCAGGAGAGGGGCCGAAGGCTTCGTAGCTGGTGGCAGCAGCGATCTCGCGAAATTGAAATCATTATTTTACGGGCGCACCGGCGAAATTGGCTACACCCGGTGGATCTCGATGGAATTTTGTAAAAAGTAGCTACACGCTGAAATAGCTTCTAATCAGTTGCGAGCTTGATGGATATGCCGTTTCGAGACGAATTGCTGGATGCTCTCTGGTTCGGCATGTTATAAACTTGTTCTTATCTGGCGCTGGTGCTTGTATCCGTGTGAGACTTTTAACCTATCGATTGGGAGAAGGCATGACCACCTCTCGCCAATGGCTTTCAATAATTACATGCAGGCATTCGACGTTTGGGAACTACCTGTGGTGCGATTGACGCATAGGTGGCGGCCCGTTCGTTTCGGTATTCGTAGAGTTCGGAAAAAATAAGATTAAGCGCAGCGTTGCCGGCGTGCCACTGTTCCTCATGTAAAAATGACTTACAAGCGAAGATCCCGAACCCGGAAATTCCAAAAAATCTGAAACTTTGTGATTATGTAGGGGATTTCCGTCTGATTACAACGCAATTTTTGTTTGCTGCCCAAATTCACTCTAAGGGGGTGAAATTGACCCCTGAAAATCTGGTTATTTTCCGATTTTGTGTTATAATTCGTGAATTGTAAAATAATTTTTTTACCAAATGATAGATCTAATTAAAAGAAGTAACTTTTGCCTTGAAATTATAGGAAAATAGCCGAATTTTCAGGAGTTAATTTCACCCCCTTAGAGTGAATTTGGGCAGCAAGCAAAAATTGCGTTGTAATCAGGAGGAAATCCCCTACATATTCACAAAGTCTAAGATTTTTTTTAATTTCCGGGTTCGGGATCTTTCCTTGCTAGTTGACAGGTCAACTGGTCACCAGATACAAGAAGCAAAAGGTCCAAGTTGAAATCCTGGGATCGATCGCTTCAATCGATCAACTCTGTCTGCCTCGGGCAATCAAATACATTCTCGATCCCGGGGACATTAACCCCGAAAAAAGAAGGGAACCACGATCCGTGGCTCGTTTCATCCGACCATCAGCTCGACGCCTCGAGAATTTAACCGCGGCGCGCGGAAACCACAGCGCGTGAAACGCGATTCCATCGACGGGCCAAGTAACCCGACATTTCGATAATCAGCGGCCACGTGTTGCGCCGCGTTGACTTGCCATAATTACTTCTACCGAACGGTTACCGTTCGCCGGCCAATACGCGGCAGAAACATTCGAAACACCGCCCCACACAATAATTTATCTCGAGCCGATGCTCTGTTACCACTCGATAATTACTCGTTGCTGAGAATGGACGATAGAGTATAGGTCTCTTTTCGAACCATGGCACATGCTCAATTACCCGTCGCTGAAACGAAACTAAAAACCGAAGTGGAAGCAGCTATTAAACATTTTTATACAAACATTACTCTTGCACCAGTGGAGCATGTAGGACGCAACTAGCAAACAATATTACATCCCTTTTGAAAGCTCGTTGCAAATTGTGAGCCAGAGGAAGAAGGAGCCATAGGCAGCGAGGGAACAAGCCACAGAGCTGCACGAAAGAATAGCAACGAGAGAGAAGAGACAAGTAGAAGAAGGGGCGAGCGTTGGCAGTTGCCCGCGCGGGGCACGAAGCAATTACAAAATTGCAAAAATTAACCATAAAACCTGGCCAGCGCACCGGCCTCGCCACCATAAAACTAGCTGGACGGCCGGCCAATCGGCGCATATTTTTGGCGTTTACGAGCAATCACGTGGCCGCTGAGAACGCCACAGTACCTACCTCTGCCTCCTCCCTTCGCCGTCGCCGATGCCCTTCGTCGCGGATTCTCTGTTTCGAAGAAAATTGCACGGTGATTTTGCAGCGCCACTTGGAATGCCGCTGTAAAACGACCCTTCCCCCGTGGTAACCCCATATCTCAACACGTTTCGCTCACTTCGATCGCCCGTTTTGACTCCATGGCAGCTCTGCGGACATTCCGTTTCCAACTTTTCATCCAGTTGCCGTCCTCTTCAAAATCGTATCATTTAGAGTCTTGAAAGTGAGTTCAAATTAGGAGGTCTATCTGCAAATGGCAAATTTTCGTCGACTTTAAGGTCTAAACACACTTATCAGTTTCGTGACAGATCAGAAGAGGGGCGTAGAGGATCTCTTCTTCTTACCACTGTGTCTTCACGGAACTGATAGTGTGTTTAGCTGGTGGTGAAATCTCGCGGATAGATTGACGTCATAGAAACACTGCCAGTTTCGTGCACCATCGGGATTATAAACTCGTCCGGTTCCAGCCGATATGGAATAATTCCGTTTTCAAACAGCCGCGATAAGAAACCCGTGATACGGCCTCCCCAAATTGGACCGGCTCGAATTGCACAGGCCTCCCCAATTGGATCAATTCCGGCGACGCGCTCGAATTACGCATAACGCCGCTTTACGACGCCCGTAAAACCGTTTCCAAAAATGTCGTTTGCGCGCGAATCGATTTATTTAACCGTGGAGCGCCGCTAATCTCCGGGCGTTCTCGGGGAATTCGACGAAACGTCCAACAAAGAGACCGCCGAGGACCGCAATCGCGTCACCACTGTGTAACACGATTTTTAATTTCGTTCACGTTCACGGTTTGCGTGCCGGAAAAATGGCACAAGATCACGTGTCCACAGTTTCCCACCGCAAAGGAGACGAGAACGTTGGACTCAGAGATACGCGAGATCGTTTGATAAATCGTTAAGTTTGCTCGTTCACTTGAGACGCGTCAGTGGCCGTTCGCAACAAGCCCGGATCAGCTCTCCTTGAGGAGAGGAGAGCAGCGTAAACACAGAGATGAACGGGGAGAGAGCTAATCGCGGGCCACCGTTTAAATTGGTCAATATCCTTCAACGCTCTCTCCCCGTTTCGAGGAGAGAAAGCAAAAAAAAAAAAAAGAAAAGAAGGGAAGAGAAAAGAGCATCCGAACGAATTGATCCAGCGTTCCGTTCGAACGCACAATACCGCAACTCTCGCGTACAATCGTGGCGAACAGCTTTCCTCGGCCCCCTCCGCGGCACCCTAGCAATCTCCTCTTCGGCACAATAAATTTATGGTTCCATTCACTGGCTGTACTTACCCCTCCCCCACCCCTTTCCACCCTCTCTGTTGTTCCTTCTCCTATCTCTCTCTCTCTCTCTCTCTCTCTCTCTCTCTCTCTCTCTCTCTCTCTCTCTCTCTCTCTCTCTCTCTCTCTCTCTCTCTCTCTCTCTGCCTCTGCCGCGTGCACGCACACGGGCGCAAACACGCATTACAATAAGTCCGCGGCCTGTTTAATAGAATAATTAAGGACCCTCGGTACGGCAGCTGATACCCTCGCCGTGCGTATCCGCGCGGGCATACGCGTGCACGCGCCCGCGTGTACGTCGACGTGCACGCGAGCACCGGTGAATGCGTCCGAATAACGCACCGGCCGCGCATTGTTGAACCGGGGGGGGGGGGGGGGGGAGTGCGTAGCCGACGGACAATGGGGTCAGAAGGAATTAATACATCGATCGGCATTCTGCGCGGGATTAGTCGATGGAAAAGTGGCGGGCCACGCGATAAGGCTCGTCTCTGGCTGCGAGTTCTCGGCTGGGTTGTTGGTGGTGTTTAGAGAAGAGGGTTGGGGTAATGGTAAAGAACGGATATTTTGAGTTATACAGTGTATGCTGGCCAAGGGGTCGCGAGGTTCTCGTGTAGTGATGAGGAAGGGGGTGAAAGTATCGAAGACGAAGGGAGATGCTGAATGTAATTTTTAACCGACTTGAAAAAGAGAGAGGTTCTCAGTTCGATGTGTATGTATGCATTATGTTTGGCCGCGAATTTCTCCGCAACTACTGGACCGATTTTCGTGAAACTTATTGCATTTAGTTTAACTTCAAGCAACTTACTTAGGTCATGGAGACAGAATTATCAAAATCGGTTAAGTAGTTTTGAAGTTACGCCCAAAATAAGAAGTATTTTACGGGCAGGCCTACAGTTTATTTAAGAAACTCGGTTTTAATTTCTAATTTTTTAATTTTTAGTTATTATTGTATAAATACATTTATTTTAGAAAAATACGGGCAGGCCTACGGGTTATTTAAGAATAATTAAAAATTCAAAAATAAAAAATTTAAAAAAATTAGAACCGACTTCAAAAAAAAAAAAAAGTAAAATGCACAGGAAAGTAGAAAATAAGTTTTTTCCTTATTTGATCTAGGTATGACTCTCAATTGTTTTAAATCCGCGCCAAATTTACACAATGCAAATGATGAGGCGTCGACATAAAAAAATTGAGAGTCACAGATTAAATAAGGAAAACACTTATATTTTACATTTCAGTGCATTTTTATTTTTTCAAGTCGGTTTTAATTTTTTTAAATTTATTTATATTATCACTTAGGTATTGGGTGAACACCTAATAGATATAGTGGTGTCAATTATTGTGTCACTGTTAAGAAATTAGTATTGTTCGCGGAGGAAGACAGGGATATGGAGCTTGGATCGCACCCTTATAAGTAGTACAACTGCTCCAATTGACCGACCTGATCGATCAGACTTGAAGTCTAGTGTCGTCATAATCGTTGTCTACAAGACCAATTGGAGTACTGCTTTGAATACGGCGAAGGATCTGCGTGGTCATTGATAGTTAAACGTCTGGAGAAGCTGGAGATGTGATAAGAGCAAACAGGAGCACGTTCAATGTCGTGCTGGTTATACAACTTACAATGTTGGTCTTGGGAGGGAGAAATCTGCTGATGGTTTGGGTGGCTGGGAGTGTGCTGTTATTGTAAAACGCTCTCATCGGGATGGGCACCGGTCCAAAAGTTGATTAAGAGTTTTCATGGTAAATAGAGGGATCGAGGACACGTTCGTTTGCGTCCTGACCCACTAGACCACGATAACACGATCTACATACGGCGTATTAGCCGGTACTGCAACGTTGGTCGAACTCAGTTATCCTTATAAACATTCGAGTTAGGAATAAACTCGCACGCTCTACCGAGTTCATCTAGCATGTTAATTTTATAACTCGCCTAGAGTTAACTTGTTCCCCGTGAATTCCACATTGGACGAGATGGCCTGATTCGCCACGAAAGTTTAATAATTACGCTTGTACGAAAGAATAATCATAGCGTTTCGTTACAAGTACCTTTTACTCCGGGCTAATTCGCTTCTAATCCGTTTTATGTAATCGGCGAGGGTTTCAGGTCGAGAAGTGACCCAGTTCATATATTAATGTACGAGTATAACATACCTATTAACTTCTCCAAACACGTTCGCCTATAATTAGTTACCTTCAACCACCGATATACACTGTTCCAAAAACTGCCCGCTTGAAAGTACCCCTAAACACACTGTTACTTGCGACGAAAATAAACGTCCACCCCAATCTCCCGACAAAAGCCGAACCCGACTGTAGAAGGCTCCTCGAGCGTTCGTGGTCCTATGAAACGCGACCGTGTATCCTTCCCCAAACGAGCATCCCCGCGGGGAAAAAAAAAAGTTGCACCGGCAGAACTGCCGACCGAGGGGGATGGGCGACCCACTCGGAACTGCGGTAATACGGTTTAAATACACGGGGCGCGTTAAGGCGTTGATATCGCGGCGACGGTAAGGTGTAAAACCGCAGGATTCCAATGGAAACAGTTATTTGCGGTCACGAAGTGCTTCGTGACGTATCCCAGGCTCGCGTTCGTTCGCTCGCTCGCTCGCCCGCTCGCGCGTGCAAACTTGCCTGGAGCTGGGCCCGTATATACGTACGTGGCCCTCGTACGTGCATTTATATGCGCGCAAACACACGTACACGCGCACATAGAGGCGGTATCCAGGCACCGCGTAACCGATGGTAGGAGGTGTACACACCTTCCTTCCGTCCTTCCTTTCCCAGGAAGTGGAGTCAAGTGGACCCACCGCCACCGCCGGAAACTCCACTAATGACTAAACTTGCTAATTTCGACCAATTAGGCTCCTACCGCCCCCTACGCCTCCCGTTTCACCACCCTCTCCTCGCGTTCACCCTTACTCGTCTCTCTTGCCCCCCTCCCCCCCCCCCCTTTCACTCCCCCATCCAAAACCTCCACCATCCACAGCCCCGGCCAACTTGCAGCCCGTCTAATGCGCGCCGCATTTACCTTGACCGATAGACGTTCGCTCCTAATTTCGCGGTACATTGCGCAGTGCGGACTGGCTGCGGATTAAATATTTTCTTATTAAACATCGCGCGAGCAGTCGTACGCCCGGTCGCGTGCCCGACGCGATTCTACTATTACGGGCAATTTGGCGCGGACGGGGTGGGACAGTGGAGGGTGATAGAGATCCGCCTGCTGGAAGGAGTTGATCGATCGGCCGCTAGATCCCCACGTGGGTCGAGTGTCTTCGGGGTCGTGTAGCTTGGGTGAAAATTGTCTTTCATCTTCTGACACCCCCCCCCCCCCCCCCCGTTCCGAGATCGTTAAGCAGAGATCTCGGGAAATAATGATTCTACTCGTGTTATACTCTCGGGTTCCATCGGCTCCGAGTGTCTCGGTAATCGTCTCCTCGATATCAGTTGTTACCCTCGGCGCGGACGTAAGTTGGCGTGATCGCGTCGAACAGTAGGCGGATAGGGGGAGCCGATCGATGCGCGGCTAGTTTTAGAAACAAAGTTAATATCCAGCTGTCCCGGGGACCGTTTCTCGCAGGGGCTTGGAATATGCACCCTTCCTATCGCCGCTGAAGTGCTCCATTATCGTTGGCCCGTCCAACCTCGTAATTTATGCACTCGCGTTTCCCCAGCTTCCACGCGCAGGATTCTCAGTGCCACCCTTCCCTCCCCGCGCGATTAGTCTCCTTATTTTGGCTTCCAACGACAGATGTAACCATCCATCGATCGACTCGCCAGATCCGGTTAAATGTAAAACGCGAAGCGTTAAATTTTCGAGTTTCCAGTTTCGTTTCGTTTAAGTGCTTCGCGGCAGTCTCGATTTGCCCAAAAACTCGAAGGACCCCGGCATCCCAGGCTCGAAAGTCGAAGGCAAGAGCGCACGCGAGATCGCGATAAGATCGCTGGCAAGTAACTCTGCCGCAGATTATTCGGTAATTGAACGGCCCCGGCGCGCGGGACGGATAAGTAGCCGAGGCGATGTTGAGTGTTGTGGTCGGTTTGAAGTTCGCATGGTGTTGGAGTAACAAGCTGCCACCCGTCGGATATTTATGGGGGCCGTCAGGGGTCGAAGCCGGTATCGTATCGTCCAGTACACTCCCGCGAAAGGCAACTACGTAACGAGTCGGGCACAAATAACAGTTTTACACTTTATATCCTTAACGCTCTGTTCGCGGCTCTTTCTGGGAACCCGCGAACGTTCCTCGCCACCCTGCCAACCCCCCCGCCCCCTGGCAAACGTTCTTTTCGTCCCCTGCCTCTCGAAAATCAATTTTCTCCCGCGGCCGCGTAAGCAAATTCCGGCGAACCCCCTCCCCAGTGATTTATGGGATGTGGACAAACGATCGTGATCTTTGGTAACGAGGGCTCCTCCTCGACGTCGAGCGCCTCTTCGTCCCCCTCTCGCGCGAAGGTCGTCGAGGATGACTCTAGGTTTTCACGGCTGAGATTAATGGACCCGCCTGTGAGCACTCCATCCATTGACAAAATTGTCCTGACTGATTTATTCCATCCACCGATCGGGGTGCATCGCAGCGCTCCATAAACAGGCCTAACTCCGATGCCTTCCAATGGCAAAATTAGCTACACAGATTGAAAGGTACCGGAAGTCCGGAATTAACCCCAACGTTGTGTATTCGCGCAAAAACACTGCATCGCGATTACAGTCGATATATTATGCAATGCACAAAACAGGATCGTTCGTAAGTCTTCCACGCGATCTAAAGATTCGCCCCAGGCAGAAAGGAAGCTGCGGCAGCGATCGCGGAATCGAAAGTAACCCTTATCGTCGGGCACACGCGTACGGGCGTCGCTTCAAGTCCCCGAAATCCAGCGATTTATCGTCCCGGGCTCATTCGATTCCCCTCCCCCCCCTCCCCTCCCCTCCGGGGGTCAGGGGGTTAAGTGGAACGAGCAGGAGGAATAACGAACAGCCGAGCAAAAATATTTAACCGAAAATCGAGGGAGGGGTGGGGCGGGCAAACCGTGGTCCCCGCGACATCGATAAGGGGCTCGGCGGTGGAGTGACCGTATTAAGGGGCCGTAACACCGAAAGAGGGACGGAAGGGGGGGATCCGCAGGGCGTTAATGCGCCGAAGATTTATGCCGTAACGGCCAGGATGAAATTCCATCGCGGTAGGTACGCGTACATAAGTGGCGCTGGTACTGCTGGATGCTGGAGGCGCGAGAGTTATGGTGGCCCATACTGATATCCACTATAAACCCCGTCCCGTCGCCTCTGCTCGAGCATACTTAATTAAATACGTATTAAGGGACTGAGTGTGTTCCAATGTACGTCCGTATCGTGGTGGTAATGTACGCTCGCCCGGCGACCACGTGGAGTGGACAATACCATCGCGTCGGATCGCTTTCGAATGATTACAGATTACGTTTTTCCAGGTGTAGTTGGTTGAGTTTGGAGGGCCTCGTGGAGCCCAGGACATTCTGCTGATTCTTCTCCCCTTTGTGGTACACGTATGAAGCTGCTGCCAGGCAGGAGTTAGGTACAGTTGTAGCGTGACTCTTTGAATGTTGCAATTAATGGAGAGACTGGAGGGTTGTTAATAAGCGAACGGTTAAGAAGCCGGGATCAGCATGTATATAGAAACAGTTGTATTTATTTCCGACGAGATTCGCTCGCGCGTTTCCATTTCCAGCCCTTTGTTCCGCGGCCCAGCACCGTGCAGCGAAACGCTCGGTACGTAAACGCTTCGAGGGAATGTCCATAATGATAGTAAAGAGCTCGTTCTTCCTCCTCTACCATCTTCTTCCCCAGCGTCCAGCTTCTTCGCGGATAGTACCGCGCGAGGTATCGCCCGGGCATTCCTGAAGCAACTGGCCAGCGACAATAAAATGAAACGTTACTATCTCGGGGCTCCGGCGCGTTCGTTCGGACGTTCTCACCCTTTCGCGAGGAGATTTGTTCGTGGTAATAAACGTTCGCCCGGTGAACAGCAGGCCCTTCGAGGAACGGGCGCCATTTTAGAATATAATCTTCATCGCGATCTGTCTTACCCGGCAAACGGAGTTCACGTGCTGGCAACTCGAGTTTAAAAGTCAGAAGCTTTTACACCTTTGCACGCACAGACAAACAAAGACGCTGTTTCAAGCTTGAAGCTTCCTGCGATCCCTTGGCAACTGATTCCAGCAAAATTGTACGATGTATAAGAGCGAGGTGTATGGTAGAAGAGCCTCGTATAAGATTCCAAAGACCGAGGTCCAAACAGAAGTGGGCGTTCCGAGGGACCGAGTCTCTGGGCCCAGAATCGACCAGAGCGGATATAATGATAACTTGGACCGGGGGTATAATGACCAACGGAGGAGACAACGCTCGAAGACACTGAAACATAATCTAATTATTAGCGAGGACGATTATAGTAATTAGATGCAGCCTGGACGAGGTGGACAGGGGCAAGGAGCGGGGTAGCGGGGGTCAGGTTGTCGGGCGAAGTCGGCTGTTTGCCTGCCCACCTATTACAGGTATAACAGTGGTGCCTATGAGAGCGGTGAAATGAAAAGGTGCGCACTCCTGCGGGCCTCTTTTTCGGGGAACCGTGCGCCCTCGAGACAGCCGCGCGCGCGCTGCACGATGAACAGAGAGGCCACGCTCGCCGGCATGCAATTATGTAGGAATCCTGACGTAGGAAGAAAGCATCCCCGATCGTTTGGCTATGCATTGAATGCAACAACTTCGAAATGATCGCCCGATTCGTGGACGGCGTTGTCTGACGGCGGGTGGGCACGCTTTGTGCGACCGTTCCCGCGGGCGATTTTCTTGCGCGCCCCCGCGCCACGTCCTCTGATTTAGGTGCCCCGCTCCTGGGAAAAGGGACGCCCGAGTCGATGGACTCGCGATTCGCGGTACCGTCCACCTCTCGTTCTCCCTTTGTTCGAGCCAGCTCGGGGTTTATCGTTCGCGTTCGTTTCGCGTGCAGGGGTGTCTGCAGGTGCGTTCGATCCTTGCTGATATCGAGAACTGCTTGGCTCTTCAACTACAACCCTTCTAACTTCTCTGCTGATGTTAATTTAATATCTAATGCAGTAGAGTCTCGATCAATGAAAGCTTTGGAAATGGTAGCAACCCCGAGGTGCAGTCCATCGGGGTCCCCCGCCATCAAACTCGACTCCGCTGACCTCGATACCCCACAATCCGGACTCATTCCCAAGGAATAGTTTCGCCCACTTTATTCAAAGGCCTCGTTCGCGCAGCCCCACCGGGGGCATTCAGATTTCTCAAACGATCCGCTGGAAGCATAATAATCCGGACGCGGATCAGGTTGGCCGGCCGGCTCACCCTCGCAACCTGGCCTCCTCGAGCAGAGATTCTTTTCGTCCACTACAAGCATCGGAACGGCGTCGTTATTGTATGGAACGGGGCGTCCTCGTTATCGTCGCTTATCGCTAATAAGATCGCTGGACCGCTCGTTATCGTCGTCGTCGCACTCGCCCTGTCCTCATTTTCGTACGATTGCGATCGTTAATTATCCCTATCGCAGCTGATCGTCCTCCACTCCTTCCACTTCCTCTTCGCCACCCCACCCCCCACCCCCTCCCATCCCCCGCGTGGCCGTCCACCACCTTCCCGTCGCCGCTGTCGCCGTTGTTGTCGTCGTTCTCCTCGTCATTATCATTCCGGTAATTACCGGTGTATTCCCTCGTTATCATCTTGTTATCGCTCGGTCGTTGTGCTCACTTCCGTGGCTGATCGAATTTCGAGAGATCCTTCCGGGTCATGGGATCGTAAACAAACCGACCTCGCCGATTTCGTCAAACGCGTGGACCCGCACGCTTAAGTCGAGCTGGCATTACCGCTGATACCTTTCTACGAATATTTCCCATCAATTGCGTGGCTATTTTTTTTTTTGTTCGTGCGCCTTCAGTGGGAACGTAGGTCTGTTGCCTCCAAACACTTTTTACGAAGCCTCAATTATGTACTTTGAAAGGTTTCGTTGAACCGGGGGAATGATACGCCCAAACGTTTACAGATGTGCCGGATCGGCCTGAATTCGACTAATACGCACTCCGACTTCGCTGTAAGTATAGCGTCAGCTCGATCTCGTCGAATCCAAATGAATATCTTGCTGTTGGCTAGCGGCGTGTAATTTCGCTGCACGCGGAGTACAGAATTATGCGGACGAAACGTAGAATCTGGGGAAGAAAAATAGTCCTCTTGGTGGAAGAGTGGATGGGGGATGTGGAAGGGGGAAGTAGAGTGACCCTTTCATCTGATCTTCGTTGAGAGTGTAGAGAAATTGATGCAACTTTTAGGCCCAATTTTGGTTTGTATTTTCAGCTCGAATCAATGTAACGCGCTGCTCGTAGTTATTTAATTTACACGCCTCTAATTCTTATGCAATGGAATTTTTTTATTACGCAGACGGAATCAGAGGAATGAATTTTAAGCTGAAAGTGTTACCTAAACCCAAGCTACTAATCCCGTGAGTGGAGTTCTCAGGTGTCGGATTTCTGCAGGTTATAAAACAAGCATTCTACACCCTCGGATATAAAAATCCGCGGACATTAAGCTAGGAAATTAGGATGGCTACAGGTCCATAAAGTCCATATATCGCCGTAGTAAGACGTTAACCAACTGAGGCTACGTAACGAGTCAGGCCCGTGATGCGTAACTCATGTCTAAATATAAAAGCAACGAGTCAGACTCGTTATGACTTTTCGGGAGGCAATAAACATTGGCGAGTCAGGCTTGGCATTTATGCATCGTAAAATAGCAAATACTTTGAGACTGATTTCCAATTTTGACCGCTTGTTTAGTTCGTTAACTGATAAAAATAACCACCCCCGCACCGAATCAACATAACGCACGCGTGTAATGAAAAAAGTAATTGACCGGTTCCCTCGAAACCGAGTGTAAACTACGGAATAACCTTTCGTTTCCATTCCGAGGTAACACGACATTCTTTCCCGATTAATTTTCTGCGCGGCGTTATCTCCGCGACTGTCCCACAAGTTACGTCTCCCGAAGAGAGCAAGAGCCCAGCCAGTATCCCGCCTCCGCCGATTCTCAATATACACCGTACGTATCCCGAACGGCCAGCCATAAAAACCTCAGCCGTCGATTGCCTCCGTTGACCTTCGTTAACTGGAACGTAAGTCACCGTCTCGCCTTTATTCGGTCGAATAATCGCGGAGCGTAATGAACAAACCTCGCAACTAATTGGAACAGATCGAGCACGCACGGTGTTATTGCAATCCACGCGCGGAGCTTCTTCGCACTTAACAGCGCGCCGCGACAATCTGCATAACGATTGAAGGCGCTCGTGCAAAACCTTCGTCAGGCCTGGTAATCCTTTGGAAACGCGCTCCTCCCTCTCTCTCTCTCTCTTTCTCCCGCCCTCTTCCTAATTAATATCTTGCCCCCTTGCGTTCTCCCATTTTTTCGCTCCCCTCCCTTCTTCCTCCACCAACGCAGTCCTAGACGACGGTAATGAAATGGACCCACCCCTTTTGAATTTCCATCGAGCGACGATCCGCTCCTCGTCGACGGTCGACCCGATGAATGCCTGTCGCCCAGATGGCCCGATAAACCGAACCGGTAATTAATAATTAACGGTTAACAATTAAGAGTGAAATTAGCGCGTAACGCCGCCAGGTTTAATTGGACGTAACGGACAAACACACGCGTGTATATGCATACAGTCGAACACTGTCGCGGACGGCAGGTGGTGCGCGACGGGACGCGCGCGATTCCTTCGATGCTTCGGCGCGAATTTAATTTCCTCCCCTGCCCCCTCTAACCCCCCTATCCACCCTCCGTCACTCCCCCCCTTCGTACACATCGGCTGATAAATATTGCGGACAGCCGCGAGATTCTCAAACGTCCGTATAATGAAGTCCGATAAAAATGGTTTAACCGAGTTCGTCGCTCGCGATCGGCTCTCTCTCTTTCGGTCTTTCATCGCGCGGCACACATCCGACCCCCGATTGCTCTGTAATTCGCTTTAACGGACACTCGTCTGGCTTCAGTTCCTGTCGTCGCTGGTGAATTTTGTGTAACCGTGAATATCAAGGGTTTTGCGGGGGGAAAATTTCGAATCGATGGAATCGGTTCAATAACCGAAAAGAATGTACTCGAAGCACAGCTCTGACTACCATGTATGGCGACCGTGGGCAGTGAAAGTACACAGCTATTTCATTAATCTAGTCGTATCGTTTAAAGCCCCGCGCACAATTGCCCGTAAGCTGTGTAATACACGAAAACAAACACGCCACGCGCATAATAGGATAAATTGGATATTCCAGAGTGGATACCTGGCGCGCAGGGTTATTCTACGGCCGCAGATCCCCCGGCGAAGAACGGTGAGAAGGGCCGCACCGTTACGTGCACCCTCGTGCACCCTTAATGCCCGAGCGGCCTGAAATAAGGCGAACAGCCGAAGAAAAGGTACTCGTTACCTCGCGGGACAAAAAGACAGAAGTTCTCGGACCGGGGTCCGTAGGCGATCGCGTCCCAAACGACAACCCGCTGAGCTACCAGGAAGGACGATTATTGTTAATTAAGGTGGGCGTGTCGGGACAGGTCGCACACCGGTTTCACGGCCCTTAACGAAGGGACAGGTCAGCTCGTTTTATGAATTCTAATGCCCCGTCGGTATTCGTCGGGTTGACGAAATTTCCCTCCGCATTTGCATTTCAGCGGCGCGAGGTCGCCTGGACCCGACGACTTTTAACCCCGTTCGCCGCTCTTAATGTAATTAGGCCACCTATTCACCACCGCCGCGCCGTCGAATTATCGAGTGTTGACGGTCACGAGGTTATTTGATAACCAATCAAACGCCATTGTCCCGCTGAACGCCTTCTCTCGTTAACTAGTCCACGGAGGGCTCCAAATTTTTCGCCCCTCGAGGCGTCGGCGCCGTTTAAACGTGCGCCGTGTGATTCTTAATTGCGTGTCAATACTTCAGGGGACGGATCTATTATCCAACGGAAGAATACGCTGTCATGCATGAAGTCTGCTCGTGGCAAGTTAGCTAGACACTTCTAGGGCTCATTAAAGCTTGTAATTCAAAAGCTTCGACATTCTTGACTTATAGCTTTTAACGGCTTCCTTGGTTTATATGCATGCCGTTACCTGGACTCGGCCGTGTAAACAATTTCTGGATGCTTAAGTTAATTACACGGGAGCTAAATAAACACAATAAACCGGTGGCGTACTCGTAAAATATTTACTGCGACGATCACTGTAGTCTCCTCTTGCCAGTCGCAGTAACAATCGAGTACATCTTTATCGCGCGAGTCGAGGGGCGGAGAGGGCAGAGCGTCAAGGGAAACAAGTAGAGAAGCGCGGAACAGTCGATGAACAAGATTGCGTTTACCATCCCCGCGGATCTTCCTCCTGCGAACCGTGGCACTTTTAATGCCACTGCATCCGGATTGAATTTAAATATTTCTTCAGCCGACGAACTCTTTCGCGAATTGCTCTGTCGTAAAAGGTCCCCCACGTCCTCCCCCGCTGCGAATCGTTTTGCCGCGGGATCGCAGTTTCATTGGGATCGGGGGCATTATGAAATCGTTGCGCCGTCTTAAGGGGCAATAAAATTGCGCGGGACTTGGGTGAAATTAATTAGGAACGCATTCTGTGTACTATGTAATCACAGGCACAACGTTAAACCCCTCAGCCATCCAGGGTGGCTAATCATTCTGACTCTCTGGAGGCTCCTACTAATCAGTTGGTAATGGCGAGGCATCACATTCGGTGACTTGCATCCTCGGTACAGTTCGGCGCACCTGTTCGTCAGGATGAACGCGAACGACCCACAGAACGTGACCCTATTGGCGACCCTGACGCCCATTTCTCTTGTTACAGATATCAGCCGCGAGCCGGAAGAAGAGAGCCGGTTCTAGGAGAGCCAGGCCCCAATAAGCTTCCAGTTAGGTAGGCCAAGAGCTTTTGTTTTTCGTCGTGGGAAGCTGTTGGTGGGCTCGTCGGGCCCACCCTCTCATCGGTCAAGCTGGCGAGCGCTCTAACCGCTGGTATGAACCCCCACCATCCGGGCCACTCTGCAGCCTACCCGCATCATCCTTCGCTCTCGAGCAGTCCCCATCACTCTGGGCCTCATCACGGCTACAGCACCGGTGGCGGCGGTGGCGGGGGCGGTGGTGGCGGCACCACAACCACCCCCGACTTACCCAGCCCGCACTCGCCACCCCACGGCTCGGGCATGGACCCGGCCACCCCGTACGCGTCCCTGCAACCCGGCCAGGGGATGGGCAGCAACGGACACCACCACGGCGGTGCTGGAATGATGTCAGATCACCCACACCACCCGGGACACCCACATCCACACATACCAGGCCATCCAGCCTACCCACCGGTCAACCACAACAACAACTGTACACTTAAGGTAAGACCTTGTGAGTTTTCCGGACTGGTTGCGAGATTGAAAGTGATACTGGCTTCGTGGAGGGGATACTCTTGGAGGGTGTGAGGCGGTCTGAGTGATTTGGATTACTGGAGCGAGCTCTCGGGGAGGTGGATTTGGTGATGGGGTGTCTGAATCATTTATGACGTTTTGGAATGTTTGAGGTTCTTCAGAAGATAAGTTTCTCTTCGTTGCGATTGACAATGTAATTTAAATCGGGGATATAGAAAGCCCAGATTATTCTTCATCGTATAGCTAGCGTATACTGAATCTCAATCTACAATCGTAAGAGAATTAATTATCTCCAGTATCATTATACACGCTGCTCGGTCCCTTTTTCGTGCCCCACATAGTACCGTTTATTCGTTGCTCTCGCTCGTCAGCTGCTTCACGGCCGAATTTACGAAACAAATTAAATTAAAGCCTCCCCCTTGTCCTCCACTCTCCCCGCCAGTTAATGACCCCCAGTCGAGCGGCCCGTTATTTTCCATCAGCCCCCCCCCCCCATTTTTTAGAGAAACGCCCCGCCGCAGAAGGTTTCGTATCGCGAACGGTTCTTCGCGTACGATTAAAATGCACTTTCTACGGCGGCTCGTCGCGCGAGGATGCCCACGAGAAAAAGTTTTCAACCGGAAGCACCTGGAACGACTACGTACCGCATTGTTCGCGTAATAATCGCTGTCGGTCGTTTATTACGTAAGCCCGGCTCACGGCCGTATAATTTCCCCCGCAGCTAATACGCGCTCGTAATCTCTGGAAATGCTAATCGTACGTGGCAAATGGCTGGCAGCGACGCCACTATTCAAGAGGATCGTCCAAGTAAGACCTGTCTTTCCACGCAACACTGATACGGTTCTTTAGATCTCGAAGAGGAGTCCCACCACTCTGTTACCTCTCTTCCTCGCCTTCCCTCTGATGATCCTGTCAACAAATCACCGTCCGAAACGACTTTCCACCCGACGAAATCAGCGTAACGTACAGGTGGGGCCCCTTCGGTATAACAGAAAGAGAGAGAGAGAGAGAGGAGCTGGTGAGTGGAGGACGATCGCGTGCAGCGCGAGAGGGACGCCGCGGTGCAAGGGTCGCAGGCTAAAATTCAGAAGGCATTACCCGTCTACGTGACCCTCACTTAGCTCACCATTGACAAACGCAACAATATAGGCATTTACCGTGGAGAGAAATATAATTGAATAGGGGCGGAGGGGACCGCGAAGGTACCGTGGGTCCCCCGTTGCCCCCCTTTCCCTCGGAGCCCGGCCCCCTTCGCCGTGTTTCACTCCATAATACTGCCGGCTGTCTCGCTCTCCCTTGCCCCCCTCTCCCTCCCCCTCCCTTCCCCTTTCACGTTTTACCGTCCTCGTCCGGCCCGGCCGGAGCTATGGATGGGTCCCGTCCCCTTTCAACGTTAGTTAGGTCCTTTCTAGGCTCACCTTATTATTCCCCCCACCAGGGCCGCGTCTCCTGGCTCGCCGGGGTACCTGAACCCAGGGCCTCGCGAGGCATTCAGAGACCCCAAAGCAGCCACGGACCAGTCAGTTCACTGCTGACTTCGGTCGAGACCGGTTCGCCTTTTTCCTTGTTTCGCGGCGCGTGCTCTCGCGTCCTTCCCTCTCGTTCCCTCCACTCGAACCGCTCTGTCTCTCCTCGATCGCAAACTTGCGGCTCGCCGTGCCGATTGCGTCCGTCGCGACTATTCGGGGCCCGATCACACGCTCGCGACTATTCGGGGCCCGATCGCCCGCCACTCGGCTGAACGCGGGATGTTCCGCTCGGCCCACCGCGAACCCGTAGAAACAAACCGCTCGGTCGCCGTCGGCGAGGCGACTTTGTCGCGTCGCGTAGCGCTCGGTCCCCGTTCGGAGGTGTTCACGGTTCAGTGAAGTGAAGGATTCGTAGGCGTACAGTCCCCTGGATGGTCCGCGAAGATCGTGGCGCGATCGCGCGACTGTGATCCCGGTGCAAGGTGGTTTCTTCCGCGGGTGGGAGAAGAGAGTGTGCCCGTCAGAATTTTTTTCGCTCGAGGACGAATGATATCATTGGGCGAGCGAGTCTGGGAGTAAGGACACGGTGCTCGTCTGCCAGGCTTTTAGGACGACACGGTTCAAGAAGCCTCTTTCGCTCGTGGTCATGGAGGTTCACGCGCATCACTACAACGCCATCGCGTCGCGGATGAACCAGATGAAGTGTTTCCCTGGGGACAAAATTGTAAGCATCCCCAACTTTTCTTCTTCCTTTAAGTTCCTCGGCGATACTCCACTGTGCACTCGTGCATATTCACGTGCTAAGCCCGGCCAACTTCAAATTAGAGTTGCCTCGTGATTTATGCTTGACTTACACTGGTGAGTAGGTTATACCACTGCAATGTTGTCATTATTTGCTCCATATCCTTCAATATTTCGAATCCAAATTGGTCGAAGGTTACTTCAGTTGGCTCCTGTCGCGTCTTCAGGTCTCTCAACCTTCAGCGTTCGACTCAGTGTTGAACGCACCTTTATGAAACAGGTTTGCTTAAAACCGTTCGATATTTGCCCCCTTTTAAAGTTTCGAACTACGAATCCCGGGGATCGTCGTTGGAATTTCGCCATTCGTTTCTGTATTGGATTCGACTTCAGACCGAGCAAATTGCTTAAACGAGTCGGGTAGTTTCGATCGGCTTGATTTGTCCCGATACTCTCCGCTGTGTTTCCGATTACAACGTTGCATTAATGGTATCAGGGCCGATCGAAGTCCGTGCTGGCCACATTGTGCATCGTCGCCCCTCTCAAATAATACATATTCATCGCTCGGTTCTTACTCGACGGAAGACAATACGCTTGGCTCTTTTTTCCCTTCTTCCTCCTCGTAGGAACAATTGTCATTAGGGAAGCCGTGGAAGGAACTAATTAAATCTTCCCAACGAGCGAGCGATTGCGCAACGAACACCGTGGTTTGAGTGTATGTTTGTTTGAACAGCGCTGATTGCTTGCTTGGCGAAAGAGTTGGCGGCAAAGGCACGCAGGGCTAGATATTTTTAGATAGATTCTTATCTCCATCATATTTCGATAATTCCATTTAAATTTACTTTCTCATCCGCGTCGTTCTGAAATCAGGGTAATGAATAGAAGCCTCTTGGTGACGGCGGGTATAATTTTACACGATATAAAGTTAAGCAAGCGAGTGTGCGCCGAGTGAGAGTAAATGGGAAATCTGTCTTCGGGCTGGGGAACCATGTAGGTCAAATGAAGCTTATTTCGAGTACATAAACCGCTTTAAATAAAGTCTTACTTCTATTTTCACTGAAAGGCGAATCAAATATTCACTTTGAGTGCTTTTTCAGAAGGTTTGGTGGAAGTGGAGTGGTTCTTTATTTGAATACTAGTGGTACAGATTTTGAGGATCGAACAACCTGCTTAACGTACTATTTGAAGAAAATGTTATTGCGATGGCCATTTAGATAAAGAATTGTCTAAATCACTGTTCAATCAGATAGAATTGTAATCCTGCCGAGAATTTAACTCGAGGTCACAAATGAATTATTGTCCCCCGTTTTCAGTCGTCACTCTGATTTATCATTATTCGCGCGAATAATAGATGACGAGGATATTGTTCGGGCGATTATTTAAATAAAAGCTTGCGTAACGGCAAAGCATTCGTTAGCCACGAATAAATTACTAGACACCGTTCTAATTCGTCATCTGTTGTTGGGGAAAAAAATTCCTCACCTCCAGGGACTCGTTACATCGCGCGCCTCTTCCCATTTTTTTTCCCTCTTCAATTCTTCGACTCGATTCCTCTCTCGAAACGTCACGAACAACCGAGCGATCAACGCGCAGCGTTCCACTAACAACGACACTATATAACAACTCCTACTGGCGCATAATTACGCGAGTTTCATTTGATTATAGTAACTCCGCGGTAATTGCGAAGTAATTGCGAAAGAAGTGTCGTTAAGACTGGCAAAAAGCGGGCCAGCATGCCCCGACGGTGGAGGGAAACGATTTTCCCGCGGAGCGTGAATCGATTTTGCAACGCGACGCTGTTTCCCCAGCAAATTACTGGGAACACGCTCTTCTTATAGATCCGAACGAAACCGGCTACCTTGAACCCTCTGCGATCTCGTATTGACCAATGTCGTGAATTACTACGTAATATCACGCGATTAATTAACGCGGATGGATTGCCGTCGTTAATCTTCATCGACCTTCGGCTTCGTAGCTTAGCTCCCAAACTGGGATCATCACTTCTGGTTTCCTGAATCGGTGTTGGAGTAGGGTGTCTCTTAGCAATTTATTCCTCAACGAATGTAGAATGTCGTTAAAGGGAGAAAGTGTGTATTGAGCCATGTTCCTGCGCGCGTGCAAGAAGGGTTGCTTTAAAAAAAAAAAAACAACGCACAGCCAAGTGACGCGTTGCTCGCGCGTGAACCTGGCTTTATATTTGCCCACACGATCTCCACTGCTCCAAACTGATACCAGGGCTGATATCTCTTGCCGAGTACTTCTCAAACACGTATGACTGGATTTATTCCCCAGAAGTTAGCTCTCATGAGCAACGTTTCGAAATAACGCATTCCCAAAGTGCGAGCAAACCTACAGCTCAATCGAACGTGGGGCCCCCACTATCCTTCAGATTTGAATTCACGACGCAACACCTAGCCCTTCTTTTTGATGCCATTTTTTCCTTGTCTCGTTATTATCATAGAAATTGTCGGAATAAATCAACAAGTTCTTACGGTCCACAGCAAAACCAGTTGTCCTCTTCTTACGGCGCGCGTTCGTCCAGCAGTCCTCGCGCGTGTAATAGCCACGGACTCGCTACAAAATAGCCCGTTTATGGGTTGCAAAAAGGCCCCTGCCTGTTTATTGGAGCGCGTAGAAGTCGCGAAGGGAAGAAGGAAACGCTCCCGGTTTGTTAATTCCAGCTATTAAGTCAATATTTAGTTCGCAGCCGGATTATTTATTAAGGCCTTCTTGCTGCTAGCCTGATCGCGGCTCCGTGCAAAAATTTCACGCGCTCTCGCGAGACTTAAGGACGATTCGAGCGGCGTTTATCGGCCAGCCGTATATTTTAATAATCAGCGACGTCGACTACGATTATTCACGCTTACCGTCGTTTACATAATCGCGACTAAGTGTTCGCCAAGATTGCTCGGTTGACGGTGCGCGATGATTTATCGCCAGTTAATGACTTTCGATTCCGCATTAATTATAGGAGCATCCCGGCCCCTGTTAATAGACTTTCCACCGCTGCAACGAGCCATTATTTGCAACATTTTCGTTGCGTAATCGACTAATGGGCTCGCGCTATGAAATCCTGCTTGCCTACTCTTGTTCTATTTCCGCGGAGCTTGTCCCCCTTCCGGTTGCAACGATGAAATACCGTGTCCTGCATTTATTCGAACATGCTAGGACGAGGTTAGTTTCGTTTCGATTAAAAGAATTGATGGGGAATTGTTCCATGGGCCCTGAAGGAGGGTGGAATTGTAGATATATGGAGAAGATTTCAGGGACAGATTTCTGTTACTTGTCGTTGTCACATTCGTCGATTAAAATTATCCTAATTACAAAAATCTGAAGGTGGTACAGAATTTTGGAAATCCTGCAGGCAGAGTGCTTCGGCAGCAACTTTTAACGATCTCGTACCAGCGTCCATTCGTTTGGGAACACTTTGCACAGTCACAAAGGCGGTTGTACGTGTGTCTGTATTTATAAGAATTAATGAACTGTTTGCCAGTTTATTTCTACTTACTCCGCACTTTGTGTTGTTGACTTATGAAGCCGAATGGTTACAAGCCTCATTCCGGGAAGCTCGCGACACGCCGAGCAGTTTTGTTTGTGTACTCTCGATTACGTAAAGCAGTTATTGTTCGCGTATTTATCGGGGAATAGAATTATGAGGCTAGACAGCTAATAAGCCGGGAAGGTATTCATTGTGGTTACGAGAGGAGGTTAATTCCGAGGGCCTATTAAAAGAACGATGTTTGCTTTCTGTTGCAGCAAGAAGGTGGTCCAAACGGGCCAGCGGGAATCCAGCAGTGCGCCGGTTGCGGCGGCCAAATAGTGGAAAGATGGCTGTTACTGGCGATGGATCGGTATTGGCACAACGGTTGCCTGAAATGCTCGTATTGCGGCGCAGCACTGGCGGAAATCGGCCACTCGTGCTACACCAGGGGCGGCATGATCCTCTGCAAAAGCGACTACAAAAAGTAAGTGATCATCACCGTTCTGTCCAAAAATACCAGGGAAGAAAAGGGGAAGAATAAGACTTTAGTACCTGTAGTAGGTACTACACGTGTTGGAAGCAGATCACACAATATCAGTGTCACCACTCAATCGTCTACAAGCTTTAGAGATAGGATGATTGTAAATAAGGAAACCTTAGAGTTCTCCAAGCTTTGAACGTAAAGCAATCCTTTCTCCTTCGGCTGTCATATTCCACGAACGACATAGTTTTTTAGGAAGCTCGTTATTCAGCCGCCACGTTGACACGGGAGGGGTTCAGGAAACTTTGAAATCCACCGCGTCGCGATGGGATGTACGCATAATCGGCGGGGACCGTTCCAAATTTAGGGGATTCGAGGTCAATGCGCAATTTAATGAGAAACAGACGCAGAACTTAGTTAGCGCCCCTTAAAATAGATCGGCACAATCTGGCCGGGCCGTGTGTACGGAATCTAATGGGTCGGTCCATATTTCTTTTTTCTTCGTCGACCTGTTAACTCGCCTCGAAACGAGACGGTTCTTTTCATCTCTGATTAAAAGCGGGGAAATATACGAGCCTGGGTCTCGGCGGCGACCGCGAGACGATCTCGACTTTCGGGCATTTATTTTCGTTAATGATTCACCCCGTATAATTCGATTAACTTACGGTTAATTACGAGCCCCGGGGGGGGGGTGATAGATCGATTTCCTCCGAGTAGCCTTGGCTTTTTCGAGAGCGCGCGAAGGATATAATGGCGGAAGTGGATTAAAGAATCACGACGAACGTAACGCTCGAAAATTGGCGATTTTCGCGCGTGAAAGAGCCACGCGCCAGATCGATCGCATCGAGCGGTGGTGTTCCGTGAACGGGAGCCGATAAACGCGCGCGGAAGCGAAACATCATTGGCAACGGGAGCGAATTCGTCAGATTTCTGGCGACGGAATGAATTAATTAAACGGCCGACAATGAGGCAAAGTATTCGTGGCAGTTTCGGCCCAGCTGGACGCCCAGGGCCGCCGTTCTGAAATTTTATGTTTCGTGCGATTCATCTCGTCATTACAATCTGTTCGCAGAGAGGTTCCTCAATGGACACGAGAAATTTGAGATATTATCGGAAAACAGATACAAAGAACCCCTTGGATAGTTTAATATAGGTACCCACGTATTGTTTCGATGCGTCGATGCTCCAGTACTCGAAACGCACGGCTACCTCGCCGCATTGATACTCGGATACTTCAAATGCTTCGGAGACCCGGAGGTTGCAGTATTCCAAATACTTCACTATATACGCTAATACTCCAATAACTGTGTTAGAACCGAACATAAACTAAATTTATGTCTACAGCCTCGCCGCAATATTTCCACGAAAAATATCACGGCGAATATCTATACCTACGTATAATCTCGATCTTCTGGGAACCGTGGGGGTTATAAGATTTCCATGGAACATTTGTATTCTTGGTCGCCAGCGTGTTCCACATCGGTACGATCGGCGGACTCGTCCGCAGCACACGTACGCCCTAATCTGTTAGCACAGTCGAACGATTTAGTCTAGCGTAGTATCAATATTTGATTACGAGGCGTCTCCGTCCCGCATGCCAGGATTGGAGGCAGGATCGTCCGTCCAGATGTCCACTGGCCCGGCTCCTTCGTATCCCCGGGAAGTCGGACGTCGCGGTTGGAGATCGATCCTGCGAGGCAGCGCGAGAAAAACGTCCCGTTAATTGCAACGACGTACATACATACCTTCGCCCTGCCCCCGATTCACGGGCAACGAGAGAAAGGCTGCTACCCTGTGGGGATTTGGGCGGAATGCGTTTTGATTTCACCGATGGCGCTGTGTTTTCGGGGGGAAGTGCATTCGCATTTCTGTTTTACCGCGGACGGAGTTGTTTTAGGGTTTCGACGGTGTATATGCTGATGAAAGGCGATGGCGGGAGCCTCGGAATCGAGGGATTTCGACTGTCGCTATAGAAGCCGAGAAGGTGGCTTTTCTGTTAACGTAGACGCACCGAGAAATACTTTAATTCGTCCAGAGTGGTTGCCGGAATACTTGCAAATGCTTCGATGGTATTATGCCTTTTGCGATCTGGGAGCTTCCTAAAAATCGCGGCACGGGGGGGTAATGCTTGGACCGGAGGGATTTAGCTGTGTTTGCCAAGGGTGATTGGCAAAGTTCACTGGCTGCATCGTTCGAGCGGCACTACTCCATATTCCTAAACTTGGAGGGGCGTCGTGTACGTTAGAGGGAACCCTTTGCCGTAGGTAAAAACCGTCCCCTTTCTGTTCCCGTCGAAATCAGCCGCGACAAACGTAGCCCCCGAGTCGTCGCGGTGTTCCTCCCTCGTCGAGAAATTTCCACCACCCCACCCCCCGCCGCCCCTGTTCCCCAGCCCCCGTGAAATTTCGATCGGAAAACAAGCCGCTATCCGAATTGAGAGAAGTAGCACTCCGAGCGGAGTGACGCGACAGAAGCATCGACATCAGGCTTGCGGTAGGGGGGTTGCTACAAGGGGGCGGTGGTGGAAAGAAGGACGGACGCGTGGAAAGTGGGGAGACGGTCGAATCGCACATCCTGATAGTAGCGAGCGAGAGAGAGAGGGATGGTACAGTGGAGCGTGTATCGGTACGGGCGGAGAGAGTGAGCGATCGGCTGAGTGAATGAGGAGCAAAGGCGAGAGAGAAAGCTTGATCCAGAGACACACGGCCGGTAGCGAAAGAGAGAGGCAAGGGCGAAAGGGGCGGGGGGGGGGGGTGGCACGGAAGGGATAGGAAGAGAGACAGCAGGGGGACAGAGCGAGAGAGGCAGACAAGGGTAGGAGGTAGTGGTTCGTTTCTTTTGGATTCAAGGAATGTTTCAATCAGTTTGATTGAAGGGCTGAGCCACGGCAAGAGGGTAAACTCGATTTACAGCCGTGCAGGAGGGGAATGGGGGAGGGGGGGGGTGGAAGATGGGGGAGTTTGGGTATATATATATAGGTATGGGAACGAGGGACCGGTGGAGGGGTGACGCGGCGGCGGGCGGTAGTTTCGGAAGGGGCGGGAGGGAGGGGAGGGTGGCGGGTGCCACAATCACCGAGATGCGTCCAATCACCCCCAGCCTCCAACGCCATCGGGTTTCGGCTGCACGGACGAGGGCTGAAGGGATTGAAGGTGTACGGAGGGCGAGGGGGCAGGGGTTGCGGAGCGAAGAGAGCGGCCAATCATCGCTCGGCTTTCCGCTGGAGCGACGTCGTCGTCGTCGTGGTGCTGGTTTGGCCTAGATGTGCAATCAGACCGCTTCAGAGCGTCCTCTCTTCCTCCCTCTGGTTCTCCGTCTCGATCTGTCTGCCTGTCTGTCGACCTTTCTCCTTCTCTCGTTCATTCTTTCGCTTTCTCTGCACCCCCTCCCCTCCCCCCTCCTGTCTCCTACGGCCACCCTCCCCTCCCTGCCAGCCCCTCGCTTTCTCTGCCACCCCTCCCCCCCCGCCGCCTCCCCCACGCCCCGTCTTTCTGGCCGAATACCAAATTCCAGCAATTTGGTAGGTGGGTACTTTGTTGAATCAACATGATTGGGCTTGACGGAGCCCGGCGACAGGGCGCTTCGTGTCTGCCCGTGCCCCGCGATTCCAGCTTCGAAGACGACGTGCCGGCCCAGGGATGCTCGTAACCCTTTCGCGGATGGACCGGTTTGTATGTTCCGATAAAAGAGTGGACGTGGTAGAGGGCCCTCTTGCCTCGTCACTTTGACCAACGGGGGAAAAACGACTGAACACGCGCGGTTTGCCAGAAGCACCACCGTTGGAAACGTTTCTCGATGTATATTTACGCGCCGATGGGATTGATGACGCGTACGAAACCATTGGCCATCTCTAGGATCGAAATCGAATACGTTTCCGCGAGCTGGGGCTGGAAGAGGTGTCCGTGACACCTGTGACCCAGAATTCCCGCGGACGGCTCTTACGATGGAGGGGGGGTACAGGGGTTTACTATGTGCAAACAATTAAGGATTAGCAGGGAAGCGAAGTGATATCTGCCGCGATCGCAATCAGAAGGCTTTCTACCAAATCCCAGCGTTCATCTTCCCAGAGACAGGCACGCGAAAAGAATGGCTGCTGCTTTAATTAAAAAAAATCATTTAAGACACCGTCTACGTCGCAAGAAGATAATGAAACCTTCCTCCAGCAATGTTTTCATATACCCGTCATTCATAAGAAAAACCAATAACGCGCGCATCGTGTACACGCTCTCGAAGTTTAATCGTACTCGCGGGCGCGCGGGGGTTTCCGTGCCCGGCGGAGGGATCGATAGCCTACCCCCATCGCGACATAGCTCTTCGACCGCGAGGATCGTCGTAACGCGCGGGGCCGCGATCGGGCGCGCGTTCGTCTCCCGACCGGGGAAAAATATTTACAGTGGCGAGTGTAATGGAGGCTGGCACGCGACGATGAAAGAGGACGAGTTTACCGCATGACAGGAATCGCGATCGACGCCGTAATGGTGTCTTATCTCGATCCCCGTGACACGCGGCTCAGAGGGAAGGGCATCAAGGGGGACAGGGGAGCACCAGGAGTGGGAGGGAAAATTGTGGGGACCGGCAGTGAAAAAGTTTGAGGAGGAGGAAAGAAGAAAAACGGGGCGACAGAGAGGAACACTCGCGTGGGGGGTGCATGCGAGCCCGTGGGGAGGGACCGTTGAATTTCAGGGCTCGCGATTCAGCCCGCATCGGTTGGAACACGCGGACACGTACACGCGCGGCCTGGGGTCTCCACGGTGGGGTGGTGGTGCTGGTGGGTGCTGGCGAGGTGGTAGGTCGGGCGAAGAAGGCGGAGGGTGGTGGCAGCAGCGATAAGGGGTTCATTAGAGGCAGTTTATTACGGCCTTTGAAGTCTCTCGCGTGTTGCCGTTAAGTCGCTCGATATCTCGTAATATCTCGTTCTAATCTCGCGAGGAGAAGTTAATTGCTACCTCCACCTCTCTGCCACCTTCTCACCTCCGACCTACCTATATCCCGCTCCCCCGCCACGACTCTTGCACAGCCCGACCTCTCCTCCTCCTCCTCCTCCTCCTTCGACCTTCCCATACTTCTCTCTGCCCGGTCTGTCTGCCCACCCCGGCCGCCCCTAGCCGCCCCGTACCCATGCTCGCACGTGTCGCCTTTACAATTAGACGCTTAATTCGGGCCACCATCGGGGGCGAAATTTTCACCCCTGCCGGTGTTCGGTGACTCCTGGCTGGCCCCATTCTCGCCTGCTGGCCGAGTCGAAAATTCCCTGTCCTTGGTCAGCAACGTCTCCACCCCCACCCCCCCACCCCCAGACCGCGTAGTTCGTGATTCCTGACCCCCGTGCGGGCTCACCACCAGCCAGCGACTTCTAATTATTGTAATTTTCCGTGGCTGCGGCTGTTCATTGGGTTAGTCGGAAAGTTTGTCGTCACATCGCACGGAGAACGGTTTTTGTGAACGGCTTGCCCTTAACGAGCTGCTCCCCGAGGGTAGTTGCTTCGTGTCAGATAGATATACATACCTTTTGTATGTAACGCTAATTATATTCGATTGGTTTCGAGTGATTATGCATGAGAGTGATTTTTTGATATGCTAGTGCATTCTAAAACTTTTGGGGTTACGTGTGTGTTCCGGTCGAATGTTAGGTAAATTGTTTATATCACTCTTTGTGTTTATCGATATGCGTAATTTATGAATACAAAATTTAATGTACTGTTTTATTTTATTCCCATTGTTATACCTACTACAACTATACTACAACACATTTCCAGGGGTTACGTGAAGCATAAAAGGTTGGGAAACACTGGCCTAGTGTTTGGCATCTCATGACTTGTTTCCACGGGATGGGACATTGAGTTCTTGGTACACTTGGGAGTTTTATATGTGCTTGGATCTTTCCCCTCCTCGTTTTCTGGCTATGAGCTCTCAACGAGACAGCCGTAAATGCTATCGAATCTCATGGAAAGTAATACTAACTCTACCCAGACTGTATCGTAATTAATTTTACGTTCCTTCAGCTGGCAATCCTTGGAAACGACTGTCTTAATGAAGGCGATATTTCAGTGCTTAGGTAGCAAATAACATCCGCCAGGCGTGCGTAATTTACAAGGACCCTGTAATAACAGTCAATCGTTGGTGTATAATTGTAATTAGAATTAATGTACAGTATTCACGTTTCTCTGGCTAAATCGATATTCCTCCCCTGTTATTCTAACGTAATACATATTATTTTACTTTAACATAGAATTACCCAAGCGTTGTACCGTCGGGCGCGTAATACAACTTTATCGAAATTTCTGTTCGCGAGGATTACCAGCGCGCGTAGAACTGATGCCAGCGAAATTAATTAACTTGGAATTAGTATAATAGTCCTATGCTTTGGTCGTTTTCCTACAAGCTCTCTAACACTCTAAACACCCGAAGTCGTACTATAGGAACCGATTAGAAGCAGGGAACCAGCGGACGTTAAGCACGTGTAAAATCTATCAGTTTTTGGAAATAAAACCAAAACTTTGGTAGCATTTAGTTTCTCGTGCGAGCCCGTGTGATATCAAAATGATCAACGCTCTCTACGATCATAGCCTGGGGACGGAATGATAACGTTCGATCGAACGCGAACGGTTCACCGCTGATTTTATTATCGGCGGGACAGCGGATTCCGATATTAACTAACGCGCATTCGAGTGGCCAGAAATTTCTGGCGGCAATTTAGTCGAAATTCCGGACATTTGGCTAATAACGGCTGATAACAAACACGGCATTATTACTCTACCTTTGACGGTGTGAGCTGTGTGCCTGTGCTTCAAATGTGGCTCGACGTGTACTGGCTATTTCAGAAGGATTGCAAGCTTTCAGGGTACAAGCGTTGAAACAGAATCTATTGGTTGTTTAAGGTAGCTTGACAAAGCTACCCTCATCATTCCAGCTTTCATATTGCTACCAAAACTGATAGGGACATAATCTCTCTGTCTGAAACCTCACATCCGACTAAACTTCTGTTACTCATTACTTGCTAGAGTCAAGGGTGGATTTGTATATAGGCTAAATAGGGTGTGCAGCCTAGGATGGCAAATTTTGGGCGAAATAAATTGAAAAAGGTTAAACACAGAGGCTTGGGACAGCTTTAAAACATTTCATTTATTTTTCATCTAGCAGATTAGCAGTAACTCATATGTGAGTTGTCATGTTGAATTCATTTTAAAATTGTCTCAACTCTTTTAAATTAAAGTTTTTGACAATATTTCGCAGAAAGGGCAGCTTAGGGGCACGCAATCTTCAAAGTAGCCTCTGGCTAGAGCCCTTACTCTGCGAAAATAAGGATTTCAGATTTCAGACCACAAGTTCAAACTGTAGGTAGGGTAGCGTGGGGCTGAAAGTCCTGTTTTTCATATAAACCTATGTAAAATTTAGTAATCACAATCTAGAGATATACGGTGTTATTTTGTATAAACTAAAGCAAAAAGCCCATTGCTTGGAGTAAAAAGTCCTTAATATCTTCTAACCAGTTTTTCGTGTAACATAAACCAGAATGAGAAAAAAACTATTTTGAAATCAACAAATATTTATTAAACCAATTTTTTTGATATACAATATTGAAAGGAAATAGGTACTACGGCAATCTTTTTTTAAACAAAAGAATGAAAATACAGGATACACATTCAGCTTGAACAAAAAATTGCACAATAATTTTGGCTCAACATAAAGATATAAATCTCTTTCATGCACTTTGGCCTTATTTCTTAAACTCAAATTATTTTAATATAAGAAAAACAGGAAAAAAGATACATCATTTATAACTCTACTAATTGGTTTACTTCAACAAAGACAACCACTCTTTTTAATATTTTAACATGACTTCTTTAACAAAAAATAAAAATATAAGTAAGGGTCTTTTTGCCTCGATAGTACCTCTGTAGTTTCGTCAATATATAGGTTAAAAAAGATTATCATTCAGAAATAAACAATGTCATGTACACATAATACTACAGGAACATACAATCTTAACCCTTCGTTGACACTCTGGCTGTGAACCACCCATAAGCTGATTTTGACACTCTGGACCTTTTATATGTAAAATAAATACCTTTTTTCCAAAGCCAACTTACAAACTATTTTCTCTCTCATAATATTATATCTGAGCAATAGCTCTGTAGATTTTTAGCTTCTAATATTTAAATTTGTAAAAGTTACAGTTTTTTGAAGATTTTCTTCGTGTTTTCTCGACATATGGTAATCTAGATTTTTTTACAAGAACTGTGATGAAATTTCAGTCAAAAAACTATTGGCGTACATTCTACAGACCACGAAATTGACCCATGATTTTTTTCATAACGATTGAATTCTTCAGATGAGAATGGCAGTGGTTCAAAAATTGTTCTGGGTGTGAGCCACCCAGGTGTGTTAAAGTTGATCGAAAAAAGAGGTGTGTCAACGGAGGGTTAACGTATTCACCTTACACGCTGTTAAACGGTAGTTTACTTCGAAAAACACAACAAAAACGACGTGCTTTTTTCGCTTCTTGATGTACACAATGACAAAGGCGTCATATAGCACGCACGAAAGCCCCAAAACGACTGGTGACTCTGCGGTCTTCCCCATTACCCTTTGCCATCAACATAGTCATGCGCTGCAATATTCAATCGATTGTTTACGAATGGAGATTTCGCATTCGGGACTTTTTACCAGCCAGGCTTTTACCCCACTCTACCCTACTATAAAAGCTTACACTGAGGATTGTATAAACAAAAGTTCTGTTAGAACTCGACTTACAGTTAGCCATTCTTCCTCTTCTTCTTCTTTCGGCAAGTGTGGCGGCTTCCAAAGAATTGCAAACCCTTTTGCTAGACACCTAGTGCATACAACGGTCTATGCTCGACAACGTCGATACTTTCTAGCGAATTCTTACGTAGGAATCAGCCGCGATGGTTTCTCTCCGGGACGCTAATTGAAACGTTCCGCGGGACGGACTAATTGCCGCTGTATCTCGCGGCGGTCGCAGCCGCGTAATTGCATAAGCAGTTTCGTGCCGAACGTTGAGCAATAACAACGAGTGTGCCGCCGCAATAGAATATCTCCCGCCGCGATCGGCAACATTTGCAGAAAGCACGAAGGCACGAAAGGTTGAACACCGATTCCCAAGCCCCTTTCGCCGCCCGCGACGACACAAACGTACGAAAACCGATATTAGGGCCTCGAAAGATCTCCTTGTCGATCGCGACAGGACGATACAGAGTCTCGCTAATTGCCCCTCTCCGACGGGGTTACTTGAGTTACAGTTTTTCCATCGAGTGCCTAGCAATTTGCCTCCTCGAGGGTTGCCTCTGGTAGCGAGCCTCGACGCGAGCAATTCAAAATCGTGCAATGCATTGAAATCGTAAATCACTACAAATTCCAGTACTAGGTACGAATAGGGGGCCTCAAGTTTGATTCCTTAGGGATCGCTTACAGTACCATTCAAGGTGCGATACCGCGAAAAATGAACTGTTATTAGGTGAATTGTGTGGTGTGTCTTTATACTCGGTAAAGACACCCTTGGGACCCACTATTTTCTCTTTAGCAACGAGTCAAGACATTCCATCCTACTTCCTCTGATATTTTGATATCTGAAACACGGATGGAACTTGAGCCGACCGTCCCACACCCGCCGCCGTCTCGGCCACGAAAAAAAATCGAAGTCGAAGCGCCGCGTCCGTTCCCCGTAGACCAGGGAAAAGGCCAGCCGCTACACCGTGCGCGTTTTTCGCGTTTCCTTTGCTCGGTTTTAGCCGGACGCACGCAGAGGCATATGAGTATCGACGTTATCGAGTGGCCACGTCAAAGGAGCTCGAGCAGCGCCGGGACAAATACGTTTCGAGGCACGACGAGGATCGCGGGGCGGCATTTATTATTCAACGGCTGGGAAGGGTCCGCCCTGGCGCGTGTGTGCAGTTCGATCGTAGGTAAACGTCCCCGGGAACGTAATGTGGGCTTTACTTTAACGATTAGGTTTTTCGCGAGCATGCAAGGGCGACGGTGCCCCGTGTGCACACTCGTCGACGTCGACGTCGCGCGCGCGAAAGAACGGCTCACTTGGAATTGATTCGGGGAATAATCAATGCGGGCCTAACGTCGTTCCCTCGCGACGTACGGGCCGCCTTCGCTTTTTCTTTTACCACCACGAAACGGCTGCAGCGGAATCGTTCTTAAATGACGCGTCAAAGTGTTCACTGACTTTTCTGCGCACCCCGAATTGAAAAATGAGGAACGTTGAGTAGAATTAAAACACCAGTCGTAAAAGTCCCTAGCCTGGAATATCGCACCTTAAGTAATCGAAGTATGTAGAAAATTTTTAGAATGAAGTTTAGGTAAATCGACGGTAGAACTCGGGGGCAAAGAGCCACCTGTCGCGAACGTACGTGTTGCAAAGGTACGGTTTCGTGTCGGAGGGGGTTACTTTCAGTCGATTTTCTCGGTAATCGTGGGCGATTGTTTGACGCGCGCGCGCGCGCGCTCGAACATTGAACAGATGCGTGAATTTTCATGGGCGGCACTATTGAATATTTGATGAACATCGATGGCATCGTTTTGCCTAACATGCCATATCCCGAATACAGTGCGTGTCGATCGATGGAAACAACATTTTGTTCGGCCGCGGATATCGACTGGCGGTCGGGTCGTGGCAGCGGCCGGAAGGAGGTCCTGTCCTTTAATCTTCCAAAGGGAGAGGGTGGGCAAATGTTCCCGGCGGAATAAATTTAAATATTAAGTTTAATCTCAAATTAAATCTCTGAACAACATGAATTTCAAGTCGACTGTCCCTTGTCGGAGGCCGAGGGAACACGGGCGAGCATCGCGCCGCGGAGAGCCTCGGCGCGTTTTAAGTACCCGAGAACGCAGAAACTGGGAAACTTTTAGGTGTGGTGGGAACTTATCGAGCCTTGAAACGAGATGGTCGATTTAAAGCACTTTCACTATTCCCCGAGGTTAATGACCTAAAAGAAATGGGGGATTGAGTCGCATAGGTTTCTTCGTCAAAGCTGCCATTCGCAGAAATTTTCTGTAATACATACTCGGAACGGTTCTGGTACATCGAGGCGAGGTGCTCAACTCACCAGATCTTGACCTACCTGAAAAGTTGTGAAAAGGCAGAGTTGGCAACCTCGTTCGAGCGTTGTAAAGGAATTCTCGGTAGTCCTTTATACCGGAGGACCAGCTGCAGGATCTTGCGCGAAAATTTCGAAAAACACGCGTTCCCCGTCAGCCAAAGTCTCGTCGCTTGGAATAAAGAGTGTCGCTAACCAGCGCATGGATAGAGATTCACAGAAATGTCGGCGCGGCATGAATTATGGAAACGGGCGGTTGGACGAAGGACCGTCTTTTTTTCGACCGTGCATGCTGAATGCACGTAATAGCGGGAGATAGAGTAATAGGCGATTCGTCCATGGCCCTGGGAGCGAGTGTACGGCTTAATGATCGTGGATAGAGGGATTTGCATAGCCACACAGGGATGCTTCGGTCAATCAGTGGCCCTCTGAGGGGCTGTCGTCTGTTTTCGTAGTTGTACATGGTCATTAAGGAATTCGCAGCATTTCGCGTCTCTTCTGCGCTTCCCTTAGAAGTCCCAAGTGTCTCAGACTATCGGGATTCAAGCTAGCCTCATGCCTAGTCGTTGGAACTGAGCGTCGAATATCTGTAAGGACGTTCTAACAATCAACTTGAACTTCTCCAAAACAACATCAGTCTCAATTCGTCGAGTCAAGTTGAACACCCTGATTACCAGAGCACCTTCATGGTGCTCTTATAAACCTTGGATCCTGGAATCTCCCACATAGAGCAGCTTTTTATGGAGATACAAATAGAAGTTACCGCGCAGGGAAAGTAGAACCTAGTTGCAAAGTGTGCCCTATGCTAGTGGAGCTCCTGCAACGTGAATATATTCGGACACCGGGGATCTCTGCGTCGCTACTAAAGCGAATTTCACGCGGACGATCAGCGGACAAGGGATCGTACACTGTGTCCAGATATTTCCAGGCATCAAAGATGAAGCGGGCTAGGCGTTGCGTATGAAGTCGTGCCGGGCCCAGCCGCGGCGATTACTGAAATATTAAGAACGTGCTTAGCCACCGTGTGTCTATTATTAACCTCAAAGGGAGCCTGTCAACGCGGACTGCGCGTAAATACCGGCTTAATATGTTGGCGGTGACAAACGTGGTCTTCTCCTCGGTACGCCAGAAACGTGGAATCACGAAGTTTCAAAGGGGAATCAGTGTCTTTCCCGGCTTCTGGGATCCCAACAAATCGGCCGAATTGCGGGCCGCGAACTTATTGGCGGCGTTAATCGCGGACATGAACGGCTGGGCGTGATTTCGTACGCGAGGCTGCGAGACCTTGCAGCTGCAAGTTTCGAGGCGATGAGCGAAGCACAGCAATGATGTCTGACAGGGATTGTAGCAGATTGAGTGGACTCTTTTCTGAGATCGAAGTTCGGCTACGTCTGTCAAGATGGGGGTGTTGGAATGACAATTTTGGGATACCGTGTATCGACTTAATCAAGTAAATTTCCGTGGCCTCGAGTACGTCGCACTCGTCGATGGTACCGCGAAGAAGCTGTAGCTTGGTCAAAGGTAAAAGAATCTCGGGTGGTACGGCCGACCTCTATCGGCAGAGGGATCTGAAACGAAAGCGAATTTATGCATCGGTGCCTCGAAGGAATATCCACGCCGACGAAAATGTTCCCCAAGTCACGAAATAACAGAGGTGAGGTTCGAGAACCGGTTTCAGGAAGGAAAACGATACGCAGCGCCGCGTTAAGGGGTTAATACACTGTCTGAAAAGTTGGTACCGCGAGAGTGCCCAGCGAATTTCGAAGGAACCACCGTTTCGTCATTTTTCTTTGCTTTCGTCATTTTTCTTTGCTTTCGTCATTTTTCTTCGATTAAAATATTCCGCGCTCAAAATACTCAATGAAGTCAATGATACAGCAAACTCAGAAGACACGGGGATTCGCAAAGGACGTTTACCGGCGACTATGGTGAAATTTCACCGGAAATCGCAGGCGGAAGTCGTCGTTAGTATAATAACCGCGACGAGGGGGGAAAATAACCGCGAGCGAACAATCGGTTTCCCGATCGTTGGCCGAACACCATGTTTTCTAATATTCCTTCGCTCGTAACAGGCTTTCGGTGTGATTGCCTCGTGCCTCGTTCCCCCCAACAGCGAATGATGGATTGACGAAGGTTAATTAGTTACTGGGCGTTGCGCCGAACATCCGCCGCGGTTTCCTGCATGCGATTAATTAGATTTTCGCGATTTTGAGGGACGATCGCTTGGAACACCGGCTGAAGACGTCGGGTGGCTTGAAACTCGCCGAAGCTTAAGTGCGTATTTCCATCCTCAAGCATAATTAAATATCGTGCGGGGAGCGTTTAAAACTATACATCTCCTGCCTATCAACTTCAGTTCCATCCCCTTCCTCCGGCTCCTCGATATTTCAATTATTTTTTGCGCATCCTTGGAAAGTTCTCTGCGGCGCGCGGGAAGGTCTTTTCCCCAATAGAGAGATTATTTCCAGTCATCCCGTCGGCTTAAAGGGTAGATCCGAGGCGCACGCGTGTGCCGCAAATAAGCGTCGATAAATCCGAGACGTAATACAAGCGGCTCGGCCGCGGGGCAACTTAATCCGGGGCCAAATTAAATCGCGGCCCCGACAAATCTGTGCTTTCCGAGTGATTTGTGGCTCCGTTTGATGCCGCCCCCATATCGGAAATAGCTTGAACCGTCCGTGGCCCAGCCATGGGTGCCGTTTCTCAAAACCAGCTCGCCCTGGTGTCCTCATCCTCGCGTGTCTTTTCACCCCATCCGTCCCTTTCTTTGCTATCGGGTCATTGAACAGGATTTTTTGGAAAAATGATGCACCTATTAGATGGCTGATTTCTTAAATGGAGTTCGTAGCTTGAAGAGGTTTTAACAGGTTTCATCCAAGAAAATATGAATATGTATTCCCTTAAAATTCGCGAGTGAATTTCGCCTCCGAACCTTAGTTCCTCGTGTTCGATTCTCCACCGAGCACGCGTATGTTCTCTTTCGAGAATGCAATGGACAGGAGGGGAAACGAAAATAAAAGAGGCGAACGCACACCTGGCGAGGTCCGTGGAATTTCTATCGAGGGTTCCGCGTGTCTGTTAACGTCTCCTCGAGCTCCGGCGGATCGCGACGCAACGCGGATCAATACCCCTTAATGGCGGACAAATTGTGAACGTTGACAGGGGAGATTGAGGCTGGCCGTTTCATGGCTGAACCGAACTTCGCTAATTGCCAGGGATAATCGAAGTTAACGGTCCCTGGGAGCGATTTTAACGGTCGCAGCGCCGCTGGGATTCTTCGCGGTGAGATCATTGCGCGCGCGCGCGCGCGCGCGTGCTTCTCCATGCTTCGAGAGGCCTCGATGCCTTGTTTGCATCATTTTCCACGTGCCACGCGTTTCCCAGCTTGTTCGGCTGCGGCCTCCACTGAGGGATTAATTAAGGATCTTAAGAAACTTATAGAATAACCTTCGACCCTCTGGGAAGACGGTCATCGCCGTTCGTACGATGCTTTCTATGGAAAGACATTCACAAATTCATTTATTGTGATATTATTGTTATTAATTTTAGCATTAATTGTCTTTATTACCCAAAAAAGAGGAGCTGCAGTGGGACACTTTGCTGCCCTAACACTGTTGGGAGGCCTAACCCTGAAACTAAAATAAGGACAACAACGAACATAATAAATATTAAAAATAAACTAAAGTAAAAGTAATCTTAAGAATTGACGCTAAACGTGAAAATAATACAAAAAGTACAGTAACGTAAAGTAAAAAGTAAAGTAAAAAATAAAGTTTTAACGTAAAGTAAAAAATAAAGTTGAAAAGTAAAGTAAAAAATAAAGTTGCAAAGTAAAGTAAAAAAAATAAAGTTGCAAAGTAAAGTAAAAAATAAAGTTGTAAAGTAAAGTAATAAATAAAGTTGAAAAGTAAGGTAAAAAATAAAATTGAGAAGTAAAGCAAAAGATAATGTTGAAAAGTAAAGTAAAAAGTAAAGTAAAAAAGTAAAGTAAAAAGTAAAGAAAAGAGTAAAGTACAAAGTAAAGGTAGATATGTCACTTGCATTTCGATTACGATAATTGACTTTGATTCAGGTACCAGAAAAGACTAATTTACTTTTAAAGGACAAAGTATGTACCGTTAACGTTGGTGTACTATAATCACTCTCGTTTTCGACGACGGCAGGATGCGTCCCGTCTATTCCGCCGAGCCGCTTGAAAAAATGTTTCGGCGGCGTTTCTTTTGCTGCCGTCCGGGCCCGACGGGAGGAATTAAAATTCATGGGCGCGCAGCTACGTGGTCGGTAACAACCGTAGACGGGGAAAAAGAACAGGCAGAGCGGAGGGGCGGAAGGGCAGAAAAACAGTTCTCCCTTGACAAGGCTTTTTCCCCTCGACAACTTTGTCGCGTTGCAATAGCTGCAGTTGAACAACGATCAACTTTACGCAACAGTGAACCGCCCGCCCAATATTTAGCGGCCGCGACGGTTGTTCATCCGACGCGGAACGAAGGAATCGCGCCGCGTCGACTCCCTCAAGGCGGAGTCGAAATTAAAATCCTGATTAAGCAGGAGGGCGAAGTAGGAAGACGCGAAGATGAACGCACGATTAAAATGTTTTATTGCCGTGGAGATTTATTGCGTGCAACGCGTCGTAAAACTTCTCTAATAAATTCTGCATTTTCATAATCACTGTTATATATGTACATCCTCTTGACTCGGCAAGAAATTCAATTAAATATCAACCGCTCGTTCGTCGATGAGCGTTAACTTTTTTTCCGCCTCGTAAACTTCCTCCCGACGCGTCGGGGGATTTACGTGTTCCCGTTGCGAGCGCGACGAGGCTCTCTGAAACGGTTCCTCGGCGAGGCGTTGAAACATTGATGAAAACGTCGGTAAATTATTCGATTAAAACGATTCGCGGGGTGGGCGGGGAGGGGTTGCGGCAAGGCATGTCCGACGTTTTTCTTTCAAACGGCAGCAACGACCGCGCGTGGCCGGCGTGTACACACGCGCGCGCGAACGTCAAAGCTCGCGGCGCGGGGTAAACCACCCCCGTGGGCTCGGTGGACCCGTTTCACTCCTGAAGCCCAGAGGTCTGCGGGGCACGTCGGTATCGTTTGCTTGTAAAAATAGCATCCGCCTAACGGGGATTCGGGAAAAAACTGCCGGCTCGAATTACCGGTCCGCTCGCCCTTAATCCCCGCGACGATATGCTACCGGTGTGTCCGCTACCCGGTCCTGTTGCCTGTTTTTCCTGTCGCCCCTTTTTGGCTGTTTCATTAACGTCGGCCCCGGTCTTGCGCGCAACTTCGTGTTGATTTTTCTTTGCGCCAAACGGAACGAGACGGACGAGGGGTCGCTATCCGTCGATCCGTCGAATTTACGCTCCTTCCCACCCCCTACGGCCGTAGACGCCTGCTTCGTGGAACAGGGCACTGCTCGTCGCGGCTAGCGATTCTGTCTGAAGGGGAAGCACTTGGACAACGTCATTATATTTCTACACTGTGCGTTCAGAATATCCTTTACTGCCAATTTCTCATAGATCTAACGAGCCAAAAAAGGGAGCGGGTCTTCCAAAATTGTTTAAATTCGAATCCTGTGGGACTCTCCACAAAGTGATCGAAAGCGTCTCGAAGCTCATCGCTGTAACACCTACCGCCCTAAACCCCAAGAAGATGTGTATCAGTCGCAAGCCGTCAGGCCTCGATTTGCCCGAGACCGCAGTCGATGTCGCTCGACCTCCCCGCCGATGGTCCTTTAAAATTCCTGGGCGCAGACGAACAGCAGTTCTGCAGCTGGCCGTCCCGCGAGCTGTGCGCGCTCGACTATAATAATAATCCTATTTTGCGGCCACGAGCCGCATAGCAAATAGCACCGCGATGTAAATTTCTCCGCTAAGTGTGGGTGGTTCGTGGGGTGCGACGTTCGGTTCGAAAGGGGCGTGGGGGGGGGGGAGGGAGCGCTGGAGTTCACGTGGCCCTTCTGTGTGCGCGCCACCCCGTGCACGGGGGTTGGCGGGTGGAATCGAGTAACAGCGGCGACAGTGTCGGAGTAATGGAGAGAGACAAAGGGATGGAGATACGGCGGAGGTAGAGAGAGAGAGATATCTCCGGAGCGAGAGGCAGCGAAGGGTGGCCGGGCTGGCGGCGAACAGGTCAGGGGTCGCTCGAACGGGGCCCGGGGGTGGTTATACCGTGTACCCAACCTAATAACCACGATCAGCCGTCGCTTATGTGTACCTAATATATCAAATTATGGCGGCGTGCCTTGAATGACAAACCACTGTGCGCGCTAGACGTAGAAAGAGGGTGCGGGAAGGGCCACGGGGGGTGGGAGGGATGAATTCCTGGACGTCGCGAACGTTGATTCGGTTTAAAACCGAGCTCCTTCTCTGTGGCGCCCCGTGTAGCTAGACAGGCCTCTCTGTACACTTCGCCACCTGGCTTCGTCTCCGCGGTCGATTATACAGATTTCTTTTGATGACTCCTTAAAGCTTTTTCCATCGTTGGACCGCGCTTCTCCCACTCGATCTACACTAGTTAATTTCTTGCCCGTGCAATTCCAATCGTCACGTACGGAGAAAAGGAGAATATCGATAGTTTCGCCGGCCGGGAGGCCCCCTTGTAACTCGTCGAATTCTAATTACCCCGTGGCATTCCGACGCGAGGTACCACGTAGCCTGTCTTTGTACGGTCATTGAATTATAATCGGCCTCCCGAAGTTTCGGCCCCGCGATTAATTAATCGCGACGCTCGAGGATCGACCGCCGTTCCAGGCCGTTTGCTCGGTCCCAGCTTCCTTACGGGGTCAGGGAATCCCGATTAAAAACAAATGCGGCCGCGCATGAATTATGTAAGAAATTGGCGGACCGAGGTGGGGGAGCTCGATTAATTGGCAAATACGACGGAGACCACCTTCTCGCTTCTCGTAAACGATCCTCGCTAACGAGCTCTGTCTCGAATTTTTCGGACCCTTCTTGCGGCTCCAGTCGCCATGTTTTTACCGGGCAATGTTCGCGACCTCGTGTCCGAAGGACTCAAAAGGTGTAGGCACTGTATTGTAATTTTTTAAGACCCTCTTCGTTGCTTTCATCGTGCCCGGACAGATAAATCATTAAGAATCAGAAGCGAAGGAAGAAACGTTCAAACTTTCCACGCTGTTTCTCGACTACGTTTAACGATACTCCGGCTAATGTTTACGCAGCTCATCCACGCAATTTAAAATCCTTCAGCGAGCTTCGCATAATTGGATCGCCCGGCTTGTTTTCCCGCTCGCGGAGGGAAACAGTCGGGAATTGATTTTCGTGCTGTCTAGATAGCACTTTGAAGCATGGGAATTGTGAAGAATGTTCAATTCACAGCGCACACAGTGGCTCCGTGGTCGAATCAGGCCCAGAGCCTATGTCGATCGTCTTCGAACCACCCTGCAAACTATTATGCTTCAGAACGAATCGAGCAGGCGGAAACTAACAATAAGTAGCGAAGGGAGCCACGGGTGGACGAACGGCGCGCAAAGAGGGAAGCAAGCGGATTTCAGTCGCGGGTCCAGGGATTTCCCGCGACCAGAAATCGAAAAGATCCTTCGAAGCCAGGGTGTGCGTACGTGTGTCATTATCCTCGCCGCCTGTACGAACCCACACACCCGAGCACCGGTCAATTAAACACGAAAACGCGCGTCGCTGACTCGTGTATTTCCGGGGAAAGCGTCGCTTTCCTCTCTGTCTTTCGACCGTTTGATTTCAAAGCGACACACCTTGCGCCCTCTCCTCTTCGAGTGTATCGATGAGCGCGTAATTGGACGCGGCGGATAATTGTTCCGCTGTCCGCGGCGTTTCCCATGTTAGCAGCTAGTCTTTTTAGACCGAGTGCTCATTACCATTAAGTGGCGTGTCGCGCATCGTTGCCCGTTTTTTCGCGACGACCGAATATCCCCCCTAATCCCCTTGTGATAGCTAGCCTTGCTAGAACTGCCCTCGGCCATCCCCTAATTGCCCCGACATATTTCTTTGAAGAGACGTGCGCTCTTGGAGGATCGATGGCTATTCGAGGTAGACTCGTATCGCGATTTTAGGATCGGATCGTGGCGTACTGTGCGAGGGTATCGAGTCTTTCTGACAAGGGAACATCCCGAAGCTAAAGCAGCCCTCGAAGCTGGGGGTGAGAAACCTATTTGGTCGAATATCTGGAAAACTATCGGGGGTAGAAGAACGGTTTCAACGGCAAAGTTGCGTATTCTTTCATAAAGAATCCAGCTGCACAATCAGATTTCAGAAACATCGATTTGTTTAAATACCTAAACACTTTACCATGGAGCAGAGCTGGGCAAAATCTAATCTAATTACAACTTACAAATTACGATTAAAATGTACTTGTGTAGTTGATTACACATTTACTTTTCTGTAATCGTTAATTTAGGTAGTTCACCATTTGTTTTCATCAACTACCTAAATGAGCGATTACAGAAAATAATGTGTAATCAACTACGCAATTACATTTTAATCGTAATTTGTAAGTTGTAATTAGATCACATTTTGCCCAACTCAGCCATGGAGGATGGCAGCTGAAAGAGATACCCACGTGTGAAATATTTTCGTAAGAACCACTTTCTACTAGAGTCGCATAAAAATCGGTGATTGTCACTTGGAGATGTTCCCTTGTGAGTACAGATAGGGATGTCCTTTGTCGCGGCCCCGTTTGAAGCGTGGGTATCTTCCGAGTACTTGATGCATTGATACCTTTCGTGGGCGGTGAATGGAAATCGATTCCTTGTCATTGGACGTCTTTCGCCCGACAAATAGGCTATGACTAATAAAAGTCATATTCTCCGTATCCACGTATATACAGTGTTAAGTTTCTCGACCTACCCATCCATTATACTCGAAATGAAGTCCCTTGGAGCACGCACCAGGGCGCGTATCCTCTGTCACACCTCCGTGAAAGGAAATTGAATTTCTTTTCGACCGTCGGCCGACCCGCTATCGCGCAGCCAGGATAATAATGTCTGCTGACGCGCGTCCGCAACCGAATTTCACACGATTGGCCCTCGGTGGCGCTCGCCAGGGCCGCTCGGGGATCCCTTTTGAGCAGGAAATCTGTCTCATTAACAATCTAATTAATAATCCAATTACGCGGCAAGATCCGCCCTCCGGCATATTTTCACGGTAACGGGAAAACAATTCTGTCGGACGTTTCCCTTCTGGCCCCCTGGTACATACCTCCGGGTGGATAGAGAAATGGGCGGCGCGGGAGGGTGTTGCGCGGGGGCTCCCGACCGCTCGATGCCTCATCCCCCTGGAATTTAATAAGCAATTACCAGGGATGAAACGAGACGCATCTGTGTACCTGTATAACGAGAGCCAGCGCGGAGAGAAAACGGCGGGAGGGAAGGGGACGCGGCTGTATGAACCCAAACAGAGGGATGAAGTGTGAGAGAGGGGGCGGGGGTGGGGTGGAGAAAGGGGGGAGGGAAAAGTGGGAGATGAAAATGACTGGGAGGGAGCGGAGAAAGCGCGGAGAGACGCGAAGCAGCGTAGTCTGATGGAACCTCGGGGAAACAAGAGGTAGAACGCCAGTTGGTACACGATATTTCCAATCAATTATGCTCGACTCGCGTTATTTCTTCGGTATCGTGGCTGGATATAAAAGGAATCTCTGTTTACGATTTGTATCAACGCCACTTTGCGCGCGAATCACGCTCAGAAATTATAATTTATAGCGCATAAACCAGCTAGAAGTCTTCGTTTCGTAAATTGCAAGGTTAGGAGGTGATTGGCAAAGTCGAGGTGACGGATCGTGTCGGTATTTGGAAGGGTAACGTTTAATAGGCCCCGATCAGTTTACCACGCAACCTTTCGAGGCATCCACGGGACGTTTCGTCGAACGACAATAGCCGCCACGGGAACGGTTTTCACGCTCAGCTTCCGCCCGACGATCTCGAGTGGCGGCATTCCGAGACTTTCGATCCACCGGTGGAAATTCGATAATACGCGTTCAGGGTGCAGTCGGTAGCCCGCAAGGTTCGAACGCCACTCGAAACGCCACGCCACAGGTGGTTGCGAAGTGTCTCATCCTGCGGACCCTCAAATTTTCCGCACGCCGCGCCGATTATATTCGGATCGAGCGTTTTCTTCCGCCCCCCGGGTGTCCCCGATTTCCACGCTCTCAAACGAAATTCCAGCGACGCAACCGGTGCCAGATCTCGTTCCGGCGCCCGTCTAATCCCATTGATAACTAAACGAGGATAGAGGGTCCCGCCGAAATATGCTGCACCCTTTCGTGGCCCTCCTAGACGGGATGGATTCTCTGCGGACGCATCGAACGTTTCCGTCGAGGATCGCGTCGAGCTTGAAAGGGATCGTCTACCCGCTCGGACGGGGAGGCGACAGAAAACGAGTCAACATCGATTCGACCGCGTCCGTTTCATTAATATCCAACGTTCCCCAGCGTGCCCGCGAGATCCCCGGATTCATACACGAGGAGGTTTCATTCGAAGCGTGTCCCGATGGGTGGAATGCAAATTGTGCGCAGGGCTCCGTGAATTTGTTTATTAAAGCACGCCGGGCGAGAGGTGGCTGCACGCCATCATTATGAAATCACGCGTCGAACGCACGGTGTAATGGAAGATTTAAACAAATACTAGTTAGGCGAACAGAGGCATGAAACTGTTAAATCAATATCGATGAATATAAATGAATATTCGGAACTTCATATTGCCGAGCTTCTCAGCCGTCCTTGCCGGCCATCAACAAACCATTAAACGCCACAGAGGTGTGCGACAGCCCCAGCTATCAATTACTCCGCGGAGCTTCTCCACCATCGAGTCACCAATTATTCCATCAATGGCGTCAGCCTCGATCCGAAAATCCCCTGCATTCTCCGGGGCCAATCAACCGTCACCTCGTAAAGCAGCAACAGCACCGTCATCGTTCGAAAGGGGAGCAGAGTCATCGTAAAGGTCCGATCGTTCCTCGAAGCTCGTCCAGATAGATGGGATATCGCAGAGGCGCGCTTTTTCCTCGCGTTAACAGTTAGCTGCGGGTTGTGTACGAGGCGCACACGCTCCCGCCCGGCAAAAGGTGTTAATTACTATTTACCGGCTTGATTGACTCGCGCATAAATTGTCGGTCGAACCAGTTTTCGCGCGGTGACCGGCGCGGACGCGGCGTCCGGCGGCCGCTTTCACATGGCCTGGTCGTGTTTGGGCGGCGGACGCGGGGGCGATGGAGGCGTCGCTGGGTGCACGAGGGGGGGGGGGGGGAGTAGGGAGGATTAAAACGAGAGGGACGAGAGGAGATAGAGGGAACTGGTTGCCGGTAGATTGTCGCTGGCAAGAGAAAAGGAGGGCCGGACGTCTCTGTGTGCGCGCGCGCGCGCGTGTGAAATCGTCGGACTGGCGGGCAGCAGCGCGCGGGGCTAGGCGAAAAGGCATTAACAGCCTCTTAACATGCAGATTGCCCCCTAAAGACTTTGGGAGTTGCTCGAACGTTGATTGGACGATTATTTAATACCTCGTCGAGAAGCCCCCGTTATTCCACGCACCGCGTGTGCCCGAGCGTGTGGATTCACCTGCGCGAGATCCGCTCTCGCTCCGGTAATTTCCGCGGCCGCGTGACGGGACGCGCTTTAAATTATGCGGCCCCGTTCCTGGTAAAGCGGTCGATACGTTTCGGCTGCGACTTCCTTTTTTCGAACCGGCTCGACCGAAACGAGGACTCGTCCCTGAGACGTCCGCGCGTGTTCTCCTTCTCGCGATCGTGGCGATCTCACGCGCCGGGATAGGTATACGTGGACAGTTGATCGTGACCACGATTACCGGAGGTTCTCGGAGGATCGAATGCAACGTAGACACTGTGCTTGAAGATTTAAATACTATCTGCCGAAAGAAACAACGCTTCGAGAGTAGCTTTCGGTCAACATAGAAGTCAGATAACGACGCGGCGTGCGAAACAGTAGGTGCAAGAAGGAACACCTTCAACGAGAAAAAAGAAAAGAACCACTAGGTAAGTGTACGTGGAGTCCAAAAGGGAAGTCTCGACTTGGATTATACGCGTTGAATCGTTAATTCGGAGCCAGTGGGGGGGGGGGGAGGGTGCTTAATGGTAACGAAGGGGGCACAAGGGGAGAGGACAACGGGGTCCGTGGACAGGGAGAGGCCGAGAGAGTGGACCTGGGGGTTCAATCGCGTTTAATAGCACGAAATTACACCGAAATTGGATTCTAATTTACCATCCGCGAGCCAAATGTATTCAAATTAGCCGGAGGGGAAATAACGAGTCCTTCGGCCGCAGGATTAAATAAATTTCCTTTCTGTTAATGATTATGTAGATTGAACGACATTTCTTCCACGGGATTTCGTCCCGGGACCGGCGCGTTGTGACTTTTTTACCGAGAGAGGACGGCGGGGTTGGTATCGCGACCGCGACGGGCGGCGGACGACGGGACGCAAAGCGTCCTCGTCAACGTAGGACGAGGTAGGGGGGAGAGGGGTGGAGGGACCACGGGACCGAATTAAGGATAATTGCCTCGCGGCGAAAGAACGAAAGAAAGGAGTCTGGTGGTTCAGGGGACCGAGGGGAATGCGCTGGAACCGGCTGGACGATATCGAACCTGGGGACGCTCGTAAAAGCTGCCGGTCACTCGGTGAATTGATTTTCGACGACGCGTAAAGGTCCCCTCGATTTTTACCGTTTTCGCCCCCCTCCCTCCCCCTCTCTCTCGCTCTCTCTCCCTCCCTCTCCTCCCTTCCTCTCTGTCACCCAGCACCACCACGGCAGGTCTTTTTCCGTTTCTCTTTCGAGCCTCCCAGTGACCGCGATTTGCATTGGTGATACGCCCGGCAGAGGATGGCTCACTAGGGTAGTGCATGATGTTCGGGTCACCGATTTGGTTAAAATTTTGCATACTGTTAGTGCGCGCCGTACAGAAGAATTCGCCAGGAAATTCGCTCGCGGTCGAGTGCGCGGCCGGGGGCAGGAATTTCAGTACAATTCCTCCGATCGTACCTATCGGCCCGGCGCGGGCGTTCGGTACCTACCTACTCATTGTCAGATAAACCGAGCCCGCGGCACGTGGTCGAGACTTTCATCGCGATACCATTTCAATAATTAAATTGCAAGGACCGTCGTTAATTGCTCTTTTCGCAAGAACCGGGATACACATAGCCCCCCGATAGCGATACGCGCGCGCGCGCGCGCGCGCGTGTATTCATTACGGTGTCTTGATGCGGTACGAGCGGGTTTTATGTAACGCGAATGTGGCAATACCAATTATAAAGCCTCAACCAAGCAGTTATAGTAAATTCATTAACGAACTTTTCTCTCGGCGCGGCATAACAAAAACGAATGCGAGGGCAATAATAAATGTAATGGGCTCTCGACTAGAGTACCTCGTTACTTCCACCCTTCGGTACAGAAAAAAGAATATACACGGCGCGTGTGTACGCGTAGCTGTACGTGCATACAACGCGCGCACAACTTTCTGACGGAATGGAAATGACCGTGGAACATACGTATTGTTCGCAGACTAAATTCCTATAGTTTTTGTGCCCCGGCGAGCCTCTACGGGTGTATTAATTTCATTTTATCGCCAATACAGCGCCGCGGTATCGCCGCGAGAAGATACGTCCGCCACGTTATTCACCATTCACGTTACCATACATACACCGTGCCTATTACCATGCTCGACAGAACGTGCAGTCTCCCATTTCCGTTTAGGAGCGTCGCTGATATTTTCGAAGGTCCGCCTCGGCCGGATCGATTTCTCGTGTAGAAGATAACAAGGTTGCAAGGGCGGAGCAGGGAGAAAGGCTCCACCGGGCCATTTAATAACAGTTTAAAAAGCGTTATCGATGCAAACTTGGCCAGGCCAATAAAGGCGCGCACAGGGTCGCGTGAATCACTCGCTCGTAACGATTTAATATCGCGAGTTGCCGCCACGGCGCGGCGCAGGGCAGAGGGGCGGGGATTAATTGAAATTCGAAAAAAAGTGCGCTGTTAATAATTCCCCTTCTACCAAGCCGAGTGCCCAAGGGGAGCCGCGCGATGCGCGTTTTAACTAATGACGACTCAACGTATTTCTAAGAAACTGCGCACGGAACTAATTGCTGGATGAATAAGAGGCATAGGGCGTTTCTCTACGCCACGTACGCGTGACTGCTTTTTATCGAGGGCCCATCGTGCTCCTCCAGCCGCGGTCAGAACCTGTAATTCAAGCCTGTAATGGCGCTACGTTATATCTGGCTGTTTTCGCAAGAAACCGCGCTTGTCCCAGTTCCAAAAGTTTCCTGCGTTTTATCGCCGCGGCGCTTGCCACAATTTCCCGTAATTCAACGTTTTGCGGGTGATTCGTCAGCGGACAACGAGCCGAAGAAGTTCACGGTGGCGCGTACACGGCGGGGTGAAACGCATTGCGGTCGTCTAAATTCCACCGTTTTGTCTCGTGAAATTCTAAACACTCTTCCCCCCCCCCCCCCCGTCGCGATAGCTCATTTGGTAACGCGGTCGGTGGTTTTGCGCAAGATTGTGCATAGTTAAATATTGGATTATTCAGATTCGTTTTTCGAAAGCGTGCCGCAGTTGCGTAACGTACAGTGCGTCGCGATGTAAACACGAGTGCAACGGCGCCGCCGCGAGATACACCCTTATCAGAGGGGTGGCACGCATTCCCTCGTTACCGTGGCCCCGGTGAGCACCCTTCTTCCCCCGTGCCAGCACGATTCCACCCTTCCTTTCATCCCTGGCCCGTTCTCCAGTAGCATTGGCGTAGGGGAAACGAAGATAACGGGCGACGGCGTGTCCGGCAGATAGGGGTTGAAAAATGCGTGTTTTTCAGGCTGCTTCGCCACTCTCGCGATGGACACAGTTCATGGCGAGTTTCGAGTTTAGGTTGCGTGGATCGGTTGCAGGGGAATGGGGTTACATCGCTTTGGATTCGAAAAATAGCAGCTATCTTTAAGATTTTTGGGGGGAGAAACCGATGGAAGAAAATTAAAAACCTATAACTACTTAAGCATTTATTATACAACTATTGAAGTACGCAAAAAAATTTTTGTTTGTTTCCTTCGAGCAAGATGGCGTGCCTGTGACCGGTCCACGTAAGCTTCTTTTTAAGATAACTGCACAGCAGCTGGACCTAGAGCAATAAACATTTTCATTTTTTACAGGATATTTACTAAAGAAATATGTAGGGATTTTTCAAAGTATGGTTTTTTTTGAAAATGTGAACAGTGAACATTTGAAGAAAAAAAGATGTTTTTTATGTAAAAATTGAGTTTAAAAGTGTCCGTAGCATGGTCAGTTTTTAATATATCGCAAAACCGCTACATATTTCTTTAGATTGTTAAATTGAAAAGATCCGCTCAAAGTTTCAAGCGAATCGGATGAAAATTGTAGACGTTAGGCTGCCCACCGATTGCGAAATCATCATTTCGAGAAAAACGCGTTTAAAGTTTCACGCAGCAATAAACTTCACTAAATCGGTTGTGCAGTCATAAACAATTGGAATTTTACATTCCGACTAGCGGGGCCTTATTTTTGCGACTATAAACTATCAGTTAAAGACAGAAATTTGTTTTCCATTTTTTCCATTTTCCAAGTGGTGTAACCCCTTAATTAAAAAACACTTGAGAATTTAAGAACGCGGTGGGATTTTCAGGGTCAGAAGAGGGCGCTTACATCTGTTGACAGTGTTCCCATCCGAATCAGGTCCAGGACCAATTGCCTGCCCACGCATTCCCTGGCGCTACGAGCGTGTTAAACCACCGACGGTCCCGAAAACTTCGCTACCACGCCCCAGAAAGGGCGTCGAAGGAGCTCGAAACGAACGCAACGGCCATTAACGGGACTGTCGTCGGGTCGAAAAAGGAGAGGCCAGATACGGCGGCGTAAATTGTCGCGACACGGCTGGGGAACGTAAAGCAAGTTGTGTATCAGGCCCCAGATTCGCGGGCTTGGCGAGTCTGCACTCGTTTATATAATACTCATCGTCGAGTGAGTATTATACTCGGGCGGCTGGCGGAGAGATAAAGCGGAGTCGTTATCTCGGTTAGGGGTTTCAACGGTGACGCCGTTGGTGGAGGGCGGCGGGAGGGAGCAAAGAGGGGCCGGCAGGGAGGCTCGAAGAACGTTGCTTAAGGGTTGTGAATCGTAATGGGCTGCGCCCTCGGGCAGGAGTTGACGATGTCATTGGAATATGTAACGTTCCCCGCTCCGCTTTTTGGTTTCAGCGATAATAAATCCGACACGGGTCGGCTCTCCGACGATTTTTCCTCGTTCCGGGGGTTGATTGACAAGCGATCATTCTCTGGGCGCGTTTCTGCTTTGATATAGACGAGCGGCGCGACATCTGGCGCCACATTTGAGAGGTGCTTTAAGCCGCTTGATCTCCACGGGCTGGCTAACAAGTATCCGGAAAATAGAGCGAAGGATGTTATTCCCCCCTTTTCTCCCGAGTAACCTTAAACCTGCGGAGGGGGGGGGGGCATTTTCCAGCGGTGCTGCTGGAACCGTGGAGAGGAAGCGGCTTCGAGAAAACCTTCTCCTAGCTGCTCCGAATTTCTTGCTGGGAAATTACGCGTTTCCCAGACACCCCGATGCTGCGCTAAAATTTTAATTAAGCGCGCAAACGGATCCATTAAAAATTTCAATATTTAAGACACGCCACTCGGCGGATGCATCCTGCAGCGGAAGGGCGTAAACTTGCCGCGCAATTCCCCCCCCCCCCCCCCCCCCCCAAACAAGTTGCCGCGACGTTGCGGGCCTCCCCTCGAAATTTTCGCGAACCCCGCGTCGGAGACGTTCGATCCGTTGCTCTGCGGCGAATCAATTACCAGCCCCGACGATTCCTAGCGCGTGCGACGCGCAATTAACGGTTTATTAATCAGGGAGCGGTCGGTGTAATCGCGGCGCCCGAGTAATTAACGTCGCCAAACTCTGTTTAGCCGGGGAAACTGTTAAACACGGGATGCAAATGTCCCAGTAATGACGCGTACTGACAACGCACTTTTGTTTCGCAACTTTCATTTAGCCTCCTGCTCGTTCCCTGGCGACGAGCCGTCCCTCCTCCACGACCGCGTACAATATGGGAAGTGCCTTGCCAGCCTGACGTGTACCGGGTGTTCCGCGCGAACTCTGCCTCTCGCCGCTGAGATTCTTTAACCGGCGAGCTGTTCGCATGGCTACGAAATTGCGCTATGAAATGGTGACTTACTGCTTAAACACGATTCCTCAGAGTCTGTCGGAATTTTCGAGGATCCTTGGACACCCAGCCCCATGGCTACGAGACAAAAGTCGAGCTAATTCGAGTTCCCTTAGTCCTCCGTTATCCTCGTTCGAACAACAGCCACAGACATCCGAGGATCGAGAATAATCTGCTGCAAGCTACGCGCGCCCGAAGCCCACAAATTTCCGAAAAGCCCAGCGCTGTCTGACATTAGCATGCCACCAGCCCTCGAACCTCGAAAGTCCACCGTATCTAATCGAAGATCGCGACGTCCTGTGGGCCTTGGAACCGCCCAAGGGTAGCGGCGCGATAATCACTCGCCCCTTCGAATCCGCGCCATTAGGCGCACGCGATAGTTGATCCGAGGGATCCCGCAGTTAAACGAGTACATAACGATGCATCGAAAAAGGGGGCGGCGGGGGGACGGGAGAGGGGACGAAAGACAGGGAAGCAGCGAGGGAGACGGTGGACGAGGGACCGTGTCGTGGCCGCGAGAGGAGACGGGAGACACTGTCGATGAAGGAGAGAGAGAGGCGGCGAGGGTGGGAGGAAGCTGGAAGAAAAGGAGAGAGGTCTTTTGAATCGGAGGTAAGCGAAGGTTCGCAGGTGTGCGCCGGTGCACCGACCGTGAGACTCGACCAGTAGGAAGAACCGAGACGGTGCCATGGTGAAGAGAGAAAGGGGGGAGCAGCGCGGAAGAGAAAGGGAGAAAGAAAGGCTGCGAGAGGGAGAGACAGGGAGAGATGAACAGAAATGGGGAAGGGGCAGGGGAGCGAGCGAGTGGGAAGCAGAGAAAGTGTACTCTGAGCAGAGAAAACGAGCGTGCAGAAGAGGGGTGGGGATGGGAACGAGGGCGGAGTGGGGTGGTGTGCGACATCGCCTGCTGCAAATTGCAATTTTGTTGTGAGATCATTATAAAATACATAATGCCGAGTCGCCTACTACTCTTTCCCTCCGGTTCGCGGAGCTGCTGCAGCCCCTCCAACACACTCCCTCGACCGAACTCGCTACTTTCCTTCTCGTTTTCTCTTCGGCGTTCCAGGCAGCGCGGCGACGGTGCCTCCCTCTGCTCGCACACCGCCACCAGGGGCTGGCTGGCTTGCATCCTCTCCCCGTTTGCACGGCCACGGCGGGAGCTTGCACGAGGAGAAAGAGAGGAGGCAGCAGCGTCTCGTTAAAAGTTTCTAGCGACGCGTATTCTTAATAGTCTGCGCGCGGACACGCCGTCATTAAAATTATAACCAACCTCCGGTGTATCACCGCCGCCCCGGTCCTCCATCGCCCGGCACCGTGTCGCCCACCCACACCCACCCCGCCCGTTCCGCGTGTTCCATCCCCCTTCGCGGGCCAGACTCGCTCGACCCGTCCGCTTAATCGAGCATCGACGAGCTTTGGGAAATACAAGCATCCGAAAGTACGGCTGGGAATAGAGCAGAGAGGATCTCGGCGAGGGAATCCATCCCTAAAAGGGCTGCTTCCAATAAATCTTCGTGTAATTCTATTGTACACGTTCCTCCACTGGGGATGTTCCAAGAGTAGCTGAAAGTATTCGCGACGAAAACCACGGTCGACTCAAATTCCTCCAGAGTAAATCACGCTAAATGTCAGCCCCATTTTTACCTCACAGAAGCCCAATTGAATTGGACCCGACTGTGGCTATCTCTAGCAATAAAAAGCAAATGATACAAGGGGGTGAAACGCAGCTACAAGGAGTAAGAAGAGGCTATAGTGGCGCGAGGAAGAACGAAATGATAGGTCTGGGGTAGTGTCACAGTCCTCCCCGAGCACCCGGGACCAGCCAGCGGAGCTTCGTTCGCGGGGCTATCGCTGTTCGAAACTATCCCCATTCTCAGGCAAATCGTTATACGGGGGGTTAGTCCAAGGGACGGGGCGTCTGATCGCCGAACGGCTGGAGGAAGTAGAGGAGGAAGAAGAAGAAGAAGAAGAAGACTCGTGCGTAAGGAACTCGCCGTCCAGGAAGAAGAGATACTTCCCCGTCCGGATAAAGGCAGGTTTAACTGAAACTTACGCGAACTCGTGGGCTCTGTAAATATGTAAATATGAGGCCAGTGGATGTTATTACGTGTACGTTGCGCGCGTACGCGTAGGTACAGCCATCCGCGGGGATAAAGTAAAGGAAAAACCTGGCCCCCCTCTGCTCAGGAAGAAAGTCATAGTCCCTGGTAATCGTTCGATATTTAAGTAGCGAATTTAGGTACACCGGGTATATTTAAACGCGCTTATTATCATATAAATACAAGTTGGACGTTCAATTTACGCGTCGGTGAGCCCTGCCGCTCCTCGAGCCCTGACCTGTTCGTTCGCGGCTGCACGGGCTACCCGTGAGAGGAAGAGAGAGACAGACTGAGAAAGAGAGGAGGGGGCTTCTCCACCGTTCTGTGCGTCCGCAGAGTTACAAAAGTTATTATTGTTATTACCGTACCGTTTAGAAACTTTTGTTGCTACCTCTACCCACGCCCGTCCCACCTTCCCATCTTCCTCGGCACCCCTCATCCTTGGCCATCTCTTCACGTGCGCAATCCTCTATGCCGGTATCCGGGGATATTTCAGTTCTTACGCGGCTGAATTTATCGGTTCGAGGGCCTGGCCGCCTCGACCTTTCCATCTGAATCGCTGTCGCGACGCACGGCTGCCTTTCAATGCTAGGTTGATTCTCATTCATGATGAATTACTACACCAAAGCAACGTCATAGATGGATTATCCTTGACGCGTGGATACAGTCGTGCACGCGCGGTTCTAATAAAACTTAGCGTAGGTATTCAGCGACGATAGCAGCGCGTACAAAAAGGGACGGTTTAATTCGGGATCTCGAGCACCGTAACATCGGTGACGTACCTACTCGCTGTGGGGCTTCTCGTAGGGATTTATCGACCGCCACAATTCGAACCCGAACCTGTTCTCCTCGACTCTCCGCGGCGAGGTTTGCTCGCGGCTTAGAATCGAGGGTTTTCTTTCGAGGACAGTTTACGTGAATGGGGATGAACGTTGTAAGGGGATTTCGCTGTTGGGTTTGAACGATGCTCTTCCGCCCGGCGCGCGGCTCCTCTGGATCGCTGGCGATCGATTTTGATCAGCAGGTAATATCAGCAGGGAGGAGGAGGAGTATCCGTAGTCAGAGATTTCGTGGCGGTGTATAAGACGGAAGATACCGAGAGGCTCTTTTAGCGTCTCTTTATTCTGCGAGTTGTGTAGGTGCGAAAAACAGTTTGAACGGCGGTGTCCCCGGTACCGTCAAATTGCGTCTGGCAGATTTTATTGACTGCGGTCCCTTGTCCCGCCTGTCCTTTGGCCCTTTCCGCGACATCCCATCAAATCCCGGAGAAAGCTACACGGTTCTTCGATTGCTTTTAAGATGGACTTCGGGAGGGGCGACGGCGCGGGAGGGGCGGGGGTTCATGAGAAAATTCACTTAATAGAACAGATCGATATCCGTGGCTCCGCGTGTTTCTCGCACTCCCCCCCCCCCCCCCCCCGGAACCGTTTCACTTAAAGAAATAAGTGGATCGCGGAAACGGAGGAGGAGATAAGTGAAACGCGCCCGCTCGTTTCGTTCGATGATGTTGTCCCGTTTGCGGTCGTTGGGAATTGACGCCACTCGCGATCGAGATGAACGAAAAAGATACATTTTATCCGCCGCCACTTACAGTCCCCAATAAAATTACCCTTTCGCGGCCATTTCATTACACGCAGAGCGTTCGAAGATAACTATGCGAACCGTAAACCGTTGCGACGAGAGTTCCAGTTTCATTAAAGTATCAGCTCTGTGATCGGTATGTTCGGGAGGCGTACAATCGCAGGATTAAAGATATAAATTATGGGTTTTACCCGTACAAGTGAAATAAATAAAATAAAATAAATAAATGAAAATCGATTCTGTGTAAGGCCTATTTCGCCAGAAATGGCCCTCACTTCTCTAAACATTAAATCGACAATACCTTTACGAACAGGTAGTGTTATTTCCCCTTCAGCAATGTGCATCGATACATCGATATGTCTATTTAGCAGGGGTTTAAGCGCAGAGGGTTTAAGGGTTAGCGGAAGAGGACAAGCGTGCGTTTACCGTAATATCGTGCGCGCGTCGACCCTGATGCTGCAGCGCCTTCAATTTCTATTGAAAAATAGCGTGCGTCGTGTCCCACCGTCGCTGAGGGGTTGAATCGAGTGGTACGCGGGAAATCTGTTATCGCCGTTAAGCGTCGAAAATATACACAGTCCGTGTCGAGTTCCGAAAAACGCGTCAGCCCTTTTGCCAGCTCCGCGTCACGGCTACACGAATTTACGAGCTTCCATGCCCGGTGTGTAGAGGTTTTTCTCTTCGACGGTCCCTTCTGATTGGAATTGATACGCGTGGTAAATGTAATCCGTGGGGAAAAAATTGTTTATCGTCTCAACCCCTGACTAGTGCTACGAAACTCCCTACGAGCGAGTAAATTCGTTAGCCTTGTATTCCAGCTTTAAAACTCGCTCGCGGCGAGCAGTCGTACTTACAAGGGAAATTAGGCAACCCGAGAATTCAGGAAATTATGCAACTTTGTGTGCAAGTAGAGTAGCTCATCCGTAACACAAACCTATTTTTTATTGATGCCGTAGTGCTGTTTTAGGGGAAATCACCCCTTGAGAAAAATATAGAATTTCCTTTTCGTGGAATATTATATCAAGAACCGTGAGAGATATCGAAAAGAAGTTTAAACAAAAGTTACACCTTTTTCTTCATATTTACTAAACTGCGAAAAAATAATTATCGAATTTAGGATTGGTAATAGGGGTAACTTGAAAAGTATGGACTTTTCGATAATTATTATTCACGCACTTTTGTGGATCTAAAAAAGATGAAACTTTCGTTTAAACTTCTTTTCGTTATCTCTCACGGTTCTTGAGATATTCCACGAAAAAGAAAATTCTGCATTTTGCTAAAGGGGCGACTTTGATTTCACCGCCTAAAACCGCACTATGGTAGCACCAAAAAATAGGTTTGTGTTACGGATGAACTACTCTACTTGCACACCAAGTTGTATAATTTCCTGAATTTTCGAGTTGCCTAACTTTCCTTGTTAGAATCCGATAGCAGAAGATTATATTCGCTACGGACCAGATACATTCTACCTTCGACACGTGAAGGAAAACGAGAAAAGGTCAAATATGGGAACGGAAGCCAGAGATAGAAAAAATAAACGATTTGATTTCTGTCGATTGATAATACCGTGTCACCATTTTATTACAACGACAAACACGGTTGCGTGGGGGCGGTTCGAAGCGCATACATCGTAGGAAATTGACGAAGACGCGTATTAATTGCAGCGTGTTTCGGTTTTGTTGGGCCGTTAGCAACATCGAACGAGCGCTTTGAGCGTCGTTGCGAATCATTTAACGAGTTTACGCGGCCCGCCGCGAACTATGGGACGTTATTCGTTTACAAATATTTGCGGTGGCGTTCCGCCGGCCGGATTTGTCTGGCGCGATTTTTAACGCGGCCCACCGCGGTTTAATGAACTCGCTTTTAATTGCGACGACGGGGCGCAGCGATTCTTCGCGCGTCGAGAAAGATAGCGGCGGATTTCGCGTGGAAATAGGGCGTAGTTTTATCGAAGAACATTGGACGGGCACGCCGAGTGCACGGTGTAACACGGAGATCGCACCTCAGCGCGACCTGCGTTACGTAACGTCCAAAGACTGTAATCGTTGCGGTGATATTCAGTCGTTCGGCCGGCAAGCCGATTAATTTCACGATTGCACGTGTTGTAGATCGCGCGATACATTTTTCGCACCGTGTATTCAAAGCGCCGGCTACTCTTTCCCTTTTATTTCTTTCACTTTCTGGCTGGCGCCGTGATATATGGCAAGCGTGCACGCGATATCGCAAGGAATTCGCGTTCACCCACTTTTCCGAAAAGACACGGCGGGATATTTCGAAACTGCTCGGCCGGAACTTTGCCTGATTTAGCCGTAACCTGTATGCGCAGCTAATAGCTCTGATTAAAAGACTGCAGTGAAATCCAATAAATTCCAGTAGGTATCTTACACAACACTACGCATCGACGAACAATTTCAAACGGATTTCCCATTGATATTCTAATATCGACGGGAAAGGAAGTTTCAACCAGCGAAAAAGATACGCCAGTTACAGACGAACTGTCTATAGTAGACCGTGTTCGAAAGTGCAAAGTGACAACTACGGGAAAGTGAAATTGTGTTGAGCTTGCGCGCGCGCGTGTATGCGAGCGACGCACATGGAGAGAATGCCAGTCACGACTGATCGATCCTCCTACTGCACGGTCCCCTTGTTACGGGGGTGGATTCAGCTGCGGCGGGTGGGAAGTGGGGGCGGCGGGCGGGAGGGGCAGGGGGGTAGACGAACGACGGAGAGGAAGGTTAGACGAGGAAACAAAGCATGCAATCAAAACGTTAATTACATTAAAATGAGTCGAAGATCAGACCAATCAGAATTGCCTGACGATGGCCTCGAGCGTCGTTCGAAACGGTCCAACCGACTCGCGACGTAGTAATCGAATCGACGAAACTGCATGATCGATGAAGGGACGGCGAGAGCCGTAGTTGTTGCTTCTTTCTTTTCCCCCTGGAAATATTGAATGTCCGCTGAAAGTCGACCCTGTCCGAACGAGATCCGAGGGTAGGCGGCTCGATCGAATTGTTTTACGAGCGATATTATAGTCGTTGGATTTTATGGCTCGGCTGTAAAATCGCGATTTGCTAAATTGAGAAAATATTAATGGCTGGACGGGCAGGGGCGGGAGGGAGAGGGACGGCGAATTTGTGTGCGCCATGATCGAACAAAGTTACGATTGAACGGGGATAAAGTTTGCACTGGGAATATCGCGTGTATCGTGATCAGTCCGGGGAAGATGAAATTTGATTAACGATAGTTGTAAGTATCCAATCACGTTCGCGCGTAAATTTAACTTCGGTTTATTCGAACGCGATACCAGACCTGACAACTCTTCGGCACGTTCACTTTTCCGCGGCGGGCGCCGATTTCACGGGGCAGAGGTGCATCGGCGTTTCTCGCTTGTCGCTTCCTAGGGCGACGGGATTAATTCGGGCTCTCGCGGCCGACTCGTAGCCATCGCTGGCCCCATCCAATATCTCAGCCAACTTCTAATATGAGCGCGATGTTCGGTATATCCGGCCAAATTGCGTTCGGGAGCTAATAGGAATTTTGATTGACTGAATTAAATAGTTATTGGAAATTCGGGCTTTTTGTATCGATTAGCCATATTAGGTCCGAATTGTCGGGGCAACCGTGAGGGGCAGGGGGGTGTCCAAGGGGGTGGGGTCGACTCGAACCAGTGGATCGACAAAACAGGGAAGGGAGGGAGGATGGGCAGAGAGTTCCCCGAGGTAATTTGTTGTTAAATCGGAGCTCATTTTCTAGAACGCGCACTGGCTAATGCCTGTTCATTACCAGACCTAGTCAATTTTAATTTAATTTGCCGTTTCGTCGTCGGACGCAGAGGGTCCGAAGGGGTGGACGGGCATAGACGGAGGGTTAGTTGCGCGCCGTGGCGCTTTCTAATCCTAGCCGTGGCTTTTTCAGGTCTTATAGAATTCGTCTAATTCGAACTTCCTAAAATTTGTAAGGGAAAGGTTAATAAAACGCAGACGTGTCATTCGTTCGGCTGGTTAGCAACAACTGCTTCATTTTAACGAGTCGGCTGCGGACGGAGGCCCACCTCGATCGTCTTCTGCTTTCCGCCAGACGCTTTACGGCGAACGCCATGTCGCTTGGCGCGTTTTACAAATACATAATTCTGTTCCTACAAATTCCAATTCTGTAAGTGCGCCTCGGAGGACCTCAGCAGTGTGCATTTGATAATAGCCGTCCGAGGTTTAATCGAATCCAGTACCGATCGTTATTGTACCGCGAGAACTGAAAAGGCCCGAGATGGCGAGCGCGGTGCCTCGAAGGCGTCTTCCGGTTGCGCAATTAGCCTACGCTGCTGCGTCTGGCCGCCGCCAAGATACGAGATCGCGCGCATTTGTTTAGCGGTATTGGAACGAACGCGATTCGCAGAATCGCTGGCGTAATTTTCTGTAGTTAAATTAGCGCGATTGCAGTCGCTCGGTATTTAATTTCCTCATTGGTTCTCCCTCGTTGTACGCTCCTCTTTCTCCGCGTAGGCCACGCCGCGCCGCGCCGCGCTCCCTTCTTCCATCCGTCGACCCCTCCATCGTTCGCTTTTTTTTTCCACGTTGCTGCAGCTTTTATTTAATTACCACCGATTCGATACGCGACCCAGTGTGTGTCCGCTTCATTAGTATGATTCTCGTCTGGAAAAATTCCGCGGCCGCGATTGGATTAACGCCGCCGCTCGAGAATGTATGTAATTCGCGGGTGCAAAACAAAGGCCGCTTTCCCCCCCCCCCCTTTCCGTTTCTCCCCGTCCCTATCGTTTCGTATTACCGATGTTCGACGCCGTTTTTCTCCCGCTCCCTTTCCCACGGCGCGCGTTAACGCCGCTGCCGATGTTTTTTCGTCCTTGCGTCGTTAACGAGAACAACGAGCGCGCGCGCGGCTTCTGTTTAATGTTTCTATATCCTTGGGCGTTCGTTTGCAAGGAAGGACGCGATACCATCAAAGTGGCAAGTAGCTCGATTATATTCAAAAGCGTTCCAACGGGCTATACATCGCGGCAATTATATGCAGATTAACTAAATTGCGCTGTCGGGCCTGGGTGGCGGGCGATCAAAATTTATATAACCCTATCGCGTTACACGCGAAATTCGACGGACGGGCCCCGGAATCGCCTTCGTTTTATCTCGAGAATTAACCCATTTAGCCCGCCAGCGGGCTTTCGTGAACGGTCCGAGCGATCTGAAACAGGAGAATCAGGAGCAGGTCGAACGAGCCGCGTCTTTAATTATCGCTCCTTCCTGCCTGCGACCGGAACTGTACCTTGTCTCGCGGAAAACTTTGCTTCGTTCCATTGGCTTGCTGGGAAAGAGACCCACTGCTCAATTCAAAATCGAATTTTAGGCTCAGGGCTCCTCGGTGCTTCGCCACGCGTGCTGAAGGAAACCGAAGCTACCGGCATATTGGATTGGCAAAATGAAATTGAGCTACTTAGATAGCTGGATAAAATGGAAACACCGGGAACGGTGAAAGAATCGTCGCGCGCAACGGAGGGCGAAAAATCCGCCCCTGTATCTCGTTGCAGTGACGCGCGAAGCAACTTGGCGCCCCCAGCGTCATCTTCTCCTCGGCTCTCGCCCCGGTTTCTCGTTCTATCCGTCCGTCCGTCCGTCTCCTCCGGCCTGTCTGTTCGCCCCTTTCCTCGGGACGGCCCGGCGGATCAACCCTCAGAGCCGCGCTAACAAGAGGGAATAAGAGGGAAACATGGAAACGCGCGGGCGCGTCGAAATGAACGCATTCACACACGCATTCCCCGGCGGTGCACACGTGCGCGCGTACACACGGCCCCTGTTAATGAGTTAGACCACCTTACCCTCGCCACTTTAATTGTCCAAAGCGCAAATTGGGCGGCTTTAATTAGCGTAATTATTTGGTTCGTTTGTCCGTTTATCCAAGAATCCCCTGTATCGAGCGACGACGTGGAGGAGGGGTGGAAGGGAGGAGGGCGGAGGGCTTCGGCGCGGCCGTGGCAGCCCTCTTCAGTGGCGTCTAAATAGATTCGTTAGTACTTTGCGCGATTAAAAATCCGAGCTCACGGGCCAGGGCGGCGGTGCCGCGTTCCGCGGACTTGTCCAATTTGCTCGCGGGGCCTCGATTTTCTGTACTCGTTACGGGACGCGGCCGCGTTAATGAATACGCGCGATTGTCGACGATGCTTCCGTTGTTTTCCGCGGTATCCGCGAACCTTTGTCCGGCAGGTGACGGAGGGGATCGCGGCTCGAACGGCCGACACTGCCGTTCAGTTTTTCAGGCATCAACTTGGTCTTCATTATTAGCGATTAAAGCGAAGGAAGCTTAAACTATTCCAGTTTTTACAATGGCACCTTATCGCGCGTGTATTTTTTGCAATTCGTTTCGTAACAGAACGAACATAGCGTTCGTGGATGAAGTTTTGTAGGGGAGAGTCCTGCAGTACCGGCCACTCTAAGTTTTGGTACTATAACTTGGACTATTGTTGGTAAAAATCACATTTTAAAAAAGTAATTTGCAGTACAAACTGTGCTTAATAAAAGGGGACAAATTGTTCTCCTTAAATTTTATCATAAAGATTAATAATTCGCTGGAATAAAAAAGTTGTCATTCGCAGCGAATGAAAAGTTGTCGACCAATACCGGCCAACTACTTAGTTGGTAGATCTTAAGGTCTAAGTAATTAATAATGTTAGTAAAATCATGTAAAAATACAATAGAACATTTATTTAGGCACGGCTACAAATATCACAGGCAAAATGATCGATATTTTCTTGGTCTGTACAGTCCTCGTGAGCCCAACCCTTGCATTTGATGCACTGCACCGAATCTTCGTTGAATGATTCTTTATAAATGATGCACTCAGTGACTTGTTCATCCAAGCCTAGTTTAAGTTTACTTTAGTTTCGTCTAATTTTGTTAGTAGTATTTTCAAAGCCGCATTCACATTGTTCTGCGTCCATTTTCCTTTTTTTTCTGCAGAAAAACAAAGAAGAAAAACCTACTTAAAGACTTCAATTACAGGAAAAAATTGTAAAAAAATGGCCGGTACTGTACGACTATAAGGTGGCGGGTACTGCACGATAAAGACGTAAAACAAGTTTTAGGTTTGATGCGTAATGTACAAAGCAAATTGCAAAAACCGGGGCATTTATGTATACCTAATAGTCCAAAAATAATGTACGTAATATGACAAAATTATTCAATTACCTGAAAAATAAGAACTCAGCCACGAAAAATAACTTCTGTCGTACGGAAAACCAGCGTAAACGTTAAACGTCTTAAAACTCTGGTAATACTGAAGAAAAAATGAACGTCACCGGAATACGTGGCTCAGGGCTACAGTATTTATTTATTTCTCCCTCGATAGTGCAGTTAACTAACATTAGAAGCGGCATCTAGCTTTGGCCGGTACTGTACGCTGCCCGGTAGGTACTGTAGGCCTTTCCCCTAAGCATCGTTGTAGGTTTTAATCTGTAAAATGGTTAGCAGATGCTCTTCTACAATTTCGGAAGCGCCCCGTGCATAACACGCGGAATATTTGCTGCTGATGGACCGGACTAATTGGAATTACGCTCTAACCCTCCCCGGCTGGTTAGCAGCTACGTCCAACCCCCCCCCCCCCCTCCGCCGTTGATCGTCATTGAAGACGGTACTCATTTTCGCCGCTATGGAACGCAATAATTCGCTATTCAATGTTCCCGATCCGCGCTATCTGTTCGCCTACAGGGGAGCATGAAATATTCATCGGTCCGCTCGAATTCGCACAAAGTTTACCGCCCCCCCCCCCCCCCCCCCTGAAGGAAACGGACAACGATCGATTAAAAGTGTCTGTCCTCCTCTGTTTCTTTTATATCCCATTGGAAAACGAGAGGGAAAGGAGGGAGTGGAAAGGCTCGACGAAACGAGGTTACGCAAGCCTCGTCGGTTACGCAATTTTTTTTGCGATGTTAATCAACCGAGCTCGGTTCCGGTAATAACTGGCAATAAATGCGTCCCGATGGGGATACGAGAGGGGGGGGGGGCAGTACAAAAGGATAATCGTGAAAAAGTGTTCCTTAATCGTAAGGCCGTTTAATAACACAATGGAGGAATTTCACGCGGAGATGGGAGAGCCCCGTTGCAGAGGCACTTAATTAAATACGTCCCTGTCCCCCCCCCCTCTCTCGCTCGTTCTCTGTCTCTCCAGATGCAATCAAATTTCAATTAGAAAAGGGACTTTTGCACGAAACGCACCGGTGTGTCCCGGTCGTGCAATTTGATTTAATGCCATATTATTACACGGCGAACGTGCCAGTAATAATAGGAAGCTCAAATTGCCCGTAATAGTAACATACGCGCGGATACAATACGGATAAGGCCGGGCGAGATCGCGTTTAGCTCGAAATATATTTCACGAACGTTATTTACATAATGCTCGTTACGGGCGCCCTTAAACGCGAGAAAATGGGCGCTGGGTGGAAATTCTTAATTACGTTCTATTTCGTATTCTTATAGAAAGCAGAATTCGGTATTCAAACGGTAAGACCGCTCACAGAACTGTCACGACACTTTTAAAGAAATCTGTACTCTGAACGCACCTAAGGTAGGTATCAAATATATTGGCCGGTGAGTTTGTTTTCGCGAACAGCGATCGAGGAGAAATCAGCCACCACCATCTGACGATCGTGGATTCGTCAATTGGAGTTGCGTGACCCTCGCAGGGTATGATGGGGTAACGGGAACGCTGCTTGACTCCGCCTGATCCTAGCCGTTTGGCTGTTATTTATTCTTAGCGTAATAGTTGTGTGCGTAACGAAGCTATGCGTAGACCAATACGAGATGAAGCTATCGAGAAAGGTTCAATGTTCTGACCAATAAAGCTCCAGAATTTTTTCGGAACTAACGCACACCTATTCTGATGTGTGTATTTCTACGCTGACAGCTCGGTTTGGCCTACACGCAAGAAGCTTGGCACCATCCCCACCACTTCTGGCTCGCTCTTGTTCTGCGAAGGCGAGAGCGAGATGGAACGAGAGCGAGTCAGAAAACGTTGAGAAAAGGAGCACCGAGGCAGGCAAACTGTGTGGTGGGAGAATACCCCTTACGAAATTCACCGGCCAATATATATGATACCGACCTTAGGTATGAACTCGAACAGCAGAAGTTCAGTTCGCAGGAAAAAATGATCGAAACGTGTCTAATCTATCCCCAGTGTAACTCGTTATATAAGACTGGAATCTCATTTCCGCGGTGCCGTCATCCCCAAAAGGTCTGGCATTTATCATTCCCGTTATCGCGAGGATCCTAATCGAAGGTGGGTGGCTCTTTATGGAGCGTGCGCCCCTGGTTCGAGGGGGCCTTTCTCAAACGAATCGACGTGGCAACTTTTAATTGCTCCGGCTTTATCGAGCCAGTCGCGGACGTTCACCAGCAGTAGGTATCCCAGGCCCCGCGTCCTTTGCTGTGTAATGAGCGGAGATGCGTGCAGCTTGACCGAATCCGCTCCATTTTCGATTTCTCCTTAATTACTAATTAGAGGCCGGTCGGTCGGTCGCGCCGATCGGCTAGAACGAGTAGAAGAAATTACACGCGCTACGGCCCGGCCAGATCTGCCGCATAAAAATCTCCTCCCCCAACCGCCGTCATTCGTCCGCCGTCTCCTTTTTGCCCCTCGATTCCCCCGTTATTATGCTTTTTCCTATTTCTGTCGGCTCCTAATTAACCTCCGGAATGCCGGACCAGGCGAGCTCCTCACCTCATTCCAATTCGTAGGGGACGTTCGGCCTCGCTCGCTTACCATAACTTGCCAGCGGAAAAATGTTTTGCAGTCGTTGGCAAGGGATGGAACGTGCGTTTGTGGTACGTTAGGGAAGATTTGAATGATAACACAATAGAGTAGGTGCGTAGGTATGTGTCTGAGACAGCCATTGTTTTAAAGCAAGTTCGGTGAGTAGGGGTGTAACGAGGTTCCGGTCACCAATGACGCCCGGCTTCTCCGTCGTTTATTATTCGCCGTTAATTAGCAGATTTTCCACACGACCAATGTTTTCCACGTTTCAGAAATCCACTTAATCTCCCACTAAGCGATTTCCTTGGAAATGGATCCCGGTCCTCCACGGAGCCGTCTCGACGTTGCACGCTCAAAGACGGGGCGCAGAGGCTCGCTGGCACGGCGCCTTTTCATCTCGGCCGTTCCTCCGCTCCGCATTTGTCCGTGTCTAACGTGTTAATCACTCCCGTCTGATTAGATTATTAATTGTCTTGCGTGGCAGATGGGGCCCCGGCATGGGCGTAATTACGGCTATTACGGATCGTACAATCGCTCCAATTCAGGAACGTCGGGGAGGGGCGGCGAGGGGGGGGGAGGGGGGGGCACGGAATGGATTACGCAGCCCCGAAAAAATTGGAACACGTATTAGCGCTGGCTTTCCAATTTCGATGCACCGCCAGCTCCTTTCCCGCTCGTCTAGATTCTTCTTCGAGAATTTTTTTCACCCTCTGCTTCACCAGTTTATAATTCCGAGGGCCTGCGGGAGCCTTCGGAAACCTATTACACGAGTCCATAGGATTTCGTTTGAAATAGTCGTGCATTTAAGTCGCGCGATATAAGCGCGACATTCTTAAATTGCAAGCATCACTTTCAATTCACAGAAATTCTATTTCGGAACGCAGTAAAAGTTCCGTTAATCCGCTCTCGTGAAGCGAAGAATTGAAAACTGTACCTATGTTATCGATTGTAATTATTTCAGACAATTATCTGAATCATCAACGATCCTCTATTCCCAACATCCAGTCGTCCCCCGCGGTGGTTTAGATCCGCCCTCCCGTCGATCCATATTTTTTCCCCCCTCTTTTCCTCGTTTCTCCTGTCGCAGGCCACGATTGTATGCAAATCGGTCGTATTAATTAGCGAAACGGCCGCGACAAACCGTTCCAGCGCGGCGCAAATTCTCGTTAACCGCGGCAAGATTGACACCCCGCGTATAATTAAGACGCGAGCGCAGTAGGTATGTGTGCGTGCGAGGGAGGATTTTGAGACGCAGAAATGAAATGCGCGCGCGAGACGGAAGTCGAGGCAAGAAGCAGAGAGGGAAAAGCGTTTCGCGTTATTATTAGTGGAAATCAACTAATTAGAAATAGCGCGGATTGCTCGTTAAAGA